>OW028632.1:7500000-8750000 GCA_932294325.1 Allophyes oxyacanthae | reverse complement strand
CTGATACTGATGAAGAATCAGTGGATTTGCGGGAACCCAGAAGCGAATTCCACTTTTTTGATTGCCGTAATAATGATTAACAAACGTCTAATATAGATAGTGATAATTTTTTATGTAAAAGGACAATTGAGGATGAGTGATGATGATGATGAATGGTGAAATTATGATGATGATGGATGAATGATGATGATGAAAATGATGAAATAAATGAATTAATGAAATGATGATGAATGATGAAGTGATGATGAAATGATAAAATGATGAATCATAAATGGTGATGAATGAGTGATGAAAAATGAATGTATGAATGGTGATGAATGAGTGATGAAAAATGAATGTATGAATTATGATGCTGATGATGAATGAATGATGATGAACAATGATGATACGAAATGTTGATGATGATTATAATATTCTTTTTGGTACCGTAACACTTATTATAAGTTTTTAAATCGCCATTCATAAAATAATGTTTTGTTAGACCCGAGGTCTAACCTCAGGTTTAACACATCTTTTGTAATGAGACCGCTTTTGCTTATAAAATTTGAAATCTTACGTTAAATAACATACTAGAAACGAAAATGTATGTTTGAAGTATTTATCCACTGTTTTGGATAAATACTCGAGTAAAAATGGATAAAAAAAGAGTATTTATCCATTTTGAGTATTTATCCGGATAAAAACCCATCTCTACTTCTATGTGATTTATTTAACGTAACTTCCGCTGCCATATTTAACTTCTAATTTTAAATATAACAATTTGAATAATCATTATTTTACCAGTGTAAGTTAGGCTACCCTCATACGAGCCTCTAGCCGCAGCCACAATAGGCTAGCTTAACCTATTCGTACGGATATTTTGTATGGCTTAGGCGAATGGTACGTGTGGGGGTTGGCCGTATGTGTTTAATTTTAGGGTTCCGTAAATTTATTTTTGTTTTTTTGTCGTCCATTTTGTCCGTCCGCAAACGAATGTAGATTATTTTCCAAATGCCTGGTGCATGAAGACAATTACCTGTTCATACCATTTAAGAACCTTCATTTATTTCATAGGATTCAAATATTATTATAAGTTATTATTTTTGCTCAAATTTTTTTTCGTGATAGAATATTTACGGAACTCTACAAGCATACAGTTCTGTATGGCTAGCATTATAAATAAAATCTATCGCACAAATAGTGGGAAATTTTGATTTTTAACTTGCGAACGCGGAGCTTATTAAGGTTAAAAATTTAAATTTCCATTCCTATTTTGAAAATTATTCTGAATTCGCTCGCTGGAGATTATTTTCGCGTCGTTTCGAGTGAACAAGGGATATATTTTTGAGTTGTTAACACATCAATTAAAAAGAAAATAGGTAAAAAGTGTAAAACTGCGGGAAAATAAACAGTAAAACACGATACGCCGATTTATATCTTTATTAAAATACTAATTGATGTGTGAACAGTTGTTTTAAAATTATTAATTTATTTTAGCGTTGGTAATACTTTGTAAAGTCTATTTTTTATCCCAGATAGTAATTTGACTATTCATAAACTTCAAATTGGTGGTTTTGGGAAATAAAATTCATTTTGGCATGATTTGACATTTGCACCTGTCAAATTACTATCTGGGATTAAAAAATAGACTAGAGGAAACAGGCTGGTCCCTGTGTTGATATGCTATGTTAGTCAAAGTAGCGATCAATTTGAATTAAAATCTAAGCGACTAATGTAATATAATCGATAAGACAACGGTGTACTCGATTGAATTGTTAAAATTATTTATGTATTCTGGAAAGTTACGTATTACTTGATGTCCTGATTAAATTATTGGAAAAATATATCGTTTTATTTCTAATATTGAATGTCACATTAACGCAAGCGCATTGTAGAATTAAATAAAAATTCTAGAAAGATAAATTCCGTGAGCAGGAATCGAACTTGTGACCTCTGTGTACCTTTCTCTAAGGCATGTCAGGTTTTCGGGTTAGGTTCCCCGACGATCGGAGCGCCCGAAGGCGTGGATTCCATAATACAGAACGGTGCGCCGCACACGCACGATTCTACCCGTTCGTTATGTCGTATGGAATTGACACCCTGATTCGATAACCGCATTGAGGAACCTGATGCGATAACCTACCATGTGCGGCCAGACTTAGCCATGAAATGAGATTACTTCCGTATCTGTTCCCTTACGTCACTTCCGCTCTAATCCCGCAGTTCTTGTGCATCAGCACACTTTTACCCTCATTTGATCATCATTTGATTTGCATTCGAGTTTCCGAAGGGTGTGGACGCATTTAAAATAGTTCGTTAATACAAGACTTGTGAGTTTTTAACTTGCTATTATTATTTTATTAGGATTTGTGTTTTTATTTTATTCGGTGTGATGGGATGTGATTTTTTAAATAAACCCAGTGGACATGGATAATCGCGCGGCCCTATAGGTAAGTATGTGCGGTTTTCCAAACTTGAGAGAAATGGACGAGAGGCACCGTCACTATACACTCGTCGTCGTGTCATTTTAATTAAAGTAAATAAATAAATAAATCACTTATTTTATTGTAGGTTTCGGATTACTTTTTTGTTTTATATTCTGGCCTCTGGCCTTGAAAATGTAAATTTCATTTTGCGTTGCGTTTTATAGGGTAGATGATGGGTAGATGTTACATGACCTACCCCCGATTATTGAGTACCTACCTACGCTTGCACCAAAATTAAATTGATCATTGTTTAACTATCAAAAATTCATTTGCTTGTATCTACAATATGGTATGCGGTTATTTAAAAATAGGAACAATCAACGATTTATAAAATTTTATAAATAATGCTTGCCATTAAAAATTAAAACCAAATACATTTTTGTCTTTCTGAAATTAAAATGTGTTATATATTTTATGCTCGTATATTAAATATCGAATATAGAAATTCAATATATGGTTCGAGTAGGTATTGAAGTTTTCTATGAATAGCCAATATTTTTTTCGCGATTACGATGTTGGTCCCATATAGAAAGTTGTTCAGTGTGATTGTCGATCCACAGCCATAGCTTATTTAACTCTCCAATTATTCGTGACCTCTGCTTTGTACGGGACTGCTTACAATCGAGGGGTCAGGCTGTATATCAGGATCTACTTAACCGATTCAGATGAAACCTATCTCAGTTTTTAAGTTAGACTAACACATACAGGTTTCATACAAATCTGTTCGGCTGTTTTCACGTGATGAGGTAGGTAACAATTAGAAAGACAGACAGAAATTCTAAAAATAATTGATTTGTGTTCTTTTCTTTACTTATAGTCTCTCTAGCAGTGTATTTACGATAATATCCTCAATGCTGTCTGCATTGAGGATATTATCGTACTACTAGTGTGAAATAAACGACATAAATATTTTTTCAATTTTATTTTATAATTAATCATTTTCACAGCAAAATAAAATTAATACTACACTAGAACAGTCCACGTTTAGCAGGATTGGAATAGACCCTTGCTCTTCATTTCTTCGAATTCCTTCTCAGCATCGTACGTCCTGAAAATGGAGATTTTATTTTAACTAAAAATACTATTTCAATATTCTTTGTGGTACGATAACTCATGACGGTAGGTGGTCCACACGGTAATTGAAAAAATATCCCAAGTAATGACTTTGTATTATTATGATGAACAATGTATGGTATCATACGAGACGGCCTAAGCGATTAGCTTTCTGCGCTACATGCCACTGGTTCGATCCCCGCACGGAGCTAATATTAGTATGATCTGCAGATAGATGTTTCCAGATCTGAGTGTGTGTGCATGTGACTTGTATGTTTTTAAACTGTACCCTCGATACAGGAGAAATCCTAGTGAGGGGCAACATTTCATACATTATCAATAGTTTTGACACAAGTAGAGTGTTATCCTTTACCTGTAGAACTCTGCGTACTTCCTTTTGCGCTCATTACCGATGAGCTGTTTGAAGGCGACGCCCGAGATGCCAGCCAGCACCAGCGATACGATCAGGTTGCGCTTGATCTGTGCGTTGAGGAGGCCACGCATCATGGGCTTGCTGGCGGTCGATACAGCCTTGTCTGCCATCTGGATAAATAAAGCTATTTCTCTAACATTGTTATAAATCACTCACCCTATCTAATCACTTTTATTCACTTGTATTTTTGAAGAGAAATAAATAGTTAGGAGACAGATCTGTATTACTGAAAGATGCTCAGCGGTGATCTCTCTTTGTTTGTATGTAGGGGGTAATCTCTGAAACTACTGAACCAATTCTAAAAATGATTTCACTAATATTTTATTTTGATAAAAATAAAACTGACAAGTGAATCATTCATGGGCAACAGTTATGATGTTTATATAGTTAAAAAAGACTGTCTTTTGTAAATTTTGTCATAATATGGATGGTGATGGTTGTTTAAATTATAAACCTATACGGCCTGTACCACATCACCTGTTTCTTTGAGGAAAGCACACTACATTAAAACCCAGACTGATATATGATAAAAGTCACTAGAAATTTAATAACCTGAAGTGGTAATGTATGTCTAAAATACAACTCGTGAATGAATATTACCAAATAGTTATTACCAAATAGTTATTACCAAATACCTAGTGGTCGTAATTTTAACTTTCTGCACTCTTTCTCCATATAAACTTTAACTATGACAAATCTCACACTCCTCCGTGTGCACAATCTACATAATAATAAAGCTTTGTACCTCTTATTAAGCATATTGCGCACATGGAGGAGTGTGAGATTTGGCATAGTTAAAGTTTATATGGAGAAGGAGTGCAGAGAGCTAAAATTATGGTCGAATTTCGACCACTAGGCGACAATTAATATGCTAAAAAGGTACAAAGTATTCTCGTCACTTAATAATAACAAGTTCAGCAAGGCTACCTATGTATTTTATTATACTCAATTACGTTTACAGTAATTATTGAGTGCACACTAGCAAAATCAAGCAAACATATTATTGCTATTCCTACACTTCAATAAACTCACACTGACATGCTTTTTTATTATAGATTACATTTTGTATAAACTATTACCTATTCAAAATCAATAAGGCTTGGGCTGGTTTGGGAATATAGAAGAATAAATATTAGCTTTGATCACTGATAACATGATAACAAGAATTGAATTCAGAACATTAATTTTTTTCTTCATTATTTAGCAAATTAGTGCGAAAGACTCAACGTTATTGGTATTATTTGCTACAAGAATAACACTAAAGACTAAATTTTCCTTCAGAATATACAATAGTAATGCGGTAAATGATTTATTCATTTTTATCCTACTCGTGAGTAATGTGAATCTTTTGACAACCATCTTACATAACACTTTGATGGTTATTTTCTAATATAAATCAATATCCATTTCAATTTAAAGTAAGTTAATTACATATAAACACTTATAATAGTTAAATTATATCATTAGACTTACATTTATTTATATATTTTCACGAAAAGTCGCAAAACGCACGAGAACAGCAAGTGCAATTTTCAATTGTTTTATATTACACTGATATTCTGAAACGGGTAACGAGCACGTATTCCTATTGGTAGTAAATTCTGCACTGACACAACAACCAATCAGAACGCTTAACGATAAAGTACGTTCTCAATATCGATTTTTTAGGGTCGAGTTTTACGTTCCTTTTCACGCTATGCCAAAATCGATATTCTTTTAATCCTGTAGCCGCACTTCATAATGTAACCAAAAAAGAAAACGCTATTCACTTTTATATTTAGCATACAAGTAGGGTACCTACCTAACTAATGTAGCTAATTGATTTTGAAGCTTCCACTTTTATTCTCTAGGGAAAGCAGAACATCACGAAAAAAAATTACAGCGGCAGGTGTTTTAGTTTATCTACTAGGAATATGACTAGGAAGTCCAGATCCAGAATCAAATAAAACGTCAAGTCGTCATGTCCATCACGAACTCATTGAATTTTTTCCACGCTATCGCAAGAGATGCTGAATTTTGAAGTAGGTACCTATTACGTGTTCTGCCGAATTTACGATCCGACTATTATGGGCGGCCTTCAGTCAGTCCTTGGGCTATAATTGCTTTTATTATTATGTCTGAAAATATCATCGACCGTAAGCGTATAATCTTTCCATATTCTTATTTTCCTTATTAAGCTAGTTTCCTGACATTTTATAATGCTTCCTGCGTAGCGAAAAAGTAAAAGCTAAAAATCTCGCTCGCGTGTCTGTTCACCGCCCGCGATCTGGCACATAAACGTAGTAATACTGAGTAATACCTAATAAGTTTATGATCTGGCATCACCTGCGTGCGACGAGTAAGCGGGTTCTTCATCTGAGGACGAGGCAATGTAGGAATCCTGAAAATTAGGTACTAACACATTTTACCCGATTTCCGGCATATCAGGAACATTCCTGGCAGCTGGTAACGCTGGCAATTAGCAATAGCATACAAAAAGTATAAACCCGCTACGTTTAATAGCATAGATTTAGGATTTCGCTGTATTGGGCAGATTATATAACCCGATATAACCAGTAACCACTACGTTGAGTGATGGGCTATAATTATTTGTCTTGTCACAGTTAAACCACGTTAATTTTCGTCACTGTCATACTCAATTTCACAGATGACAAGATAAAAGAGCGTGGATGCTGATCACCAATCCATTTGACTCCCATCATTGTAAAACATTCAGTTTTAAAAAAAAACTGAAGTAAACGCTTTTGTCATTTTCAGCTCAATCGGAAACCGGGAAGTGGGTCAAATTTAACTTCCAAGATTTTTTTACATAGTTACAAGACGTGAAGCTAATAAAAGCGTTTTAAAAAGGGCTAGGGCTGACATGTGCCTGCGATGAGCCAAATTTTTCTTAAATCGTCACTTGCTGAAATATCCCTGACGGCATTTAGGTACTGACTTATTGCAGTCTTCAATTCCGTTGCATTTCACGATGACGCGTCATGCGACTTCTATAGCAGCGACATAAGGCTCAAATTCAAAAGATAGATAGGTTACATGCGTCATCGTGGAAGGTGAGTTTTTTTATCATAAGCAGTGTGTTGTTTTTAGTCATAAGATTATCTTATCGAATTTAAAAGCTATAAAGTATGGAATTTAATAAAATAAATATCAAATGCTTATTAATAGGTGTTCACGGGTGAGGTTCACGACCGCTCGACTGCTGGTCGAATGCCTTATCCGTCGAGCTGTTCTGCTCACTAGATTGTATATTTTGTTTTAATGTTGAGGATAATCACGCAGTTTTGCTAGCAGGAAATACTTCATCTAGGCACATACATACAAGAAGCCATTTTATATTTCAAAACACACCAGTCACCACAATCATGCTTGCTAGTTACCTTTGCCGAAGAAGGATGCGTTTATGGTTCTGGAAATAGTTTAAAAGAATACTCCACAATTAAAACCACTAGGTATTTTTTATTCATTTATTAATAAACTAACTTTACAAATTTAATAATAGCAGAACAATAATATTCCTTATTTCTTCATTCGTAATAATATGATAAATCAGCATGACTCAATCGTACTTTTATCAATATAATTTCTTCAATCGTTATAATATGATGATAAATCAGCTTGACTCATCGTACTTTTTATCAATATAATAATTATATGATTTTTAAAAATAATCTAGAAACGACAGTGAAAGCAACTTACAGAGAAAATAATGCACAATAAAAAAGTGAACTTCATAAAATTGCCAGCAACAAAAAATAATTACAGGCATCGTTTATCATTGTCCTAAATTGATTCCCCGCGGCGAGCGCCGCCCGACACAAACTAAAAAAATATTACAAATAACATAAAGTTAACTTTTATTGTATCAATTCTTTCATTTTACTATTTCTGCATGTATTTACAAGTTTCATAGAATGTAAACAAAACTATAACCTACTCTCGTGTGGTGTAACCCCTATGCTATATTTATAAGTGTTATTAAAACTATTTGTATTTCTCTTTCTTCATTGTAGATATATAAACGTACAATATAGATATTTATTTATCGGCATAAATTACTATCATTAGTCGAAAATAAAAACAAAACAAAATAAACTAAAAATGATAACTATACACCCAATATACACAGCTAGTTGAGAGTTCATTCACTATATTTATATGGTACAAGCTTGCAAGTCATACTTTTATATTACAGTATAAGGCTTTTGCATGTCTACTGGAGTCGGTCCATGCGAGGAACGAATCGCTAGTCTCGACGTCTATTTACAAACGCTACTCCCCAAACTAAATATTATGATTTTAAAAAGAAAACAAGTACTTAAAACGTAACATATATTAATATCCCCATCTATACATAAAAATTTACAAGAGATTGTACATCGGCCGGACCGATTTTTGTAATTAATAATTTAAGAAAAACAAACGTTTGATTACAGAACAGTTTCCCGCCGTCCACCGCTCAGACTAGCCGCATCTCGCTCTATACACTAAGATTTCCATTTAACAGACATATTACCACGGCACACAGTTATAGGGCACAATTTATTCAGGCAATAAATTCATTACTAATTATTAAAATATTTTCTCATTATATACTAGGTACGTACTATACACGTTATGTATTGTAGCACTATCACTGCCCGACTAACATTGAACATCATCAAAAGAGGGATAGGGGAACAAACGAACATATTTGGGAGAAATTATAAAAATACTGTAATGTACGGCCATCTAAGCTAATAGTGTAAAGCTGTCTAAAATGTGCTTTTAAATAAAATGTCACATCCAAAATTATTGCTTTGGGTTGGCATCCCTACACACAAGAACGAAAGTCTACCCGAACCATAGATGCCTACAGACTTGTCGATCTACAAAGTTTTATCAACCGATAAATATGATTAATTAAAATTGATCTGTAGATCACCCCATGTCGTCATGTCCACCATTTAATTCATATTTTTTACTATAAATTATGTTTTTGTCAGCAAATTCTTATATTGCAAGGTTAAATTTAGTTACAACCAATCGTTTAGTGAAAATGATGAACATTTAAAGCGAGCGAGTTCGAAATAACACTTTCCTATTTTAAAGTATTCAATTGTGATAAAATTCACTAGCGTCTAGAAAACTAAATTCATTCGATAATCGACTATTTATAGTGCAAATTAACAAGCTAAGATTCACTGGATCATGTCTATGGATTTGGTGTAAAATATTCAGATAAAAAATTCTTCAATCGATGGTGGGAACGGTCGACGAATGGAGGGAAAACGAAATAAATGGGGCGTCAAAATAAAATTTTAGTTATACTGGAAGCCCGAACAGACAAACTGTTAAAACACTCAGTCGCGATTATTATCTCATTCACTAAGAAATTATCAAGTTCCACATTTAATTACAATTATTGGTCGTGAATTCTCTTAAATATAAAATCGCTAACGTTACGTCGTAATAGCGGCCAGCGTTTTGTGCGGGAGAACGCCATCTTGAAATTGAACCTTTTACCGTATTCAGCAATTTCAAATATCTGCTGAAAACCGATATAATCTTGGTCGAATTTTCATTATATTACAAATAAAATATGTCGTCCTCCCGCCAAAACATTATTAAACTACAACGCTGCATGACGTCACCGAATCGACGTCACGAAATTACGTGCAAAAACGTATGAAAATATTTAACTTTATGCATTTATTTCATTCTCTTTATATCTCTCGGGTATTAATTATACTATTATAACAATGTGCCTATATGTCGAGTGCATTTTGTACAATAATGATACACATCTATTCACTAGAAAACTAAGGCTCTCCACGGCGCAAACTCCACAGAGTCTTGCACGGTGGCAACGTTTCAAGTTTCATGCGCACGCACAACTTTTAGCATTGTAATTAATCGATTATCAACATCACTACCTATAGTTACTATATTCTGTATTAACTGCAAATCGATTTGATAGATCGACTAATTACATTATCAAAACTGGTGCGTCGGCTTTCACACTTAAAGACAAACACTCTTAACATTACTTGATAGAAATAAACTTACACTTAAAGAACAAAAAAGTCGAGTGTTTTATAGTGAATGGTAACATTTGTTCACTAAAAATAAATATACCAACAGTATAACTGCCAGTATTTGATTGGGTCCGGCGTATCCGATTCAACGGTTCGTACTCGATAGTGAATATCAATAGATTAAGTTTTGAGGACGGATTTAGAAATAATCAATTTTAGAATAGATTTCGTCGTTGTTTTGTTGTATGGACTCCATCGATCATAGATAAGCGTGACGGTAAAATTGATGATAAAAACGGGCGTTATCGGGTCCTTAAAATTTGTGGCTTCCGTTTTAATGAGGTGACAAACCAAGTATGTAGTACTTTCAAGGAATGCCTCAACATTTCTATATAAAAATTAATTCATAGTATTTTCTGTGATTGTGATTGAACACAAGTCAATATATAAAATTGAGCTATTCTAAAATCAATTTCGCTAAATCCTTTTCTGTTCCCGACCAGCAGTACGGTAGAGATTGCACAGGCAGCGACCACGCGACCAAGATCGTAAAAATTACTATTATAGTCAAGTTGATTAAATCCATAGAAATTGCGTATTTAAAAATAAATAAAATATGACTTGTTCATCCAGTTTTTATACTTATTTAGTAACGTGGATGGTAAGAAATATGAATTTCATTTTACGATTCATGATTGTTTTTTTTTATGGTCGTCTTTTATTTTCGGTTTGCGGTCGCTGCTTGTGAAGCCCTAATCACGGCTGACGACACATCCGAATTCATAAATACACATAAACACACAATTTCATGTAATATTTTGTTAAATATCAACACAGTATTTCTCAAACGTTAGTATTGCAATTTTACTAGTTCCCACACTTGTTAATTCACAATCGATTTAATAAATTGAGATTCATAAA
The DNA here is from genome assembly GCA_932294325.1 of Allophyes oxyacanthae. Taxonomy (NCBI): domain Eukaryota; kingdom Metazoa; phylum Arthropoda; class Insecta; order Lepidoptera; family Noctuidae; genus Allophyes; species Allophyes oxyacanthae. The sequence continues at coordinate 8,739,111 of OW028632.1, read as the reverse complement.
AATGAACAATTACCAATCGCGGATTAATGGATATCACTTCGGATTAATTTTAAACTCGCAACATATTTTACAATTTAGATTTAGATATAAATAATCGTGACCCATACTGGTACAAAACAAAGTTTGAAGAGTTTCAAATCGCGGACGCGATCGACTTTATCATACTAGGTATTTATTAAACGTTCTGTGTCATTATGTCGTACGGATTCTCACAAATTGTACTAGTCTAGAACGTTCGGTGCGCTATTACTGCGGGAGATGCGTCTCACTCGACAGACGGAGACGGCGAGCGTTACCTATACGCCTCCTCGGCGGCGCCGGCAGCCCGCGGCGGCGCCGGGCGTCAGTCCAGCGCCAGCGGGGGGGGCGCGGGTGGCGGGGAGGGCGCGGGCCGCGGCTCCGCGCGCCGCCGCCGTCACGGCGCCTCCCGCGACGCGCGCCGCCGCCGCACGCCGGCCGCCGCGCCGGCTCCCGGGCCCGCTGCACCATCAAACAATGAGCACCGGCACAAGGTTGGATCAGTCTGCATTGAGGCGACACTCACCGGCACTCCTCGTCTTGCGGCGCACGGGCGCGGCGCCGGGCGGCGCGGGCTGCGCGGGGGGCGGGGGCGCGGGCCCGTGGCGCACGGAGCGGCGCGTGCCCACGCCCGGCGCGCGCGGCGCCTTGCTGCCCTTGCCGCGCACCTTGCAGATGAGCGGCTCGTCGCTGTCGCTGTCCGAGTCCTTGCGGCGCGGCGCCGGCGCGGGCGCGGCGGGCGCGGCGCGCGGCTGCTCGGCGCGGCGCGGCTTCTTCTTGTGGCGGCCGGCGGGCGACAGGCCCTCCTCGCAGCTGAGCGTGGACGCGCCGGAGCTCTCGGACTCGCGGCGGCGTCGCTTGACGGGCGCGACGGCTCGCACCGCGGGGGTGGTGACGGTGCGCGGACTAGTCTTGTCGCCTTCCCCGCTCCGCAGACAGTTGCGCTGGGCGAGCGCGGGCGAGTCTGCTCGCTCGAGCTTGGTGAGCGCGGGCGAGAGACGCGGCGTGCGCGGCTGCTCGGCGGGACTGCTGAGCTTGCTGCTGCTGCGCGTGCGCACACTGCTGCGCGCCACACGCTCGAGCGCGGACGGCGAGGGTGACTCCGGCCTTTTACCCGCATAGTCTGGTGTCGGGATCTCGATCAACAGTTGTTCTAACAGACTCTTGTCCGGGAAGTCCGCCTTCAGCGGTAACCTTTCCAACTTTGGTTCTCGCTTCTCTTCGGTGTCACCTCGCACGGTACCGTCACAGTTTTCTGTTCGGTCGGAACGTTCTTCTTTGACGTCATCGACGGGTCCGAGTTTCTCCTGATTCGAGTAAGTATACAGCGGGGGCGACACTCTGCTGGGCGGCGGATCGAAGTCTTCCAGCTTGACCTTGTCGCGGTGCGGCGAGGTGGAGGCGGCGCGGTCGTCGCGCGCCAGGCCCGCGCCGGCCGCGTCCGGCGAGCGCGCGCCGTCCGGCCGCCCGGCGTCCGCGCGCGTCCGGTCGGCGCCGGACACGCCCCGCTCGTCGCGCAGGATGGGCGTGGGCTGGCGAGCGGCGCCGGGCGGGTCGTCGTCGGGCGGCCGCCGGGGCGCGTCGTCCCCGTTGACGTGGTCGGCGTGCATCTTGGCGAGCTCGGCCTCGATGTCGCCGAGGTCGTCGATGTCGGGCGGGCCGGGGTCGTAGCGCGGCTGGCCGGCGGCGAGCGACAGCCGCTCCAGCAGCTCGTCGGAGGGCGGCGGCTGCTCGATGACGCCTATTATCCTCTGCACGGAGGCGGGGCTGGTGGAGCGCGGCATGTCGAGGCGCTCCTTGCGCTGCGGGCCGGGCGGCGACTGGCTGGCCTGGTTGGGCGACTTCTCGGACAGCGCGTCCATGGACTCGATGCCGGAGTCCTCGCCCTGCGCCTGGCTGGCGGGCGAGCGGCTGCCGAACTTGTCGGCGTCGGGGCGGGCGGCCCGCTCGGCCACCAGCTTGCAGTAGGACTTGTCCTTGGGGCGCTCCTTGCGGCGCGGGGAGGCGGGCGGCGAGGAGGCGCGACTGGTTGGTATCGTGCCGACGTTCGTCGAGCCTGGAGGTTCTGAAACGTAAGGGAATCGTGTCACTATCTATTATTGCAAGTTTATTGATAGTACTATAAATATAGTGTTGCACACAATCCCTTCGTCAACCTCACCTGAACGCAGTGCACCTTGCTATTTACTAACGAGGCTCTGACGACTGACGTATTGCGAAATTTTCATCCTTGCTACCTTGCCAGCCTTAATACCCTAGAACTGATGCCAGTTAGTGGTTGTAGGACCAGTCCCCTGGCACCCAATGGGACTGGATCTACTTATAATTTTCTTAAAAACAGTGCTAATCCTTTTAAGGTAAATAAATGTATAAATATGCAGCAGATCTTGATTATTCTTCTATTACTCATTTAACAAAACTTATAAAACTAGCATCCATGCTCCCTTATCATTCTTGGACCTTTTTCAGGCGCATCACAGACCAAAATTATAAATAAATTCATCATACACCAATTTTTTCTATACCACTACGATTGCAGACTAGCGTACAGCCTGCCTAATGGTAAGCGGTTACCATAGCTTATGGACGCTTGTAACACCAGGGGGCATAACTCGCGCGTTGTCGACCCTACTCCACCTGCTACCACAACACTTCCCCAAGGAATACTGGTGACCTTGCTCACCGTTAGGAACACAACACTGCAAAAAAGCTGTGCTATTTGGCTACGATATTTAGCAAGGTGGAGGTACTTCCCCAGTCAGGCAGCTCCAATTTTGAGCAGAAAGTCTCGCTATGTTCTACTTCTCTTGAATAATAAATTTGTTTATTTTTCTCACCGCAATATAAAGTTACATAGAGGAATTGTCTAGATACATAAAATAGTCAATTGTGGGCCTAACCCATATAAAATCCTGTAATTCAGGACACCAGGGTCTCACCAATTTAGCCTATATTGTTCTTTTATTAAAATCTAGAGAAAAACTGTTTACAAAAACGTATTTAGTAAGTTCAAGTAGACATAGACAACACAGGCCTTTATTTTTTTTTCCTAAAGTGTGTGATGCACAGGGTTCCCACATAATCTGAAAAACGAAACTCCATGATTTCCCCAGGGATTTCAGGAAAAAAATATTGTTTTCCAGGCGAAAAAAAGTGGTCATAGCTAACTTTGACTCGTATAGCTTTAAAACGATTTTTAAGTGACCACACCAAGTACCAACAAATTGTTTGCAAAATTTGTAATTATTATATAATAATTTATTATAAGCAGTGTTGCTAAAATAAGTTTGATACCTAATCAAATGGTGTTGTTGTTTGTATTTCACACAGTTTTCAACTTGAAACATTCATGGAATATTTGATTTATTAAAATTAACTTGAACAAAACCAGACAAAGTATTTATATTGTCCTTTGCTTTTTCCAGAAAGTTAATGAAATTCCATGATATTTATTTATTTATTCTTTGTAAAGCTTACAGACTAATAAAATTTATTAAATACAGTAGATACAATATGAAAAATAAGTTGCTAATGAAAAGCTTCCACATATTCCAGGTTTCCAAGATTTACAAGGTGTGTGGTAGCCCTGGTGATGTAACACAATGTCTTTGGTCTGTGATGCGCCTTATATAGTAAATATAGGTCCTCTCAATAAGCCATGAGCTTCGCACCTGTGCGAATGCGGTTAACGCGCGATTAACGACAACCTGGGGGCTATTCTGTAACATCTCGCATCTCGATTCGAATCTCACTCATATTGTCGGTTGATATTTGACGAATTGATTACGATAATAAACATGTAACTTCATACTAAAAAATATTATAGTTTAAAAAAAAACTATAGAACACGCTTTAGTCATCCAAACGTGTATGCAAAATTTCAGCTCATTCGGAAACCGGGAAGTGGGTCAAATTTAGCTTCCAAGATTTTCTTACATAGTTACAGGTGAAGCTAATAAAAGCGTGTTAAAAAAGAGCTGTGTCATCTGTCTGTGTATGTCGTCTTTGTGTGTGAGCTGATCAATGCCCATTTTTTTGCACATGAGGGACACACACTTCCATGGATTGTTTTTTTTTATTTTGCTTTCTTTCTTCTTATTTATTTTATTATTTTATATTTACTTTATTATAAAGTAATTCTCTGGTTTTTTTATGTTTGATAAGTATGCATGCTATTGTGATTTTGGTGTCCTGTGTGCAAAAAATAAATTTATTTTCTTTCTAACTTGACTAGAGCATGTTCACAATGTCAAATATCAACCCACAATAAAGCCGGGCTTCCACTGGCAGCGGAGCGAGCTCCGTACGGACTCCGTTTACCTTGCAACGGTTAACTTCATAGAAGTGCTTCCACCAACAAAGAGTAACAGAGAGGGCTGAACGAGTAAAACTAGTTAATAATGAAGTCTTTCTTCATTTCTCCTTTGGAGTGGAAGACATTTGTCAAAACTCTTAATGGAAGATAAAACTTATTTTGGCTAGTTGGAGTCAGTTTCGTCCAGCTATTACTTGCTCATTACCCTTTCGCAGAGGAATTCCAACTTAAGAGTGAAATTTGGATCAAGATGCAATATGTTCTTACAGAACAAAGCATTAGAGTAAAGTCACTTGATGTTAATATAAACGCAAAGCTTATATCTTGTTGCTAGGACCAAAATAGTATGTAAATTGTGGACATACCTGGACAGGAACTGTGGCTGACCTTCCTCTTCTTATCCGAGGTGATCAGTCCGTTGGGTGAGGTAATAGCACTTTCGGCGATTGTCCGTTTCAACTTATTGTCATCGTCCGCAACGCGCCGCGACTCCACAAAGTTCTGTCCGGGCGCGTCGCCACTGAGCGTCCACTCTAAGTCTTTATGACATTTTAGCAACCTACTGTCCAACTCACTAGCACCTTTTTCACTATCAACGTCCGATTGCACTGATTTCCCTTCCGTTTTCAAACTATCACATTTCGAATCCACTTTAGTAGGTAACTTTTTCTTCGCTTCGTGATTGTTCGGCTCTCTGTAGCCTTCGTTATGCGCGTACTTCCCTTCCTTGTCTAGCGTGTCGTTCCGCCATTCTTTGTCTCGCTCTTTGTCTGATAATTTGCCGCTGTCGCTGAGTATTTTTAGTTTTTTCTTCATTTTCAGGTCTAAGCTCTGCACTTTGTTGTTGAGTTTGCAGTCGTGTGATTTGGTGACGATGTGAGCGTTTTTGGATATTGTTTTCATTCGATACACGACGTTGTTGTCGCCCGTTATTTCAGTTTTAACGACGTCACTCTCGTAGTGATTGTTGAGCTTAATACCTTTGACGTTTAAATACTCGTCTTCAGTCTTGTTTTCAGTGCTTTCACCCGACTTCGAGGCTATCGATTCGTCGGAATCCCTCCGATGCGACTTATCATCGGATTCTGAAGATTTCCTAATCTTATTCTTTTTCGTATGCAAGTCTCCAGGACCAAATTTTTTCTTCTCCTTTTTGGAGTTCTTTATAACAGCGGAGTTGCGTCCCCGAAGGCTTATGTGTAGGGGTGGCACCCTCAGTTCCCCATCAGTGGGCTTGTCCCCCTTCTGTTGGTTGACAAAGCTGATGTCTGCTTTGTAGACTGGTTGGACGACTGGTTCGTTCTTGTCGAGTTTGAGCCTCAATTTAATGGACTCTTTCTCGGTTTGCGGGGACTTCGGTGCGTCCATGACTGGAGTGGGGGGTTTGAGGGGCGGGGGGCGAGGTAAGGCAACTTTGGTGGACTTGTTTTCTCGAATGATCTTGTCTTTGAGCGAGGCGGGTTTCTCCTTTGCGCCGACAGTGCGCGGTTTCCCGCCTTTCTGAGCGAGTTTGTCATCTCTTTCTTTCTTGGTCAGCTTATTTCTCATTCGGAACTCGTCATCAGCTCTCCGCGTGTCTTCATCTGTCGCTGACTTCGCGATACCGAACATTTCAGGCGCGGCCTCAACTGCAGCTTCCTTCATTTCACAGTTAGCGACTGTCACCTCTTCAACTTTCTTCTCCTGTTCTTTAGGAGGCGGTACATCATCGTCCCTCATGAGGGTTTTGATGAGGTACTGCTTGCTTTGCTCCTCGATCTCATGGGCTGAAGCTTGCGAGCCAACGGTTGCCGTGGCGACGGAGGTGGTTGCTCTGATGGGCAACTTGAGAGGGGGAGGCATAGCTTGGCTGGCGCTTGAAGGAGATTTGAAGGCCGGAGTAGAATTTTGCGTATGTTGGCCAGGATTATGCGCATGTTGACCAGGATTATGCGTATGTTGGAGGGCATTATGCATATGTTGGAGCGCATTCTGCGTATGTTGGATTGCATTTGGCGTATGTTGGACTGCAGTATGCATATGTTGGGCAACATTCTGATGTTGAATAGCATTCGACAGATGATGGACCATATTTGGCGGATGATGGACCATATTTTGCGTATGTTGAACCGCGTTTGATGTGTGTTGAACCGCGCTCGACGAATGTTGAACCGCGTTCGACGAATGTTGAACCGCGTTCGACGACTGTTGAACCGCGTTCGACGGATGTTGAACCGCGTTCGACGAATGTTGAATCGCGTTCGACGAATGTTGAACCGCGTTTGACGAATGTTGAACCGCGTTCGACGTATGTTGAATCGCATTCGGAGGATGTTGGGGAGCATGATGCGTATGTTGCATCGCATTCTGCGTATGTTGCATCAAATTCTGTGTATGTTGCATCAAATTCTGCGTATGTTGCATCGAATTTTGCGTATGTTGCATGGAATGCGGTGTGTGTTGCATCGAATTCTGCGTATGCTGGCCCGCATTCGTCGTATGTTGAACAACATTCTGTGTATTATGTTGAACAGCGTTTTGTGTATTATGTTGAACAGCATTCTGTGTATTATGTTGAACAGCATTCTGTGTATTATGTTGAACAGCATTCTGCGTATGTTGAATAGCATTCTGCGTATGTTGAATAGCATTCTGCGTATGTTGAACAGCATTCTGCGTATGTTGGACCGCTTGCGTATGTTGAACCGTATTCTGCGTGTGTTGAACCGCACTCTGCGTATGTTGCACTGCATTATGTTGAACCGTCGTCGACGTATGCTGAACAGTCGTAGGCGTATTCGGCGCTTGCGACGTTTGATGTTCAGTCTCAGATTCTTGTCTCCTAAACTTGTTGGAGTGATGCGGCACGGGCGGCGGCGGCATGAACGTATCAGGGCCGTCGTACGACTCCGATTTTGAAGGCACGTCGTGGCGTTGCGTTTCGGCATAGCTACTCGAACTATACTGGTCACCGGTGATGTCGGAGAGCACGGAATCGGGTGTCCCCGTATTCGCGTTGTTGCCAGACAGTAGTAAGTCTAGTTTCGCGCTGGCATCGAGCTCCGAGATAGCGGAGAAGGCGCTCTCGTCTAGGTTGAGATCGTCGCCGAGCGTTGGCATGAGGTGTTCCAGGTCGCTGTCGGGGAGGTCGAGGAGGGACAGCGAGTCCCGGTAAGGCTCGTTCCAGTCGGGTTGGGTCGCGACTCGGGACGCCGCCCGCTGCCGCGCTATGTATTGCTGCTGGTACCTCTGGAACTCCTGGAAAGTGGAAAAGGTATGATAAGTCTACAGAAATCGTAGGGACTTGTGATCTATTAATCTATAAAATTGAGCGACTTTACTGTGGTTGAGTCTTGGATGGATAACCATTCTTTCAACATGGGTTTCAATCATCTATGTTTATAATTATAGGCATTTTAGGTACTTAAGAAGCCTGAAAGTCTAATAATTGGTCTAATACTCAGAAGTTTTACCTTCTGTTGAATTGAGGCCAGAAATAATATTTCGTTTCATCTAGTTAGAAAGCAGACTCGAACGATTTTGATTCCAAGATAAGATGACTACAGATTTTAGTGAAAAAGAAGTTAAAGTAACTTAGCTTCTTTTCCACAACCAAAACAAATAATACTCACTATTCATTATTGAAAATGAGAAGCTGATTATTACACAAGAAAAGTGTTACTAACCTGGAAACTGGACTGAGTTTTTTGATCCATCGACGCAGTCGGAGGTGGTAATAACGCCTGCAAGTCCTCCTGCGTGACCCGCGAGTGCTGGATCTGTTGCGGCGGCCGCATGGGGCGCGCCTGCTGGCGGTACGGCGGCGGCGGCGGCGGCGCCGGGAACGACACCGCGTAGCCCGGCGACGGCGCCGCGCGGCCCCCCGCCCCGCCCGCGCGGTACGGGCTGGGCGGCGGGGCCGGCCGCGCGGGGGGCGCCGCGCGCCGGGGGGCGGGGGGGCGCGCCGCCGCGCGGGGAGCGGCCGGCGGGCAGGGCGCGGGGAGCGGCGAGCGCACGGGCGTGCTGATCGGAGCGGGAGTCCGAGGTGTTCGGTATTCCGCGAACGGAGGCCGTCCTACCGCTAACTCCACCTGGGAATGTCGAATAAAATGTGTTAAAATTATTGATACAACATTCATAATAAATAGCAGAAGGGCCTTTTTAAAAACACGGTGGTGATACATTTTGCAGATGTATTGCAATATGTTGATTTATTTATGGACATATACAGATGCTATGGCACATCTTCTTCATCTTAACTGTCAAGAGTAGGTATGTGTATCAAATATACAGAAACAGTTCTCACAAATCTGGTAGAATAGTCGACATCGGCTGAATTACATTCTTCATCGTCATGATTTAACACCCAAACAAAACTTTAGTTAATAATAAAATATAATTTTGATGACACAATGACAGGGTATTTATTTATTGAAACTTAAATGAACAGTGGTGGTACATAAGGCGGACCATGAGGCAGAGCGAGGATATGCTATTTGACTGACAATCAAGCATCCCTGTAAACTCCTTGATTCGAGACAAGTAATCAGTATCACACAAATGTACTAACCTGTCCATCCTCAAGCCGATCAAGCTTCGCGGGATGCGGCGGAGGTTTAGACCTCGGCGACGGCGCTGGCGCATCATTCTGCAGCAAGTTGACCAGCAGCGGCGACGACATGGCCACCGTGGGCGGGGTGGGCGGCGGGGCCGGGGGGGGCGGCGCGGGCGACGGCGGCGCCGCGGGGTAGGGGGGAGGGGGGCCCGGGAACGACGACGTGGACGGCCGCGCGAACGGCCCGTCGGCTTGCGGCCGGATGGTACTGCTCGCACCGGCGAGACCTGGAATTAGAGTGAGTATGGTTGATGAGCAAGTAAGGGCATTTTTTCTTACCTAAATACTAAATAACGACACTGGAAAAGCAATATCGCTAAAGCGCCAATTTGCAAACTTTACAGGGGCACATTTAAGTTTTATTTTCTGCAAAACGTAGTTTCTAGTACTTACCTAAATCAGATTTATTAGAATTCTCATTGATGATTTATTGATTATTAATTGTTACTTTGACATTATATTTTATTCCATCTGTAAAATTGTGTTGAAGATACATACTCTTCATCATCATTCAATTAACATTAATTAATATTATGTATTCTTAGACATAATTATTTACGTGCCATGTAAATGGTAAATGTGCTGAACTAACACATATTTCTAACACAATTTGTACCCACAGTTATGCAAATAAATTATTTTCATTTCATTTCGAATATACGTTTTACAGAAAATTATCCATTACATAAATTGAATATGATTTTTTTCGTAAAAAAATACTTTAAAATATACTCCCGTAAAATTTACATAATAGCACTTTAGCCATTCTACTTTCCACCATCGATAATAAAACATCACGTGTGTATCATGACGTCAGATGTACTCACCCAGCGTGTTCTCCTTGCGATGTATGACCCGCGCCTGCGTCATGCTGCCGAAGGGAAACTCGCAGCGGTCGGTGGTGGGTGTGGGAATGTTGTGGGGTATCTTGCCGTCCATGGGGCACACGGTGTTGGGCGACTTGAAGCTGTCGGGGGGCGCGGGGGCGGCCTGCGCTTCCGCCGTGCTGCTGCCGGCGCCGTCCGCGTCGCTGAGGATGCGGCCAATACCGCCCAAGCCGGCTAGTAACTCGGCGCTCGGTTGCGATCTTGACGTACTTGCATCTATAATGGAGATAGTATTGGTTAGGAATGTTACACGGCGAGAAGCTGTAAGTAAAAAAGAACACAGAAAAACAATAGTAGTTTATGAAACTGTTGCATAATAGTCCTATTAATAAAAATAATATAAAAACTAGCTTTCAATTTAAAAAAACTGCATTGAAATCGGTCCATCCGTTTTGGAGCTACGACGCTACAGACAGATACACACTACAAACTAATAACATCCCTCTTTTTGTCGGGGGTTAAAATGTCAGATGGCGGGAACCTAAAAATGAACGGGCTACCTGACATGCTGTATATCTGCTGTGGAATCTACTCACCATCAGGGTCGGTGTTGATCCTCAACTCGGCGCCGTGCTGTAGCCGCAGCGAGACAGCTGCGTCGCCGTCCAACTGCACCGACAGGATGCCGAGTGCGCGCAGCTGAGGCGCGCCCGCCGCGGCCAGCGCGCGGAGCCGAGCGGCCGCCGCGCGCGGCACCGACAGCGTCACGCGCACAGAGTTCCAAGGCTCCACCTAGCACAAAGAAACTTTAGTATTACTACGTGTGGATGTTACATCAAACTACCACACAAAAAAATCTGCATTACCACGTTTAGGCCTGAATTCCTCCTACGCTGATGTCAGCCACGTACCGTAGGTCGCGTAGGACATACAGTGTCACATTGGCAATTTATGTGCCGCTGACATCAGCGTTACAATGTGATGCTGTATTGAACACAATAATTATGTATTCGTACGCGCGACCGACGTACGCGACCGAAGAATTCAAGCCTTTAGAAGCTACGTCAAATATTTTCGTAATCGTTAATCGGCAGCCAACTGAATTGATGTTGACGATTGGCTTACTACGCTACGTATAGCGGTGTCGATACCGGGGCGGAACAATTATTTCATATTTGTAGGCCCTGCATGTAGTTGTTCCGGGTCTCAGTATCATGTGTGTGTGAGACTTATGTCTGTAACTATCCCCACGATATTTCAGCTATCCTAGAGAATGGTTTGATAATAAATAAATCCAGTTCATTACTGTTCCACTGCTGGGCACGGGCCTCTGCTCAGAATGACAAGGCCTTAGTCCAGTCAAGTCAAGATTTAAAAGTAATAAAAAAAAATGACCTAATTAATTAAGGCTCGGACACAGTCGCGGTATTATCGGTCGATAATATCACAGATATCTGTTTTAGTACATTTTGTAGACGATGAAGAATGCTCGACATGACACACGTGTACGACGAGCGTCAATTTGTTGTGCACACCAACCTTACAACGTCTCAGACCCGTGCGTCGCCGTCGGCCTAATGTGGTTTTCACTTAAAGATTACAATTACCACCGCTACAGATACCATTAACTTCTATATATATATTTAGTTTTTTTTAATAATATTGAGGCCATACAATCCTGCGGTTCACCTGATGGTAAGTGATCACCGCCGCCTATGAACACCCGCAACACCAGAGGAGTCGCCGATGCGTTGCCAACCTTTTATGATGGTGTTAGGAAAAGGGAGGGAAAAGAGAAGGAAGGCTACACACTCACCGAACGAAACGCAACAGTATACATACTGCTACTTAACGTCGGTATTCTGTGGGAGGGTAGTACTTCCCTGGGGGGCTAAAAAGGCCGCTTTAGGTGAATCATAATATGATTCATATTACGAATGTCAAAATATCTACTTAATTGACGACTCTTAATGTCATCCGCATAAGGTTCATATTCAGTAATCATCTGTTTGACAGTTACTAAGCAGATCATTAGATAAATTGCTCAATGTGGCCTTTTTAGGCCCCCTGGTCGTGCAGACCCATTCATGCGAGACACTACTACCGTACAAAATAATATTTTGACGGGTATACCACTTAGGGTCTCGAACGAAGGGCCATTACAATACAGAGGATAAACTATTGAACTCGATATAAAAGCAACACGTCAACTAGGAAGCGTCGTTAGGACCAGGAGAAACGAACGTGTATATTGGCTCATAAACTTTTTGTGGTCGATTGGTTAACCTCACCCAAATAGAATCGCAAACTTAGCTTTTACGGTCTGCAGGCAGTTTTACCCTGCGGTCCGAATCGGCGTGAGCGCGCTATCGACAAAAGGCGTGACGTCATTACCTGCACCATATTGGACTTACAGAGCCTTTCTCTAGTCTACGGATTTCACGCAGGAGCCTGCGTGAAATCCGTAGACCAGTGAGCCAAACGTCAAATTGACATTTGCGCCATTTGACGTTTTGTGGGATTGTGCTATAAATGGAGAAAATTCGAGAAATTTGCAGTCCCATTAAGTGATGGAGGTACAGGGAGACAGATTGCGCTTTATTTGACGCCACTTGGATATTCAGAAGAGATACCTTACAAGGCCAAGAAAACTTCCCCCTCTCTCCCCCCTTTATTATTCGCCATTGAAGAGATATATACGAGCGAATTCGGGAGAATGGCTTCTGTGATGTGTGTGTGTGTGGTTTTATGCGTGTGTGTTGTGTTGTAGCAAAAAAGAGGTCCGATTCATTATCACGCTGACAGCGCTGTGAACGCACTTTTGTTTCGGACCAACCATTAGTCGTCAGCACCGTGAGTACTGAAATCGCGATTCGGACCGCAGGGTTAGCGTTAATGGAACACTTAATTCGTGCATGTCCCACTTTATAACAAGGAGGCATAAAGATTACCAGTAGGCTAATTCACGTAACTAAAGAAGTGCAGTTGCCGCGCAGTTGCAGTAAAATTTTGATCAAAACAACACATGTGGTATTCTCTTAACTTCAGTGAGATACGCTTGCGTCAAGTTCGAGCGTCACTGGAATATGATCGGCGCGTCATAATATTACGTGAATTAGCCCTCTGAACGATTAAGGACCAACGCATGACTGGCTTGGATAGAAATCAGCAGTTGAGCATGCCTCGCACTGCCAACTATTATGCTGAGTCCATGATAATTTTGTATTTTACCTTCTTGGAGGATGTATTTCCTTGCTATGTAATTTAAAAGAGAAATAAAAAGTATCTATTCTATTCTAAGAGCTATGTTCACCAACAAAATAACAGACGGTTAAAATAAAACTAAAAAATTAAATTAAACAACCGTTTTTGTCTTAACCGTCTGTTATTGTGTCTGTAAATATGAGCCTAAGGCCCAAGTTCACCGACAACATAACAGACGATTAGTGCAAAATCAACCATTTAAACTTGAATTTTTATATGAATAATCTATCGATTTCATTTTAAACAGGTTATTTTGTTGGTGAAAATAATCTTATGTGGACAATATAAGTGACGGTTAGGACACAAATCACCCGTTTGAGCGGAATTTTAAAATAGGTAAACGACCGTTTTTTTTTAACCATCTGTTACAGCGACGGTGAACATGGCCCTAAGAATAAAAAAAACTATTCGTTATTTAAATACAGCATTTTTGTTTATCTACATATTGCGTTCAACTTTGCCATTCAGCAGAATATATTTACGCGTCAATATTTAATTGAGTAGGTAATTTTATTCAAAATCTAATTTGTGCAACAGGTCCACCTTTAATAGTCTATAAAGTTGGATAATAAAACTAATGGAAATAGAACTAATAAAGAGCGGAAATTGCGTAGCGATTTGCACTTGAATGAAGATATTTTATTTTTACACAATAAGGTAAATTAAAGTAGTTCCTTATATTCTGTATTTTTAATATTTTAAGTCCTTGATAGCTACTATTTCTTTTTCGCAATTACACTTAGTCTTTATAGGCCTTAAAATCTGATAATCTTTGAGGACAATTAACTTGAATAACCTACAAAGGCCCTATTAGCGTGCCCATGATAAAGTTCCGTAGCCGTTCTCACTAATGGCGGGTCCACACGGCCAGACTAGTCTGCGCAGCGTGTTTGTGCAGACTTAAGTTGGACAAATGTGACGTGCGGACGTGAAGTTTAAAGTTCGTGCCAATGTCTGTGCATTTTTGTTTCTCGCATCAAAAAGTCATCGCAGACACGCACAGACCACGACACTGCTCAGACTGAGTCAACTTACTGGCAAAATTGGTTGAATCAACCGGTATTATTTAAAAAAAAAAGATTTAAGGAAGTATTCGCTGGAATTTAAAATTTAATTTACAGATTTATAAAAGTCCCTTCCAAAGTATGGAAAATTAAGTCCAAAGAGAATGATTACTATTGCCAATAGGGATATGGAGACTAAAGTCTATATAGGTGACCAGATGGAAGGAAGTGGAACCAAACGCAGATAAGAGATTTTTTATTTAAAAAAAGACGTCGTATCTAAAGAACTTGTAAGAAGACTTGTCTTTACCGTGTGGACGATGTGACTCCCAGACTTTTGTCCGCGCAACAGTCTGCACAGCGTATATCTGTGCCGTGTGGACCCAGCATAACGTTATGTTCAACTTTCTATGAAATGAGCCAATTCACATTGACAAATTGTCTTGCACCCGAAAAATTCATTTTTAGATACCTCATAATATAGTACACTGTTTTTGCTAGTGTTCGATAAAAAAATATCTCATTTTTTTCATGAGGTTCCAGATATTTTGCATGGGTAATTAGAAATAAGAGAAATAATTAGTCGCTATCAAAGCGGTGGGCTTTGATAGCAACTCAAAGCAAATATCTTGTGACCACAGATATAGATTTAATTTATATCAATATCTGTGCTTGTGACTGAAGGGTTACAGTAAAAAGGTCCTAAAACCTGATTTCATTTACGGGGAAGCATGTAAAAATAAAATTTACCGGGTAAAAAAATATGCATTTACTGTTTTCTGTTTGCAATGTTGCGCCCGAACACGTGTTGCTAACACGCGGCCTTATTTGAACATTTTAAATTCGCGATCGCGTGAGCCAATCGCTCCTCGCAACTGTTTTGTTAGAACAACGTTTATGATAATGTTTGTATTTTTTTCTTTAATTAATTATGTGAATGTCCAATTTATGATGTCTATTATCATTTAACTCTGTAATTGCAGAACCGAACTAAAAATATGATGATCTACCGATCGTCTAATCGAATCGGAATGCCACACATTTCAGATAATAGAGATCTATAATATTTTTTGTACAAGTATTTAAAATTTTAATGAGACATCTACAATTGTTTTACAAAAAAATAAACGCCGAAACACATTTGGTACAGTACGGGCGACGTACTTTGGCCAGACTGAAGATATTTGTGTGGCTGCGCAATGGATCTTTTAGTAATGAAATTGTCTACTGCGCAGCTAATCGGCTAACTTCAGTTCGACCAAGATACGTCGCCCTTACTGGACGCATTATTGCACACAATTAAAAAATATAATTTAGGTATTCAGTGTACACATTTGCAAACAAACATTCACTGTAAATCTTAGGCATACTGAAAGTCGACATGCTTTAATGAAATGAAAATTTTACTAGTTACGATTTTTATATGTGGATTTTAGAATGTTGTCAAAAGCAACCCAAAAGAAAAGAAATAATGAGGGATGATGGGTTGATAACAATCACAATTATATGAAATATATTATATATATTTATTATAATTATATTAATTATATTGTTACTAACAGAAAAAAGTACTAACAAAACTATGGACTCAAGTATGAAATTAAACTTTATTTATTATGATTTTTTTATTTATTTAAATCAGACTTTATTGATTTAATAATCTAACTAATATTATAAAGAGAAAAGATATGATTTTTTGTATGTTTATTTCTAATGAATAAACTGAACACTACTGGAAGATATCACGCGGGTGAAACCGCTGGCGGAAGCTAGTGATAGAAATAAAATTTTAAAAATTATTACTCTATATCACTAAGGGATGATGTAACTTTCTATTAGTGATTTTGTTTTAATCTGTTCAACAATCTATTTTATTTATTAAAATGCTTATAAATGATCTGTACAAAGGGCGGTATTATGGCAGTTGGCAATCTCTCGGCTATTTATGCATTTTTTATTGTGACAAATATAAAACGCGCGGGTTAAACCTTTAGCTTATATCCAGGGCCTGTTGATATCATCCAGTTTAAGTTATTATGTTTATTATTAAGTTATAGCTGTAGCCCGCGGTTAATGTTATCAGTGGTATCCCATTATCAGCACCACACAAGACTGCAGGCATCAGCAATGATTAACCAGTCCATAACTGTCCCACTGATGGGCACGGGCCTCTTCTTAGGTAAGAAGGGTTAAGGCCGAAGGCACACTGCCTTTGCGAATTAGCAGACTACAAACACCAAACTTTTTGAAGCCCTCTCAGATGTAAAGGTTTCCTCAAATTGTTTTCCTTCAGCGATAATGAGAGTGATAATATATTATATACTTTATATAAGAATATGTAGATGCATGTCTCTTTTTGAAAATTTTACCTTATCTTATTTGTGTAGTATAGTGTTGATTCATTTGTTAGTTACTAAACTCTTCAATTCCAGTTGTTTTCTTGTACCTTTTTCGTAATATTGTTTTTAACTCAAAGGTTGACTGGCAGAAAATGCCTGATTGTATTAAATGGATTTATGTATAATTTTTGTACCTGAAGTATATTGAATCATCATTTTTTTTTAGTTTATTTATCCTACATGCGAACCGTGAATCGTGATCGAACATGCATGTATGGAAGGCAAGCAAAGCACTAGGTCATCAGTGCTTTTGCAGAGCTCAGCAATACAAAATACAGGGATGAAATGATTTAAAATCGCGAATTAAATCAAATGATTTTTTATATCTTTGATTTAAACCAATTATATCTTTTTCACAGCAGCGTAAACAGAAACCAGCCGAAAATGTCTAGGGACTTCCCCTTATATAAACTACGGCGCAAACATGCGCAATGTTTATATACTTTGGTAGGATATAGTGATGAGTACAATAACTTTTTAAAGCTGAATTATCTAAAAACTGAATACCAAATTAAAAGAGTTTGAATTATTATTGAAATCAAAATAGTATAATTTAAGTCAAAAAAGTCCGAAGAAAAAATTCCGTCGATTCAGTTTTTTTTTTAAAGTCATGATTTTTATCAACCCTGACAACAATATAAACAATGCGACTACAGCCCTACACACGACTACGATGTTTACATCATTTCTGTCACTGTACACCGGCTTACGCAAAAAAAGTATCGTAGTGAGTTATAAGTAAGTATAGGTGCCCCATGAACGGACACCCAATTTTTTTTTAGTTTCTCCGTGGGCTCTCCTTGTATGTTAAGCGATTGTAGTTTAGGAGCTAGATTTTTTTTTATAAATTTTTGGGAAAATTTCACCTGATTTCAGTATTTATTCCATTTCTCAATCTGTTTTACATTTCTTGGAATATTTTTTTGCCAAATGCTTAAACTAGCTTGCTATAAATGTATAAATCATAGTTGGGAAGCATACAATTCTGCAAACACGCACCAAACGCCAGGCTGCGTTGGTTGGAAACAAAAGACCAAGGTAAAACAGACAAATTTAAAAATGTTTGGAAGAAGTTCTTGATTTCAATAAAACCTAATTATGACAAGTTATCACGCTAATCTCCTTGGGTAGTTATATAAAGTGACCTGCTCAAATTAGAGATGAAATCAAATTTAAATAAGGCCGGTAACAGATTTGTAACACACGACGCGACGAAATTGACGCATATATTACTAATGTGAGAATTGCAGCTTTAAAATTGATTAATTAGAAAATAAGAAATGCAGTATAACTTACCTTGTTGACTTTGAGCGTGTGCGGGTGCGGCTCGGCGAGCAGCGCGCGCAACTCGCGCAACAATCGGCGCAGACGCGCGGGGAACCGCGGGTCGCGCAGGTCGCCCTCGCACGTTACCACTACGCCGCACGACCCGCCGCCCGCCGAGCCTAGCCCATCGCTGTCCGCTGCCATGCTGGATAACAAAAAACTCATTATAAACACTGATAAAGTATTTTTTTTAAGGAAAGGGATCATGTATTTCTGGACGGTTTTACTATCACCCAAGGATTGGTTGCGCAGGTCAAACGGCAGCATTGTGTAAAATATTATATTTGGACCCCATCCACACTCGATACTTTTAGCAGCAGAAGCGCGTGTTTTCGAGTTCGTTATTCACTTTTTGTAAGCAAAAGGCAGTTGACGAACGCGAAAACGAGCGTTTCTGCTGCTAAAATCGTATCGTATCGAGTCTGAACGAACTCTTTTATAGTCTGGAAGCTAAACCATTTATTAGTGAGGGGGTTCATTAATACACAGGTAAACTTTTCTCTGGAAAAATAATACAAGTTGGCCGTAAATTTATCATTTGTTTACATAATTAATGTATTTAAATAATAAATTCTAAATTATACAAATAAATGATTGCTAAAATTAATTCGCAATACATGCAAATATTTTTCTAATCATTTTTTAGATTATTCAAATTTGTTGACATAATTATAATAAGGGTGTCTACAAACTAACGGGGCCCGGCTTATGAGATTAGCCGGTCCTTCGGTTGATTTGGTCGATATGCCGCTCAGAATCAACTGATCTCATCAGGGGTATACTTTTGCTACTTTTCTAAACTAACATAGATCTCAACTTTTATTGCCTTTGTAATTAATGTATTTGCTGAACTCTGGGTGAAAACTCCTAACTCTTTAGGAAAAACAGGCCTGATCCTATGCTATGATTGTTGTGTGTGTTTTTGTTTTACATGTTTTTTTTTTTACTGTCTTTAAAATCGTTTTTATGCTGTATCTTTTCTTTCTCCTTTCTTTCTATGTTAGTTTTATTTTAAAGGTATAGAAATATGACCGATACCAGGATATTTTTATCTCCCAAAGCGATGGTGATATTTTTTTATCAGTTTTTCAGTACTAATTGCCATACTTAGTTTCCACGTTATATTGGGCGGATATCCTCGAGCCGATTCGAATGCGGTTTGATTTCCAGACAAGTTGACGCATTGTTTTTTTCGACCCTTACGTCATAATAATATCAATGTCAACAATAACACAACCATACTACAGATAAGTTAAATACAGTAGTTCAATTATATACAGGATATTTTGTATGTAGTGTGCGTAATTTGTAGTGATTCAGTCTCTGTTCCTAAATGCAACCGCAGTACTGGGATACTTTAAAAAAAAAACAAAAATTCGACTTAGTATGGGGGACACGCATAATTTACTAGCACAAGTCATACAAAATCAAATTTTTATTTTGTTTTGGAGTGAATTTTAGTACTTTGATTGCATTTTGAATGGTCACTGAATCTCTGCAAATGTTGAGCACACACTACATAAAAAATTATCCTGTATACTATTATAATAGAGGTAAAATTTGTAATCTCTGCTATTACTGAATAGATTCTAAATATTATTTCACTAATAAAAATCTACACTATCCCTGAGTGATATAGGCTATAATTTTATTTGATAAAAATAATACGCGCGGCGAAACCGCGGGTAATAGCTAGTCACTACATATTAAAAAAAACAAAGTCGCTTCCCGCTGTCTGTCCCTATGTACGCTTAGATCTTTAAAACTACGCAACGGATTTTGATGCGGTTTTTTTTAATAGATAGAGTGATTCAAGAGGAAGGTTTATATGTATAATACTATCATATTTAATGTAAGGATAGTAGAGAAACTGCATCCGTGCAAAGTCGGGGACGGGTCGCTAGTTCTAAATAATTCACAAAAAACGATAGACCAAACCTGTGCAAAATAATGTTTACAGCGAAATCCAAAATTTGATAGTCTTTTAACTCGTCATGTGACCTAAGTAGACAATAGGAAATCTATAGTTTGTGGGCACCGGCGGCCGTTAGCAGGATATTTCATTAATTATAATAATATTGACATTGTATAATGACACACTTTTTTAAGACATTTAAATATTTTAATTAAATCTAAGGTGAATAACACACGAAGCGTTGCGGCGCCGCTGTTCCGCCCAGAGACGCGGTGGCGTGTGACAAGACTCGGCGGATTACGTACATGCCAGTACAATATTTTGATCCGCTCAACCACGCACCGCCGCGGATAACAGCACCGTACCGCTTCGTGTGCTATTCGCCTAACGCCCAAGTACACCGACAACAAAACCGACGATTAGAGCAAAATCAGCCGTTTAAACATGAATTTTTGTATGAGTAATCAACCGATTTAATTTTAAACATCTGTTATTTTGTTGGTGAAAATGGCTCTAAGTTTAACAGTTGCTGAACGGCTGGTCAAATCTCTGATCATTTCAAATATTGTTGCTGAGATTATTTAACCAAATACAAACAACCAATTATATCAGATGAAATGAGATTAAATTTTAAACTGGGTGTAAAACTACCTGATGTAACAGTATAATTGGTGTTTATAAATAGTATAAAATGACTTATAATTATTTTTATAAATTCAGTGTCACCAATTTCCTAATTTTGGAATTTGTTCTGACTTGAACTACTTTCCTAAACTTTTCAGTGTTTAATTTTTGATGTGTTTTCCCCACGTTTTTTGGCTATTAACCTCATCAATCATTCCATGTTTATGTTCAGTATAAAACAACCATTTAGTATGCCATCAATTATAAAGATTACTAATCAGTAACTTTAAATTTATAATAACTTTGCTTTAGTGTAAAAAATATTTCTGTATTATAATTCTTGCCAAGCTAACTAAAAAAACCCTATTTTTATTGATAATAATATGTCGTAAATATTAATAACTAACTAATTAATACCCGCGTTTCAACCGCGCATTTTATTTTTATCAAAACAAAATTACATAGATAGTGTAGCTTCCTAATTAGAAATTTTGTATTCAATTTAATAGTTTGAGAGAGATTAACCCCTACATACAAACAAACAAATTTTACCTCTTTAAAATGGAAGATAATTTGACTCAAGAAAATGTTGTGGGTGTTCATACTATTATGATGCATTCTTCTTTCAAAACTTTTACATATTAGAAACAAACAACAAGATAACAAACAAGAAACAAGAAGATTTTTTTTTTTTTAATATATTATTATGTAAATAATTATTAATGTTAATGTAATGTTCCTTAGTATCCTTAAGAGCGTTTTACACAAGTGTTTCAGTTTTATTTGCAATTAAAATTATATCATGTCACAATGACATCACATTTTACATCATAACTTGATAAGAATTATATTATTATAATAATGTAGAATGATTGAGATAATAAACATTATTAAAATATGGTGATATCATCAATCACATACATATCATTTTCTTATTTTTTTAATCTTTATCCAATGAGTTAATTGAATTTCAGTTTCTTTGGGATTTTCTTCTCATATTTTATTACTTTTATAATTTTAGTTGATTAAACACAGATGTCTTAAAGTGTACCTATGTAAAACCTACTTACTTAAAAAAAAAAAAAAACAGGTGTGGCATACATTTTTGGCCAATCACTTTTCAAGTATTTATGAAAAAATTATTGTTCTACATTCTACATATTACTAAAGAAAATCTCAATATATTTTAACAAATTAGACAATTGAATTATGAATTATTTACAGTATAAAAATGTGATTACAAAAAATCTCAAGGAACTAGAACTGTCGAAAATGATTATCTAAAAATCTAAAATCAAAACCTGCAAGATATTTGACACAGGATGATTCTAATTATAATATTATACCCAATCTCAAAACTCATGTAATTATAAGATGAGGAAATCTTTGATTTTTAAAAACAATAACATTGATTCTGAAGCCTGCAAATTAAATTTGATGGAACTATATTTATTGCTATGCCATTCTGATAATTTTGGAAAAAGACAAATATTTAATGCTGGCAATTCACATTTGTGTAGTTTGCAAAGGGTTTCTTTTGCATTGGTCATATAACGCGAATATTCGTACAAATACAAGATGTGGAGTGCCAGCATTATACATGTCAAATACCTACAAATTGATAAAGAAGAAAGAAGAAAGAAAAATACTTTATTAGCACAACAAAAAATAAATAAAACCAATAACAAAGAAAACATATAAAATAAAAAGTTGTTGTGCCAAAAGGCCGCAGCTCAGCATAATGTCAGGAGGCAGTGATACTGGCCACCTGACGCTATAGATATGATTACTGGTTCCGATTTACAAACTAAACTTAATTCGGTCTCACTGTCTCTGTCTAACAAAAACATGGGAAAAGTATAGAAGATAGTCCTATCAAATTAGTTTACTTGCTTGCTATCAACATGAATGATAAGGGCATAGACTAATAAATTTGAGAGTTCAAAATATTTTGTCCTTTTTCAATGACCTTTGTTAGAAAGAGATATAAGATAAAAATTAGTTTAGTGCCATATGCAATAGAATCCACACCAATATCTTAGTTAAAACTAATTCAATAATAGGTATGTGTACATTCAAACTTAACCTTATCACCTGGTGATAATAAAATCAAACTTCCTGTATAAAGTGGATGTGGTATGCTGATTCATACAAATCCTTTATTTACTAAAACATTAATTATCCTTTTAACTTTTGATAATAAATATTATTTATTTTTTACCCTATAAGGTTGTATTTGAACCACTATCCGACAGTGCTTTTTAGTATTGTTGAGGAATATTATATACTTGTACACCATGCCATCAGCAGAGATCGGAACAGATAGAGTATACTTACCTACCTTAATTTCAAGGAAGATACCTAGAATTGATAGTACCTTTTTCTGAAATTCCAGAATGATAATATCATGACGTTTATTGATGACTATGTATATTAATACGTATTATTTAATGGACTTTAAATAAATTGGTTATACATAATTGTATCAAATCTTTCTTTACTTTTTTTAGGGTCCCATACACAGTTGAGCAATAAATTTATTCTATCTGGGATTTCAGAGGGAGGTATTATCCACTCTATGTGTATTACTTCCTTGATGTTTAGGTAAATATAATCTGACTATTCCAGTCTTTGCTTACCAGTGACTAGGAAACCTGTTGAGGATCCCACGGTCTAACTGTTTGTGTAGTTTTGTGGGACATTGTATCTAGTTCCTAACTAATAATTAAATAAATAAATAAAAAATGAATAAACTTGTTAAATCAAAGAATAATTGGTTCTACAATTTAAGTGGGAAAAAAAGCTATTATGTATTATGGTATAGAATATTATATATTATGAATTACATACAGTCAGCCAAAGAATTGGATGAAAAGTTATATTCTCTTGTCAAAATAATGAAGATTCAACCGTGATATATTATTATCATTTGATAGGAAGTTCTGTTAAAATTGATAGACCACTTTCTTGGCCAACTGTACATTCACATTTAGGATGATATTGGCCTGAAAATGTAAATGAAGAAAGAAATATTATTAAAAAAAAAAAAATTGTTGTTTTGATATTTGGCTGTAATATTTTACTTTCTACTCTGAAAAACACTTATGGTTCCTGTAACAAATAATTTACAAAAAAAAAAAAAAACTGTTTAATTAATTTTATATAAAAATTATATATATAGTCAATATCAGCTGTCTTACCAAAATTAGATATATTCTTATTTATTAA
Organism: Allophyes oxyacanthae; assembly: GCA_932294325.1. Classification (NCBI taxonomy): domain Eukaryota; kingdom Metazoa; phylum Arthropoda; class Insecta; order Lepidoptera; family Noctuidae; genus Allophyes; species Allophyes oxyacanthae. The sequence continues at coordinate 8,715,597 of OW028632.1, read as the reverse complement.
AAATAAATTAAGTGTGATAAAATATAAGAAAATTATTCCAATTACTGAGATATTAGATTATTTATTTATGGGTTGTGCAAAAACTTAAGTAAACAATAATGTGATAAATCATTAGGAAAATTACTGAGCCATCAGTAGTCAAAACATTTTTCATAAAACCAGAAGTAGTGTCTCTGCTTCTAAATCATTCATATGTACAGTTTAAGACCCATCCCAGTATGTGCTAATTATAAAAATTACACTTCCTAGTCAAGTTATAAATTTTAACAAAGTAGTTTGTATATCTCTACTAATTAATCACCAATCCATCATGTGTCACACAAATAGGTTATGTGTTTGTCTATGGTTTTATTTGGTTGTTCCATTTGTGAATGATACTACCTACTTGTCCTTGTATAATTCAGTTTATTGCTCCAATAGTAAAGGATATCACTCACTAATAATATTTTTAATTTAGTAAAGATACTGTGTTGTTGAGTTCATTCCCAAACTGTTAACCTTTATAACACATATTTGACAGATTGCATTATTTGCAAACAGCAATTATTAGGACAAAAATAACACATATGTAGCACATTATTTTGTTCACACGTACAGCTGAGTATAATTCAGAAACCATCCCCCTCGGCGTGCGTGCAAGCTCGGCTACGTATCGACAACACGGCATGTTACACAACTTTATAAAACCTAAACTGTGACACTGATGCAGAGTTTTTCGTCTGTAATCGGCGATTTCAGGCGGGCGCCGCGCGGGGCACGTCCTCGCCGGCCGACCGACGTCCTGTCACCCACCAATGTGTCCATTTTGTAATGAACATCGCACAACTGAACATCCCGCGAAATGTAAATAAACTAAAAAAATACACTCACCTCTCATACAATGTCACATTCCGCTCAATTCCACACAATTTCTATTCCCTTGTGTCCCAAATCATCATGGAAAATGAAGCGCAACATTACCGTCCGGCTCGGACGCAAAGCAATATCGGTCCTATGGCCAGTGTCCACTACACCAAAAACATATGACACACCACTACTGTCCCGGTTCTGGTGCACCCAGGAAACCGTCCGAGGCTTATTTTCGCTTTTTCACAGACGATCACACGACTAGAAACACTACAATATCTTCACGAATCAAATCCACTGAATTATGTTCCAGTGACGCAAAGCTCATATATCGTGAAGAGCAGCAGCCATTTTGAAATGTACGGGGAGAACAGTCACAGCATGGAACATTCGTAAATTACAGCCGCTCCCGTCTCTCGCGACACCCTAATAATAGAGCGATAGTTGAAAAACTTTATGCAGTTTCCATTTCAACACTTTAGGTCACAGAACTTCACTCCATTTTCTTATTGAAACTATCCAAAACAACCTAAGCGACATCCGATAATTCCAGCTTACCCCATTTGCATGACACACATAAAATAGCAAAAAAACACTCTAAACACTCAAAAACGTACATAAAACGTGTCGCGCCGAATTATGAGAAGTTAAAGCATCGCATCAATATAACAGTCCATTAGAAAAATCGCTAAAAAGATTGGTATATAATTTACAAATAGTTAATTCGGTACGAACAATAACAACGGCCGCCATTTGCAATTTTCAACTTGACATGCGCACTGACTCGCAGTAGACAAACATACGTGACGTAGCTTTTGACAAGCGTATGTTTTTCATACATTTTTATTTCTACTTTACTTATAGTTTTTTTTGCTTATGCATAAATTAACAAAAAATAATAAAGTAATGGTTTTAGCAGAATTTAGATCTCAGTTTAGTGTGTATTCGTCGTATTATATTAGTTATCTTTAAATTCTATGCGCTATTACAAAGTTATATCATCAGCCTTTCATGCTCCACTGAAGGCTATCTTTGATTGGTAGATGGTGTAATCTCCATGTTTTTATAATAATACACAGCTCTCTGATTGGCTGCCGCCATGAAACGTGAGGACACGAATCACTTCCTGTTGTTAATTAAAAAAAAAAAAACATATGCGTAGTTTTTGAATACCTACCTACTTATTAGATGTTAATTATCTATGCGACATGCAACTATCCAATAACTTCAGATTTTTTAACTTAATTAAGACTTATTCAAATTATAAAATTAATTAATTAAACACTATTCTGATGAATATGAATATAATCATACATGAGGCCATTCACGCACTTCTTGTTTTGTGTCTTTCACCCCTGAATTCAATACTCAAGGGCACAATTAATTATTATATTGTTAAAATATACAATACTAACTAACAACCGTGTGTTTCGTTACAAGACAATAATTTATCTTATTTTATCTCATGTTCGAGAATAAAGTTTCTTTAGACCCACAATAAATTATAAAATTATAATCCATCATGATTCATGAATCCATCTTTGATTATTCTAATAAACCCACTGGGATATGACCACACTATTAGGTTACTAATCTTGGCGTTGCTGACCATCCTCTTGGCCAAGATATAATAATATTTCCTAGAATTTTATTTACATCACCACAAGTGAAGTACCTATTATTTGCCGGAAATGAAACAGCCGCTTTATTATTCTTTGCCGGAAATGAAAAAGAAAATTAAAAATTGCTCACTGTAGGATAAAGGAAAATAAAAATAAAGTTTTTGTAATAATTCCAATACTTTTTATTCACGTAGTAGTACATAAGCAAGTATTTAAATGTTACAAAAAAATTATCACAATTAAATCGATGATGTTTCAGACCTCGCTCACACCTTCACAATCTTGAATAACTTATTAATAGGAGAAAGTCATTTCTTCGGTGGATTGTCTTTTAAAGATTCAGGCGGTACTGATTGAAATAGTCCTTTTCTGGCCATTTCATCTGCCCAATCTTCAAATTCACCTTTTCTGAAAAGACAAGTTTCATACAGTTTCACAATAAGAATTATGGGGTCGGAGGTCCTATTAGCAACAATAAAAAATGAGAGGGACGCTTTTGCCCACGTGTGGGGTAGTAAGGGCTTTCTACTCCCAATCACTCTATGGAGTTATTGTACTCCTATATATGAACAACTTAAACTACGGATAGCGAATAAAAATTACCTATTCCATACAATTAATTCAATATTACTCGACTAAATATTTTTCCCTTCGGGGATCAAACCAAAGACTGAGGATTTATAATTCAATCGATTTCTATCAAAAGAAATTCACACATCCTTCTTTAAATGTCAAAGGAAATTTACCCATCTTCCTTTAAATTTTTAAAGCTTTTGACCAGTTTATCTTTATAAAACTATGAGCTGATTAATACAATGTCTATTTTAATAACCACCTTGGACTTTCTTTGAATGTATAAGATCAAAAAAATCTTGATATTTTTCAAGTAATTTAAAAATATTAGTATGCTAAAATCGACTAATTTGTAGCAAATTCTCAATGTGTCACGTTTTTAATTTAGCTTAGTATTGGTAAGCATAGCAAATAGCAACCCTAACCCAATTTAAAAAAAAAAGTAAATGAACGAACAAGTGCGACTGTGCGATGGCTATAATAATTGGAATTTAATTTTTTACAAATAAACTTCAAAATTATTATTGATGTGTGAATTGAGGGGACTATATTTTGATCAGGTATGTCCGCTTTATGTAAATCACTACTGCATAACTTTCTTCGCTATACAAACAAAACTACCTGTGTTTTGTTGACAGAAAAACTGAAAGTAACAGATTTTTGTGGTGTATTTAGAGAACAGATGAAAATGTAATTAAACCTCTTTACACTGTTCTATATTTATTTGTGGGAATTCCGTAGATAAAAGCAGTTGTTTCCTATGCATAATCTGAAGCTTATCAAAAACAGCGCTACTTTCTCAAGGTTTAAACCTAATGTTAAATTTAATTTATTAGTGAAATGAATCAATTCTCAGATGTTACCTTCTATATATTGATACGTGAAGAAAAAACTTAGTATTTGTACCCGTTTTTAGGCATATTGCGTGCACAGAGGTGTTTGAGATTTGGCATAGAGATGGAGTGCAGAAAGCTAAATTTATTGAATTACGGTCGAATTTCAGCCACTGGGCGACCGCCAGTTAGATAAATTCAGTGAGCAGGTTTCAGGATAGTTACTATATGGGCAACCAATCAGTATTACTATTTATTTAGTGCAGAGACAAAAAACATGTCAAAGCGAAAAGTGAAAACCAAAAACAGCTGTTCCATACATTTAGTCGAGTAATATTGAATTGTTTGTATGGAACAGAACAGCAGATTTTTTTTGTAATTTAACTTTGGCCCCATAGTATAAGTTGTTCATGATAAGCAGAATATTGAAGAGGTAATTGTACTCAATATGAACAACTATTGCAATAGGAGCAACCCTGAAGTCAAAAAAATAAAACAGCTGATCCATACATTTAGTTGAGTAACATTGAAATATTTGTATGTATCAGCAGATTTTTGTGCGATTTCAGGATTAGGCCCATAATATAAGTTGTTCATAATGATGAGTACAATAACCCCATAAAAGGTTTGTGATTAGAAAGATAGGACCATGTATAATGAGGGCTATTAAAAATATACTTTTAAAGTTTCTATGACGGTGAAATACCCTGAACAAGCAGTTATAAGCCCTTCCCAAGTAGATAGTGCGTCTATTTCCTTCATAACAGTTAGACTCCTACCTGTTCCGGCCTGCGGTATTTAGACGGGCCCGATGGAACGATTCATCACTGCTGCTCTAGGTAATGATGAAGGAAAACAGAGCAAATTGGCATATCATAAGATAAATCATTTGAAGAACTGCAGCATCCACCAATCCGCACTGGTCCCGCATGGTCGATAACCCCTCCTCTCATGAGGCTTGAGTCCCAGCTGTAAACGTAGTTAGGCTGATGATTAAAGGCAGGCTACACAGCATGATTCATCAAGTTGGGTCAGTATGAGGAAGTGTGAAGCTATAAGAGATAGAATTTTTTTAACAAAGGATAGATTTGTCGTTGATATTAACAGCATTAAAAATTAAAATTATGTGTCCAGTATAAACTGATAACGCAAGTTCTGTAATAAAATTGTATAAAATACTAGTTTCCACCAGCGACTTCGCCCGCGTGATATCTTTATAAATTATAGCCTATGTTCCTCACTGATAGTGTAGCATTCTGCTGGAGAAAGAATTTTTAAAATTGGTCCAGTCGTTTTTGAATTTATCCATTACAAACAAACATACAAAAAATCAAATCTTTTCTCTTTATAATATTAGTTTAGATGTGTTATAATTAAATTAACTTTTGTAATAAAATAACATAGGTTTTATTTTGGAAAATGACTGAGATCATTATCCGAATTGCATAGTGTCAGTTTTCAGCAAGCTCAACAGATTTCAATGCTGCAAACACCGGGTAATGGTCTAACATTTCAGATTTTTTTTAATGCTTACCACAGTGTCGTTTCAACTTTGAAGTTGGCAGAATCATCGAATAACGGAACCATTATCATAAATTGGAATTTAGTTTTTTTTTTAATCTGCTTCCTTCATACTAACTCTATTTCTTATAGTTTCAGACTTCCCTATAGTGACCCCTCTTGAAGGATCACCCGCTATAAAGTTCCTTACGCATAAAAATCCCTGTAGGCTTCTTTTCTACGCAAACCAACGAACACGTAGACTAAGGCACCTGCCAGTGCAGAGAGAGCGAACGCTTTAGCAATATTGCGCTTCGTCTGGGCCCAGTGCAGGCCGCGCATGACGGGCTTCACGCGGCAGGGAGGTGGCGGCGGGGGTGGCGGACACACCTGAGGGCACGGCGGGTACGGGGGGGGCGGGCAGGGTGGACATGGTGGGAGCTCGCAGGGATTCATCGTGCTGGAGGGAGGGAATAGGAAAGAGTTAGGGATAATGTGCCATGTGTTGTAACTAGGCGCGGATACAGGATTTCGTTTTGGACCCATTGCACCCCCTCTATATCTGCGCCTAGCTGTAACATGAATTGAAAGTCTTAGTTAAGATTCTCACACTTCTTGATTTCACCCCTGGTGACTTAATAATAATATTTTCCTTCCACAGGCCTCTTCACCATAAATGAAACATGGCTCAAAGCTCACACCCGAGCAGTCACCGGCGGAGCAGAGACCACGATGGAGGCGCCATGCGGTACACAAATACAGATTGGGAGGCCAAGGAGGCCCTCTATCAACGCGAGCTCGACGAAGCTAGAGCTAGGGCCACGCAGATGGAGAAAACCATGCGCTGGTGGTCCGACTGCACGGCAAACTGGCGGGAGAAGTGGAGCAAAGTGCGCAACGAACGGAACAAGGCGAGAGAAGAAGCGAAGCAGTTAAAGAACAAAGTAGATACGGTTTCAAAAGAGTTGGCAACTTCCAAAACTGAAAAGAATGACCTAGAACAACAGTTGAACGAACTGAAAAGAGACAACGAAAAGCTTTTAAGTATAGGCGAGAGCAGGATACTAGCTGGCGATCTCACGACTGAAGACGGAGTTGAATTGAGGCGGAAGAATGTAGGGTACCTATCACCTAATGAACCTTCAATACGACAGAGGGCCTCCTTAGATTCACACAAATTCTCAAACGTCGACAGCGTCCTCGCAAATAAATTGAGCGAGCTAAGACTGAGGTTAGACGAAACATGTAAATCCTTACAAAGCGAAAAGGATGAAAAAGCATTCCTTCTATCCAAAATAGAAAGTTTAACTACCGAATTACATAACACTAAATCGGAGATTACCCACAGCGATAGAACTTTAGGTTCTACAGACTCCAGTCACAGTGAGGTCGAAAGACTACAAAACGAGTTGCAAGACGAAATAGCAGCTAAACAAGTCTTAGAAGAGAAGATTGCAGAGTTAAAAATGGAAATAGAGAGATTGAAATCTGAAAATACAATACAATGGAGTAAGAGGGAGTTACTCGAAACAGAAAACGTAGCAATTTTAAGAGAAAATAAAAAGCTGTACGGCCAAGTTTGTGAACTAAGAGAACAGATACACAAATTGAATAGAATATCGGATGGGAGTGCTTATTTCAGCGATCATAATAGACTAGACTCGAATATACTTTACGTTAGGAAGACCAGTGCAAGTCCTAGATCCCATGAATCTAGTAACGGCTCCTCTGAAGCCAATTTACAATTTGATGCGAAAACAAACACTTCAGGCGAAGACGACGAATTAGCTATAGTAGAAAGAAATGATTCATAATTAAATAACTTACCTATTTCGCCTACAGAATTCTTGAGTTGCAACTAAAATTGATGTTATGTCAAAATTGAATTAAGATCGGTAGTCTGTGGTATACGTAACTTATTCTTCTTTACAAAGTAGTTTAAAGAGGTTGTATTTGAATGTCGAAGTTTGTGGTTCTGTGAATGCGAATCTTGAGAATTTTGGATTGTTGCTTAATGTTTTTTGTGGAACTAGCGATCTCATTCACAAAGACGATTTGTAGAAGAAACAAGACCTTTGGGTATCACCGATGATAAGCAAAGAGAAATCTAAGGTCCCACGCCGACGCTCAGTGGAGATTTTTCTTCCCAACAAATCTATTGACTTTGTAAAATGTCCTCATGATCAAGAGATTTGCTGATACAACACGAAGACCTGATTCTGTGTCCATAGCTAACAACTTCACATCTGTATTCCACGAAGTGGTGACTTGGTGTTGCAAGCGTCCATAGGTTACCGTAACCGCTTACCCTCAGGCGAGCCGAATGCCAGTTTGCCATCTTGGTAGTATAAAAAAAATCAATGCATTTAAAATCATTCCAAAGCGTATATTTGAGAAATTTCATTAAAATTTAAATACGTAATGAAATCATATTAGAATACAAATTATTATACCTACGTTTATTCACGAATTTTAGCGGAATACTAAATTAGTATACGACGCAAGGTAAAGGTTACGACGTACAAGAAACCAGTATTTTAATTTATAGACTTAAATCAATCTAAACAAGTAAAGATTGGTTTATCGTAAAACTTTAGGATCCATAACTTCTTTAGTATATTTAAACGATGCCCTCCTGTGACGTCTTCTAGTAGGTACCTATTAAGAAAAGAATGGATAATCTTGCAGGATTCTCAGACTGTATTATTGAAGTAAAACTTCTACTTTACTTATAGACTGCGTATTAGGATTTTTCTGTCACGAAAAAGCGTTACGGCCGCGGCCGCGTGGAGGGGGTAGACAATATATCCGTTGAAGTTTCACTTCTACTATGTGTCGCAGCCATAGAGATAATATGTAGCCATCTATGTATGTAGCAGTGGCGAAGGGTGACAGTTTTAAAAGGGGAAGCCGTCCCAAAAATGCCCTCTAAAAATTGCTGCAATTAATGCTGCAAAGCAAAAATCCATACCGGGTCTTGTAATCCGTGTATAGTCATGTCAGGAAGAGCTCGACCTAACTGAATAACAAGCCATATTACATTGGTCTATGCACTAACCAATTCCTAAAGGGAAGCCGATGGGAATCGGGTTGTATGGACTCTTCGCCACTGATATGTAGTACCATTTCTATGGTCGCAGCACACCTTTCGTTTTTTTTTACTCTGCTAGTTGATAACTTACGTCGAAACGTCTACCTTTCGTCTACCTAGTATCCCGTAGGTATGTGACGATTAGAAGCAGATAGGTGTTATATAAGTGTTAGATTGTTGATCTTTGTGATAGTCTAGTTCTTCATATTAGGACAACGATAAATACAGGGCCTATGAAATCGACGGTAAGCCGCAATTGCATGATAACGGAGCCGTGATCTACAAAATAATCCACGAAACCTTGGGCATAATCCCCATGTTTTTAATTACGGTTTTATGATCGTAATTTTTTTTTCTTGTAACGCATTTGGACTCATCTGTAAGTTCTCAAAACGAAACGTTTTCTTTACTTTTTCTTTTTATTATTTTAAATAATGCTGCTTTTTACCCGTGGTTTTTACCGCCTTTTTAATAAGTTTAGGATTGGATCTTGTATCACATTCCCAAAGGTTCTTGCCTTGCACATTCATCACTCAAAGCACAGATAATATAATAGGTACTATATAAAAGTATTTTTTTAAATATCACGAAGTAGTATGAAAGTAAAAAATTCGAAATTATTTTCATTTAATTTTTAGGCATGTTTAAAAAATGCAAAATGTATAAATATATGCCTAAGTGGGCATTTTTGTAGGTCACGGCCCCCTTAGCATCCCTATTTCGGCTTGGCGTCGATTTCATGGGCAGCCTGTATAACAGAAACGAAATATATACGTCACTGTACATAATAATTCTATTGGTTTAACTATCTGGAGAGTTGATTAGGAAGCAAACGCTTTTAAAACATGGAAGTATTATGGGGGTTTTCGGCAGATTTGTTACCATTACCTAAATAAAAGAAATAACCCGAAACAAACAGTATAATTAGGACGATTTTTTTAACCTTTGTAATACTGAATACAACAACGCCTCTATCGGTTGAAAGTGGAACTCAAATGGAACATTGCATTTTTATTGAGGAAATTGATTTGTTTTATTAGTCCTTATGGGAAGTATACGGGCATTCCAATGCATTTAACATAATAAAGTAACAAAATTAGATAACAAGACCCATTATTATTTACAAAATCGTCCGTCTTGCGTCATTTTCATCCATATTTTTTCAAACACAATTACATAAAATCGTCTCTCCGATAGTATGATAACTTACGTAATTTACATTATATTGATATTTTGAATTAAATCAGTTAATATAATAACATTTTTTAATTTAAGGCCTAATCTGCGTATTTTGTATATTTTTTTAAGTTATTTATTTGCTTTACTTGCCCGAACAGCTTTGTAATTTGAATCCAAATTTTTGAGATTATATAGAGTTGATATTCTGTATTTAGGTAGGTATCCAATAATTTTGAAGTACCTTAAATATTAATAATATTGTGTTGTGAATATTTACAATAATACAATGTTAAATTCTTGATAATGTGGCCTACGTGTACTAAAAAGACATTCAACAAAAATAATTAATGTGAGAAAGAGATGGCGGTATCTTGCCACGGTAGTCTCTTTCTTGCAGTGCTTAGTAGCACACAACTCGAGTACTAACAAAGTACGCACGGCTACATATCAAGCTATAAGCTTTCAGTATAAGCTGACCTCTTATTGTACGGATAACCTATTACAATGCGAGGTCAGCTTATTATGTAGCCGTGTTTATATCTTTTGAACTGCGTACGAGGCAGAAAAGATTTTAAAGCCTATTCTGTATTGGCCTATGAAATAAAGTTCAAACAAAATGTCCTATGTATAGTATATAGTTATAATGTACCTTATAGATATCAATAAACAAAATGTCGTATATTATGTATTGATTTCTAAAAATTTCACCTTAGATCAACGTTTCCTAAACTGTGGTCTACTGACCCTTATGGAATTCCAAGCAGTCAATGGAAACATCTGATGTGGCAAGTGGGGGGACGGGGGGGGGGGGGCTCTTGGAACTGCCATTACCCTAAAACTCCGAACAGTAGTCCAGGGGTAATAAACTTCAATAGATCATAAAGTTGGAACTCCTATCTTCATGATCGGTAATTTTTTAACAAGGTACCTCGAAATTTAGTCTCTCACGATCGTATTGAAGTTTATTACCAGAGTCTGATGTTCATTACCATCTTGTTACGCGGTAGATCCGCTGTTTGATTCGCTGTAAAAGCTTCGTGGTGTTTTCATTGTAAAAAATGTTGCAGAAGTATATTTTAAATTATTTATTACGAGATTTATCAGTTCACGTTTGCAAGATTTACAGACATGAAATATAAAAATAAACTTAAGCTTTAATGTATATCACAGAAAACAATATTAAAATTACTCTACACTTAGTAGGCTGGTTAGAATTATTCTCAGGTCCCGAGCTGCAATACAACAGCTTGGGACATCACCATACGTTGTTACAAAATACTTATAGGTAATTTCTTATCTTATTCTAAAAAATATTTCTCCTTAGTCTTGATTTTTATACTTCCCACTACAAATCCTTATTATCTAAATAAAGGTAGTTCATTACTTTAAACCGACTTAAAATTGAAAGCTAGTTTAATCGGATATCATCTTCGCTGTTTCATGGAAATCTGTTCAGTCATTCAAAAGTTACAGCTCTTTTTCTAGTTGGAGTCGGGGGTTTTTGACGGTTAGGTTATTTAATAGACTTGTTGCCAGCTATTTATAAAAGTTTACATTACACAAAGCTAGCTGGAAAGAGTAACGAAAGAGAGTTATTGTACTCATAAATAAACAAATTTGACCAGGGACCAACCCTGAATTCGAGAAAAAAAGCATTTAGTCGAGTAATATTGAATTATTTGTATGGAATGGCTGTTTTTATTGTGTTCGCGATTTCTTGGTGAGCCCATAGTAAACGCTATACACAATGACAAGTACAATAAACCACTTTCGGTTTTAAGGACGAGTTTGCAAAATAGATAGGTATCATCGCACCACTACATTCAACCTGTGCCGGTGCCTGTACTTAAGGTATTTTTTTTAATTGCTTTAATAGAAGAAGGAAAATGATCCTAAACTCAACCCGATATTGCAATTTCATGTGAAGAGGTAACAGAAAATCGTTTTTACAATATTAAAGAAACCAACATTTTTAATAAAAAAAAATAACACCATTTCAAGATAAAGGACTATTCTATCTGTGTTAATTATTAGTTTAATTTGATTTAGTTTCATTTTGTCGCAAAGTCGACCGAAAAACTGCTTATTTTAGTTAGATTTGCAAACGCGTCCTTAAATACGGAACAGCTGATTGTTTTTCGCGATTTTAAGGTTGATCCCATCATAAAAGTAGTTCATAATGGTGAGTGCAGTTCTGGGTTCCTATTTTCTGAGAACTTTGTATCAACAACAATGATTGAGAAATAATATCAATATTTTTATTTCCCTATATTACTTGTTCTGAAAGTTCGCAACTGGAAGCATACCCATCCGTTTGAACCGAGATTTTAAAATCGTTTTCTTCAAATCTCTTTTCTCTGCTCTTTGCAGCTTATCTGATTTATCTTTCTTCTTTTCCTTTGAAGATGTTCCAGATGTAGATGCTTCTTGTGGAGTATTCAATACTTCTTTATCTGCGTTCCCAGATGTAGATGGTTGTTGTAAATTATCCGGTACTTCAATTTGTAATTTGTCTATAATTTCGATTTCATAAGATTTGCCATCATCTTCGCTGCGAATAACGCACGGTAACTCATCGATTTTGATGTCAATTTCCTGTTCCGTTTCCGCTATTTCATCTGACTTTTCGACGGGCCTCAGCGTTCTTAGGAAGGAGGCTAAGTCCAGGTCATCGCCAGTACTTTGGCTATCTTGGCTATGAATCGCTCGGTCATCGGAAGACTCAGTCGAGTCCTTCTTAACCTCATCGTCTTCGGATTCCTCGCTGCTAGGAATGTTGTACATTGATTTCCTCTTCCGCTTTTTTGTAGGCTGTTTCTTTGATTTGGTTTTATAGCTGGTGGTCACTTTTGACGGGCTAACGTTTTTCACTTTCCCGGGATTCGATTTTATCTCGCACTTTGTGGGACTTGTTTGCAATCTGTGGGAATTAATATTGTTTGTATGGCAACAAAATTAGTATACAATTTTTTCTGTACAGTCTAACAAAAGCATAGATGTACAGGGTACCATAAATAGATTAAAATTCTAAGGAATTATTGACGGTTTTAAAAAAATGTGTTTTATATCACTACAGGGTGACTAGTAGAACGAGGAAAACATTGTAGGAGGTATTGTTCTCATCATTGTGAACAACTTTTACTATGGGACCAAACATGAAATCGCGAAAAAACAATCTGCTGTTCCGTACATTTAGTCGAAAAATATTGAATTATTTATATGGAACAGCAGAATATTTTTTCGCGAATTCAGGTTTGTTCCCATAGTAAAAGCTGTTCATAATGATGAGTACAATATCCTCCTTCAATGATTCCTTCGTTTTACCAGTTACCTTGTATAGGGCTTCTGATGACAAAACATACCTCGTGGCGACTCCAATACGATGTCGAATAGGATTGACTTTGGTTTTCATAGCTTTATCCTTGAGAGCTTTAATAGCATCGATACTGTCGTCGCTCTGGGCGCTCGAGCCATCTATTAGAAAATAATCGTGTTTAGAAACTCATCACGCTCATTGCAACTTTATTTTTAGGTGGGCAAAGCATACGTTAGGGACCATCTATAAAGTACGTCACACGTTAAAGGGGGGAGGGGGTCGACGAAGTGTGACATTGGCTACGTTCAGTAATTCAGTTTTCGGTGCGAAAGTCACTCGGGCGAATGTCGCTCGCTCATCGGGAATAATTGAACGATCCACAACTGCGTTACGCGAGTGACCAATCCGGACCAATCGAACGACCTCAAATTATCTGCTATATCCTATGACTACAGTCATTGGTCGGTTGTTAGCAGTGCGACCGAGTGCGACTTTCACCCTCCTATTTCACGGAGTGACCAGAGCGATCGTCCGACGACGCTCGCTCAAATAACTGAACGGTTTAGTGCGATCGCCCGCGTCGTCGACCGTCGTCCGGCGTAATAACTGAACACACCCATGAAGTGACAAGGGGTGGGAGGGGTATTAAGTTTATAATATTAAAAAATAATTTAAATGGGTTTAAAACTAATTTCGGAACTGCTTTTTTAATTTAATAATTTCTAGATGTGAAATTGCAAAATATGTGACGTCACTCTAGGGAGGGGGCTCACAAACGTGATCAACTGTGACAAGGACGGGGGAGGGGTAAAAAAATCACGAAATTAGTGTGACGTACTTTATGGATGACCTCTTATAATAAGATTGCGGACGTTCATAGGCGGCGGTGATCCCGTCAGGGCGCTAATTCTGCTGTGTCAGAATAGTCTCGTAATTGTTGATTTTTAAAATGTCGTTCAACCTATTTTGAGTTCTATTGCGTAGGTAATACAAGTAAAGGTCGGTTATTTACCAGTTATTAACACTTTCCGGGACAGACCGCCTCTCGACGTTATCTCGGTATATCGTTACGTGACAGTACGGTTAAAGGCGGTGAACTTTATTTCATGTAATTTGGCAAACCGTCAACCGCCGTTGCTTGCCCATAACATTCCTAGGAAGCACATGATCTAGTGTCACATCACGCGACTTTGTACGTTCGTAGGTGTCACGGCAAACACTTTTCGTGTCATTTTTCAACACACACGTACGCAGTGCTTATGCACTAAAACAACACAGTCACACCGCCGACAGGCGTAGACTGAGCCATACAAGCGTCTGCATGCTAAGCGTCTGTGGCCGCATTTGTCGTATCAAAAAAATAAAAAATGTAATAATTATGGTAGTACGGCTGTAGACGGTATGATAAAATGTATGGGATTTTGAAGTGTCATATTAAGACATTTGCAAATAGTCAATTGTCCCGGAACGTGTTAAGTGTCGTTCTATAGATTATGTCTACTATTACAACTTACCACTGTCGTTATGTATAATGCCAGAGATGATATTCTTCAGCGAAGACTGCAGCTCCTTCGGAAAGTTGTCATTGACGTAACTTAGATTGCGGTCTATTTCGCCTGGAACTAAAAGATACACTATTAGTGCCTTTTTGGGGCTGGTACCTATCAATAACATAATGTAGGTATCAGCGGTATGTCCATCGTTTTATAAACTTCGTAGTATATGGTTATCATAGAAGGTTGTATCGATTCATGAGTGCTTGTGAATCAATCTAATTTGAACCCTACATTTTTTAATATATTTATTAATTGCCATCAGTCCTCATAAGACTATTATCAGTTAGGTAGTGTGACTTATGCGTTCTGGATGCAGCAGCCATCGCCCCTGCCGGCCAATCACAGTACTTGACTTCTTTTTAGTCGGATTGCTATTTTCGTAGTGTCTAGCAGTTCCACAGCCAGAGGATTCGGGTGTACGGCTAAGCGATCTGCGTAGCGTTTCTTATGGTTTGATATCTCTTCACTAATGTTGAGATACTCATGAATTTCTCATATATATTTTTATATATTTCTCATTAAATCATAATAAATTATCCGTTACAGTATGATACAAAAGATAAGGCGCGTCGTGCATCTTCGTTTGCGCAGACACGAATACACGATCGCCGACAACACCCGAAGCTAATTCAATTTATAATCAACCTTATGTAATGCCCTTAGGGTGTAAAAAATGGTTGCTGTGCCGTCTATTTCTATTCCGCTCACTAACTGACGGTAACGTCGAAGGCGCAGCGAAGATGCTTTCTGATTGGTTAATCAATTTCCCGCGTATTTAATTGCGTCATCTGCGCAGGTACGTCGGTAAGCCATACAAGTTGTGTTGTACTGTAATAGTTGGAAAAATGATATTGAAAACACGGTCTACCGCGTAACTAAAATGGTAACGAACATCGACTCCGGTAATAAATTTCAATATGATCTTGAAATTTTACGATTTTGTTCGCAGTTTTTATACCTACCTAAAAAATCTGTGAACAAAATCGTAAAAATTTTGAAAAGACCGACGCAAAATTCTTATGCCCGTGTTCAGATTCATGTACTGAATCTATGGTATCAGTTTTCGTTACGATGTCCCTTACACCCTGTATATTATAGCAAGACATATTACGATATATTTTCCATAGTAATCTTCGAGCGACCTCAGACGCAGCTATAATATATATTTCTATTACGTCATCAAAATATGTTATAGTATAGCTACCACGTATGGGGGCTTGCTATAATGTAATATATTGCTCAGTATATTAATATAATATAGCTACGTGTGACGGCCTTGAAGTTGAGGTAGTTGCCCGATGCGGGGGGAGGTGTGACACACGCCTACTATTGGCTAAGCTAAGCTTTATGGTGCGTATCATGAGCCCGTGACTAACCTCTCGCGTCACACCCCTCCCGCACCGCGTAACTTCTGCATAAGCTCAGGCACTGACCGTCTCAACCGTGAGTCCAAATTGCGCTAAAAGTGATAATATCGCGAATCCAACCAAAGTCACAAGTAATAATATTACTCAATAGCCCTTATATTTTGTGACTACATATTAAATTTGGTTGGATTCGCGATATTATCACTTTTAGCGCAATTCGGACCGCAGGGCTAGTTAAGTGATCGGCCTATAGCTAAAATTTTAGTCTCTCACAACCGTATTGATGTTTATTACCAGAGTCGATGTTCATTACCATTTTCGTTACGCGGTAAACCCGCAAGAATATTTACCAGTGATTTCTGATTTAGAATTCCTGTATTTTATCGCAAGGTTGTTCAATTCTCTGATGATGTCCAACTCTACGTTTTGACGGTAGAACACTCCTTTGGGCCGAACACCCAACTTGTCTATTGTGTTGTAACCTGGTGACAAGGAAACAAAGCTTTAATTCTACTCAACATAGGCTCCTACTATGGACTGCTTTTTAATTTTTGGTCACCACTGTGGAAGGACGCGGTATGGAGGTCGTTCCTCCACATTGACCTGGCGGCCCGAAGCCCATCGGTTGATGTCGGACAGTTGAATATTGTATGAATATCAGAGACCGGATTACCAGTAAATTTTATTTAACGTTACGATTATAACGCTATCTGTAACGTTATAACGATAATGTTACCATTTTTAGTAACGTTAAGTTTAACGTTATCAATAATGCTCTCTTTTCTAACGTAACCATCACTCTCAAAGATTGTACAACATACCTTCCAGATACTTCCGTATAGGATACTCCATGCCCCTCTCCCGCACCACAGCCTGGTACTGAACAGGTCCTTGTATCAGCACTGATCCCAGTATGTACAATACATCTTGCCTCCGATCTCTTCGTGCTACGAGCTCTATCCGTTCGATGGCAGGTATGTCTTCCTGGACGATGCGCAGGGAGGCGAAATTGGAATATGGTTGCAGGTTTAGAAGAGCATAGACTAGGAAGAGGCCACTCACTGATTCCTGGGAATAGATTATTTTATTCAAACTCTTGATCATCCGGGATAACTTTGTCCTCGCATTATTTCGTGCAGAAACAGGTATTTATAGGCATAATCTCGTCTTCTCGTGACGACAAACTTCTGTGGAGGCGCGCCAGTTAGCCTGGCATGATCTTTCTAAAAATGTTAAGTTGAAGAATATTGAAATAGAATTGAAAGTATATTTTTTAACGTCTTGTATTTGAAAGCTAACAAAATATGATTTATGAAATATAATTCAGAGAATAATTTTTATTGGTTTGTGAAATTGGCCCTTATTATAAAAGATGGTTTAAAGGAAGATTAGTAAAACCCAGGTTTTAATTATATCTGTCACTTTCTAACATCATATAACAGAAAAAGACAGGGTTATCTTAAAGCCTAGGTTTAACAAGACATCACTTAAACTACTTTTTGTAATAACTAATAAGACAGTTTGTGTTTGAATGAAATTCTTTTAGTATTTTTGACTTTTATTTTTATTTACATTTCTAATCTCTTGTCAAAATAATGAAGTTTCAACTTTAGTGATATTTTTATTTTACAGGATGTTCTGTCACAATTGATAGACCACTTTTTTGGCTGACCGTACATAGCCATTGTCTAAATATAAATTTATATCTTCTTACCTCAAAATTGCTAGTGTCAGCCACCATGTAGCGTTTTGCGATGTGAATCACCTCCTCTGACAACTCCGCTATCTCCGCACCAGAGCTTCTTTCCCTAAAGCATTATAAATATTTAATAGATTTTTTTTGTGTTAGAAAAAAAATCCCATACATTATTTCTTTGGTTTGCCTCTTCTAGCCATAACATTCTCATACTCAAACCAGTTATAGTGTGTAGTACAAATTGTTATTTTCTGCAATTATACATATAATAAAATAAATAAATTTACAAATATAATGTGTTTTAGTAATGTTTTAAGTGACCACTTACTGGAATATACAAGAAAGCTGCATACTCTTCCATATGTCCGAGAAAACCTCAAACGTGAGCGTTTCTTCTTGGAGACAGCGATGCATCAACTCATCGCAGTCATCTGCAAACCCATCTGCTATGTACACATTCTGAATGTTGTATGGCATCTCTGAAAATAGATTGCTGAGTTGTTGACATCCTGAAACTTGGCAGAAAGACCTGCAGGGTAATCATGATACACACTCATAAACAGAATAGATTTAATTTTGACAGTATAATAATGTACATCATGCAGTATGCCTTAAAAATCACTTCGCTTGACAAATAGCAACAATGCAGTGAACATTCTTGTTTCAAAATTGAATTGATTCTATAAAAGAATGTGTATTTGTTTGTTGTGTACACTTACACTACCTGGAAAACGAAAAATTAAGCTTTAATCGTTACATTTGGCTGGACTGTGGTGAATGCAGTCCAGTATGTTGTTAATATAAGGCATACGACCGATGCTGCCGCTGTTGATATTTTACTACTTTCCAGTTCAGAATGCAATGGCAGAGACTATCAATATTAAATTTCATTCTGTTTCATTATTATTTTTGATGTTTTTACTTAGTACTTACCGCTGTGCGCTGATCACAAATTAATCACGCCGATATCAGTTAGATCACAAAAATCAAAACAAGACTTTATAATTTTCAGACGATTTAAATTTTCACCAGTCTTATGAGATATGAAGATAAATTTAATTACACAAAATATAAAAATTATCTTTCCCAGGTGCAGTAGATTTTCGAAATTTATTTTGTGCAGTTCTAGCACAAACTATATAGGGTATTAAGTTCTAGTTTTCTCATTTCTGCACAAAACGGCACAAAATTTCCGAACGCGCCGAACCAAATGTCAAATTGTCAATGACGGTTGACCACAGACTAAGAAGAGATACAGTCACAGACATGGAAATCGACTAAATCATTAGTCGATTATGTGTATAAATAAATTAAAAATAATTTTGAATGGGACTTAGTAGAGAGGATTCTTTAGTCATTGGACTTACGTTCGTCACCTTTCCCCACTTCGTAATCGCTTGACCATCGTTCATTGTCTCTTCTAGAGTCCCTTCCGTGCGTTTCCGTGCCACTATGATCATGAGAGCTGTCCATCTCTGTTTAATAGGATAAAAAGTACTTACATCACACTTCACTGCGGGCAGCATGAAGCTTATAGCAAGTATGAAGTTAGAAATCCTGACAATCGAATCCAACCTTAGCATATCGGTACCTCCCAAGGCTAAGCGGAAGTTGCTGCATGTAAAATGCTGATATCAGTCGCATCTATATCTAAGTTACCCTGGAAGCCGGGCCCATCATATTTAGGAGTAGGAAGAGATAACGTTACTTATTTTTTCCAATGACCAAAGAATTCTCATTTTTTCCGGTATTGTACCAAAAATTCTGTTATGTTATGTTTCCAATTACCGGTATTTTATAAAGTTACCGTAACGTGACTTTCGCGACGTTGTCAAGTGGCAGTATCAATGACGTAACAGTATACAACCACCGAGCACGAGTGGAGTGCGTATTTGCGTAATTAACAGCAACCAAAAATAGGAAAGAAAAGCGCTATTGACAACGTTACAATTAACGTTATTTTTGAATGCTACTAAAAATGGTAAAATTATCGTTATAAGTTATAACGTTTCGCTATAAGCGTTAAAATCGTAACGTTAATTAAAGAAGGTCGGCCAGTTTCATACAAACCACAAACTATATAGGGATGCTAATACAAACTATGACCCTGACCGTAAAGTGACGCGACCATTAATGAAGTATGGCTTAATTGATTGTTCATTAGGCACATGAAGGGCACATGTTAAAATATTTATTGGTTTTATTTTTTTTCATAATACGGTTTAATAAAACTGAAGTAGAGAAGAGACAGAAGAAAGGTGGATACAGGATACAATAAAATAATCAGTCTTATAATATTCATTTATTTTATTCTAAATCTTCCAAAACATCGTCTAAAAATGGTGCTGGAGGTGATATGTTTGGCTGAAAGCTAGCCCATCCAAGGTAGATACCCAGTGACGTTAGGAAACCAAAGGACTTGTCATGTTTAACATTATCTATAGGAAACGGACGGAAAAGAAGCTGGCGGTCCGCCATTATGATTTCTCACCTGTCAGTCGCTATGTCAGGTACATCAGCTGTCAACGCGCTTTATTTTTGTACGTAATTTAATAATATTTCCTTAATCTATAGTGATATTGTGTGTTTATTAAATCAAAACAAGAACTGACTTTATAAACAATATGCCGAACTGTGGTATTATTGGGTGCGGCATTAAAAGAAGCGGAAATCGACCAAACATAACATTGCACCGGTACGTACTTTATTATTATGAAAATATGTCCCAATAGACACAATTCTAATGAGTTTATGCATAACTGAGAAAGCTTGGCAATATAGCTACATGAATTTAACATTTTGCCTATGATTTCATCACGTTTTTCAGTATATTTCGTGAAAATTATTTGTTGTTGATATGGAGGTAGTGTTGTCCGCTCATGCATTTTTTATTGTCGATACTCTACTTTTTATTATTTTAATTTTAATATTATTTTATTTTCTTATTGTTTTAATAATGAATAAAGGAGATATTAATACTTCGTTTCTAATATTATTGTTTTTATTGTCTCGCAGGTGTGAATAGTAAAGTATTCCCCTCGGGGATAAAGGTGTTCACGTCTTGGGCGAGCATGAATCCGGAGCTCAGAGAGAGGGTTTAGACTAGAATTCTGAATGCGCATAACATAGCGCCCGTGCCGTAAGACACTACTTTATCCCCTAGTGAATAATATTTAAAAATGTAAAATTGTATGGTTTATAAATTAATAAAAAAAGGATTAATATTATTAGCTTGTTTCATTTGGCTTGTTACGTGATGCCTAATATTAGTCTCGTATGGGTTCAATTTCCGCAAGGAAGAAATTGTTGTATAGCCTTCGGAAGTATCTACTTTTACATCCTGTCCTACCCCTATCCCTTTCCTTTTCCTTGAATATTACTTAGTACCTACTACCTATATTATATAAACAGTTCTAACAACAACAAAAAAATAAATATTCGATTGCAAAGTTGTTCCCGAATAGTACGGAATAACTTCACCATAGATTATACACTAATACTGATAAACTTCACTGTCCCCTGCGACGCCGAACGTTAACCGGCAAATACCTTGAGCAAAAAGCGGCGTGGTGTGGGAAAGTTCGCGCCCGTTCGCGCACATAAACTGTCGTGAGAGAGAAGGACAAAAGAGACTAAAGGTCACCTTATTAGATGTTTGCCGATCTCTATACGTACCTGTAATATCCTCTGTTACTAAGTTAAAGCTATAAAAAAACGTTACGAGAGCTTTCTAAATTGGAACCTATGTTGGGATAATTATTATTTTAAGCCTTTATATTGTCCCACTGCCTGTTGGGGTAAGATATTATTTGGTTGGACGTTGCCTTAGATTGTCCTTTGAGAGCGACCTATATCAACATTTCTGACAGCATATCGACAAACATATCGAATGGCATACGGGTGCATCACTACACTAAGCCGCCATTTAGATGTCTCGATAGCTTTTGTTTTACACCACAGACTACATAGTATTCACGTTGTTTTGTAGTCATGCCAGGTCCTTCTCGTAAGAGAGGCTTCTTACGTCATTGTAGATACCACACTAAAGTCATGACATGCGCACAACATCCTATTGTGCGACGTCCCATAAACAGTTACAACAACACTCTAAAATGCCTTCTCGCCCTTCTTCTTCTCTCTTTATCTATTGCAGTTAGCACAAAGTACACGCTGCTGTACGTGCTGTACTGTGTGTACTGTGCTGGTACGTGAATGCGGTTTCTGCATGGTGATTCACTGAAAATCACAAAGCGTAGGAAGTCGGTTTCCAATAAGCGCAAGCCAAGAATCGTCAGCTATGGAAGGTATCACACGGAGTCCGAGAATCGTAAGCAGGGTCGTCAAAGGTGGAGGGATCAATTGGAATCCGTAAAAACACAAAAACAAACAATATCAACACTAGATATCGCACGGACCGCACGGTACGCAACGACGTTACTTACGGAGGCACGAACGTTGAGTGACATATCTTTGACAGCTATCACTTAGCGTCAAAAACGATCCGTTTCGTTTTATCTGTTTTTTATATTACAAAATGGGTCCCATCGTTATAGTTCGTTGGGAATATACAATAATTATGTTTATTTGCCAGAAAACACCCACATCGGCCGTAAAAAAATATCCACAAAGAGCAATAAATGTAGTAAACATTGGAAAAGGAAAAATAAATTAATTATTAACATCTTCGCTACAGCTTGTAACAAAACGGAATGTTTTGCGTAATAATAAGATGCGTTCAAAACCATTAACACGATTAAATATGGCATGTCGCAAATAATTAATTAATTATTTACTCCCGCTCTAATAAAAGTTTTAAATTGTTGTAATTAACTTCTCCTTTATCAATATACATTTCTGCATAGCATCCATCAATGGTCCCTTCCATTTTTGGTCAGGTCTTATTTGGCCATCATTCTTTACCGGTAATCCTGTCTCTGGTTCGGAGATTCTGTTGCCTTTAACACTCTTTAACAGGACTGAACTAAAATAATCCGTCCACGGGGTTTGTCCACGGTTTGTCTCTTTCTGTTTCAATAGAAAAAGAAAGTAACATGTGAATCGACACCAATATCGATGCCAATCAGTCACCAATTTCTCTAAAATAAAATACCCAGTGCCGTAAATAAAATTGTTTATTAAACTACACTGACATCTGAACAACAAATACACCGATAACGCGAGACAATAAAACACTTTAGTATGCTTAGAATTATTTAATGATTTGTCGATTTGGTAATTACATTCAAACTAACGCATCTCGAATGTTAAGTATTCACATGGCAACACGGCGAACCATAGAGGCAGTACGATGCGTATTTTTGCGTGTTACATCACTACTAGAAAACTAAATGATTGCGTTTAGGGAAGCTGCTTCTCGATCAGTTTGTACCAGTGGCCGCACTCGCAGCGGCGGGGGTGATCCTGGAATATAAATAAATGTTGTAACTTTCTTGTGCTAACTGGCAACACTTTATTCTTTTAGGACCTCTTTAAATTTTTCTAATCAACAGACCACAATCACACATCAACAAAATCCTAGTCAATTTGCATAAGCGGTTAGCTTGTCTATGCAAATGGTAATATGGAATATACCTACACCCCTATATTTTTAATTACCAGAATAATTTTAGGTCATGCTCTGCTGGAAAAACACATCTTTTAATACTATGAAAAACTTCATCAAACGAGAGACTAAACTTCGAGCTACCTTGTGAACGAATTACCGATCATGAATATGGGCGTCCCAACTTCATGATCGGTATTTTTTTTACAAAGTAGTTCGAAGTTTAGTCTCTCACGACCGTATTGAAATTTATTACAATTTTAGTTACGCGGTAGACCACCGGAAAAACTGTCTGTAGGCCATACAAATATTTGATCCGTGCGGGGATCGAAGCCGCTACACGTACCGCAAAAATCCAATCGCTTAGCCACTGCGACAGCCGTGCCGTTACTAATAAATTGTTGTCGGTGATCAGTCAGGCGCCTACACGAGCCCAATTGGTAGTTTAGTCTTTGTAAAGTAATAAAGCATCAATTTACCTTGTGTAACCAGAGCCAGGTGACGGCTGTGGCGTGCTCTTCGCCTGAAAACAATCAACCGTAAATTATAAACAATGGCATTGTAATATGTACATATTTTACGAAAGTTGACATAACAAAACAGCTATGTATGTATTCTATAAAGGGTCAACCTGTGTTAATGGAAACTAGGAAAGCATTGTTGTCGTGTAGCATCGACACTGGTAATAAACTACAATACGATCATAAGAGACTAAACTTTGAGCCACCTTGTATTTTTTTTACCGATTATGAAGATGGGAGTCCTATCTTCATGATCGATAAATTTTTACAAGGTAGCTCGAAATTTAGTCTCAAGAGTCGATGTTCATAACCATTTTAGTTACGTGGTAGAACCCCAGGAGATTTGAGGAAAAGTAAAAAACTATTACATGTATTTAAAGAACGGAACTGCTTATAGTCTAGGTTTAGGTTGATTTTTAAAATCATACTTGTTTGTGGACTTTGAATTCTTCACTTAAAAGACACCATGTTATTCTACAAAGATTTCCAAGTTTTAAATAATTTTAGTATTGTTTCTATTTGGAAGAGCTCACAACAACATCACACAAGTCACATGACTATACCACCCAGATATGGCATCGTGCCATAATTGTCATGAGTTCAGGACACTATTGATTGTAATTCTGGATTTTTATATGGCATAGTCCGGAATTCATTTTTATTTGATTCTGTTAGTACATCAATCTACATAGTATAAAATAAAGTCCTTTCCACTTCTGTCTGTCTGCTCTGTATATTCGCTAACTCCCCCTAAACCACACAACGGATTTTCATGCGGTTTTCACCATCAGTTAGATAACTTTTCACGGAAGGTTTATATGTATAATACTTTAATATTTAATGTAAGGATAGTAGAGAAATTGCACCTTTGCGAAGCTGGAGACAGGTCGCTAGTACATGATAAAAACATTTATGATTTAAAATGTTTCAGTTATGGTCTGTCAAGCACATGTTCAGTTAATAAGGAAAATTATTGTGTCTAACTATAGAGGTTTATCAGTAAAACACTTGTAATACACCTAACCTTGCATTTATGTAACTGCAGTAAGGTGTGGCAATTTTTTAAATCTTACACCCTATGGAGTTGAAATAGGTTTGGGAGGCCTTTGGCCAGCAGTGGGACGATAATGGCTAAATCTATATCTATACTAATATTATAAAGAAATAAAATTTGTTTATTTGTATGTATCTGAAACTACAGAATTGACTCATAAAAATTCTTTCACTAATAGAAGCTACACCATCCCTGACTGATATTGGCTATCACAAAAATGGTCCCATCAGAATAACAGCGCTGTGACATTTTCCAAATGTCAAAGGATTATGCTGAGATAGGGTACATTTTTGTGGGTTCATACAGGCTGCTTAATTTTATCGTTTTTTGTATTTTTCTTCTATTATTTCCTGTGCAAGTCCAAAATAAAACTGATTGCTTCTTCTTAATATTTTATCTTAATAAAAATGAAAACCGCGGTTGAATCCGCGGGCAACAGCTAGTAATAAATAATGATAATAAATTTATACCCGTATGGCAGTCTTTAAAGAATATCAGTTCAACATAAGATATTGCTAAAGCTGAATAATATTAACATTAATATCTTTCCTTAAATTCTTTTCGTTCCTTGTATATTTTTCTTCGTGCACAAAATATTGCATGATTCACTGACTTGTTATTCATTTTATTATATTTGTAAACATGCGCCCAATTATTTAAGGTCAAACTTTTCTAGTCCCGATCTCTTTAATTATGAACAACTTTATTAATTATTAGACTAAAATACAAATTGTTATTCCATTCAAATAATTCAATATGACTCAACTAAATGTATGGAATTCGCGATTTCCGCGTATCTCCCATAGTAAAACTTGTTCATAATTATGAGTATGAAACCCCTTAAAGGCATTGGAAGTAGCAAGGTAGGACCTTGTATATTGGCAAAATATTTACAGCATGGACACTGTAAAAGAAAAGACAATAATAGCTGAACTTACATATACATCCAACAATTCGGGCATCGAAGCACGAGGGCACAAGGGTGGGGCTGTCACGGGTACCGGCAGCTTTTTTCAGCACCTTCATGTTGAAGGGGTCATCGTTGCCGGCTTGCATTGCCATCAGCTCCTTCCTCTCCATACCGGTGGCGTGTTCCAGGGGATCAGGCATCACTACACAGGTAATAGGTTGTGTGATCAGAAACATGCTGAGCGGCTAGGTGACTTTTTAAGTAAATTTTTTTTAACACGTTTTTATTAGCAAATGTAAGAACATCTTGGAAGTTAAATTTGACCCACTTCCCGGTTTCTGATTGAGCTGAAATTTTGCATACACATTCAGTTTGGATGACTAAAGCGTATTCTATAGATTTTTTTAAACTTTAATATTTTATTTATTAAAGCTCTTTATCTATATTTTACAGGAAGTAGTGATTGCAGTAAGAAAATCATAGTGAAAATCAAGAATTTTGCTAAACCAAACGAGAAAATTGAAAGATGATTAGCCACACACCCTGATTGTTTCATATCGGCAACTACCTACTATTGTTTTAGCTAAGATTATTCCCATATAATCTCCAGTAATATTTATCATGTATCTAATCATACAGGCAAAATTTTAATCAGAATATTAAATACATATTTTAATGTATAAGAAATTATATTTTTTATGCTTGATATGTAATCTATTTTAATCTACATTGTTCCTAATAATTTAATTTGATTTTAGAAGTACCATATCGAAGTAGTCAGTAGTTATTGACTACCTACAATACAGACAATACCTATTGATTATTTGTCTCAGCTGTCAAAAAATAAATGACCTTGTTGAAAATAATATATTTTTGGGAGAAATAAATTAGTTCATATTTTCATATACAATTTATGTCTACATACAAAGTCGCTAGAGTTAATATTTTATCTGAGATAATAATGATAAGAAGATAACCTAAAAATCGATTTCTACTGTCATAGACTGGGCGAAAGAAAGTCAAGGAATGTAGTATCATGAAAGACAGACTTTCCGATCAGAAAGTAATAAGTTTCTTGTTAAAATAAATAATCGATGAACAATAACAAAAATAATCAATAAAAACGTGCATGACAAAAATTACGCCTAATTTCGTTCCAAATTTCAAGGTAAATTGAAAGAATATATTGCTGGTCATAATGAAATAGGGGTTGAGTTATCATTCTTATGAGGATATATAGCAATAAAATTATTTCAGGTGTATTTTCAGGGGATTTTTGACATTACGTAACGTAAGTGACAGGAGTGGCGATTCATGAAAAACTTTGAAAATATGAAAAGTTCTTACTTTTGTCGGCATATCCTCGTCGGGCAGTGGATAACAGAACACTTTTAAATGCATTTCCTCTAACAATTTGCCTGCATAAGGATGCCATTGTGCTTAATTTTTTGTAGACCGCTATTCACGAAAGCAAGTGAAACTGAAACAGAATTTTTTCTGACAAGTTAGTGAAAGGCAGAACCGTATTTTACCGGTAACAATGGCAACGTAACGAATAATCGGTTGTGAATATCGATTTAAAATAATCTGAATATTCGAATAGTCCACGGGCCAATAATACCTACAATAATAATTATTAATACCATTCCATTACATTAGCTGTGTATAAACTATATTAGAGGATTAGAGGTCTACAATTAATTACCTATCGTCGGTGATAGTGCAATACAGCGTAAGTAACAACAGACAATACCGCGTAACATAAGTGCCAACTTTACAGTAGAGCAAAAATACTACGTAAATATCTTCTCTTTTACTTATCTTAGACGTGTCTGAACTTTAAGGTATTTAGAAATGTGCTTTGATTAACTTTTATGATAATATCTAATTCAATCCAACCAATCAATTCAATCAGCGTCATGATCTCATAGCCGCGACGTCTCTTTGCTACTATTGCACTTCCGCGGGATACCGCGGAAGTGCAAAAGCAATACTGCAATACCGCGAAACTAACAGTGGATGAAAATCCACTGTTAGTTTCGCGGTATTGCAGTATCACCGACGCTATAGTTTATGCAACTTGTAAAATAATGAGTAAAAGATGCTAATGTATGAAAATATTCAGTATTGATTGTTATGAGAGATTCCCAGATGAATTTTATGAACATCGCGGGCTAAATTCACTCTCAGCTTTTGTTGGACAAACTCTAACAATTAATGTAGAATGCCATCAATTTATTTAAAAAAATACTTATCACACCACCAGCCTAATCTTAGACACCCTTAGACCATTAAACTAATTCTCAGATGAAGTACCCGCTTTAGTTCTCTTCACAGCTACGAACGAAAGGTTGATTGAACAATTTGACGTCACGGTTGGCGCAGTGGCTAATCTATTATCGCTTGGTAGGTCTGCCTTCGGAAGGCTAAATCGTGAGTCAGCTTAGCGTAAGCGGGTTCTTCATCTAAGAAGTCAGCAAAGACTTTCTGGAGTAACTATCATGACTACATCATCTACTTACTCATTTTGAGTTTGATGGTAAGTGGTGACACAGTAGTCCGGGCCACGATTTACTGGTGGTAAGTCGTTGGTTCACTAAACGGGCGTGTGTGCACATTATTCATTATAGAATTTTACAATTTAGCTCGAAGTGTAGTCTCTCACAATCGTAATGATTTTTTCGTGTTTCGTGATGCGAAGTCCTTTTCCTAGGGTAGGGTAGTAGTTTTAGACTTACTCCCATGGAAAACTTATCGGAAACCTACCTCGGTAGGCCTCAGCAGAGAAAACATTAATTGATGAGTGATTTAATCTAGAGAATTAATTTAGAAATAAACAAATTGGACATAATTAGTTTTTATTATTTATTAGTCGCATCAAATATAACTAATAATAACTGATTAAATCTCATATTCATGTTATTTATGTACAGCGTTTTTAACTCAGGCCTAAATAATTGTAGATGCGACTTGTTACTTACATAAGCAACGATCCAGGATTCAGCATTTTATCACAAAACTTAACAAGTAACTAAAGAGACTCCCACTATACAAAAGGCTGGATACGTGTAATTGAGGCTTTAAATTAAAGCATGGATGTCAGGATCTTAGCAATTAGCATTCTGTACTTTCTGCCTACCCATGCCATGGGAAAAATGCGTGATGTTACGTATGTATGTATCAAAGCGTGGTTATACAGATAATTGGCCCTGACAAGGTGCGATAAAAGCAGCAGCTGGCCATAATATTACTAACACACTACTACTATATTTATTTTTCACGCAAGTGGTTGTGAATTGATAATGACAAGTATTTTTTTTCTCTAAAATTAACCGGAAATGTGAGTGTATGAGTGTGTAGGACCAAAAGTTTTCATTTTTGTATCTTTCGGAATGATGTTTCTAAGATTCTTCACGTATAACGCTATTTAAAAATGTAACATCGTCATGAACCATATTTTTTTAAAAGCTGAAACAAAATTCTTAATAAAATTTTAATTTTAATACAAACCACATTACTGCTAAATTGCTCGAAATAACAACACTTACTAATAATACAAATCGTATTTTACGAAGGATTTTACTAAACTTATTAGCGCTTAGTATGAACGACGACACTACATTTGGTCGAAATCAATTTCTCGTTCGGCCACTTCTTTGAATAAAACATCCCTTGAAGGAGTTTAGCCGGACATCGATTTCCCCTTCTTCAAGCTAAAACAAATAAAACGGAATTAATATGTAAAACAAATACACTTTTATTAAAAAAAAACATAGAAATTAAGACATTGCATTATCGATTATTTTATTATAATCTAGAAACCAGAAATGATTCAGTCAGTACCGGATCAGCCTGATAGAGTTCCCGATAGCATGACGGTGAAACGCATTCCCTCACGCAGCGCGTTTTTAGTAAACCCGTTATATGACTGCAAGCACCGCTTTGTTCACATGCTGTTTCGAATTCTCTAAACGTCATCTCCTGAAATAAAGTCACTTTAGTTATGATCTCTTAAAATTGAAGATTTTTACATTTTTCATCACTCATGCTCTGTTAGTGTGTCATTGTTTGCAAATAAAGAGGAACGAAAGTGCCTCAATGCAGGGTAGAAAAACAATTTAAAGATAGAACTGAGATTTTCAAATTCATAATAAATAAATCTAGCCCATTACTGTCCCAGTGCTGGGCTCGGGCCTTTTCTCAGAATGAGAAGGGTTAAGCCTCAGTCCACCACGCTGGCCTAGTGCGAGTTTACGGACTACACACACCATTGAGAACTTCATGAGACCCTCTCAGGTGTGCAGGTTTCTTCACGATGTTTTCCTTCACCGTTAACGCAGGTGACAATAAAATCCTGCTGCATATAAATTCGAAAAGTCTGTGGTGCACGCAGAATTTGAACTCAGACAGTCAGACCCTCCTATATGGAATGCAAGCGTTCAACCACTAGGCTACCACTGCTTCTTCAAATTCATACCATATTCGTATTCATACTATTGCATGAATACTTTTTTTAATTTTCAGTCATCGTATTCGCTGGCATTACTGTAAACCTACCTACAATCGTATTAATTTTGAAAAACAAAATGCCTAGTATTATTAATTGATTTGAGTATTTAACAATGTGAATAAATAATAAATGTTCAGATTGTTCACATATTAGATTCCATGGTGGTAACTACAGTTAAAAACTTTCAATGTGATTGCATTTTATTCTTATTTTATTTTTCTCACATTAGTAACGAAAAGCAGTGTCTTAATCTCGTGCAAACGTAATAAAGTATCGCTCGGGCGCCATAACATCTTGTGTGAAATTGACTACTTTTAAAGTTATGTATAAATGATGTCCTGAATATTACTGATATCTAAGATGTTATTTCATAATCGGGAACCCTGGAAACCTTATGAGCAGGAACCAGAGCAAAATGACACTTATTGCTCTGATTAATGACAAAATGTAGAAAAAATTGTTTTCAAATAAGTCAATGCCTTCAACGTTGTTTTCTACAGGTGTATAAAATCTTGAAGTTCTGCTTACACTGTCATAGTAAAATAAAGAAATTAGTGTTTACAGCTTAGGATTTACTTAACATTTTCTATATCACAAGACTCACAAGTTTGACTTCAACCTACATTTTTTGGCGAATCTTTATACTGGTATTCCTTAAATGTAAAAGTCACTGGAGTTTGATTATTAGAAGCTTTGTGAATTCCATTTGTAACCAGAATAAAGCAACATATTAACAAAACTTGTAATGTTGACATTTTATATCAGAATGGAATGAGCTGAATTTCTACAAGAAAGAAAATCAATACAATATGGTTGTCCTTGCATGTTGTAAAATAAAATAGTGTTTCGAACAGGTTTCGCAGTAGTCAATTTTGAATAATCAAAATGTGGTCAAAATACTTTCGAAAACCTAGAATATAGGTAGGTAAATAATAACTTTCAGGTATTCATCATATTTAAATTTATTCAAGCGGACAATTCAGAGATTATTTTTTATGAAAACCGTAAATTACCGAAATTACATTCTTTCTCATAAGTTTTTTTTACCTGTGGACTGGTCAAGGGACAACAGCTGATCAAATGATGGAAATCGACTAAAATGTTCAAATCGACTATTGAGAAGATCATCAATGTCATGTGGATCATGTGGAATTGTGGATGGGATGCTGGGATGGGATTATTCAATTAACCTACTGGCATTCCACTAACCTCTGTTAGTAAAAGTGGCTTACACCTTTGACTCGATTTCCATCAGTCATGAGTATTTAGTAACATTTTAATATGTGACTATAATTGTCAAGAATGTTGTCAAGACAAAGAAATTTTTAGTCTGTTTAAATTTCTGTTGTCAATGTCAAACGAAACGAAATGATTGCGTCTGAAATGGAAGTTTGTTGAGTGGAATAATGTTGATTTTCTGATAAATTCTTATTTGTTTTCCGTTTTTTCACATGTTCCGATCCATTTTCCTGTGTTAAATAACCGTGTGCGTGCGTTATTTGTTTTGTGTTTTATTGTGCCAAAAGAGGAATTTACTGACTATCAGTGAAACGATCACAATAACAACAAAATTTGGTGAGTTGAAATTTATGTAATTGTTGCATTCGTCTGTTTGTCTGCTTACTGGAATTTACATTATTTTTAATAAACGAGTTAGTTCGTCCAAGATTATGCAGCGTCGCGTCACTGTAGATTCACAGACAAAGGATATTGACGTACTTTCTACTTTCAGATGTGAAGAGATAGGTATTGACAGGATTTTTTTTCGTAACAAGCTACAAAGGCATCGATCATCATTTATTTAACGTCGAGAAGTACCTTTTGTTATCTTCTAAATAGCAATAAAATTAATACAAAAAAAGTATGGTAATAGCCGAAAGTAAAAGGCCAGATCCCATAATGAATGCCAATACTCAAGTGCATATTGTGCTATTTCATGTAGACCTACATTCAATATGAATCATACCCATTCATAATGATGATGATGATAATTGCAGGATCAATATCTGCATAGAAACAGTGTCTTCTAGTGACAGGTTAGGAGAGCTCAGACGGCAGTTCCTCTATCTTCAATATTGGTATTCAATTGAGTCTGAGAATTGAAACCTTAAAAGTAAAAGCCCTTGGAACACTGCCTACCACAATGTATAGTTATCTATAAACAAACAAACAAAGTTAAATATAAACGATACACAAATATTTCCAATTAAATTAAATGAATAATACTATAAATAATACAACAGTAATAATAAAACGAAATAAATGAATAGATATAAAAAATAAAATAAAAACATATTAAATTCCATAACTATTAGTTAATAATAATTTATAATAAACTAAATACATATTAGGAAATATTATTAATAAATAAAAAATTATAATATGCTATCCATATTTATTAATAAATTAAAGCAATAAGTAAACATAAGTACCATCTTCCTCTCTCCTATATTTTGCTGTGCCCTACAGGGTCCATGATTGTAACCTACCAAATTTTATTTTTACCACCTTATGTACATTGTGGAATGCAAATAAAGAATATGAATATGAATATGAATATGAATCTCAACCTCAAAAGATGGCATGGTTGGCAGTGGCGTGCATTCCATAAAGACAAAAAGACACTGCTTACCTTTATAAAGTAAGTATTAAGTAATTCAAACGTTAATATGGCTGTAATATCAGTTAATTTAAGTCTTAGGGCCTGTGACCAATCATAAACATCATTTAACTTGATAATACAACACTAAATCGTTCGTGCCTATCCTGTATAAAATGTCTGTGCATGCCACTGATGGTTGGCGCAGTGGCTAAGCGATTGGCTTTCTGTGCTACATGCCAAATGTTCAATCCCAGCATGGAACAAATATTTGTATGGTCTACAGGTACTTGTTCCGAGTCTGGGTGTGTCTGCATGTGACATGTTTGTTCAATGTAAACAGAACCCACAATATCAGAGAAATTTTAGGGTGTTGAAATTTTTTAAATTAAAAATAACCTAACCATCAAAATCCACCAACTTGCAACTAGAAAAAGAGCTGTAACTTTTGAACGCATGAACAGAACATCATGAAACAAAGCCAAGATGATACACAATTAAACTAGCTTTTAATTGTTATATTAAAAAAACTGCATTGCAATTGGTTCATCCGTTTTAGAGCTACAATGCCACAAAGAGATACACACTACAAACTTATAACACCCCTCTTTTTTGTCAGGGGTAAAAAGTAACATAAGTACAAACGATAATTAATTTTTAATTCCTTGAATATTGCAGTGTAGTCTGGAGACCGCACTACGCCACGCATTCGTTGCGTCTGGAACGTGTACAAAAGCGTTTTATCTGGCACCTAGCATTTTCCACCGGCATAACCAAAAAAATCCGTTCTTACATAAATAGATTGAAGCACTTTAAAATGAATACCCTAGACAAACGTAGACGTTTGAGTGACGCCATGTTTGCGTGTAAAATATTAAGCGAAAAAATTGACAGTTCCCAGTTGCTTTCTACCTTTCAATTTCGCGCTCCTCGAAGAGTACCTCGCAAGCCCATCACGCCACTCTATCCGCCACAGAGAAGGACTGTTCTAGGTGCTAATTCTCCCTACGCTAGGTTGTGTAAGATTGTTAATAGCTGCAGCAATATCATCGATTTACACTTTGATTCTCTATCGAATCTAAAGGTAAAAATTCTCCACTGCCTATCAGATCTAGAATAACCTCTATTTTATTCACTTTAGTTTAGTTTTTTTATTTTTTATTATTTAATATAATGCCTATGGTATATAGTTTTAGTTAGCTTACAGTTCCTGTTCTTTTTTATTGGTGCATGCTGTGTTTACCTTTAAGTAATTGTTACACTGTTTTTTAGTATTTTTTTAATGTTTGCTGTAATAATGTTGGTGTAAACAATTGTTGGTGAACCAAATAAATAAATAAATAAATAATCCTTTTATCTTTCAATACATGTTACATACAATAGCTACCTATTGGTGTCCTCTCAAAGATTATGTAGACATGATTTACATGAGCATTTGGTAGTCAATGTATGCATTTTTCAGTCGTTGGCTTGGCCATGTGACTGTTACAAGTAGATAAGTAGTACACATTAATGGATATGGTATCATATAAAATACTTGGAGAATATGTAGAGAACAGATTTGTTAAAAAAAAATATATTTATCAGAGGAACTAATTTGTTTTAGTATGGCAGGGGTTGATTATACAAGGTCCTTTTTAGGGAGTTATTATACTCATTTAAGTATATTTTTTGGGTTTCAGTCGTAACGTTTTGAAAATGGGATTAAAAAGTAGGATTCAGTGGATTTAATTACTTACAATAAATTATCTTATTGATTATGTATCTAATTATTCTACAAGCATGCACTATTAGCCAGCCAAAGTCAATGCATTTTCGATAGAGTTTTAGTAGTTTCGTAATTGTTGGGGGATCTTTTGAAATCTATTATCACATTTAAAACCTACCTACTTATCTACTTAAAGTCAATAAAATTTATGTTGGACAACTGTGCGGGCTTCCTCTACCCAATAATAAAACACATTCACATTTAAATTAAAATTTTTAAAAATTGATTAAAACGTTGGTTTACCTACACTACATATAGTACATACATGAAAAATAAATATAAAAAAGTTGAATGCGTAACCTCCTCCTTCATTTGAAATCAGAAAAAAATTCAAAACTAATAAAAAAATACTTTAATTATAATATTACCTACCTACTTTATTTACATTCAAAATCGTTTGTCGATCTCGCACACCTAGTTACCAAGTACTACCGGAGTTGTACAAATACTTATGACTCATTACGTCATGGTCAAATACACAGACATAGAGTCAAATACATTAATTTTTCCACCTCGGTCGTCGGGTAAAAAGTTTACTTAGCCACAGATAGTATAATACTGTACTATAAACTTAGCTTATTTATAGACTTTAGCTATAGATTTAGCCTAACTTTAATATTATTACGGTTTGATGTTATTTTAAGCTAAATTCAGACAACAATTTACGAACATGATAACATTTTTTAATTCATTCCTTCTAATTAAGCGACCATCATAAACAATAGGGCATTCTCTTCTAAAAGTTAAAAATACGTTCGAATTTTTCTTTCCATAAAAATTGTTGACTTTCAAAGTTCGCCTCGCAGTCGTGTCGTACATAATGCGTTTCATTAAATTCATCCATTTAAGTATTATCGTTTACTGTCAGGTTTTCCTCCTCCAACATTTTTATACCTCCACGTCACGGTTTATTGTGGTTCTAAGTGCAAACTGAGTGCAGTCGCACCGACGACGTAGAGTATACTACATTCTAAAACACACCGTATCGCGCACTTCATAAAGTTTATTTTAATTTAGCATGAAACACTTTCAATAATCCCGGTGTCAAGGCATTTTAATAGGTATTCTGTAGTAAAGTAGGTCGGTTTTCAGTTGTAGCTAGTTGATTAAATTACGTTCATTGTAGTTAGGTGGTTTTGCAACGTTACAGTAGTTTTTTTTCGACATTAATTGACTTCGCTTACTGAAAGGCGTAGAATAGTGGTGGAATCAGCCTTCGAAAGTAAAACCTTTTTAGATTCAGGCGGGGTACAGGATTTCGTATGAGAGGGGGGGGGGGGGGGGGGGGGGGCAATTTTTGTTTCATTTTACCTATCTACCAGAAATTGATAAACTTTAATTTGTTATTCATGTAATACTTATAATTGACTAACGAAAACCGGATAACGTTCCATTTGTTTTTTGTATGGAGAAAAAACAACAAACAAAAACAAGCGCCCCTTGCCTTTGCCTTTATTAATGTGTTTGGTCGGAGTCCATGGGGCAATTGCACCCATTGCCCCTCTGCATCCGCGCCTATTTAGATTTTGACAATTTTACAATCTTACAAACAAGGGAGTATGAAGCTGTTGCTAGATGATGTCAAGTATATCGGCCCGTGCATATCAACCGACGAAAATGGGCCTCCTCGGTACAGTGCACCGTCGTGAATCATTGCCATTATCATAACGGTTCGCCAACAATGTGGTTTTTGCAATGTTGTGCCCGTAACTCCGTCCTTCCGTAATTTTTTTAATTGCCTATGTCCTTCCACATTAATCATGCAGAATACACACTATTTCCTGTCAAATTTCATCAAGTTCGGTTCAGCCGTTTAGTCGTGAGAAGGTAACAAACAGACCTCAGACAGTTACTTTCCCATTAGTAGATATTAATAAGGACTAGTGGTAGCCCTGTGGTCGAAATTCGACCGTAATTTTAGCTTTCTGCACTCCATATAAACCACATATAAAGTTAAGTTAACTCCAACTTTAGTTTCTTATGATCGTATTGAAGTTGATTACCAGAGTCGATATTCATTACCATTTTCGTTACGCGGTAGACCAGCCGTTTAGATTCCAGCATTGAAACCTTGGTTTGCAGATCATTTCTGCTCATCGTACGTTCGTATTTCCGAAGGTTGCCGAAGCGCCTATCTTAAAGGTTTAAAGAATTTATTTTCATAAAGACACAAAGTCACTTACATGAAAATAGTAATAACATTTAGTAAACTTATTCTAATGGTCGCCGAACACTCATTCAGTAGTTTCAGAGCCTCAATTGGGAGGTGTAAAATGTGTAGTTATATATTGAGACAACTGAGACTTAAAACCACTAAATGAGCATACATTTTTGATCTTAGAAGGCAATTTATTATATAGCTGCGCTCCTTCAAAGGTGATACTCTTTTTTGCATAGTTTGTACGTGCTTTTGGCAGCACAAGCAAGCTAGGACGTCGGAGACTGCGTTTACAAATTTGTGATTTTTTTACAAAAGACAAGTTAGTATGTATGGTTTTATCGAGAATTTTCCTAATAATAATGCAAGTATTATATATATATAGTTGTTTAATGTTCATAAGTTGTGTTTCTTTGAAGATTTTATACGTTTGTGTTAGGTACGGATAACGGAAAAGTATTTTTATGATTTTATTTTGTATTCTTTGAAGTTCCTGTAATTTAGTTTTAGCAGCATTTCCCCAAATTTCTATAAGATAAAGTAGGTGTGATTTGACTAATGAGTTATAGATAGTGAACCGCATTCTTGTAGGTAGACAATGGGAAATATTGCTGAGTGAGCCAGTAAGTGCCGAAAGTTTATTTTTTTTAAATCGTAGTACTGTACCTATCTTCCTAATTAATCCTAATTATAAGCTGATGTTTTTCATCGTGATTGCGTCATGTACTTTCGTTAACGCGTCACTTAGTGCGTCATGCAGTAAATTAATTGAGTGTGAAATTGCATCGTACCGTATGCGTATCAAATATAGTGATAGTTGTGTTTACAAAGCCAATAACTCTTATGGTTTAGGAATTTCCACTTTTACTGACAATCAGTTACATGACTTTGGGATTCCCTGCTCGTTTCTTAATATCTTGAGAATTAAGCTCCTTCTCAAGTAACGATATCAAAGTACGTTTGGCGCACCTCAGGCTGACATTCAGAGACGACAGAAACGAATCTAAGCGTGAACTTACGTTTCCATATGTCAAACTTACGAACAAATTTTGACAGATGGAAGCGTAAGTTCACGCTTAGACTCGTTTCTGTCGTCTCTGAATGTCAGCCTTAGATCCCGCCGCCAGATAATGTATGATAAATATGACTATTCGCAAATAAACGTCCTATTCCGTATTCTCTTATGAAAACGTCTATAAGCGAGAAAGGGATGCATTGTTTGTGGGCCGCTGTGGCTGTCAAATTTTTAAAATCAAACGCCGCGCCCTTTACAATCTTTGCTTTCAGACTAATTACTAGCTGTGGTGAAACTTTTTTTTCTCCACGGCTTGATCAACCTTTGTGTGGCAGTTCATGCTGATCCGACAAAAGAATGGGCAGCAATAATAAACTAAACTAACCAACAAAGGATAATATGACCTCGATATTCTGAGAAAAATACACCTTTGCAAATGTCAAACCCTCCGTCACGTTTGGGCAGTCGGTATTCACATGTATAACAATAACAATAAATCGAGTTTATTTGGAGGTCGATTGAAGGTTCCGTTGACTCAGCCTGCATCCTTACGTCTGATTTCCAGTATCGGTTTTGT
This sequence comes from Allophyes oxyacanthae, assembly GCA_932294325.1. Classification (NCBI taxonomy): domain Eukaryota; kingdom Metazoa; phylum Arthropoda; class Insecta; order Lepidoptera; family Noctuidae; genus Allophyes; species Allophyes oxyacanthae. The sequence continues at coordinate 8,677,343 of OW028632.1, read as the reverse complement.
CAGTGTCAAGAATCTAATTCAAATTCGACAAAAACTTAATCAAAATCATCGATGCATCCGTTCAGGAGCTAATGCCACAGACAGACACAGACACACAGAGTCACAGATACACACTACAAACTTATAAAACCCCTCTTTTTTGTCGGGGGTTAAAAATTACAGCAGAATACGCAAAAGAGTTCGGGCTCTATGATCACACTTGTCACCATCTTGTGGCCATCGTGGCGAGTAGTGGTGACTCTACTATTTTGAGAGAGTTCTTTAAAAGATCGATCAAAGATCAACATCGTTTATATTCTGTTGTGGTAAGACTGAACGCCGAGTTCCCTGAAAAACGAATGGTATGATGATATTCAATAACAATCTGTACAGACATGACATCGATTTATGATCTAACAACATATGCCTGGTGTACGGCGTCATGAAAACAGGTAGTGTTTACTATGTGGTCTATAAAAAGATGCGTGTACGCTCCAAGGCCCTGATCCTGGCCTTGAATTGTTCGATGCGATAGTAGACTTTTTATTTCAAGAGGCGAATAAAGGGATTGTATCGCACGCGTAAGTACCTCAATTCCAAAACGTGCTTACGCTGCTATTCCTGACTCCAACAAACTGTTACTCCCACTGCTGGGCAAAGGCCTCCCCCCATTATTTCCAGGCTTTTCGGTCTAGAGCCAGTGTGAACCATTCAGTTATTAGTTTTATCAAGTTCGTCCAAATCTATAATATCGAATTCACGCGAGCAAAGCCCTCCACTACAGCTAGTAATAATCTATATTATTATTAATACGTGAAGAGAACACCTTGTACCCCTTTTTAAGCATATTGCGCGCACGGAGGAGTGTAAGATTTGGCAACTTATTTCAAGTTATATGGAGAAGGAGTGCAGAAAGTTAAAATTACGGTCGAATTTCGACCACTGAGCGACCACTAGTATACAGTAAAGGATGGGCTTTCAATTACGAATACACCTCTCAAGGGATTATGTCCTCACCTTCTCAGCAAATTCTTCACATTTAGGAGGATATTCACAAATAAGATGGACATTTTGAGGTCGGTGGTGTCAATTTCACGTAAGACCTTCAGAACAGTATGATTTGCAACTCTCATTATGTTTGATAATAGTTATTGACCTTTGAATAGTTTTGATTTGGGTGTATAAACAGCGATGATATGAAGAATTTGAATATCAATCAAATTTAATCCTGAATCAAAACCAGTTTATTCATATGCCTATTCACGAATATATTCATAATAATCTTATTTTAGTAGTGACCCGTCCCCGGCTTCTCACGGGTGCAATTTCTCTACTATCCTTACATTAAATATCAAAATATTATACATATAAACCTTCCGTAAAAATGTATCTAACTGATTGTGAAAACCGCTTCAAAATCCGTTGCGTGTTGTAGGAGGAGTTAGTGGATATACAGACAGACAGACGCGGAAAGAGACTTTATTTTATACTATGTAGAGATTTAATTATTTCGGTTCTAGTATTAACTAGAAGTCTACAACAGCTATGATATTGTGTTTCTTCTTTATCTTTACTTTAAGACAAAAGGGAAATGTTTTGAAAGAACAACCGACGGTATTGCATTCCGTATTGATATTCATTATTCACGTAATACGTCTTTCTATTGTCTGCTGTATCGATCTTTGTACCAACTACGTCAGTTGCACGTGATTCGCTATGTCGGTGCAATTATTCATTATTTATTAATTCTGTATTGATCACTTCGAACTTCGCTCTTCACCTTGTGTTAATTAGATAGTTGAATTCTTCATCGCATCTACTTTTGCCCTACGTCGTTATCGCAGTAGAACTTTTAATGGTACCTGCTTGATTGTGACCTACGTTGAGCAGTGGCCATAGCTCCTTTCGTGTCTGTTTGACCTATGCATAATGCAGCCTTCGTTCCATGAATAATTTCTCGACCTATCTCAATCATATTGTCAAAATCCGTAAAAAATAATTTCATTTTTTCATGTGTACCTATAGTGCATGATTGATTGAGATTGTTAGAGAAAAGTACCGCCATAGAAACGGGTTTTGTCTAAGGAAGAATGGATAAAAATATGATAAATTGTAGAAATAGTTCTACTCTTCGGTAGAATTTGATAGAATAATTACATCACTATTTCCCTGTTGCTATGGAGAGAATATTTTGTCTTTGTCTACGTAGGAACGCGAGTCTAAATGTGGAAATGGTTAGAAAGAGCTTAGTCTATTTTTGGAAGAATAATAATAGGGTATGCGTCGGGTGCCGGGAAAAATGTCAAAATCTGTGACAAAATCTACTTTTTTCTCGGATTTTAATGAGAAACGTGGGCGAGAAAGGTCAAGAATAGTTCACGCTATGCCTGTAGCTCACTAGATAAAGTTATACCTCGTCCAAAAACCCCATTGCGTGCAGGTGATGAGTTTCTGGAAGTTTGCTTGATATTGCGTGCTGGTCCATAATAACCCTCTCTCGTATTTAATAATTCAATCCAATGATGGAGTCAGTCGTTTAAAATGAGCAAATGGAGAATTGAAGTTATTATCAATCACTAGAAAAGCTACAGTATTATTCGGTGTTTTTAAATTACTTACTGATAAACGTTTAGTGTCTCTATAAACGTATGACGCTCTTGTCGATGTAGCTTTCTCCATTGAGTTCTGTCTCTAGAGCCATCAACGGTGAGGCGGATCTACAACATTCGTATATCAATAGATACTGGGTTTCAAAACACGTGGTACTTCTGCTTTGAAATCCATCTTTTTCTTGGTTTCTACAGCAATATACTGACTGGGTTGTACCTGATATATTGCCTTGATCTAGTCGCCTCTTACGACGTGGTTTTACTGAAGGACTACATGACACGCATGCGTCATGCTCGTGAACGGGTGCCGTCTGTCGGAACTGGTCAGCTTGTAACTGCCATGGCAATCTTATTCAAAGGCAAATCATTATTATCCTAGTCTTATTTTTATTCACATTAAATTACATTACTCTCGCAGCTCTTACCACAACATTGTACTGATAAAGATTGTAATCTATTTTTCTACTATTTGGAACCGCGCACCTAGAGTCTCGACATTTCATAAGTGCCTGTATCTGGTTTACATGAAATAAAGATCTATTCTATTCTACACCAATGTTTCAAGTCTACATTTAATGGAAGTAAACGGGTTTCTCTGGTATCTAATACGTTGAAGATAATGCGGTTGTAATTTCATTACTCCATTGTCGATAATGTAATCTGCGATAGCAGGTAATTGCTTTGTTCTCCATTTGCTTACTAAGTTGTTTTGGCGTCTTTATTAACTGTTGGTCTGTTACCAGTTATCAATGTTATCATTAGTTAGTTATCATAAAAATTGCTATTGTCATTTTCGTTGTTTATATTTGTTTTTTCTTTTGTTTATTTCATTTTTGTTATCGAAATCACAAATTTGGTCATTTCTGGAAAAATCTTCGTTTACACCTACACATCAACCGTCTTTATGCGTTTGAGTATGGGGCGGTTAACTTTAATTTTATCGTAAATTATTTGTTTTTTTCTCAATTTGTCAATATTTAAACGTGTCATTTCAGTTATCGCTGTTATTATGTATGCTGTTTTTACATTAGGTACATTCGTGTAATTATGCTCAATGAGGTCATAGGTGTGGTTTGTGATAACCACGATAACGTTGTTTTTGTTAATTTTTATTGTTATTTTTAAGTAAATGCAGGTGATGTTATTGTTTTACAAAGGTCTGGAACGTCTTTCATCATAAGAACGTTTTTCGCTAATCGTTTCAACCCTTGATGTATTTTGCGAAAGAATTGAATCTAGTTTTCGTTAAAAACACACAAATCATGTTTTATAGTTATACAGTTGAAATAGGATGTAAAATTATACAAATGTATGACATAAATGAGTATAATGCAAAATCATTTGTTCTCCTGAATTCATAAATTCGATCTAAATGCATCAAATTTTATAAAATCTAGAGTAGAAAAGAAAAGGTTGTCTACCTTTTGGCAGTTGAATGTGCTAACTTTGAAAAATCATACAAACGGTTACCGTTACAATATGGCGCTAATGATCTAACTACAGCTAGACGAAATGAAGAAATTCACTTCCAAAAAAAATCCACAACTTCCTCGAACAAACTTTGGGAATCCCTATTAAAGAACTTTTTGTAGATAAAAATCACAGAACACCGAAAAGAGGTCAGAGGAACCTCTTTCTGTGTTCTGTGATAAAAATATTCTGACATAATGTTGTTGATAAGTTAGATTCCTGTTCAAAGGATTGGCCCCTAATCGCAGTAGACAGAGTAAAGTGGAAAGAGGGAGGCCTTTGTCCTTCAGAGGGACACCGTAGGGTTATAATAATATTTTGCCCCACTGCCGAGCAAATATCTTCTTGTCGATAATACGGCGCGGCGCAGATGACGATTTTTATCCGGTGGACTAAATGGTGGACAAAAAATTTGTCGCGGACTGGAATATTCGGCATGGACTCAATGCACACGACGCGACGGTCACGGCGGGTCTACCGCGTAATTGAATTGGTAATGAACATCGACTACCATAGTCGATGTTCATTACCAATTACTTCAATACGGTCGTGAGAACTTGGAGCTATTTTATAAAAAAAATACCGGTCATGAAGTTAGAACAGAAGATGGGAATCTTCATGATCGGATTTTTTTTACCGGGTAGTTCGAAGTTTATTCTCTCACGATCGTATTGAAGTTTATTACCAGAGTCGATGTTCATTACCATTTTAGTTATGCGGGTCTTATTTGCACTCACTTTCACATGATTGTGTTGCACGGCGTGTGCAAACAATTCATGACTCGGCTTGATCTAATCAATGTTTATGTGCAATAAATGAATTTTATGATGTTTTGATGATGATCATTTTGTGGTTTATATCTTTGTTATTGTTATAGGTTTTCAGGTGTATTCATCTGTATATTAATTTCCTTTGCGTCAGCGTTTTTACGAAATATACAGGATTATTTGTAATTCACCAATAGTGCTCTAAGGGGTGGCAGCACTTCTCAATATGAACAACGTTTACTAAAGGACCAAAGCAGAAATCGCGAAATTAAATTCAAGGTTGGTCTCATAGTAAAAGTTGCTCATATTGAAGAGTATACTATACGCAATATATATAGCAAGCACTATTAGTCAATTACAAATAATCCTGCATACCTATATTGCTTGACATATTTCCTTTTCTGGGACAAACTGGATGCTAAAGGCGGAGAGCCGAGTATTCAGCTGTTCGCCAAGTATTACATTCTGATATTCAACCGTATCTACTTTAATTTGAAACGCTAATACTCAATTATCACATGGACAGAAAAGACTGCTCGTTAAGTTAAAAAAATTCTATAAACAAGCATTATTTACTCAGAAATCAACAATGCCTACAGAATTAGGTCTTGATATCGCTATCCATCACTTTATTGTTCTGAGAGCACGGTGTTAATTGTCAATTGTTTCTCGACTTTCAGTTCAGATAGAGTGCAAATACTAATATCTTGGTGCACTCAGTGCGCGCACACTGAAAAGTCTATACTGCGGGGACATGTTGTGAATGAACACCAATGACTGTTGACTACGTCGCACACGATTTGTCAAATATTTTGTTTGTTTGTCGTAGTTCGTAAATGTATGTTAGACTGTAGATCGACCTACTAAAAATATATGGAAGCATTACTTTTTAGCCGGGATTGTCGCATTCGCATGATCCGACGGATCGTTAGTTCAGAATCTACAGTGAAATCTACCTGTATTGGCAATGGCATTTTACAAATAGGTGCTTCACCGGGAGTAAGAAAATTGTCTCCAACGATACTTGCAATGCTCATAGCACCACATCATGACAACGTGGGAACGCTAACTCTTGATTAGCTTAAAGTAGGTAATGCTTGACTTACTTAGGAAAAGGCCAAGCATTTGATAATGAATGAATAAGCGTTCTTTCACAATCGATACTTTTAGCACTCAGAATTGCGCGTCTTCGCGTTCGTTGGCTGCCTTTTGCTTACAAAAAGTGATGAACGAACGCGAAAAGTGTCAAGTGTGGATGGGCCCTAAATGAATGAAAATGTTTGCGAGCAAATTGTTCATCGCCTTAGCAAAGTGCACACACAGTTACACGCGCAATTTTACAGCAAGAATCGCCGAACAGTGGAGCAATTCATGGCGCGTTTCTTAATACAATTTCAGCGATTGCTGTGCGAAATTGATCTTTAAAGACAATTGCTGTATCATTTTTTATTTAAGCACTTTTATTCTGCAAGAACATATCAGTTCCGTTACATCGTCAATTTGCCGTAACATCAAAATTGCAAGGATTTGCCACAATTTATTACCCGTGTAAGAAAAAGCAAATTTACGAGTTTTAATCTCACGAGTCACGACCTCCATGGCTAGTCAATGTCGCGTTTATCGCCTTCCATTTTCCGTGTAGTAATTAATCAATTGTTGCACAACAACTGCCTGTACAACGCGCAACGTGTGAATACAGCGGAGTGCAAAAAGTGCGCGCGCACTGAAACTAAACATGTGCTACAATACGGATATTGTTGGTAGACTATGTACATTTTTGTTAACAATACATTTGAGGACGACCGAACCGAATGAACAATATTAAGATCCTCCAAGACTCCGAAAATATTAAATTTCGTTATTACGATTATTACGTAGTACTAGTTTATAGTTTGTATTAAACTAACGACCCACTCTTGGCTTCGCACGGGTACACTTTCTCTACTATCTCTATATGAAATATGAAAGTATTATACATATAAACCTTCCGTGAAAATTTGGTGAAAACCGCATCAAAATCCGTTGCGTGTTGTGGGAGGAGTTAGCGGAATATACACACAGAGAGACAGATGCGGAAAGCGACTTTATTTTATACTATGTTGAGAATAGATCTATGATAGGTAAACTTTGTCTCTTGTAAATTTACCGCCGAATATTAGAATGTAACTCAGTTTCTGTTGAAAAATAAAATTAGGACCATTTTAGGATCATTCTTGGGTTATCCTGCATTGTTCGAGAATCACAGTATTTGTACTCGATGTTTTCCTCAAGTTTCGGTAAATAATAACAATACCAACAGCTCAGTGCATCCAGTGCGCGCGCACTGGAACTAAACTCGGATATAATATGCCTGGTAATTCCATTTACTAAGCTACATGTTTTTGCTATAGTAACACTGCTCGTTCACGCTTAATTTATGATCATTCAAAGGTCTAGGCTAGGAGCCATTATTTATCTTTGCAGAGCGGTATTTAAGTGTAGTAGTATTGTATAATAGGCTTCGTTGAAAGAAGTTCTTGCTTCTTCATATTACGCTATTTGCACTCTCGCCTCAGCCTTTAATATCACTTTCCTGCATTGTTTGAGGATAACAGTGTTAATTGTCTATTGTATCCGCAACTCAGGTTATGATATCAACAGGCAATAGCGCAGTGCACCCAGTGCGCGCGCACTGTATTTAAAAGACTATTATAAAATTATTTATTCTGTGCTTATGAATAATCCCGGTGATTCGTACTACTGAGCCATTGCTATAGCAACACTGTTGACGCATGGTTAGCTTGCTAGAGTCTAGACAAAGAGGCAGTATTTCCTTTTCGAAGGTCAATTACCAGTAACAGAGTAGGTATTTGTGAAAGGCTACTCCTAAGTCGAGTGGGTTCAACGGCAGGATTTCATTTCATGCTTCACTGTTAGGAGTTTTTCCTAAGCCTTATTATCACTTTCCGGTATTGTTGTATGCATTACAAACTGTTGATAGTCGATTGTTTTCTCAACTTTCAGTACACAGTAGATACCATAGACACGCCCAGTGCATTCAGTGCGCGCGCACTGATACTTACGCGGCTGTATGGAGCGTTCATTGTTCAAGCGACATTTTTCCGCGTTCATATTTCATTGTTGATGATGAAGGAGCCTTACTATCGTAGCCAAAAGCAAAGCTAGTTTTAGTTTCCTGATAGCTATAACTTGGAGTGAATAGGTTACTTCTGGTAAGCGTGCTCCATCTTGACTGCATCTACACTTAACATCAAGTGAGATAGAGGTCAAACGCAAGCCTAATCAATATTTTTTTTAAAACCATAGATAAGATAACGAGTCGGGTCCACCTTTCACTAACGGTGTGGTCATCTATACTTGCTTTCGGCCGTCCTAAATTGACGACACTTAATCATTTGCGTAAGGTTCATATTCAGCAATCATCTGTTGGACAGTTACTAGAGACATTCGTGGATGAACTGCTCAATGTGCCCTTTTTAGGCCCTCTGTCGTCTTGCCTTTTGGGTCTGTTGATCCTCTCACCATAATTTTGGCAGTCTCGCAAAGTGTCCTTCACTAGAAGATAAAAGGATCTATCAAAATAGCAAAAAAATACTTGAAAAAATTCGTTTAAAATCTGTCATCTTGCTGGTTTAGTAAACAATAAACATGTGTTAATTTATAGCTTATAACGTAAACTATTGATAGCAGTTCATAGGAGCGCGGACAAATATTGTGAAGATCGTAACAGATGAAACAAAACACTTGGAACGCGAAATTCGGGGAACACCTCACGGACGTAACGTCAGCAGCGCATCAACAATATTGTAGGTGACGTGATCTTTAGGGTGCGGGCCTACTGATACTTTAAATTGGCCTCTCTATTATGAGGATTGTGACCCAAATTGTTTGATTTGACCAACTATCGGGAACCGCGCACCCAGAGTCTCGACATTTCATAAGTATTTGGTTTACACGAAATAAAGATCTATTCTATTGTTTGTTCTGGTATTGAAAAAGTTTGAACACGACGCCCTTCCAATGTTTTCGGAGCAAGCTCCAGCCAATCTTTGTTATGTGGCATAGTGGTATCTTTCCTAGATCTTTCTTATATTGTAAAAGCATTAACATGGTTGGACATAGTTATAGGTTTTTGAACTAGTTTTATTTGTGTTATGGTTTTAATTTGTTTTGTTTTATTTATAATTTTATTTCATTTTATTGTATTATTTTAATTTTAATTATGAAATGTTACTAACATAGTCTATAAGAGTTTTACTAACAATATTATGAATCATTAGTGTTCGATGTAAATAAAGATTATTATTATTTGTATTTATATTTTGTTATTTTTCTCCCTTCTATGAAGGGTGAGTTAAATCCTATCGTGCGGGCCTTAGCCAAGCTCGACAGGTTTAAAGTGTGAGACCGGTGAATGTAAGTGATGACGATGATGAGGTGGCGAGAAATTTTCTAGTGATTCTACAGGTGTTGAGAATGGCAGCTTTTTGCAGCAAAAAAAGTGTAGATGGTGGCATGTTTAAGATATCGAGGTTTGGTTTTAGTGTTTTGGGAATGACTCCTGTTGTAGAAATGACTATTGGTATTATTTTTACGGTTTCCACGCACCATTGAGTTCTTAGTTCAATGGACAAATCTGTATACTTTGCCATTTTCTCGGTGTGTGTTGTGACCAGATTATGTGTATTACAAACTGCTATATCTATAATGTATGCGGTTTTATTTAATTTGTCTAGTATTGTTATGTCCGGTCTATTGAAGTGGATAGTTTTATCAGTTACAATTGTTCTGTCCCAGTAAATTTTGAGGTTACTATTTTCTAAAACTGTTCTTGGTTGGTATTTGTAGTACGGTATCTTTTCGTTGATGAACTTGTGTCTGTAAGCTAAATTTTGGTGAACTATGGAGGCTACTTGGTCGTGTCTGTATTTATAATCCGTTTGGACGATAGCTTTACAGCCACCGGTGATGTGCTGGATGGTTTCCGAGCTGCTGTGACAACGTCTACATAAATCTGTCGGTAAATTCGGTACGCGGATAATGTATTTCTGGTAATTCCTTGTATTCATGACTTGATCCTGGATGGCGATCATAAAAGCCTCTGTTTCCGGGAAAAGTTCACCTCGCCGTAGCCATGCGTTCGACGCGTCTTTGTCGACATGAGGTTGGCATAAATCAGCTCGGTGTCTCCCGTGCAGAGACTTCTGTGACCAAGATTCTATTTTACTTTGAGGGGTTGCTATGATTTCATTGTGTTGTGTATTTGTATCAGATAAATTGAGTGGTGTCATTTTATTGTCTATAGCGGCAATATGTTTATGTAGTTGGGAGTGTGCAGATTTATAGAAGAGATATTTGCGGAGTGATGATATTTGACTGTTGTGGAGGTTTTTGATGTCTATTAGCCCGATTCCTCCTTCTTTGCGTGGTAGTGTGAGACGTTGTGTGCATGATTTCGGATGGTGTTTTCTGTGCGTGGTCATGTGAGTGTTGATGGTACGTTGAAGATTTTTCAAGTCAGTTTGTGACCAGGTTATGACGCCAAAAGAATAAGTAAGAATTGGTATTGCGTATGTATTTATGGCTTTAACAGTATTGCGGGAGTTAAGGTGGCTTTTAAGAATTAGGTTTAGTCTATGTTTAAACTTTTTGGTCAGGTCTATTTTAGTTTCTTTTTGGTGGATTTGTCTTGATTGTTGGAAGCCGAGATATTTGTAAGTAGTGTGCTCATCCATGGGTTCGATTTCTTCTCCAGTGTTTAAGGTGTAGGTGTTGTGTTGAACTTTTCCGCGATGAACGGATTGGATTTTACATTTATCTACTCCAAACTGCATATGGATGTCCTGAGAAAATGTTTGTGTGATATCTGCGAGGCTTGATAACTCTGTGTTATTGGATGCATAAATTTTTATGTCATCCATATACATTAGATGAGATAGCGTCTGGCTGGTATTATTATGTTTGAGCTTAAAACCTAATTTGCTGGAGTTCAGTAGGTGTGATAGAGGGTTAAGTGCCAAGCAGAACCATAAAGGACTGAGAGAATCTCCTTGGAAGATGCCTCTTTGTATCTTTATCGGTTCAGTAGTAAGTGTTGTATTATTATGGTTTAGTTTTAACTGTGTTTGCCATTGTAGTATTGCTGCTTTTAGAAAAGAAATTACGGAAGGATGGATTTTGTATAACTCAAGTATGTACAGAAGCCAGCTGTGAGGGACAGAATCAAACGCTTTCTTGTAATCTATGAACATTGTATGTATATTTCTATTTCTTGTTAGTGCTTGTTTCATTGTGATGTTATCTATGACTAATTGCTCTTTGCATCCTTTACTATTTTTTCTACACCCTTTTTGTTGTTCGGCTAATATGTTAAATTGCTCTAAATGTTTATATATCATCTCGCTAATGCATCCTGTTATTATTTTATATATTGTTTGAAGGCATGTTATGGGTCGATAATTTGCAGGGTTTACTCTGTTGGAACCTTTTGGTAGCATGTAGGTGATTCCGTGAGTAATAAATGGTGGCAGTGTTTGGGGTGACTGTATGAATTGGCATATGTGAGTGTGGATGTATGGGTGGGTGCAAGAGAACTTCTTATACCAGTAATTGTGAATGTTGTCTGATCCAGGTGCTTTCCAATTGTGGGTCCGTTTTATGACTTGAATAAATGTGTCTATTGGAATTGTTTCAAACTGCATTTGATCGATATGTGTAGTGTCTATGTTGTCGAGCCAAGTAGCGTTCTTATTATGTTCTAATGGATGTTCCCAAATGCCAGTCCAGAATTGATGTAGATTGTGTGGTAGTGAGGTCTCGGGTTCGGTAGGTGAAGACGTGCGAGGTTGCTGTTTATTACTTAAATTTCTATAGAATAGTTTTTCATTATTTACAAAGGTTGCATTCTGTTTTTTACGTTCTGTGCAAGTTAAATATCGTTTTAATCGAGTAGCAGTAGCATTCAGTTTTTGTTTTAGTGTATCTAGAAAATCTGTTAATTCTGTGTTATTGTCTTCATGTGTTGAATGTTTATAGTATTTTCTTTTAATGTATTCCACAGTTGCACAAACACTTGGATTCCTATTCCCTGCGATGAATTGTGTTAGCCTACCTATTTCTTTTCTGAAATTTTCTATTCTTTTCTCCATTCTAATTTGCCATGCCGGTTTCCTACTTGGATCTTTCGTTCTGGAATTTACATCTAATGGTTTATAGCCATTACAAATAGCAGCTGTATATGCGGCACAGTATATTATAGTATGTAGTTCTGTAAAGTTGATATTATGACTTAAATGTTTGGGAAGTACTTCATTATTTAGATATTGAACTATTTGGGCAAAATTTCTGGATGATTTTTGTTTTGGTATATAGGGTCTGGTTTCGGGATCGGTATTGTTGAATTGTTCTATGGTTTTATTAAACTCGATTTCTATGTAGTTATGTTCAGTTGAATTATCAGGTGCAAGGGTAAAATCATTGTCGTTTTCATGAAACATTTGCGTAAGAGTTGGAGTGTCTTGATTTAGGTCTTCTGAGTTGTCGTGTGTGTTTATTATGAGCGTATTTTGGTCATTTGAGGAATTTAGTGGATTTTCTGTATTAAGTTGTGGGTTTTGAAGTAATGGAGTGTTTTGCAGTAAATCGTTCATTTCGGACCTAATTTGCTCTATTCTTGAATTAGTAACCATTTTACCTCTGAATATGGCTCTCCTTTGATCTGCGATCCTCTGTTCCGTAAGGTGTGATAGCGAAGGGTGCTTGTTGATAAACAATTCGTACAACTTCTTTCTGTAGGCAGTCTGGTTTCTTTCAAAATCAGTAGCCTCAAAATAACAGCGTATAATGTCTTCATTTATTTCGCTGGACCATTTCATTCAGAGATTTCCGGTATTGTTTTGAGTGCTTATTGATGTGGTAGGATGAGTTGATGTATTTGCTGGATATTGTGTTTGAGTGGTTTCGGATTGTATTATGTGTGCTACTTCTGCCCTTATTTCTACTCTAATGTTTTCTGATAAAAGATTGTTTCGTGTTATTTGTCGTCTTTGGTCACCAATACGCTGTCGTGTTGCTTCCATTTCTGGAAACTTCTGTGTAAATTCATCATGTAGAGGGCGTAAATAGTTATTTAATAGTGTTGTCTCACATTTTGTTATTAGAAGATAAGTGCGCCAAATGAAGCGGTTCATTTCTTGAGACCATTTTTTACGCGCGCGAGTTCTACCAACTGTGGGTGTAGGATTGGTGGCGATTGCCGCCTGCACAGCACAGGTTGGTGTCCTAGGAGAAGATTGTAAAAATGATGATGAAGAAGAGTTGGATGTGTTCCGTGATCGGAAAAGACTATGAGTTGATGAGGGTGACGGTATATTAGCGAATAATGAATGGGGTGATGAACTAGGTGATTGCAGTGGGCTATGTGAAGATATTATGGGTGATGATAGATGTGGGGTAGTTTTGGAAACCATATTTCCAGGTGAATTTCCGATCTGGACTAGGCTTCCTTTTATTGTTGAAGGCGCAGTTGTAGGAAGACGCCTTCGTAAATTATATTTGGAATTGAGGTTAGACATTTTTCATAGTGTTCCCACGAGTAGCTGGGGTAATATGAAGTCGATCTCAGCAGAGCCCCGCTTGCCGAGACAAAAGCTGGCTTACAGAGTAAGCTACACCTGGAGTTCGCCCTGGCTCCAAGCGTGGCGCGCTCGCGGCCGGGCACGCCCCCGACCACGCATCCCTCGGCACGGCAGACCTTGGATTGGCATAAAGGAAAGGAAAGGGGAGTGAAAGGGTAGGAAAAAGGTTAAAGGACTTGGGAGATTGGGAGATTGGGGCTGTTAGTTTGGGAAGGGTAATTATGTCTAGATGTAATGTTTCTAAATGTATCTCCCATTAAAGGGGTGTAGTGCCTAGATGTTCAGGCTATACCTAGGTAATACCAGTACCTTGCTTCCCGTAGGCCCCCCCACCACGTCAAGGTAGCCCCTTGGGGGGGTTATTATTATTATTATTAAATGTTGTATTGAAAGTCTGAAAGAATATTTTTTGTTCACAGGTATGTATTGAATGGCGCATGAGAAACTAAAACCTATCATAATTATGAAGCTTAGATTTTCTTCTCAGGTAAGTAGAAAGCATGGTAATTTAACCCACGGGAGAGCAGGGATGGCTTATTCTTTGTCGGTAACATCAAAAACCGACATTATATTTCTTCAGAATCACAGTGCGGACCCGATTTAGTGACATACCTTTTTATTACAAAACCCGAACGATTAAACTAAACTAAATGTTAGAGTAGAACTCCCAGGTATCAGATGTACCCAATTCTAGAAATAAGAATATTTGAAAATCGACATAATTTGATCTAGAAAATAACAAAAAATATATAGGTACATGATATATCTCGAACTACGTGAAATAAATGACAAAATTGTTCGTATGAAATGTTTAGAAATAGTAAAATCTTACGTTTTAGATCAATCAGCAGTCCTATGATCGTTTGTTTCTGTTATACTGTTTTAAATCTTTTTTATTTTATTTCTTGTAAAGTCTGCCGTATTAGGAATATGTATTTACACAAAGATACCTTACTAGTTCCTCTACGCCTTTAGAAAATATCTCGCCATTTGAACAATCTTATTTTGGTCGTGCTGCGTTTAGATTTGTGATAGTAACGTCGCGAGCTGGATTTAATTGTTATAACAACAAACAAACACGCTACTTTTATGAGAATATTTATGTCTGTGGCTGACCCACTTTCAGGTCTTGAATGGTTAATGCTCTGTGGAAAGATTAAGAATTAAGGTTGTGGAGTCACTAGGTCGTTGACATGTAAAAGTTTAAAAACAATAATTATATTTGAAACTAATCGAAAGAACCGAGGCGAAGATGGCGGGACGAGCTCCTATCGAACAAACTGGCCCCTACTAGCAAAAACCAGAAGTGGGTGGAAAAAGGAGAGGGAGGCCTTTGCCCTGCAGTGGGACAACACAGGCTGAAAATAAATTAATAAATCATAATCGAAAGAAGCATTGCTTCCGCCAAAATACAATCAAAGATAAATATAAAAAGTTAGGGGTTCGAAAAAATTCAAACAACAGTTGAAGAGGTGTTGATATACTCGTAAAAATGTACCTGTAAGTATGTACCTGTAAGAATATAAAAAACAAGAGGAAGCATTGATATTTCTTTCCACGAGAACTGTAAAGTCACACATTCACAACTCTCACACATTCACAGCTCGCAAAAGCAAATTTAACTTTGAACAAAGAGAGCGGTCCCATTTAAAAAAAAATCAAATTGTCTTAACTGTTTCCTGATAAACAAAATATTGAGAAGTATGCGTATCTCCGCATAATTATGGCACACTCTTCGCGAGACAGTATATAATATAGAGCACCCACTGTTCTGTTAGTATGCTCTCTATATGCGCTTTCTCGCTCCCACGTTTTATGACCCTGTTCCTACCAAATATTGTTCATGGTAGTTCCCAAGACCACAGTAGGCCACCACTGCCCTTGGTGTAGACCATACCCTTTTTTAGAGAGAGGCAATGCCTATGACTTGCGGTGACCTGTCATAGGTTGTTGATTTATGTTCGCTTAGACTGGTGGATCATCTTGGTGTCAAAACTATCAGCTGATTATGGCCCACAAAAAGAACGGGCGAGTCACTGTCTGCCAATTTATTACAATAAAATATTGAAGGTTTTTTCAAGTTCATGTTAGGTTATTAACAGTTAGCCATCGCCGACTATATTTTGCAATTGTCAGTCATAGAGATACTGTGACTGTATTGCTTACCTAATTTATTTTATTTCATTATCAAAGATAGCATTTAGCATTATTTAGCATGCCAGCATGAATGGGTCGGCACGACCGGGAAAGTACTACTCTCCCACAGAATATCGACGTAGCAGTATGCATACTGTTGCGTTTCGATCGATGAGTGTGGAGCCCCGGAGGCCCAATTCCTCCCTTAGTCCCTTCCCTCTCCTTTCCCTCCATTTTTTCTAACGCCATCCCAAAGGGTCGGCAACGCATCGGTGACTCCTCTGGTGTTGCGGATGTTCATGGGCGGCGGTGATCACTTACCATCAGGTGAACCGCAAGCTCGATTGCCCCCTATACTTAAAAAAAAAAGAAACAAAGATAGTTAGAGGCCCTGTTTGATGTCTTTATAATCCTAAAAAGGTAAATTCTCGAAAAATTGCGTCTTGGACTCACATAACCCACTAACGGACCGGTTTTCCTAACTGGAGGATCTTATGACCAAGGCAAATTAATCACACTAAAGACGTCCAATCAAGGGGAAAAAAAAAAAAAAAAAAAAAAAAAAAAAAAAAAAAAAGGGACCGGTTTTCCTCCATAATGGAAGACTTTATAACCCTCTAGAAAAATGATCATAAATAAATGTATTCACACGCACACCGAGACACAATTATTATATTTCATTTCTAAGCTATTTATTCATAGGTCACATGAACTTTCCAACAATTAATTCCTCCTTGAATGTCAAGGATTTAACGACCGTTTAAGCATGTTAAGCCCTTTAAGACGGTCTGGAAGCCTTGGGGGATACTGCGAAGAAATGACGTCAAATTAGAAATGTTGAGCGTAAATGACTTTGCTTTATTAGACCGGTTTCTGAAATAGTGTATTGTTATGGACTAAAAATGTTTGGCTCTACATTTTTTTTAACCCCAAAAAAAGAGGGGTGTTATTGTTCTTCAATTGAAAGCTTGTTTAATCGTGTATCATCGTAGTTATGTTTTCATGAAAATCTGTTTAGCCGTTCAAAAGTTATAACTCTCTAGTTGGAGTCGGTGTTTTTGTCGGTTAGGTTATTATATTAGTTTAGTTATAGATATCATTTTGATAGTGCCTTTCGAAATATGTAGGTATAGCTATCATATTTTGGCATAGAAAAGATTGCATGATCAATAATTTATGATTACTGAGGCGAAGTCATTTAGTTTTTTTTTTTTTGCAATATATTTAACCTTTTCTGTGTTGTATCTAGGGGTTATAGAGCTTAAAGCCACAGAGTAATTAATAGTTACTACGTAAGTAAATTGAGCCAAGCAATCAATAAAAGATTGCAAAAAAAAAACCCTAATTACATTTTGTGGATGAGAGTTTTTCAAATGATCTTGGCCAAAAAAAAAAATAAAAAACGTGCCTGTGAGACTGCAAGCAACAGTTAGTCACAATTTTTTCTATATTTTTCCACCGATAGCTAGTGTTATAAATTTATAATAGTAATCAGACACGTTTCATCAATCACACACGGCTATTCTTTTTTGTAATGACGTAAAACATGTTACGTTGTATGGCGGAAATCAGTTAGGGTTGTCAAACTCTTTTAAAGCTATTTTTATTTTAATTCTAAAGGAACGTGTTGCACTTGCATATCGTGACTAGAGTGGAAAACTGCGGAAAGTTTCCGAAACTTTGGAAGTTTTCCGGAAGTTTACCGGAAATATTCCCGAAAACTTCCAAAATTTCGGAAGTTTTGGAAGTTTTCAGAAATGATTTTTTACTTAAAAAAACAGTAATTGGGGATACTTTGTACTTAAAATATGTTACATTTAGCTAGATTTTAAATATTCGAACACAGCGAGCACAGTACGGGATGCGGGGTAGGGTACATGTTAAAAATAAATATTTCCAAAACTTCCGTCATACCGCTCGGTGTTTACATTATGCTCGTTGCCTTCGTATGATTTAGCCGATTGAATAAAAAACGTTATTTCATCAATTTGCTTCAATAGATATCATAAAACATTAAATTATTAAAAAAAAATAGGACTAAATTAAAGGATCATTTTCATTTGACTTTACTGATTGTGAATAATCCCAAAGCAACGAATTTGTTGATTTCATAAATAGAAAAACATAATTTGAAAACTTCCAAAGTTTCGGAAGTTTTGGAAGTTTTCAGGAAACTTTCCTCAGAAAAGGAAACTTTCCTGGAAGTTTTCAACTCTAGTCGTGACACTCGTGAAATGATTAGTCATGATACTCAAGTTGACACTATCGGTATGCGATCTGTGAATGATCTTAGCAATTAATATTGATAGTGATGAAGCATCGAAAATCTTAGGATTGTATCATTTTATTTTTCATAAAGCTGAACATTGTTTTCACTCGGCTAACTAAATAATAAATCGTTTGTTTATATAGGATTTTAGGGAATAAACTTTAATATAAAAGACTCGTATAGTCGTACTCGGATTGTAGATAATACGAATTAAACTTTAGATTGTTGTAAAAAATAGTTGGCAACCCTAAACTTACCGACACGGGATGTCTGCGCACCTCTATCGTCATTTCACTTTTTATGGCTCTACGAGTAGATTTTTATGTTGTCTACGTCATTAGGTGTGTAATGTAGTTTTTAATTGAACTTTAATGAGCCTTGGCGTAAATCGATGTAAAAATTACTTCTTATTTTAAACGCGAATGAATTTTCCTATAACTGTCCTTATTGCGTGAGAAATTGTAGCTGTTTTTTTGTTTTATTAAGATCCATTGTGTTTACATTCACGTACCTACTATTATTATCTGAGATAACTCTTTGTTTCCAAGAAAAATGGAAGCGTTATTATTAGATAAGAGTATTGACACTACCATCTTGGCAAAATTGTTTTGCTTTAATTTTTATACCATTTCTGCTTCCTTATGTTTTTTGGATATCTTCCAAGTCTATTAATGCTACGTGATATTTTTATAACAAGATCAATAATTATCAATCTTATAGATCTAAGAAAAAACTAGGAACGTGGCAACTAAAGAAAATCTAGGCTAGGCCTAAATAGCATGTTATAGTTACAATCACGCATTGAACATGTTCTACAAATAGCGATTCCCATCAGCACACATTGTAGGCAGTAATGTAAATACAGTAAATACATAACATAACATTAAAATCGAAATACAGTAAATCAAATGTTATTCTAAAGCTTTCCCAGCTATTGGATATTTATTAGGAAGCCTATTTAGGGCCATGTTCACTAATAACATATCTGATGTCTCAAATCAAATCGGCCGATTATCCATATAAAAATTCATGTTTAAACGGCAGATTTTCCTCTAATCGTCTGTTATGTTGTCGGTGAACTTGGGCCTTAGTCGCTGAGCATAAGAGGGAAGTTTTATTCAGCGGACTGCCGCGGTCATGTAGTGATTGTTGTAAGTAGTTGTTGCCAGTAAGAACACTAGAGTTCTAACGACAACTACGAATATAACTTAATCGTACAAAACCCCTGACTCCACCTAAAAAAGGAGCTGTAACGTTTGGACGGCTGAACAGATTTTCATGAAACATAGCCAAGATGATTCCCGAATAAACTAGCCTACGACAACATCATCAATGCCGAAAATCATCACTCGGTATTGGCCATGAATGAATGAACGTGAACTTCGGTTTCGGCTGTGACATGACAATGACAATATGCAATGTGTGAATGCGGTGAGAGTTAGAAAAAAACGTTGTAGAATTTATCATTGTTCCCGTCATCGATATTTATTTTGTCATTGTCATATAATCATTGATATCGAAAAATCGTCACTCAGCCCCTTTCTAATTCACTTGAATATAGAAAATAACGATGTTATTGTCTTTGTCAGCTCATCCAAAACTTCGTCTCTATTCGATAGGGTGTAGAAGAACCTTTTCCAATCTCTAAATAAATACATTCTCCAAAAACAGATGTAGAGTTAATATATTTTCCTCAATGCGTGTACGCATAAGACAAGTCTTGATTGTCATATTATATTGTGCGTATATATCTGGTGTCAACGACCTGAAGACCAGTTTGTTATTTGCAATCCGGCTTACACTGCCTTCAACATGGCTGTCTAAATCACTCGTGAATCGTGATGTCTTGATAGTTGATGCGCAGGAGTGCGTCATATTGTATGTTGCTGTATGACTTGACCATGACACTTAATTTCCAACAGTCGACTCCAGTTAGGTTGGTTGACTTCGGGAAAAGGCTGCTATTTTTAGTAGATAGTCAGGCACTAATAGTATGTACTAACAACCTGTAACAGTATTATATCGATCGAATACCATACGGGCCCATCCAAACTCGATACTTTTAGCAGCAGAATCGTGCGATTTCCTGTTCGTTATTCACTTTTTGTAACCAAAAGGCAGCCAACGAACGCGAAAACACGCAATTCTGTTGCTAAAAGTATCGAGTGTGAACCATCTGCAGGGTAATCTCGATACACGCTAGTAATCGAATTCGATTCAATTTTGGCACTACAAGGATGTTCATTGAGTTATTCCAATTGTCGAGAAAAGTGTGAGCGTACTGCGTAGTGTACTAGACTTTGGTAGCTCGTGAGGGAGTGATAAAAAAATAGCTAGCTCTTTTCGATTGATGTCGCTCTCGTTCACTCACTCACTGCTACATGCTCTCGGCGACCGGCACGTCTCACTGAGACACCGAAGCCAGCGAACGGCTCATTCAGCTCACTTCGGAATACTTCGGGTAATCAGATCGAGTCCAAAACTCCAAATAACAAACTTCCAAAGAGCTGTTGACTATGAGCAAGCCGATCCATCTCGTTTGATGCGCGTGAGTCAAGTGAACTAACAGTCGGCGTCTGAGCTACTGAGCTATAGAAGAGCTAAAGAGCTCAAAGAATAATATAGCTCTTTAGACTGACCACAAAAGCAAAGGTCTCATAATAATGGAAGTTGTGACGATACCTAATTAGGTAGCAATTTCGCATTTCTGAATGGGTAATCTTTACACCAAGCATTAGCAATTCTCGTGTAAGATCTCATACGACAGAAGAATAGGAAGATATTCTACTTAAATGGGTAGAAGAAGAGGAAGTTAGTAGAATTGTGCTCATCATTAATCTATATTTCATTAACCTAATTACGCGATAAATGTTTTCATATCTCCGCTGACCTATGACCAATCAGCCAGGTTTTGCACAACACACGATAGCCTTTAGCCATGAACTGAAAATAACGCGTATTTCATCAAACAGGGAAAATGTCTATTTCCCTCTACTAAATAGGACTGTTACAGAATCAGTAGTTACTGCGTATGTAGATACGGAATAGTTTTGTCCTCGGGGGCTTTAGAGGCAAAGAAGTGATCTACCCATCAAACATCATAAAGAAGGCAATAGACAATCTATTGTATGCACCCCGCGACCCTTACGTAGCTTGATGAATTAAGCACTTCCGAAGGAATCTGCTTGAAAATCTGGAATGAGTCAGACCTGTTCTTGCTCGAACCTTACAGTCGGTTCTTACAAGAAAATCAGTCACTGCCTGGATAGAAT
This sequence comes from Allophyes oxyacanthae, assembly GCA_932294325.1. Classification (NCBI taxonomy): domain Eukaryota; kingdom Metazoa; phylum Arthropoda; class Insecta; order Lepidoptera; family Noctuidae; genus Allophyes; species Allophyes oxyacanthae. The sequence continues at coordinate 8,656,205 of OW028632.1, read as the reverse complement.
AACCGTCTAAATAGAGAAAGGAGAGGTAAAGACGAACCGATTTTCGTTTAGTTTTTTTGTGTCATAGATAATTTTATCTCGAGTGTTCTTAGAGCCATGTTTCATGAAAATCTGTTCAGCCGTTCAAAATGGGAATTTCTGCTCAAAATTAGAATTGCCCGACTGGGGAAATATCTCCACCTTGCAGAACATCGTAACCAAACAACACTGATCTTTTGCAGTATTGTGTTCCTAATGGTGAGCAAGGTCGCCAGTGGTGCTTGGGGAAGTAAGTAGTTGGTTAATAGTAGGGACGGCAACGCGCGAGATGCTCCTGGTATGGTATTGCAAGCGTCCATAGGTTACAGTGACCGCTTACCATCAGGTGGACCATATGCTTGTTTTCCGCTTTAGTGGTATAAAATAAAATAAAGGCACTCGAGAATATTTCTCCAGCCTTAATGTTCAGCACGAAAAGTTGTCTTGGAAAACTCAAGGTTGTAGTTTATTAAGAGCCTATGCACACGGCGTATTTTTAACGCGCCAACGCAACGACGCGCAGTCGACGCCCGTTAACGCACTTTAAATGAAATTCAGGTTCTAAAATTTGGTCATCTACAGCGCCGTGAGCGCGCGTTCGTGTAACGTGCGTTGTCGGCGCGTTATAAATACGCCGTGTGCATAGGCCCTAAACAAAAACAGACATTGATCTCAAGTTTAATTTGAATAACATCTCGGCCTTGAACTAGGATAACTAGTTTCAAACGGTATTTAATTAGATGCAAATAACTATTTGCGTCTATAGACTTACATCCGTTTTCCTGTGCTTATTAAATAGTGTTGGGCCAAGCATCACAAGGTTTTGTTTTTCGCAAGCGAAACCAACTTTCAAGGGATCTTCGTTTTCGGGGCTATCAATTATGTTGGAAATTGCTTTTCTGTAAATTAAAGGGATTCTTTGTAAAGGTGTCCCGAATACCTATCGGGAGAGAATATTACTGGAATTTTCCAGATTTTTTCTTACTAAAGTTATAAATATGGGTCTTATGCTCTAAGGTCTCATGCCGACGACCTCTTTGCATGACGAAACTTATCGTTTGTCAAGTCTTAATTAAAGTAATTAGTGACTGGAGAGACATTTGGTTAAAATAAAATACAAAATGGATTGGAAACACCAGAATAACAATTATCCTTGTTTGTACGACGTATTGAGGGAATTCAAGCATTATGTGGTAAACATTATGTCAGGCTCTAAGACTGAGCAAATGTTGGGGGACAAAGTGAACTGAAACAGCAAGGGTAGCACGGCAGGTGGACAAACCCGTTCTCTCCACAGTTTGTCTCCTTGACAGAAGATAAAACGAACAATCGAGAGAGATAACGTTACAGAAATAGTTCTGTCCCCGGTTTTTCTCTCCGTTTGTAGCCGTGCTAGGCGTGCAGCAACTTTGGTGTACTTTGTCCCATCCGGAGGACAAAGTGGAATAATCCGAATGTACAGTTCCTATTCGTTACATCTGTTATCATTCAGATTTGCCTAATTTCTTTAGAGTGAAGGGCTTGATTTTATAACTTACAACATAAACCGTGTCATTTCATTGATCAATCTATATTTTATGTTGTAACTTGTAGTGTTGTGAAATTGTGGTTGTATCGTAAAGGTTCACGTTGCAATACCGATGTCTTCGCCCTGATAGCAATTTATTCAGTTTCTGATAAGTACTTTAGTAAATGACAAACAATGGTCGCATATTTTTTGTTGGATTTCGATGAATCGTAGTAAATCGTATTGAAAAATAAGTTCGCTCTTGTTTTTAAGTATATGAAAAGAGACAAACATGGTATTTGACGAACATGTTTGTCAATTTGGGACTTTTACGACTCTACTTTTCTTTTTCTTGTAAGAGCCATATCATAGATACTTTTCACAGCACAATCGCACGCTTTCGCGTTCGTTATTCACTTTTGAAGGTAAAAGGCAGGCAACGAACGCCAAAACACCCGATTTTGCTGCAAAAAGTAGCTATTGATCAATGGCCCTAAGGCAATATTCCTCCTAGTTTCAGTAAAAGGGTTAGTATGAATGTATTACGACTCCTACTACCCACGCAATTCAAATTTCGAACATCGGAAACGAGATTTATTTTTCATCAGATTTTAGTAAACGATTTCAATTATAAGCGAGGAGGAAGTTAAAGATAATGTTCTAATCGCATTGCCGTTTGAATTGCGAAGGTCGATGTCAGCCAGTATCAAGGATTGTTGTTCGTCTATTTGCTGGATTTTAGTCGATTAGGTATTTGGCATTGCAAGTTGCAACAGATTTTTTAGAATTTTGAAGTTTGCTATCTGATACATAATATTAAATATAGTCATTATAAATGATTTAAGTTTTTTTAAAAGCTCGAAAGAAAGTAGCAATTTCAGCCAGTAGCTTGTTTTTGGCAGAAAAATTGACTTGAATTTACAGACGGACGTCTCGATTGCCTTAGAACTTTAGAACATGAATTTGAGCATGTTTTAAGACCATGATTTTTTTTATTGGTTTATCGAGAATTTTTTCAAATCTAATAATGATTTTTATATCTCCCAGTACCACCTACTTTTGAATAGTCAGGATCAAGGTTACTTTTATTTCAGAAATATATTTATTCAAATGGAGAGGCACTGAGAATAATTTAAATATAACTCGGTAAATCAAGTGATTAAAACAATAAAATATACACCCTTAGTTAAATACTATCTTAATTAGGTACTATAAAGGGGTTGTTTATTAACAAACATATATTTTTTTTAAACAGCCGTATGTATAAAAACAGGTAATTTATTCATAACACGAATACGCTTCGAATTTCATTTGTATAACGATTAAATTCTCAGTGACTCACTATAAGATCAGACTTTTGTCAACTCTATATGCATCGTCTTAAATATCATTTTCATCGTGCCCGAGGGTTAACGTGTGGAGCCATTTTCCCGCCGAGTGTCAAAAGTCAACGTTCTAAATATAAAAAGGAACAAAGAAGTTTGTACACACGTCGAATAAATAAATACTAAACGAGTTTTTCATTTGGATAACATTATTTGCGATTGGTATTGGCGCGCCAGTACGCGTTGAGTGTCCGAACCGGTATCATACTGTGTTGATAATTATTTTATAATTTACTTTTGTAACGAGCACACGCGCGAAGTTTTGTTTGTGTTGTGGCTATCGACGTGATCACACGTGTTCGAATTTTGAAATTTCTTTATAGTTTAAAAGTGGACTTTGTTCCTGTGTTGTGATAGTCGATTGGTGTTTTTTTTTTAATCGACTAAAGTGTTTATTTCGTGATCTAAGTGACAAGTGACACGGTTTGGAAGAATTTGTGAACATCAGTGCCTTGTTTTTGGCATCACATTTTGGCAGAGGAGTATCGGACACAAAATTACATTGGATTACTTAAGAATGTCTCCGCGTGAGTACTGTATTAATAAATAATTATATTATCTGCTATAATGTGTCTATTGAAGTTTGACGTAGTTCTTTTCTTAAATAAATGGCAATTTAACCGTTGAGCCAGTCTTGTAGATTCTTTCTAGCATTTTGTTATCGGATTTATTGAAGGGCAAATCAAAAACTGTCGGCCAAGTAATCTCTCCTTTGAAGAAAAACAATGCAGATAGTGGAAATTCTTTTGTTGATAATCGAATTTAAGAAAATGTGTACGCGAATGACTTACCATTAATTTAGCTAAAAAGTATTTATTCATAGATTCCATAAAATGTCCTGAAATAATAATGATTTTTACTTCGCTTTGTAATTTTTTTTTCACCATCATACGCCATTTGTATACAGTTGCATACAATCAAGAATCTTATAGATAGATAATATTCTTGCATACAGTCTATTGCTGGAACATAGGACTCTCTCAAAAAGGATGCACTCATAAATTGCAGACATTTTTCATAATTTTGGAACAAACTTTATCAAACATTTGATGGAAGTTTACTCCGAAAACATACTTCGAGAATAACTCCTTAGTCTACTATGACAAAGCGCTGAAAATCATTATAATTTTACGTCAACTCTTTTTAGGCGCGAACAATAGAATAGAACCGCGCACCTAGAGTCTCGAACTCTCGACATTTCATAAATGCCTGTATTTGGTTTACATGAAATAAAGATCTATTCTGTTCTATACTGCGCAGCTGCCAGTCAACATGTTGAGATATTCAGGCTTCTATTCTAAATAAAGATGGCAATTTTATCTCGCCATCTGTTTTAGACCCACCATCTGCCTTAGAAACAATTAGTCACATTGTTATGAATACCTAATGCGTTTGTCAAATATTCTTCATGACATGAAATAAATAATTGACTTAACTTTAAAACAGCATTACTTACTGTCTACCGTCTATTACTCTAGGAATTATGTACATAATTATGTTTGTTTTGTACTTAAGTGCGATAATATTTACATACTCACGTGGCAATGTCGATATTTTATTATCAAGTGACTATACATTGATGTCGATTCTGTTGTGCATTCTGACATTACTAAACTAGACTAAACGCATCTATCAATTTTTGTTTCTATTGAAACAGAAGGAGACAAATGCCCTGGTTTAGTTTAGGGCCCATTCACAACAGCAAAATGGCGCGTTTTCGCGTTCGTTTGCTGCCTTTTGCTTACAAAAAGTAGATAACGAACGCGAAAACGCGCGTTTCTGACGCTAAAAGTATCAAGTGTGAACGAACGAACGAAAGCGTGCAATAGAACGGACTCCAATATTTACTTATATGATTTGACATTTAGGTACTAATAAATGTACATGTATATAGGAAGTGGAAGTAATAATGTAGAGTCATATTAAGAAATATTTATCTTGGCAAAAAAAAGTTTTGATAATGAATCAGTAGTCAATCTACGAGGAAGAACTGCTTGTCTGGTCATCCCTTGATATGATGGTCGTAAAAGTCAACTAAAACAAGATTTATGCCCAATATACATGAGGCCAATACTCAAGCCAGTTTCGAAGCCAGCGTCTGGCTTGTAACTGTCATCGTGTACGAGGTATTTTGGAGACATTCCAATGAAATAGGACAGGTAATATTAACTGGCTTCCACACCAACTAAAACATGAATTGATTGTGTTGTACATAATATGACAGAACAAAGTGAGCTCTAAAATCATCGTCTGATAAAGATAAATGTAAGAAGAAGAAATTGCGCTGATCTCTAATGCAAATGGGATAAGGACAGGAAGATATATGATGTATGAATTGACTTACTGTATCCATTTGTTCACTCTATGTGTCCAATCAACGACTTCTTACCTTCTGGCGTTATTTAACTTCAGCTATTGCCAGTGCCTTAAATATACAACTTGTACCAGAAATGCGTGGACATATTTATGATCAGACTATCAAACTGAGAAACTTTCTCTATGGGACCAAGATCGTAATCGCGAAAATCAGCTGTCCCATATAAAACTTCAATACCTACTCGACCCTAACTGGACAGCTGATTATTTTGTCGCGATTACGATCTTGGTCTCATAGAGAAAGTTTGTTCAGTTTGATGGTCTGATCCACCCTTAATATGACCACGCGTTTCTGATACATGTTGTAGAGATAGTGTTGTCAAAGAATAATAGTTTATCAGAACTACAATAATCTTATTTTAATGTCGTGTCGATGTTGACAACGCATCCGTTGTCAATGTGCTTCTTATATTAGTGCCGTTTTGATAAACTTTTGACTTACTATTAAGCCAAAACGTAGTTGGGAGTCATACGTTATCATTATCACTCGACCGTTAAGGCTTACATGGACCAAAATGGCCCAAAGCCGGGAGAAGAAAAATTTCCTAAAAGGGAGGCTTATATGTCCTGTAGATAAACAAAAAGATAAACAAGTGGATTATGATATTGAAGCCAGACTTTAGTTTAGTGCGAGTCTTTAGCTACAAAAAAATTTAAACATGTAAACAGCTACGTGATTAAATGATGGTTACTAAAACTTGGTGTAGGGACTGTTCTATTTACTTAAATTAAAACGAAAGACTTACATTTTATGGATGTGAATATTTTAGCTTTTAGAGATCATAAGCAAGATAAATTACGTTATGTTTGTCAAAGGTTAACAATTACTTCAGTTACGTTTAAAAATAAAGTCGTCTTGTCTATAGTTACCAGCTATTGAGTGACACATCTGTTTGTATACGTACCTACATAAATATCAGAAGCATTGTATTATTACTTGTTTGTTAAGAAAATCGTTAGGAAGATTCCGATGTTTATTATTTATTCTAAATTACGTAAATCTCAGTTATCTTGTAGAAGTAGATTTGACATAAATGCCCATAGTTATGGCCGCTGGCTCATTTTGTCTTTATAGTTCAACAATTTAAATTTTTTTTTTCAACTAAACTTTCTATAGGTAATTTTAAACGGAATATTTTCATGAAATATACTTTATTCCTTCTGATTTTGATAGTTTCTTCTTATTTTGTCTAGAGAGAAAATACGGCCCAATAAACACCCCAGCAATCCTCTTGTCCTCTGTAATTATAAGTTCCAATATTTAGTTAGCACTGTTTCAATTAGTCTCCATCCCGCGCAATTCAAAAAGAGGTCACTGAAATTTAGGTGTTCGGCACTTCGTGAGTTTTCAGTACCGAATTTGTACAGAGCAAACCGAACAATCACATAATTGGGTCCGAAATATAGACATTTCAGGGAGCGTTCTAAAACTTGATTAAATTGCACCCTGTACCATCACGTTGCCAATTTATTACTTTACTATTATAACGATGTTAACCTTTCTCTCAGCTCTAATCTGACCTCGCCACGTTGTCCCCGACCTGACTTAAAATAGAACACACCTCCCTTCATCTTAGGAGCCAACTAACAAATTGAATTTGTGGAAAGTGCACATCTAAGTGAAGAGCAGAGTCCGTCCTTACAGTGACAAAAACAAATCGATCACTTTTCTAAATTGTTTGTAGTGCTGATTCTGTCATTATGTCCTGTGATTATTCCTATAAATATTATTTTTGAGTGAAGTTTTCTAACCGTGGCTTCTCCTTGTAATACAAATGAGTTCAATGACGTTTTCACACGTGCTATAAATAGCGTTGTTTTTATAGGTTGCCCCACTCTATTAATTAATCCTGTATCGTGGGTGCGTTTACAAACACAAATCTTCACATGCAGAAACATCCAGACCCGGAACAGCTAACTGTAGATCATACAAATATTTGTTCCGTACGGGGATCGAACCCGTAGGACGTAGCGCAGAAAAAGCCAATCGCTTAACTACAGCGCCAACCGTGCCGTCAATTTTTTTTAAATTTCCTCATAGACCTTTCCAAGTGGTGATGAATGTCCCAAATGATGATAAAATGATTTTTGAGTATATCTTTACGTGTACGTTACGTATGACGTGACGTCAGTGTCTAGGGTAGTCATCTAGTGTCATGGCCGTCGTCTGTAGTAGTCAGTGCCAAGAATGCGTTTTTTTTTTCTATATCATCTGAATACATACTTGTACTATGAATTTGAAGAGCTATCAGAACGACGGTAAAGATTGGTGTATAAATTTTTCAATAAGTGCTCATCTATTGTTGAACATTTGCCTTCAAAATTAACGGGAGTAATTAACATAATAATTACAATTAACATTTTAAAATTGTACAATGGACAGTCTTATCGCAATTGGCGATTTCTTACAGACAGTCTGCACCATGTTGCGCCAAGTAAAGCCATGATGCGGCAAAACTAACTTCAGTAATCTATTGTTGATTGAAGTCGGTAACCTAACCTTTGACACTGCGTTGGTATCTTACCGAGTGACGTCACAATACGATGTTTAGCCGACTTGTGTGGCTAGAGGCAGTGCCAAGAATGCAGTTCTTTTATTACACGTACTAGTATAATATGATTAATAATCAGCTTACGCAAGCGTCTATTCGAAAGAAAATGAGAAATATTTTTAAAGAAAGTTCCGACACAATAAGAAAATCCTTTATTTAACCACTCAGTGGAGCCCTTATAAATGTAAGTTGCATAGCGGCAGATGTCCAAAGAGATGGAGGGACGAAGTAGACACATTTACTAAAGATTTATCTTTGACACAGAATTAAACAGCCTGGAAATTTGGAAATCACGAAGGGAAGCCTTTCTTTAGTAGTGAAATGCGATAGTGTACCAGCAACGTTTTTAAATTCTGTTTAATGGAACTTTTGTGATGCGGACCTACTTCGGAATAGCTAGTATTAAACCATGCCATGCTACAAATAACAAATGTAGAGTAGCCAATGTTTATAAGTCCAGATTGGCGAATGTTCTACACTCTATATTTGGAACTGTTAGAATAAATAGTAATGACTACTTACTGAAGTGTAATAATTTAATGAAATAGTGTTAGTTATGAGTATAAAGTCCAGCAGATTACTTCCACCCGAAGAGACCTTATCGTTATTAGATAAATGTCTAAGATACCATTGCAGTTTAGATGGAACTTTGTTTGATGTTGGTAGCTAGGTCTAACCTACTTCTCTACAAAAAGTAGAAGCTGTTCCTTTGAAAAAAAAAAGAGTGTCCTTGACAGTAGTCCGGAAACTCGTAAGGATGAAAAGAATCCTATTAAAATCATTATTATTACATCATTGTATTCTTAATTCATTACCACTAGCACCCAAATATCACATTAGTACACCAATCACGTGCCATACCCATCACTACTTATAACTTCTTGGCCCTTCAATTCTTCACTAAAGACATGAACATAAATAATTCAACTCGAACAGATTGGGCGTTTTCATATGAGCCGATAACGTAACCGACACGACACTAATAGGATATGATATCTCGGACATTTCTAAACGTTTTAAACTATTTCGCCTTTTCCTTCGTGTCGATGGTGGATGGCAAAATCTCACCAGTCCAGGACTTTGCCACGACCATTGCTCTGCTTAGGGTGCAGGTCTTGAGGCAAACTTTGTCGACGACACCACTATTTTCAATTGTTTTCGCTACATCAGCCTCGTATCGGTGTCGTAATCGGCTTCTGTGAAAAAGCCTAGTATGATGAATACAACTCTAGTGACAATACCATCGACAAGCATGTGTGGATTCAATTTTTGTTATTCTATGGTCGAAGTGTCATCATCGATGAGTATTGAGCATTGAGCGTGTCGAGGAGCGCTTGTATCAATATGTTTTGAAGTTTCAATGAATAAATTAGTCCGGTTTATTAGTTAATAGTTGCTTTGGTACCAGTAATTTTAAAAGTTGGACAATGTCGGGTTCCTTTTTAATGGGTATTACAGAGAACTTTGGTAATAATTCAGCCCATTACTGTCCATTGGCGTGGCACTAGCCTCTTCTCAGAATGAAAAGGGGTTTAAGGTCTTAGTCCAGTAGTAACAACCCAATTAGTCGGTATTGGGAACACAAAGAGCTGCGATAACGATAAAAATAAAACAGAATTTAAAGTAACCATGTAATTTAATGTTGCTTCCAGAAAATGCAATAATTAAAATTTTAATGAGCTTACATCCTGCGGCCTTTATATTACAATTAATTTTATAGTGCCTTAGCAGTCAATGTCCTCCAAATACTGAGACGTCTTCAAAATTAAGGTTGAAGGTCAAGATATTGACTCATTCAATTCATTGGCAACTTTTGTTGGATTGTTGTGGCTGAAATATAAATAAGGCAGTCCTTCAGCATCGGATCAGAAGACGGTTCTTCTGATCTAGATTCTAATGGGACCTACAGTGCACATTGAAGTTACTAATTTCAATACTTGGAAGGTTTTTCTTGCCAAACTTGGCTGTCCCACTAGCGCAAGTCTCTTTAGTGTAATATCATTGTTTCGGTTTCCAGTTACAAAGATGTGGAAGTATTATGTTAAGGATGCACCATCCTGGACACTGAGAACACACTGCGATTATTATTCCTTATGCAAAGTGTAATGATAATGACTATAAACACGTAAAAATAATAGTTTTTGCTTGGCAGTCTGTGGGAAAACCAATGTTCAAGCAATGGATGAAGTATTTTCAGCTACATTAATTTGGTTGATAGTACAAAATAGTTGTAAATTCGTCATGCAGTATGTTATATTTTTCAGCCAAGATTTGGAAGCTCTGTGGAGCTTGCCAAATCACCTGCAGTAGAGTAGAATGTTGTAATATTTGGAGCCAAGTCTACCGTCTGTAATGTCTTATTCTAAATGGGGTTTAGGTTCGATGGTATATTTTTATTTAGACTGGTTTTTTTTGAGAAAGATTGTTGAATGATATTGCAAGTTGTGGCAGAGAGTATAAGTGGGTCGCATGTATTAACTGACCCCATGCAATTGCATCACTGCCATACGAATGAGTAGTGTATTGGATATTATTTAAACGTACCCCCTTACCCCACCATCATCAGTTTCGTCAATATCGTTTTCTTTGTGGTATGTTTCAGTACATATACCCATGCATTTGATCGGCATCTCTAACAATCAATACTGCCGATTCAGAACCGTTCTCAAAATTTTCGCTTTCTTCATTAGAGCGTGATCGAATTTAGAACTCTAACAAAACCAAGAATAATACTGTAGCAACCATTGTCTAAACCTTATTAGGGAACTATCAACATGTGTGTGACGTAAACAATCAGCGTGTTGACGAATGATAGGGATTCAAGGCGACTGCTTTGTAAACTAGCCTGACAATGTTAACATTAGGCCAGTCGTAAATATTTACTCATACCAGATCTGTTCGTAAAATATTATAAATTTTTTAGATTTTTTTGGTACGGTTTGCCGTTAGTGTTTTGTCAATTTCTCATAATTATGACCGAAATTTTGATTAGATATTATTTTTGCTCGCGACCGTTTCTTCTATTTGCCATTTACCATTATGTTTTAATCTCCACCTACTGCGGCATGAGTTGTGATCCTCTAGACAAGATGAAAATCTTCGATCGCTAGAGAATGCATGGATATAGTTATGGTAAAATCACGTAATATAAAAGACAAGAGGAAGGAGCATTGATATTTCTTTTTCGAGAACTGGTGTAGCTAAAAGCACATACAGCTCGCAAAGGCCTTATTACTATACACCGATTAAAATGAGCAATCACATTAAAAAAAAACAGAATAGAGTAACGCGTAGTTAAGGCAGTACCCTGACCAAAACGCCGTTTTACATCGCCATATCCTCCGCAATTATACCATATACAAATAAAAAAAAAATACAGTCTTAAAGTTCAAGATCTCTACTTCAAATCCAACGTTTCAAATATTTTTTTAAGTAGATTATACTATAGTAATTGGCGATTATAAAACACCTAAATCAGAATTTAAACCTTCATCTTCTTCGGAACTTGAAGCTTAATTTATTTCTGATTTGCAGCAATAGATAAATAATTCTTTTATTTATAAGTCCAACGTTTAACATTTAAAAAAAAGTCATTTTTCAATTTTTCCTTGAATTTAAACGTAAATCTGTGCCAATTTTCAGCTGAAGGGTCGTGTTCGGGCGACGGGCGGCAGTCTGCCGCTGGCTCTCGGACGTGATACCCGTGTCGATCGAGGCTATCGCGTTCGATTTATAAATTCAGAATTTATTTTGCTCTCTAGACACAATATTGTGTAGAGGGGGCAACCTATATAACTTGCCTCAGTAGTATGGCATGTACTTCTATAAACATATTTTGATTTTTTTTGAGTACATATTTGAAATATTATTATTTTAGTAAAATCAGATATAGAGTCTACTGATCTGTCAAGTCAATACAAATTGTGTTTCATCTTCTAAAATATACTTTGTCTAAAAATATAGAGACCATCTTTTTGATGTTTTCTATAAACATAAATTCAAATTCAGTATATGACCACGTGAACGTGACCGAATGTTTGAAAGCTCTAAACTATGGGACGGAGTCCCATCATGTTGGTATTCAAACTTCATGTTTTGGTGAGATCTATGTGACCACGTGACTAAAACTTTGAAAGTTTATATCTCCCAAACTATGGGACGCAGTCCCATCATGTTGGTATTCAAACTTCATGTTTTGGTGAGGTCTATTCATATAAACCGTGACCACGTGACTACGTGACCAAAATTCAGAGCTACCTTCTATTAATGAATTGATAATTTGTCATAATCAACGTTTAAAATAGTAAGTAATAATATGTTGATGACGATATTGATCTAAAATTTTTTTTTTTTTTTTTTTAGTATAACTTTGTCCCTCACTAGGATTTCTCCTGTATCGTGGGTAGAGTTTACAGACATTATCTCACATGCACACACACCCAGACTAATATTTGTTCCGTGCGCGTATCGAACCCGCGGCACGTAGCGTAGAAAACCACTACACTACATTGTAACAATCCTAGCCACCATGCACTATCGCCACACTGTCTTGACGTTGTCGGCGAGATCAAAGGCGCCGTCCTACTGTTGTTTTTCTTTATACTATTCCTTTACTATATAATTATAATAATAAATACTATGTACCAACCTAGTTTTGTTTTAATTCTTATCGATTATACTTTATATATTACTATTCACCAACACAGCTATTCCCATTTTTAATCGACTTCCAAAAAAGAAAATTCTCAATTCGACTGTATGTTTTATTTTTGTATGTTTGTTACGCTATTACTCCGCCAATTGCATACTGATTTTGAAAATTCTTTTTTTATTTCAAAGAGTACTCTCAAGATGGCATTTAAATTTGTTGAAGATTTGATGAAGAACTTCGGAGATATACAATGGAACTCTTGAATGAATAACAGCATGTCACTTGCGATTTCTGTAATCGCATGATTATGAATTGTTTAAGCCACTCAAAATAGGAATATAAAATAAACGTTAAAAAATAGTATAAACCGACTTCAAAAAACTAAAAAGTATAATACATATAATTTTCTTAAAAAACTTATCAGCTTCTGAAGTCGTTGCCACTGCCAAGCTAGGTGCATTGAAGAATTTAAGAAAATTATTTACACTGTTTAGTTTTTGAAGTCGGTTTTTACTTTTTTTAATGCTAGGTATTAATATCTAATAATCGTGATATATTTATATGAGTGAATATTAAATGAATCAAGCAATTCTTCAAATAAAAGAGCAAGTTATAATTAGTTAATACCAAATCATCTAACAACTCGGCAAGTCTAATGGGCATTTTTTGCTCGGAAGCTCGTTGACGAAGCATAATTTTTTTATTTCCCTTTTTTATAAAATCATTCATCATTGTAGTGATTGTACCACTGTTATTAGTATTAATTTTCTAGTAGTAACTCTGTTACTATATAGACCTATAAGTGAAACAATCTACAAATATATATTTTACATTGCCACCTCTATTTATTATATAGTTTTTTAGTGTCTGGCGCGATGCTCGCGTTGACATGCTCCGAGCGGTTTCCGTAATATTACAGGGGGTCGCGCGGGTTGTGCGGGTGGAGGAAGCGAAATCGACAAATTCGTTACCTCACTGACGCGCCTTAAAACAAACTATTATGAAGTTTGCGTAACTCCGCATAATTATGACACTCGCTCCGCCCACTTGCTGTTTCATCTTGTGTTTTATATTCCGTGGATAAAATCATAAAATGTATTGATATCTACAAATTACAGGACCATAGTCAATTCAGTAAATTTTGCTATAGAGTCTAGTCTCTAGCGATCGGATTGTCATCTTCTTCAAGCTCTGGGAATAAAAGGCGTGTTTACTAGGCAGAAATATCTCGTATCTCTGCGAAAATGACATAAAAGATCTCATGATTTTTTACGAGTACTTCGACCGCAGAGTTTTGTCAACATGATAAGATGATACTAAATATTATTAGGTAGCCTATTATCTATATTATTGCCTTTTCCTTGAACCGGGGGGTCGTTTGATATTATTTTATCTTACTTGACCTAGCATAAAGAAAGGAAGACCAAGAGGAAAATACATATTAATCAACTGAAAGAAAAAGCAAACGCGAAGCTAATGCTAAATCTTTTAATTCTTGAATGTCTCTAACATTCAAGAATTAAAAGATTTAGCATTGGATAGAACTAGTGGAAATTGCTACGTCGACAGGTGTAGGCACTTGTCGGCACTTCAATTTTGGAGGAACCTAGCATAAAATTATTTAGTAATAATAGCGAACCTAGCTTTTATTTCACTCCTCACATACATTATTATTAATGTGTAAGATTGAATTCACAAAAAATTTGGATGGATTTACGTAGAGTAATAATTTATTATGGTGGGTAATGCCCCGGGGGTACAGCTTTAAAAAGGTTTTATCTGTCTCAAATTAAATGTATCCTAATATTATGCTCATGAGATGGAACAGATAGAAGGTTGTTTTGGATATCTGTCTAAGTGTACTTATTTCGTTTTTATCTTTTTGTTATACATATAAATTGTTATCCTTCATAAATGTACTACACAAAGATTTGAACTACATTATATTTTTAAAAGAGTATCCGTGGATTTTCTTGCCGATTCTTCTCGATAGGCCTCTTCTTCAAAAATCTTGGAAGTTAAATTTGACCCACTTCCCGGTTTCCGATTGAGCTGAAATTTTGCATACACGTTTAGTTTGGATGACAAAAGCGTTTTCTTTAGTTTTTTTTAAACTATAATATTATTACGGTATAAATCATAGTTGAAAGCAAAAAGCCCATAACTTTTATAATATAAGTGTGTACTGATAATCACAGTATGTAAGCTACTAATAAATATATGATATTGTTAAGTGTTGATAAGGTTATCGATAGTATGGTTTCAGTTTAATTAAAAACAACTAAGTATTCATTATTAATTTTTGAGCGATATCTATGATTATGAAGTGACTTTATCGTAAAACACGTAATTTTTTAAAAGGTTTTTGTATGCGTTAACCTTGCCATAAAACCTTACTGACATAAATTAGGAAGCACTAGGTATATGGCCACTTTCCCATTTGTCATTTCGGTGCAGTGCAGTATAGACAACACGTTGTCTTAATAAGCCCTATCTAGGGAATGCAAAACCTTTATCAAAATGAAAACGGTTTTATTTTTCGATTTTGAGACATAATACCGGTTTATTGGTTTTAAAACCGGTTTTGGAGCTCGGAGGATTTTTCAATGAAAAAATAACAATTCTAATCTTTAATTTAATATTACTATTTCGAATACTTAAACCATAGCATAGTTAAATTTTACATTTAGCGGCCTACAAAACCCAATTGGAAGGAAAATCCTGGATTTTTATATGTTGTAGAGACGGCGGGCGCTCCTAATAAATGTTTTTTTGATATGTACATTTTACTGGGCCATTATAATCACCGTGCTAATGACTTAAAAGCCGCTCCAATTTAAGCAATCTTTAAGGATAATGTGTAGTTATAATGAAACGGGTATAAAAGAAAAAATCCAAAAACCGATTTTTTCTTTTTTTAAACCGGTTTTTATTTTTGTTCTAAATCACCCGTAAGTCCGGTTTTTCGATTTGCATTCCCTAGCCACATCCCTTCTAAGTTACGAAGTTCCGAAATGTAGGCGACCGGTACAAAGTCTGTACGGATTACGTAAGAGCAAATACCGCAGTGTCAATTCTGTCCGCATGATAATTGGTTGAAGCATCAAATTTTTATTACTGCCGAAAAGATTTTTTTGTTGGAAATTAAATAGTATTATCAGCTATAAAACTCATTCTGAAGCAGTAGTAAAGTCGGTAAAATCGTAAAGATTATTGGCTAGATATTGGCTACTAATGTTATCATGTCTAGAACATTTCGTGTAATTTTGCGTTCCATACATTTATTAGCTGTTCCATAAAATGTCGAGTAATATTATTGTTTTTTTTTCTTTTCTCATGGAAAATATTTTCAACTTCCCACACATAATGGTACGCCAGCTGGTTGAGTTTGTATGGCTCATTACCATGAGTACAATAATTTGTTAACTAAACGTATCCGAAACGACTTAAAATTCACCGTGTAGATATGACCCATCTGACAACTAAACTATTCATGACGTAAGTGTTGATAAAGATTTTATCTTATGAAACCAGATGTTTTTAAAACAATACGATAACTCACTTGATAAGATAATTAAGACAAGTGAAAGGAAATTGAAATTGCATTAAATTGAAAATTGAGACCATTCCAATTCGTATGGAGGAGCCATTCGGCCTTGTTGAGATCCCTGGAAGGTAGGAGGCTATAACAATTATTCTGATGTATATTATTCCCTTTTGAATCGACTTCAAAAAAGGAGGAGGTTCTCAATTCGACTGTATGTTTTTCGAATTGCAGACCGATTCTACACTTGTCTGGGACACTGGGGAGTCCGTTTCTCCACAGGAAAGCGGTGGTCAGGGGTAGAGCCGCTTTAATCCTATCCCTGGTATTGAAGCAAAAAGCTATCGAGGATTTTGAAAATTATTTTTTTGTTTGGGTATACACTCGAGGTAGTCCCTTTAAAAGTTGGTGAAGATCTGATGAAGACCTTCGGAGATAGACAATAGAACTCTTGAATGAATAACAGCATATTATCACTCAGGATTGCTGTAATCGCTTGTTTATGTATTGTGTATGCCACTAAGCTACTTACGAATGTGACAAACATACATTTCAGTTTTAATTTGCAAAGAGCCCATTATATCCAATACTCACAACAATTCCAAATGCTGTTGTTTACAAACAACTCATTCAAGGAATTTAGGTTAATTGGCCATGTGGGTCACGTTCTGGTCTGTGTCTGTTTAGGGTCTAACTTATTGAATATACATTACGTACCTATTTTAGTCAAAAAGCAAGAAGGGTTAAGGAAAATTAGGATCACAATTCCGGAGCATTGGCTTTAGATTTTGAATTCTCTGCCAGTGTTGGGACGTGAAGTTGTTGGTCACTACTGTCAATATTGAAAATAGACTGAAATTCAGTCTTCAAAAATTACCGATCATAAAGTTGGGACTCCCATCTTCATGATTGGTAATTTTTTTACAAGGTAGTTCGAAGTTTAGTCTCTCACGATCGTATTGAACTTTATTACCAGAGTCTGATGTTCATTACAATTTTGTTACGCGGTAGACCCGTTGGTAGTAGACCACGGGATTTTTCATTCTTTCATTCAACATTGGTTCATGCTGAATATACTCAACCTAGGGTGCATCGCGTGTTAGGTATCAAACAAAGCAAAAATTTGCCTGAATTCTCCCTATTTTTTTCAATAACATTTCTTGGCAAATGATCATTTGTAGAAATACTAGTTTTTGTGTTGATGTCCTAAGGTACTCAGTAAATACAAAGGGCCCTGGACAGTTTGAAAAATAGCTGTTGAATACACAAATATATGGGCTAAGTAGTTTCTAATTGTGGCATTTATCTCGAGTTCTGTGACCTAGTTGCGTGTCAGCGCACGTCCGAGGGCACTGCGCAGGAAAACGCCCCGTATTGTGTTTGTTGCTAGTTGCTGCTGTATGTCTGTATGCTTGTGACTATTTGTGTCTATGTGTGGGCGGCCTTGAACGCGTCTAGAAGTTTCCTCAGTATATGACGGGTGACGATTTCATGGATTAGTTATCTGATTGAGAATTTAATTGTATCGTGGTGTAAAAAATTGGTTTGCGATAAGGCCCGCTGTCTTTTTGAGTTTTTTATGTCGCTTTATTCTTTCGGTTCAAGTGATTCATTATGTGTCCTTGAAAAGTCTTCGTAGTTCTTCAAACAAGTAGACAAGTATTTTCCTATAGCATGTTTAATGTTTAAGTATACTTATTATAATAAAAACTGTACCATCAAGGCTACCATGTTTTTGCGTAATCTACGTACCAAGCCTTCAAATAATTTTCCATTACGAGCCAAAGCTTATTTACTATTTTGTTTTGAAGGGTGGGTAAAATAGATTTAGTGAGGGAACTTGTCAGGGCCACGGGAGCGGGACGTTCCCGAAGGATACAAAGCCCTAGAGATGTCCTTCAAAAGTTGTGTCGAAGCCGAAGGTCAGATACGTAGTGTTCACTCACACTCGCAATCGACGCGTATGTGTGAATGTGGAAGAAGCAAAAGAGGTTATGTAAGGACTACGGATCGAAGCGGTTATAAACGGTTCTTATTAGTTTTTCACCCCCGACAAAAAAGAGAGGTGTTATAAGTTTGTAATGTGTATCGGTGTATCTGTGTATAATGTGTATCTATCTGTGGCATCGTAGCTCCAAGACGGATGGATCGATTTGGTTCCGATTTTTATCGAAAGCTTGTTTATTTGGGTATCATCTTAGCAATGTTTGATGAAAATCTATTCAGTTTTTCAAAAATTACAGCTCTATTTCTAGTTGCGAGTCAGGGGTTTTTAATGGTTCAGTTATCTCGATTATTTCGTTCGGAATGCACATTTTGAAATACCGATATTGAAAACTTGACTTATCTGGGAAAAAGCGAGGATCAATTTTTCTATGTGTGTGTGTTTATAGGTGAATCGTGGCTCTGAGCCGATAAGGCTGCACATTGAATGGAGGCAAAAACGGAACAACACCAGTTGATTAAACAAAACCCATTTAACAAACTTGTGTTGCCTAAACCGTTTAATTGTGGTTAAAGGTAGCACAAAACTGAAAACAAAAAGTTCCCTATGTACTTAGATGTTTGATTTTTATTCCAGTTTCCAAGCGGGACCTTAGTTTTATGATTTCTGTTTACAGGAGGAAATGTCGTTTTCTTCTGTTGTACGGATTAGCTCTCTTATAGGAATTGGTCATGAAGTGTTGGAAAGATTGGCCAGTCAAGCAAAGATCATAAATTCGTAACAGGCACATTACCTACTGTGAGAGGTGTCAGGTAATATTATTAAATGATTCTCCAATTTCCTTATTAGTAGGTACTTTAATCAATAATTGTTTTACCACAACTGCTCGCCACCGTCCGGCCTGACCGTAGACTGAGAAGGCTATAGACGGCGGGGTAGCGTAACCGCTATATTCCCTTTCATTCGCGTATCACAGTTATACCACTTCGACTATGTTACCCACAAAATAGGGAGATTTTTATTGTGAAGCGTCAGTCAGTAATTTTACGCGTCCATACAGTCTGACAGAGGAAATCTAAAGGGAATTTTGATACTAATCGTTCAAACCTTAGATTATATAAACCTAAAGATCAAGCTACACGCACACATCGTTAGTGTGAGAGGGTGGCGAACCTATACATTAGTCTGTAGAAAGACCGAGAAAGACTATAATGAACGTCGTGTAACAACTTTTTTGCCGTCTTCACCTTGTCATTTTGACAATCGGGAGACAAAATTGACGTAGCATTGTTATTGTTCGACGAAAATTAATAAAATAATTAATTTTAGCAGCTTGTATTATTGTTTGTGGGTGTTATTCTGTTAATATAATCGTAGAAATAAATTATCATTGTGAATATGGCGGTCTGCAGTGTGAGGGGTTGCAAAAACCGTACAAAAAGAGCTGCCGGGAATGTTACGTTTCACAGGTACGTTTTACTGTAATTATATGCTAAAATTGCTTTGTTTGTGATTAGGTGAATGTCCGTTATACACATAAAATTACTAATACCATTCAATTATGTCGATATTACCAATTAATAAGAAATAATAGGTAATAATTGATTCCATAACCTCTAGATCAAAAGTCATTCAGTGTGCTCAGTTTATCGCCTTTGAAATACCCCTAAATACGGGAAATCAGATTTTTTTTTTTTCTTTTTGGTCTTTGTCGCTTAGCGATTATGTCGCCCTATTAAGAACACATAATGAATAAGTACAACTAATTAGGGAAATCTGAATTGACTTTCGAATTTTCTAATAAATAAAAATCTATAAACTAGACAGAATTGTTAACAAAATTCAGTAAATTTTAAATTTTATACATTATTTCCCTTTTAGTCGATTTTATCCCGATCATGAAAAATGTATCTTATGCAAAAACTTAATTGTCTATGCTTTCAACAGCTCTCTAATGGATCCTGCAATCGGGCCCAGCAGCGCCATGTTGTCTGCGTAGTTAAAACTGATAATACAAACACCACCAACCCGACACCGAACACTCATGCTGCTAAGATTGACTATGAGGTCATTAACATATAGGTTGAAGAGCCTGGAAGACGTCAATGTCGCCAATTTTTTTTTTTAAGTTTATAATGCATAAAATTGATGGATATTAAAAAATAAACTATTCGATACATCTCAGTTTTATTTATGGGTAAATTGGGTTCAATCTGGTAACATTCACACACACATGCACAAATTAAACACCGATATAAAACCTGTTACACTGTCGCTTCATCCAGAGGTTTACTTTATCTATGGTTCAAACGGGATTTTGACATTTTTTGTGTCAAAATCCCCTTCAGCTTAAACTTCTAGGACCAAAGGGGTTAGATGAAACGAAAAGTTTCAAAATCCCTTATAAAGAGGATATCGAAACGGGATTTTGAAACTAACCCTTTTAATATACATGTTATCATTAGGATAGAATAAACACATCGACTGTCCGGGTTATTTATTATTATATTATGTAAAAGTAACGTTACCAACTGTCACCTTTTGTTCCCGATTCGACAAGTATGATGTTACAAGGTCTATTGATATATCACGAATTCCGTTGTGTTTTAGTTTCAGGATAAGTGTGTGGTGGTCCACGCTGTCAAACGTCTCTCTCTGTAGATCGTCCCTTCGTAAATCCGAACTATTTCTCATGCAGTATCCTATTTTTGTTAAAATGTGCCAACATTTGATTTTACGGAATATTAGATTGCTTTCAAAGTGCCTTGAGCAAAGTCGAGAGTATTTAGTGGGCTCCCAATTGTTCTTGCTGGTAGCAGAAATCCATTTATTTTAAATTTCCGTGTCAATTGGAAAACTGAAAATAACAAAAACTCCAAGATGAGTATTCATTACATACTTATCTTATACATAAATATAAATTTCATAATCGTAAGTCACAGGTATAATAATATGAACATAATGGTAAATATTGACATTATGTAGGTACGGGACGCCATAATTGTAAGCGAAGAGGTCGGACCTCGGGTAATTTTAAAACTTTAGCTGGCAACATAGTTTTGTGGTTATAATTGCGCGAATATTTAAAATAACATTATTACGAATTGAAATAAATGGTCGTGAACCTCAGCTTGAATAATACTTACAGTTAAATCGTGATTCAGAAAGTAATATTACAACATACAATCAAGAAATATGTTTACTTACGCGTGAAATGTAATACCTTCAATTTTTCGTTCACTACGGCTTTTACAGCCCATAACACTGCACGCCACCATAATAAGTTAACAAATCAAATAGTTTTCTAGCTTATAACGTACAATTAACAAGTTGTAAAAGCATAAAACAATGAAAATCACTGAAACAATCATTGACAGTCGCATTGTCTGACATCAAAATTCATGTCAAACGAGTTGCTAAGATAAACGGTGATAAGGACAACTATATTGTAGCTACATCTCTTTCTTACAAGGGCTAATATGATATTATGCGTCCTTTGTTGTGTGAATGAAACAAAACATATCATGCCGTCTATAGCCTTCTCAGTCTACGGGCCTGACGTTCCAATTTACAATGGCCGCCGGCGCTGTTCCCATCACACTATTAGTCAACTTGACAACTTATATTTTAATAATTAGTAATTATAAATATTTGTACGTATGTAATAAATTAGATAAATGTTTAAATTATTGATTAAATATAGGAATCGCTAACACTACGATACGCTAGACAGTGGCGTGCACTCCATGCAGACAAAAAGATACAGCCTACCCTAATAAATTTAGTAATAAGTAAATACAAACGTATGTTTTCAATTTAATCGGACCTTGAGAGGTTGATATATCTGTAAAACCAGTTAATTTAAGTCTGGGTGAGATGGTCAATCACAAACAGCATTTGACAATACATCACTAAAGTTGTAGGAAATGTCTGTGCACGCCACTGCCTGACATATGTACCGTGACTCGGGGAGGCTATTTCTTTACTCCCCAGAAAATTTTGTAAAGGTGTGTGTTAGTTTCAATATTCACTTCAATGCCGATTGTTTGATATCAAAACCCTATCGATAAAAGGTTTCTAAAGGACAAAACGATAATAAGATCATTGACACGACAGATACAGAAAACTGTCCACTTGTGTAGTGGAGTAGTATTCGGTTTATAAATAGTACCAAAGAAGATAAAATAACTAGTTGTTTTAGGAAATATTTATACAACATGTATCAGAAATGCGTGGTCATATTTAGGATGGCGATCAGACCATCAAACTGAACAACTTTCTCTATGGGACCAACATCGTAATCGTGAAAAAATTATAAGCAGTAGGTAGAAGTTTTGTATGGGACAGCTGTATTTTCGTGAGCAATTTAATTTAACTTAGCAATCATTCGGCTACATTGTTTTGTAAATTACTAGCTCGCAAGATTGACTTTATTTTCGTGAGCACAATGAAAAATTGGAATTCAACTTCTACAATAATTCGGCTACAATGTTTTGTGGTTTTGCAATGTTTTATCGGGAATACTAATCAGCATCCTTTCTGATAACATATAATTATAACATACCTACTTAATAATAATAGAAACATTGACTGATTGCTACATTGTATTAAAATTTAAATTCATGTTCTTAGTATTATTTCAGTCGACTAAATTACATTTAGCCTGAAATTCAGCCTTATTCGAAGACGAACACAATGGTTACAGAGAAAAGTACCACCATTTACCATCCTTTGCTTGCAATGTTAGGTTGGCGTGTGAATTTCGGTATTTTTTTGGCTTGGCTAATAGCTGGCCTCAAACGCTCAATAATTAGGGAATACAGATATTCTAAGGTTAGATGCAGTTGCCAGTATTTCGGTCTTCTGACTGAGTCACGATTTCGAGAAAAGGTATTCGTGCGATACTGTTGCTTATCCTTAATTACTTCTCCGCGGCTGGCTAAACCGGTCTCTTCGTAGCCAAGACCTTACATTGTGTAACATCTAAGCATAAATAGGTGTAGAGAAACCGTGCAAACATAAGGCATGATTAATACATGAGACAAGTACTCACCGTTGTTGCATAAACACCATACTAGACATTACGTCACCATCACATAACCTATGCGATGCACCACGTGGTAATGGCAAGATTGTCTGACTGGACAAGCAAGTCGGTCAATAATTGTCCTGGATCCATGCTGATGGTCCCGCATTGAATAATGTAACGTCCTGCAAAGCCGCAATGAACCGCATTGGTTTTCCAAATACGCCTCTGCGTCTCTTCTGCGCAAATTTGATGACGGGGTCCCGATGCTCCCGTTAGCCTGTCGCAGTTATGCTGGACCTCTGCCAAGTTTCACCACAATCCCTATTTGTCGGTATTCCGCATCTTAATGCGGAAAACCGAGAAGGGTTAGTCGGATATTAGACGTAGCTAATATCCGCCCAACGTCCCGCAATGTTCACTATCTCTGAGTTTTGAATCCGAAGGGCAGAAAAGATAATTGTATTACGCCCGAGTTCTAGATTATCGCGGATCTATTGTCGTTTCAACCGACTCCTATTTTCAGAACCTTTACAAGTCAACCACTTTATTATGTTTACCATGAATAGAGATAGGTAGATGCAGCACACCTATGAAGGATTTTTTTTGTTTTTTAGTTTGAAGTCAAACGCTCTGTAGGACTTTTTTATGTAGTGCGTAAGGAAAGTAAGACGTCTGCCTGTTCCCAAATGTAACCGCAGTACTAAAATTCACTCCAAAACAAAATAAAAATTTGATTTTGTATGGCTTGCGCTAGTAAATTATGCGTGTCCGGGATACTAAGTGGAATTTTCGTTTTGTTTAAAAGTGTATACCAATACTGCGGTTGCATTTAGGAACAGAAACTGAATCACTCTATAAATTATGCGCACTACATAAAAAAATATCCTGTGTTCCATAATTATTCACTGTGAAAACAATTGTAAGTGACATACGCCATACGCGTCCATATATCGTTTTATTTTTCCATAAACAACGGCCTTCACACCCAGGGGCACTTCAGGGATTGATTATGGTGACGACCATATCAATTTATTAATAAAAGTTGTACTTGCTTGTGTATAGTTTCTGTTAACCGAGTTAACTCATATTTATGTAGGAACTAATTAGTACGGACGAGCAATTTTGCAATTATGTTAGGGTCGTTTTACAGCCTAGCCAGATGGCGTTAAATTATTAGTATTTGACACGGTAGGATATATTTGAGTTTTGACATCTCTAACCCAATCTATGGATGGGAGACCCGTTCAAAGACTTTTTACAATTGCTAGCAAGCTCTCCAAAATCTCCTTTTTTACCATGTTACATTTCGTAGTACGGAGCAGAGGCTAAATCTTATAAGAATAAAACTTGTTATGGACATGATCCCCAAAACTCGATCGAGACCAAGCCCTTCACTAAAGTCCCGTTTAGCCATGCCAGTGGGCGTAATTAAACAAGTCCCGTTTACGCGTTTTGTAATTGAGTAACAGACATCGTTTCACAGTTAAAATATTGGTGAGATGTGAGATAATCTTTCACTCACGCGATGGTATTCACAACAGTTGGTTGGGCGCACTTTTGATCTCTTTGTAAGGTCGTGTATAATTTTAGAGGCGCATCGGTGCATCGACCTCCATCTCACCACAGACCACGTGGGCATTACGTAAAGTGTACCTTAGTCCGCAGATGTGATCATGCTACGTCACATGATTATGTAATCATTACCTGCTTTGTAGATAAATACTTGATTTATATCGATAGGTAGGTCGTGAGTAAAATAAAGGAATTATTCTATGAATGCTGTACGAAGAATCATGACAATTATACTTAGGTATCTCACGTTGAATGCGGAAAGATTGCTACGGAATTAAGAAAATTTATTTTCATAAAATAAAGATCTAGCTTTTTTGACGAAGATAAAGAAGTAGATTTATGGCATCTTTAGTTTTGATGATTTAGATTTACCAAAACAAAACAATTCATATGAAATATTGTATAACATCAATATCTACATCTTTGAAACGTTTCCATACCCATGAATTATGTTCTCAAACATTCGACAATTTATAGAACTTCATAATATTTTGGTAGTAAATCTAAAGATCGTGAAAAACACGGAACCGATTGTGTTTGTTATCGCGATAACGGGAAGTAGCGAAAACGAGTAATCGATAAGTTCAGGGTCACCACTTCGAGCCCTTTGCGTACTCACTGGGCGGGAAATATTGGCCGTTAGGTTCCCAGCAAAAATACGTCATGCCTTTTCATCCCGTGGTTGGCATTTACGACGCCCACGGGATGAAAAAGCGTGACGTCTTTATAAAAAGGAAGAAAACTTAATAGTTTTCTTCCTTTTTCATAAAACCGTATCTAGGAAACCGCGACCTTAGGAGGCAGACACTTCGCCTATTGATCAAATAATAATGTGAAGATTAGGTAGGCACTGTCTTCAGTGATATCCGTGATTTCCATTGACTGGAAATACCAAAAATACTAATCTTTGTTTTTGTATGCCATGCCGTTTTGAATAACCTTTATGAATAATATTGACTATTTTCAGTCTTTCCATATGCGGAACAAGCTCCCAAGCAACTCTTTTTAAATTTTATATTGAAGCAAATTGTACACCGCTGTCTGCCCCTTGTGTTTTAAGTATTCCAGTCAGCGTGGTTGTTTGGAAGAGATCGCCGCATTGCGATAAAACCGGCGATTGTACTTTCTTGTTTTACCAATTGTTTTTTTATTGTAAAGAGGATATTTTAGGATGTAATTCACGTAACTAAAAAAGTGTAGTTGCCGCGCAGTTGCAGTAAAATTTTGATCAAAACAACTCATTTGGTATTCTCTTAGCTTCAGTGAGACACGCTTGCGTCACGTTCGAGCGTCACTGCAATATGATCGGCGCGTCATAAAATTACGTGTAGCCCTCTGATCGTCATCGACGTCGATACCCTTCCGTCATCTGTTTGTCGTACCCTTTTAACATAAATTAACCAATTTCTCTCTAATTCCAGTACCCCTAAGCGACGGTGACCGTCGCTCACCATAAGATGCGTTCGCTGCTAGCTTACTACGCTGACGCAGTGATGTCGGCGGCTGCTCGCGGCGCCGGCTGCGCTCTCGGCTGCAGCGGCCGCGGCGACTGCATGAATGGCACGTGTTTGTGCGAGATCCGGTACGCGGGCGACGAGTGCGCCGGGCCCAACATGCCTTACCATGCGTGTGAGTATAATATGTTAGTGTTTGCTGCTAGCGTCCAACCCTTACGCTGTGGTGACGGCACTGCTGGAAGGGCACATGTCTGTGCGAGATCCGGTATGCGGCCGACGAGTACGCCGGGCGGGCCCAACCTGCCTTACCATGCGTGTGAGTATATAATGGTGTTCGCTGCTAGGTCAACCCTTACGCTGTGTTGTCGGGACTGCAGGAAGGGCACGTGTCTGTGCGAGATCTCCTACGCAGGCGACGAGTACATCGGGTGCAACTTGCCTTATCATGCGTGTGAGTATAATATGTTATTGTTCACTGCTAGCATCCTACCCTTACGCTGTGGTCTCGGGGCTGCAGGAAGGGCACGTGTCTGGGCGAGATCCGGTTCGTGGTTCGCGGGCGACGAGTGCGCCGGGCCCAACCTGCCTTACCATGCGAGTGAGTATATTATGTTAGTGTCCGCTCATAGCACACTTTGCTGATGAAGGCACGTGTATCGTATCTGTGCGAGATCCGAGCTGTTGTCAGAATCTATCGTCCTCAGTAAAAGCTTCTTCCGCTTCCTAAGCCAGTATTGAAATAAAATCCTTGGTCACATATAATATGCTTATCAATAGACTGGCCGCATTCATGTATTTTATTTTCACCCATTAACCATAAACAATGGACTAAATAAATAAGCGTTAAATAAATGGATTTGTGCGTTATTGCACATTACAAGAGCAGTATATTAAAATAATCGTTTTTTTATAGTGCACATATTATGTTTCATATTACGCCCTATTTATTATAATTATTATGAATCATCAAATAATATGGGATTTAAAAGAGTAAATAAATAACGTATGTATTTTCCCGTCATCTGTGTTGTTTACGAGGTTAATACTAATTATAAAAACTGAAATAACCCTGGGTAAATGTAGGCTGGTGCCTGAAAGATAAAGCTTTCCTCGTAAATAATAGCCTATTCACGTTTACCGCATATTCACAATAAGCTTAATTACATGGAGTTTTAGCAAAGCAAAGGTAAAGGCCGGCTCCATACAACGGGCGATAATGCACGTACACATGTAGGCTAATTCACGTAACTAAAGAAGTGCAGTTGTAGCGCAGTTGCAGTAAAATTTTGATCAAAACAATTGGTATTCTCTATCTCTTAGCTTCAGTGAGATACGCTCGCGTCAAGTTCAAGCGTCACTGCAATATGATCGGCGCCTCGATACGGCTTGAACTTTAGTCAAACGAACGTTCGTTATATGGAGCCAGCCTTCTGTATCTATCTATGTTGTGGTATTACTGGTATTAGTAATCGCAAACGCTCAAAACGGAAAACACCTACTGCATCGCAAACGCACAAAATACTCGCTACGGATAGTACGAGTTTTGCTGTACCCAATTATTAAATTAGAATGTTGGTATCAGCTGCAATTCATACATTGCAAAAAAAAAACATACATTGTGCGAGCGAGCAAGGACTTTAATAAATTATGTAAAGAGTTTTCATTTGACCCATTTACTACTAAAGGCTTTACGGTACGCAATCGGCTGAACCTTGACTTTTTTACATAGTATATAGTATTTTTGTGTGCATTGTTGTGATCGTTAAAATGTCTGTTAATTTTTCTACCACTATCCGTGGAAACCTGTAATTGGCTTAATGTTACTTATACTTTCTGTCTATTTACTTTTGTACAGCTGTTGGTTTTCCTAATTATAAATAAATAAATAACTGTAGCCGGCACGTGTCTTTTCGGGTTATATAAGAGTCAACCTTTCTAGTCCCGATCCCTCTAAGTGGTGATTGTACACATTTTGAGCAACTTTTATTAAGGGGCCAATTTTTTAAATATGTGGCCTTTAACACGCTAAAACTCTATAAGTCGAGTTATATCATTTGACGCAGGAGGCACAATAGTTTATTTATTTATTTGATGCTTTTCACACAAATGTACAAAGGCAGTCTTAATGCCTAAGGCATTCTCTGCCAGACAACCTTCGTTCATATTCGTCTTGTCTGCAGTAGCAAGCAAGCAGTCAGACAAAATTCTTGTCGTGTACATAATGAATTGGTCCTATCTGCAGCAGACACGGTGATATTTCTTAGCGTGTACAAGCGACCTTAGGGTGATGCAGAGACAAAAACATGGTAGATGCACTACTTCTATAACTGATTATTTTATTTCCACCTTCCAGGCATTGGAGGTGTGTTCCTCCTGGTGGCGTTCGTCTGCGCAGTCCAGTTGACGATCTGCGTGGTGACGGAGTACCGGCGGCTGAAGGCACCCACTTTCCTGCGAGCCTGCAAGGTCACCACACAGAAGATGCTGTACCTCGTCGCGTTCCTCGCCTCGCTGATACGCGGCGCCTACTTCGTGTCGCCGGTGAGTACAATATATTTAGACGTTGTTCCACACACAGCCTGTCTACGGCTGTTACAACAGCTGAATAGTTCCGGATTCATCCCCATCTGCACAATATTATAATATATGAAAGAAACAAAGAAAGAAAATAGTTTTTAATCTACATGGGACTACACAAAATACAATAAAATTAAACAAAAATAAAAAGTTTACATTGATTTATACCTAATTGTGCTGTCTTTATCCAAAAGGTTATCGTCGGCTATTAGGGGTCGTCCTTTAATCATGTGGGGTATTTCAACCCACTTTTTTACCCCCCTTCTCCCCCTTGGTGATACGTCTAGAGGTTTTAAGCTACCCCATCCGCTCCTAACAACACGTGTATTTTTTTTATTGTAATATAATTATCGTGCTTGCTCTTAGTTTGCCGTGGTTGCACGAAAATATACACGTGATTGTCACAACATCTCCCATCGTGACCAATCATGATGTTATTCTAACCCACTCCGCACTCCATGTTCGAACCTCACGTGATTATAGGACGACCCCCTTAGATGGCAATATAGCAATTTAATAGGTAGGTACCTAAGCTCAAATTCTTCAGGACGAAAACAGGCAGCAGCGTTATCAGTGAGGGAGATTCCCCCTTTGAGCGTCGTGTCAGTCATCCGTGAGGATAAACAATAGATTTTTATTGTGTCTGCTGCGTGGCAGTCAATGTGTTAATCGCCTCATTTAACTCCCAAGGGTAGAAATGTCACAGCGTACACACGGCTACATTTCCAGTATAAGCTGACCTCTCATTTGTACAGGATTTCCGTACAATGAGAGGTCAGCTTATACTGAAAATATATAGCTTGATATGTAGCCGTGCGTACGTCTATGATCTTATTAGAATGGGGTTACTGATGTGTTCAATAGGACATGATTAAGAACATGAACATAACCTTCGATAACAATGAACATTTAATCCGATAAATCGATTTTTTCATTAGTGCCAATTATTACGATGTTCAGTCCTTATCATGTAATGCGCATTTCTTTATTTTAATTTGTTTTTATTGTTTTTCTAGTCGGCGTTCCAAGAGGGATGGGCGACGAGTTTGCTGTCTGCCTACTACCCACTGTTGATGTCGGGATCTTCCCTCATCGTCTGCTTTTGGGCGGAGGTAAGTCATTGAACTTTATTTATTTTTTGTATCTGTCATACATTTGCGGCAGTACAAAAATATCCGCTGTAGTCGGATAAATCTTATGATCGATGATTGTATCGGATTCTAAAAGAAGCGTGTTAATTTTATTCGTGCAGAACGCCATCTACTGGTGGTTTGAACTAAGTTCGTGTAGCGACATCTGTGAGGATTGTGTGGAACTTATTTATAGTACGTAGTTTATCAATAATGCTAGATGGCGCTGTAGTTATCATGCGCGTGCGTCTCACATGCATAGATATTTTTCTTTTCTTTGTATAGATGTCGCACTAATCGTGTTCCAAAATCTATTTAGCACAGTATTTCCAATAGTTGATTGAACATCAATCCATCAATAAATATCATCATAGGTACCTATTATGTACTTAGGTACAGATGCACTGTATCCCTGCAAATAATTCGGGTTCTCATCTGCTTGTGCTCGAAAGGCACGTGCAATGTGCTGTTTTCTATCGGATCTAATCTTACCTTAATTTCTTAGACAATACGTGTCGCTTCAAGGCAATACAATAATATCTACACTTTTATAATGTACGTTGTACAGGCTGGGCACTTTAATTTTGAAATCTTAGATAAGTACCTATTGAGACCGTTCTTCTATCGTGTCGGTATGAGCTGTAAATTCCTTATGATGTTCGCAAGCTCGTTGGTGATACTCCCATGGTGTGTGGTGTGGATGGGGGACGTAAAACTGCGGGGCTTGGCTGGAAGTGTGCGGGTGGCAGGGCCGCTTACCAGGAACGTCATTCGGGCCGCGCGTCATTTGTTGTTAGGTACCCGTCCCCTGTCGCCCGCAGACCATGGGATGATGGGAGTGATATGAACGAAATTGACGGCTTATAGTTAGCGGGTCTACCGCGTAACCAAAATGGTAATGATCATCGACTCTGGTAATAAACCTCAATACGATCGTGAGAAGCTAAGCTTCGAGCTACCTTGTAAATTTTTTACTGCTCATGCTGTTCGGACTCCTATCTTCATGATCGGTATTTTTTTTACAAGGTAGCTCAAACTTTATTCTCTCACGATCGTAATGAAGTTTATTACCAGTTTGGTGATGCGGTAGACACGCAGCAAGGTTCGTAACGTACGAAGCTGACAATTTTTAGATATTCTAGGTTATGCACCCTAAGAAACAATAACTAATAGAACCTTGATCTATCTCACTGAAGCTTTTCTTAAATATTCAGCGTATACATAACATTTATGACAGTCACATGTCACATGCAGAGCACAACAATTAAAAACAATCATCAATCCAATCGCGTGTCGATTACCGCGGCAAATTGAGATCTTTCAGCGATTACATTCATATCTCCATCTATGATAATATCTCTAAATTATTGTCACTGTACTAAATAATTGTGTGGACAATATTGTGGGTATGAAGTGATTACAGCTATGTAGCTGGTTATATGGTTTTATAGAGATTTTCCTGTTTACCTGGTGATTACAGGTATGCAGTTGGTTATATGGTTTTTATAGAAAATTTTCCTATTTACCTGGAAGAGCTTGAATATTAAGCTAGGCAGGATGGGTGACTGAAGATTTATTTATTACTACCAACAGTTTCAGCAACAGGTCTGGCATGACAAAATGGGGGGAGAGAAAAATAGGAGACGAAACCATCTCTTCACCGTTTTCTCTCTCGATTTTTCGTTTTGTCTTCTGTCAAGGAGACAAAACACAGAGAAAACGGGTTTGTCGAAGGAAAAATCGGGGACTAAACCTTCTCTTTACCGTTATGTTCTATCGATTTTACGTTTTGTCTTCTGTCAAGGAGATGAAAGGGGTAGGAAAACCGGTTTGTCCACCCGCCGTGCTAGCCGTGTAGGTGGAGGATGCCCTTGGGGTTCCACTTTCCCACTCGCTGGCTCGTGCGCGTCAGCAACTCAGTTTCTTTGTGTCTGTGAGAACACACTATATCAAATTTGCAGTTTTTGAACGCGGAAATATCAAGCCCTTACTAGAGTACAGTAAAGTCAAAATTCGAGTTGCCCGACTGGGGAAGTACCTCCACCTTGCAGAATATCGTAGCCAAATAACACTGCTCTTTTGCAATGTTGTATTCCTAACAGTGAGCAAGGTCGCCAGTGCTCTTTGGGGAAACGTCGTGGCAGTGGGTCCGCCCTACTACTGCTAACACGACGCAAGTAGTAGGGTCGGCAACGCGCGAGTGCTGCCTCTGGTGTTGCAAGTGTCCATACGTTACTGTAACCGCTTACCATCACTAGCAACATTGTGTTGATGCAATTCGAGCAGCGCGGCGAGTGATTAGTATCGCAAGGCAAACCCTCAAGTATAACACCTCGCATCTAGAAAGAGTACACAATGTTGGTAACGGATCAGCGACTTTCTGGTGTTTCGGATGTTCATGGGGCCAAGGTGGTTACTTACCATCAGGAAGCGTAGCATGACCATAGAAACGGGTTTTGTCTACGGAGGAATAGACTAAAACTGTTATTGTTACTGATAGCCTGCATCATCCCACTGCTGGGCAAAAGCATCCCCCATGATTTCCAAACATGTCGAGAGCCAGTGTGAACTATTCAAAAACTACTCTTCCTAATATTACTGTAGGATTTGGTAGAATCTATACATCAGTAATTACTTCCCTGTTGCTTTGGAAATAATATTTTGTCTTTGTCTTCGTAGAAATGCGAGTAGACGTCGAGATGGAGAGAAAGAGCTTTGTTAGTTCTTGGAAGAATGCTGGTCATCAGGTGACCTGTAAGCTCGTTTAGCCTGTATCCCATAAACTAATACAGGATAAAGCAAAATGATATTCGAATTCTGTGCTATAAGAAAAAAATATCGAGTCAAACATAATATTTGCGTTGTCTCACCCTTGTTCTGAGAATATGTTCGTTTACTTTTTCCTCTACGTCTTTGTCATGACATGTCATGAGTCGTTTTAGATTTGTTTTGTTCACGGAACTCTTCGACGAGTCCTATAAAAGTGTTCAATGTTTTTCGAAATAATTTTTTATTTGAATATAAGTAAAATCAGATACCAATCGTAGAATGCGATGCGCTTGGGATGTTTTCTTTAATTCTAAGTGAAATACCATTTTTGACATAAACTAATCTTCAAAATGTAAAAATAGCTACTAAGTCCCATTTAAAAAGAAGTCGTTTGTAGGTTCAGAATGCTTTTTTACCGAATATTACTGACATCAAACAAATGCTATTGGTTGAATAATATTGGTACAGGTAATGAGCAAATCTGGCATATCTAAACTAAACAATACGCTTTTAAAAATACGATTAGACGAAACGGGCCAAATAGTAATGACCTCTATTTTTTAAATCTTTGTTGTACTATATGCGTAGAGTTCGGCTACGATATGGATCTTTTTAACCGACTTCAAAAAAAGGAGAAGGTTCTCAATTCGACTGTATGTCTTGTAAATTTTTTGTATATTTATTACGCGGTGGTCCTATTAAAATTTGGTGAAGATTTGATGAAGACCTTCGGAGATAGACAATGGAACTCTTGAGTGAATAACAGCATATCACTCGCGATTGCTGTAATCGCATGTTTATGTATTGTTTATAATACTCAAAATAGAAAAATAAAATAAACTTTAAAAAAAGGAGAAACCGACTTCAAAATACTAAAAAGAATGAAATCATTTTCTTAAAAAATTCACAGCTTGGCAGTGGCACCGAGTTCAGTTTTTGAAGTCGGTTTTTACTTTTTTTTACAGTTTATTTTATTTACAACTTATAGCAACTATTGGCACAGAATAGATAATGATATATGTAGTATATAGTATATATAGTCATATAGCTAATTTAAGTAACCACGACCTAATACTCGCGGGGATTTCATGAGATGAGAAAATTCAATTTTCCTTCTATATTGAATGTTTTTCCTTATTTATTATCCAAAACCCAACTTATAATTATCTTATGTTAGTAAATTAGTTCGGTACCTACATTATGTGGATGAATAATATTGATGATGATCTCATTAAACTTAAAGGAGGTATCTGATATCCAATGGCAATACGTTATTATCTATCAGAAGGTAAACAGGGGTTTTTCTTGCTCTCGTCACGTTACGGGGCAGGCGAAGTGACGCAGGCGCAAGAATGTAGGCTTATACCTTTGCGACATCTACCTGGCGAACATTTGGACCTAGTGGCATAATTACTTTTTCTCTTAGGCTGAGATCTATAATGCGTACTTTGACTTAGCTCACACTTTACTTAAACTTTGCTAAGCTTATTTACAAGCTTATTATTAAAACTAGTGGTCGCCCAGTGGTCGAGATTCGACCGTAATTTTAGCTTTCTGCACTCCTTCTTCATATAAACTTTAACTATGCCAAATCTCATACTCGTTCGTGCGCGCAATATGCTTAAAAAGGGGTACAAAGTTTTCTCTTCACGAATTAATATCTATATAGATAAGAATCTTATTGCAGAAAACTTTAGCTCATTATAATGATAGGGAGATGACACTGGCTTCTGTAACACAGGTATTCTACCTAGCGCAGGAATCAGGGCTTCACTATTTTGTAAACAATTTTTATATTAAAACGCTTTTATTAGTTTCATTTGTAACTATGTATAAAAATCTTGGAAGTTAAATTTGACTCACTTCCCGGTTTCCGATTGAGCTGAAATTTTGCATACACGTTTAGTTTGGATGACAAAAGCGTTTTCTTTAGTTTTTTTTTTAACTATAATATTTTTATTGATAAATATATTTATATTATTATTATTATGCTTAGCTTATTATTTGATTTGGAGTTGAAAGTCTACGTTTCGTTACTTAATAAATTATAAAAAAAGTAAAGTAACGACTTCAGAAGCTGTTAAGTTTTTTGGAAAATTATTTTATACTTTTTAGTTTTTTGAAGTCGGTTTTTACTATTTTTTTAAAGTTTATTTTATTTTTCAATTTTGAGTGCCATAAACTATACATAAACATAAGATTACAGCAATCGCGAGTGATGTGCTGTTATTCATTCAAGAGTTCCATTGTCTATCTCCGAAGATCTTCATCAGATCCTCACTAAATTTAAATGGGAACACTTCGGAAGTATACCCTTTCAAACAAAAAATCATCGAATCATCGAAATCGGTTGGCGTGATATTGAGTTATTCGACCATTTGTCGCGCACATACTTAATGTAAATTTAAGACTTATATGGTTTTCTCATGGATCCCATTGTCAGAACTGGACCAAATTAATTAATAAATGGGACCATTCGGAAAGCACCAGCTTTCAAATAAAAAAAGAATGATCAAAATCGGTTCACGCAGTCGAGAGTTATGAGGTAACAAACATAAAAAAAATAAAAAATAAACATTCGCGTCGAATTGAGAACCTCCTCCTTTTTATTGAAGTCGGTTAAAAAGAGAAAAATTTAAAGCACTTTCAGGCTTCAAGGAGGAAGAGGTTATACCTGATATGATTTTTTGTATGTGCTACTTAAGTATCCTCCTGCGGCCCAAGTATATTTTTGTGACCTCATGACTACCGCCCTAGTTCATTATAAAGGACATTACTTTTGTGAGCATTACCGCCCGACATTAATGTTACGTTTATCGATAGTTAGACATTTCTAATATTCTTAGTATTTTTTTAGGGTAGTATTATGGTGACAAGGAGTACGACTACACTCTCAGAAGTAGAATATATTTGGTTCACTTTAAGGGACAATGGGCATTAATTAGATAAACTGTTGTCAAATATTTGTCATCTACAAGGGTCAAAAGGCTGCTAATGATAAGACATTTTTATTAATTAACTTTTAATAATTAATAATATTACGACATTTTAACATTAGTTTTAAAAAAAACTAATCAAAATGGCATTCTCATTCAATATAGTTCCTAATTCAGTTTGGACAGGCCGCCAAAAGACGACCTGCAAAAACTATTTATAGAAGCTAATGAATACGACTTGCAATATCAACCCCTATGGCAATATAGCCTTCAAGTGCTTGTCAAATGAAGTCTTTGGCGAAAAAGAGTGTTCAGTCCAAGAAGGTGAATTCCCAGACGTCTAGTCTCCAATATTCAACACGCCTTTTTGTCTGATGACCACGACCACGGCAAGTTCTGGTGTCACGACCTGTTACTGAACGGCCCCGACCTCGACTTGTTGCAATTTCAATTTCTTGTTGAAACTCATGTTATTTCGGAGTCGGAATCAACACTAGGTGGAATAGTGTACTCCACGTCACCAAATTCATCATGACTTGGTATGAAGTCTCCCATATCAGGCTCGTACACGGGCTCCACAATCTCTTCATCATTAAATACTGTTATGTAATAATGGCCCAATGTCAACTACGTGACACGAATAAAATCATCCACTAACGCCTCTCGTGAATTACAAAGGACAAAAATATTGGATGGCGAATATTAAAACAACCATAAACATTACATAAAAAATTTAAAAAGCATTCGGAAGAATATTAGTTTAGCTTTAAATAGAATGTAAATATAAAAGTTTATATTTAAAAAATATCATGATTATTTCTGATTTATCATACCTCTACATACGCGTTCGCCATTTTCAAACTTCAAAGAGCTCCAACTTAATATATTTTTTTATCTGAAAGGCTATTGGTCGCCCTGAATGAGTCGAAAATACTAGCCAATCACGAGAAACGAAAAAAAATGCCACTATGGTGGGAATTTCAAAGTTGACAGCCGAAAACATAATGTCAATTGTAAGGGACATGGGCGGTAATAAGAAGGAACATATTTTATAGTCGGGCGTTTGATACTAGGTGCAATATGGGAATTATGGGCCACATTGGGCCGCACGAGGGTATGGTCCCGTCTTTCATTTGGCCAGAATACCTATAATGTCAATATCTTTTAATTTCTGATGATGACATGGAGCTGATTTGTATGAAGGTAATGCTGTTGAATATGAATAATAATAAATCACAAGAACATACTTTGTATGTTCCACATTATGTGTATGAAATAAATCTATTCATTCAATGACTAAATAATATGTGCTTTTGTGTCTAATTATATGTTTTACATAACAATTACCTTGCGATGACCAATCATTACTTACTTCATATGTTTATTTTTGATGAACGACAAAAAATGGATAAGTAATTATATTTAAAATAAAAAATATCTTTTGTCCAACTTTTTTATATTACAGTGAATGCGTTTACAAACATAAATCTTGACATGCAATGTTGATTGAACGTTTTTATGTTTTAAACACTTTTAATAAACAAGTACCTACTAATATAGGTAGGTTCTTGGGTTAAGTACTTATTGATAACAAAATCCAATAATGACAAAGGACCATTGGTTGCTAATTTATTACCCAAATATAACCTTGTAAAGAGGTTATCTGTGTTTACAAATTATTGTACCTTCAATATAGGTACTAAGACCTTGGAAAGCTCTAGCTTCACAACTGAATCAAAGGCAAAAAAGCAGTAGTCTTGGTCGTAATAGGCAATATGGTAGAAATTATAAATGACAATCAGTTTCCATGGTAGAAGCACTGAAGTATGAATATATAAGTCAATGGGTAGAAGAAATTCAAAATGTCACTGTCAAAACTCGTCAAACGTACACACTACATCCCCCCCTCCCCTTGTGATATTTCGTGATTTTTTTCCAACGCCTTTCACACCCCCCCCCCCCCCCCCCTCCCCCCCTTCAAGCCCCACGTGATTTAAGTGTGACAAGGATGGCTTCATCAGAGTGGAGAAGAAGAAAAAGAGGATGCCTCCTTGTCAGAATCTGAGCGGCACCGCGCTGGTTGGACCCAATATGCTGCTGCATCCAGCAATACCTACGACGCAGCTGTACGTGTCCAGACTACATCACACCACGAAGGTGGAGGAGCTCGTGGAGTATGTTCGTGTGAAGACCAACTTGACTTTGAGAGTCGTGAAGTTGGAGTCGCGCCACAACACGAATTTCAAGTCGTTCGTGGTGCGGGTTCCAAATCTTCATCTCGAGACCTGCCTCAAAGAAGAGTTTTGGCCGAAGGGTGTCGTGTATCGTCGGTGTCGCGGCCGGCTGCGCGACACCAGTCAGCGAAACATGACGCCGTCATCTACTGTGCAGCAGTAGTTTAAAATTTATTGTTATTATGTAATATGTATTAGTTTATTAATTTATTGTTATTGTTTTATATTTGTGTATATTTTTGTATTTTATTGTATGGGCCAAGTTGCCTGAAATAAATGGATTTATTATTATTATTATTGGACGATCCCTAAGTTATTGGGTTTGAAAGGTTTTTGATTTTTTAATTGTGTATCAGTTGCAACGCTTCATATAACACAATTTCATGGGTATTAAAACATCCTCAAATTAATAAATTTAACTTATATGAGGAAATAGATTTTTTCAACTTGTATATTTTGGTTCAATCATATACAACGTGTATCAAAAATGCGTAGTCATATTGAAGGGTGTGGATCAGACCATCAGATTGAACAAGTTTCTCTATGGGACCAATATCGTAATCTCGAAAAAATAATCAGCTGTCCCATAAAAATCTTAAATACTTACTCGACTGAAACGTATCGGATAGTTGATTATTCTTTCGCGATTACGACGTTGGTCACATAGAGAAAGTCGTTCAGTCTGCGGGTCTACCGCGTAAGTAAAATTGTAATGAACATCGACATTGGTATTAAACTTCAATATGATCGTGAGAGCCTAAACTTTGAGCTAACTTGTAAAAAAATACCTATCATATAGTTGGGACTCCTATCTTCATGATCGGTAAAAAAAAATACAAGTTAGCTCAAAGTTTAGGCTCTCACGATCGTATTGAAGTTTAATACCAATGTCGATGTTCATTACAATTTTAGTTACGCGGTAGACCTGCTGATGGTCTGATCCACACCCTTAAATATCACCACCAATTTCTGATACACGTTGAAGCCACTGTGCAATATATTCCTCATATGTTACCAAGACGTACCTACCTGGCTACAAATTATTGTTGTTCAAGACAATATTAAATCTTTTTTATCGATAAAAAGCCCACCAAACAACATGAACATGAAGGAATGCAATGCAAAATTATGTCTTTCCACAATACTACCGCCACAGTCTGCCCCATAACTTGTTTGTCACTTTATTCCATCCAATGGTTGCCTGGAAGAAATCGCTTTATGCGATAAGGCCGCCCATTGTACTTTAATATTGTAATCTCCTTACTTAAAAAAATGTTATATTCAGGTGTACAATAAAGTTTATAATAATATTCATAGAAGGGAGAAAAATAACAAAACATAAATACAAATAATAATAATAACGTCATGTCAAGGAGGCACCAACAACCTTATAAAAATGTCCTTGATTTTTTATATAAAAAGGGTTTTATGGATACCAGAACAACATTGAAATGTAAATGTTAATTAATTACGTACATAAAAACACCACACTTTGTTTGTGCACAAACAAAGTGTGAGACATTGGGAAACACTTTATAAAATATATAGAATAAAATACACGCACCTAAAATACTGTCCTGAAAATATTTTTGTCACATATATTTGTTTGACCCTACTGGGTCACTTCATAGATAGCATCACAATCTGTTTATGAATAATTTATTTTATTTATTTGTATAAAGCATAAAGTATAGCCTATGTTTCTCAGTGATAATATAGCATTCTACAGGAGAAAGAATTTTTAAATTGGTCTAGGAGATTTTAAATTTTTTTCGATACAAACGAAAATAAAACATTTTTCTCTTTATAATATTAGTGTAGATCACAGCATGGTTATAAAATAAAAAGGACACTGCTACAGATAAAATTGAAGATGAAAAGTTAACAGTTAAAGTTATAGTTCTATTTTTAAATGCATATTTTATGTTTTTAAAACAGAATTTTCTGTAGAACACATCCAACTTGTTGCTATATTGAAGCAATAGCTCGTTGTATAAATGACACATCCTTACGACAGGATTGAAGTTTTATATGCGACAGCTGATTGTTTTCTCCCGATTACGATGTTGGTCCCATAGAAAAAGATGTTCAGTTTGATGGTCTGATCCACACCCTTACATATGACCACGCATTGCTGATACACGTTGTATAAGGCAGTGTTATTGATGTTGTGAAAGTTTAAAATTCTTCTTATGACGATAGGACCTATCCTATAACTCCTATGTTAGGGCAAAGCTGTGCTCTACACCTGCATTTCACCAATTATGGAATAGGCGAGTCTATATATAGTCTATCTTCTACCGGGCATAATTCCAAACTCCGGGCTGCTACTGAGAATTTGCTTACGTAAAAACCTACTAACACTTCCAGACCCGGAAATCGAACTCAGGACCTCAGGCTTAATTGACTTAAACTGTCGAATAGTCACGAGATTCGTAATTGACGATCCCAGACATTTTGCTGGCATTTCTGTACTCCAACAGTGTAGATGGCAACTTATTTATAAAGGCTAATATCATCATCATCATCGTTCTCAGGCACTCATCCCATTTTATTTGGGGTGGGCGCAATATACAGGGTTATTTGTAAAAAAGGGGTGAAACTACTCATCAATATGAACAACTTTTACTATGGGACAAACCATGAAACCGCGAAAAAAAATTCAAACTTTTCATACAAAAGATTAACCTTGCTCCATCAAAATGTATGAAAAGTTTGAATTTTATTTCGCGATTTTATGGTTGGTCCCGTAGTAAAAGTTGTTCATATTGATGAGTAGTTTCACCCCTTAAAGCATTACTGGTGTTTTACAAATAACCCTTGTCTTTTTCTTCCATTCATCATTTTCGGATTCACTTTCTTCACATTCATGTCATGTTACACATAGTCCATCCATAATTTCTTTGGCTGATTTAAATCTAAAAAAAATCTGTTTCCTAAGTTTTAACTAGATTCTTCCGCACAACTAATGGTATAAGGATAATGCATCTCCAGCTTCCGAGATGGAAATTCAATCAATCATTTTGATCAAATCCTGTCACGTATGTCGGCAGCTTCACAATTACATATCATTAATATGTAATTACTGTAATAGTAAGTGCTTCCTGGCCCATAATAGGAGCCCACGTGCTTTCTGTCGTTAGACATACAAATCACATAGAACAAAGATCTGTAGATCATATAGATTGTTTGGAAATCGATTAAACTACACGTGAGTTAGCAATCGATATATTTTTAGTCATTCCGATCCATAGAATGAGATTGGAAATAAAGTGGACTTTTACTGGGTGGGTTGCATTATGTACAGTACTCGCTACGGTTCTTAGTGTCTGTAAAGTTGCTACCAGTCGCGTCGTGACTTTCCCAGAACAGCTCAACTTAATTACCACTCGAGAAAAGTTAGAAATCAATTTTTTTCTTGCTTTCGAGACTAGTCCGACTGCACTTGAATTGTCCCCGAGGATCATGGATTTCGTATTCTCGCCCTGATGCGTTGGGCTGTTTCATTGGTTGAACCTAACTTCACAGTCACAAAGATCCGTGGCGAACACTAGCCAACATCCATGGCAACACGCTATCTACGATTGTTGAGGTATAGCAAAGTTACTAAAATGGATTGATAAGCTTTCGAATGGTCAAATAATCTGTGAATTTATTTCCCTTATACCTAGTTCTCTGAATTTTTTATCATGGCAATCAAAGATTATCAATTTGTAGAGGCTGGATTCATTTCAATAGCTAATGTTCTTGAATAGTTCAAGTAGTCAGGAAATTGTAATAGCTATTTCTGTGAGCGACTAATTAACTATCTAATTATTGCCAGCCCATCAAGATATTTTCATCTTGCGGTACCAGTGTTTGAGCTCCTTTTGAATGGGATACGATGACGACATTAAAAAAAGCTAGCGTTTTGATTTATGTTTTGGTTCACGATTCACGTCCACAAACAATTTTTTTTATTGTAAAATTTGATTAAAAAATATTTACAAAATGTGTTTTTTTAATTCTTTTTCGGTCATATCTTAAACAGTTAGGTACATTTAAAGGACACATCAGTTTTGGTATGAAGATCAAAATAATCTTGTATATTCAGGTTATAATGTATAAATAAAGGTAAATAACATATTGCGTAATCATAAAAAATGTACCTAAAGGTCTTTTTTTATTTGTAAAATATCAAAATATTATACTTACTAAAGGTTTTAAGTCTAGTTATACAATAAGAATAAGACTTTAAACGGTGAAGCCTTTTACTGTATTACTATTTATTATCTATACTTTCAAATGTACTTTGAAAATTGTTTTCTCGTCGTATTTTTTCTTGGTAAATGTTATTTTTCTATTCACAAATGGTCGCTTGCGGCGAAAAGCAATGACTGCCTTTCGTCACTTGATGAGTTAAATAGTCGATAAGGGTGTCCTTGTGCAATGACAATTTTTTGCGTATAATCTATGCTAGCTTCAGAAGTTGTTGAACAATAAAAGGATATTGAAAAAATAAAAAATTATCGTCGCCAACGAGATCTACTAGTACTTTATTATCAGTAGGTACTTAAATAACATTTTGGATCAATAAAAATGGTCCTACACACTTAGCTACCTGCATTTGGCCATAAGTGTTTATCCGACGACTTTATTCGTTCAGCTTTTAATTGCGCGCGGTTCTAATCGCAAGCCCGCTGGCTATTCTGCCAGTGTTGCAATACACCGTACACGGGATACGCGCCGCGCGCGCGAATTTATACGCGCTCTTTTTTCAAATCGCGAACTTTTTTAAACTGATAATAATATTTTTATGATTTATAGTGAATGTTCTTACAATAGTGTCGTGATTACTGTTTTCGGATATTTTGCAAGGTGAGTGCAATGAACTCTGAATGCACTTCCTTTTAAATAAGTAATTTTCTTATTTTTGTTCGCCCTGAACTGTCATTTTAGTAAAGTTCAAGTGTGCTTCGGTGAAATCATGATTTTTTAAAATTCATTCATGAATTCTTAAATAATATCTTACAGAACAAATTTATTTATTTCTTTCATTTTTCGCAATTTGCTGAACCTAATAATAAATAATAATACTTTTTCAAATTAAAGTAAAGTAGGTAATTTATTTTTAATTTTTATAACGGGGACGATGTATCAAAATTAAAGTATTCACATCATAATTACTAAAAATATGGGTACTTATGTTTAATCCATCGAGGAATTAACATTTAAAAAACGCCAACATTAGATAACATTTATATGCCATATTATTTATATTTATAGCTTTATTTATTTATATTAAGTTTCTTTTAAACAGACAATATAATATAATATAAAATAATATTGTCTGTTTTAAAATATCGAAATAAATTATATAGTTTGAAGTTTTTTTAAATTAAAATGGAATCTTTTGTTTACATGCGCGTGACAAATTTATTCGTGTATAACAAAAAATTGGTTGAATGCTCTATTAAGTCATACCTACAATATATAAAAAAAATCTGTGATTTAAACAACTGTACAAAAAATGGTGTAGTCATCATTTTCATTACCCAAGCAAAGAATGTAGCTTTTGTAAATCGGAACATTTTATATTGAAGTAGATACTTTTAGGACTATTTCACGCTGTTTTTTATTTGACTTGTCATTCTCGATTGAACGTTGAAATTTTGAAATTCTTGTTTGTTCGTTTTTATAACTGAACGGTGAAATATGAAATAAAAAAAAAAAAATGATTTCTAGGAAAGTGTTGATGGCCTATTATTCCTTTTATTATGTAATCTTTAATTTTTGGTAGCCTGAAAATTTTATTTAGCTTTCCAAAAAGTTTCATTTAACATTATCATTCCATTCCATTCTTAATTACCTATGCAAAGTCAGCCTTCAATCGAATCAGATGTTGCCATCAGTATTTTAAATCAACTAAAATGTCTCTAAGAGTCGTCGGATCATCGGCACACCCACGTAAAAATCAAATATGTAGCAAGCAAAACAACCTTCAACTTCGAAGTAACGTGAACTTGATACTGTTTGGCTTGCGTGCCAGTGATAGTGTAAACATGGCCAGTTATCATAACACTGTATATTATATAATATTACTACGTACACATTTGTTT
This sequence comes from Allophyes oxyacanthae, assembly GCA_932294325.1. NCBI lineage: Eukaryota > Metazoa > Arthropoda > Insecta > Lepidoptera > Noctuidae > Allophyes > Allophyes oxyacanthae. Next base: position 8,612,425 of record OW028632.1, on the reverse strand, counting down.
TCATTCAATAAACCTACCATTTGCTTCGTGCTTATATAGCGTTTGTTATTGTAAACAATTAGTCCTTTTACGTAGAAATCGTAGCGCGGGTACTGAAACGTTTGCGGATATTTCATTTAAAGGGATGCGCGTCACTATTTATAAATTCTAAGACATCTCTTTTTTAACCCCCGACAAAAAAGAGGGGTGTTATAAGTTTGTAGTGTGTATCTGTGTATTTGTGTATCTGTCTGTGGCATCTTAGCTACAAAACGGCCAGACTGATTTCAATGCAATTTTTTTTATTGAAAGCTAGTTTAATCGGGTATCATCTTAGCTATGTTTCAGATTCGATTCTCTGTCATTTGTATTAAGCTAAAGAAATTGACCAAAAGAGACATGATCCTGAGATGGTTTCGGCATTTCGTCTCAAGAGATCATTTAGCTAGGAAAAGCCGGTGACATCTAGCATGGTACTGCCTGACGTGTAAAAGAGTTGTTATCAATCTATTTGCTGAATAAATGCAATGATTTACCAACCTTGCGGATACGATAGGTAAATAATACAAACTATTACTGCGCCAAAGCCCATCCTGTATTGATTTTGTCAATCGGATGAGTATGTTTACGTGATACTGCCCATCATTTGCGTCTTGAAAATACCGTTGTCGCTTTTTTTTTGTTTTTGTTATACTGACGTAAATTTACGGTTTTAAGGTCTGGAGTACCAACGGCCGGGTGTAAACAGATTAACACGCCTTATTAATCATGTAGAGGTACCTGAGGCGATTATTCATTTCGCGGCAAATTAATTCGCACCTCACGAGTTTTTATTAGTTGTCTGCGGATCCTTGACGCGCTTGGAGCTTGCACTTGACCGAAATTCGACAGTAAAATATTATAATTTCTATTATAATTAAGTTTTATGTTCTTCCTGAAGGTTGCATGTTATAATATGTTTTTTTACATTCATAAGTTAATTAAGACAGCTTATCGCAGATTAATGCTCGATTTAGCTTTCTCCAAAGTTCACCCTTTTGCGTACCTAGTAATGTAGCGGATACTGACACCGATTTGCGGATATTTTACTTATAGGTATACGCGTCACTATTACATTATAGACATCTGATTTTGTTACTGATCTAGAAATTTGGACAATGTATCAGGATTTTGACTTGGTTGGTCTGTTTGGGTACTTCTAGAAGGACTGGGACCTTGAAACTGGGCCTGTGTATTATTATTTGGAAGTAAACAACAACAATCGATGGTATGCGCTTGCGCAATGTTTTGAAGATTATCCATTGATTCTCAATATTTGATGATAACGAAATATTTTTTTATGTTAATATTATGTTCAGTGCAATACCTATTTATGTTCATGCCGAAACGCTTTGTTTGCAATATCCTTTACCTTTTGTGTTTTATCTTATGTAGTGTCCAACAGAAACCTTGTCCGATCCTTTTATGTGATTTTCATTGTTCACTTTGATGTTTGATCATATTAATGCTATAATTTTTATTTAAATCATTTTTTTCTTAAAATATATTTATTAAGAATGACAACGAATTCACCGATGAAAATTTATAGTGAAAAGACATAAAATTGATAGGTTATATATTTGTTTACTGGTAGTAAGCACGTTCGTTAATTTGTACTCATTTCGATCGGCATAATTCGGTTGTGACGTAATTAGGGAGGATAACGTTATTTTACCAATTACCGGTATTTTAGAACGTTACCGTAACGATACTTTCCATTTTCCAACTTTTCTATTTTTATGACGACGCACTCCAAACTCCAAAGCAACGATAACTTTAAATTTAATACCGTAAGTACGAAGTACGAACCCACGACAAGATCAAATCAACAGCGACTATAAATAAGCAAGATAAAGAACTATTGATAATATATATGTACAGTTATTTTTTAACGCTACTAAAAATGGTAAAATTATCGTTATAACGTTACATATAGCGTTATAATCGTAATGTTAATTAAAATTTACCGGTAATCCAGTCCCTGAATGTAATTGGCCGATGGAAACTTTGGCCTGTGCTTTGGCCTGTGTAACCTGTGTTGTATCTACGTATGTACAGCTGAAGTTCACTGTGGCCAGGTGCGCAGGCGGAAACGTTAAATTATAAATTTGCATATATAAAGTTGCTCATAATTATCATAGGCTTTTAGTTATATGTTATAGACGAATTTTCATGAATCCTTGATTATTTCATTCTATATTTTTTGCATATTGTTTCGATCGTACAGTTTTTTTTTTGGTAATTGATTGTTTTTCCTATTTTACTTACAGATGACGTATTATCGTATTTAATTGGACCTTATTTGAGCTTGAAAAAACCGCATAATTATTCAATAACGAAGCATAGTTTAAAATATTTATTGTTATTGTCCTTAAAAATGACGTATTCTTCGTAGGGTGAACGTTTTTTAGCTTGTGAACTTGTGAAGGAGTTGTACCTATAGCAAACACGATTTCGGTAGTGTAATGTGGTCAAAAGCAATATTATCGAAAAAGTTATTATTCAGCAGTAGATAACTTGTTCAGAAACAACTTGTCATATTCTGTCTTAATTAGGTATATCGAAAGATCCATAGATACTGGTAAGTAATGGATCAGAGGTCGAAAACATTTTTTTTTGTCAAATAATATAGTTTAAGTTTGTAAAGGGCGGCACGCAAGAACATACGCAACAAATTGTCACAGCCCTGGGGAGGCATGACGTCGTGGATATTTATTAGTTTGAACTATTAGTTCTTTTTACACTATCGTTTTTGTTTGCTGGACTTGTATTTTCTGAACATTTTGGCATATGAACGAGTAGATCGGTACAGTAGTTTTTAAACTGAAAATATAGGAACGTGATTTGTGGTGCCGTGCGTGGGAGATATCCACTTCAGAGGAAATACGTAACAAAAAAAAGACGCAGAAAATGAGAGAGAGAACACGCAATGTAATAAACGAGAAACTTAAACACTGGATTGAAACTAGCCCATTGTAAAAAGCATAATGATAAGATATGATAATTATTCATACACAATAATACAATTAATAAAGGCTGCGGCGGGAGCCGAGGGAGAGGCTGTTTGAGATGCCGGCGGCTCGCACTAATCTAGCCAAGTTCGCTCCGGGAGCGAGAGCCACGCGAATACTGAACAGTATCTCACAAAGGCTGGACATTTTTAACTGTTCATTGGCGGAGTTCGTTAGGGTGACCATAGATTGGTTAAGTTCTAGTAATAATGGTGGCTAATTTATCGTATTGGGTGTATACCTGTGAAGATAAAATTTGTTGTTTAAATAAATAAACAACAACAACTTACAACTAACAACATGTTGAACAAAAATTCAGTTATGTTCCTAACAAAATACACGCTAAAATATAGTCGATAGGTACAAAGTTCAAAATTATGTAAAAAAAATTCCTTCAACAATTTAAAAGCTCTTTTAATTTTCTTTTAAATATAATAGGACTATCAATAGTTTTTATATCAACCGGTAATTTGTTAAACAATTTAGCGGACTGGCACAGCACGCAGTGCCCAGCAACTCTTAGGCCCTAAGTTCACCGACTACATAACAGATGATTAGGGCAAAATCTGTCGTTTAAACATCAATTTCTGTATGGGTAATCAGCCGATTTAATCTTAAACATCTGTTATATTGTCCGTGAACATGGCCCTTAGTCTAGGAAATAAAGCCATTTCCTAATCCTTCCTGCGCGTATCGTGTCTAACGCGCTTTTCTTCTTCCGTCTCAAACGCGTGTATCATGTATGTTCTTCATAACACCCGTGAGGAGAACCATCAAATATAGACTGGGTACAATGAAATAATTGTGATTGTTATTTCCCCTGTAAATGTCAGTAAAAGTACTGACGGATACGTCAATGTAATTACGTGCTCCTTGGAGTGACGGTGGTGGCGGTCACCCGCTTTCACCGATTCGTCTTCCTTCTTATCTTAACCAGACAACCTCAAAAGTGTCAATCACCTGCTATAAATATGACTTTTGTGATAAAAAAAACTGTTTTTACTGCAGTAGCATATGTGGTTTCTTATCGCTCTAGCGCGCCGCGCATGCGCCCTAGCCGCGCCAACATAGACAATAAACGGCTGTTATAAAAATTGAATTGAAAACTCCTTGGTGGAACCGAAGTGTAGGTACTTTAATAGAAAAAGAAGTTATTTTATAGCATTGTTTTGTTAGGAAAGCTGTATCATACATAATGCATGTGCATAAAGTTTGTCATTATAGTATTATTTTTGAATTCATAATTAGAACTTTAATTTATGAGGATAGATAAAATAACATTATTAACATAATGTTTATTTGATATGTTTTTTTTTAAGTATTGAGTGTTACTGTCGTGCTTTATAATCTCATTCATTTTAGCGGTTTCTCAACTTTCTGTTGTTTTTGGCATATCATGACCTCTGCCTTTACTTAGATGAATTTTTTATTACTGTTACCTATTAGGAAGGATGGCAATGAATATTTTTTTGTGTTTAAGTATTACCTACTTATTTTGGTTTGTTTAGTTCACTTTTTTATAAATTGACTTACTTGGTTTCTTCATTTTATCTCTTTTCAGAATGAGCACAAACAAAATAATGTTCTTTGTCGTTAGGGTTTTTAATGATATATAAATCTTAAACTGGGGCCCGTAGGTATTCGTTTTGGAGCTTCGAATCTACGATGCCACAGACAGACACAGATACACACTAGAAACTTATAGCACCCCTCTTTTTTGTCGGGGGTTAAAAATGAAAATATTGTAAAGATTTGTTTGCAGTGTTGCCATTAAAATTTGAATGCACAGTTAATTTAATACTACTACTATAAATAAGCGTAATTTGGCCTGACTCTCTAGAGATAAGTGATAAGAGTGATAAGTGTGTCTAATTATTTTATTAGACATCTTCTCTGGAAGATTTCTCTTTCCAATAAAATAATAAACATCTTAGACAGAATTGCTTTTCTTAATTCTTTATTGTACACTAGCTTCCGCCAGCGGCTTCGCCCGCGTGATATCTTTATAAATTATACCCTTTGTTCCTCACTGATAATGTAGCATTCAGCTGGTTAAAGAATTTTTAAAATCGGTCCAGTAGTTTTTGAGTTTATCCATTACAAACAAACGAACACACAAAAAATCAAATCTTTTCTCTATAAAATATTAGTTTAGACGAAATGAGATAATAAAACAAATACAATTGAGATGGTATGTACAAAGGCGAGCTTAACCCAAATTTGAGTTTTCTACCAGCAAACCTTTGAGTGATAGAGAAAGTATGATCGTAAATGAGGGCACAGTCAAGTGCAAAATTATATATATCTACCTATTACAAACTAAAATTTATTATACCTACTACAAATATTTTATATATAATAAATACTACCTAAATATAAATACAATGATACACCTACATAAATATGTATTATATACTATATAATATATTATTCAGACAAGTAATGCTCCTTTACCCTCCTCTTGAAAACGTTCAGAGGAGGGCTTTTGTGATTAGTCTGATAATTACTTACAGTCTTGAATGACACCACGCGCTCTTATTCACAAACAAATCAAACACGGAACACAAAACCAAACAAACTTAACGATTGTTACCTAATACGGTTGATAGTGGTGACCTTGCATTTTGGGACGGCCAGCTTCACCTTGAGCAGGACATGATATGTCGAGTTCAACCAGTATGCTAATCCCATCCAATACAGTTCTATCTGAAGCGATCTATACAAATCTTACCATTTCTTGCAATTTTTGTGGTTTTGAAATAATTTATTAAAAATGCTCAGCTTTTTTAAAATTTTATTAAGATATTTCTATGAATGCATTTACGGCATGACTCATTGGTCTAGAGGCTATCGCGACTGCTGAGCGTGAGGTGCTGGGTTCGATTCTCAGTTCAGGCCAAGTGTTATTGAGTGTATCTGTAAGAGATTCTCAATAGCAGCTTGGTGTTTGGAGATATATGTGGCAAAATAACAGTACCAAAAGTGACGAAAAAATAAATTACGTGAACCAACCAATAATATTCATTACTTCAATTAAAATACAGATATCTACTTTAATACTAAACTTAAATGTGTACACAGCCTAATTATTTAAAACATAAAATTAAAAAAAAATATTATAGTAGTTTATGAAACTTTGAATTCCTGGCTAAGCTAGCCAGGAATTCAAAGGCACGAGACGCAAATAATTTTGCAGCCGTGCGAAACACAACTTTTCATCTCACTGCAGCGAGGAAAATGCAAGAAAAACAATTAAATTCATAAATATTCATCGCTGCTGTAATCGCTCATAGGAATTATATAAATGACTTTCAAGTTTATCACAAAACAAAATAAAATTATGTAAAATGGGTGTGAATAGAAGAATACTCTGTTTATTTTTTCGGTTGCATTCTGAATTGACATCATACCAATGTAATATTATTAGAACAATTTTTTTTTTTCATATTTTGTTCTTGTCGTATTGTTAATTCAATATGGTATTAAAAATTAAAATAAAGTGTACCAACGGATCAATAATATATTATTATAAAGACTGTAACTACTGTAAGGACGAACCACGTTTCTGAACGTTTCATTATGTGTTTTATTTTTAAAAGAAAACTTTTTTTATTTTTACTTTTTTATCTGAATATACTGGGTGAAATTAAATTAATTAGCCAAACTTAACAGACATGACGAATATCGATATCAAGTCATGATAAGCCAAAAAAATATTAAATTTTTGGGAAAATTATAATTTGGTTTTTTTGATAGACTGACTACACTCATCCTAATTGATGTTCGGATCGCAATTCTCCATTCTACTCCTCATATCTACTCCATTGCAAATTTGCAATCATATCACACGGTAACTTGCCATCAAGCCAGTAATACGCTTGCAAAGATTGGTGTTTATGTTTATTTATTAGATAAGTATTTTTGGTTTTATTAAATTATATTCATTTTATACAAATTGAATATCTTTAGCAACGATCTCAACACATATATAAGAAATATGGTGATTATATTATACGAGTATACAGAAGACTGAATTTAGGAATATGTTACATAATTTGTAATAATTAAATAAGTACGTACCTACTGTTGTACCGGGAGTAAATTATGCAACAATTTATAGTTTGGATAATTAAATCCCACCTCCGAGTTACACCGTCTGTCACTTTTCAAGACATTCTAGTCATAAATTATATAAAATTCAAATGCCGATGTCTAATTTATTGGTTGCCAATCATTTACTAAGGGACCATCCATAAAGTAAGTCACACGTTATGGGGGGGAGGGGGGCCGAAGAAGTGTGACATTATGTGACAAGGGGTGGGAGGGGTCCTAAGTTTAGTGACGTCACATTTTAAAATCTAATACATCTAAGTGTAAAAATGCAGTACTACAATACTGACACCAATTAATCACTTAATCTCATATTTGTCCTTATATCTCCGAAAATAGTATTTTAATTAGAAAGAGCTACTAATTTTCATAATGTATAGAATATAAGCATTTAAATTCCGCTCTTGAAATACTATAAGGCGGTGATTCTCAATCCTGTATTTATTACCGGTGTACAATAAAGAGTATAAATAAATAAATAAATATAAGGCAAAATATTAATTTAGTGTAATTTTTCATCCGTCGTAGATTTTTTTAAATCCCTTTATTATGAAAAACCTACCTACACAAAAGAACGTTTAGATAAATGTTTAATACAGAATAATTTATTCATTACTCATTTATTATAAGCTTGGCATATTGCCATATTTGACCCATAGTAAGGTTCATTGTCGTTGATGACTTTAAAAGAGCTAGCCGACGCACGCTTGCAAACATTTATATGTTTTGTCGCTATTTACTGTTAACATACCCATCAATCAAATTAGCTTATAGCGCTTCACTGCTGGCTTATACACTGAAAAAACAATATACAAGTTATTGCTATTTACAATCGAATAACTTGGTTCGGATGTAGCCTGCATAGTGCACAGTCGTTCCTTTCCCTGTAGGCCCGACCCAAAATGAAGACTGGGATGAAAAGTATGACATAATTCTGTGTTAGTTCTGGCTGATCCTTCTATATGAAAGAAGAAGATCGCTGTAAGCGATAAGACCGCGCATTGTGCGTTGATTTACACTCTGCTTTTCTTGTATATTTTTTATGTTGGTATGCAATAAAGCGTGGATCTATTTTATTCAACGAAATCTCTTTCATTATCAATGATAGATTAAATGAAGATGCCACGGTGTTTGATTCGAGGCGTATCAGTTCTAGTTCTTTCGTCGAGTCGACACAAGCTTTAACACGGGAAGCCAGTCAACAGTCGTGGTGTATGCAGTAGTGGAAAAAATTATCTGTTAGCAATGATATCCAGGCTGAAAATATTAGTGTTTTGAGCCGTAATTATGATTAAGAGTCAAGCAACGCTGCGAGTATATAATATCTATCTAGCAAGCGATTGCCTACTGACCTATGACTCCAAACTGCGTTGCGATATTTGACCATTGTTGTCGCTCACGTATTTTAGTGTTATTCAAATTCTTGTTTTAATGGCTTGAAGTTCCTTATTTCGTAATTTTATAGAGAATAGAATAGAAAAAAATTATTCGATACAGGATAACAGGACATACATTGTCAGCACATAAAAAAATAATAATAATTATAGTTTAAAAAAAAAACTAAAGAAAACGCTTTTGTCATCCAAACTAAACGTGTATGCAAATTTTCAGCTCAATCGGAAACCGGGAAGTGGGTCAAAAACTTCCAAGATTTTTTTACATAGTTACAAGTGAAGCTAATAAAAGCGTTTTAAAAATGAAACATAAAGAGATTGTAAGGATGCTGCATAGCATTTTGGCGACTCGCTGCGTTTAATAGCGGCATCAAAATCTCACGATTTTTATCACCAGAACTTTCCTCCATAGAATTAGTATAATGATGCACGAATGCACATGATCAAACTTCCTCGTCGTTTCTAAGACTTCCGTCAGTCTCTCAGACATTTTTTTGTCTAATGCTTTCTGTGCCAGACATAAAACCAGTTAGCTAACCTCAGTGCTTCGTTTGGCAATGACCGTGACCGACTTTTTGGTGCTGAATGCAACGAGCAAACTCTTGTTCCTAGTTATGTAATTTTATGTACTTCCTGATACGGTTTACGACCCTGTAATTTTTGAATAAGTTGACTACGATTTCTCCTGTATCATTTATATCTCTCGCATGTACACACACTTAGACCTGGAGCAACTATTAGTAGGTCAATACAAATTTCGTTCCGTGCGGGGATCGAACATTCGGCACGTAGCGCAGAAAGTCAATCGCTTAGCCACTGCGCCAACCGTGCCTTTAAATCTAATGCACAATGTGTCTCTTATTTCTTATACGAAAAAGTTACCGTTAAATATTTACCTACAATATGGGAGTAGATTTATAATTCTTTTGCGATAACAGATGTAGGGTTTCCAATTATATTTTTATTGTTTCTTTTATTGGTGTCGCAAGATTATAGGATTTGTTCGTAACGCCAATTGACAACATTTCATATTTTTAACATACGAATATTATTATTTTTAGTGAAAATAGATCTAAAAATAGGATACCCGTATTTTTTATTTTTTCAAAATTCGGTCTTTTTCATATATAATTTCGACGTTGAAATTCGTTCTATTCTAAATAGACGTAAGCGCCAAATGACGTCATATATACGGTAGAATAGCTAATATGCCTTTGCTTATCTCAAAAATTATTAAAAAAAATGTAACTGTCAGTGTCATTAGTTGGCGTCTATATTGTTTGTTTTATTTTGCTTTTAGCAATTTAATTCAAATAATATCCCCAATCTTTATTATTTTGCATTACATAAGTCACCATGAAGGTATCCGAAGGATTTAACGTCGCTGACACCAGGAACCTGCCGAAAGTAGATTATTTAATGTTATTGGAATATATGCATGAAAATGATTGTTATAATGTTGCGGAAACACGTAGTGCTAAGGCTTTACTGGCATCGCGTGAAGCCTATGTAGACACAGCAGTAGGATATGTGGAAGTTAAACGAGAAGGAAACATCTGCCGTCATCATCATCATCATCTAAATGCCGAGTAACACCAGAACATAAAGTGAAAGCGAAGTTGTATCTAGTTACTGCTGTAATCGACGAATCTTCAGAAAAGATTATTACAGTGGAGTGCAATGACTGTGCAGCTTCGGCAGGGGGATGCAAACACGCCATATGCTTTGCCATTTGGCTCATAAAACGGTCAGATGAACCATCGGTCACTTCAATAACTTGTTATTGGAGTAAACCAAAACTCGCTGGAGCTGTAAGTGTTCAGAAATTCATCCTGGTAAAAAATATAGGCAAAAAGAAAAGAGCTCCTGAAAATGTGAATATGAATGTAACATTATCTATGTTTTCTGAAGAGTGCAAACGCCGTAATATATCTACAGGAATGATATTAAATTACTGTGGAAATCATCAGCCTACATTATGCGACTTTAGCATGTTTAATTTAATGCTGCAGTTTGTGCATAGGGTTAATGATCACAGCTATGACAATTTTAAATTATTTTGTGAAAAAGCATTTACATTAGATGTGATCAACAAGATTGCCAATGCTACGAAGGATCAAGCTGATTCAAAATTGTGGCATACTATGCGACAAGGAAGAGTAACAGGGTCTAGGATCCATGAAGCTACTCACTGCAAAACGGAGAATGGTGCTTTAGTACAAAGCATTCTGGGTGGATACAAAGTGCCAGAGACTAAAGCTATAATAAGGGGGAAGACCTTAGAAAAACAAGTTCTTAAGGAGCTTGAAAAGGACTTCGGAGCTGTGGTAGAAAGTACAGGATTAATTTTAATATCCCCAATAATAGGTGTTTCACCTGATGGGCTATTCAAAGACTTTGTTGTTGAAGTAAAATGTCCTATAAGTAACAAAACAATAAAAAATTATATAAAGGATAGCATTTTACAGGAAAAATGTAAAGCTCAGTTAATGACACAAATGCATGCAGCAAAAAAAACAAAAGGACTATTTTGTGTTGCTGATCCTACTTTTGAGCAGTCAAAAATTATACACAAGTTCTGGGTGGACTATGATGATACATATGTAAACAATTTATTAGATGCTGCTGAACGTTTTTGGAAACAATTTATTTTTAAGACTATTTTGGACAGTGCAAAATAAAAAGACAAATATATTTTAAAAGCTTTTATTCATTTTTTATAATGGTACTATGCAAATTTATCAACCCGCATGCCACAATAACTACCTCATCTGCATGTTGAATTAATTTATTATTGATTACAGAGTGTGGTTTCAAAAGTTTGAATAGCCTTACTCTTCTGATTACTCTCTCAACATGGATACGCAGACTGGCTATAACCTTGCTTTTAATGGCTTCCTGTTTTGTGAGCTTTGTATCTTTTGAAACACTAGGTGGCCGGAGGAGCTTAATTTGTTTTCTACAGAGTATAGTATCTATGTGCTTAAATCCTCTGTCTGCCAATATAGTGCAGTTGGGTGGTAACACATCTAAGAAACCACTGTTTTCCTAGTGGAAAACAGTGGTTTCTTAGATGTGTATTAGATGTGTATTGTGTGTGTGTGTGTGTGTGTGTATTAGCATCTGATATACGACCACCAAAGCCAGCAGATACAAAGTTAACAAAACCATCAGGTGTTGTAGCTAGTAGGTACTTCAAGGTGTTTGCATTTTTGTATTGTGACCAAGTAAGTGACTGGCTAATAGGATTAGATGGTTTCTCTATTTCTATTTCAAAACAATCAATAATACAAAAAACATTAGAGTATTCTTTATTTGTAATAAAAGAGGATGGCAAGTTACTTTTGACATCAAAGACACTAGGAGAATAAATTAATTGTTTGAAAAACTTTGATAAAATACACAAGGTCCTAAAAAATATTCTCCATAAAGTTGATAGTGACACCTCGAACATATCAGCAATTTGGTAAAAGGGTGTATTATTTTTATTTTATATAATGTGATGACTATATGGAAGGATCTTAATCGAAGCTCTGATTCTAAATAGTTAATCAACCAATAATAATTTTTTGGTAAACCTATGTAACTCTGTGGCTTTTTTTGGATAAGTTCGAGCATAAAGCTTCTGCCTTGAATTTTGGTTTTAATAAACACCTCAGATGATACCTCTGATATGTCAGCGGAGGTGGTACTTCCTTGTGTTGAAGGTAATGCTTCATCCATTGGTACAGTATCTGTCATCACTTCATCTTCTTCAAGTAAGGGATTGTGTTTTGGTTTTTTCTGTATTGCACAAAAAGTTGCTCTATCTGCAGTCTTTGGCTTTACTTGTATGGCTTTGTGGGATTTGGTTGTGATAAGATTTTTATAACTTGTCACATTATATGATGTTGAAGATGTGCTGGGCCTAGGTTCATTCATTTCTGGAAGGTTTAACTGTCCTGTAGATGTCCTGATAAGAGACTGGGGTAGTTGAGGCTTCAACTTTGGCCGTCCTTTCATTGTAATCCAATACCGGTAGTTCTCCACATCTTCCTCCAACTAAAAGAAAGAATAACATTGATTATATAACACAACAATTTATGAACATTTCACAATCAGTGTGTTATCATTAATAAACAGGATTAGATTGCAAATTATAGACAATTTTAATAGAATAACAATAACAGTGCAGGTCTTTGTATATAAATGTCTATGTCCATGGATATTGGGAAAGAAATAAAAAATGCTTATTTTTTCAAAAGATTTACTTACATTAAGATGATCTTCACATATGTATAAAAGGCGTTTGGGGCATGCAATGCCCACTGCATTACACCAATCTTGTTTTGTAGTACTAGGCACCGCAAAAAAAGTTTTTGTGGTATCTAATAAAGAATTATTTTTGCAGGTTGGTACAAAACAATATTTTGTGTCCTTCATTGGCACGTATTCTTTATTAGGATTCATTTTCAAATAAAGTGAACTGTGATAAAAATAATAGATGAAGATATGCGTAAACAAACACTACGAAGAGGTTATCTCAGTTACTCTTTGTTTTTGTTTGACTAGGGTCGTTCCGCTTACCGATACAAGTAAATACGAGTAAGTACTCGATACTTTGCTTTCGATACCAAGTAATTTTAGCATCGAATCAATCTTGCGATACTCACACGGTAAAGAAACGAATGATCTTGGTATCTAATCGAATCAGACTGAACGAATGTTACTTTTCAATATTTAATTATTGTCGCAACATCGGTACCAAGCGTGTGCTTATTTTCCAAAGCCGGACCAACAATGTCGCAAGCAAGGAACAGATTGTCCCCAAAATCCCTGCAGCAATTACTGTTTTTGGGCAATCTGGATGCAACAGAGTTACCTACTTCGAAATTGATAAAAGAAAGACGATTAATTTAATACCTTTACTTACTTTTAATTATTAAATGCGTGGCTATTATGTAAAAAATAAACAGAATAACAACCATTCCCAAGAATATTTTCCTAATATTATCAATCTCATAAAAAAATCTAAAAGGTATCGATATGAGTAAGTATCGATACTTTAGGGGTACTAATATGAGTAGTATCGAAAAATGATTTGAGTACTACGTAGATGAGTAGCATCCCTATGTGATGACACTTGTGACATTCTTGTCATTCCATTAAAACGAAATGCACAGGCAAAGGTAACTAACTCATTCAACCGTATGTGTGACGTCACGACACGTTTTACAGTTTTAATTTTTTTTCTCCGAAATAAAGAGCTAGAAAAATAAAACAAAATTATATTTGAGCTCAGGAAAGGAAAATAAAGAAATGGTATTTTTATTTTTGGGGCTTATTATTTATGAAATGTTGTCAATTATTGAAGGAACGCATACGCATCTAGCGGTCGAAATTTATTTGATGAATTGGTTGCTGCTTTTATTAAGTGGTCGTTTAAAATAGAGTGAAAATGTGAGATGCTTAATTTTTTTAAGTTATTTTGTGATGTACCTATTTTCTAATTGGCGATGGCGTGTGCATTTTAAAATTACAGTTTAGGTTACGATACGTCTTTTATGACAACACTTTGGGAGAATAATCGCACACTCCCGCTTGGCTAATCTGGTACTTATAAGTTTTCAGCCATAAATCATTTTTGAAACATAGTACTAACAATACTATAATGCTTGCGATTCGTCACTTGATTGGTTCTACTTTTTGATGCTGTGATAATAATACTTTGATTGCCTTAAAAGTTAAAAGCATGTACGTCATAAGTGCAAGGTATTCTTAATTTTTCGTGGTGGTCAGGGACCACCATGAAAATTCATTGTTCATAACTTTTTTCTGTATCCTAAACATTTACAATTTAGTACCTCAAACTCAAGCTATCTCCGCATTCTTAAACAAATTATTGTAATTCTAATGCGTGACATTGTTTAAAATAATTGGTACTGTAATTAATTAGTAAAATGCGCCATTGGTTGTCATTATTCATCAATAGGAAAACTCAACAAAAAATACTTTTCCTCAAAACTCCTCGGATAGATTAACCAGCGGGTCTACCGCGTAACTAAAATTGTAATGAACATCGACACTGGTATTAAACTTCAATACGATGGTGAGAGCCTAAACTTTGAGCTAACTTGTATTTTTTTTTACCGATCATGAAGATAGGAGTCCCAACTATATGATAGGTAATTTTTTTACAAGTTATCTCAAATTTTAGGCTCTCACGATCGTATTGAAGTTTAATACCAGTGTCGATGTTCATTACAATTTTAGTCACGCGGTAGACCCGCAGTATGTAATACTTGTTATCGAACTTTGTGTTCAAATCACTAGCGTTAATAATTACGTGTAACTAACGGTAGTTCTAATGGAACTGGATATTTGGAGGTAAGCCCTTCAAGCCTACACTTCCTACTTCATAACCTTAACGGAACGTTACATAAGAACTTAATATACGTATAATATGCATGTTTGTTCATTAATCATTTGTCTTTTAATTATTGTATATGAGTGTAGGTTTTCGTTTGTTTTTGTCAAATAAGAGGCGATTAAGGGATTGCTTGAAGGACTTATAGGTACAAAGTGTATCAGAAATGCGTGGTTATATTTAAGGGTGTAGATCAGGCCACCAACTTGAACAACTTTTTCTATGGGACCGACATCGTAATCGCGAAAAACTAATCAAAATAAATAAAAACAAATAAATAAAATATAATAATAAATATCTACAAACACATACACGTATTAAACGTGGTAATTAAAAAAGCAAAATGTTGACACCTTTTAATTTTTTTAATTGGTGCATATTTTGATACCTACCTGATTTGAAACAAACATTACGTAAACTTCCACAAAAATACCAAAAAAGAAAGACCTTAAGCACACATTTATGTAATTAATTCCATAAATAGATAGATAAAATTTATGATGCGACACGACATCAACATTTTTATGACTGAGACCTACTAAGATGCTAAAAATATTTATAAATAATAGATTGCGTCAACGTCCTTAAACTTAATATTTAGTACTTACCACGACCTCTAAAACTGTTGTTGATGGTAAAAAAACATGAATTGAATGCTTGGGATCTAAATTTGTAAATGGTGGCTCTATTTTTAGACATTCGTGCGTAAACAAGATGGGACCGCCTTATAATTATAATATAGTTAATTATTTTTATAGAAATTAAAAATTTGTGTTTCGTCATGCACACGTCAAAACACAGGTTTAGCAGCGAGACATTCAAATATATGTTTTTCCAAAAAACTCAATTCAGTATAGGTACTTTACTTATTCTTAAGTACTTATTATTATATTTATTATTATTAACAAATATTATTATTAACTTAATATTATAAGAAAATAATATTAAGTTAAAATGCGGCATTCATTTCAATTCATATTCATACATTGTATAACTTACACGCGGTTGCTAAAAGGCAGATCAAATCTTAGCCATGAAATCTCATGTCAACTGATGTACATAAATGATTCATGATTGATTGTTGACATAGGTCAAGCAATCACAACAGCTAACATAACATGAGATTTGTCCAGCCTCTCAGAAACCATGTGTAACTTAAACTTATAGACAGACAGAGTTAAATTCTAAGATAAAGATAAAGATAAATTTATTCAAAATTACTTATGGTAAAAAACACAATATAAATAATAATTATAACATAGGTATCATACTGATAGGTGCCTGCACTAGGATAAACCTGTGCGACAGGCGGCAGAAGTGCTTACAATAATGTACTTAAGAGGAACAAAGTTTTTACCAATATTTATCATTAGCAATCTTAAAATGTAATACAAAAATAAATTAATTTCTTATAATAGACCTAATTAACCTAATTTTCTTATTTCACAATGGTTATCAGATCTTCCGTTTGATCATAGGTCAAAGTTTGTAAATACTTATACAGAGTTGACTTAGAACTTGAATAATTACGGTCATATATGGATAGTTTTTTATTAAGCTTATTGTAAAGGAAAGGGCCTAAGAATGTGTAAAACCTGTTTGTGAAGACAAACTTTAACTCTGAAAGTGAGGTACAAACAAAGTCTTTCCGTCGCTTAGTGGTAGAAAGGTTGGCATTATATGTAAGGGATTTGTGCTGTTTTAGTACAGTGTGCATTATAAAGAGTTGGCGGACTGTTAATACATTACAATTTTCATACAAGAGGTGTGTCGGAAAAAGGAATGGACGGGATGTGGCTACTTTCAGGATTGCTCTTTGGGCTCGTTCAATAGTAAGCATTACGGTTTTTGGGGCACCTCCCCAAGAAGTAATTCTGTCTCAACTAGGTGTATGCTTTTTCTCAAACGGTGCCAAACTCGGATCATAACAAACGAGGGTGCCAAACTTCATAAATGCGGGCGAAGCCGCTGGCGGAAGCTAGTTTTTATTAACTAGCTGCCGCCAGCGGCTTCGCTCACGTGATATCTTTATAAATTATAGCCTATGTTACTCAGTGATAATATTGCATTCTGCTGGTGAAATAATTTTTAAGATCGGTCCGGTAGTTTTTGAGTTTATCCGTTACAAACAAACCAACAAACACAAAAAATCTTTATAATATTAGTTTAGATAGAAGATATGGATGCAGCTTCCAAAAAATCTGGTATATGACCTAGAAACTAGATCACAATTATGAGATTATCTTTGACCGCCATTTTACTTCCTAAAACAACGGGTAATGACAGACTGCAGACAGGTCAAGTTAATGATGCATGCATGTGTAAAATTGTGTGTGTTAAAGCAATTATATGATTTTAAAATAGAGACGATAACAAATAAGGTAATGAAAAGCTTTTTTTCCAAACCTTACTTTACAATGGTTTAGAATCATACAGACTAGCTCCGCGTAAAACATAAGATGAAATGAGTTTGTGCTTGCTTCTTCTTCGACATTAATTATAGGCCTACCACCCGCATAAGTTTTACCACAGTTTTGCCTGCGTAGGCAGGCTTGTACACGGAATACCATGCGTGTGGTTGGTAAAACTGTAATCACGCGCCAACCCCGCGGCGGCGCGGCCTGCGCAATTTTCGACTTGCTTGAAATTTTGCCTGCGCAAGCCCGGCCTGCGCGTACTTACCTGTGTGTGTGGTTGGGTGTTAAAGCCAACTGTGAGAGACATTTATCAAAAAATAAAAACGTTGCAATCCTAGGATCTTTTGGTTTGAGATCTTAATCAGCTACAGGTAGATACTAATTTTCTTACGAGAATACTTTTGCCGATAACCCCATCCTAATAATCGTGTTGGTTGGTTAGGTATTTATGCATACATGGTATGAAGTCAATCATTAGAGTTGTATTTACAATTCGTAATAAGGGGCTATCAGTAAGACGGTGGGTAGAATTAGCGGATCTTTAGAAGGTCGATAGAAATCGTGACTATAAAGATCAATGTACGTAATTGACTTATTTAATCCGTCAAGTGACGTACACAATGGATTTTTTTTATATGCGGTCGCGCCTGCGATCTTTCTCCGAGGAATCTCTAGACACAAAACGAATATAGCATGTAATAAATAAATCAATCAATCCAGCCCATTACTGTCCCACTGCTGAGCACGGGCCTGTTCTCGGAATGCGAAGGGTTAGGCCTTAGTCCACCACGCTGGCCTAGTGCGGGTTAAACATACTTTTATTTCACTTGTTTTCTGACGCAATTTGCGCGTATTTTTTAATGAATAGTGTAATCATTATAGTCATTTTTTGTAATCCTATATGCTTTGACACCTATGTATAAAGAAACGTTATTTTACAACGGATGTACAATTGTACACTTTCCCGCTATTGTTACAAGATGCAGCCAACCAAAAAATCTAGAATGGGTCAACTATTTGCTCACATTAGTAATGCGTCATAATCATAATAAATGACTGTGAACGTCGCACTTGATGATAGTTCTCTATGAAAGAAAGAAATAAACATATAAATTATCTATCGGGCCATACACCAACATTAATGCACTACAAAATGGCGTAAACTTTACTATAGCTACATAGCAGTACATATAATTATACAGTGCGCGAAGAAAGGGAAAAAAATTAAAGCCACTATACGCCATGTCGGTTAGAAAAAGATGAATACAGACGTTTAGTTACGTGGCATTAGCTGCTGCATGCTCATTCTCTCAGTCGGTGTAGGGCATTTACCTTGCATTTATCTTGCCAATATAGAGCGCGGGCAACGCGTCTATTTGTAAAATGTAATTGATAATATCCATATTGACGACTCCTTCGTCTTCGGCAGAAGGTCTCACATACATACCGGGAAGGAAAGATTAGGTAGTCAGTGAAGTTTGTTACGGGGCTAACAGAAAGAAAGAAAAAGAAAGAAATATTGTTTATTTATGGAAAACAACAAATTACAAATAATTCTGTACTTCGGCTAAACTAAGGCGAAACTGTATAATAGTTTGTTGGCAGATGCAACTCTTTACATAATTTACTACAAATATACAGGATGTAAGGGATATCGTAATGAAAACTGATACTATGGATTCAGTACATGATTCTGGAGTCTGGACACCCCAGCATAAGTACAACGCGTCGGTGTTTTAAAAAAAAAAAGTTTTTGTTCACAGTTTTTGTAACTCTGCGAACAAAATCGTAAATTTTTTGAAAAGACCAACCCCTATTTCTGACACTTTGGTTTCCAGAATCATGTACTCAATCCATGGTATCAGTTTTCATTACGATATCACTTATACCCTATATAGATATTGATTTTCAATTACAAAACTGAATTACATAAGGATTCCAATGAATTCAGATTCTCACCAAAGCGTTCAACGCGTGCGTTAGCGTTCAGGTTAGGGAGTGTTGGACTGTCGTAGGTGACTTTCGATTGAGCCAAAAAGAGAAGAATATTGCCATACTATTCATAGCAGCCTTGTCGTTCTCGGAAAATAAAAGCTGCCCTTTCCATTTACCCTGTCTTTTCATAGATCAAAATCGTAATAAAATGATATTAATTTGTGCTTATTAATCCTAATATTATCTATAAATAGTCATTTAGCGAAACTCACAATGTAATGACCCGCTTTTCAAGTAAACTTTCGGACACTTTTAACTACACTAATGTTCACTAAAATAACTTAAAATGTAGCTTAAATTGATGTGAAACGCGTCATTGCCACAAAAATTTTGTCGAAAACAATTGGTTGTTTTGTCTTGTTTACAAGTTCTCAATGCTCCACCTTGTGGCATCGACCATTCCCGACCAGTATAATAAAACCATTATGATTGTATTTGACCGTTAAAAGTGTTTGTCTATCTCCAAAAGGTGTATAAAATGTAGTGTATATGCAAGCGTGGTCGCTTCAGTACTAATGTGTTATTTAATTGCAAGTGTCATCAACTACTAATTGTATTGTTCGCGTAACGCCTCTATGTGCGCTTGTTGAAGGCCCCGGTAATAGATCTTCCTAGTATTACGAGTATGTGACAGGGTGACACTGATATAATTATTTATTGAAATTAACTTTTAAAAGTAAAAACATTTATTTTCTACTTTGACTGATTTTGTGTAGGGTACTTCAGTGTCAGCATGCGTTTTATTTTATTTAATTAAACTATAGTGTGATAATTAATACCTATAAGTAAATTGATCTGAGTCTAACATATTAAACAATATTATTATTAGTACCTATATGAGAAAGTAGACAGTGGTTTATTGTTTTCATCATTATGACCAACGTTTACTATAGGATTAACTTTAAAATCGCCAAATAAAAAATCTGCTGATCCATACAAATAATTCAATATTACTTGACTAAATGTATGGAACAGTAGATTTTTCGCGATTTTATTGTTGATCCTATAGTAAAAGTTGCTCCTTTCATATTTCCCTTGTTTAACCAATCACCCTGTATATTCACAATAGAAAAGAAAGAAAGAAAGAAAATTTTATTCGAACAACAAACGAAACACAAAATGAAAAAAAATAAATAAAAAAAATAGGTAGGTACCTACACTTCTAATAAGAGAACATATTATTATCTTTTACGTTTACTGAACCACGTAATATCGTTCTCAGTAACACTAATGGACATCTCATTGACACTACATATTAAATATTAATTAAATAATTAACATAAGCACTTCTCTATTGTTTCTGTTTGGTTATAATGCGCTAACTGCTACTTGGTTTGCGTGATACAAAAAAAACATGTTTGCTTGTTTGTTTTAAACACTGAGCGCTATATTAGACCAGGGTCGATAATTTTTGAAACCAAAGAAAATAATAGTAGGATGAAACCCATTGGAAAAGGAGGAGAATATTATAAAAATGAAAGGAAAAATAATTTACGGGCGATCTGAGGTCGGGAAGGGGGAGAGGGGGGGGGGGCTTTTAGGGTAAAAAACGGTTTATCTCGATTTCCGGCAAAACTAAAAGTCCTATGGAAAAAAGTCAAATGGCAAAGTTCTAGGTAATAAAAAGATCTAAAACTTTTCTATTTACACTTTTTTCACATAACCTCAAAATTTATGTGAAAAATTCAAAAAACCATGTTTTTGGTTTTTTATTTTTATCTTTTACAATTTTTTATTTTTTTTCATGAAATTTGGTGAAAACTTACCTTTTTATGTGCCAAATACGCTGTAATTTATTTGATTTGAAATATTTATTTTTTCAGCTTATTTTGAATTAATATCGAAAAAGTACCCTAATTTTCAATCGAAAATTCACCCGTCAAAATATCAGCTTTTTTCTAAAAGTTGGTGTGCTTTCTGTTCGTTGAAATCTCTACATTCCGATGGTGAAAAAAAATTAAATATTACTATAGTAAATCTTCTCAGAAAATGCAAAAAACCGAAAAAAATTTTTTTTTTAACCATTCCCTCATAACTTCTAAACTGCTTATCATAATTCGACAAATGAGGTGTCGTTGGAAGCGTCTTAATTGTCCGCTGGTTATAGGCTATTTGACGTCACTTTTAATTTAATATAGCGCCCTCTAGAGGATATAGAGTGATGAACTAATTAATAATACATTACTTTTTCTTTCTACTCTATGAGCGAACCAAACAAGCAAAAGTCTGGGACAACCCTGTAATGTGAAGTAAACATAAATACAGTGCCACAAACTTATCTGACCCGGTGATCAAAATTGGAACTAACGTCGCTATGGAACAAAAATTACTTCAAAATGTCATTTTTGTAGGGAGATGACATTGGTAAAAGCAACGGCAGCGACGCCCTGACCGTTATGTTTGTGGCACTATAACGCATTTCTTAATATTCCCTTGTCAACGGTGCACGTACTAACAAATGACATAATTATCTGATAATTTATAGGTATATGTTAATTCCGACGTGAGATACATGTTATAGTTATTCATGTGTGGAAAATATTGGAAACATGTGAAGAATTTAAGATGTTGTTTTTTTAGCGTATGTAAATTCACCGATGACCGGTCTTTAGAAAGACACACAATATCTTAGCTAATCATTTATTAATACTAGTGGTAGCCCAGTGGTTGAAATTCGACCACATATTATATATAAATTTTAGCTTTCTGCATTCCTTCTCCATATAAACTTTAACTATGCCAAATCTCACACTCCTCCGTGCGCGCAATATGCTTAAAAAGGGGTACAATGTTTTCTCTTCACGTATTAACAATTATATAGATATAGATTTCACGTTATAATTTAGTTATAGTGTCTTTAAAATGGAGAAGTCTTGCTCCCTTAAACTGATAACATGGATCAGTCACGTCATCAGTTGGTCGGAAGTTTTTCTTTAGCTGTAGGGCTAGCATAGCGGGTGGACAAACCCGTTTACTCCACCCTTTGTAGAGAAATGATTTTGTCCCTTTTCTCTCTCCTTTTTTGTCATGCTAGCCGCCCAGGTGCAAGTGTGTGATACCTTGATTTTGTACGTTTCCATTTTACATCCCTGGTTCAATAATACAGCTTTCAATTATAATAATCAAATCTGCATCACCCCGAACTCGGGCTTCCACTGCGAACGGTAATGAGCAAGTAATAGCTGGACGGAACGAAACCATTAGCTAAAATAGGTTTTATGTTCCATTAAGAAAGAGTTTTGACAATTGCCTTTCACTGCAAAAGAGAAATGACGAACGATTTTACTCGTTCAGTGCTCTCTGCTAGACCCTTTGTTGGTGGAAGCACTTCCATGAAGTTTACCGTTGCGATTTAAACGGAGTCCGCTCAGTTGCCAGTGGGAGCTAGGCTTTAGCCTTATCCTATGTTGGGGTCCACCCATGATGATTCTGCGTCCCATCAATCAATGAAGTTCATACAGCCGGATTCAGTGCCACCGATGACTCCTGCTTACCTGTATATCTCTTGTCCCCAGGTATTCCACTTACGCGACATCCGCTGGGAGAGGCCCAGGTTCCTGTCCAAGTCGTTCCTGGCGTTTGTGACCTTCAACTTCATCAGCTACTCGCTTCTTGCAGCTGAAGTGCTGACGACCAACGTCGCTGACACGTCCGCTGAGAAAAGGGTAAGAATTTTTAACCATGAACGTGAATGAAGAACTAGCCGTTCCTCGCGACTGCCTCCTCATAGATTCCGTATCCTTAACCTTTTGAACACTACTGTAGTTTTTTGCCGACAAATGAAAATTTGTTTACTACGCCGGAAGGCAATAGACGACAAAAAACTACGGTTTCTAAAATACAGAAAATATATATTATTTATTTATGTGATTAGCTGATTAGTCATTTCAGACATTAAATAAATAGTTACTTTATTTAATACCTGAAATGTTCTTATATTTTTTAAATTGAATTTTATTTTCAATTCAATTAAATCAATTCAATTTTTAATTGAATAACGATGCTAGGAATCGATACCACTTACAAATGCCGATATCGGATGCCGTGTCATATTGAAAATGGTTTCAGTTGAATGCGTATTGTGAACAATATCCAGAATCGTATCGCAGTTGACGGTACGAACATTGCTATAGTAGGCATCCATACTAAAAATAACGATGCTGATTTCGGATGCTCTTTGATATCGAGGCGCATCGATGACAAAAACATCCAAAAACGCAAATGATGTATGGATGTAGTTTGAAAAAATCAACAACAAGTTTATATCGGTAACACACGGGGAGAAAGTCGCAGGTATAAGCACGACCAATGTAACCCTTCCAAAGGACGACTCCTACCTCATTGAAGATAATGCGAGTAACACGGAAAGATACAAAAAATATATAAAAATAATAATCTTCTGCACAATGTTATTGATGTTGTGCACAGGTATTTTACTAAAATTATAACAGGAGCTGGCGAACAGAACCGGAGTAGCCCACTATAAATTCAAAAGCATTATTCTTTCGAATCGTGATGTTCAAGACCCGTTGCGTTGATCCCTGTTAATATTTTGAATTTAAATCGGCTCTTAAGTTGGCCAAAAAAGCCTTTAAAAAGTACATTTTCAAACGAAACCGGATCAGTCCGATATCCAACTTGAAGATTTTAAAGATTTCATCTATTCTCATTCTGAAGCGGACTTGTCCTTTAAAGTATTCATTTCTTCACCACATTTTTAATCAAAACCGGAAATGTGCAGCTAAAATAAAACACGAACTAGAAAAAAAATCTGTATTTTTTGGACGGCAACACTGGCATTAATCTGGCAACTAAAATATGATTAAAAAATAAATAAATATTATAGTTTAAAAAAAATATAAAGAAAACGCTTTTGTCATCCAAACTAAACGTGTATGCAATATTTCAGCTCAATGGGAAACCGGGAAGTGGGTCAAATTTAACTTCCAAGATTTTTTTACATAGTTAGTTAGTTACAGGTGAAGCTAATAAAAGCGTTTTAATAATCAGCTGTTACTTGCAATCATTGTGGGTGTTTTATTTCAAGTTTAGTGTTAAAAATATCTGGAACTAGATATTACGGAAGTTGTAATCTGTTTTTTTTTCGAACAAAACACAATAAACCTTTCAAATCTATATACTTTTTGCTTTGATTTAAACAAAACCGGATTTTTCCGATATTAATAAAACTGGACTTGTCACACGTTTGCATTCACAACCGGATAAGTACCTACACCTTTTTCAAACAAAACCAGATTAGTCCATTTTTAATTCTTGAATAACTTTTAAAATATAAAAGATTAAAAAATAATAATTACTCATGCAACAAGAGATCTAATCCACCTACCTATAATAATGCGTTGTTATGTTAATAATCACCTCCATATATTGATTTTAGTATTTTAGCCAGTCTGTAAAATTTATTTTTGCGGACTAATCCGGTTCTGTTCGCCAGCTCCTCAACTGTGTGAATTAATTATAGCCTATAAGTACAATGACACCAAGTTAATACCACCCACTAAGGTAGACTATGCACATAACAAAAATAATTTGGTAAAACCAACAGAAACGACCGAATAAAAAATATTGTTTACACCAACAAAAAAAAAAAAGTACGTCTGAATAATTTGACCGTTCAGAAATATCGTCAGGTACATTGGAGCGGTTTCTACAATAAGGGCGTCAATTATCTCACCTAACTAACCAAACACAAAAACACAAAAACATTTATTTATATTTGAACATTGAACTGCACTAAAATAGCATCATGTAGGTACATCGAGGCTGATTCAAGTTTATGGGAGTATTTACTTACCATACAGGTTGCGGCAGATGTTATCATATTAAATGAAACCACGTATTATCACGTTCTGTGACCGTACATAAAAATCAATCAAATCCAATCTGTAGTTTAGCCACAGGAACTACATAAAATTTTCATAATTTTACACTTATCTTTACTAATCTTTAGGCAAAGTTTCTAACTCCAACCTATTCTAACCAAAATAATTTTTATTTACACGTGTAGAACAGATAAATGTGACATAAATTTCTACTTCGATGTCCTTTCACCTAGAGCTAGAAAAATTATGGGAGAGTAAAATTTATTGCATAAACCATGCGTAAAAATCGCAGATTTTTTTGTGTACGGCTTCGGGACATGATACCAAATACGTGGTTTCATTTAATGTGATAACATCTACCGCACCCTGTATGCCGTTCGGTTATATTCATATTATGCTGTTTTGTTTCAGAGCTTCTACCAGCATGTGTTCAACGGATGCTATGCCGTCCTGCTCTTTATAGTCGTCACATTCTTCCTCATTTACGGCGTGGAGGTGTTCTTTAAGGTAAGAATAACCATTGATCTGTACATTTTTTTTTTGTTTTTTTAACCTCCGACAAAAATGAGGGGTGTTATAAGTTTGTGGTGTGTATCTATCTGTGACATCTTATCTCCAAAATGAATGGACCGATTTCAATGCAGTTTTTTTTATTGAAAGCTAGTTTAATCGGGTATCATCGTAGCTATGTTTCATGAAAATCTGTTCAACCGTTCAAAAGTTACAGCTCTTTTTCTAGTTTGAGTCGGAGGTTTTTGCCGGTTAGGTTATTTCTCAGGGTGTGTAATAAAATATATACCCGGAAGCACCTGCAGTTAAATGACTATAATAAAAAAAAAACTAAATGTGTGCTGGGACACACAGTAGAAGTGAAACTTCAACGGATATATCGTCTACCCCCGCCACGCAGCCGTAACGCTCTTTTTCGTGACGGAAAAATCCTATATAGAAGTTTCACTTCAAAAAATAACTTACTTCCTTTTAAGTTTTTGTAATCTATTCCTTCAATATACTTACATAATGACATATACAAGGGCTTAAATAAAAACGCCATACATTTGACCTTCATCCATTAGTTTTAAGCCTTCAAGGTATTAGTGGTACGGAGGCGTGATGTGGCCATAACTGACAAAAGAGAAGGCAGGGCTCGTAAACCTGTTGTAGTAATAGGCCCATAAATTAGCGTATGTGACAGGATGTTTTTAGCTCGTTGATTGTAACATTTGTAACTGGATATTGTATAAGCAAATCTTCGGAATTGGATAGATTCGGTTTCGGTAATAAACAGATCTAATACTGATTTGAGTGGGCTAGGTAGGTCCCATTCCCATCTCATGATACTTTTATCCGAAAATCTAACTGACTCGTCCCCTTCAGCCTCTATAGATTTCCCGGAAATCCCAATAGACGGGAATGTCCCATACATTACCGACTATTTACGGCATCTTCTTAAGTCTTCGTGAAAAGCACAGTGATATTGCATGGTTACTAACAGTATTCTTTTTTTAAATTGACTGCGCTGTGTTGCTTCTACTATAGTTATGTTTTTAAACCTTTTACTAATCATCGCTGTATGAAGTTGTCTTGATTTCATGAATAATGGTATATTAACCAAACTTTTTTAACGAATAAGCTTTATATAACTCAAGTCCTCATGCACGCATGGTCATGTTTGTGAAAAATATAAATCCCAGTCGGCAAGGTCTCTCAAAAGGTTGGCGATTCCTGTTATAGTGTGTGGTACTTTTGTGCCGCATCTGTGGTGATAATGCCCCATTGTGCAGCTAATGGCAGATCATGTGGTTTCCGTCGTCAATGCTATGTTTGTCGCGTCTGTCTGCCGTACATGGCGTCTTTGTAGCCATAATGTCAAAACAAATTCTTTTAAGTGTTATGGTTTCTGCGTAATGGGTTATGTAAGTCTTACATTAGAATAATGTGACTTTTGTATACCTAGTGTTTGTATTACCTGATATGGAAAGAAAGAAGGAAAAATACATTTAGTCTACATAGGACAACAAAAAAGTCACAATAAAATTATACATTGGTAAATACAGGATTTTTTTTTATGTAGTGCGCATAATTTGTAGATTGATTCAGTCTCTGTTCCTCAATGCAACCGCAGTATTGGGATACACTTTAAAACATAACGAAAATTCGACTTAGTATGAGGACACGCATAATATACTAGCGCAAGCCATACAGAATATTTTTTTTATTTTGTTTTGGAGTGAATTTTAGTACTGCGATTGCATTTGGGAATAGACACTGAATCACTCAGCAAATTTTACGCACTACATAAATAAATATTATAGTTTAAAAAAAACTATAGAACACGCTTTATTCATCCAAACTGAACGTGTATGCAAAATTTCAGCTCAATCGGAAACCGGGAAGTGGGTCAAAGGACATTGACCATCCTATATGGGAGCTGGACCAAGTGCTGCCCAGAAAGGACACAAAGTGCATTATGTTCCTTGGCCTAGTACTAGTCTGAAAACTTAAGCTCTTCAAAATCTATCCGAGGAGTTTTAAGGAAAAGTATTTTTTGTTGAGTTTTCTTATTGATGAATAATGACAACCAATGGCGCATTTTACTAATTAATTACAGTACTAATTATTTTAAACAATGTCACACATTAGAATTGCAATAATTTATTTATGAATAATTTATTTACAATGTTACTAAATCATTTATTTATGATATTACTAGCGACCCGTCCCCGGATTCGCACGGGTGCAATTTCTCTACTATCCTTACATTAAATATAAAAGTATTATACATATAAACCTTCCGTGAAAAATTATCCAATAGATGGTGAAAACCCCATCAAAATCCGTTGCGTGGTTTAGGAGTTAGCGGATATCCAGACAGACAGATGCGGAAAGCGACTTTACTATACTACTCGTAAGTAGAGATTACGAATCATTTTTCTATGAATTATACATTGTTTGTTTACATCTTATGACCTATTATGCATAAACGTTCGTTTAAACGTCATTTGAAACGTGAAGTTATGTACTGCTCTTTTGGATGTACATAAATATATGTTCCATCAAATATTCTAAGAGCTTCCCCATTATTTGCGAACAAAGCATTAGGCACCGCTAGATTTCTTTGCATGATCTGTTCTTTGGTCTAGTGATCGAAACCCAAGTGGCGAGGAACAAAATCACTATCTAGGCATTCCGTGGCTATTTTCATTTTCCGTTCAAGATTTTTTCGCGACGTGTTAAAAAACGTGGCGAGTTTTTCATTCGATTCCCCAGTTTTCAGTTTTGATAGGAGTATACCTAGTGCTATCCGTGGACATATTTGTGCTAATAGTGAAGTTTCATTAAATAATCCTTCGAATTCGACACGAGTGCGACCAGTCCAATAAGATAATTCCGCATCATGTTGTTGATGGCTTCTGGGTAGTTTTAACAATTCCAACATTTCGAATACTTGTTGGGCATTAAAACCAAAACAACGATTTGGTGCAGTGAAAAGATCATCCCAGTTTTTTTTTTTTTTTGGCTTTTGTGTACTCGTATTCGAGTATTGTTTGTACAATTGTATACCATACAAGCGTTTGAGTGTTCGGGGCTCGGCAGTAATTCCCAGGAAGACGTAACCTTAGGTTCTCCTTTCCAGACTGATCTTCCACTACAGGCGCATCTTTGACTGCAGGCGCATCTTCCAATACAGGCATCGTTGTCTCAACATGACGAAATTATTTGAAAATATCGACGATTTATACATGTGACTATATCGGAGTCAACTCTATCGTATATAGATGCAATTTCTACATATTGGTAAATATAAATACCAGTATCTATGTACCTATCGGATAGCACAGAGTCATTATATCAGATATCTATAAAGCGGTGGTAATGCTAACCAACAACAAACGAATATATATAATTTTAACTAAAACTACCATTACCAGAAAATCCTTAAAAACTTTTTAACCCTCGGACCGATTTTTTTTAAAATAATTTTTATGAGTATCAATTGATACAAGGAATCATTTAAAAGTACCCCCATGCCTGGGCAGCATTTGGTCCAAACCCGGTCAATGTCCTTTAACTTCCAAGATTTTTTTACATAGTTAGTTAGTTACAGGTGAAGGTAATAAAAGCGTTTTAAAAATAATACCTAAATCTGCTGTCGAGCCGTCCTAAAGTAAAACCACAGATATTTAAATCTATATCTGTGTGTACATTTTTCAAAGTGCGGGCAATCACAACTGTCAACGACTACCATAAATATTTAATAATCTATTAATATTATCTACATCATTTTCCGGTTCAGACAATGCTTGCCATTAGTTAGCCAAGGGAATGTTTCTAGCAGCAACAATGTTAGAACAATGGTGCGATTGGGTATGGTTCTATATCAATGGCCGCAGTTTTAGCAACAAGTGCAGGTGGTGAAGGTATTCTTGCTCATAACTATTGTACGAATACTAAGGTTGAAGACATAATTAAAGCGCTCTTTATGTAGACTGATTATATAAGGTACAAACAACCTTTCTAGTTCCGACCCCTTTAACGGGTTATTGTACATCATTATGAACAATTTTTGCTATATGATCAACCCTGAAATAGCGAAAAGAATATCAGTTGTTCTATACAAATAATTCGACATACTCGACAAAATGTATGGAACAGTAGTTTTTTTTTTCTTGATTTCAGTGTTGGTCTCTTAGTAAAAGTAGCTTATAGTCATGAGTATTATAACCCCTTTTTTGAAAGGGCCTCCGCTAATAAAGTAGGTTCTTATCTGAAAATAACCTAACCGTCAAAAACCCCTGACTCCAACTAGAAAAAGAACTGTGACTTGGGAACGGCTGAACAGATTTTCATGAAGCATAGCTAAGATGATACCAGGTTAAACTAGCTTTCAATTTGAAAAAAAATCGTTCCATCCGTTTTGGAGCTAAGATGCCACAGACGGATACAAAAATACACAGATACATAGATCCACAGATACACAGACCCACTTCATCATCTTTTTTGTCGGGGGTTAATAACACGTTTGTATGAACAACGAAACTATAACTAATTCATCGTGTTTCCTTTGCCCTCAGCTCCGCGGCGAGTTCCTGAAAGAAACTAAAGTATGCACCATAATTTCGCCCCGCCCGGGGCCCTCCTCTGCCGACGATGGAGATGACGTGCAGGACACCCTTGTCACCAAACAGGTAACACACTTAAAATGGACAACACAGTTGTTTCAGGAGGAGGGGCTCATAGCTACGTAGCTACCGTGCAGATCAGTCGATCAGCGAGGTTAAGCTGCTGTTACCGCGGTCAGTCCCTGGATGGGTGATCGTTTCTTCGAATATCGAAGCCCCTCCGTGCCTCGGATAGCACGTTAAGCTGTTGGTCCCGGTTGCCATACGAATACCTTTGACAGTCGTTACGGGAGTCAGCAACCCAAAAAGTCTGACAACCGGTCTAACTTTAGGGTATCAGTGTCTCCCAGTAATTGGGTGGTGGAGGTCAGATGGCAGTTGCTCCGTATAAAATGCTGATTATTTTTTCGTCATTACAATGTTGATCCCATAGAGAAAGTTGTTCAGTTTGATGGTCTGATCCAGACCCTAATATGGCCACGCGTTTCTGATACATGTTGTAGATATATAGGCAACGTATCTATAATCACTAGACTGCGGAAAAATTTATTTGTGGACTACGCAAGTGTTATTGACAATAAATCAAGTTATAACAAAACCTGTATTATATCGTTAGAGATTAAATATATAAAAAATTACTAAATTATACCAAACATTTCGATTGCGTCCGCGGAGGCGGCTGTTTTGATTATTAAAAATTTGATACGGTCCTTATATTATTATGCCCCTAGCAAAAATATAGGCGCAGAACACACGACCATTATCGAGCTCTCAACCATCGATCCATGATCGAATTTATGCTATGAAACTATTGGCGTGTGTGCATGGGATATACGTCTGTGACCAAGTACACAGGAGAAATGAAAGGGCGGGGCATCATTTAAAAAAAAAGATTTGGACACACTTTAGAAAAAATAACTCTGATTTTTTCAAAGCCAATACCAACCAAGTATAGGGTGATTCAGGGGAACATTACCGTAGTTTTTATTTTATTTAGCCTCAATACACGGCCATATTCAAACAATTTGCTATCAAATTCGTTCACAATAGTACATTGATGTTTTTTAAATCTAGTGGAAGTTTACTAATTGCGCTGCCTGCATACCTGTGTGTTATCGACTTAACACATAGTAAAAAAAAAACACGATTAATCTAAGACTATATGTAGATTTAGACAATATTTTTTTAATTAATATTGATAAATACAAAATGACTTCCTGGTATTTATTATAAACTGGAAATTAAGATTGATTGGGTTCTTTTATATGTATTAAATGGCTTCCCCCCAGCCTACCTACGTTATGATTGCCTACCTATAACGTACCTTATTTAGATTTGCAATTTTTTATATGCTACTATTCAATTTTCAACTATTATTAGTTTCATTAATAAATAACAAAGAAGTGGCACGTTTTTATGTATTTTTTAAAACAGAACCTATGTCCAAAGAGGTTTATAATAACAAAATAAATAATATTAAAAAAATATGTGTGAAGGCATTCAATACTGATCAGGTAGGTAATCATAGGCCTCATTATAATTCGCTCGTGAGAGAATATTATCACTACCAAGCAGTGGTGTGCATTCCATAAAAAAAAAGACACTACCTTAATAAAATAAATATAAAGTAACACAAACGTTAATATACCTAGGTTTAAACAAAATTTATTATCAATAAAAACATATGTCATTTACTTGAGAACAAATACTAAATCATAATCCGTATAACATATAATAATTGTCCGTGCACCTACCATACTTTTTTCTCTGCATCACCCTTAGGTTGACTGGTAGAAAATGCCTACGGCATTAAGTCCGCCTCTGTACTTAGTGCATAAAGTATAAATAAATAATTATAATTACAATAAGTTCGCCATCGTCAGTTACAAACTTGTTATTTATATGTCTATAATATCAGTTAATTTAAGTCTTAGGATGAGATGGTCAATCACAAACAACATTCAACTTGACTATACAATACCTACCAGTGGCGAAGGGTGAACATTTTCATAGGGGAAGCCGTCCCAAAAAAGCCCTCCAAAAAAAGCACACTCCAATTAATGCTGCAAGACAAAAATCCATACCGTCTCTTGTAATCTATACATAGTCATTAGTCATGTCTGGAAGAGCTTGACCTAACTGAATAACATGCCTTTTTTATCAGCTGGATGAGTAAATAATATAATATTACGTTGGTCTATGCATTGACCAATTCCTAAAGGGAAGCCGATGGGAATCGGGTTGTATGGACTCTTCGCCACTGATACCTACTAAGTTATGTTTGCTAACCTTGAAAAAAATGTTAGTCTCGTAGTAAAAGTTGTTCGTAATGATGAGTCCAATAACCCCTTAAAGGGCCCCTGATTACGTATGATAAGTACGACCGCTGCTGTCGCAAATAAACGTCCTATTCCATATCCTCTTATGGAAATATCTATAAGCGAGAAAGGGATGCATTGTTTGGTGGTCGCTGTGGCTGTCAGATTTTTCTTACGTTATCAAGGCTAGACTAGACTATACTAGCTAGGCTGGACTAGAAAGGTTGGACCTTATCCACTAACAGATAAATTTAACACCTACCTAGGTATCGAATCTCGGATTTCCCAGTCGGCGGAAACTCTTGTGACCATCTATCCTAACATGCGCGCTGTGACAAAATTTTGTCGTCATTACACGACAAGATGATGCCTTTAAAAACCTGTCACCGGACGGGTTTTTTTTTAATAGCCTGTATTTTCCCACTACAGGTCAACGGCCTCTCTTCCCTCCCTCCACTTTTACCGGTCTATGGCAATTTGGTTAAAAATAATACTAGATAACATAATAGTAATAGACATAATACGACGACAAAATTGTGTCGCGGCGCTTATGAGAGAGAGCTGAGAGTAAGATAATAATTTATTTTATTATTATTATTAATAGCCCGTAGTATCCCACTGCAGGGCAAAGGCCTCCCTTCCCTCCTTCCACTTTTCCCGGTCTATAGCAATTTGGGGCCAATCCTTTAGACAGACGTCCAGCTCATCACGCCATCTCCTTCTGGGCCTCCTTCTTAATAATTTAACCAATAATATATTTGTCTGCAGGGCATTCAAACGGATTTGGCAGACGTGGACGGGACGGTGGACCCTCGCTCCGTAAACGTGTCGCAGCTACATCAGTCGCGCGTGGGCCTCATCAGCCAGGCCCTGATGCTCATACTCATCGCTGGCTTCTTGGCTTCGGAGACGCTCAGCGAGTTCTGGAAAACCAAGTAAGTAGCACCATACTTACAATACTCGCTGCTGTATTTTTGTAATGTTATGGAAGTATTTGGATCTTGTTGAAATTTTTAGGCTCCGAATTTTAAAGATATTGTAATGTGGAATATTAGAAAGAAAAATAATTTTATTCCGTACTACGACAATAATAAGTAATAAATTTATTCAGTTACATTATGTGATCAGTACAGTATGTGATCTTAATTTTAGGTGCCCAGAAATTTTTAAAAACTAAAACATCTTGTTTCTTATCACAATTGTTGTGATATTGTTGGACGGCGGCCCCCAAACTAGGCGTTCGCCTGTATCTTGGGAGCTAGAACGAAACTAAAAGCCAGAAGAAACGAAATAGACGAAACACAAAAAGAGAAATAGGTACACTGGGATAAGACCGCCCTTTGTACATTTCTTTTTCTAATTACTGTATCTTTTCTTCTATTACTGGTGTGCAATAAAGTGTATTGTATTGTATTGTACACTTATAATAAAAAAATTAATAACAATAGAAAAAATGCCATCGAGCATGCCCATGCTATTAAATGCTAGTGTTAGGATCCCTCAGCAAATACAGGATAATTTTTTATGTAGTGCGTAAAATTTGCAGAGAGATTCAGTGTCCGTTCCCAAATGCAACCGCAGTACTAAAATTCAATCCAAAACAAAATAAAAATTCGATTTTGTATGGCTTGCGCTAGTAAATTATGCGTGTCCCCCCATAGTAAGTCGAATTTTCGTTTTGTTTTAAAGTGTATCCTAATACTGCGGTTACATTTAGGATCAGAGGCTGAATCACTCTACAAATTATGCGCACTACATAAACAATTATCCTGTTTAGAAATATCAGGGTGTCTGTTGTCTATGTTCAAATTAGTGCTCATACAATTTAGGGACATTGCAATTATATCCTCCTTGCAAAGGTCATTTCAACTGTGCAATGTCAAGGACTTAATGATAAACTCGGATCATTACCTCCACGCAGTTGTAAGTCTCAATTAAGGGAAACAGACTATTATATACTTCTTTGCGAAGTGACTCACGCACGCCTACTGCATACATGTAGTCTGTCTGATCATCAAAACACTTCGTTCGAACACATATACCTACGTGCAAGTCCAAGGGCTCTTGAAAATAATACTAATTTGATCCCAGTAGCGCCACATTCGTTTAATTGTGAAGGAATCAGCGGATATTTACTGAACTAAAACACGTTGGAATTTGATTAACTTTGAAATTGATTTCAAGTGTTACCCGAAATAGTTTTGATAGGATATATTATTGCGATTTATAATACTAGTTGCAAATGTATCAAGTTTAATTGGTGAGTTTTATGATTTTTTTTTATTCTACTCATAAGTTCTTCAAATCAACTACTTCAGTTTGGTTACCAGTTACTGGGACACGCCCATTGTCTATTCTTTATGGTGCTTCGGTGTTTATTTATTTATACTTTATGCACTAAGTACAGAGACGGACTTAATGTCATAGGGCTCAATTATGGACAGGTGGAGAGTCGCGCGGCGTTCTCATTCGCTCTCTATGAACGGAGATAAGCGCCTTTCTCCGCGTTATACGCTCCGCGCGACTTCTTGCGTCTCCATAATTGAGCCCTTAGACATTTTCTGCCAGTCAACCTAAAGGTGATGCAGAGAAAAAAGGATGGTATCTAACAGTTCCGTTTGTTCCAGAGTCCCAGTGGTGTCCCGCAACTGGCACGACCTGGTGTTCCGTCTGGCGGAGATCGGCGTAGCGCTATGGTTCCCCTGCGTCCTGTGGAACTCCATGGCTCCCGAGCGCCTCTGGTTGCTCAACCCGCGCCGGCTGCTGGCCAGGCAGTTGGACGACGCTCGCCTCGCGGACCTACTCGCTCACCATCATGACCCCAAGGTAAATGGTGATAGGAATCTTTACACTACATGGAAATGTTATAGTACGCGCAAATCTTTATGAGCCCTCGAACTCTCTCCCTCTAGCACTTATACGCTTATTATAGGTGCTTGAGAGAGAGAGAGAGAGAGTTCAGAGCTCAGTTCAGGGCTCATAAAGATTTGCGAGTACCTACTATAGACGTAGTCATAACAATACAGTCTATTAATGTCCCACTGTCGGCTCGGGCCTGTTTTCGGAATGAGAATTTAATTTAATTTTAAATTTAATTTATATATACGGCTCTGCCAATTACATACATTAATATAAAGATTATAATAAAAACTAATTAACAATAAAAAAAAAACAGAACGGTAGAAGGGTTAAGGCCTTAGTCCACTACGTTGACCTAGTGCGGGTTGGCGGACTAATATACACCATCGAGAACATATTTGATGCCCTCTCTGGTGTGCAGGTTTCCTTAAAGCCCTACTTTGTTGGCCAGAGTCACGGCATAATGGGAACACCATTATGCCGTGACTCTGGCCAACAAAGTGTCGTCCAGTCAGATAGTTCAGAAATGCAACACGATCAAATGTGAATAGTGCCACATACTCGTAACTAATCTGTTCAGCTAGAAGGCCAGATGAATTCTTGTCGGCCAGACATCCGACCGGGTAACGGGCACTTACGATGTTCACCGTAAGGCGCGGCGCAGATGACGGACTTTTTGTCCGGCAAACTACCGCGGACAAGAAATTTTACGACAAAAAATTGCCGCAGACAAGAATATTCGGGATGGACTCAACGTAGACGACAGTTATTTTGTTTGTAGTTGTCGTTAAAACTCTAGTGTCCTCACTGGCAACAACTACAAACCACAATCATTCTAGTCCGCGGTAGTTTGCCGGACAAAAAGTCCGTGTTCTGCGCCGCGCCTTAACGTAAGTAATAACCGAATTCTGCTCACCACTCCTGTATGGCGTGCAAGGCGCGAGGCTATCAATGCAATTCGTATAACTACATAGTTTTTTAAATTGAAATGAGCCTGACATGCACTTTTCTAACATCAGGCATTTAAAGCAAAGATGTTAAGTGACCATAGTAGATGTATTAGATAGAAGTGATCATCTCTACATAGAATAAAATAAAGTCACTTTCCGCGTCTTTCTGTATATCTGGTAACTCCGCCTTAAACCACGCAACGGATTTTGATGCGGTTTTCAACATCAGTTAGATAATTTTTCACGGAAGGTTTATATGTATAATACTTTGATAATTTAATGTAATGATAGTAGAGAAATTGCACCCGTGCGAAGCCAAGGACGGGTCGCTAGTATAGTCTATAACAAATTCAAGATAATAGATAAACATGAAAATCAATTATTGTAAATTACATGGTGGACTCTGAAATAAAGTAAATTGTTTTAGTGTTAAGTACATAAGTCCAATTCGCGGTTACTTTAGTATTAGTACAGGAATCTTTGTTAAAACAAAATAATAAGTTGCGGTCAAATATTATACCATTGTTATAATAAGACGCGGCGCAGACCATGAACATTTTGTGCGTGTATTGACGCCGCAAAAAGCCGCAAAATGTTCGTTCAAACGTCTGCTCAGCACCTAATTGAACCGCGTTTGTATGCTTGCGTAATATCGCCATAAACATTACCAGTGATACTGATAGATTAAATTATATAGGATATGTTGCGGAATATTAGACGATATTTTAAATAAAAATCTCCGAACAGTTTTAAAAGCTTGTATTCAGCCAAAATTACAAGAGAAGACAGAGAAAAAACAAATGACAATAAAATGTTTAAAAATAGAACAAAAATCATACAAAAATATAAACACAAACTAAATGTCTTTTAAAAATTATTTTTCATCGTCACATTAACTGCCAGTAGCTACTAAGGCTAGACTGAATTTTTTCTAATTTTAACAGGTTTATTTTATTGTTTCGTGGTTTCTGAAATTCTGACCGAATAATCAACGATGACGCTTGCCATGCGTATCATAAAAAGCACCAATTTTTTAATGTTTATCTGTGAAAAGGTAACACACAGATAAACTTTGTTTCGCATTTATAACATTAGAAAGTGAGGGTTATAACAAGTAATAACAGAGAAATCATCAATGGTCATATTTAAGAGTGTGGATCAGACCATCAAATTGAACAAATTTCTCTATGGGACCAACGTCGTAGTCGCGATAAAATAATCAGCTGTCCCATACAAAACTTCAATACCTATTCGACCGAAACGTATGGGACAGCTGATAATTTTTACGCAATTACGATGTTGGTCCCATAAAGAAAGTTATTCAGTTCAATGTTCTGATCCACACCCTGTTATGACCACGCATTTCTGATACACGTTGAAGTGTGATAACTTTAGATAAAATGTGAACTGTAATATCGGTATTATAGGTCATTAGCACCAGCTAACGACCTATAATACTGTTAAACAGTTTCACAAGATATTGTCACAAGATGGTTCTTGTCTTGTGACAATATTTATGTACAGTTTGATATCTGCATAACGTCGGTGCGCTTGCCAAATCTGACATGTGTATTTGAAGAACTTTTCAGGACTACAAAAAAACAACAAAATATGGCAAAAAATATCTAATTTAGTCTAAGATAATAAAGATAATGTTTTTTTATTAGACCAAATTAGATATTTTTTGCTATATTTTGTTGTCCTGAAAAGTTCTTCAAATGCACATGTCAGATTTGGCAAGCGCACCGACGATAATAAACGTGTAATATAATAACATAATAATTCAGAGCTCCGTCATTATGCTATCGTACTATATCAATTCGTCAAAATATCAACACACAAAAGTGAGTTTCGAATCGAGATCGAGATGTTATTACAGCTATTCGTATACGATGTGGAATTATAATGTATGACTTACAAGGAAATTTGATGATGTTATGATAAAGAAATCATGCAAAAACAGAAGTATTAAAGCGTAATGCGTACCCAGCTTTTGGTGAATCAGAATTTCGAATTTTTGGTTGTTTACAATGTTTTCCTTCACCGATAGCGCTATTACCCAGCGACACTTTGCCAACGACAGGGATATAATAATGCAGCTAGCGTCTTCGTCAGCTTTTCGGCGGTTGCGGCCCTAAGGCCCTCCGCAAAGTGTGGGTCGTCTGTAAGAATGCTTAGAAAGAAAAGAAAGAAAGAAAAGAAAGAAAAAATGATTTCTTTCGGACTCGCACAGAAAATTACATACAAAAAGAAAACATTAAAATAATAACAAAAAACTAATTAAAAATTCCTGCACGAGGCTAAAAATGGCCCCTATCTCAGCATCTGCTGCGACAGATAAAATAAATGAACACTGTTGAACACTGTTGTCACTGTTGAACTTAGAACGTTGTTGATAAATAATGTGTATATTACATAAGTCATGAATTAATTTTACCCATTGGTGCATTCGAGCCCACAACCTACGTATACTATCACAGGGACCACTGCTTCGTATATATTTTACAGTTATATTTATTCTCATTTCTATTGTACCGGAAACTTCGTTGTGAAACGAACTCCGAATCGTCTCCACTCATTATGGGCAATATCATTTGGTGTCGAACAGTTGTCCAGCCTTCAAGCTTATAATGCTACCGCTTTTGTTTCAATGTGTTAATTTCGAATTATTAGAATTGTTAGACACTGCTCCGTGTATGGAAACCAGTCCATTAACTGCTTATCAGTAAATAAGCAATGGCTTCTAGGTCTCATATTGAATTAATAATAACCTAACCTAACCGTCAAAAACCCCTGACTCCAACTAGAAAAAGAGCTGTAACTTTTGAACGGCTGAACCGATTTAATGAAACAGCTAAGATGATATCCGATTAAACTAGCTTTCAACTTAAAAAAACTGCATCGAAATTGGTTCATCTGTTTTGGAGCTATGATGCCACAGACAGATACACTGATCCACAGATACATACTACAAACAAAACTTTTTTTGTCGGGAGTTAAAAATAGAAAAGAAATGTTTTTTTTTTTAAATTAATACACCAAATCTTAATGACGATATTTGGTCCAATGAGGGCTTATCCTGAATTTGTAAAGTAATTCTGTCTTTAGCTATTGCTTCATCATTGTTTTCACGGGCTTCACAAAAAAGGTTATTATCTTCAAAAACCGGAACCGGTTTTCGAACCAGAACTGGTTACATTCCTCAGAGTCTCTTGCAGTTCTGCCGACTGAGTTGGAAAGACAAGGTGGAGTACATAGTCCACCTAGTGTTGTACTGGCGCTGGGTGATCTGCAGGGTTGTTCTCAATGTAGTTCTGCCGCCTTTGGCTATTGAGGCCGCAGAAGACGGGAAGGAAACTGATAATTCTGATACTGTTCTGAATTTGCCGACTAAATTGCCGGTGAGTTGAAAAAATTAGGTTGGAATGGGTAGGTGTATAGAAAGAAATACACAGGATATTTTTTTATTTGCAGATTGTTTCAGTGTGCGTTCCCAAATGCAACCGCAGTAGTAAAATTCACTCCAAAACAAAATAAAAATTTGATTTTGTATGGCTTGCGCTAATAAATTATGCGTGACCATACTAAGTCGATTTTTATTTTTATTTTACAGAGTATCCCAATACTGCAGTTGCATTTAGGAACAGAGACTCAATCACTCTACAAATTATACGCACTACATAAAAATACCTGTATTATAGTTTGATTTACGGTTTCTGTTGCCTAGTTTGGTATACCACGTTTAAGCATAAGAAGAAGAAGAAGCATTTATGAATTTCACCTGTGACAACATAATTCATAGAGAATAAGTAGAAAACATACCTGAATTTCCATGAATATTTTAAACTTACATCCCAGCGAGGCGGTTTCGCTTCCGCCCACTTTAGCTCGTCATAGTGTCTTCACTCATCAGCTAGATCTTGAGCTAACGCCGTGTTTGCTTCGGCACATAATAGCTGTTTTATTTAGTGTAAGTATTAATTCGACTCCTTTGTAGAAACTAACAAAATAAAGGAGGTATTAGTTAAGGATTGGAACTGCAGTGTGTGATGGTCGTTCGATCCGACTATTCCATTATTATTTATATTTCGAATATCGAAATATAAATTATTCTCCTCATAGGGAGCAATTTACTGACAGCACATTTCCTTTCCAGCGAAATGTGGAGACAGACTCCTTGGTGGGCAGCGTGGGGTCAGCTCGCGACTGCTGGATCTGCTACGACAGCGCGCGCTCCGAGCCGCTCATCCGACCG
The DNA here is from genome assembly GCA_932294325.1 of Allophyes oxyacanthae. Classification (NCBI taxonomy): domain Eukaryota; kingdom Metazoa; phylum Arthropoda; class Insecta; order Lepidoptera; family Noctuidae; genus Allophyes; species Allophyes oxyacanthae. The sequence continues at coordinate 8,571,726 of OW028632.1, read as the reverse complement.
TGTCGCTGCACCGGCGACGTGTCTGCCGTGCATCATGACTGCCTCAGCCGCTGGCTCGTTGAGGTAGGGACTCAAGTAATTAAATAATAAACTTTGGGAAACCCATAGGCTTCGAAAGAGTAAAGTCGGGCTACGGTTGAGAATTGTAGCTGGTTACTCCTACAGATAGTGCCACGAAGACGCGCTCCTAATAGCTTACAGTACAGTGCAATGTTATGCTGTGTTAGTTCTATTTTTACACACAATATAATTAGTGTATCTGTGGTCAACATACGCACAATAAGATGAATTGTACAATCACGAGAAAGCGTCACTGTTAATTGGAAAAGATGCTCTCTAAAAATAGTGGGGCGCATCTTCGAGGATGGCACTATCTGTACATTCGCTACAACTAACTTGCTTCGTCAGTAACAAGTCTACGATGTTTGCTACGCCAGTAGCAGTTTAATGACAGTTCCGATGTCAGGAACAAAAAATATACGATGTTTGCTACGCCAGCAACATTCTGACAGCGTTTGCTACGTCAGTAACTGTCCACTATGCTGTACTACAACAACAGATCTACGAAGATTGCTACGGCAGTAGCAGATCTCAACTGCTGCTACGACAAAGTAATCGCTCCGTAGTAGTCGCCTTTAGGCTGACTAGCTATTACGATGGTATTATTAGCGTTTTCTTACAGAAAGTTTGTTATATGAAAGTGAATGTTTATTGTTCCGTTTTAGATATTAAATTATTTGGTTTTCATGTTACAGAGCGCGGCGAGTCCTGACGGGCTTAAGTGCAAAGTGTGCAACACACCTTACATTGTTCAGGAGACCAACAGGTTGGTTATAATGACTATATAGTATAGTCATATATTTGACTAGTAGTCAAAATGTTTAAATTCAAATTCATTTACTTATTTCAGACGCATGTCCCAAATAATTTTTTGTAACACTTACAAACTATGTTATACTCGTACACAAATGACGATTGTGATTGATGTTTTATGAAGCCGGGTTAGGTTAGAAACTTGAAAATTGGAAAATTCATAGGTTTTATGACGTTAGCTACCAGTAAGACAGGTGTTTTGAAAATTGTACTTAGAAGGGAGACGAAAACACTTACCACGCGGGGAAAAGTAATTCTTTAAAGTGAATTGCACCGCAATTTTAAGAAATTAAAAGAAAAAATCTTTTCAGCTGGTTCTACTGTGGTTGTTATTTCCCATTGCCTAAAAATACATAATTTTTTCAGAGTGGTATGGGAGCGCGGGTTCACGTGCGCTCATTGGGCGCGTACGGCCCTGGCCGTCGCGTGCATGTGCGGCGCGGGCGCGGCTGCGTGGATGTGCGTGCAGCTGGCTGTGTCGCCGGTCGCGAGGGTGCTAGCGGCCGGGGCAGCGCTGCTGGTGTGCTACGTGGCTATCAGGTGAGGCTTCCTATCTGCTCGTAAACCGACACTGAAAATTAAATTAAATTAAAATTAGGATTTTTCAACCACAAAAGGCTGTGAAAACAGGTCTTTTTTATATACTAGATGGCTTCGATCGCATTGGCTACCTCTGAGAAAAAACATCGAAACAGACTCAGGAGTCACGGTATATCTGAAAGTCTAGACAAACACTCTAAAACCATAAACATATTATTATCTTTTCAACTAATCCACTAACCAAATTAAATCATAAACTACTCGAAAAGGGATCAAAAACACCTTTTTACATGCTCCTTGTTATTTTTTTTTCGAAAATATGTAGATGTCCGGTCAGCATAATTCGATTAGTTGCACTGTATTTACGTATGAAATATTAATAAAAATAACTTTATTCTTCCAGATTCCTCGGCATGAACACAGTGAGCGCCTACCAGCGAGCAAAAGTGTCATCCCTACGCATTTTGACCGAGCCACTGACCGAAATAACCGGTCAAAACGATCAGGGCCAGTTATCAACCATCAGCAACACGGTGACCGTAGAGATTGCCTCCAAGGTCGTGCTCGAACGCGCCCTCAAAGGCGACATGAACAAATAACTCCAGTAACTGTTATAATAACGTTAAATAACGGTGATACGTCAGTACAAACGCAGTGATCAGTGTTGTGATACAGTGTTACAGACTCGTAATTTATTTTTCCTTTTAACATGGCCTACCATGAACTCTATTGCCAGTCAGTTTAGGCGTTGCTCTGCCAATGTGACAGAAGTTCAGTTTAAGGACGAAAAGTGAATTGCATGGAACTTGAATGGGATTCAAAATGTTAGTGATAAACCCTGGACTTCAGTGATGTACTGGCTAAAGTTAGTCGAGTGATAATCGACTATTTCAACTCGCGAGTTAAACGGACTAATCGATTAAATACTTGTTCGTATAGATTCGATTCTCGATATATTTTAATCTTCTTCATTACTTCATGGAATAAGAGGATGTTCTACAAAATTAGTATTCTTATTAATTTGTATTTAAAAAATAAAATGACTGTCACTCACGCCTAACGTTGTGAAATATATTTTGTTAATTTCAAATTCTCTTTATGCCAAAATCTATTATGTTTTATTTTATAATCTAAAATGACAGTCGACATGCCATCAAAAACAATGTAGATTAAAGAATTAATAGATCAAAACAAAAATGTATAATAATACAGAGATAAATAATTATTCAATGGCGCACGACACTACCCGATGTACAAAATATAGTGTGTATTATAATCGTTCACAAAGAGAGTGGAAGGCTATAGGGGAGAAATTTACAAACAACCCGAACAAAAAAGAAATGTTCACAGAACATAGATCAATTAATGAAGCAGGCTTCTATAAGCATCTATTACACCTCCAATGTATGTTCAGCAATATTGGCTAGTATAAGAAATAATTGGCATTTCAGAAATGGGGGGGGGGGGATTTATTCGCTTTCATGGCGCCCCCCAAATTCTAGCGCCCTAGTCCCTCGCCTACTTTATCTATATGGTTGGGTCGGTTCTGGAAAAGGACCTATTAAGAGACGTCCATGTAATGGTTCATTTTACTTTGGAGCGTGCGGTGACCTTTATGTCATTCAAAATTGCAATTATTTACGTGTCTTCGTAAAATGCAATAATTATACTTGGTGTATTACTAGGATTGTATAGCAGTGGCGAAGGGTGAAAATTTTCAAAAGGGAAGCCGTCCCAAAAATCTTCCAAACAAAACACTAACCAATAATTAGTACGGCAAGACAAAAATCCATACGTCTGGAAGAGCTCGACCTAACTGAATAACATGCCTTTTTTTGTCAGTTGGGATGAGTAAATAATATAATATTACGTTAGTCTATGCATTATCCCATGTTTAAAGGGAAGCCGATGGGAATCGGGTTGTATGGACTCTTCGCCACTGTTGTATAGTATGTTGACCCTTTCAGCTAAGCTAAATGCTGGTGGTAAGATTCAATAATACAACGAGTGGGATTCGAACACACGACCCCTCGTTTACCAGCCTGACTTTAGCCTTTGCGTTATTCTAATCACCACTTCAGCAAATGATTCCACAGACAGGCAGAACATTTTTTGAATATCGGTGTGTCGTGCCTTTAAAATTATCTATTATCTTACATTTGATATCCATTCCCTAAATATGTCTTATTTCAATATTATTATGATAATAATATACGTATCTACAGAACGTTTCGTGGAGAATTATTCGTATTAACATTAGGTTAGTTATAATATCGGTGATATATTTTTTATTTATTTGTTATGCTAGTGTCGTATTCCATTTTATTGGTTTTAATTATCAATATTGGTGACGATTCTGATGCGCACTTTGAGAGAGTTAAACTAAAACAAATACGTAACGTTTTAACGTTTTCAAAACTGATAAAAACCGCAAAAAGCCTATAAAATGCATCAGCAATTTGGCGAGTAAAATTTTATGAAAAATGTACCTAACTTAATAAAGAATATATAATAATAAACTAAGGATGTTCGTCTCTTTTTGTCTCAATAAAAAAAGAAAGTGACAGATGACGTTAGCCTAGTTTATGCTGTCAAAATAAGCAACAGAATAGACACCATTGCGATACATTTTTGACTATGATTAAGGCATGACAAGTCTTGTGAGTCACATTGTTATAGTACCACAAACTTATCTGACCCGGTCATGGCGTCGCTGCCGTCGCTTTCACCAATGTCATCTCCCTACAAAAATGACATTTTAAAGAGTTTTAAAGTAATTTTTGTTCTGTAGCGACGTTAGTTCTAATTTTGGTCACCGGGTCAGATAAGTTTGTGACACTATACCTACAAAATGTCGGTCAAGTCAGGATTGTAGTTATATTTTAAGTCATCATATTGATTGACATTTGTAAGTTTATTACAAATTATCGCTTTATGAAAAATCAGGCCTAGATCTTATTGATTTTCACACCAATGTCAAATAGAAAATGAATACGTGATTAGCATATCCTGAATAACATTTCACGAAACGAGTTGTATATTTTAAAGTTATTTTTAATTATTCGAACATAGGAATAGTATCTAGAGGCTATAGCGGGGCGCATGTTCCTAACCGCTGTGTTGTGATATTAACTGCGGTGTTGCCTGATTTTTACGAAAATCCTTATAATGAACATAAAAAATTAAAAATAAATATAAATTAAACTTTAACATTTTTTGTTTTCTTTTTATTGGCTTTTCCTTTTTTCTTGATTATTTTGAGTTGGAATTATTGTGTTAAACGTGAATTTAATTTATTGTGGTATAGTTGCGTCAACAAGTATAAATAAATTAAAATCGACACAAAAATTGTTTAAACTACGACAGCTGTTTTTCGCGAATGCAATCCTCACAAAGTTGCTTTTGTTGTCAGTGCCAAATAAATGTATGAACATGGGTATATAACATTAACAGAAAATGTTTCGAAAAATAAATATTAGATCTAAAATAATTTTGAAGTCAATATTTTGGTTCGTAAAAATACTGGCTATTTTTGGTTTGGTGAAAAGCTCCAAGACAGTTCCAAATAAAGGTTTCATCATTTGTAACGCATTGGGCGTAGCGTGTTCTAAAGGGTCGGGATGTAAGCTGATCAAGATTGCTCATACAAGAAATTGATTCTCCAAAAATCCCAATGTTGCGGAGTTTCGTCTGTGTCTGAAATCGAACTATAGCTACGCCTACAAGCTCTTTGTTAAGAGGAGTTTCCCCACAGTCCACCCGGCCGCGTTGAGTATTTGAGTTAGGTGTTGCCATCTCTGTTGAACGTCACCAGCCCACGCGCGCTCTGGTGATATAACACTCATTTTGCGTCATCTTCGCGCGTATATTTTATATTTCGTAATTTGAAAATGATTCAATGAATATGGTAGATATGTGGATAAAGATTTTAATACAGGATAATCATTATTTTTTCTGTCTGTGCTTTTTCCAAATAGGTATTTCTAAATTGATTTATTGAACATTAGGTTGGAGTTGGGTCTATTTTGACCGAAAATTATCAATCGAGTACAACATTTTTTTTTTATTTTTTAACTGAATTCTGACAAACATAAGACACAGATATTAGTTTCTAGATCGTGTTTTCAAAATGTTATTGACTTTAATTGATTTATATTCAAAATAGGATCAAAATTCTTTTATATCGAAACTTCTCATAAGGCGATAATTAAAATAGTAAGGGCCATGTTCACCGACAATATAACAGATGGTTAAAATAAAAACGGTCGTTTACACATATAAAAATACCTGACAAACGGTTGATTTGTGTCCTAACCGTCTGTTATATTGTTGGTGAAATTGGTCCTAAGTCGATTAACTTTTTTGTAAAAGAAAAAGTTGCCCCACTAGAGTTTTTCTTGTATCGTGGGTACAGATTACACATATACATCTCAGATGCACAACATCTAGACTCGAAATAACTACGTGTAGGCAAATACTTATTCCATGCGGCAATCGAACCTGCTACATGTAGCGAAAATAGCCACTGCGCCAATGGAGCCGTCAAGGTCCATCCATAGGAACAAAAAAAAAACAATGTAAATATGATTTAAAATAGTTTAAATGATAAAAGAACAATATTTTTCTAATATAATTCGCCAAAAAAAGTTCAAAGTAGAATTAAAAAAATGTTAAAATTGTTTCAAAATCTCGTAGTCACATCTTATTGTCTTTGTAAATAATGTGCAGATTTCAGAATTTTAGATATTGCCAAATGTTGTTAATGTAGTTCAAATATTGTAGAAAACGATATGTGCATGTACCTACAGTATACACAACTTATATGGCTTACCGATGTACCTGCGCAGTTGACAAAATTTTAATACGCGGGAATTGGTCAACCAATCAGAAAGCTGCGCGCCAAAATTATCTGCCACTACGCGCCAAGAGCGCGACCTTCAGTCAGCCTTACAATGACACGCAATGTATAGAAGCGCGTGAGCGAAATAGGCACGGTAATCAATTTTTAAGGTTGAATTTAAATCTATTTAAAGTTTCGGGTATTTTCGTCGGTCTTCTTTTAGTGTCTGCGCGAACAAAAATTGCAATCGCACCTTGTCTTTTGTGTCATACTGTTCTTATGTAGGAATTTATCTGGGCCCTGGCTATGCCGTGTCAAAAAATATCACACAAGGAACGCGATCGCGTAACGATATTGTTAAACAATTAAAATACAATAATTTCAGCCCATTACTGTCCTACTGCTAGGCACGGACCTTTTTACTGAATGAGAAGGATTTTGGCAATAGAACACCAAGCTGCACGCTGGCCTGGAGGCCTGCCAGTAATGTTTTTGACTTATCGTATAACGTTAACGTAAGCAAACTTTGAATCAAATATACCTACACGATCCTTGATATTTTTTGGAAATACATGCAGAATTTTTAGATTTTCATGAAACAAACGTGTATGTAGCGTCAACCTCTCCGCTCGATTAAGGTCCGATTAAATGCAATAGAATTATTGTAGGTACTTTTCATTCTAAATTTGCTTACGTTAACGTTACGATACGTCAAAAAACATTCGTGGTTGGCCCCCAGGTGACACACGCGTCCTTTAAAAAGTGTAAAGTAGACAATAGACAATCGTGGTTGGCCCCCAGGTGACACACGCGTCCTTTAAAAAGTGTAAAGTAGACAATAGACAATCTAGGTACATATATTATCTCTATGCAATCTATTGTTCCAGGAGCCTTAAGTTGCTTACTATAGAACATTTTGGAGCCCTCTCAGCGGGGTTAGCACGGCAAGAAATCGGTGTTAGTGAAATCGGTCCTTTAATTTGTAGACAATGCTTGAATTTCCGTCAAATAGTATATTTCGCGCCGTAAAATATATTTTGGAATATTAAATATCTATTTTGCTATTCTATTTTATAAAAATGTAGATTGCTAGGTATGTGTGATTTAAGACGTAGCGAGTTGTTCAGTAGTCGTGACTAATTCCAAGCAAATATCAATATGTATGTTTCGGAGCCTCAATAGAGTTTTTTGAAAGACATTTTGTTATGTAAAAACATTTTTTGTAACACAAAACCGTAGCTAGAACTGAGTTAATTTTCAGTAAATTAGGTTTCCATGTATCCAATTTAGGCTTACAATAGGCTACAGTTTTGTTTTTTTTAAATTCCAATAGTTACCTATTTTTCGTTCCGGTCCATTATAAAAGCTGGACAATAGTACGTAGATTACGGATTCTACCAACCATATCATTTTTTCAAGTTAACTTGTTGTATCTAAAAACTTTACGTACCTAATACTTTAATAACTAGAGTCATATATTTGGTGTGGTAGGAAATGTTGATCGGTGTCGTCAAATGTATGCTCGACGTCAATCGTGATTGTGCGTCCTTTAAGGGCTATTTTCACCGACAAAAGAACAGATGTTTAAATTCAATAAAAATAAATAATTCAGATGTATAAATGGCGTTTATTATTTTACTAATTAATGTACAAAAAAATTACATGTTTATTAGCGTTGAGAAATCTAGTCTTGTTTTTTGAATTTCACGCGCTTAACTTAGTCTAAAATTTGGTTAGTTAACGTAATGTCAGTCTGAAAAGTTATCGTGTTGTAGGTAAATATTAGAATAGGTACAACAAATCATTGATCTCTGTGACATGCGATGTGTAGACTCGATTGTTCTAAATTGCTAAAAGTTAGTGATTCGATATAAGTATCTACCCAATGTTGGTAAACAAGGATTCGGCGAATTTTGTAAATATTAAAATTAAGATTCCAGTTTTATGTGTATCTGGATGGTCGTGACATTAATAAATCTAAATTATACAATTACAGTAAGATGTATTGTTTTATTTTTTCATCATATAGATAATTATTTGGTGCCTGTCTCACACAAAATGGTCCTCTCACAGTGGAGCTATACGCAAAAAGGGATTTTTATGGTAGAATGATCGCCCATCCATGAAATGAAATGAATTTATTTGCATAAATGTGGGTACAAATTGTGTTAAAAAGATGTGTTAGTTCAGCACATTGAATAACTTGATGATTAATTGACGGATACGTTGCCCTCCTAAGGCTGAAGGTTAGAGGATGAATACCTTGTGTTCCCATAATTTCCCTGGCTGTTCCTATCCTTCACCTGAAACACAACTAATCTTACACATTATGTACCACGACGGCTGCATAGCTTGTGGAACTCTAGAAAGTAAACATACTATGAGGGGTAGGTATAGAGTCTGGCCAATGAAAGCTGTCCATGAAAAACGGCGGCAATTTAAAGAATCTGAAGCTGTTCTCACAGATTGTATACCCACTTCATAAACGGAGTTGATACTAAATAGTATTAGGATTATTAAATAATAATCCTTGAATATTCCTTAAATACAATTTCATACAGTGTATATTCAGTGAGAACAGCTTCAATTTTTTTAAATTGCTGTCCTTTATCTTAGACAGCTTCCGTTGGTCAGACTACCTATACCCGCCTCAATCTAGCCTATAGCATGAAACTCTAGAACGTTCTAGGCTCTGAACCTGGTGCAATAAGTTTGTTCCTACTGTATTGCTCCGACGTGGGAAGTCCCTAGAAGTCGCCACTATCCGATCTACCCTCAGGCAGCGCCTGACCAAATTATAATAACCAAGTCTATGAATAATAATATGTGGGGATTTGGCTTCCAGGTCCAACAGTTGAAGCGACTAGCGATGGGTTATAACAGCCAATTGTATTACCTGTTATCTCTGTTATTGTTACACAAAAATAACAGAATGAAATATCTTTTACTAAATAACAGCCTGTTATTTTCATACTACCACAATATAACCCACCTTCTAAGTACTTAGACCTGTTTATGTATGAAATACTAGGTGTCTTTCTTTCTAGCAAGCGCCAATCCAGTTAGTAAGAATGAGAGCAAAACTGTTATTTAACAAAATAACAAGCAAGGTTTGCTGTGAATGAAAGTGTCTGTTATTTTTATATATATTTTTATGTAAGTATGTCGCAGGTCTATATGTCCATGCATCCATCCAGGCAGCGTTTTGTTCCCGGCAAAGAATAGAAGATTGCATCTGTGGGTTTCATAAAAGGCAAGTAAGGGATTTTGTCAAGAGGATGAATATCTACAGTTATTGGCAAAAGTACTGCAATCACCAATTCGTCGTCAAGCTAAGGGCCATGTTCACCGACAGTTTATCAGATGTTTAAAATTAAATCTACCGTTTACCGATACAATAATTCATTAAACGGCTAATTTTGCTATAATCGTCTGATAAGCTGTCGGTGAACTTGGGCCTAATGAACATCTACTAATCTTGAATTGAATGAATCTGTCCTTTTAAGGTCTATATTTAGCAGCGGACGCTTATACACGCTGGCACGGTTGGCGCAGTGGCATTCTGCGCTACGTTTCGCAAAAAAATTACCGATCATGAAGTTTGGACTCCCATCTTCCCAAGAAAGCTCAATGTTTAGTTTCTCATGATCGTGTGGAAGTTTATTAAATAAAGTCGCTTTCCGCTTCTGTCTGTCTGTATATCCGCTAACTCCTCCTAAACCACGCGACGGATTTTGATGTGGTTTTCACTATCAGTTAGATAATTTTTCACTGAAGATTTATGTGTAAAATACTTTCATATTAATTAATGTAAGTATAGTAGAGAAACTGCATCCGTGCCAAGCTGGGCCGGGCCGCTATATTGTATATACAATATATATATATGTAGGACTTGGTACCTATGCAATAATTGTACATTCATGCATACAACATAGGCACCGACTGGCACACGATAGCTCCAGTGCATCGATTTTAACCATTTTTGGCTGCGAGCCAGTTTAATATCGTTCTCTCAAGGTCAGGCATACAGCAAACTTTCTTTTTTTACAGCCTAGTTTTAGGTTTCGTGACGAAAGAGATAGTTTTGGGTTCTTGGTTGTCGAGCGTATTACATTCAGTACCTACCCATAGTAATAAAGGGAGGGCATAGCGGAACCTTTCGTTTAAAATTGGAGCTACTCGACTGGGGAAGTACCTACCTCCACCTTGCAGAATATCGTAGTCAAATAACACTGCTCTTTTGCAGTGTTGTGTTCTTAACGGTGAGCAAGGTCGCCAGTGTTCCTTGGGCAAGCGTTGTGCTGGCCGTTAAGTAGGGGTCCCCCTTACTACCAACGCGACGCTAGTAGGTAGTAGGGTTGGTAACGCGCGAGTGATGGGTGTTGCAAGCGTCCATCCATAGGTTACATAAATTAAATAATAAATTAATAAAAATACCTAATATATTTTGATTCTTTGTTTTATGTACCATCATTATTTTATTAGTAATAAAATAAATTTTAGATTAGACACCGAGGTGCGGTGCATCTGAGAAGTGTCCATGAAAAATTTCTATATACCTACATTAATATAATATACCTACCTACCAGTGGCGAAGGGTGATAGGTAGTTGTGAAAGGGGAAGCCGTCCCAAAAATGCCCTCTAAATATTGCTTCAATTAATGCTGCAAGACAAAAATCTATACCGTCTCTTGCAATCTATATATTATAGTCATGTCTGGAAGAGCTCGATATAACTGAATAATAGCCTTTTTTTTTTAAGTTGGATGAGTAAATAATATAATTATCACGTTGGTCTATACACTAACCAATTCCTAAAGGGAAGCCAATGGGATTCGGGTTGTATGGACTCTTTGCCACTGCTACCTACATTATTTTATCTGTCTCCACCTGTCTCCACGGAGGATTCGCCTCCTGGTGATCTGTAATACAGATTCTTACTACATCAGATACCAGTCTATAATATACGTGTGTTTCTGATAATAATTTATGTTTCTGTGATGATGAGAAAAATAAAGATAGGTATATTCTATCCTATTCTATTCATAATAAAATTAATCGTGATGAACATGAGTACCTGCTTAGAATTTCTAAAGGACCAGGTTTTATGTATTTTGGCTTCATATTCTCAGAAGCCATTCTGGCCTAGTGCCAATAAAATAGACGACTGAATTTTGTAACTTTTTTCACATTTTTACACCCGTGTAGGTTTCTTAAGAGGGACTTAGGCTTGAAGTGTTAGCATCATCATAAATTATCAGCTGGTATATATCGACGGTTGAAAAGCTGTTTGTACTAAGCGACATTTTTTTAAATGTTTAAAAAATAAAATTAAATCCTTTCTTTGTACCTCATTTTCCTGTAACATTAAAAAAATGTCATTAGACCACAACATTGAAGGGCCGTTGGGAAAATTGATTTAATCACCGCGCTTGGAACACGGATTGATCCTTGTACGACACAAATAAGAAGTCGTAAAACCGATCAGTAAGTACTGCAGTGAAACATGATCTCGCTGACTTACGCTGACCGCTTAGTTGTAAAATTATCAAAGCGGGCGATGCCATTGGTTGTTTGAAGATTTTACTTCTTAGTTGATGTGGCTCCCGCTGAAAACCAGCGCTGTCGGGCTGCTCGCAGCGCGACAGCTTAAGCTGAGCGGAAGCCTTTTTGACACAGCTGCGACGTACAATCCATTTTTTGTTTTAGATATTTTTTTTGTTTTACAAGTTTTATTCTTTTATTTTTGTTATATTATCTTTAAAATTGTTTTTATGCTGTGTCAAATAAATACTTTTTCTTTCTTTCTTTAGTTGTGTCGTACCTACTAGGTAGGTATAAACAAATTTGTTTTTTTATTTTTATTTGCCCTGGTGTTTCCCTCCATGCCGTTACTAACATGTTTGTACGGCCCTACGTACGACCGGTAAAATGGTGAGCATTCAAAGTAGAACTAGCATTCAAAGTAATCATTACCTTATGACGAAGAGATATCCAAACAGCATTCCTAATAATGCTATATTATTCGAGGATTTGGAGCTTTTTGAAAGGGTTAATTATCAGCCTAAGCACCACTTTGAAAGGGTTAATTATCAGCCTAAGCACCACCCACTAGAGCTTTGTTCAGAACTTTATCAAGTGTGAAAGTATTTGCATTGCATTTGAGTCGCATTTGCATAGCATTGGCCGAGCAGTGAGCAGTGCTGACTCTACGTTCTACGTGGATTTGCACCTATAACTTACCTATGTAAATTCAGATTTAAATACTTAAACTACCTCTGACAAGACTTTCCCATTAGTCCACGAACTTCAAACACAATTTCTAGAACCGATAGTTGTCCCACAGTATGTTGTTCTCCAAACAGTTTCAAACTTCGTAAGAAGTATAAAATTTTCACTAAACTAAAAATTTCATTTGTAACTTGGACCGTAGAAGATCGTAAAGTCTCGGCTTGCCTTCAAAAATGCACGAGCTGTTGCAGCTGGGATAACTACATAATATATGTAGGTATATTATGTATACATAGCCAGTGCCCGTACCAAAACCAATACCTATGTATCGGACGGCATGGAATCTAGGTATATATCCGATATCTATAGCATTGGTAATGTTGGTATGTGTCACAGAACAACACACAATAATATCGTATCGCATCTAATATCTATGGTAGGTACTCTATTCAAAATTATTATCAACTGATATCAAATCAGAATTCAGTGCCTATATCGAACAAAACCGAACCGTAAAATATCATAGTACGACAGTACCACTTTCGTATCAGAGTGGGGTACTCTGAAACGAAAGTTTCAACCAAAATATACACATTGAAATAATAATATGTATCTAGATGCGATATCCAATATTCTATATTAATACCTACATAGATCACGATTTGATACAGTGTAAAAGCGATATCACCCATGACTAAAATGTACAATCTAACATCGCTAGGGAATAGAAACGCTAGCAAAATATACATATTGACCAATATTCAATGACATTTTACAAATAGACGGGCCATACACCAATATTAATGCACTACAAAATGGCGTAAACTTTACTATAGCTACATAGCAGTACATATAATTATACAGTGCGCGAAGAAAGGGAAAGAAAATGAAAGCCACCATACGCCATGTCGGTTGTTAGAAAAAGATGAATATAGACGTTTAGTTACGTGGCATTAGCTGCTGCATGCTCATTCTCTCAGTCGGTGTAGGGCATTTACCTTGCATTTATCTTGCCAATATAGAGCGCGGGCAACGCGTCTAGTTGTAAAATGTCATTGCCAATATTGACATAAACTGTCAAATATAGTCAGGTGATTCGTAAATATCAATACCATACATTTTGCCATATTATATTTTGATATATCCTCTGGCTATTTGCAGATGTAACTTGCAGGTTTCCTCACGATGTTTTCCTTCACCATTAACGAAAGTGGTAGGTAATAATTCAGACCCGTACCTACATGAATTTCAAAAGTCAGAGGTGTTGCCCTGACCCTCCCGATCCATGAACTTGTGACGTGTAATGAACCAACTACAAGGAGCGTGGGTCGTCCGGCGTGATGGTGCCCTTTGACTTAGAGCTGTCCTAATTCTATTAACACTGACATCATTGCCCTAAATTCACAAATTATCATTCTGTAACCACCTAGGTCTTTATTTGAGTCATCTGTCATTCCTCATGCTCTACCAAGAATATATAAGGTTCTTGTGCTCTACCGTATTGTGGTCTGAATGTTTTGTCCACTTCTCGAATAGTATGATTATAGATATTGTATTATATTGATATACGGTATATCTACAGTTTTTAAGCTGTCATGGTCACTAACATTATTATTAGAGTTAAAAAAACGGGGTATTTACCATGTGTTATTATTATATATCTACGATTTGTATCTGTAGAGATACAATATCTATAATAGTAGGTACACTATAGTCTACTACTAAGTATTCTAAGTATTGTCTATGGTACGTGTAGTTTGCCAAAACGCAATGTAATAAACTCAAGCCTATTGCTATTTATTCGGCACTTTTCTAAACTCCGGATTGCCACGAAATAAGCGGAGATTTTCTGACAGAAAACACAATGACATTTACCTGAGAAACTCGCTAGGGAGATGGTTACACTATAGCGGTGACTGCTTACCAAAAAACAAACACATTATCCCTTATAACTATGGTGACAAGCTATTAAGTTATGATAACTCGATCCGAGTCCGCGCAGTCACAGGAACAAAAGCTCATAAATATGTAAGCAGCACGTCAAGCCAGCGAAAACATTAACCAGATCCATAAGAAGAGAAGTTCCACTTTGTGCGATGATCATGAAATTTAAAAGGCAGCAGATTCTTAATTAGATCTGACCGCTCGCTCCCTACCAAGGACACGGAATAAATTATAGTTAGGTACAAGTAACCAAGGACCAGTGCCGTGCACTCCATAAAGACGAAAAGACACTGCCTACCCTGATAAATTAAGCATTATAATATATAATACCAAATCAATAATAATAATAAAAAAATAAAAAATAAAAAAACTGTCCATCCTAAGGTTGTCTGGTAGAAATCGCCACGTGCGATAAGACCGCCCTTTGTACATTTCTTTTTCTAATTACTGTATCTTTTCTTCTATTACTGGTGTGCAATAAAGTGTATTGTATTGTATTGTATATAATACAAACGTCCGTGCCTCGGATAGCACGTTAAGCAGTTGGTCCCGGTTGTCATACGAATACCTTTGACAGTCGTTACGGGAGTCAGCAACCCAAAAAAAGTCTGACAACCGGTCTAACCTTAGGGTCTGAGTCTCTCCCAGTAATTGGGTGGCGGAGGTCAAATAGCAGTCGCTCTGTATAAAATACTGTTACTCAGCCGCATCTGGTTAGACTGGGAGCCGACCCCAACGTAGTCGGGATGCAGGCCAGGCAGATGATGATGATAATACAAACGTCTGTAATAACAGTAAATTTAGGATATCTATTATATATTTTATATATTTTATTTATATATATTTAAATTTAGGATATCTATTATGGATATCTAGGTGGGAGCGTCGTCGAAGGGGGAGGTGGCCATTCAAAAACATCATATAACTTGACAATAGGTACAACACTAAGGTGTTTTTGCCTATTCCCACCACTAGACTTGCTAGGAAGTTGGGCTTCTGCAACTTATTTAGTGATTCCAGCCCTGGGAAATGTACAGCGGAATTGTGTTTACATATTGATGAGGTGAATAAGCACTGGAGTTCATATTGGCTGATATTGCTCGTTCAAGTGATTATGACAGCTTTTCAATTTTCCGTGAATGGACTGCATGATATAAAGTGTTTTGTGTGTAATTTTTTTTTATATATTTCGAGGAAACGAGATTTCCATACACACGTATACCTACTTCGATTTTTTTTCTAGATTTCGGTAGTAGCTCATTGTTTTTTTTTTGTGATACAGAGATCGACCACTAGCATGTCCCTCCCTACCTACCCTTCCTATAGTAGATGTGACCCCACAAAATTTCATAAATAGCCTAGTTTGAACGAAATCTATTATATATTTTTTTGAGTTGTTTTTATTCACATTAAATTACATTGTTTGATTGTAATTTAATCTATTATTTTAAAAGAGTTTCCGTGGAGTTTCTTGCCGGTTCTTCACCATAGGACCTACTATTTGGAACCGCGCACCTAGAGTCTGGACATTTCATAAGTGCCTGTATTTAGTTTACATGAAATAAAGATCTATTCTATTCTAATCATCAGGCGTCAAATTACACCTCCTCATCGCTAAGTCTATTATACATATTCATTTAAAATTTCAAGAAGTAGGTATGTAATTGGTAGATCGCACAGTGTTTCGTCAGTAAACAGTAGATCTTAGGTCCAATCAAGTTGACCACCCCTGTTGTATAGTGTACCTATTCATACAAGATGCCTTTCAGTATTTGTCTGTAAATAAAATATCGCTCGGCATAAAAATCAATTAGGTTAGAATCCAATTCTAAATCCGCATTACATCAAATTACCTTGACATTGTACACTAGTATGACTAGTACCTTCTGCAACGCAATAAACTGTTAAAATTCTGAATGACGCAAATTCATAGAACCCATTACAGACAGAAAACCTTTCATTGCACCAATTCCATAACATAAAATTCAATTTTAAACTTTAAATTTTAGTATTTAAGCCCAATTTCCCTTGAAGGTATTATTTTCAGTTTTGCGCCGCGGCCGCTGGATGTGACCTCACCCTACGAAAATTGCCGAAGTTTCCCGAAGTTGGGCGAACAGAAACAAGATGGCGGTGAATTTCCCGCGCATGCTCACCCCTTGTCTGAAGTGACGTCAGGTACAAATAGTGATGGGGTAGACCCAACATCCCTTATGTGTTATCGATATTTCTGATAAACTGAATATTTTCAGAATATACTTATTTTTGTTTTTGTTTCTGGTTTTTGTTACGCCTTCACAGAATTGGATGCAATAGAAGATTAGTCAATTTATCTTCTTATTTATCTTGAATTATCACAAATGGCGTAACACAGCGAATTATGAACTTTTACATGGGGAATTATAGGCTAGGTCATCATGATTTGAGTTGCCTATTATAAACTATGTTTAGATCCGCTCCCAAGATATTGATGGGAAATGAAACACGTCATTTTATTCTTATTCAACATTTTTACATATTTTAAAACTTTATACTTACTAGTATAAAGTTTTGAAATATGTGAAAATGAACCCATTACACTGCTATAGGTTACTACCTATAGCAGTGTAATGGGTTCACGGGTGGGAATCGAAATCACAATGTATTGATCGGCAATCTGATTCCTTAGCCTTTAAGCTACTGCCGATTTATTTATTTGATATTAGTATGTGATTGTAGCTATAATACACAGTATCTATCATATAGTTCATAGACTTCCAACAACGAATGCGGCGTGCTACATTCTGTACGCTTGTTTGGCATATAATGTGCGATTCATACTGTAAACACATATTGATTCTTCATGATTTTCCTTTTAACTTTAGTTCGTGTGTCATTACCGGGACTGCTAACTGTAAAACAGAGCTGAGAGTTCCACGCCCTTTAATGCGGAGCTGGCTACATTTTCGGAAAATCCAAAAAAAGAAATTTATGCGACTGTTTTGTTTTGTAAAATTTATTTGCTTGTGTTTTTCATTGTATCCCTGCTGAATAAATGAATTTTCTTTCTCCCTTCTTTTTTTCTATTTCGTAGGTGAATGTTGCTACTGTATTCCTGATAACCTGAAGCACAACAGGTAACCTAATTATGTACCTAACCTAACGTTATATAATCGAACATTATAACTAGGTACAAGATAATAGACCCTCTATACTAACAGGCGATCAATTTTATACTAATTATCTTGTGGTAAAACGTCGTCCCTGTCAACATTATACTAAAGATAGTGAAGAGTTATGCGTATAAAAATAGCTTCTATTTTGATGAAATAGCCAAAACATGGTGTCTTATGTGTAAGCAAGTTATATTTGACTGTTAATAGACCTATACATAATAGAGATGTTTTTCATACTCAGTGGTGATGATATTTACCTATAATACGTCATGAAGTATATCCATCACTGTAAGTAGGTAGATAATTGTTATAATATGACTGTCAATATAGAAAAATAATAAGGTATATTGTTACCAATATTATCTACTATATTTATTTAATTAATAAGGTTTTCCCACAACTTGGGTTACTTTATAATATGTTATCATAAATAAGTGTATAAATAGTCACTGTCTTACACACTAGCCAATTACGGGATAACCAACATTCATAAAAATATGAAAACATATATTATAGTTATCCATCTATATTTTCTTTTCACCGCTGAACATGGGGCATCCACTACATTAGCGGTCTTATTGGAAATTGTCAAAATTATTACGCCTTGGAAACGGATTGGTGATGGCAGCTTGTTGCTCTTTGCACCCAGGAGAACGTTGCTGACCATTCTCTTGACCTTCTCTTACGGCCCACTGGTTAAGAAGTCCTGTCGCTCGTGTGTAACTTCTAATATCGTTTATTAATTTGTATTATCGATTCTTCCCTCAAAGAAATTCTAGAAGGATAATTTCTAAATAGTCAGCACCAAGGGGATTTAAATTGCCCATGGGTGAACTCCAGTTTTACAGTAGAAAACACAAAGACCTTCCTTCCTTTTATTTCTGTATGAAAAATTATGTAAAATCACTCAAAGAATTTCTGAAATTCGGAAACTTTCCAGTTAAGGTTGGTCACCGATGAAACGTCATATTTAATCAAAATAATATAATTCATGACCGTGAAATACCCAAGATAAAAGGAAAGTGTTTACATTACCGGTTATGACCTGAATCATAAGTACTTACAATATTATCATGGTATGTAATTAATCGATTAATTTATATTTTTATTTAATTAGCTAATTATACGCTTCGGTCTTTAGACTATGCTTTTGCATTGTGTTTGATAAGCATTAAGGCTTACATATATGTTTGATTAAAGACAGGAAAAGTTACATTAAAAAAATTGTATGTCCGGTCAGACATTTACTGTTCTATTCTATTTTCTCTACAAAAGAGTAAAATATTGCTTATTTCATTAAAAAAGGAACTTCAAACGTTTGCAATGAGTCGACTGAAGTCAAAGGGGTCAAAATGAATGAATAAAGGGCCCTGAATGTATACGTAATTACATATATATTACTTTAAATGAGGAAAGACAAAAAAAAATATCGTGCACACGAAATAACAGAACAAAAATAAAAAAAACACAAAAACAAAAATAAGCAACCTGTATGACACCAAAAACGGCTCCACTCTAAGTGGAGCCGTTACTTTGATTTTATTTTAAGTTATCCCACACTTTAACATTGTAGATGTTGCAGAAATCTAAAATTTTCCACTTTGACACAACGGCATAAAAAAACCTGGATCAGCCAGTTCCACGGGATGAACTGCTGTAAGTAATTAAGATACAGGTGGTCTTAGGTCACGGTATCAAAGGAACGGTCGTTTTATTAATACAAGCATGCTATCTTTACGAATAATTGTAGTTCTCGTCATTCCTATAAAATAGAATGATGCATAGAGGTAGTAACTTGTGCCGTGTACGATTTACAGACTATTGTTGCAATTTTTCAAATTATTTCTAAAAGAATAGGTATTTATTATGTTTAAAAAAACATTATGTATCTACTTACAAGCAAAAGGTATTTACATACGTAGACTAAATATTTACAAATAAATTAAAAATTAATTAAAAATTAAAAACTAAAGATAAATAAAAACAAAGAGGGAACACTTAGGCGGCGTCAAAGTACTCCTCCGCATCGCTGTCATCCGGGAATGTGCCCAGAAGACTGGCAGCATTGCCACGTTGAATGGCAATGCTAATTCTTTGGCCAAAGAAAGAGCCAGCCCTCTGGTCACGCGAAGTGTTATAAACGTTATGATTATAGATTGTTAATTAATTAAATTTTCTTAAAAAAACATATTGTTAAGTACTTAACTGGATAATATTCAAATTAAAATCATTCGATGATATTCGAGAATCTTCTGGATATCATCATCGTCTGTGTAATCCTCCTGTTCTTATCCCATTTTATATGCGGTCGATGCAATATCTGTCTGGTCCTGAATAATTAGCTAAAAATGTATCTTCTACGAGTGTTGGTTAAAAGCAACATTGGTTATTTACGGGAGGATATGTAAAAGAAATCGTTCAGTATAATTATGAAGAAAAGCTTGCGGGCAATACGACTGACACCTGAAAATTGCACATAGTATCGATATTCATTCAAACAAGCTGATCGCGTCTCTAGTCCGTTGTCGATGTAGGCAGTCAGTAGAGCACGCCGGACGAAGTGCGCGCGCCGCGAACCGATTTAAAAAAGGAGAAAAATAATCGAATATAATAAATTACGGTTTATTAGTCGAGTCAGTTTAAAATAAACACTGTTTAGTGATTCCAAGTTTAATTTTGTAAGTCTCCATTTTTAAATATTTTTACCTAATTATTTTATTTAGGCGTATTTAATTAAATTAGGAAGTTAGTTATAAATTTTCTATTAATTCTTCTTAATACTAAAAAAGAAAAGTTTCTCGCGTTGTGTATATTTTTTGTGTTTTCGTTTTTATTTAAAGAACGGAAACTCGGATTTTGATGAAATTAATTATTTGGTATTACACAACACATTTATAATTACATTCAACATAATACAATATTTAATTGCTTGGTAGGTAAGTAAATAATAAACAAAGCCTCATAATAAAGGTTATTTTACATAGCCAAAAAGAAGATTAAATATAGGTGCATAAACAAATTAAAAAAAAATGCCATTTTTAAATTTATAAATTACTGTCAGGTAGTTTTAGCAAAAGCAATTTTTTATGCAGCCTATGGAAAGAGGTTATAAATAAAAGCCTGAACCCCACATGTTGCGAAGGTGTATTTATTGATTGCTCAGCATGCGGGGGCGTGGGGATGCGCATAAGAGCCATGGGGAAGGTCAGGAGAGCTCAGCTCACATATATATTGCACGTGGGTAATGTTTAGGAAATAGATAACGTCCCTTTAGGTGCTGAAATTTACAATATGCACAATTTTGGGGTTTAGAACATTTTAATTTCTGACTGTGACACTAATGATTCAGCAGGCATTAAATTATGTAAACGGGAGTTATAATTTGTTAGGACTGTTAGAAGTTGTAGATAGGTAGGTACCTAATTTAAAAGTGAAAAATGCATTCTTTCTTTTTCTTTTCTTTTTTAAAAAAAACGTTGCCCCTCACTAGGATTTCTCCTGTATCGAGGGTACAGTTTACAAACATACATGTCACGTATACAACCAGACCCGAAACAACTATCTATAGATCATACAAATATTTGTTCCGTGCGGGGATCGAACCCGCGGCACGTAGTGCAGAAAGCTAATCGCTTAGCCACTGCGCCAACCGTGTCGTCATTAATGACTTTAGGAACAATTTACGCTTTTTTTTCCACCAATAGAAGATAGAAACTCTTAGCTATTAATTGAAACCTTTTTTTAAATGGAACTAACAATACCTTTGCGTCTTCTACCGATCGCCAATCTGTGGGCTAAGCGTAAATAATTATGAAAAACAATCCCATACAACAGTTTATTGAATGATCCATTATGGGAGCCATGTTCTGTAGTGATCCTTACGCGTTGTTATGATAATGATGACTATTTTGCGAGACCAATTCTTCTTTATAACATTATTTTTAGTATTTGCGAAACCTGAAAGATTTCATTATGAACAACTTTTAATATGGGAAAAGTTGAAATCGCGAAAAAAAACTGTTGTTCCATATACATATAATTCAATATTACTTGACTGAATGTATGGAAAAGCAGCTTTCTTTTTTACGTTGGTCCTTTAGTAAAACTTGTACTAAATGATGAATACAATAATGGCTTTTGCATATACTAAAAATAAAGTTATTTAAAGTAGCATCTTCTTCTCGGCATGAGCGATCACATGGGAATAGCATTTTTTTTTTTCAGCCTGTGTTGTCCCACTGAAGGGCAAAGGCTTCCCTCTCCATTTCCCACTCATTTCTGGTTTTTGCTAGTGTAGAGGCCAGTTTTTTCCGTAGGAGTCAAGCTCGTCCCGCCATCTTCGCCGCGGTCTGCCGCGATGCCGTTCGAATATGAACTAGAACAACTGAGTGGGACAGTTGTTCTTTTGGCCCAAAGTTCGTCAGACATGCGAGAGACTTCTTCAGCCCAATCCCACTTGAGTTTGGCAGCTTTTTGGGAGAAGTCTGTGATCTAAGCCGTACAAAATAATTCAGTCAGCAATGGTGTTATAGAGGCTGACTGCCCAGGCTTCGCCAGACGATATGACACTCCTGAGGCTTTTTCCTTGTACCCATAGTCATAGCTATAGTCGAGCTAGAGAGCTCGACTGCAGAGCGTGTAGTCACGTTCAATTTCCACGTCGGGCAAAGTTTTAGCTTACATAATTGTTTTTTTCTTACTCTGGGTTTGGTTAGGAAGTATAAACACATTTATCTCTAAGGGCAATAGTACACTTACTACTTTTTGCAGCAGAATAGCGCGTTTTCGCGTTAACGGGTTGCTTTCTGATTACAAAAACTGAATAACGAACGCGAAAACGCGTGATTCTGTTGCAGAAAGTAGCTAGTGTGTTATTGCCCTAATGCTGTTAAAAGAGTTACAGTAAAGGTTTTATAATTAGGCGTTATAATTAGATTTTGCGTAACTAGTATTCTGTATGGTAAACAAAGCCTTTTATGGACAATAAAGAATAATGGTTAGTAATATCTGGTTATATCTGCTTCATAATAATTAATGTTACGCATAAAGTTTATAAGTACCGAGATATTTTTCTTCAAAATTGCACATAATATAATTTTTCTTAGCCTATTTTGTGCCCACTGCTGGGCAATAATATTTAGGATTTAAGTTCTCATAGCTATGATATGAGTTGTGAGTCGCGTAATAATTTACGTTGCATTCGCATTCTGAGAATGCGAATAAGTTACGTTATTGCGGTTTGGGCCACAAAAACAACGCAATATACGTCCGCAATAATGTATGCACCCAAATTACGCGACGCAAAAGACGCGAGACAATTTTTTTTAGTAAAAATTAAAAATCAAATTCACCACCTTAAACTTAGAAAATTATTTTCATATAAAAACTTATCAGCTCCTGAAGTCACACAGCTTGGCAGTGGCTTTTTGTACTTGTTTTGTATATAAAAAAAAATAAAAATCTAATCTCTACAATACAATACAATACAATACAATAAACTTTATTGTACACCAGAAATACAAAAAAAAAAAACATTATCATAAATATGTACATGTACAATGGGCGGTCTTATCGCTAAAAGCGATGTCTTCCAGACAATTATTTACTTTGGATGGACATGACTTGGAAGAAATAGAGAAAGGGCAGTTTGCGGTGTACCATACATATTAATATAAACAGATAAATAATAATTATGCATAAATTTTTATTACACTTACATACAAAATAAATAAATATACAGTGTTAAGATACATAAATGGTATTGGACCTAAAGTATAATATTTTACAGATTAATAACAACATTTCTACTAAACAGAGAGGTAGTGATGTTTCAGCAATACTTTAAAAGAAGTCAATGACTGTGCTCTTCTTACCGACACAGGCAATGCATTCCATAAGCGCGAGGCTTGGACTGTAAACGATTTATCATAGAACATCGTGGAATGCATTGGCATCTCAAGCCTCAAATTCTCCGATGATCTTAAGAACCTAGTATGTGTGTCATGTAGAAACTTAAAACGTTTTTTAAGATATAATGGGGTTTTGGGGATGAACAGAATACTGTAAAGTAAGGTTAAAATATGAGAATTCCGGCGAAGGCGTATTGGAAGCCACTTGAGCTTTGTACGAAATTCAGATATGTGGTCATACTTGCGTAGTCCAAATATAAACCTTATTCCGAGAATTTTGAAGTTTGTCCAGTTTGTTTGGTTGTTTGTTTGTGTGTGTCCAGTTGTTGTGTGTTGTGGTTGTTGTCCAGTGTGTGTTTGGTTGTTTGGGTTGTGTTTGCGCAGTTTGTTGCGCTCTACCTATGTATCCGAAGTCTAATCTCTACCTAGGTAGGTATCTATCCGATTTAGTCATTGATATCCATAAATCATCCCTCAGCCCTTCTCTATTACTGTCACGTAAGGTGGACTACAGTGATGCAATGACTTTTAAGAGCAACTTAAAGTTGAGTTGTGTTTGAGTTTTCGGCGATAAGTCTTTATACGTGAAACGGGATGTTCCCTCGTCGCTCCTAAATCTACGCTTCTGAATTCTGATATGATAAAGCGGGATATGAATCCAACTTCGATGATAAACAACAAACAACAACGAAACAACATAGAATAACAATCAAATCGATACTTACTCGTTCATTACTACTATGTTTACGAAGATAAGCTTGTTGAATATTGGATACAATGAGAGTACACTGATAAATTTGTGATGGATTTTTGCGGTCAGTGTACATATCCAGTATTAGCTGACCTCGTATTGTATAGGCTTTCCGTACAGTGAGAGGTCGGCTTATACTGAAAATAGCTTAGCATAGCTATGTATCCGTGCGTACATAGGAACTGTTCTTAGGCAAACAAACAAGATCGATTGGTCCGTAAAGCTAATATTGGGTCTACAATTTTGATCGATTGTAAAACTGAAACAGAGGCACAGGTATTCGATCATTTTGTTGCATATTTTTAACCCCCGACAAAAAAGAGGAGTTTTGTAAATTTTTAGTGTGTATATCTGTCTATCCGTCTGTGGTATCGTAAGTCCAAAACGGATCGACCGATTTCAATGCAGTTTTTTTAATTGAAAGCTAGTTTAATCGGGTATCATCTTAGCTATGTTTCATAATAATCTGTTTGGCCGTTCAAAAGTTACAGCTCTTTTTTTAGTTGTAGTCGGGTGTTTTGGACAGATCCACAGATACACACTACAAGCTTGTAACACCCCTCTTTTTCGTCGGGGGTTAAAAATAGATAAAATCGAGCAGTTCAAGCGCTCGCACGCTTTACACGACCCACTGTAAAAAGAACCCTACTTACTGAAAATAAAGTATGTATTTGTATGTTTCACCCTCCCCGATGCATTATAGGATCTTGGTATAAAATGAATTAAAAGGTCATCTATCCAAGGCATTGCGGCGCTAAGCCTCACTAACCTCGCAGATAAGATCGATCGATCTGCGGGTCTATCGCGCAACTACAATGGTAATGAACATCGACTCTGGTAATCACGGATATCTATGCTGGTAATAAACTTCGAGCTACCTTGTAAATTTTTTACCGATCATGAAGATAGGAGTCACGACTTATTGATTGGTAATATTATTTCATTACCATTTTAGTTACGCAGTAGACTCCCTGTTCGGTAGTAGCCGTATTAGTTTCTACCTTTCTAGTCCCGATCCCTTCAAGGGGTTATTATATTCATCATTATAAACAACTTTTACTATGTGACCAACACTGAAATAGCGAAAAATTTAATTTGCTGTTTCATACAAATAATACGACTGAATGTAATAGAACTGCAGATTTTTTTTGGTATTTCCTTTTTAGTCCCATTAGCCGGAAGTTTCAAACGTTGAACTTGTAAAATAAAAAATATTTAAAACGTTGAATTTGAAGTCGAGATCTTGAACTTTAAGACTGTAGTGTTGTTTGATTTGTAAATTGTATAATTACGGAGGAGATGGCGATATAAAACGGCGTTTTGGTCGGGGTTACATCTTATTCCATGATGTTTTTTGAAAATATATATGCAGTATTTTTACATTTTCGTGAAACGAGACTTGTTTCATGAAAATGTAAAAATACTGCAACATACACATAATGTTGCATAAAATTGAACCAAAATGCGATAGAATAATTTTATATTTGTTAACTAGAGGTCGCGCGCTGCGCGGGCCGCGAGCGGCCCGCGAGGTGGTTTTAGGTGGAGGTTGTAACATGACGTAAAATAAATATGATATTTGGTTTTGTATGGCAGCCATGTTTTTTTGTATGGAAACCATCTTTTTTTCACCGGCTCGTCAATTGTCCCA
Source organism: Allophyes oxyacanthae (assembly GCA_932294325.1). Classification (NCBI taxonomy): domain Eukaryota; kingdom Metazoa; phylum Arthropoda; class Insecta; order Lepidoptera; family Noctuidae; genus Allophyes; species Allophyes oxyacanthae. The sequence continues at coordinate 8,545,832 of OW028632.1, read as the reverse complement.
AGGTCCTTGACATTTTTAGTTCCGGCACTATACGTCTGCGACTTGTCGTTTTCGAGATCCGTAGGGCAGTTCCGGTCAGCGTTCCACTTTCAGGTCATTTCGGACTCTTCCTGAACTAACTGGACTTGTAACGCCCCTCTATCTCTAACGGTTTCGGAACGGTGAGCGTTTCAATTTTGTATGGTATTTTTTTTTTGCATGTTAGCAATGTTTTTTCACCGGCTCGTCAAACGGCCCAGGGTCCTTGACATTTTTATTTCGGGCGGTATGGGTGTGCGACTCGCCGTTTTCGAGATCCATATGGCTGTTCCGGTCAGGGTTCCCCTTTCAGTTCATTTCACACTGGACCTCCTATGTGACTGTCATTCATGTCTTTTACCTCCCGCGGCTCCTTCTCCGAAAACAATATCTCCAAAAGAAGCGTTTGAATGGCGGCCATATTGAAAAATGGCGGAAAAGAAAGTCGATTCCGGTTTATGAATTGGTGCCCCCTAAAACCCCCGGACGCCAATTTTCAGCCAGATCGGACCTTATTATTTTTTGGCCTCCATTTTGAATCCGCCATCTTGGATTTTTATCACTACCACTGCAAAGCCCCCCTCGTTCTCTATGATATTTGGTCGAGCACCCCCCCTCTATCTCTAACGGTTTCGGAACGGCGAGGGTTTTGAAAAAGTAGAGGCCGCGCAGTGCGCGGGCCGTAGGCGGCCCGCGGGTGGCGGTTTTGGAGCTCTTAAATTAACTTAAAAAAAAAAAAAACACGCTTTTGAAAGTGCCTGCAAAGGCTCAGTTGTAATAAAAAACTTTGACTTAGACTTTGGCTTCGGCTTCGGCTCCAGTTTCGGCCTCGGCTTCGGCCTCGGCTTCGGCTTCGGCCTCGGCTTCGGCCTCGTCTTCGGCCTCGGCTTTGGCTTCGGCCTCGGCTTTGGCTTCGGCCTCGGCTTTGGCTTCGGCCTCGGCTTTGGCTTCGGCCTCGGCTTTGCCTTCGGCCTCGTCTTCGTCTTTGTCTTCGGCTTCAGCCTCGGCCTCAGCTTTGACTTTGACTTTGACTTTGACTTTGACTTCGACTTCGACTTCGACATCGACTTTGACTTTATTTTCGTTTTCTTCCCAGCAGACCCTTTCATTTGATACCCATATCATGATGGTAGATAAGAAAATTTTGCCTACCATCTTGGGGCGTCCGCCATATTGAATTAAGTGTGACGTTATTTTAGTTTCGTACTCTTCTCAGCAAACCCTTTCATTTGATACCCATATGATGGTAGTGCATAATACATAAGTAGTCCGCCAGTCCGCCATATTGGATTTAGAATGACGTCAGTTATCTAACTATGCATTGTCATCCTAACTAAACGTGTGTGCAAAAGTTCAACTTAATCGGAAACCGCGAAGTGGGTCAAATTTAACGTCCACGATTTTCTTACATAGTTAGTTAGTTAGTTACAGGTGAAGCTAATAAAAGCGTTAAAAAAAAAGGTGGAAATAAATTTCGATCCTGAATAATGAATCGGTGCCCTCAAAAACCCAAAGACGCCAATTTTCAGCCCGATCGGAATATATTGTTTTGGCCGCCATTTTGAATCGGCCATCTTGGATTTTTATGAACACAACCGGAAAGCCCCTTTCATCCTCTATGACATTGGTTCGAGCAACCCCCCGCTATCTCTAACATTTTCGGAGTGGAGGGCATTTCTATTTTGTATTGTGGCCATGTTTTTTGTATGGAAGCCATCTTTTATTTACCAACTCGTCAATCGGCCCGAGATCCTACAAATTTTTAGTTCCGGCACTATGGGTCTGCGCTTTGCCGTTTTTGAGATCCGTAGGGCAGTTCTGGTCAAGGTTCCACTTTAAGGTCTTATCGGATTTTTCCTGAAATCACTGGACCCCCTTCTATACGACTCCGAATCATCACTTTTACCCCCCACGGCTCCTTCTGGGAGAACAATCGCTCCAAAAGAAGCGTGTGTATGGCGGCCATATTGAAAAATGGCGGAGAAAAAAAGTAGATCCCAGATTATGAATCGGTGCCCCCGAAAACCACCAGCCGCCAATTTTCAGTCGAGCACGACTTCCTGTTTTCGAGATCCGTGGGGCAGTTCCGGTCAGCGTTCCACTTTCAGGTCTTTTCGGACTTTTCCTAAACTCACTGGACCCCCCTCTATACGACCCTCATACATGAATTTTACCCCCGACGGCTCCTTCTGGAAGAACAATTGGGTGATAATCCAAAATGAACACTTGTATGGCGGCCATGTTTTTTTTGTATGGAAGTCATCTTTTTTTCACCGGCTCGTCAATCGACTCAGGGTCCTCGACATTTTTAGTTCCGGCAGTATGAGTGTGCGACTTGCTGTTTTCGAGATCCGTAGGACAGTTCTGGTCAGAGTTCCACTTTCAGGCCATTTCAGATTTTTCCTAAACTCGCAGAACCTCTCTCTATACGACTCCCGTACATGACTTTTACCCCCCGCGGCTCCTTCCGGGAGAACAATTGCTCCAAAAGATGCGTTTGTATGGCCGCCATATTGAAAAATGGCGGAAAAAAATAATTGATCCCGGATTATGAATCGGTGCCCTCGAAAACCCCCGGCCACCAATTTTCAACCGGCTCGGACCATATTTTTTTTTGGCCGCCATTTTGAATCCGCCATCTTGGATTTTTATGACCACCTCCGGAAAGCCCCCTCCATTCTCTATGAAATTGGTTCGAACACCCTCCCGTTATCTCTAACGGTTTCGGAACGGTGAGCGTTTCTATTTTGTATGGCGGCCATGTTTTTTTGTATGGAAGCCATCTTTTTTTCACCGGTTCGTCAATTGGCCCAGGGTCCTCGACATTTTTAGTTCAGGCACTACATGTCTGCGACTTGTGGTTTTTGAGATCCATAGGGCAGTTCCGGTCAGCGTTCCACTTTCAGGTCATTTCGGACTTTTTCTAAACTCACAGGACCCCCCTCTATACGACTGCCATACATCACTTTTACCCCCAGCGGCTGCTTCTGGGAGAACAATTGGGTGAAAATCCGAAAAGAACACTTGTATGGCGGCCATATTTAAAAATGGCGGAAAAAAAAATTTGATCCCGGATTATGAATCGGTGCCTCCGAAAACCCCCGGACGCCAAATTTCAGCCGCCTCGGACCATATTTTTTTTTGGCCGCCATTTTGAATCCGCCATCTTGGATTTTTATGACCCCCACCGGAAAGCCCCCGTCGTCCTCTATGACATTTGGTCGAGCACCCCCCCGCTATCTCCAACGGTTTCGGAACGGTGAGCGTTTCCATTTTGTATGGCCGCCATCTTTTTTTGTATGGAAGCCATCTTTTTTTCACCGGCTCGTCAATCGACCCAGGGTCCTCGACATTTTTAGTTCCAGCAGTATGGGTGTGCGACTTGTAATTTTCGAGATCCGTAGGGCAGTTCCGGTCAGCGTTCCACTTTCAGGTCATTTCGGATTTTTCCCGGACTCACTGGACCTCAAGGTTTATGACTTTATGTATGACTTGTACCCCCCACGGCTCCATCTGGGAGAACAATTCTGTCAATCAGTCAGTGGTAATCGAGCTTTATATATTAGTGACTAGAGGTCGCGCGGGTGCGCGGGCCGCATGCGGCCCGCGAGGGCTTTGTAGGTGGAGCTTGTATCATAACTTAAAATAAATATATTTGATTTTGTATGGCAGCCATGTTTTTTTGTATGGAAGCCATCTTTTTTTCACCGGCTCGTCAAACGGCCTAAGGTCCTCAACATTTTTAGTTCCAGCACTATAGGTCTGAGACTTGTAATTTTCGAGATCCGTAGGGCAGTTCCGGTCAGCGTTCCACTTTCAGGTCATTTCGGACTTTTCCTGAAGTCACTGGACCCCCCTCTATACGACCCTCATACATGACTTTTACCCCCGGCGGCTGCTTCTGGGAGAACGATTGGGTGATAATCCAAAATGAACACTTGTATGGCAGCCATATTAAAAAATGGCGGAAAAAAAATGTCGACCCTGGATTATGAATCGGTGTCCCCGAAAACCCCCGGACGCCAATTTTCAGCCGGATCGAGACACCTATTTTTTGGCCGCCATTTTGAGTCCGCCATCTTGGATTTTTATGACGACCACCGGCAAGCCCCTTCCATTCTCTATGAAATTGGTTCGAGCACCCCCCCGCTATCTGTAACGGTTTCGGAACGCTGAGCGTTTGAATTTTGTATGGCGGCCATGTTTTTTTGTATGGAAGCCATCTTTTTTTCACCGGCTCGTCCATCGGCCCAAGGTCCTTGACATTTTTAGTTGCAGCACTATAGGTCTGCGATTTGTCATTTTTGAGATCCTTAGGGCAGTTCTGGTCAGCCCTCCACTTTCAGGTCATTTCGGACTTTTCCTAAACTCACGGGACCCCCCTCTATACGACTCCCATACATCACTTTTACCCCCCACGGCTCCTTCTGGGAGAACAATTGGGTGAAAATCCAAAATGAACACTTGTATGGCGGCCATATTGGAAAATGGCGGAAAGAAAAATTTGATCCCGGATTATGAATCGGTGCCCCCGAAAACCCCCGGACGCCAATTTTCAGCCAGCTCGGAGCAACTTATTTTTCGGCCGCCATTTTGGATCCGCCATCTTTGATTTTTATGACCACCACCGGAAAGCTCCCTCCATCCTCTATGAAAATGGTTCGAGCACCCCCCCGCTATCTCCAACGGTTTCGGAACGGTGAGCGTTTCAATTTTGTATGGCCGCCATCTTTTTTTGTATGGACGCCATCTTTTTTTCACCGGCTCGTCAAACGGCCCAGGGTTCTTGACATTTTTAGTTCCAGCACTATGGGTGTGCGACTTGTAATTTTCGAGATCCGTAGGGCAGTTCCGGTCAGGGTTCCACTTTCAGGTCATTTCGGATTTTTCCCGGACTCACTGGATCCCCCTCTATACGACTCCCATACATGACTTTAACCCCCCACGGCTCCTTCTGGGAGAACAATTCTGTCAATGAGTGAGTGAGTCAGTCAGTGGTAATCGAGCTTTATATATATAGTCAATATATACAGTCAAAACATTCGTGCTTAGGTTCTGATTTCGAATATAATCGACTGTTTGACATTAAGGATCGTTTTCATTTATTATTGATAAGTATGTCAAGTCTAAATGTCATAGGTCTGTTCGAGTAACCACGTATAGACCAATGACATTTATAGACTTTACACACATAATTATGTTTTTGGAGAACCGTACACGAACAGAGAGATTAAATACTTAAACCGATATAAAGATATTTCCACCTACAAGTTTGGCAATGCATCAGCGACTCCTCTGATGTTGCGGATGACAATCGCAAACCTCTACAAAATCCGCTGTTTTAAGCAAACAATTTAGTCGAGTAATATCTATTGAATTATTTTTATGGAACAGCTGATTTTTTTTTCGCGTTTTCAATGTCGATTTCATATTAACAGTCGTTTATATTGATGAGTACCTACAATAGTCAAAAAATGCAAAGTAACTTTAATTTAACTAATACTTCCACGAATATATTAATTGATGAGGGAAATAGCTAGGGCCGGTACTAAACTAGGTTGGTATCAACTTAATATAATTAGTATGACGTAATACAAGTTCGTTAAAAGTTGTGACGTCACCAACAAAGTTTCCACGACACCGGATACCTTTACGTTGAGACGACAACGACCTTACAATAATTGTAACAAAACAGTCTCACGGCTGTATTCCACGTAGGACAAAGGGTTAGTCAAAAGTAGGGTTGTCAACCGCACTCTTAAATAAAGTTTTGTCTTCTAATTTTAACCTCTAAAAAAAATGGGGGTGTTATACTTTTGTAGATTACTGTATCTGTGAATCTGTGGATTTGTGTCTGTGTCATCGTAGCTCCAAACCGGATGGACCGAATTCAATGTAGTTTTTTTAATCAGCGTAGCTATTCTGTAAAAACATACATCTTGATTCGATTCTCACTCTTATTGTCGGTTATTTGACAAATTGACAAATTAACGATAGTAAACATGTAACAATAACAGGAGCTGTGAGCATAACTATAATAGAGCATGTTACGTTACTATGGTAACGTATCTCAATTCGTCAAATAACAACCGACAATGATGTCCAGTCTTAGATTATGTATGGTATAATCTAAGTGTCCAGTCTGTTGTTCATTTGACAGTACTGAACTAGACTAAACGCATCTGTCACTTTCTTTTTCTATTGAAACAAAAAAGAGACAAACGCCCTTAGTTTAGTACTATCAAAGAGCGCAACTCAGCACAACAGAATCGATATAATGAGATTCGAATCGAGATACGAGATGTTTTTACAGAATAGCTCCCCCCTGTACACATAATTAGCTCGTGATAAAAGCTTCCTAATGATCGGTGGTTCATAGGAATTGCCTTGAACTGTTGACCTTTCAATCGATCGATATTATAATTATGTATTGCAACAATGTATTATTGTCGATCGATTTTATATTACCAACACGAACGGTGCAGAATGCATGACTCTATCGAAATGGATTATGATCAAATATTAATTTACCTACACGTTAATATTAACTTCAGATTGAAGTGAATTATATAAGAAATTAGCTTTTGTGCGATACTTTGTCTGCGTGGAATCCGGATTTTTCCCATTGTGTACCCAATCATTCGCCTAAGGATTTATTTTCGAAATTAAAAGTCGTTGTTTAAATTTTTCGAAATTAAATTGAGTTGGCAACCTATGCGGTACAGCAAATGTTTTTTTTGTCTCATTTTTACTAATCTTTTTTTTCTCCGTGCATTGTGTTGTCTAGTTTCTAGTCCGAATTAATTAGTTCTATACGAATTAATTAGTCCTTTATCTATGGAATTAATATATTTTGATGACTAGCGGGTCTACCGCGTAACTAAAATGGTAATGAACATCGTCTCTGAAAACAAACTTTAATACGATCGAGAGAGAACGAACATTAAGCTACCTTTAAAAAAAAATACTGATCCTGAATAGGAGTATTTAAGTAAATACCAATCATGACGAAGTCATGTTTGTAAGTTTTTTGATTTAGTCTCTCACGATCATATTAAAGTTGTTTATTACTCTTTTGTTAAGAGGTTAGACGCCCAACAAGGTCTTTAAAAAAATTCTGGTAATTAAAAAATTGAAGATGATGCCAATTTTGGTCCCACCCTCCAATAGCGACGTGTCATACATCGTTGGATAGGTATTTTGTAGCTGAATAAAAGTTACTATGGCGCCAAGATTCAAATCTTAGTCCGTTTAGAGTTATGCATTATTAAACATGTCAGTTTAACAATAGTCAAGCATAATGCTTTCCCCTAATCTAATACAGTTTTTGAATTAATACCTACTAGTATTAAATACCCATCTACCGTTATCATCAGAGTCGTAAGGAGGGTTTTTTAGAACAAAAACACAATGGTAAGGTATAGTCCACGCACGAGCTCTGAGGAATGAGCACCTGAGGAAACGGTCCTCCTCGCCTCACACCTCACTCGTCCTCACTCGTCCTTACGACTCTGATGATAACTGTAGATAGGTATATAATACTAGTATTAATTCAAAAACTGTATTGTATTAGGGAAAAGCATTATGTTTAACCATTGTTAAACTGACATGTTTAATAATGCATAACTCTGAACGGACTACGATTTGAAACTTGGCGCCATAGTAACTTTTGTCCAGCTCAAAAATACCTATCCAACGATGTATGACACGTAGCTATTGGAGGGTGGGACCAGAGTTCATACAAATCCTGGCATCATCCTTATCCTACTGAAAGTTTGTGTAGATGTTTGAATGCTTGTTACTCAATCACACACTAACCGCTTAACAGATTTGGATGATATTTGGCACACAGATGAACCATGTCCTGTGGTAACACATAGGATACTTTTTATCCCGAAACTTCGAATAATTTCCTTAGAATGCGCTAAAACCGCGAGTAACAGCTAGAGTTGTGTAATAATTCTATTAATAAAATCCTTCTTCAATTCAGTATCCCGCGGCCCCTTGGACACATAATCTAACGGCTTCTGTGTAGTTGTCAAACTCAATAGCGGTCAGTGGGTCGCCATAGATCGATATCCATACAGCCAATGTTTGAATTGTGTACTCTTCTGAAACTTTTAACGAATCCAAATTGACAAAGTGTTGGTGGCATCTGCCGTGGTCAGCTCGATACAGATATGTTTTTATTAATATTATAACTAACATCACTAGAAGCTATGGCACCGTAGCCGTAGGTGCTCAATGAGGAATTCAATATTTTTTTTAGTCCACATTGAGCACCAAGCTAAATACAGATTAGTGCTCAAAGAGATTCCTCTTTGAGCACTATCGGTATTTAGCTTGGGACTCAAAGTATAAAACATAGCATGCAAAATTTCAGGGTTTCTGAAAATGTCACAACTTACATCAACATTTTCCATCCAAAAATTATTTTATATTATTATAAGTATAGATTATAGAAGTTACACTCATTCAACCACTTGTACAACTTTATCTTAAATAATCTAGAATTTAATGTTTTGAATTGTATCCGTTCGACCATCCACGCCGATGACGCCGATGACGCCGCCGCGGGCATCGGTGCACACATCTAATAGGTACCTACTCGACCCATACGTTTCTTTAGACTTGGTTTATTAACTTCTATATCTATGGTCTTAGCGTATGCTCAACTCAATTTCAGCGTGTTATGATTATAAATTCCAAATGAGCTACGTCAAAGAACGTAGGTAAAAAAAAAAGTTTAGCAACTAATTTGTCTATAGTATCTACTACAGACAAGACAATTAGAGGCAAAAATTTTATTTTTTTAAACGTTGCCCCTCACTTGGATTTCTCCTGTATCGAGGGTACAGTTTACAAACATACATGTCACATGCAGACACAACCAGACCCGAAACAACTATCTGTAGATCATACAAATATTTGTTCCGTGCGGGGATCGAACCTGCGGCACGTAGAACTCGCGAAATAAAAGGCATTATAAGATACCTAGCTACTCCATACAATTAATGTCTTTTCACACCACAACCCTTCATTTGTCCCCCCATCTTGGAACGAGTTTCAACGGAGGGTACGTCCCTTTCATATGCGACCTTGACATACTTCGCTTCTGACGGCTTTTACTGAACAAACCGAATTGGACCGGTATAAGGTTATCGAATTCAAATCTTTATTTCCAAAAAATACATAAAATGGTAGAATTTCTATTGGCCCCAAACTAGGCAAGCCTGTATCTTGGGAACCAATTAAGTAAACATGTCCACATTGGTTGAGATGTTCGAATGTACTACATAATATTATGGTAATTAGAAATAAAATAATTAAAAAAAATAAACAGAATACAATAAATTTTCGTGAATAATAGTCACGTACTGTAGGTATTAAATCTAATGGCAGGATTTCTTTTTAAATTAGGGCCTTTTGCCAAGATGTCAGGAAAATTTTGAATTTATCAAGAATTTTTTATTTAGCCACATTCGTCCCACAAAATTTCGCCTCGCATAAAAAATTCATAGATCTGTTACGATTTTTTTATGCGAGGCAAAACTTTGTGGGCCAAATGTGGCATAAATCGGTTTTTTAAATGAGAAAGAAAAACTTCGCTACTTCTTCTTCTTAGCGTGTCGATGGCAAATTAAATATACTTGGCCCAGTATTCCGCCACGCGAATAGCAGAATCAGTTGCAGACATTAGAGCTCCTCACGCGTGCAGGTGGTAGGGGTGGTAGGGCATGCGGCGCAGGATGGAAGGTGGGCCATGGTTTGCGGAGAGACATCACACTCGCACTGCAGGTCTAATCTATCTGTGAAATTCGCTACTATACTATAATTCAATTTCACCATTACTGTCCCACAGCTGGGCACCAGGCTCTTCTCAGAATGAGATGGGTTACATTACCATACGCTATTTTTAACCCCCGATAAAAAAGAAGGGTGTTATAAGTTTGTAGTGTGTATCTGTGAATCTGTAGATATGTGTATCTATGTAGCTATCTGTGGCATCGTAGCTCCAAAACGGATGGGCCGATTTAAATACAGTTTTTTAATTGAAAGCTAGTTTAATCGGGTATCATCTTAGCTATGTTTCATGAAAATCTAGTTCTATCTCTATCTAGGAGTATCTCTTTTTCGTTGGAGTCGGGGGTTTTTGACGGTTAGGTTATGTATAAGCACATTAGGACACAAAGCCTCCAGGAGACAAATGGGATACATTTGTCACGATCCGAAGTACTTACCCTGGCCTTCCGTCCAATTTTGTTGGGCCTATATCTACGACATGACACATAGGCTTGGGACACGCTCTAATGAAAAGCTGTATATCTCTCTGTCTACTGGAAAAGGTTCTAGAAATGAAATATAGAATAATAGGATATCAAAATTTTATGAAAGATATCGAAACCATGCACGCGTAGATTATCAGAAGCCCAATTCTCGTAATTAAAAATGTTCAAAATATTATTCCGATCTCGTATCAATGTCATAAATGGTAAATCTCACAACGTCAAACGTGAACTTTTAATGCAATGAAATCGAAAGTTAATAGAAGCCAAATCGATATTCTGCTAACATAGCAGATTTTCTTTTCGTGATATTAGGGTTGGTCAGTGGTCTTGTATAATTATGGAGGTTCAATGAAATAATTGACCTTATTCTATAACTTATTAAGTTGTACTTGTGTTGTGTGCCACAATTACCAACCTTCTTGACTCAAACGTTTCTCATGTACATTATAATGGCATTTTAATGTACGACTACAAAGCTTTATAACTGCATCAAAGTCCGTAAGAAGTTGCACTTGAAGTAAGAAAGCATGTAAAATATAAAATGAGTAGAAATAAAATTCTTTTCTTACTAAATTCAAGTTGAGAACGCAGCAATGTGAGAAATGAGACATTGATTTTTGATTATTATTGTGTACCTTATTAATAAAAAATCTGTAGGTAGTATTAGAAGTATTTAGGATTGAAATACAAAAAACTACAGAAAAACGCAACACGATTTTTTTTTTTTTTTTTTTTCTTTGAATATTTTAGGGTCTTTACTTCATTAAAAATAGTACCTATTATTCTATCTTCTCATTCTTTATTTGTTTTTGTTGCCCTCACTAAGATTACTCTTGTATCGAGGGTACTTACAGTTTACAAACATACATGGCACATGCACACATACCCTACCCATCTATGATTAAACTTTAAGATTTCAGATACCTGAAATACATAATCACGTTGATTAATTATCTGTGTGTACCTACTGGTAAGAAAAAAAAAATGTAATTATTTCTATTGTTTCAGGTCAATCAACTTCAGAAGACAATTTCAAATATAAAAGATGTCTAAATTAAAATAATATTAGTCTCTTCCCAAGCACCAGAGGAGTGCAAACGCAATGCTGTATTCATATTGACGTCAAAATAACCCACTCATATGCACAGAGAAACTGTCAACGTGTTTAGAGATTCATTGAAACTACGTCAAAAACTATTACAAAGAACAACTACGTACTTCAAAGTAGTCGAATTCGTAAAAAAGGACGCTATACGATACTTCACGTACGATTACGAAATACACCAATAGCATATTATGAACATATTCATAGGCAATCATTCTAATAATCTCGTTAAACTTAAATTCTAAAGACAATAAAAACAAGTGAAAAAAACAATTAATAATTTTAAGTAGAAATCGAATTGATTTAAAAAATTAAAAATAGAATCGACTAAAATAAAAAAGCATAGATTATAAATTAATTTTGACATCTGACAAGTAAAATGGCGGGAAAAGCTGAAGCGATTGGGCCGAGGAATGGGCATGAGCTGGCGCCTTTGAACGCGCGAGCTGACGGGAGTGAGCGTCCTCATGGTGTGACCATCGTGCTGCAAGGATCGAGGGGATCTCTACAGCGGGAGGCTCCGGATGAAGACCGCGCAGCGTGGTCGGGGAAGCTCCAATTCTTTCTATCCATCATCGGCTACTCCGTCGGATTGGGAAATATCTGGCGGTTCCCGTATCTATGCCAGCAGAATGGAGGAGGTAAGATTCTATTTTTAAAAGTTGTTATTGTTTTTTTGCTGCTGAATTTTCACCCATGAACTTGAATTTGGAATAGCGTGCGAGAATAAATTACCGTGACAATAATATACAGCCAGGTGTTTTTGTTTCCATTGCCTATTTACAGTTTTTTAGATTGCTTTATTTTAAGCAAATCAACTTATTTTTGTTCTTTTTTTACGTCCCCAGCATTACCTATAATTTTTTCCATTAGTAATTGATTATATTTTATTTACAGCTTACTTCACGATAGATTAGAATTCTATTCTACTAATTTCGCCATTTCATGAATGATGTCATCGTAAAAGTAATCAAAATATTTTAAATAAATATCATCAATTCGGCAGTTTCCGTCGGACCATCTAGAGGGCGGAATTTTTTAATGAATTGCTGGTAATTAATGCGTTTACGATTCGCTATAAACAATACGTTCGTTACTCAGCTACACTACTGTTTAATACCTCATTCAGTCTTATAACTACTTTATACTGCTTTAAACTGTATAAGATCTAGTTCGAACCGGTTGATCGCGATTCAATTGTTTTTTTAACTCGTCATGCATCGCAATTTAGGTACTATAGAAAATCAATTGTTGGCGGCCGCCGGCGACCGTTGGCAGCTCAATGATTACTGAGGGCCATAGCACATTCGATACTTTAAAGTCTAGACATTTCATAGAGTCTCGACATTTCATAAGTGCCTGTATTTGGTTTACATGAAATAAAGATATTATATTCTATTCTAAATTTAAAAGTATCGAGTGTGCTGTGGCCCTAAGGTGAAAGCTAACGCAGGGTTCCCAACTTAGGGGATTTCCCCCCAAATTTAGGGGGTAAATAAGTGTGATGGGATTTTTTTAGGGGTTTGATTTGTTTAGGGGTATTTTTAGGGATTTTTTTACTCTTGACTTTTACTGTGAAGTTTATAATGATTGTGACGCAGCTGGCTGTAAATGTTTTGAAAATGTTTCAATTATTTTATATTATTTCAATTTATTTATTAATTCTACAGAGTCTTTTATTATTTGGGGGATTTTAGGGGTTTTTAACTTTAGTTTTGGGGATAAATATTTTTGAGAGTTGGTAACACTGCTAACGTCCGGGGCGGAAAATACAATATTATGCAGTATTTTCTGCATATTTTCCTAAGTTAAAATCAGAGGCATATAATTTTGAATTGCGTTTTTATGTAATTTTAAAATAGCATTGTTAAGTAGTACCTATTCGTAAAATTCGTAAATAAAATATAATACAGTAGTTTCCAGAAACTAAACGGCTTAGCTATCGCGTCTTACGTAGATATAGATATATCAGATATAGAAGCAATAAAAGGGCAGCAATATAATTATATAAGCTACACCTACGAGTCCTTGTATGCAATACACAAAGGGTTACCGCTAATCCAGTAGCGAGTTTTCTCGACCTCGTCCGTAGGTACAGGGGGCTTACCACGAATGTTTTTGACTTATCGTAATTTTAATGTAATCAAACTTTAAATCAAATATACACGTTACATCCATGATATTTTTTGGAAATACATTCATTTTTAGATTTTCATGAAACAAGTGGGTTTTGCGTAAAATTAAACAAAAATGCGATAGAATTACTCCATTTTCATTATAAATTTGCTTACGTTATCGTTACGATACGTCAAAAACATTCGTGGTAGGCCCCGTCACGATACGTTGCGGTGATACATTTCGAACAAAATGCTTTGAACGACTGCGGCTCGCTTAGAGTTAGTAACTCTGCGTTTGGACGCTGGGTGCAAACGATTTTAGCCTTAAGGATGGTCAACCGTAAATATTGCCGGTTGTAGTTACCATAAAGTCAGAAATGTGTCCCTTTCAGACAGACGATTTTTTTTTTCATAAATTTTGCTCACGTTTTTGTTAAAGGTCGCTCAAATGCGCCAATTATTTTTCATACATTTTTGGTGGAGCCAAAATTGTACCTATCCCTATCAGACCCCTTTTCCTTTCAAGTTCACTGAAATGCACCACGTTGTTTATATACATTTTTTTTCAAGCCAAAAACGTATGCCGTTCACACCAATGATTTTTTATTTTTCATAAAATTTGCGTGCATTTTTGATACTCGTTCACTGAAATGCTTGTTTTCGATAAAAAATCACTCAAATGCGCATTTTCGATAAAAAAAAAAAAACTTACGCGCACGTTCTTTTCATTCATTTCTGGCTTGACGTTAAAACTGCGGTCGTAGTCGAGAGTAAATTGGTATAGAACAAATCTTTTTATTGGTATATTCCACATTATGTCTGAAAAATAGGGAAAAGTACTCGATACTGTAGGGACGGTTACGCAACACAAATTACGTATAAGAGTGGGTAGCTCTACTTGAGGTAAACTTGGGTGGTTTTGACAAGTGTCACTGCATATCATCACGCCTGTCTTTCTTAAAGGTGTAGGCAGGTACCTATTTAGTCACAGTTCGCCGATGACGGTAATAATTTCTTTGTAAAAGGTGAGAGTCTTTTGCTAATGTTATTTCATTTCTTTATGTACTAGATTGTGTAGGATAATATGTATATGTTGGTATCACTTTATTTCTTAAAGAAATTTCTTCCAGCAGACCTGCTAGAGAGATTGATGACAAGAATTTGTGAAAAAAAAAGATATGCATGGTGACAGAAAGTTGACACAATAGAAAATCTATTGTTTGCGAGTGCAGATACTTTTAGACAGCTGTCAGATTAATTGGATTATACTTGAGCCACGCTAAGAAGCGTTCTGACAGCTGCAGTAAGTTGTAACAAAATGAATGAAAACATTTACTACAGTACCTACCTACATCATACATACATACTTACTCCTCTGGCTCACCGACCCGAAGTGAGTCTTGGCCTCCGAAACGAGAGCTTTCCACTTTGCGCGGTACCAGCTACAATCTTAAAAAAATTATAATACCAAAACTAAACACTAGCAAAAGTGATCAGAATATTTGGTTCTCCAATTAATCTGACAGCTGTCAAACAGCAGATTTTTTTCGCGACTTCAGTGTTGGCGCCATAGCAAAAATTATTCTTAATGATGTAGCGAGTAGAACGGTTGGTCCTTGTATATTTCTACGACTTCGAATAAAATAATAATCATGTATAATAATCGTCTATATTAAGCTTTTTCATTAAGCGGAACGGCTTAGCGGGCTCACTCGAAGCATATTGACGTTGGAGTTATATGTAGTAATAAAATATCGATTTTATAGCAATGCCGAGCGACTGGGCGTCAAACTTACTATCCGCAATCGTGCAAATAGTTACTTCAACGTTATTTACTGTAGAAATATGAACTAAGGTATCTATATATTAATACGTGAAGAGAAAACTTTGTACCCCTTTTTAAGCATATTGCGCGCACGGAGGAGTGTGAGATTTGGCATAGTTAAAGTTTATATGGAGAAGGAGTGCAGAAAGCTAAAATTACGGTCGAATTTCATCCACTGGGCGACCACTAGTATAAATAAATGTCCACCATAATGAGAACAACATATCATGGCTATTTTGACAAGTGAGACAGATTTTCATTTTACGAAGGGTCTTCAGCAATGTACTTTGAAAGGCGTTTTGGAAATTATGTTTGATATACATATAGGTACATAAATGTAAATCCAACCCATTACTGTACCACTGTTGGGCACGAGCCTCTTCTCAGAATGAGAACAGTAAGGCCTTAGTGCACCACGCTGGTCTGGTGCGGGTTAGCGGATTACACACAATATTTATAATTCATATGAAGCCTTCTCAGGTTAGCAGGATTCTTCACGATATTATTATTATAGGTAAACAGAAAAAAATCGTCGTTACAGGACATGTTCGTATAAACTAACCCTGACATAATCAAAGGGGCAAATTACATAACATCTCTCATTGCAGAACAGGGCATTTTCCGGACAGATTCTGTGATATCCGTAGGGAGAAGGGTGAAGGGTGGGTTACACACACACATACAACTTCGTACGCACCCCGTCTGGGGTGTGCTCACAAATAGCGATGGGTTATAACAGTCAATGGTGTTACCTGTTATCTCTGTTACAGTTACACAAAAATAACAGGATGAAATATCTGTTATCTACTAAATAACAGCCTGTTATTTTCACACTACCACACTAAAACCTACCAACTAAGTACTTATATCTGTTTATGTATTAAATACTAGGTATCTCTCTTTCTAGCAAGCGTTAATCCAGTTAGTAAGAATGAGAGGAAAACTGGTATTTAACAAAATAACAAGCAAGGTTCGCTGTGAATTTTTGTGTCTGATAATTGTTATTATAACAGATAATTGACATTGGTAGGAACAATTGTTACCTGTTATCTTTAAATATCTGTTATTTTTAACTGTGACGATAAATATGCCTCACCGCTACCAGAAATGATTATGTATGTAGGTGTGTATATGACTGTCGTCTGCACCGAGGCCCGGGTAAAACGCAGCATGCACCTGTAGATACTATAATGTATGTAGATATTCTAAGTGGAACCCGGACGAAGCTTAGTGGCGATGCAGTTGTTACTTTGATACATATGAACATTGAAATAAAATTGATTTTTAATTATTCTTTGAGATATGATCTGTTCATTATAATCGTCAGCCTTTTGCATTGATCGAAGTAGATTACCTTTTGACCGCCATGTCACGGCGTTTTTGTCTCCTTGACAGAAGACAAAACGAAAAATCGTGAGAGAAAACGGTAAAGAGATGGTTTTGTCCCTGATATTTCCCTCTCCCTCTTTTGCTGGCTAGCCCTGCAAGAGGAGAATACGTTTAGTACTGTCCATATCTCGAGAGGAATGCGGCGGTGGCGGCGTCGGATATTGGCACGTCTACGAGGTCGTATCGTGATGATGTGTCCCAGTCCTTATTCAGCTTCTACGACACCTACCGGTAGAGAATGGGTGGCCTATTTATTGCTGTAAATCACACCGCTCGACTCGTTTAAGTTATGAACACACTTGAATTTTCCTAAGCAGTAAGCATCTTAGTTTGTGCATTCGTAGCCAAAGAGCAAAGGTTACGTAGCACTGTCTACGGCTACGCCGTAACTTCGTAGCGCTACGTAACTATTTAAAAATCGATAGCGTCCGACCCAGACACGGCGGCAGAACTAAATATAGAATACAATGTTTATGTTTTAGATTGTATCTAATTTACGGTTTTATTGTTAGTATGGACATCACTATCATTATAAAGGTTCTTTGTTCTTTTTTTGAATACGTATAATTCGTTTTTGTATTATTGTAAGTAAAAGATTTGGTGATATGTTTTTAAGTTAAATGTATTCTTTTATTTGACTGCCTCTGGTTTTGTGGTTGAAGGCTCCGAGTTCGATTCTATGGTCGTGCAGTGTTATTACATTTTTCTGGTGGAAAATTCTCAGAAGAGGACGATCCCTGAAATCGGGAAAAAAAACAGCTGATCCATACAAATAATTCAATATTACTGGACTTAATGTAGAATCATAGTATAATATTAAATAGTCTTAGCCAGTGTCCATAGACTTTTATGCTCATAAAACACAATAATCTACTGAACCAGCCATTTAATTTAATTTTACAGCATAAAAACCTTTCTAAGCCCTCATGGATAACAACGGTTTCTAGCGTAATGTTTGAAGTGCAAATCAGGCGAACAGCTCCCAGTCGGCAAACAAGCGTAGTTTGTATAGCGTAGCAGCGTATTGCATCTGACAAGCAGCTTCAATGAATAATGTGGTATATAAATTAAAATGTTGTACAAACGCTGTAAAGACTTGGTTCTGTAGCCGCCTCTTTACTCATAAACTTATTATACTAGTGGTAGTAGACAAACAGTCTCCTCATTATCGCGTCATCGTCGCATCACCTACGGTAGGTAGTGTAGGTACAGTACCACAAACTTACAGTGGCGAAGGGTGACAGTTTTAAAGGGGGGAGTCGTCCCAAAAATGCCCTCAAAAAATTGCTGCAATTAATGCTGCAAGACAAAAATCCATACCGTGTCTTGTAATCTATATAATATAGTAATGTCTGGAAGAGCTCGACCTCACTGAATAACAAGCCTTTTTTTTGTCAGTTGGATGAGTAAATAAATATAATATTACGTTGGTCTACGCACTAATCAATTCCTAAAGGGAAGCCGATGGGAATCGGGTTGTATGGAGTCTTCGCCATTGCAAACTTATCTGACCCGGTCACGGCGTCGCTGCCGTCGCTTTTACCAATGTCATCTCTTGGTCATCTTGGTCATCTCCCTACAAAAATGACATTTTGAATTCATTTCTAAGATTTTTGTTCTGTATCGACGTTAGTTCCAATTTTGGTCACCGGGTCAGATAAGTTTGTGGCACTATACCTATGTACTTTCTGTACCACTACCACTGCCACCACTACCACTGCCACCACCACCACTAGTACACTCGGAAGCAATAAATCCGGGTCACCAACTTAATAAACATTAATATCTCGGAAACTAAGAGAGATAGCTTATTCAAATGAAAAGTATTTTATAGACCTATTTAATACTACTCAAATAATAGGCTTCGACAGCTGATAATTGCATATTCCCCAACATCGCCTCAGAAACTTTGTGCCGTATACCGAATCGCATGACATCTGTACGTGGAGGTAATACAAAGTATTAAGATGTGAGAAAAAGATATCACTACATAGTATAAAACTAAGTCGCTTCCCGCTGTCTGTCTGTCCCTATGTATGCTTAGATCTTTAAAACTACGCAATGGATTTTAATGCGGTTTTTTTAATAGATAGAGTGATTCAAGAAGGAGGTTTATATGTATAATAATACTTTGATATTTAATGTAAGGATAGTAGAGAAATTGCACCCGTACGAGGCCAGGGGCGGGTCGCTAGTGTCATATAAATCAATCAATTAACCTGTAACGACTCTTAGCGCCACATAAAGTAACTACGTAGCAAGTTGGTTACAATGAGCGTATATAATACGAATTCTAGGCTAATTGGATAAATTTCTTCGTGCTGGGGTAACGTTACTGCAGCACCATCTGTTTTTCGTGAATAAAATTAAAACGGCTGGTCGAATTTAAAATTTCGGGCAATTTTTTATTTTTTTTAGAACCTTTCCGCCCACTCGCATTTCTCCTTTATAAAGGGTACAGTTTACAAACTTACATGATGTCACATGCACAGACATCCAGACACGGAACGGAACGGAATATATAGATCATACAAATAATTGCTGCATTGCTAAACCCGCGGTACCTACATAGCGTAGAAAGCTAATCGCTTAGCCACTGCGCCAACCGTGTCGAAATTACTTAAGATACAGCTCTTAATTGCAGCATTGTGCTGGACTAACGGATACTACGAATTCGACCAATCAGATTACGAAGCCTGCATCACGCAAGGAAAAAGATTATCGTATCTAACACAAATATACCTACAACTGCCCGAGATCAACCGTCGGGCTTCGGTCTGCCAGATCACCTCGCCTGGCGGGAGGATCCTCCCTTTTTGATGGAGAAACACCTTACCTCGTACCTTCAAAAACCCGTCAAGCCATACAAAGTAAACACAATAGAAAATCAGTTACCTATATTTATGAAGGCGTGCGGCCGTCCGAATGAAATCGAGTACAATACTACGGTTAAAGTGATGCGCTTCGGCAATCTTTGTGTATCTTATCTTATTATAATAATATTGTAAAGAGATTTGTATTTTTGTTTGTATTGAATAGACTCAAAAACTAAAGAACCGATTTTATCATTTCTTTCACCAGTAGAGTCCCTGAGAAACAGGTTACATTTTTTTAAAATAGTGTTACCTGCGAAAACTCCAATAATGTAACCCCAAGGTGTAAATAATCTAACCGTCAAAAACTCCCGACTCCAACTAGAAAAAGAGCTGTAACTTTTGAACGGCTTAACAGATTTTCATGAAACATAGTTAAGATGATTCCCGATTAAACTAGCTTTCAATTAAAATATGCATTGAATCGGTCTATCCGTTTTGGAGCTATGATGCCATAGACAGATACACATATATACAGATACACAAATACACACTATAAACTTAGTATAACACCCCCTCGTTTTTGTCGGGGGTTAAAAATTGACCAATAAAATTCCATAAATAAATGTCCTTCGTGCGAAGTCGGGTCCCGGGCCGCTAGTTATAAATTAAAATAATACTTTAAAGAATAATAACGTGACTGACGAGCGGCGGACGATCGGACCTTGATTCCATATTCGTACTAATTCGGAAACAGTCATAACCAACAAACCTGCCTAAATCTAACCTAGTTCTGACTAAAGCAATAATAGCGGGACTGTACAGCATTGAGAAGGAAACGAATAAGTTACTATCGCGATCATCAATCGTTTGCTAAGCTGAGATTAAGGCAATATCCTCGACCCGCTCGTTGAGCAGGCTCGGAAATCGATACGAGCGTTTGTTGCAACCTTATTGAGATACTTATATTATACTAGTGCTACCCGCGGGTCTGTTCAAAACTTTTGAATTGTACACATTGTACAAAGTACTTTCCATTTAGGAAGAAGAGAGATGAAAGTACTTCGATCTCCTCGACTCGAAAATTCTTTTTTTTTTTTTTTTTTTTTGTAGCTCTTTGTATATATTTTACTTTATATGATTATTTTGAATTCGAATGTGGATTGCATAATACTATAACTCACTATAACTTAGCGGTTACTAGGAAAACTTAATAGTATAGAAACTACGACAAAATAATTAGTAAAATATAATATAATATTTGTAATAGTAAAGTATAAGTATGCCTAATGTTTGTATTTATATAGTCTACTTGTATCGCAAGTGAATTATATTATCTAATATTTGCACACCTGTTAAGGTAGGATATGGTCTAAGAACTTTTATTATATGTACCACTCCATGTATACCCATATTACGGCAAATAAATGATTTGATTTGATTAAAATTATTAGTACGAATATACAACCAATGTCCGATGGTCTGCGTCTCGTAATAATTCTCTCGTAATATTAATCGTACTTAGTACTGTAATTGAGCTATTGCTACTATTTTGTTTTGTGAAGATAATAAACAAAGATCACTGTAAACAGTAAATGACAGACAGACAAATTAACGTTCACATTATGCATAATTTTTAAAGATTAGTACCTAATAATTGATTTCTTTGTCCACAGGAGCCTTCCTCATCCCATTCCTGATCATGCTGGTACTTGAAGGCGTCCCGCTCTTCCTGATCGAGATGGCAATAGGCCAGAAGATGCGGCTCGGTTCCCTGGGAGTATGGAACACCATCCACCCATGGCTCGGCGGCATCGGGATCTCGAGCTGTTTGGTGACGCTCTTCGTGGCGTTGTACTACAATGTTATCATCACCTGGGTTTTCTTCTACCTTTTTAATAGCATTCGGGTAAGTGATTTTTTTTTTTTTTTTTAACAGGGTGACTGGTAGAACGAGTTATTCATTGAAGGAGGGTATTGTACTCATCATTAAGAACAACTTTTATTATGGGACCAAACATGAAGTCGTAAAAAAATCAGCTGTTCCGTACATTTAGTCGAATAATATTGAATTATTTAAATATGGAACAGCAGATTTTTTACCCTACTTCAATGATTCTCTCATTCTACCAGTCATCCAGTAGAGAGTTATTGCCTGGGGGGTATTATATAACTCCGCCCGTTCAAATTCCGCTGTCGCTAACGTTATGGAATTGGGGCTCCTGTTTCTGACTCGAAAATCTCAACCCTGATTATAATCTTCGATAAAAAACGCCGGCAAAATGTATTTGACATTTAAAAATCGTTACCGTTGAAACGTTTCATTTTGTTTTCTCAACAGCTGACAGCGGACCAGCTGCCCTGGGCCCACTGCCCCCAAGACAACGGAACAGCTGAAATGGAATGCAACAAGGCTTCCGCAACGGTGTACTACTGGTACCGCGGGGCTTTGGACGCGTCCCCCAGCATCGCCGACCCTGGAGTGCCGCGGTGGTGGATAGTGCTGTACTTGCTCCTCGCCTGGATCATCGTGTTCTTTATCGTGATGAAGGGGATTCAGAGCAGCGGCAAGGTAAGATAGATACTATAGATAGTTCTTTAGATTGTCATTTGTGGCTCCCGCTGAAAACCAGCGCTGTCGGGTTGCTCGCAGCGCGACAGCATATGCTGAGCGGAAGCCTTTTTGACACAGCTGCGACGTACAATCCATTTTTTATTTAAGACAAATATTTTTATATTTGTTTTACATGTTTTTATTTTTCTGTTATGTTATCTTTAAAATCGTTTTTGTGCTGTGTCAAATAAATACTTTTTCTTTCTTTCTTCATTTGTTTTATCCAGGCATATTCAATTCCGTTGTTAGTCAGACTGGCTCAATTCATACTGAAATAGCAATGGAGCGGCGAGCAGTTTCAGTGCCAAAAAGCTCATATTAGAACACGTTCTTAAATTTTTCTGGTAATTAAAAATTTGGGATGTATATTGCCATAAATTTTATCTTAGACATGCCTTAAAATTGCATGAGTTTAAACGCAATTTCGGTGGATGTATGCGTCAATATTAAGCTGCAAAGAAATTCATTTTCTTTCTTTAGCGAGCAGATCGTTATATTTACTACTCTATGCTTAGTACATACCGGACACATTTATCCCTGAACCTGGTACCACAACCGTGTTCTGGATCATGTAGCAGAGATTGCTATGTGCCCCAAGTATGCTAATCTCTGTTATCTCAATCGTGTCAGAATGGTCTCGTAATTGTTGGTTTTTTCAATATCGTTCAACCGATTTTGACTTCTAATGCGTAGGAAATAGTAGTCAATATCTATAGAACGACACTTATTAACTAGCAAATAACCGACACTTCTATTACCTACGCAATTGATGTTAAAATAGGTTGAACGACACTGCAGTAACCAACAATTACGAGAACATTCTGACACGATTGAGATAACAGAAATTAGTAGACTTGGGGCCCTGTACCTCTACCATGAGTTTTCCGTGCCGTCTAACGTTCACGTTCACATGCAATATTTGTATGGGAATTTTTTCAGCGCCTCTAGCGGTATAAATAGTGAACTAAAGTCACTATACAAATATTACATGTGAACGTGAACGTTAGACGGCACGGAAAACTCATGGTAGAGGTACTGGTAGCCTGGCGCTAAATTATAACAATTTATCAATGTTAATGTTTGTTCCAGGTGGTATACTTCACATCGATCTTCCCGTACGCAGTGCTGACTATCTTCTTCGTCCGCGGCATCACGTTGCCAGGGTCTACTGACGGTATCATCCACATGTATAAGCCTAAGGTAACTCACTGAACAGACCTCCTTACTAATAAATGCTGTATAAAAAATTGTCATGAGTAATGCCATTTTAATCATAAACTTATTATACCAGTGGTAAAGTTTAATAAGTTTATGATTTTAACCATGCTTTTAATAACGCCCGACAAAAAAGAGGAGTGTTATAAGTTTGTAATGTGTATCTGTGTACCTGTGTCTGTGGCATCGTAGTTCCAAAACGGATGGAACGATTTCAATGCAGTTTTTTTAATTGAAAGGGTAATTGTTATCATAATATTGTTGTTGTTAGAATAATTGGGTATCATCTTAGCTATGTTTCATGAAAATCTGTTCAGCCGTTCAAAAGTTACAGCTCTTTTTCCAGTTGGAGTCGGGGGATTTTGACGGTTAGGTTATTGATGTTTATAA
Organism: Allophyes oxyacanthae; assembly: GCA_932294325.1. Lineage (NCBI taxonomy): Eukaryota > Metazoa > Arthropoda > Insecta > Lepidoptera > Noctuidae > Allophyes > Allophyes oxyacanthae. The sequence continues at coordinate 8,522,057 of OW028632.1, read as the reverse complement.
TGGTTCGAATTATAAATATATATTAAGTCTTAAACGGTACCAGCCAGTCAGGTTTTCCTTCGAGAAATTTCGGGTTCAACTTTTCAGAATAGCTCAACTTATTTACCACTCGAAAAAAGTTCATTTTCGTAATTTTCTCAAATTCGAAATTACTTCGATTGCTCGGAGAATCGAATTCTTTCACATTTTATTCGTCTTATGACGGTGAAAATACTTCATATTCTTGAGAATTTCGACTATGACAGGTTGAACAGGGAACGAAGCTTTTCTCTTTGCAAGATGGAAGCTAAAAATAGGGCCTCTTTTGACGCTACGTCATGCACGGTGTACGAAAAATGTTTGTTTCATACTTATGCGACAGTGGCAGGCGACCTTGGCTGGTATGCGAGCATCTACTTCAATATTTTGTTACCTAGTATCCATATTTTGTGCTTTATTGGAGTGTGCATATCTTACCTCGATGACATTTTGTCTCTTGTGGGTACACTATAAAAGTTGTAGAAAGAGATACAGGCTGCAAAAAATATGAAAAAAATTACGATACCTCTTGTATTGTGAGTACATAGATGTGAAAGTGTGTGAAGATGTTTGGATGGTTAAATGCAGGGTTAAGAATAAGAATAAGAATAATTTATTTTGCATGATAATGAGTACATTAAGTTGGTAGGTATAATAGCATTATATTAATATTTTGTCCGTCATGATCAACCAGAATGTGGTGTACAAAAATGAAATAATAAAATAAAAAATAATTAGTGTTCCGTACAGTTCTAAATATCTCAACTACTCTTTATTAATTAATAACTAATTCTAGAATAGTTTTCACCCCACAACACTCTTATTTTATTAATTATGTGCAAAAAAGGAATTGGGTTGATTTGGTCAAACCACTGGCGCCTCGTCGGACACTCGTCGAGCGCCCTGATTGGCTGTTGGCGAGACACCCGCGCCCCTCGCGTTTTTTCGGCATTACTACTTCCGTTTTGCTGCGCCCGAGCCGGTGCACGCGCGCTCCGTAGTGTAAAACAAAAAGAATGTGTCTTATCCGTTAATTTGTGTCAAATTGTGCCCCACACGATATGAACAATAATTAAGACTAGCGCCTGTGGATTACATGTGCATCAAGCCGACTGATCACGCCGCCGAGCCCTAGGAGCGCGAGGCAGTGAACGGCAGGTTTCTGGTGAGTTTGTACCAAATCTCCACCCTTTTTATCGCACATAATTGTTTGATCCGTTCGAACCGGATTTTATTAACATAGTTGTTGTGGGGTTGTGTATTTCGTGTTTTTTCGTTGTTCATTCCACGCCGTTGCGCGGCTATCCAAAATGGCGGAAATACAACAAGATATTTTCGAACGAGAGATAATCCTCGATGATCTCCAACGTACATTGCAATTCATTGATACGGACGAATTACAGTTCAAATCACGTTCTAAAGATTTAACCTTGCAACAAAGGAAATTCTCTAAACTTCAAGTTAAAATCGAAAAGTCATTAATTAAATCGAACACTTTCAATAAAGAGGAACAATTAAAGATTCGTAACGTATTTAACGACTGCTACTATGCGATAGTTGTCCACTTAAATAAACTCAAAGACGAGGAGAATGAGCGTAAACGTAGGATATCGTCTAGTACTTCCATGAATAATTCGGTTGTGCATGTACCACCTACTAACAATAATTGTGCAAGTAGGTTACCTACTCTTCCCATGCCTACCTTTTCCGGGGAGACCACGGATTGGCCTCCATTTTACGATTTATTTCAATCTTTAGTACACAACAAAAATACCTACACGGATACCGAGAAGTTCCGTTATTTGTTATTATGCTTAAAAAACGAACCCTACAATCTTATTAAGTCAATTCCTATCACTGACGAAAACTACAGTGTTGCGTTAGGTATGTTGCTTTCTCGATATGATAACAAACGAGCCATCGCTACTAAACATCTCGAGAAAATATTAGATATCGAAACTAGCTCCGATAAAATGACTCAAAGTCTAAGAAATTTACTTAATGTTTATCAGGAAAATGTCAAGGCGTTAGAAGTCATGCAGTTTCCCATTTCTCAGTGGAGTTTCATTCTAGTGACGATTTTACTACGTAAAATTCCGTCTACCACTCGTAAACGTTTCGAATTATCACTGTCTAAACCATCCGATATACCTGACATTAGCGTGTTAATAAATTTTTTAGAACGCGAACTGGCCGCAAGCGAGTTCTCTTCGCCTTACCCACAAACTAAAAATAATAATAACGCCGACAAGGTAGGTACTTCGCGAACTCCGGCGGCGACCGCTCGCGGAGGCGCGATCTCGCGTCGATCCCTCGCAGCTAATGTCACTCAGTCGAGTAGCGAGAACAAAACAGACGTCGAGTCTAACAACCAAAATAAATTAAGAAATTGCATAAGCTGTGATGCTCAACATATATTGACGAAATGTTCAAAATTTCTTAATTTATCACCTCGTGAGAGGTATTCTTTCATACAAAACAAAAATGTTTGTTTTAATTGTTTAAACGTAGGTCATGACTTGAAACAATGCAAATCAAACTTTGTTTGCCGTACGTGTCACAAACGACACCATACTTTAATTCATTTTGAAACGCATAGTTTGCCAGTTATTAGTGAAGCCAATCCTAGTTCTATCTCACTCCCCGCGAACGAGTCGATAGAGAAGCCAGAACCCAGTACAACGCGCGCCGCAATGACTGCGGTGAATCACGCGTCGCGTGAATTACGTATCGATTCGCAATCCATTGCTCCGTCAGTTAGTGCGAGTACGGTACTCTTATGTACGGCGCTAATCAATGTTCACGTAGGCTCGCGAAAATACACTGTTCGCTGTATTATTGATACCGGGAGTCAAGCAACTTTTATCACAGAGGCTTGCGCGCAGCGGTTAGGTTTGCCCCGTAAGCATGCGCGCGTTCCCGTGTTCGGTATTGGTGGGACCGAAGCTGTATACCCTAAGGGTGTAGTCTCATGCTATATCACGCCTACGGACGGTGATCAACCTTCAATCTCAGTTGATGCATTGATTTTACCTAATATTATGTCACATATGCCATGCGTGGAGTTACCCTTTAAGGGGTGGCCACACATACGAAATATAAATTTAGCTGATCCTAAGTTTTACCTTCCACAGTCCGTGGAAATGCTTTTAGGTGCGGATATATTATCCCAAGTTATGTTAGGTAACGTGATCACGGGCCCACCCGGTTCACCGATAGCGATGAATAGTATCTTTGGTTATTTATTAATGGGAAATGTTTCATGCAACCAAAATACACCTACTTCTCTCCAAGTTTGCTTCACGAGTTTGTGCTCATCAGTCGATGACGTCCTCAATCTAAAGAGATTCTGGGAGTTGGAATCTCTTCCGGAAAAGAAAATCTTCAGCCCCGACGAAGTGTTATGTGAATCTATCTTCGTAAATTCACATACTCGCGACGAATCCGGGTGCTATGTTGTCCCACTTCCTTTTAAACCTGATGCACCCGCCCTCGGCGAATCACGTAATACGGCGATCTCCAGGTTTCGGAAGTTGGAGTACCGGTTAGAACGTAACCCAGAGCTAAAAGTAGATTATCACGCGTGCCTCCAAGAGTACTTGGACCTCGGTCACATGGAGCCCGTTGACATACCTACTTCTTCGGCTAATACCTATTATATTCCGCACCACTGCGTGGTCAAAGAATCCAGCGAGACTACTCGCACTCGCGTCGTATTTGACGCAGGTTGTAAAACTTCGAATGGTATTTCACTTAATGATGTGTTGCTAACTGGTCCGAAGTTGCACCAGGATATAGTCGACGTGTTATTGAGGTTCCGTATCCATGCTGTCGCTGTCACTGCTGACATTAAGCAGATGTACAGAAATATAAAATTACAAAAATCGGATTGGGATTATCAACGTATTGTGTGGCGTAAATCATCAACCGAGCCTTTACGTGATTATCGGCTGCGTACCGTCACTTTTGGCGTCAGCTCATCACCGTATTTGGCGCTTCGTACCATTCAACAGTTGGCTCATGATGAAGCTGCTAATTTCCCGTTAGGGTCCAAGGTCCTCCAGGACCAGGTCTTCGTCGACGACGTCGTCACTGGTAGTTTCGATGTTAAGCATGCACTGATTTTACAACGGGAATTAGTAGGTATTTGCTCATCAGCTGGTTTCGAGCTGCGTAAGTGGCAGAGCAATTCGCCAGCGTTACTCGCTGCAGTACAGACGTCAGAGTCTCATGGCGAGCGGCCTGAGAACGTCTCTTTCGCTCTGATGGAGAATGACAAACAAATAAAAGTATTAGGTCTTCAATGGAACCCTAAATTCGATTCATTCACCTTTAGCGTTCATGCAACCACAGATAAAATTACAAAACGGTCCATACTATCACAAATAGCAAAAATTTATGATCCGATGGGATGGTTATCTCCTGTTACAATTTACGCGAAACATCTCATTCAGTTACTATGGATTTCAGGTGTCGACTGGGACGAATCTCCCCCCGTAGATATTGCTAATGCTTGGTTTAACTTTCGGAACGAGTTACCATTATTATCAAAGTTTCAAATTCCACGTTTCGTTTTTGCAAACGTAAGTTCAATTCAAATCCATGGATTTTCCGACGCGTCCGAGCGTGCCTATGCCGCTTGTGTGTACGCTCGCATAACTGATAGCCATGATAAAGTAAAAACATTTCTTCTACTCGCTAAAACGCGGGTAGCACCTATAAAACCAGTTCTTACTATTCCGCGCCTCGAGCTGTGCGCCGCCGTTTTGTTATCACAGCTGATTGATAAGGTTTTAAATGTATACGGTGACCGCGTAAACTGTGAACATGTTTACGCATGGTCCGATTCTTCCATCGTGTTAGCGTGGCTTCGGTCCCCACCACACGAGTGGAAAACATTTGTCTCCAATCGCACCAGCGAAATCTTATCTAAACTTCCTGCCAGCAGCTGGAGACATGTTCCATCAGCGGACAATCCAGCTGACGCACCTTCTCGAGGAATGCTTCCTGCTAATTTTATAGAAAATGACATGTGGTTCCATGGTCCGTGGTGGTTAGCACGTGAGCATACCTGTTGGCCGGTCCCAAAGAAAATACCTACGGTTACCGAAGATAAGCGTAACCTGTGCGTACCAATTATTACGAATTCTTCCACTGCGGCACCACCTGATGTTGTCGATTATCTTATAAGGTTTTCAACTCTTGGAAAACTTGTAAGAACGACAGCACAAATATTTCGTTTTTACAACAAATGTAAGAAGGTACAATCTGCGTATCCGAAATATATCACTGTACCCGAGTTCAATTTGTGTCTTAATCGACTTATTAAGTTGGTTCAACATTCTTGTTTCTCGGAAGATATTAAAAATATTTCATTAGATAAACATCCTTCTCTTAAATTACGAAGATTAAAACCTTTCATTGATAAGGAGAAGTACTTGCGTGTGGGCGGGCGGATACACAAATCATTGTTACCGTTCGTTTCTAAACATCAATTAATTCTGCCTAAAAAACATCATCTTACCAATTTAATCATTGATCATACACATATCACTCACCTCCATGCGGGTCCACAATCCGTACAGTATATTTTATTACAAAGGTATTGGATATTATCCAGTCGTGACGCCATACGTACGCGCATACATCGCTGTGTTCGCTGTTTTCGTGCTCGTCCCGTGCACCCGCAACCGTGCATGGGTCCACTGCCGGCCGTCAGAGTACGACCCGAGCGGCCATTTCTTAAAACATCGGTCGACTACGCGGGTCCATTTTACGTCCGGGCGAATAAAATTCGTAATGCAAAAATCATAAAATGTTACGTCGCAGTTTTTGTGTGTATGTCCGTCAAGGCCATTCACCTCGAACTCGTGTCAGAGTTGTCAACTGATGCATTTTTAGCAACTTTACGACGCTTCACGTCTCGCAGAGGTCTATGTACCGACATTTATTCTGATGGCGGAAAAAACTTCGTGGGTTGTAACAATTACCTACAAGACTTGTATAATTTTTTACGTAATGATTCTGTTCAAGCCGCTCTCAATAGTAAAACATTAGAGCAAGGCATCACTTGGCACTTTCAACCGCCTTACGCGTCACACTTTGGTGGCCTTTTCGAATCTGGAGTCAGATGTTTTAAACATCATTTCCATCGCGTACTAGGTACACAAACTCAAACTTATGATGAAATGCATACCCTTCTATGTCAGATAGAAGCGGTACTAAACTCACGTCCGCTTTGTGTATTGAGCGCCGATCCTTTAGATCCGTTGCCCTTAACACCTTCTCACTTTTTGATAGGTGGACCTTTGATGGCCCTACCAGACATTACCTTACCCGAGGACGTTTCAAACCGCCTCACTAGATGGCGCAGAGTACAACAAATTGTACAACATTTTTGGAAACGTTGGAGTCGTGAATATCTTCACGCAATTCAACAACGTAATAAATGGTTTCAAGATCGCGGCTCTCAACTCCGTGAAGGTATTATTGTTGTTGTGCGCGATGACAATCTACCACCCTTACAGTGGAGATTGGCTCGAGTACATGCTCTACATCCTGGCTCCGACAATGTCACTCGCGTGGTAACCCTCCAAATGGGCAAAACCTTCGTTAAACGCCCTGTAGTTAAAATATGTCCCTTACCATTAGAAGAATAATAATTTAAAATTTAGTTACATTCGTTACAAATCTTAGTTAAGTACCTTTTAAGTATTTTAATTTAGTTCCTTTTAGGTTTAGCAAGTATTTCATGTTTTTATAACGTTTTCATTCATATTTTCGCCATACTGTAACTCTAATTCCTTTAAAATCAGATTAAAAGAACCTTACTCTTTTAAGGCGAGCGGTATGTTCCGTACAGTTCTAAATATCTCAACTACTCTTTATTAATTAATAACTAATTCTAGAATAGTTTTCACCCCACAACACTCTTATTTTATTAATTATGTGCAAAAAAGGAATTGGGTTGATTTGGTCAAACCACTGGCGCCTCGTCGGACACTCGTCGAGCGCCCTGATTGGCTGTTGGCGAGACACCCGCGCCCCTCGCGTTTTTTCGGCATTACTACTTCCGTTTTGCTGCGCCCGAGCCGGTGCACGCGCGCTCCGTAGTGTAAAACAAAAAGAATGTGTCTTATCCGTTAATTTGTGTCAAATTGTGCCCCACACGATATGAACAATAATTAAGACTAGCGCCTGTGGATTACATGTGCATCAAGCCGACTGATCACGCCGCCGAGCCCTAGGAGCGCGAGGCAGTGAACGGCAGGTTTCTGGTGAGTTTGTACCAAATCTCCACCCTTTTTATCGCACAATTAGTCAGTCAATAAAAAATCAGATTCCAGTTACAATTAAAATATCAACATGTGTCAAAATGTTACATCAATTTCTAGTAATAGTCAACTACTGTTATCAAGTCTCAAATAATCATAAAGAATAGCAATTAAATCAAAATTAACAAACACAATCAAATAATTACTTAAAAAGCCGCCAAACGTACGAGGTTCCTTGTACAAATACGAGATTTACGGTGTGTACGGACACAATGGAGCTCGTACAATCTTGTACGAGATTTTTGATATAGGAAACTTTACGCCGCGTCGGAAGACCTTTTTTAGACGTTCTCGGCCATTTTATATGCTTGAGGAATGTACGAGGTTGGAAAGTCAAAGTACGATTTCTTTTTGTGTACAATTATGTACGAGGAAAAAAGTTCTATGGTTGGCAACCCTGGTTAAATGTTTGGTACTCAATCACGCCAAAACGACTGAGCGTGTTTGGATGTTTGGGATACAGATGATACAGATAGATCATGTTCTGGATTTTAACACGTTTTATCCAGGCAGGTACCTACATAAAGTAGTTACCCTACGATGTAAGTGCAAACGCAGGCAACAGTTAGTATTAGTAATAAATTAAACACGTGTACGCTTGGAAAAAACTCTTGTTATAATTACAAAAATTCTCGTTGTGATTACAAAAATTCTCGTGAAGTAGAAGAAGCATTTAGTAAACTTTACCTTGTTGTTGTAATCATCACTCACTACATAGTATAAAACAAAGTCGCTTCCCGCTGTCTGTCTCTATGTATGCTTAGATCTTTAAAATTACGCAACGGATTTTGATGCGGTTTTTTTAAATAGATAGAGTAATTCAAGAGGATGGTTTATATGTATAATACTTTTACATTTAATGTAAGGATAGTAGAGAAACTGCATCCGTGCGGAGCCGGGGACGGGTCGCTAGTAAGAAATAAAATATGAAATTCTTAAAAATATATATTGAATATTCTTTTTATAAATTAGGTAATTTATAAAAAGAATATTCACTATAGAGTACTAACGTACTAACGATGTAACATACTAAGGGCCAAGTTCACCGAAAAGATAGCAGATGTTTAAAATGAAATTGCCCGATTACCCATACAAAAAATCATGTTTAAACGTCTGATTTTGCTCTAATCGTCTGTTATGTTGTCGGTGAACTTGGGCCTAAGCATTCTGGTGTTCTTGTTATCTCAATATTTTTCTCCGTGTGCATATACTGGATAGTGAGACAGCTCATTTATTACTAACTCCTAACCTACATTACTGTAGTATATTCTGAGTAAGTATTTTCTTTGCAGCTGGAAAAACTGCTAGATCCAACAGTATGGCTAGACCATAGATATCCGGAGATATGCCTTCACTCTATATTTGTTCAATTTCAAGTGTCGCCACTTTTTCCCCACTCCTGAAACGGATGACGGGTTGGTATAAATATTTTATCGATAAAAATATCGATGAAAACTGACTGCAAAAAAGAGAAGTGATTTTTTTGGCGTATTTTAGATTGTTTAATAAAATATCACTATATAGATACTATAAGAGAGGCTAACCAAAGACTACCGATTTTGGTACCTATATTGTAAAGAATTTGTAAGAGGAAGACAGATAATACAGGGAATTCTAATTTGTGACAAAGTACTCACCTCAATTTGTGTTTATTAGTCTATAAATATGTTTAAATATTACATAAATAATAATTTAAAAAAGTACAGAATAGTAGACATTTAAGTTTTTTATCTACACTCATATCGTAAAGTTCTAATTATGAATTCATAAATAGTACTTTATTGACAGACTTTATGCACATGCAACTACCTACATAATTAATAAAATTAAAAAGTTTTATAATGACACAGTGTTTTTTTTTAAATTATGCCATAAAATAACTTCTTTTCTATTAAAGTACATTTCGGTTCTTCCAAGAAGTTTTCATATCAATTTTTTTAGCAGCCCCGCACATTATCTATGATGGCGTGAGCTAGGGCGCAATTGTGTTAGATACCATAATATTTTTACTAGCGCGATGCAGGCCTCGTAATCTGATTGGTCGAATTCATCTATCATCCATTTATTTTTTATTTCTGCATCTTTCAGGAAACTGAAATAAAATGTATTCATTCTTGTAAAACAGGGTTCTCAAGTATAATTACTTATTTAAATCCTTTTCAAACCATATAACTACAAGGATTAGTAAAATAAAAAGAAAACTATAAAATCTTTTAATTTAGCCTAATAAGCAAATACTACAAAAATAATAGATAACATTATTTTTTATTATTAAGCAAATGTTAATAATAATGAAATAATTCCGTAAGAACAACTATCAATTAATTATATCGATATCCCTCAGCGCTGTGCAACACTAGTACCCTGCGGTCCGAATTGCGCTAAAGTGATAATATCGCGAATCCGACCAAAGTCAAAATTATTATTATTACTCAATAGCCCTTATATTTTGTGACTATTCAATTTGGTCGGATTCGCGATATTATCACTTGTATCGAAATTCGGACCGCAGGGATACATTAAAAAAATTGATTTGACAATTTTGACATGAGTCACTCAATAAATGATTAGCCTGACGCATGTCAAAAATAATTCACAACTAGATATTTGTAAAATCTTTAAATAATATAATTAATGCAGTGATTTTCAACATACCGGTGGTAGGACACGCCACTTGTCTTAAGGTTTGTTGTTATTGTCCTATTTTTGCAAATAAGAACGGAACAATTCGGCATTTTGTAAAAATACGAAATCACACTACACGTTCGGATGCAAACATATGACTAAATAGGTGCTCATCGACGTCATACGTATTTAAGGCCAATCCGACCAAACGGAGGCGACATGTGTCACGCCTACAAGCCATATCCCTCGATATCCGTGGGCTAGACGCAGCGACTCAAGTCTTCTACTCCTTCGGCCTCGCCTTCGGGTCCTTGATCGCCTTCGGGTCTTACAACCCGCCGAATAACAACTGCGTAAGAGATGTACTACTGGTGTCTGTGTGCAACGCTCTGACGGCGATCTACGCGTCCGTGGTGATCTTCAGCATCCTGGGCTTCAAGGCGTTCACCATGGTGGAGCACTGTATGACCAAGTGAGTACCTACTGACTGCAATGGCGAAGAGTCCATACAACCCGATTCCCATCGGCTTCCAATTGGTTAGTGCATAGACCAACGTAATATTATATTATTTACTCATCCAACTGAAAAAAAAGGTTTGTTATTCGGTTAGGTCGAGCTCTTCCAGACATGACTTTATATAGATTACAAGAGACGGTATGGATTTTTGTCTTGCAGCATTAATTACAGCAATTTTTAGAAGGCATTTTTGGGACGGCTTCCCTTTTTAAAACTGTCACCCTTCACCACTGCAAATGAGTGGTGATTTTTCTGGTGATTACAGATTTTAGATGTGTCAGGTGATAGAAGTTTTGATTAATGTGCTATTGCGGTGATTTGAGTATAAGGTTCTTTTTTTATTCCACTAAAGTGGTGAACAAGCATAGAGTCAGCCTCATCAGGCTGACTCTATGCTTGTTTGCCACTTTAGTGGAATAACCATACGCTTACCATCGTAAGCGTATGGTAGCCTATGGACATTTGCAATACCAGAGGCATCACTCTTCGATTTCAGAGTTGGTCCCTTAATAAAAGTTCTTCATAATGAAGAGTACAATAACCCCTATAAGGGGTCGGGACCCGAAAGGGGCTAATATATATCATACTCATAGACCTCCGTTTATTAAAAATAATATCGTCCATTAACAAAACTTCTTCGTTAAAAGTATATCTACATAAATTATAATTTAAGTTACTTACAAAATATAAAGCAAAAAGTATTTAAATGGATGGTGCTTTCAAAGTTTCATAACTCTGTAAGCTTAAAGCCAAAGTTTGTTTCACTAAGTACTCGAATCTTAGATGGATAGCCCGCACAACTTCCTTCACGAGAAAATGTTTATTAAAACAAATAAGAAAGCTTATTTTGTTTATCTAAGTTTTTCAGTTTATTGCCTTTATTCACATTGAAGAACTGCCGCCTTCGGTGACCATTAACCGATCAATTTGGCATCAGCATAACTATTAACCCCCGCGGGGTTTCCCAAATAGCGCCATTTTGTGTTACGTACTAGATGTATGCGCCGCGCTGCGCCGGTAGCTTTCTTACTGGCGGCGGCGGCGGCGTCCGACGTATTTGTCGGCGTCATCGGCGTGGATGGAGAAATTTAAAAGCATTTAATTATGCTCATATAAACATGTTTTTTTATTAGATTTGCGTGAACAAATACCTACGTCGAAATAAACCATTATGCATAGATTTAGACATTTCTAGTATTTAGTTTACTAGTATATATCTGCATTGTACTTAAAACTAGAATGTTACTATGAAATAGACGCCGATCAAGCCGAAATAGGCGCCGATCACGCCGAAAAAAAATCGGCGGCGGCGGCGTGGCTGTAATTATCAGCGCCGGCGGCGTGCGCCACGCCGATCGGCGCACACCTCTAGTACCTACTTATTCCTTTTTCACCTTTCCAGAGAGATCAAGGTGCTAGCCAATCACCACGTGGCAGGCTTCACGATCAACTCCACCCACGACTACTACCGCGAGGAGTTCCCCATCTTAAACGACACCATAGTGTCTGCCCTCAACCTCACTGGCTGTACCATGAGCCGGCAACTTGAAGAGGTAAGACTTTGAGGATCTTTTATGTATTCCTACTAATGTGTGTTTACCTCAAAGGTGTTTACAGACAAACCAGGGCATAAATCGTTGGCCGGTCGGGAATGTAATATTAACCTGGTACCTCCATTTTTGCAGAAAAACAATTATCTACTCAATTGTAAAGGTATACCGTGCATATTGGTTATTAAAGGTATAGTCCGATAAGGTTAGCATATTAGGCCAACGAAATCAGAAGAAAAAAAAAAAATTGTGCCGTAAAATAAGTACCTAGTAAAATCTCATAAATAAGTAGGTCTCGTTTTACTACGTGAACACTTTATATGAAAAGTCGATTTTTAATTTTGAGATTTTGACCTTGGGGAAAGTTCAGCTTCATGGACTTATATGCCTGGTCATTTTTATTTTACGATGTGTTATTCATTTTTATGTTTTCTTGCATTTTTGTCTTTCTGATTGTATTCAGAATAGATGTTGTTTGTTACATCCATTCTCTTTATTGTTTAAACTCAATTGGAAGAAAAATATTATCCACATTGCGACGAATTCTTCATAACCATGATTGCAATCTTTTTATTTTCTCAGGCCGCAGAAGGAACCGGCCTGGCCTTCATAGTCTTTACCCAAGCGATCCTCAAGCTCACTCCTGCTCCGTTCTGGTCCATCATCTTCTTCTTGATGCTGCTGTCCCTCGGTCTCGGAAGCCAGATCGGCATCATGGAGGGCATGCTCTGCACCATGTTTGACATCGACTTCTTCAAACGACTCAGCAAGCCCGTTATTACTGGTGAGTACTTGTTTTTATCAGCTTTATTTAGGACCATTGTAGACTCGATACTTTTAGCATCAGTAACTAGCGATTTAGTCGCGTTCTCGGAAATCGTCACAGACGTTTCTGAGAACGCTAAAAGTACTTACAGAACTGCCCACCCTATGAAAGCTCCCTAGCTAGTAGCTACGCCAGTGAACAGGGATGAAATCACTTACCACGAATACCAGGAATAAGTGGCGACTGAAAGCTAGTTTTTCATAATACAAGAGGCTTAATACTGTCATTAACGAACTTTCTATAGTTATCTTAATTATTTATAGATAAACTAATGCTAGTTGCACCTTTCTTGAAGGAGGGTTTGAGTTCGAACCCGGCCCGCACCTCTGACTTTTCGGATTCATGTGCTGATTAGAATTTGATGATCAATTGCGATAACGGTGGAAAAAAACATCGTGAGGAAACTGACACATCTAAGAGGGTCTCATAATATTCTCGATGGTGTGTGTAGTCCGCCAACCCGCACTAGGCCAGCGCGGTGGACTAAGGCCTAACTCTTCTCATTTTGAGAAGAGGCCCGTGCCCAGCAGAGGGACAGTAATGGGCTAGATTTATTTTTTATATTAAACACTTCCATTCTCTTCCAGGATGCGTGTGCACCTTCTGCTTCTTCGTGGGACTGATCTTCACGACCGGCGCGGGCGAGTACTGGCTTAAGATGTTCGACTCCTTCGCTGGCACCATCGGCTTGGTCGTCGTTGCTCTACTGGAGATGGTATCCGTGATCTACATCTATGGACACGAGAGGTCAGTACTACACTCCATGACTCTAGGCTATCGATGGCGAAACTCCAATTGAGAGCCCAATGTTCAAAAGTATACAGTCCATGACTTAAAATTTAGGTTTGGTCCATGTTTTTTTTTCTGTCCATTTTGTCTGTAGTATCCATGGCCTCGAATTAGCTTCCAGTGGGTACTGGTGTCTATGACGTTAATTATACCATAAGCAATATAAGATCCACAAATTTGGTCCTTCGTTACGCGATATACGCAGTATGTTAGCCACCACAGCTACCCCAAGATTATGGGAAGAGTAATTATTGGACTAATTTGACAGTCAGGAACTCCTTATTGTAATTATGTAAAACAGCCTGTGATCACTAGTAAAAAATTTGATCTTTTGAACTGCCCATATTTGCAGTATAAATACATGAGAAACCCATGTTTTGTAAATTTTTGGTCCTTTGATCCGCGTATACTTATTACACATAAATCCCTGCAGGTTCACCAACGACATCTACGAGATGACGGGCTACCGGCCGGGTATCTACTGGCAGGTCACCTGGCGTTATGTGGGACCCTTCATCGTGACCTGCATCTTGCTGTCCTCGCTCGTGTTTATGATCATCAACCCACCTACTTACGGAGCTTGGAATGCTGATGAGGTTAGTGATTCTTTTTTTCATTTTTATAGCCGATACCGATATATCTCACATGATATACCATGTACTTTTAGGTCAGTTATATTTTATTCTATGAGTTTAAACAATCCTAAAAGATCGGCAACGCATCGATGACTCCTCTGATGTTCCGTAAGTTCATGGGCGGCGGTGATTTCTTAGCATCAGGTGAACCGGAAGTTCGATTGCGATTCGATTGATATACTATAAAATAATGTTTTGTATGACGCATTGATTTGAAAGCTAAAATGCTCTGTGAAATATCAATATGATGGATTATGTAATTCAAATAGTAATTAAAAACTACCTAATTAATAAACAACTATAATTAATTGTATTTCTGTGCGGGCGCCTTTGAACCTGGCTCTTCACTCCCTTCTCCTACCCATATATTAAGACAGCAAAGATTTCTTCGTATAACTATGCCAGAATAGATCCCAGAACGCAATCCTGTGTCGGTACACGTGGTTCTGCATAGACATGTTCACGTCTATGTTCAGATAAGGTCTGGTGATGCCTTTAACTGGTTTCCACGTCACTGGGAGAAGTGCGGTCTTTTGAGGCGTAGGGTTCCTGGAAAGAAAAAATTATAAAACTTTCAAACCCAAAAACCTTGTTTAACAATGGCATTTAATGGTACCATTGACATACTACTACATGGACATTAGGTCTGCGCTCAAAAGTGTACGAGCTAAAGGAGTTCCAATCGCGCGCCAGTCTTTGTTTTGTCAACCGACATAATACATGTCAAAAATGTCGTACTGTATTGTGAAAGTTGAAAAGGCTGATAAATAATTGTCGCAAGTAAAATAATTATACTGTTTACTAATGACGATACGGTTTAAATTAGGATGTTATACATTATTTGTTGAGACTCGCCGTCCATTGCAGACTTCTTACTAGTAGGTCAATGAATGGTATAACGGTTTTGTGCAAGTTGTTGACTTTAGGTAGGTACTCCTGAATTATCTCAGTTCAGTTAAAATCTGAACCAGTAGGTATCTAATTGAATAGTTATTCGCTAGTTTTTATCCTAGGAAAAGTTACGAAATTTAAGCTGACATGTAAGCAGAATAAGAGAATGGTAAAACTTACCCAAACTTAACAAAATTAGCCCACATCGCAGTCATACGAATCCTCATCAGTTCTTGTTCATCAGTGTTCAGTTTAGAAGTCATTTCAAACAAATACTTCAATTCTTCCGTGTGTATCGCACCAGAGCCCGTCACATTTCGATAAGCACTGCCTCCAATATATGAGAACAAATACTTGTATACTTTAGCACCTTGCTGAACATATCTACTTACAGATTTTTCAGCTGCATAGTTTAGTTTAAAATCAGAAGAATAATCACTCAATTCCAACATAGACTCAGGACCAATTCGTTTGCCTCCTAAATAAAAAGTTCTGACAATATTACTTAAGATTACTAACTTGCCTTTCTTGAAATCGAAATTGTTTTCCAAATTTCTGGAGAAAATGTTACCTAAACTATTGTAGAATGCTTGTGGTTTGTTCACATAAGTACCAAAGTCTTCCTTACTGTTATAACCAATTAAAATTGCAGTATTGTTTATTCTATCTACATTTGGTAAATGATATAGACATTTCGTAACGAAATTTTCTACTCCTGTAAAGGGTTTTTCTTTGCAAGCTGTCAGTCTCATACTCAAATTTCTCGCTGCTCTCATAACATTGATAGGATTTTCTTTAGCTAGTACTTTAAGAGCATCTTTCGTTTTATTAACTTCATGTCCCAGGTGTGTAGCAAGTTTAATAGCGGCATAATAATCTCGTTTCGCAAAGAATCCTGGAGTGAAAATAGAACCACTTTGAACTATGGCTTTATGGAATAACATCTCATACTTTGAGTACAGGTGTAGATCGACTGCACCACCGCCATAGCTTTCACCAGCTATAGTAACTTTAGAAGCATCTCCACCAAAAGCAGCTATATTTTCCTTCACCCATCTAAGAGCTGCTATTTGATCCTTAAAACCTTGATTTCCTGGTACAGTACGATCGTTCAAACACAAGAATCCGTAAGGACCAAGTCTGTAATTCACTGTGATAACAATAATGCCGTGTTGGGCCAAATGTTGGCCACCATAGTCACCAGCACTGCCAAACACAAGACCTCCTCCGTAGAACCAGACCAATATTGGCAGAGTATTGTTGGTTTTGGCCGTGTGTGGCACGTAGATGTTGAGCCGAAGACATTGGAGTATTCCTCCAACTTTTGTGATAATTTGAGGACATATAATGGAGAAGTCGTTGGCGTTGAACGGCGTTTCAAAATGTGGGTAGACTAAGCTGTACTGAAATTTAAAAATGGAACACGTATAATTTTTTTCCTTTGGTTGATCATGACAGATGATCAACAATAGACATTTACGGGCTAATATGAAGATGAATACTCACCCCGAATGGATTATCCTCATCAACTTTAGCGTATGGCACACCAAAGAACGTATCGTATCCTTCATTCTTATATCCTTGAATAACACCTTTATTAGTCACCACCGTCACTGTTTCTGATGCATGCACGACAGCAAGTGATAATATTGTAATTATAATATCAAACATTTTGCTCTGAAGTGTTGATAAATATGGGCTGAAAGCGAGCGACTGCGCCTTATTTATAAGTGCGGGCGGTAATTAACCGTGAATTAGAGTTCCGTCATACGCGTATGATCCTACAAATTCCATGGAAGCACATCGAACCAACGGTTCAGTAGGCTAATTCACCTAAAGTGCAGTTGACGCGCAGTTGCAGTAAAATTTTGATCAAAATAACACATTGGTAGATATGATCTTAGCTTCAGTGAGATACGCGACTCGATACATTGACTCTGGTAATAAACTTCAATACGATCGTGAGTGAATAAATTTCGAGCTACCTTGTAATTTTTTTACCGATCATGAAGTTAGGGACTCCCACGATGGGGACTCCAATCTTCATCGTCGGTACTTTTTTTACAATAGCTTGAAGTATTGTCTCTCCCGATCGTATTGAAGTTTATTACCAGAGTCAATGTTCATTACCGCTTTAGTTACGCGGTAGACCCGCAGATCGAGCGACGCCATCCATGCTGTAGGGAACAGAGCAAAATGGCGGAGTATAGTCTAAAAGGTGTTACATAAAGATCACGACCCTCAACAATTAGGAGAACGACTCATCAACATCCTGTCGGAACTGGTCAGCTTGTAACTGCCATGGCAATCTTATTCAGAGGCAATATATCCTATTCTTATTTTTTATTCACATTAAATTAGGTACATTATTCTCGCATCTCTTACCACAACATTGTATTAATCAAGATTGTAATCTATAATTTTAAAAGAGTTTTCATGGAGTTTCTTGCCTGTTCTTCTCCATAGGACCTACTATTTGGAACAGCGTACCTGGAGTCTCGACATTTCATAAGTGCCTGTATCTGGTTTGCATGATATAAAGATCTATTCTATTCTATGGCGGAACGTACCGTCATGCGCGTAAATGTGTCCAAATGTAGAAGGAATCCCCCTTACCGGAGTGCATTTCCGCGTTTGCATGGATTGTCAGATGATACACCGGGGTTTTCCTAATGGGTTTGGGGGAATGCCCCAGGTTGTGGTGGGAATTTCAATATTTTTTCGGTATTTTGCTATTTTATGCAAATTATGACTCCTCAATTTATATAAATAAATGTGTTATGGTCGCAAACATTAAAAATTTATCTCTTATCTAATGTTAATTTAAGTAGGTACAAGACGAACTAAAAAACAATCTCACCCAATAATTGCATTTATAAAGTGTCACAAAAGTGTACGGATCCTAACATGATGTAAATTGTTGCATGTTTTCCTTAATGAGTCGCTATAGCTGAGTGATTCATATGTTCCGATAATTATAAGGCGTCGTTTAGACAATTAACTGCGCGTGACGATCGTAAAAGCGTTTTGTGAGCAAAGCCACGACAAACTTATTGTATTTATCTATAAGTACACCAGTGGCGAAGGGTAACAGTTTTAAAAGGGGAAGCCATCCAAAAAGGCCTCTAAAAATTGTTGCAAGACAAATATCCATACCGTCTCTTTTAATGTGTATATATCTAGTCATGTCTGGAAGAGCTCGACCTAACTGAATAACAAGCCTTTTTTTTTGTCAGTTGGATGAGTAAATAATATAATATTACGTTGGTCTATGCACTAACCAATTTCTAAAGGGAAGCCGATGGGAATCGGGTTGTATGCATGGACTCTACGCCACTGAAGTACACTAAGGCTTGAAAACCTGACTATTTTTCAGCACCGGAGTTGGGATTCGATGCTCAGTGTTCCAACTTTGGTGTTCTGGAGTTCCAAAGCTCGATTAAAAATGTAGGCTGTAATTAGATAATGCGTGTGATTTGATTATTTCTTATACTTAAATGTACGAAATATTACAAACCAGTTAGAAAAATGAAAAGAAACTTTATTTTAGGAGTATTAATACGAAGTCGAACTTATTAATTACTTACGTTTGACACTTTGGTAATAGAATCTCAAAAACGCCAAGGTTTTCAGGCTGTCGTCGTTCAAAGAGCTTCATAAACGAGTGCAGATAGATATTGATATGGACTGTCGTCATTCAAAGAGCTTCTTAAAGGATTGCTCATAGATATTGATATGGACTGTCGTCATTCAAAGAGCTTCTTAAACGATTGCAGATAAATATTGATATGAACTGTCGTCATTCAAAGAGCTTCATAAACGATTGCAGATAGATACTGATATAATGTAACCGCTGGAAAAGCACAATTTTTAAATATTAAAATCAAACTGTTTATGTTCATGAAAACTTCGGTTTAAATAAACGATCCTGTAAACTTTCGATATCGGAATTACACGAAAACCAGAGTTCCGGAGCTCAAGCCCTAAGTACAACACATCGTTGTAATACTTACATCGTGCGTTACAGAATATTTTCTGTTTGACTCAGCCGTGTAATACCTCCATCGTTACCTAGTTATCTACATAATTATTGACCTAACCGTATCTCAACGGGTAAAAGAACTACTAACTGTGGCTGCAACTTCGCCTTCGTAAATAATTCCATATTTTCTAGGATACAAAATAAATGTTCTGCTACTAATTCAGTTTTTTTTTTTTTTTAGTTTTTCTTTCTTCTTTTTGCAGTCCACTGTTGGTCATATGGTCATATGCCTATCCCAAATTGCACCACAGTTCAGAAGTATGTATGTTTAATTAGCTAAGTCAAACATGATATCTACAAAACGGCTAATAATATATATATTATTGTCATTATCCAGTTACATAATTTTTTTTGTGGTGTTTTACTTTTATTTACAATATGAATATGTACGCCCAACAATATACTTAAAATAAACACATTTATAAAAATAAGAACACTTGAGAACAAAAATAATACTAAATAGGTACCTATTGTTTATTTCATAATTTTATTATACCTATATTCATGATGAAATATCTCATTCATCATCTTCAGTTTAAAAAAGAGAATGAGCGGATAAAAGGACCTATTTGAGTTTTAAATTGGTCCTTTTATCCAGTCAGAATTCTAATTCTATTTTAATTAACCTTATTTAATTTAAGAGCACATGTTTCTTAAGATAGACATGCCAAAATAACTGCCAAAAGGCCATCCTTTGGTGGTACACGTGATCCTGCATTGACATGGTCACATCAATGTTCAGATAAGGCCTGGCGGTACCAGTAACTGGTGTCCACGTCACTGGGAGAAGTTCTGTCTTTTGAGGAGTTGGATTCCTGAAAGTTAAGAATCTTGTTAAATACTTCTTACTATTCCATCCATCATTCAATCATGTGCTATCACCTAAATACTGTTCCAGGCCGTAGCTGGGGGAATAAGGCGCAATGCTCTACCTTAAAACAAAACACCAAGAGCCACACCTTATGGAATAATTCATAAACTGTTGCGTAGTGTTCAAATACAAAGTATATATGCATCAAAACTATTAAGTACACTACTACTAGAACCATTGTCCAGTTTGTGAATAAGATATATAATATAATCGTCCCTATTTGTCCCTTGTGACCGTCATCTTATATTACTAATTCACGACTTGACTTCAGTCCTACTTAAAATTTTCTGTTTCGATCATAAATTCAACTTAGGTACGACCCTGCTACTGCCCATTCCCTAATCATAAAAAAAAACAAAGAATAGTGTCTGGCATAAAACAATAAACTTTTTCTTTTTGTAGGCCTTTTGAAATACCGATATTCCTATAAAAATATCACTGTAGCGGTGTATTGGGAGTCTCATGTTCAGCAGTAGCAGTAGAGTATTACGGGCTGATATAAAGACGCAAATTCACCTAAAGTGAGTGGACGGTACACACATCCATACCATCATTACATATTATCTCTTTTGCATTATCTACAATTCTACATTCATGCATATTTTCATACTGTGCACTTGACCATTTTGAAAATCATCACCAATGAGGTCAGTCATCAGTGTAAGACCTTCTAGGGTATCTCCAGAGAATTTTCACTTACAATTACGCTATAAATACTATAGCCCCCTTTTGTGAATCACCACGTCACCAAACTATAGAAGTAGGCATACTTTTGAATTGACACTAAGACCTAGAAATCAAAGAAGTTAGAAAAACCGCAATATTATATAAGTTTTAAAACTTACCCGCACTTAACAAAATTGGCCCACATTTCCGTCATCCTGTGCCTCATCATCAGTTGCTCTGCACCACTTAGAGGGGTCGCCCATACCCAGTCGAAGAGAAACTTCAGTTCTTCCGTATGCATTGCTCCTGCGCCCGTTACATTCCTGTGTTCACTCGCTCCAATATACGAGAACAAATATTTGTACACCTTAGCTCCTTGTTCGATGTACCTATTGACTGACCATTCGGCTCCATAGTTTATGGCAAAATCTGATGCGAAGTCACTGAGTTCTAACTGTGACGCTGGTCCATATGCTTTCCCTCCTAGGTAGAAATTTTGCACTATGTTGCTCAAGGTTTTTAATTCTGATTTCTTTAAAACAAACGTTTTATTCAGTTCTTTGTAGAAAAAATTGCCTGAGTTATCGTAAAATTCTTGAGGTTTATTAACAAATTCATATAACATTTCTTGACTAGTGTAACCAATCATGATTAGAGTGTTCTTAATTCTGTCTGGATTGCTTAAATGGAAAGGATCTTCTGTCACAAAATTCTGTACACCTTTAAACTTTTTCTCTTTACAAAGTGTCAGTAACATTGTCATGTTTCTAGTTGCTCCACTGACAGCAACAGGATTCTCTTTTGCTAGTACTTTTAGAGCTTCTTTTGTTGTTGTGACATTATGTCCCAAATAATTAGCAAGCTTAATGGCAGCCTTATAATCTGGCTTAATGAAAATTCCCTCAGTAACATATATAGAACCACTTTGAACAATGGCTTTATCGAATAGCGTTTCATACTTTGAATACAGATGAAGATCTACTCCACCACCACCGTAGCTTTCACCAGCAATAGTTATCTTACTAGCATCCCCACCAAAAGCAGCTATATTCTTCTTTATCCATCTTAGAGCTATAATCTGGTCTTTCATCCCTTGATTGCCTGGTACCGAAGGATCGTCCAAACATAAGAACCCATAAGGCCCTTGTCTGTAATTTACTGTGATAACTATAATATCACGTTTGACCAAATATTGGCCGCCATATTCGCCAGCGCTGCCAAACGCAAAGCCACCTCCGTGGAACCAGACGAATATTGGCAATAGTTTATTTTTATTGGCTGTATGTGGTACAAATATGTTGAGACGGAGACATTGTAAGATTCCGTTATCGTTGAAGTATACTTGAGGACATATTATAGAGGAGTCGCTGGCGTTGAATGGAGTGTCGAATTTCGGGTAATCTAGCGTGCTCTGTAAGCAAAAAATATTTACGTTATTATCTCTCAGGAGAAACCCGGTGCTTTGTATGTATTGTGTATTGGATCACAAACCGAAGACTATACATTGACAAATTGTCCCCGATAAGTATTTTTAAAAGACAAAGGAAAGAAGGAAGATTTTAATCCTTTATAATAAATAAAGAACCATCGCTCAATTGAATTCGTGTAAAATAAATAAATTACTTAGGAAATTATTAATAATTAAGAAATAGGGAAAATGAACAACCACTATCACAAATGTTATTAACATTGCACAATGCACATAATATATTCACAATGTTTACTTCTACTTAAATTGATGATAATTTTATTAGTAATTTAGGTCACAATCTATTCTTAGCATTTCTCACTTAACTAATCACGAAATTAAAGATCTTTTCTTCCTCGTCATTGGTTTTTTATTTAAGACCTCTCGAACAATTCTTTATATTGAACATTTTTTAAAACTTGTGTCATAATTTTTGTGTAGAAAATGTCTCATAGCAACGTAACGTGCGGAATTGTACTCACTCCAAATGGATTATCCTCATTGACCTTAGCGTAAGGCACACCAAAGAATGTGTTGTATCCATCATTCTTATATCCTTGAATAGCACCTTTACTGGTCACCACCGTCACTGGATCAGTTTGAGCATAAACAACACCAAGCAAAGACACTATTAATATTAACGTGACCATTTTGCTACAAATATCAACAGTAACTGCAATAAAATGCGGTGAGTTTTATTTATAACTAGTATTTGCGGTTGATATCGGTAGTTAGGGTTCCTTATGTAAGGTTCAAAATCTAAAAGGAATTTCCCAAACTATGTTAAATCTATGTTAAACGATTTTTTAAATACAACTGTTTTATTTCCAATTAACAAACCTTTGATTAATGTTACTGTTTGCCTGTATTATCCAGTTTCTGGCGAAATCCTCTAGAGTTTAGAGTTAATGCACCATTTATTATTTAATAGCTGTTGCCCGCAAGTTCACTCGCATCCTTGGGGAAATACTTTACGAACCCGGATTAAAAGTATCTTATGTATTAATTCAGGACATGTGTGTACCAAATATCATTCAAATCTATTTAACCGTTAAGTAACAAATACTAAAATATCTTCAAAAACATTCACATCTATATTATCAAAAGCACCTCGCAATCTTCTTCGTGGTCTACCGCTATAGGTAAATAAAAAAAAACATTTAGTTTCTTATATCATGTACCTACATATATGACAATATTTCTACTTGGATGTTTTCATACTTTATCTATAAATTAACAACCATTTATGTGCGGAACCACTAGTTCATACTTTTACAGTTTTCCTCAAAGAGACTGCTTCAGTGAGTCACGTTTCTCGATACTTAAACATACGTCGGACTAGTCGTGATGATTATTGACGACACAACAGATTGTTTACAAACATGATTGGTATTTTGTCCCATAAGGATTACTTTGATATGTGTTAGATTAAAGAAAGAAAAGAAAGAAAGAAAAAAGTATTTATTTGACACAGCACAAAAACAATTTTAAAGATAAAGTAACAAAAAATAAAAGAATAAAACATGTAAAAGAAAAAAATATTTATCTTAAATAACAAATGGGTTGTACGTCGCAGCTGTGTCAAAAAGGCTTCCGCTCAGCTTAAGCTGACGCTGATTAGATGATTATAAAAAAAATGACGATTTTGGGCCTTTGTGATAGTTAAGTTTTTGGTCCTTCGGTACTTGTTAGAATAGAATAGTTATTTAGTGTTTGTTATTCACAGACTAGACAAAGCGTTAGGTATTGTTTTTTTTTTAAAGAAAAGCTGGAGTTATTTTTCTCTATTTTTCAGCGGAAGTCTGGGATTAAAAACCCAGACTACTGCTGAGTAAAGCGAGCAAAGATGTTGGGTTTTTCTTTCAAAGGAAAATCCAATACCTACCGCTTTGTCTAGCCTGTGAATCAAGCTTAGTTCTTAACCCGAGGTAGTTGCACTTGCGATTAACAGTTTAATCAGGTGGACATTTTTTTTAAATAAAATATAGTAACCGACATCATTTTATGACTTAACTATCACGTGAAAAAGTAATACCTAATAAATTCGTCACCATTAAATTAAAGTTAATTGCTATGAAGAAAAGAAACAAAACAAAGGACAATGGGCAAATTGGCCCAAAGTGCCCACAGGGTTCACACATAGTACATTCGAAAGAGCACGCTTAGCTGATTATTTTTTATTATGGGAGTAAAATAATCGGTCCTGCAGGAAAAGATATTTTGAGACATAAAGACATTTTTATGTTTGAACCTAAACATATGAACTTTATGAAAGTTAGCAAATAAAAGTTATATATTCTGGTAGATTACACTATTCCTAACATGTTTTATTAAGAAACTGAAGCGCTATGTACACCATACAAAATATTTTTGAGTTTCAAAAAATATGTAATTATTGTTGTGGTTGATTATTAAAGGTGTCCCTAGAGTAGACACCTAGTGCATTTAAAAGAGCACACTGAACATTTTTTTTTTTATTATGGGAGTAAAATAATCGGTCCTGCAGGAAAAGATATTTTGAGACATAAAGACATTTTTAAGTTTGAACCTAAACATATGAACTTTATGAAAGTTAGCAAATAAAAGTTATATATTTTGGTAGATTACAATATTCCTAACATGTTTTATTAAGAAACAGAAGCGCTACGTGAACCGTACAAAATTTTTTTGAGTTTCAAAAAATATGTAATTATTGTTGTGGTTGATTATTAAAGGTGTCCCTAGAGTAGACACCTAGTGCATTTAAAAGAGCACACTGAACATTTTTTTTTTTATTATGGGAGTAAAATAATCGGTCCTGCAGGAAAAGATATTTTGAGACATAAGACATTTTTAAGTTTGAACCTAAACATATGAACTTTATGAAAGTTAGCATATAAAAGTTATATATTCTGGTAGATTACACTATTCCAAACATGTTTTATTAAGAAACTGAAGCGCTATGTGCACCATACAAAATATTTTTGAGATTCAAAAAATATGTAATTATTGTTGTGGTTGATTATTAAAGGTGTCCCTAGAGTAGACACCTAGTGCATTTAAAAGAGCACACTGAACATTTTTTTTTATTATGGGAGTAAAATAATCGGTCCTGCAGGAAAAGATATTTTGAGACATAAAGACATTTTTAAGTTTGAACCTAAACATATGAACTTTATGAAAGTTAGCAAATAAAAGTTATATATTTTGGTAGATTACAATATTCCTAACATGTTTTATTAAGAAACAGAAGCGCTACGTGAACCGTACAAAATATTTTTGAGTTTCAAAAAATATGTAATTATTGTTGTGGTTGATTATTAAAGGTGTCCCTAGAGTAGACACCTAGTGCATTTAAAAGAGCACACTGAACATTTATTTTTTTATTATGGGAGTAAAATAATCGGTCCTGCAGGAAAAGATATTTTGAGACATAAAGACATTTTTAAGTTTGAACCTAAACATATGAACTTTATGAAAGTTAGCATATAAAAGTTATATATTCTGGTAGATTACACTATTCCTAACATGTTTTATTAAGAAACTGAAGCGCTATGTGCACCATACAAAATATTTTTGAGATTCAAAAAATATGTAATTATTGTTGTGGTTGATTATTAAAGGTGTCCCTAGAGTAGACACCTAGTGCATTTAAAAGAGCACACTGAACATTTTTTTTTATTATGGGAGTAAAATAATCGGTCCTGCAGGAAAAGATATTTTGAGACATAAAGACATTTTTAAGTTTGAACCTAAACATATGAACTTTATGAAAGTTAGCAAATAAAAGTTATATATTTTGGTAGATTACAATATTCCTAACATGTTTTATTAAGAAACTGAAGCGCTACGTGAACCGTACAAAATATTTTTGAGTTCCAAAAAATATGTAATTATTGTTGTGGTTGATTATTAAAGGTGTCCCTAGAGTAGACACCTAGTGCATTTAAAAGAGCACACTGAACATTTTTTTTTTTATTATGGGAGTAAAATAATCGGTCCTGCAGGAAAAGATATTTTGAGACATAAAGACATTTTTAAGTTTGAACCTAAACATATGAACTTTATGAAAGTTAGCAAATAAAAGTTATATATTCTGGTAGATTACACTATTCCTAACATGTTTTATTAAGAAACTGAAGCGCTATGTGCACCATACAAAATATTTTTGAGATTCAAAAAACATGTAATGTCCGAGAATTGAACCCGCTACCCCTATGTACGAGCAGCACCGTAGATAGACTTACGTTTAACCAGTTTGCCAATCGTGCACCAAAAAGAATCCAAAATATTAAATTATAATGTAATTAAGTTGCTGGGAAAATTCGTAATACTAATTGATTATAACTCTGGACCGGCAGGATGAAATTAAAAAAAAATGAGAATATAGAGTAACACTGATGTCCTTCATCGATTAGCACCGGTGTCAACCGTAGGGGCAAGCTTTTTAATTTGGACCAGCGTCCTTAGGAATTTGCCCATCCTCCTTTTGTGAAGATTTTTTTGATAGCTCTATTCTGGCTTCTTAAAGAGGTTATTGAAAGCAGTTTTATTTGTTTATTTAATTTACATTATAGAAGAAGGTAATTTATTAATCAAAACATAGTATAAAACAAAGTCGCTTCCCGCTGTCTGTCTGTCCCTATGTATGCTTAGATCTTTAAAACTACGCAACGGATTTTGATGCGGTTTTTTTTAATAGATAGAGTGATTCAAGAGGAAGGTTTATATGTATTATAATACTTTCATATTTAATGTAACGATAATAGAAAAATTGCACCCGGGCGTAGCCGGGGACGGGTCGCTACTCGCTAGTAGATAATTATATAAATAATTTTATTTTAATTGGGTCTTTCGATAAATAATTGTTATGACCGCGTTTTTAAACACGGTCATAACAATTATTTCCATATCACTTGACGGTTAAGCAATTAATTATTATATGTGACCCATCCCTGTGGGACCAATCCTCCGCTCAAACTGGAAAAACAAAAAATGGATATTGTTGAACTGAGTCCAAAATAGTTCACTTGTTCGGTCGTTCAGCAGACTAAAATCAGACATGGGAGACGCTCTGATACGAAGTGAATTCGATTCATAATAAAGATTTAAAGAACGAAATGCCTTGATAATTGAAATTGAACCGTTTGCTATTTGATGCTGTTAGGCCCCTGGCCTTGAATTAAAGCGATTCCTACTATGAAAATGGTTACACTTTGGCAGTTAACATTGGAAGGAGATTCCAACACGTACGAAGTTAAAATTTCCATTTCTCTTACAGGGTCGCGTAGTAAAAACCCAATACCCTACCTGGGTGCTAATGATCGCTGTAGCGATGATCATGGCTGGGGTCCTGCCCATCCCAGTGGTGTTCCTGCTGCGCCGCTTCCAGTGCCTGAGCTTTGACGTGGACATCCACCAGGGATCCATCAGGAGGATCGAGACTACAGTGTCCACTAAGGAGATGATGAGTGACCAGGATGTAAGTATTGTGGTCCTTATGGCTGAATTTGGGATACCTTAGATTCAAAACTCTTGTTTGTACGTTTGTTGAAGTCGATAGATACAGCTACGGATTCATTGAATTTGATTAGTTCTAAACTTGCTAAAATTACTAATGAGATACTGACAAAAGATCTCTTTCGAAGACGACACGATTGGTAAGGTGGTTGAGCGATCGATTGCTGTGCTACGTGTCATGGATTCGATTCTCGCACGGTCAAATATCAAACGAAAATAAGAGTGAGATTCGAATCGAGTGCGAGATGTTCTTACAAAAGAGGTCCTCTGATTTGGCTCTAGATATAACTTAGTGGAGTAAGCTACATACTAAGGTTAAGAGCATTACTCTTAAATAGAAGAGATGTTCTCATATCTTTGAAATGGACGTCTACATTAAGATTCCCCATTAATAAAAACAAAAGACTAAAATAGCATCTATTGACTTCCATACAAATAATTTTTGGAAGATAGTACAACACCAAACAGAATTAGGTAAATGGGCCATTAATACATTGAAAAACGTAACGGCTGGAAATAAACAAGTTATTACTATTTACAACCTAGTAACTTGGTTTGGATGAAGCCTACAAAATTCGTTGTTTCCGTGTAATAATTTTTCACCTTCGCTCAACCATTTGGAAAACGATATTTTCCATCCATCATTAATGACTATTCAGGATTTGCTCAGAAAAGCTATTACAATAATTACTACAATTTCTACCTTGACGGAATCTAAAAGAAAAAGACTGACTTCTGAGCGCATCCTAAATACTAATTCTAATGAAATCTGTATTCAGAAGATCAATTTTGGCACACTTTACCTCAATAGGTCCATTTCGTCAGATATATATTTCCTAATAACTTGTCACTTGGCGCCACACTACCTCGCACAGCTGGTGTCGCCTGACGGTACACTGTATTAATTTTTACTGGTGTAAGGGAGCGACGTATGTAGAAACGGGAGGCGAAGAGTGACAAGTCTTCGTTGTCGAGTAATACTTAGTTAATTAAAGGACATTGATGTGTCAAACTTTGGTCTTTGGGTACATAAGCCATCCATGAATCAATACATTTTAAACTGGTGACTGATCTGCTAAATCATTGCTCGTGTAACATTTCATAAAACATTGTTAATTACTAGGCTAACAGACTTATGGCATCAAAATGTGAATTTGGTGTTATATGGTTCATTTCATACATTACAGGCTAGATGGGTGACATCCAATCATTTGCATACTGTAAATAATTTTGATGATGTATCGACTTGTGATCATTTGGTTATTTTAAACACTAAATTCAAATTTATTTAATATACTTCAGGATTTAGTACTTACATAACTTAGTTGACTAAAATCGTAGTTGATACATCTGATGTATGCTGTGGGTGTTGTCAGGAAAAAGGTTATCATTCAGTCCCTTTAATCCAGAGTCCTTTGGTCCTTTAACTTTAACCTTTTTTTTATTACTGCCCTTCCACTTTCTTATTACTCATTTCTTATTCGATCATGGTATCTTAGTCTATTTGCTCTAAAATCGATTGCTCTTATGGTTTTTTTTGACCAGCAGCTTTTGCTCTCTCTAACCCCATACATATACCTAATGTGTACAATTTCTCCTTACACTTATCCTTTATTATCTCCCCGTCATCATCTCCTAATTCTGTTCCCATTACCCTGCTTGCCTCACCCCCGACTACGCCCATACCAACCTAACATCATGCTAATGCACATACATAACCCACGTGTCGCGTACGTATAAGGTGCTGTCTCCGGAGAACGCGCCGCCTGCGCCCGCGCAGCTGGTGGCAGAGGCCGCGGGCACCAAGTTCACTATTGGAGACTTTGATGTAAGATGTTTTTCAGGCTTCCGGTTCAAATTTCAAAGATTGAATGTACCTATGCTTCTTTAATTTTTAGGTGTTTTTTCTGTTTTTGAAATAGTAACTCAAGTCAAAGTTAAGATTTTTAGCTAGTATACCTAAATTGAAAATCTCTCAGATTGACGACTAGATTTTCTTTGATTTATGGTAAAATATTAATAGGTAATTAATATTTTACTTATAGTAAAAAATAAAATATCCTGATCATACGAAACATTCAGTCTTTGAGCTTACTAACTAATGTTTCATTTCATTTTGGTTTGGGAATTAATTTTTGTCGTTGTGAATAGATTCAAAAAGTTGTAAGTATTTTTGAAGGATTTCATGTTTTGAGTTCCACTTTTCATTCTTTTGTTAACAGAATCGAATTGTATCTCGGTCTAGATAATGTAAAGATGGATCCAGATAATTAAAATCATATTTCTTATATCTCAATATAAGCTGTAATATTCAAATAAGAGTTTCTTTTATCTTTTTTGTAAGAAGAAAGTTTAAAGGGAATGGTCATGCTTGAAACTTTTTTAGTATGCAGACCTTTGCAAAGAATGCTAACTAATGAGAATGGATTACCAGAATTCAGAGATTTTCTGACTGAATTTCATAACTTCGTCAGTAATAGGGATCAGTTTTTTTTTTAAATATGTAGGTCAAACTATAAGTATTGTTAATTTAAATGTTAGAGTGTGTCTATAAATTATCTTAATATGTCAGATGTTTGAAATTAATGAAAAATCTATTTTAGGTAATGAAACCTTTAAAATGTTTCCTTTATTATAATAATAAATAATAAAATATATATTTTATTCATGTAGACCAGTTACAGGCATTTATGAATAGACAGACTCAAGTTGCCCCATTCCAAAGTGTTGTTTTCCTATGGAAAAGAACAGGCAAGGAACTGCATGGTAATAAAATAAAATAATCGAAATACTTATTTTATAAATACATTGTTCCTGCAAAGTTGTGTGAAAACAATGCAGTACTAGGTCAAGACTAATTGATTTCTAATGCGGTCTTCTACTTGATAAGAACCCAAGAAAGAATGCTCACAAATATAAATCATCTGACTTGTAAAGATATTTAATAAACATACTCTTCGCCGAATACTCAGAAGCATTATAAAGAACTGATAATACTTATGATCTCTCTGAAACTTTGCGGTGGACAGTAACGGCAGAATCGAGCGTCTTAAAGTTCAAATGTGGTCGAGTATTCGGCAGTCTATCACATAAGTTGCAAACTCAATGTTTAGTACATAAGTTGATGTGTGATGTAAATATGTTCAATCCTGTATAGAATGTGGACAGCAGTGATGAGAGACCCAACAAGCGTCTGCCGCAGGTGATCGCGCGCGGACGACCCAAGAAATAAATGTTCGTGTCTTTTATAACTCGCTTTAGCTGGTTCAAGCAATCTATCATCGGATATGTTGTCAGATTTATTGTGGCTAAAATCTTCAATTCAAGATAGCAATATGTATGATCTTTCTTTCCGATAATGATATCTAGTACCTAAACAAAAAGAAAAAAGATTGACACTCTATACCGCTCGGTTCTGCCAGAAATAATACAACATTGAAGCGAAGAGCCTTCAAATCTCTATTTATGAAGCCAGAACCGTCAATAAAATCCATGAACTTCATTAACGGTTCCCTTTTACGAATACGACCATTCGATAGCTATGTCAATCCAATGCCTTAGGCATTAAGACCGCCTTTGTACATATTTGTATTAAAAGCATTAAATAAATAAATAAATCCAAAAAAATTCAATGACACTCATATTTCTGGTAACCGGGTATATTCATCTTGTATAAGAAGGTTGTTCGTACATGGCTACAAATCAAGCTATACATTTCCAGTATAAGCTGACTTCGCATTATGTAGGTTTTCCGTACAATGATTTTCAGTATAAGTTGACATTGATATATATTCATTGATATGTAGCCGTGTGGACTACTAAATTGTGAATTGGTATAATCTAATGATCTTTTGAGACGTATCTGGTGATAGATTGTCTGATATATGGTCTTTAGCTTCGCATGGTTTTTGGTCCTTTTATCCGTTAAAGCTTTTCAAAAAATATTTTTCTATATTTGTTATCCCTACACAACTATAATTCATGAAATTTTGTATTCTCCTTATTATACTAATTACAATTATTGTTATTTCATATATCAAAATGTTGTAACAAAATTATAAGGTAAATAATATATAACAATAATATTAATTAATAAGGGTGTGCCGTTGGAAAATGTTAACTAATACAATTTTGCATAATATGAGTTATGATTTTATTATATTGTTTTGTATTATTCTGTATTCATGAAAAGTTTTAAACAAAGATAGTCAGGTACTTAATATTATATTAAATGTTTTTCTCGAAATATAGATATTTATAGTATATCTATGTTAATATTTTTATATTATTTTGTCCTGCATCTTTATGCTGCTTTTAGTTACTTTGATTTACTGATATGTATTCGTTATGGTGTCTGTATCATATTGTATATATATTTTGTGGTCATCACCTTTGCACTGCACTTCGTATTTATGTTCATCATTATTGATCACAATCACTAAGCACTAATCTGTTACGTATGAACATACAAACACATTTTATTTTTCATTTCAAAATTATTTATCAATTTTTAGTATAACGAAGAAAATAGATAAGTATCTTTTATATTATTACAGCAAGTAATTATATTTAATAATATTTTGCAGTCATCAGATTCAGAGGACGACATACGCACGACCGGCCGCTTCGACAACTCAAGCAGTAGTGACGAGGAAATTCTAAATACAAATTGCACAAAGGGAACCGGACATAGATTAGCGATGAGGCCAATTGGTCGCAAACCCACCACTTTCAAGATGGACGTCGTCGATGAATGACCGTTACTTTTGAATTCTAAATTTTGTTTTCTAGTAGATAATGTTAGGCCGCCAAAGTTCGTTAAGGTGTCGATTGTATGTTGGTATAAGAAATTGTTTTATTTACTTAAAATGGGGTGGTTAATTACATAAATATGTAGAAAATATCGAAAATGCCCAGTTAATGTCAATATTATCGTGCATTATAAATATTGTATTGTATCTACTTTAGAGTAGTCCCAAGTCTGGTCATAACTTTTTCAAATTAACCCAGTTGTTAATGCAGTGCCGGTTAGATGTGGTCGAGAACTCAAGATAGTTGATTGAAGGCAGAAATGTATATTTACTATTTGTTTAAAAATTATCATCCATAAAGAGTAGCAATATTCAAAGAAGATGTAGAGTCACAAATAACTCAACCAACCAAAAGTTGTTGATTTCGCTCCAATATCAGCCCGGCCCTGCATAGTGTACACACGACTGTACACATTTCCAGTATGAGCTGACCTCGAATTGTATAGACTTTCCGTATAATGAGCGATCAGCTTATACAGAAAACGTATACCTTGATATGTTGTCGTGTTTATAAAAAATTGTTGACGATTTTTATCAAACTGTTGAAATTCATTGCACACAGACTTTAGTACATCTCGCGTTATTTGTGTAGCCTTAAATTTAGGTAAACTAGACTTAAAAGATCTCGCCACGTATTCCAAGATCGAGATTATAGTTCAACTTGGATGGCAACTGTGAAATGAAGGCGCCACTATAGCTTATACTAAAGCATTTCATTAGTCGAAATATGATTGACATTTTTGTCATATGTCAATTCAACTCGTTCTGATTGGCTGTATTAAGTGTGTCAGTACTGCCATCTGCTTTAGTTTTGCGGTGACTTCCCCATTGCGGAGAAAGGGTCAGTATAGTGACTAAATTGTTGTGTAAAAATAATATGAAATTAGGTATTTTAGTGGAAAATATTGAAGTTAAACATGGATTCTCTACAGCGCCCATAAATGGATCAAATCAGAACAGTAAAGTATACAAATATCTTTGATCAGAAATATAAATATCCAAATATTTTTGATCAGAAGCGTAAATATCCAGATATTTTTGATCAGAAGCGTAAATATCCAGACATTTTTATCCAAAGCGTTGATCTACCAGTTAGGTCAATACTGTAAAAAATTGCATCCAGGCTTGTAAAAGGAAATCAAGATTTTGAGAAGACCAGAGTATTAAGAAGTATATTAAAAGTTCAGTGTGATCAGATATTTTTGGAAGAGATTAAATAAGGAAAGTTAGCAGAATTGTTAGATAATGGATCTTGAATGTGTGAATTTAAGTAGAAAGGCTTTAAATATTGGAGTTTATACCAAATTAAAATTCTATAAGCGTTGCTATGCGGGGAAGATAAACTTAGTAATGGATCATGGGCGTTTGAGGAGAGGGGCAAGAATATGAGGTAGTTTATCCTGGTCAATCAATATCTTAATCTCTAAAACTGCGATTTGCCTTTTGGTCTTAATCTAGTTTTACAAGATATAATTTTCGGGTAAAATATATCTTTACAGCTATGTCAAATCTAATAACTATGTCTATGAAAAACTATTATGATTAACTGAACATAAACACCGTTAAAACTTCAACGCAACAAGATTTCTTATGCAATCGAAATTAAGTAGACAAAAATTAGAAACCAAGGAGCCAAGTTCCAAAAAGCAATTAGCAACTATTAATATATATTCAACTCATTTGATATGTAAAGTTTATTTATAAAGTCGATAATTCGAAAGCTACGGATGAACTGCGTTTTACCTCA
Source organism: Allophyes oxyacanthae (assembly GCA_932294325.1). Lineage (NCBI taxonomy): Eukaryota > Metazoa > Arthropoda > Insecta > Lepidoptera > Noctuidae > Allophyes > Allophyes oxyacanthae. The sequence goes on along the minus strand of OW028632.1, from coordinate 8,487,768 downwards.
AAATTGGTCATAAAGAACAAGAATAAGCCTATTGAAATGAAAAAGGTGAGGTCCGTTTACCCCATCCTCCTATCACCCATGGCCAGGATGTATTATGCACCACTGTTAATCTCGATCTAGTGTCCAAGCACTTTAAAACTTAGATTGAATCTATGGAATATACTTAAGAATAAAATTGATAGTTAGTACTCAATACTAATTATCTATAGACGGTCTCATTAGCAACATCATGTTTCAAAACAATATGAGTACTGATTGAATTTTCGTGTAAGAAATTCTTATTTCCTGTTGTTTCATTTCTTGAAACTGATTTAAGGTCCAAAAGACCAATTGGTCCTTTCATCTTCAATTTGTGCTTAGAGCTTTTACCCGCAATTTCGTGTTAAGATTTTATCAACTTCGTCAAGTAATTATTTCTCAATTTTAGCGAAATATTTTTTATATTAAAATTAGAGGCAATTTTTTTTACTATTATTATGGTATCAGTGAAGACTTATCAAAAAAATTAAGTACAATATTTAATAAATCGAGTTACTTATTATTATTTGTCATACTGTAAAAATTCAGTCAGTACTCAAATGTCTACTACATTTGCTTTCTACATCCAACATTGTACTATGCGTTTCAAATAATAAAACAGATGTAAGAGCGCAATAATATTCTGAATATCTGCTCACTTTACTTCAGTAAAATGAAGTTAATCACCGAAATGAGCAGTTTTTCACAAGATGGCGCCCATGCATCAGTTTCCTTATCCACCTGAGACAAGATGACAATTTCCGATCGCCAGAGAATTACGCCAGCATTTTGTTGCCGTTTCTATTTTCTGAGCATAGGTTTGAATGTTACAGATCACATGGCTTGGCAACGGCTTCTTACGTTCGTAGCGACATCTAGTGCTACATGAAATAGCTACTAATAACATGGCAATATACTACGCCAGCGCCGCCTATCAGAATATATCGGTAACTCAGATCCTAAATCGCACTATGAAAATTTTCACGGCAGATAGCATTTATTATAATGCTATCCGATATCAACCGTCGAGCTTCCACTAAATAATTATTACCTCGCCTAGTCGGAGGATCCTCCTTTTTTAATGGAGGAACACCACACCTCGTTCCTCCGTGCTCCAATACACTACATTTTGCCAACGTTTCTATTTTCTGGCAATCTGAGATTGTCATCTAGAGCCTTATTCCTTATGACAATAACATGTCACAGTTAAACCACGCTCATCTGCGTCATTCTCATACAAAATTTGACAGATCGTAGCAAGATCAGGGGGCCTAAAAAGGCCACATTTAGCAATTCACCTACAAATCTCCATGGTAACTGTCAAACAGATGATTACTGAATATGAATCTTACTCGTATGATATTAAGCGTTATCAATTAAGTAGATATTTTGACATTTGTAATATGAATCATATTATGATTAATTTAAAGCAGCCTTTTTAAACCCCCTGAGTGTGGTTGTTACAGTGAATAAGGGCGCTTGTTTACAGGCTCTGTAACGCGTATAGTTAGTAAAGTATTCGATACTAAGACAGCGATGCTAGTCACTTTAATGTAGTCGTAGTACTTATTAGTTAACACGCGTACGACGCACAGCTGTTGAGGCAGATTGTGTTATTGGGGACAGTGGCGTAGCGTGGACTAATCTAGACGTGGACGAAGTCGCATCAACGATTTTCTTTCAGCATAGCTATTGTGAAAGAACATCTCGCATTTAGATTCAAATCACAGTTTATTGTATACGTTAACATAATAACGGAGCTGTGAGCATGCCTAGACGTTCATTATCGTATGTCAAGGGGGCCTCCCGTGAGGCCCCCTTGAGTGCGAGGCCGTGGGTGAGGGGCCGCTTCGCCGACGCCTAGCTACGCCAATGTTGGGGACAGACTGGACAATATTGGGGCATGTAAGTGTATTTGTAGGAATTAAGCTGGTCGTCGGGTGGATCAAACATAATTGTGTGAACTGAAATACTTTTCGGTAAAATCTGTGTTCTAAGTCAAGTCTAAGTTTTTTATTTCAACTGGGCCTTTGCAGGCACTTTCAGAACGTCGTGATTCTAGGTGTACGGTTCCAAGTGGATTGGTCCTGGAGAAGATACCGACAAGAAACTCCATGGATACTCTTTTTAAACACAATAATATCTGCCAAAATTCGACCTGAATTTACACAATATTACAAAAGTAAAAAGAACGGCAAATATCATAATAAGTTAAACAATACAAGTAGGTAACCTAACACTCAAGCCACCTAATTATGAAAACAAGGGAAGCGTCATTAAAATTAGCTTGTGAAGAGTGGAAGCTAGTCATATAACATGTATCTCAGCTGTAACTGTGAATGTGGCTAACTGGATGTTGAGTCGGGTTGTTGGAGGTTGTGTTTCACTTTTATCTCCTGGCCCTGTAGCACTGCGAGTGGACGAACCTGTTTTTTCCACCCTCGTCTCTTTGACAGAAGGAAAATTAACAATCGAGAGAGAGAACGCTGAAGAGTTGGTTTTGTCTCCGATTTTTATCTCTCCCAATTTTGTCGGGCTAGCCTTGCAGTATTCTAAAATTTTCTCCACTTATGGCCATAAGAGGACAGGAGAAAAATTTAGAACACTACAAGCCTGACTAGGCTCAGGGGGCCTAAAAAGGCCACATTAAGCAATTCATCTACTGATCTGCTTAGTAACTGTCAAACAGATGATTACTGAATATGAACCTTATGCGGATGACATTAAGAGTTGTCAATTAAGTAGATATTTTGACATTTGTAATTTGAATCACATTATGATTCATCTAAAGCGGCCTTTTTAGCCCCCCTGATCCATTCAATTATTTTTAAGTATTTCATCATTATTATATTTTGGTATATTTTGACTCTACAGGATGTATATTATTTAAACAAAACACTTATTGTACTCATCATTATGAACAACTTTTTTTTTTCAGAACATTTTTATTTCGCGAATTCAATTTTTTTCCTGCAAAAAAAGTTGTTCATAATTATGAGTAGAATAACCCTTTAAAGCAGATGTCCTGTTTATTTTATATGCGGGGTATAAATTCACCCGACGAATCAGACAACTAGTCGTTCTTTGTATATTATATTGATAGTGTATTACACAGAACACAGAAAAGAGGTATTTCTGTGTTCTGTGGTGTTTTATGCCCAGTCTGTCCCTTAGTTCGATTGTAAGACTCGCTGTAAAAATTATGCAAAATTTATATTAGACGCAAAATTTTATCTTTCTCAAAGAAAGCTACCAAACAGGTTGAATAAAAGCTTATTATTGTAATATTAAGAAATTTTTGAAGTTTTCAATTTATATTTCGTGTTTTATCATAGATATCAAGATATTGTTACGTTGGTTGTCATTTCTCTCGGAGGATTTCTTAATTCCTCAGTCATTTCTTTATGTTTAATGTTTGATGAATAACCAACAAAAAAGCATTTCGTTGGTATGACTTTTGTTTGTAAACTAACCAGACAAGTCTGTACTTGTCAATCATCAGTATAATAAGCAGTCATCTGTCCAGAAAAAAAAATACAACTCACCACAATAACAAATATCAGAAATTAAAAAAAAAAACAATTTTAAATACAGAACAAAAGAACACGTTGTTATTCGTTATTCATCACACATCTCTTATTATATTTGAATTCCGAATAGATATTAATAATTTCGATGGACTATGAAAACGTAATAATTACCTTTATTGATAAATAGAATATCACTTTTCGAATTTTAAGGGTTTTATATGCGCTGTTATTGTGTAAACAAAATTAACTAAATATAATTTATATGTAAATATATACAAGGTCCTACCTTTCTAATCCCTTTAAGGGATTATTGTACTCATCATTATGAACAACTTTTACTATGAAACCGAACCTGAAATCGCGAAAAAGAAACCTGCTGTTTCGTCGAGTAATAACACTACGAATTATTTGGGTTGATAAGCTGATTCTTTTTTTACGATTTCAATGTCGTTCCATAGTAGAAGTTGCTCATAATTATGAGCACAATAATGCCTTATAAGGATCGGGTTTAGAAAGGTAGGATCATATTAATATTATATATTATACGAATGATTGAGAACATCGATATAATTCGCTTACATGGCGAGACTGCCAAAACCCTATAAAATAAAAAATAACATCATTTATTTCAGACAAAAAAGTCCATAGGCTATCTATGTAGGGTAAAAATGGCTATAAATAACATGACACAAAAAAGTTAAATATTTCTAAAAATATATATTATGTCATGCGAGAAATAGTACTGTGTCATTGTAAAGATTCATGTTATTGTCTGCAGGATAAATCAAATATTTATGTAACATCTTATTTACTTCTTAAGATATATAAAATCTCTTTCAGAAAAACTACAATGCTGGCTTTTAAAACTATGGGTATTTATTTAGACATATATTTTTTGTCCCAATCTTTTGAGCCTGAGTTTTGTCGGTTAATACTTAATGTACCTATTATAATTACATTAGCTATTGTTTTATAAATAAGCAATCTCAGTTGAAACACTTCGTGTTTACATTTACAACCTCCACAATTGGTTTTGTTAGTTTTAGAAAACGTTCCCTCACTAGGATTTCTCTTGTATCAAAGTTACAGCTTACAAACATATATCTCACATACACACACATCCAGACCCGAAACAACTATCTGCAGGTCATACAAATATTTGTTTCGTGCGGGGATCGAACCAGCTACACGTAGCGCAGAAAGCTAATCGCTTAGCTAGTGCGCTAACCGTATCGTCACAAACATACAAATACACCACAATTATTATCTATCTGACTACGTGAATATTTTACGCTCGTAACTTTCTTAAAATATTTTTTCCGGCTCTAAGGGCTAAGTTCACTGACGAAATAACAGACGTTTAAAATTAAATGGGCTGTTTACTAGTACAAAAATTCATTGTAAACGACTGATTTTATCCTAACCGTCTGTTATCTTGTCGGTGAAAAATCTGTCTGTAGTCATATAATTATTATTAGCTCGTCATTACAATCTCAACAAGAGCGCATATAACCCGCGTAGCGTTAAACTATAGTTACAGTTATGCTCAAAAGAGCTGATCGTTCTGTAGGAGGGAGGATATCCCACACTAGATGTAGGCAAAATGATATTAGTGTTTAAGACGAATGTAAGTACATTATGAACGCAAGAATAAAGTATTGCCATCAATTGTGCGTTTTATTTCGAAATTCGAATTTACTTGGGCTAGCGCCACATTTGTTTAGTTTTGAGAGGACCAGTGAAGTCCTGTGGGCCGAGCACGAATGTTTTGACGTATCGTAACGTAAACGTAACCAAATTTAGAATAAAAAATACACGTTTAATCCACGATATTTTTTTGGAAATACATGCAATATTTTTACATTTGCATGAAGCAAGTGTGCATGTTGCATAAAATTGAACAAAAATGCGATAGATTCGTTGTATTTTATAATCAAAATTTGCTTACGTTTACTTTACCATACGTCAAAACATTCGTGCTCGGCCCTCTGGCAGCTTATAAAAAAATAGAAATTCCAATAATTCAATGGGTAGATGGCGTGGACAATAAGCGGACTTGTCATTCTATGGTTTTTTTTTTTTGTAATTAAATACCATTAATTACATTATTTTTTCGAGTAAAAAACCCGCTTTTTTATTTTCATTTGTCACCCCCTGTTTACGTAACGCCATTTAGTCCCACTGCCACGCACCTTTCTGATTCAAGCTATCTTGTGAAGGAACGAGGTATGGTGTATGGTGTTCCTTCAATGCAAAGAGAGAATCCTCGAACCAGGCGAGGTGATATTGCCTTGCGGGTCGAAGCCCGACGGTTGATGTCGGACAGTTGATGTGTTAGATACGATGATCATTTTACTTGCGAGGTTCAGGTTTCGTAATCTGATTGGTCGATTTGGTATCGGATACCTACGCCCAATATAGTTAGCTTGCAACGTTGCTACGTAGTTACCTTTTTTAGCACTAGATGTCGCTACAGTCTCATTGGTTTAAAATAAACAACATCAGTAACTATATTTAGCCGTGTTCAGTACCACTATGCTAAATACTTACAGGATAAATTTTATGTAATACGCATAATGTTTGCAGAGTGATTCAGTGTCCGTTTCAAGGGAAACCACAAGCTTTAATTCACTCCAATACAAAATACGAATATTCCATTTAGTATGGAAGTAACGCATAATTTAGTAGCGCAGGCCATGATTTTGTATGTCGGTTTGTAAGTCGAATATTCGTTTTGTTTTGATGTGAATCCCAATACTGCGGTTGCATTTAGGAACAGCATAGCTATTCTATAAGAACATTTCGTATTTCGCATTTCGATTCGAATTTCATTCTTGTCGGTTGACATTTGACGAATTTATAATCATCTCTCCGCTCGGTCCGATTAAATTGAAAACATAATAGATTTCTCAGAATTGGTGGTCAAAGGGTGTGTTGTCATGTTATGTTTAATTGACAAAAGTAAAGTAAGTGTTTAAGTTTTCTAGTTAGTTAGGAAATATTATCTACCTATTGCCACCAATTCGACTTTCGGCTTATCTTTGAAGAACAACAGAACAGCGAGTCGGTGAGACACGCATACGTGCAATGCGTGTAATGAGAACAGCTACTATTGATACTTTTAGGTTTACAGGATGGGTATCTATATACGTAAGAATTTGCAGAAACTCGCAGGATAAATTTGCATTAAGTTTTCAGGAAAACTAGGTAGTAAAACAATAGGTAGGTATTAGATACTTTACCTACTAATTTGTACATCAAAGTGTATCAAGACTGTTTACTCCATTTACATGTTTTTAGAAACAAGTTTTCGATTTTTAACACAACAGATTTTAACCCGTTCTAAGTGACAACATTAATTAGTGCAAATAATATTTTGCAAACATACATAAATATTAAATTATTATAAGTAAGTACAAGGAAAATGAATCGGTAAATAAAACCACTTATCATAATACACAGTTGAAACAAACAGACCACGAATGGTTATACCATTTATGGAAACATGACGTCGAATTAAATTTTAATTTGTTATTAAATGAGTGCAATTTTGATGAAGAATTAGTAACAAGTGTTGTGTTCTACGAGTTAACAGCGTTTTTATATCTACAGTTAATTCGGAGCATAATCAATAAATACTTGTTCAAATTAATATTAAACGGTGCCATGTAAATATAATAGAATATATAAATAAATAATAGGTAATTCAAATTCACCAAAACACGATTAATCTTTATTTGTACAGTAATGGATTCCAAAAATAACACAACCATTTTTTTCTTTTTAATTTTGGCTATGGACGTTGTTTATGGTAATGGTATTTTTTTTTAAACCCGGACGTCTGCACCTCTCACTTTTCACAATACCCGGATAAACCGCGAAACTACTATTAATTATTATTTATCTTATGGTTAGTTTAAAAATATTGTTTCTGTACTACTAGGACATATATTTGGGACTGCAGGAATGCCGAAGAGTTTTGATTGTAACTCGAATAACCCAGAACTACTCGGAGAATCGGGTCATCGCCAGTCTCTTCAATGGTACCAAAAGTACGAAGATAGCAGTAGGTATGTATTAATCTTATCTACATTGAAGAATATACAATGTCTAGGTTATCCCCCGATTTAGTTATTGGTGCAGTGTTGACGGAGCCATGGTATTTACTAAAATGAATTAACTTGGAAGTGACCGCAAAGTGTAACACCACAAACAAACTAGGTGTATATTTTTATTCCAGATCATGTGATTGGCGCCATACCAAAAAGGATATCAAATAAAATTTATTTAAATATTACTGTCGAAAGCTTTGATAACGGTACCTATGTGTTCTGTAAACAAATACCAGACGACAGTACCGTTGCCAACACATCTACGATAAAGGTCCATTTTCTTACGGATGAATATAAAGGTAGGCACCTTTTTTAAATCTATTATTTTAAAAGTGTTTCCATGGAGTTTCTTGCCGGTTCTTCTTCATAGGATCTACTATTTGAACCGCGCACCTAGAGTCCCGACATTTTTTAAGTGCCTGTATTTGGTTTACATGAAATAAAGATATAGGTATTCTATTCTATTAAAATTTTGAGTGCTACATAAATATCAGCGCTGTCTTTAGTCCGTGTAACGCCCGGGTGCCAGCATTGCCCTGGCGTCTCCCATCTTTCTTTGTCCCCGATGTTTGGCGGTGCCCCTTTCAATAATATGATTGTGACACCCAAGGCAGCAAGATAACTACCTACAGTGGCGCGTAAATATGAATTCGATCAATCAGATTACGAAGCCTGCATCGCGCACTGAACAAGAATATCGTATCTAACACATAGGTATACAACAGTCCGACATCAACCGTCGAGCTTCGGCCCGCCAGACAATATCAGCTCACCTGGTCAGAGGATCCTCCCTTTTCAATGGAGGAACACCATACCTTGTTCCTCCACAATAACTTAATTTTGACATTGATGTTTCGTTCACTGATTTCAGATAAAATATACAAAAATCATACAAACACATTAAAATACTCGGACACAACAGGCGTCGACTTTAGTTGTGAGCAATATTCGGCATCTGAAAATGAAAGTAAGTAGTTATTCCATGCACTTTGTAGTCCCTTAGGCTGACATTCAGAGACGACAGAAACGAGTCTAAGCATGAACTTACGCTTCCATCTGTCAAAATTTGTTCGTAAGTTTGACAGATGGAAGCGTAAGTTCACGCCATAGAAATAGTACAAGTACTGGAACGCTTAATAGTGCCGTAAAGCCGGTCTGAGGGAGAATACTTTGTGGTAACCGTGTCCTTGTCTAATAGGGTAACCATACATTTTAGTTAAAAGTAGGACATGATAGAAATATTTAATTATGTTATGAGAATAGTTATCAGGTAATTAACTACTGATATCGAATAGTAAGAATTGTTTTTTTCCTAGTAAATAGTGAAATATACGGTCCATACAGTGTATCTAAACGTTCTTACAAATATACATACACCCTTTTGGTTATAATTAGAGTCACAGGCAAGGCATAATATATAAATAGGCATATGCAAGGTTACTATATAATAAAAAAGAAAATTTAGAGAAAATTTCGGACATTGCGGAAAAATCCGGACATTTTCTTATACACAGATTACGTGTATAATAAAATGTCATGCGTGAATATTCCGGACATCTGGCAGCTCTAGTCATAGGAAACATTAGATTTTAACATTTTAAGATACAAATTTAATTCCTCTTCTACTTTTTCTTTCTTTTTTCTTTTTCTCTTTTAGCTTTGCGACCATCCTACGACCTTTCTTTATGAGATCTTTCCTATTATACCAGAAAGGGTAACCCATGCTTAGTGCTGCAGAATCGAATATCACTTATTATAATATTCTTGTTTGGCAAACTCAAGTATAATCATCATTCACAACATTAAGCAATAAAACACAATGAATGAAAGTCAAAGCAAAACTTTTTTAAATTTCAAATCGGCATAAAAAGGTCGTCGTCGTTTCGTCAAAACGTTGAGATTCTAGATGCACGGTTCCAAAGTGGGCCGGGTTCTATGGAGAAGAGACCGGCTAGAAACTTAATGGTTGATTGTAATTTTAATTGTGTTGGCATTATAGTTGTATTTTGGGTTTATGTGCTTGTTTCCTCTTGCTTTACTTTCTTATTTGGTGGTTCACTGGAAACTGCAACATCTTCCCATTTACTACAAAATCCTACATGCCCTGATTCACCAGATGTTCCTGCACGTACAATTTATTTTGCACGTACAGTTTTTTTTCTTTTTGTGGCTATCTGTAATGTCAAAAATGATCTTCATTATGGCACAATATCTAAGTACAATATCCAATCCAGTAAAAGTTTAATCCATCTAACTATACTAATAGGAAAATATTAAACACAAATAAACAATAAGCAAAGTGTGTGAATCTTAAGTTTGTGCAATGTGTTATACTTTATATTAGTATAAACTATTACAGACCAGACAATTACACACAACATTATACAACAGACACATACAACAACTGATAATAATTATTAAACATATTACAATAGTACCTATGGTAATATTGAAGGAACTGCTTCAGGTTTTAATTTAATTTTTGCTGCTGTTAAATAATTCATTATCTTTAAAATTTACGCCACAAACACATGCGAACTTTTACACACTAATGTCAAGGTTCGTGGCTGTTATCCATAACACCCTCTGCTTATTATCAGCTGGAATCCTGAAAAAAACAAACATGGAATTTTAATAAAGTCTATCATTTTATAAGAGATACAAAAAAACATTATTATCTATTCGGCACAACAAACAACAAATGATTTCAACAAATTAACTTAAACTATATACAGGGTTATTTGTAAAACACCGGCAATGCTTTAAGGGGTGCAACTACTCATCAATATGAACAACTTTTACTACGGGACCAACCATGAAATCGCGAAAAAAAATTGAAACTTTTCATACATTTTGATGGAGCAAGGTTAATCTTTTGTATGAAAAGTTTGATTTTTTTTTCGCGATTTCATTGTTGTTCCCATAGTAAAAGTTGTTCATATTGATGAGTAGTTTCACCCCTTAAAGCGTTGCCGGTGTTTTACAAATAACCCTGTATGTATACTTATACTATACTTGGAATCACTCAAATTATACAAAACAATAAATGCATCGAAAATATGCTACGCATTACAGATTATGGAAAAACAAATCCAAATTTATTAAATTACGTAAATAATTTAACTTAGTGGACTGTATGTTATGTGAAACGATCTAAAATAAGTACTTGGAGCAACTATATCCCACAAAATAAAAATATATTGTCACACTACTCAATGAAACTTACCTATGGAACGATATTCCACAACCAGGATAATATTCTCGCTTGCACCCAATCATAACTCAAGTATTTACCATCTTGTCGCCAAAAAATTATTCTAGGCACAAAAATAATGTTTGATCACGTTTATTTCTGAACTATGAAAACCACGAATGTTGACAATAGGTTGACAACTAAGTTGACAATGTAAGCCATTTTGAATGATGTAGTGTTTCCCGCATGCAAACTTCTTTAACTACTGGTATCCAAATATTGTAATAATCAATCTTATTGAATAACGTATGGAAATAATAATATTTAATATAATATTTAAAGCACGTCAATTATAATTTTTATTATGTTTATTTTGATAGCCGTGGGTAGAAGTTTCATTAGTTCTAATATGTATGTAAAAACTATTCTGAAAATACCAATTTAGTAGATTACTAAGTTGATGAGTAATGGCCATGTGTGCGAGAGGGACACCGCTAAATCTCGGGTGACTTTCATGTGGGCACAAAATTTCGTACAACTAATTATAGCAGTAAGCTCTCTAGTTATAGGTACTATGTATTATCTCTATGGTTCACGCTTAGACTCGTTTCTGTCGTCTCTGAATGTAAGCCTTAGAGCCACAGCACCCAGCACACAAGCTACTTTTTGCAGTAAAATCTTAACTCTTATAAAAAAATTAACTCTTTTTAACCTCCGACAAAAAAGAGGGGTGCTTTAAGTTTGTACTGTGTATCTGAGTGTCTGAGTATCTGTGCATCTGTCTATGGCATAATAGCTCCAAAACGGATGGACTGATTTCAATGCAGTTTTTTTTTGTTGAATGCTAGTTTAATCGGGCATCATCTTAGCTATGTTTCATGAAAATCTGTTCAGCCGTTCAAAAGTTACAGCTCTTTTTCTAGTTGGAGTCGGGGGTTTTTGACGGTTAGGTTATGTCTTTTATTCCATAGACAAAACCCGTTTTAATGGTGGTCATACTAAGCCTGCTAGCTTCTCTTTCCAACACAGCCTGAGAACTTCTAATGTGAGAACAATATAGGTCATGCTCTTGTCGCTCTCTCTCTCCTCTCTTGTGTATGATGTGGCTGTGATATTCGATAAATAAAAACTGATATTTAGTAAGTAACTATACCTACCTACCTAGGTACATCATGACATTGATAGTTGATTGTTGCTTTTTTATGTTTGTGCACTGTGTTGTTTGATGTCTAGTCCAAATAAATGATTTTTCTTTCTTTCTTTTTCTTTCTATATCATCCCATGTTAATTTTTTATTTACAGACGTTCAGCTAGGCGTAATTAACTCGGAAACAAACCGAATACAGACGTATAACGAGACGGTGGCTAAAAAATATAATTTTACAAAGTCGGACAATGGAACTATACTTTGTTGCTTATACTACCAGTGCGAACTAAGTACGGGGGAAAATGACAAATACTCCTATTACATCCAACGATATGTCGAAAGCAAAACATTAATAATTTACGAAGAATCTAATAGTAAGTTTGAGTTTGCTTTTTCCGTCCTCAGATAAAACGAAACGATTGTTTCATTAAATTCATTTTCTATTACATCATCTATTTTTAATCCGCTTTTATATTCACCTGTAACTAATTAACTAACTAACTATGTAAGAAAATCTTGGAAGTTATATTTGACCCACTTCCCGGTTTTCTATTAAGCTGATATTTTGCATACACGTTCAGTGTGGGTGACTAAAGCGTGTTCTAGGTATAGTTTTTTTTTAAACTATAATAATTTTTTTCTTTTTTCTTTAGGTAGGTACTTTATTTATTTATTAAAAATGCTTCATGTACAATGTACAAAGGCGGTCAAAGAGTGGTGTACTTTGTGTCGCTTGACGGAGCATTTTGTAGAGGTATAATAAGGTACCTACTAACAGTGGTGGATTTCCCAGCAGGCTGAGTAGGCTGCACTCTGCAGCCTAGGGCGGCAGATTTTAGGGGCCGCAAATTTGAGGCCAAAATTTAGGCATTTACCTTACTCCGCCTTATTAGTAGTATATGATTGACCTTTTATTAGCTCAGAAATATACCCAAAAATAATTTCTTGTGTAATCTTAACTAAATCGTTGGGTTGTAAAAATAATCTAGGAACTGATACATCGATCAGGGTATTTCACAATCATACTAGTTACGGGAATCAGGTGGTGTAATTAAGACGATAGTACACAAATTATAAAGTTACAATTTCATTGACAAAAAAATTGTAATAAATAATGATTGTGAACTAGGGTATCGAATTGTAGAGGTTGGTAGGAGCGGCAAAATTTGAATAGCCTACTGGCGGCAAATGTGTAAATCCGCCACTGCCTACTAATACACCTAGGTAGGGTATTAATGTAAGTAACGCCACAGCGACCAACAAACAATGCATCCCTTTCTTGCTTATAGACGTTTTCATAAGAGGGTACGGAATAGGACGTTTATTTGTTACAGCAACTATGATATCTATATAATATTACGTGAAGAGAAAACTTTGTACCCCTTTTTAAGCATATTGCACGCACGGAGGAGTGTGAGATTTGGCTTAGTTAAAGTTTATATGGAGAAGGAGTGCAGAAAGATAAAATTACGGTCGAATTTCGACCACAGGCTACCACTAGTTTATTTAATTAGGCGGCGGGTCACAGCACAACGTCGTTTTTAAATTACAACTCCGCAACTGTCAGTGATTGTGGTTCTTATGTAATTATAAGTCTGGTTGTAGGTATCTGGTTTACATGAAATAAATATACATATATTCTATTATATTCTAGGTATTCTGGGTTACGTCGTAGTTAGCTATAATGGTTCCTAATTATTTAGTTTTAATTAAATTTTTCCCTGAACAACTACAGGTTTTTTTTTTACTTTCAGCTGCAAACAGTACCTTTACTGATAACACACATGGATCTCCTAGTATTATACCATACGTCACATCGGCTGTAGGGATGGTTATTTTGTTACTGGCGATAATTATTTATTGTAAAAAACCTTGGATTAAAAAGTCTAATGCACCAGAAGAACTGGAACTCGAAACTTACGTAAGTAGATACTTTAGCTATTTATACAAAGGAACCGGTGTCTTGAAGGAAACACGACTTCGGTAGTTATAGGATAATCCGAAAATTCCACTAAATCCAACAAATAAATTTCATATAAAAATAAACAAATAAGGCCTATTTTAGCAAGGAAATGTATAGAAATGTATACAACGTGTTTGTTTCCAGCAGGAATCAAAGCAGATATTTTTTTTATCATACACAGCTTCATTCACGGTTCTTTGCGGCCTGCTTACATTTGGTAACTATGCGTTTGGATGCCAGGCGCAAACGGGGTGGTCGACCGAAAAATTTGCGGATTGTACATAGTAGTAGAGAAGATAGTACTTACATACTCTTTTTGTTCCCTGTCAATCAACATGACGTGAAACGCTGCTTAAAGAAATTGTTCCAAAGGTATTCGTGCCTTGGTGGGCCACTTCTGCATGCAATAACGGGCAAAAGTGTAACGTAAGTAACGTTATCTCTCCTTGGAAATAACGTTACTCATTTTTTACCGGTATTGTACCAAAAAATTATGTTACGTTATATCTATTAAGTTACCGGTATTTTATTAAATAACGTTACTTTCCAACTTTTCCATTTCTATGACGACGCACTCCAAACCAACGATAAAACGTTAAATTTAATTCTTCTCAATGGCGATACCTTATGTATGAGCCAACGACAAGCGAAAATCCAAATACACTGTGAGAGTGAGACCACGAGTGGACTGCGTAACTAGCAGCGACCACAAATAGAAAAGAGAAATCACTATTGATAACGTTACAGTTAACGTAATTTTTTAACGCTGTTAAAAATGGTAAATTTATCGATATTTAATAACGTTACATATAGCGTTATAATCGTAACGTTCATTAAAATTTACCGGTAATCCGGTCCCTGGTTATTACCTCTAATAAATTGAGTATAGGTACTCGAAGATTCAAGATAGGTACCTCCAAAAGTGTATTACTTTGAATAAAATATTTTTACTTACTTAATTATTTACACTAAGTAAATTATTACTAACACTATAGACACTGTCTGGAATACAAACATTAACATTTATTTTTGTAGACATAGGAGTAACGGTATTGTATATATATTCCATGAGTAGGTACTTAAGCTTCCGTTTGCCATCGCCAATTTTTTTTTTAATGTTCCAGGCCACAAGTGAACCTGTTCAATATGCAGACCTGGATGTCCTTCGTGGAAATTACCAAAAACCGGATTCTCCTGAAGAATCGCCGTACGCCCAAATTATTGGAGTACTTAAAGATCCCCCAAAAAAATAAATTGTATAATAATTCAGCCTATTATTGTCCCACTGCTGGGCACGGGCCTCTTCCCAGTCCTTAGTCCTTACTCCACCACGCTAGCATGGTGCGGGTTGGCGGACTGGTTACACACACCATCGAACAATATACCTATATTTACTGTGCCACCGAGAACTGTATTGGGTATTGTACATAGTGTATTGGGTTCAGATGTGCAGGTTTCCTCACGTTGTTTTCATTCACTGTTAACGCAAGTGACAATCAAATTCTAATCTAACAAATTGTTATGGTAAATGACGATTATCTCATTAATTTATTTTCTGTAAATTCGGGTGTGGAAGGTTACAAAAAAAAAACAATAAATTAACAAAAACTAATTAAGGAAGTAAGTATATTAGACTAATAATTTAATTTCGATCGATAAATTTTTATACATTTCATGATTTCTCAAATAGAGTCGCATTATATTTAACAATTTAAACAATTTACAAATGCTGCAGGAATTACAAAATATCGCCAAAGTTAGTCCCTTTCCACTATCAATATTTGAAATGAATTCTATACCATTTACCGCGAAATACAGGTATTGTTCATACCGGTTTCAGTCCCTGTTTGCACGACTTTTATACAAGCAACACGTTACATCTTTCCCTAGCTTAAGATGCAGCATTCCAATCTTACTACACATATGGATTTCATAAGTACATAATAAAAAATAAGCGTAAAAAGCGAAGGATTAAAGCTTGAAGAAATAACTTAAAATATGAATAAATGCTAAGTTTTTATTCATACATAAAACGCGTAACAAATTCAGCTATTTTGGATACGATGCCACTAATTTTAAAAACAGAACAGAACATTTTTATTTTGCAGCCTATTAATGTCTGCTTCTTTTCATGTGTACATAAATGATTAAATAATTATATAAACATATTGCTAAATGTTTTTTCTTTTTGTAAAAAAATGCGCTATAAAAACGTCCGTGGCATGGGTAGGTACCTACTTATTTCTTAAATAACCAGCATTTATTTATATTTGAAGCTTACAATAATAATTTAGGCTCTAGACAGACGGACCGCATTTCAACTGCAATCCAACCGCAAATTGCAGTTCGGATGCAGTTTGAATGCAGTTGACACGACTGCAATAGAACTGCAAACCAAACGTGCAGTCCGATTGCAGTTCTATTGCAGTCGTGTCAACTGCATTCAAACTGCATCCGAACTGCACCATGCCCACCCGGTGTGCTCACTCTAACCTTGTTTCTACTACTGATTCTATGCGCGGGGGGCGGAGCGTTAGAGTAGTGCGGGTGGGTATGGGTATGGGTGGGTACCTAGTTGAAATGCGGTCCATCTGAAGGCTCTAGACAGACGGACCGCATTTCAACTTCAATCCAACCGCAACTGCATCCGAACTGCAATTTGCGGTTGGATTTCTATTGCAGTTCTATTGCAGTCGTGTCAACTGCATTCAAATTGCATGTATTGCAGTTGAAATGCGGTCCGTCTGTCTAGACACTTAGAGAGTGTAAAACTCAGTCGAATGTTTATTAATAGTTTTTGTTGCAAACACTTCACAAAATAAATAGTATCCATTAATTTGCTGAACCGCGCTTTATTGAGGGTTCACATTCCGATCACACGTCAACGCTGACGCTCTTATAGCGTAGCGTCGAATTTTCTTACAAAATATGAGAGTAGTGCTAACTCTCACGTGATATATTTGAAATACGAGCTAGTTTTAAGATCTTCATTGTACACAACACTTAAGGCAAGGTAAGTCCATAATTAAGTTGATGTCATATATAAAATAATTATCTAAAAAACTATTTATTTTAGTGAAATTGCAACTTTTAATAGAGATCAACATTAATAATTGTCGAATTGAAATTTGAGATTCTTTAGATACATAATTATTTAAAAACTGCATTAATTTATCCATAAATAAACGGATTTAAAGCCTAAATAAAATTATTTATAATTTAGATTTTACTTAAATATTTTTAATAAATTAGAATAAAATACAGGTAAAAGGAAATTTGCATAAGCATAGTACTTTTTATATCACACATTTAAAACTATATACTTTTTTGGAATTCATAATTAATAAGACATACATGGTCCTTCTACCTTTCTAGTCACGATCCCTATAAGGGGACATTGTACTAATCATTTTGAATAATTTTTACTATGGAACCAACCCTAAAATCTTTAAAAAAACCGCTGTTCCATACAAATAAATAATACAATAGGTATACTCGATTAAATGTAGGGAACAGCAGATATTTCTTCGCGCTTCCAAATTTGTCCCATAATAAAAATTGTTCATAATTATGAGTACAATTAACCCCTTTAAAGGGATCGGGATTAAAAAAGTAGGGAATTTTATACAAGGGATGCGTTAATTATTCAATGCGGCCGAAAGAACTGCTATTTAGTTTTCATAATAAGAATATTTAGTTTGTCATAATTCTTAACTATTAGCGTTCGTTCACATTCGATACTTTTAGCAGCAGAATCGCATTCGTTGGCCGCCTTTGGGTCAGCTCACACTGAGACGCGACGCGACGCGACGCAAGCGCACATTTTAATAGAGTGACTCAAAATAGAACTTTATTTACTACGCGAAAAGATACACATTTTATTGTGCGAATTTAGAATACGTTGCTTCATGCAGCGCTGCGCCTCGTGATGCCTCGCGGCGTAGAGCGATGCATCGCGACGCAGCGGTGCATCGCTGGTACGTGCGGCGAACGATTGTACTATGCGCCTCGCAACGTTGCGATGCGTCTCGCGGTGGCGCGCGGCGCAGCGCGAAAGCACTGGCCTCTTCCAGTACCGTCGCGTCGCGTCTCGGTGTGAGCTTACCCTTTTGCTTACAAAAAGTGAATAACCAACGCGAAAACGCTCGATTCTGCTGCTAAAAGTATCGAGTGTGGAGGGTCCTTAGATATAAGATTATAAGATAAAACCTCTTTTTGTTTCTTCTTTAGATTTTTATAAAAACTAAGCAGAAGAAACTTTAAAAAATATGTGAATCCATTAAAAAGTGTATTGAGTTATAATTTCATATTAAAAAATATTGCACTAAATCCTTATAGCTAAAATCTAAATTTACTAAGTACCTAGCCTAATTTAGTCTATTCTATAAAATCTATGCCCCCAATTCTATTTTCATTCCGATGACATGATGTTCATGATAAAAAACTTCATTTTAAGTATGCAAAAAATAATTTCTATCTCACGTATCGTCACGGGGCAGACTCAGGCGCATCTGGTTAAACTGGATGCCGACCTCAATATAGTTAGGAAAAGGTTAGGCTACTCTATTTATACAGTCTAATAGATATACAGGATCACCATTCATAATTTCCTGACAAATCCCTTCTTATTGCTCATTATTGTGTTTATCCCTTTCTCACACGACGTTGGGTGAGATAGCATGCATTTTAGCAGCCCCCACCAAAGAGTTCGAGTCGTCGACTAGTGCAACCTTAGCGGTTTTTGATACAGCCTGTGTATCTGGTCACCCTGTATACCTGTCCAGTGTTTTTTTTCAACTGTTCTACAGATGCTCATTTGGTTTTCTATAAGATTGCTCCCATACCGTCCTGTCTATATTTTACAAGAATAATAACTAAATTCTACTAAATTAAAAAACTAATGAGATTCCTTATGATACAAAGGTTATAAGTACATTAAATTCTTCTACATATATTAATAATACATTTACATAACATAACTCAAGGGAAACAATTTCGTGGTGTTACCCAGTTAATGTAAAAATTGGACACTTCAATTATTGTTGGTGTTACCCGGGCAATGTTAACAATTGCCACGTTACTGGTAATTTATGATACTACCCAGATATTACTAGCATTAACATAAATACTGATAGTGCCTACTGATAGTTTACAGTGCATTGTATAATAATTAATTCAATAAAATATTTCATAATTCATTCTATCTATTTTCTACATCTTTTACTGATATTAAGATTAATTTCAGAAAATTCACGTCAACTCGACTTCATATTTATATTTTGTGGAACATAAATTTTACTAAATAATTAAAAATTTAAAGATCCAATGAAAAGATGAGGTCGTGCAATACTTCTCAAATATTCGAAGACCAATTTTATAAACCCGACTTCTTAATATTTATTTTATTTTATGTTCCATATAATTTTTTTTTACCCATCAACTTATTCACGAAAAGTAGACATTCGATATGTTCATTTCGTCAATTGTTCTAGCTGAAGGTCTTTCGTCACCTAATAAATTCGTTCGTTTAACAAAAAGCTTGGTAACGAAGACGAAATACAGACTACGTTAAAGGATGATGAGACAAAACTGCCCTGAGACCAATAACGATGTGACACATGTCATTGGAAAGCTCTTTTCAAATGCTACAATTATTACTAAGGCCGTCTGGGTCAATTCGCTGTGGGTAAAAAGTTATGGCGTCTCAAAAGTATTGCGGTGTAGAACTAGTCGTCTACATACAATATAACTGCCAGGAGACCAATAACGATGTGACGCATGTCATTGGAAAGCTCTTTTCAAATGCTACAATTGTTACTAAGGCCGTCTGGGTCAATTCGCTGTGGGTAAAAAGTTATGGCGTCTCAAAAGTATTGCGGCGTAGAACTAGTCGTCTACATACAATATAACTGCCAGGAGACCAATAACGATGTGTCACATGTCATTAGAAAGCTCTTTTCAAATGCTACAATTGTTACTAAGGCCGTCCGGGTCAATTCACTGTGGGCAAAAAGTTATGGCGTCTCAAAAGTATTGCGGCGTAGAACTAGTCGTCTACATACAATATAACTGCCAGGAGACCAATAACGATGTGACACATGTCATTGGAAAGCTCTTTTCAAATGCTACAATTGTTACTAAGGCCGTCCGGGTCAATTCACTGTGGGTAAAAAGTTATGGCGTCTCAAAAGTATTGTGGCGTAGAACTAGTCGTCTACATACAATATAACTGCTCAAAGACCAATAACGGTGGGCTATACGTCATTGGAAAGGTCTTTTAAAACACTACAATTATTATTATGGCAATCGATAGTATTTCGTTGTGCGTAAAAAGTTATGGCGTTTCAAAAGTAGTGTGGTGTAGAACTAGACGTCTGCATACGAGCCTTACTGCAAAGAGTAGTTCACTACGGCTCATAATATGGGCTGACCTGACCAGAGAAGTACATTTTATGAACCTAACACGCTCTCAGAATACAGAAAGTAGCAAGATTATGTTGCCGCGTCAGATGTTGTGAGTGACGAGTACTGGGAGCTCAATCCCCCTAACTCCCTCCTTGTGAGAGCGAATTAAAGGTCTGAAACGCATCAGCAACTTTTCTTGCCAGTCGGGTGCCAGTTACATGTTGTCATTTTGTATGAAAAATGACAGTTTGTTATTGTTTAACATCGGCTTGTTTATTGGTCTTCGTTCGATTTACGTTTACGCTTGCTTTCAACGATTTTTATGATGGACATTCTTCTTAATAATATTATGCGCCAACGAGGGTTACATTTAAATAGAAGATATCAGCATCATCTCCTGACCGAGAATATTCTACTAAATCAACCACTATTGCAGCTTATTGTGCATGAAAATGCACATTTTGCAAATTGAAATGCAATTGGAGGATTGTTTGTAAGTAGATATCAGGTTTTTAATACTAGACTAATAATATAGATACACTATGTATGTAAGCTGATTATTTTATATATTCCACAAAAGTATTGCGTTTATATTCTATAATTGTATTTTCGAAAGCGAATTGTGGACAAAGAACCGCAGGGTAATCACGATACACACTCGCAATCGGAATCGATTCAATTTTGAAAGTCCAACAAACTACATTGCGCGGTATGCTTTTAAAACCACTACGCCCTACAATTTGGGCAACGCAATGAACACTGTTGTAGTGTCAAAATTGAGTCGATTCCGATTACGAGTGTGCATCGTGATTAGGTAGCAGGTTTAAGCGACGCGGCATACGATCAGAAGTTTTCCGAACTTAGCAATGTTCCAGAAGGTTCTACGTTTAACAAAGCGGAGAAGCTATGATCATCGTTCAGCTTCATATGTTTTATTCAATAACTTCCCTAAGAAATACGGTATTTTTATATAATGTAATAAATAATGTTAATTTTATGATATTTAAGATTAAGTTAAGATGTGTAATATGTGTATTAATAACGATATTTTTCTTTCATAAAGAATTTTTGGTCAATATACCTACATACGGCTTACTTTACGGGGCCAGCACTACATTTGAGAAGCCATAACTTTTTACCCACAACGAATTGAACTGGATGGCCATAATAACAATTGTAGTGTTTTAAAAGACCTTTCCAATGACGTATAGCCCATCGTTATTGGTCTTTGAGCAGTTATATTGTATGTAGACGACTAGTTCTACGCCACAATACTTTTGAGACGCCATAACTTTTTACCCACAACGAATTGAACTGGATGGCCATAATAACAATTGTAGTGTTTTAAAAGACCTTTCCAATGACGTATAGCCCATCGTTATTGGTCTTTGAGCAGTTATATTGTATGTAGACGACTAGTTCTACGCCACAATACTTTTGAGACGCCATAACTTTTTACCCACAGTGAATTGACCCGGACGGCCTTAGTAACAATTGTAGCATTTGAAAAGAGCTTTCCAATGACGTATAGCCCACCGTTATTGGTCTCCTGGCAGTTATATTGTATGTAGACGACTAGTTCTACGCCGCAATACTTTTGAGACGCCATAACTTTTTACCCACAGTGAATTGACCCGGACGGCCTTAGTAACAATTGTAGCATTTGAAAAGAGCTTTCCAATGACATGTGTCACATCGTTATTGGTCTCCTGGCAGTTATATTGTATGTAGACGACTAGTTCTACGCCGCAATACTTTTGAGACGCCATAACTTTTTACCCACAGCGAATTGACCCAGACGGCTTTAGTAACAATTGTAGCATTTGAAAAGAGCTTTCCAATGACATGTGTCACATCGCTATTGGTCTCAGGGCAGTGTCCCGTATATTTTCGCCCATCATCCTTTAACTAGAACTTTTAAAACTGGTGTTCTTTAAAATGGTGGAATACCGAAACGCTTTAAAACTACCGAAGCTCTTTAAAAGTGATCAGGGGGCCTAAAGAGGCCACATTGAGCAATTCATCTACTGATCTGCATAGTAACTGTCAAACATGATTACTGAATATGAACCTTATGCGTATGACATTAAGAGTTGTCAATTAAGTAGATATTTTGACATTCGTAATATGACTCATATTGTGATTCATTTAAAGCGGCCTTTTTAGCCCCCCAAATCACTGTTCAATGCAATTCAAACACCTTTTCGCTAATCTAGCTAATCAGTAATGTCGATAAGTGCGCGCGGTACGACAGTGCATACTCGGACAGTAAATTGGGCGAATTCGCCTTCATTTCCATTTGCTATAATTTTAGCGCAGCGATTCTGTGTAAATCGGTAGTAAAATAAATTGTTTTATCATTAGAATCATAGCGTTTTAGTATCCGTCCTAGCAGTCAATACCACTTAAGTCGCGACCCGAACAATCCCAATCCAATAACAAAAAACAATCATATAAAAGTCCACCAAATATTTAAGAAGTATTTCACTCATTTTGCCAGTCTCTCAATCATATAGGTAAGCTGTCAAAATTAGGCTTTACATTTAATGTTATGTTATAATAACAGAGGCATTAGAGAGCTCGAATAGTTAACATTGGTGTACTCTATACCTTATCCTATTTTAGAATCTTTTTTATATTTTATTTCTACAATTTTAGTCAGAAAGGGTGTACTCATCATTATGAACCACTTTTATTATAGCACCAACCCTAAAATCGCGAATAAAAAATCGGTTAATCCATAAATTTCGTTGAGTACCCGCCTAATATTGAATTGTTTGTATGGAATACCAGGAGAGATATACTGTAAGGGCTCAATTATGGAGAGGCGGAAAGTCGCGCGGAGCGCAAAGCGGCTTGCAACACGGAGAAAGGCGCGTATCTCCGTTTATGGAGAGCGAGCGAGAAACCAACACGCCGCCGCTTTGCGCGCCGCGTGACTTTCCGCCTCTCCTTATTTGAGCCCTAAAAACATTTCGCATCTCGATTCGAATCTGACTCATACTGTCGGTTGATATTTACCTACTGAATTGACATAGGTACGATAATAATCGTGTAACTTATTAACAGGACCTGTGAACATGACTAGAGCATCTTCACAGCTCCGTTTAATAACGGAACTCCACGAATTGAAATACGAACATAATAGTTATCGTATGGCACCTGTGGGTTGCAGCTGAAAATCAGCGGCAGCTGATTGCACCTGGTGTTGCCATCTGACATTATGCTGAGCTTGACCCTTTTGGCATAAATGTAGGCCTACCTACTTTTTTTTTCTATTAAATAATTATTTCTTTCTTTCAATTCTATTTCAATTCGTCAACCGACAATAATAGTGAGATTCGAATCGACATGCGAGATGTTCTTAAACAATAGCTATGCGGATTTTTCTGTCGAGATTCCAGGGCTGGGCCCATAGTAAAAGTTGCTTCCTTGTTTTCTTTCCGAGTAACCTTGTGTATATAGGTACGAACACAAAGCTCACTTTAAAGTACTACTATTTTTCTTTTATTATGTTACAGTTGGCCACGACTGCCTTTTACAAGTACAGTAAGCTCTCGGACATAAATAACTATACTTCCAAGTAGTTAAAGTGATTCAATATGCGCTATCGTCATCATTGACTACAATGTACAAAGCTTCTGATAAAAGCAATTTCAAAAAACTACAAGCACCATTTTGTTATTTCGCGCCAAAATTTTGACAGCTCACTTCCAACCATAGACAACACAATCAACCTTCACGGTTGATAGCAAAAAGGGCATAGACTAAAAACGTACCGTTACATTGCTTCGCTTTTGTTATTTTTCTGGGTCAACTTGCTCAAAGTACTAAGCTGTGGGAATGCTGTTTTATTTTGCACTGGATTTAGTCGAGAAGTCATAAATATAAAAGGTTCGTACAAGGAAGGGCGGTCCATGGCAGATACTTCAAAATGGCGGATTTTTTCCCGCGCACACCAGTTCGAGGCTTTGGAACATGTGTTTTCTAAACTGTTGATGTCATCCGGTCCTGTTCTGTTGCCTATAACGAGCATTACTACCTGTAAAAATAAAATTGGATATTTTTATAAATGGTTGCCTTTTTTCCTATAGGTATTCAAGGTTTTGGAATCTAAAAGATCTTTGTTTATTAAAAAAAACTACGCCCCATACTATGAAATCTCCGTGTTCCGTGGGTTCAGTTTACAAACATACATCTTACGAGTACACACACCCTAAACTGGAACAACTGAATTGTTACGTGCGGGAATCGAACTCGCGATACGCAGTGCAGAAAGCTAATTGCGTAACCACTGCGCCAACCGTGTCGTTTATCCTAGACTATTTTTAGACATCGATGTTTTAAACCAGAAATGTTCGGCGAGATGTTGGGTATACCACAGTAATCCTCTACCTAATCCTTTGGGGAATACAGGTGTGAAGCTGATCAAAGTCAATGTCAAAGTTTTTATTTATAATAATAATAAACTTTTTATTCGGACAGCAAGAGACACAATACACAAATTAAACAATAAAAAAAAATAAGAATACAAGAAATAACAACAAAAAGCAATGAAATAAATGACAATAAGCATATTGTACAACACGGGGCATGTGTCTCAACTGGCCTTTGCAGGCACTTTCAAAGCGTCGAGATTCTAGGTGCACGGTTCCAAGTGGGTTGGTCCTGGAGATGATACCGGCAAGAAACTTCATATATCGGCAAGAAACTAAATGTCTTTCTATTTTTTTTAATATTTTTTTGACATCCTTGTGTCAAACGGGTTCCGTTGAAAATCAGCGCCGGTCGTTGATGCTTTACGCTGAACTCAACCCTTTTGCTGCAGCCATGATGCACACACATTATATGATCGTTTCTTTCGTTTCGATTTTAATTATTGCATGTGTTGTGGTGTCTATTTTCTAATTTTTTTCTTTCTTTCTAAAGATAAAGATATTTCTATTTTGCAAACAAGGGTAATACACAAAGCATGGTGATATAGAAGAATAAAAATAAAATTTTGGGCTCAGCCATGTTTTTCCAGTAGGCGTGCAAAAACACAGTTAATAAGTTATTAGGAATACACGTGCAGCGAAGTAGAATTATGTCGCGTGATTAAATAACATTTGGCGACATTTTAACGTGCTGAGCTCATGGTCACAACTCACAGGGGGAATCCATGCGGCATTGAACTTGTCACGCATAATGAAATGGAATAAGATAGTTTAATTTTTACATAGCTACATGAAATTATGTCTCAAGGCTCTAGTTGCCGCTAGTCTGAAACCTAAAGTATTTTTATAATTAAGGTAAGGTATAGACTATAGTAAATTGTTTTACCATAACTTATCAAAATATTGTTTCGAATATTTTAAAGTCTCTATTATTTACATATATCTTTGTGGCAAAAGTTATAAACCGCCAGTCTTCTGTCTTCAATTCGAAATGGACCGTAGATATCACGGAACAGAACTAGTTTTTTCTGTTCCGTGGTAGATACTACCATCTTATCTCCTTATTAACAATGTATCTATCACAAACACGTCATTCGATAATCTTTTCAAAGACATCGCATTATCATTAATATACCTTACCCATCGAACCAAATCGTCACCATTTAATTAATAATAATAAAAATATCATGTTTCCTGATGTTCCCATTAAAATTTTGATGTGTGTCGTCCCCACCGTGTCGCCATTTAAGTTTAACCACGCAATAAAACTATCATACTTTAATACGGAATTTACCTGTATTTTTATTTTTAGTTTATTGTAAAAATAAATACTTACACGAAGTAAAAACAAAAAAAAATCTACGAATAAAATATTAACTTTCAAATGTTCGTGCCAAAACACAGAATCATGAGACATGACGCCATTGCATCGATCGTTCAAAGCTTGTGAATATGGTTACCAAAGAAACGCGAAGGAGTGACGTCATAAACTCGATGAGGTTTGAAATTAAAATCTTGCACTAAAGTATTCGTTACTATACTAGGTTCGTAAGTCGCAGCTGTGTCAAAAAGGCTTCCGCTAAATATAAATGCTGCAGCGCTGATTTTCAGCGGGAGCCACAGTGAGGTTGGGATGGTATTATACGGGTGACTGGTAGAACGAGGGAATCGTTGAAGGAGGGTGTTGTACTCATCAATAAGAACAACTTTTACTATGGGACCGAACCTGAAATCGCGAAAAAAAAATCAACTGTTCCATATAAATAATTCAATATTAATCGACTAAATTTATGGAACAGCTGATTTTTTTTTCGCGATTTCCGCTTTGGTTCCATAGTAAAAGTTGTTCATAATGATGAGTACAATACTCTCCTTCAATACTTCCCTTGTTCTACCAGTCACCCTGTATACAATATGTTTTATATACAATATGTATATGTAACATTTACCTCTTTTTTATCCTTATTCCTATCGATATCCTTCTTCAAATACATGAGGACATCGAGTGACTCAGGTCTAGTCGTGTCATACAACATGACGAACCCTTCAGCAAAGCCCAGATAGTGGCGCTGCAGAACCTGGTTGGCGGTCAGCTGCATGGTGGGCGATTGTGGTGGACCTGTGAGAGAGGGGGGTTAGATAGGTCTTGGTAATGCCTATAATGGACGATCTACTATTTGGAAATGTGGAGTCTCGACATTTCATAAGTGCCTGTATCTGGGTTACATGAAATAAAGATCTATTCTATTCTATTTTAATGGATTTAGGGTTAATAGGTAGGTGATGATCATAGGTCCCCATGGACTGCTAGAGTAGTAAGGATGCCATAATCTTTTGTATTTGGTAAGCAAGCTCTCCCTCTAGCACCTATAATAAATAACTGTAATGGTAATGAACATCAGACTCTGGTAATAAAATTCAATACGATCGTGAGAGACTAAACTTCGAGATACCTTGTAAAAAAATGACCAATTAGTTGGGACTCCCATCTTCATGATCAGTATTTTTGTTACAAGTCTCAGACTCTAGTAACAAAATTCAATATGATCATGGGACTAACCATGATCATATTGAATTTTGTTACTAGAGTCTGATTTTCATTACCATATTGTTACGCGGTATACCCGCTGGTCATATCTCTTGAAGGATGGACGATTATAATATGTACGGTCAGCCAAAAAGTGGTCTATCAATTTTAACAGAACTTCCTATGAAATGGAAATAATTCACTCAAGTTGTAACTTAATTATTTTGACAAGAGAATTAGAACTTTGTTTTATGGTGTGCAAACAAATTGCAACCATTGTGGTAGACCAATTCTTTGGCTGAATGTACTTGTGGAAATATAGCTAGGTGTATATTTGCAGTGCTTGTTGATGCTTGTGTGCAGATAATATTATTGAATAGCATAATTTATTTTAAAACCTCTTTTTTTATTCCAAGCAAAATTGTATGTAACCTCTTTAGAACAAACTTATTTTACTTTATAATATTATTTTGTTTTTCTTTATTATTTTGATTTATTTGATTTGAATTTGAACTTTGAGTTTATTGAATACTTTGTATTGATTTATCTATATTTATACTAATATTATAAAGAGGTAAAATATTTTGTTTGTTTGTTTTTATAGGGTGTTTCACAGTCACCTGTATTTGCAAATAAATGAATTTGAATTTGATAAAAAAAAATTGAATTTAGGGTAATCTTTGGAAATAGAAAGAAAGAAAGAAAAATCATTTATTTGGACTAGACATCAGACAACACAGTGCACAAACATAAAAAAGTAAAAATAAAAAAGCAAAAGGTAACAATAAAAACAATGTGCTGTCGGAATGCCAGTACCAAACGGGTTGCCAATAAAATACTGAACTGATTTCAAAAATTCTATCACTTATAGTAAGCTACACTATCCCCAAGTGATAAAAGGCAACATTTTAGTTTGATAAATATAAAACATGTGGGTGAATGGGGTCATTAACAACATCATTAACAACACATCACACTCAACAGCTAGAATTCTTTTTGTTTTGTTTTATTTTATTTTATTTTATTTTGTTTTATTTTATTTTATATTTTATTTAATTTTTCACTTATTCGTCTGCCTTTAATTACTAATAGGTATTAACTTTAGAGTAAGATTAGATTTAATACCTACAGTACGTGACTATTATTCACGAAAATTTATTGCTTTCTGTTTATTTTTTAAAAATTATTTTATTTCTAATTACCATATTATGTAGTACATTCGAACATCTCAACCAATGTGGACATGTTTAATTAATTGGTTCCCAAGATACAGGCTTGCCTAGTTTGGGGCCAATAGAAATCCTACCATTGTATGTATTTTTTGGAAAATAAAGATTTGATTTGAAACCACGGGCAACAGCTATATTACATAATTATGTTGACCTCAGCTTACTACAAACTCTTATAGCAGGGCAGAAATTAAACTGCCCAGACATTTCCAGTATGAGCTGACCTCACACTGTATAGGCTTTTCGTACAATTAAAGCTCAGCTTATATTGGAAATGTCTGGGCAGTTCAATTTCTGCCCCTCGTAGTAAGACCCCTGTACCTTATTAGCTGCCCATAAAAGACTACTGACCAAGTTTGTAATACTTTCTAATAGTAAAACTATTCTGGAATAGATATCTCGTGTTGGAATAAATATCATTATATTTATTGAGGGATGAAACAGATTTAATTAGTTATGTTGTGGTTGCAGATAGCCAGTTGTGATTAGACAGGTTAATCTCATTCAAGTTTAACACAATATTATCTTGTGCAGGATCAATATTTTGAGTACCTAATAACTCTAGATAAGGAAGTGTTAGCTAATCATATATAAAAAAGTAGGTTGTCTCCATAAAGGTAGTAACCAAATAGCCTTGGTTGCCATACCTATAAACTATTGTTACAGAAATATTACACCAAAAAAACTAAATTAAAAAGTAACTTCTCTTGTTATAATTTTTAAATAACACCAAAGTAATGTTTCAATAAAAAATAAAAATCACCTGTTACTTTTCATAAAAAGAACATAATCAAAAATCTTTAACAAAATCTTTTTATTTTTTGCATCTCATTAATTGTTCATAAAAAGAACACAATCCAAAATCTTAAAAATAAATGCCAAAGCAGTGCCTACTGGCCTGTACAAGCACTCAAGCAATAACAAATCAAACTAGACTAAACCTTTGAACTCGCCTGTAAGCGGAGGCTCCAGCCCCGCCGTGTCATAGAAACAGACCCGTTCTTTCGTTCCTCTATCCGTCTCAATATTCGCCACATAGATGTCCTCAATAGTAGGGTAAAAAGACGACTTTAGGCTCACATTCCCGTATATAAGCTGTTCTAGTACCGCGGTTTTGCCCACCCCTTTCATCCCACACACCACTACTTTGCTCGTTTTCCCCATTTTCTTTGTAATTTATTATGTTTTGAACAGATTTTCACTTTCTAAACATTATGAAGGACGGTGAGCTCCTTATATTAATATGAAATTGGGTGATTGTGGGATGAAAGCAAAGTATTTTAGTTTTATGATCTATTTGGGTCTTTCATTTGTTATAAATTTTTATTTTCTTTTCGTAAAACTCAAAGTTTCACTTTACACTTCCGTCATTTCGTTCGTAACGCTGACGTCTCTGACGTCTACTTTGTTGACAATATTTTGACAGACTGACAGTTGTAGTTATAGACGTTATAGAATTACGTTCCATTCCACGCATATATATATAACGCATAAATAAATAAATATATATTATTCATTAAAATCAAACTAAACTGAACGTAGCCAATATAGATAGAGATTAGAGATCTATGTTTAAAGGTTACATTTCACACAAAGAGCTACTAATATTACTAATCGTATAGACTTTGGTTTCACACTTCCATTTGTTTTGGAGGCTTCTTTGGTCATTGGTTTTGACTGGGTTCGTCATTTTTGAGGGTTTGACGTTGACGTTTCAATTTCATTTTTATTCTGTGCAATTTTGATTTCACACCGTTTGACAGAATGGCGGCCACGGCTTCAGATTCAGAAATTACAAAAAGCGATAAATATTCGATTTTATTGCCTACTTACAATGAAAGAGAGAACTTACCTATAATAATATGGCTTATTGTCAAGTTTCTAGACAACAGGTAAGTCGCCATATGTATAATAAACACTTTTATGGTGAAACAAAGATCGAAGAACAATAATCACTATTTTATTTATTTTGTCGCTAATTTTCGCAGTGGATATGACTATGAAGTGATTATAATTGATGATGGAAGCCCGGACGGTACACTAGACATTGCCAAACAGCTGCAGAAGCTCTATGGCTCCAATAAAATAGTGCTTCGCCCTAGGGAGAAGAAACTTGGTTTGGGCACTGCTTACATACACGGTATAAAACATGCGACCGGCAACTTTATTATTATTATGGACGCTGATTTAAGTCACCACGTAAGTACCTATTAAAATAACTGAAGTTTATTATTGGGTGGTTTGCAATACCTTTAACATCATTTCTTAAAAAAAAAAAAATCGTTATCGCAAGCCGTAAAATCTTATTTCTTTCAAGTTCTTATCTTCACGTAAAGAAATGAATTAAGTACAAGACAAGCATGAAAGTACACTCCCAACTTTTTCTTGCATTCATGTATACATTATTGTGAATAAAAATGGTTTAATTTGTAGATAATGATTATCAGTGTCATTAAATTGACTTTCAAAAGATTGTTCTTGAATATAAAAAGGATCTATTAATAACAGAACTATTACTTTAGTGAAATTTTAAATCTACAAAGTTTAAATAAAACAAGTTTTAATTTGGTCAGTATAAAATAAAATAAATATGTACAAATTATTGAGAATTAGCATTTCAAAGTATTTGTGGGTATTTGTAGGGATAATAGGGAGATAACACTATAGCACCTATACTATATATATAAAACGCAACATATCTGAAACTGGTCAGCTTGTAACTGCCATGGCAATCTTATTCACAGGCAATTCATTATTATCCTAGTCTAATTTTTATTCACATTAAATTACATTATTCTCGCAGCTCTTACCACAACATTGTACTGATAAAGATTATAATCTATTTTTTGAAAAGAGTTACCATGGAGTTTCTTGCGGGTTCTTCTCCATAGGGTCTACTATTTGGAACCGTGCACCTAGAGTCTCGACATTTCATAAGTGCCTGTATCTGGTTTACATGAAATAAAGATCTATTCTATTCTATTCTATTCGATATATTCTTGTCCAGGTTCTTCTTGTAATCTTTTTCTATTTATTTTCCAGCCAAAATTCATCCCAACATTCATAGAACTACAACGTGAGCATGACTACGACATTGTGTCAGGAACTCGCTACAAAGATGGTGGTGGAGTTCATGGTTGGGACTTCAAACGGAAGCTGTTATCACGGGGTGCCAACTTTGTCACTCAGATGCTGTTGAGGCCCAGGGCTTCCGACCTTACTGGCTCTTTTAGGTAAGATTTTTTTTTTTTTTTCCAATTTGCCTTGAATTTTTAAAATTGTCTAGTAAATTTTGAGTTTGTACATTACAAACAAAAATACAAATCTTTTCTCTTTAAATTATTCATATCTGTTCAAATTTCATGAGCACGTAAAGATAACTGTGTAATCCACAGTACAGTCACGATATGCTGCGGTGATACATTTCGCAAACAAAATGCTTTGAACTACTGCGGGCCGTTTATGAGTTAGTAACCCTGCATTTGGACGCCGAGCGCAAACGATTTTAGCCTTAAGGATGATTGACCGGAACAACTGCCTATTCTACCTACAAGGCTGCACAAATAACCTAGCATCTATTGCCCGCTTAAGATAAAGAGTACTGCAATTCATAAACAGTAGTTAGTGAAAATTTTAACCCGCAACGAAAAAGAGTGATGTTATAAGTTTGTAGTGTGTATCTGCATATCTGTGTGTCTGTCTGTGGCATCGGAGCTCCAAAACTGATAGACCGATTTCAAAACAGTATTTTTAATTGAAAGCTATTTTAATCGGGGATCATCTTAGCTATGTTTCATAAAATCTATTCAGCCGTTCAAAAGTTACAGCTCTTTTTCTAGTTGGAGTTGTTGTGGTTTAATTTAATTTTATAAATACTTAAATAGTCTGACATTTCATCTCTTTGTGTATCTCATTTTTACCCGACTGCGCGACGCAAAGGAGGGTTATGTGTTCATCAGCCTATTTATATCAGCTGACATGTTAATAATTATTATGTATGTTAATAATTATTTCGATATTACTATTTTTGGTGTGACATTTATACTATTTCTTGTGGGTGTAATTTGCCTGAATATAGATGATTTTATTTATTTATTTATAAATGTTAAATTTTTAGGTTATACAAGAAAGATGTTCTCCAGAAGCTGATTGATAGCTGCGTGTCAAAAGGCTATGTCTTCCAAATGGAAATGATCATTAGGTAAGACCATTTAAACCCCTACAAGTTCCTACACATTATTTCAGCGAACACTAACCCTTTTTAACCCCCGACAAAAAAAAGGGGATTGTCATACGTTTGTAGTGTGTATCTGTGTCTGTGGCATTCGTAGCTACAAAACTGATGGACCGGTATCAATGCAGTTTTTTTATTGAAAGCTAGTTTAATCTGGTATCATCAGAAATCAGAAATCAGAACGTTTATTGCTTCATGTGGTATACATTGGTGTTTTATACTATGTTGTTTCCAGAACATGAACCCTGTTAGGGCACTGCAATTTTTACAATTGTAGGATTTTCAAAAAAAAAATTTTTACGCAATAATACATTTATCATTTTCGTAATTAATAACATTCATTTGGTCAAATTATATCTTATTTCTAATAATATTGTTTATTCAATTAAATTAAATATATTCCATTTCTAACTTAATTTATTAATTATATTATTTATTTATCATTGTCTTTTATTTTATCAGATAAAAAATCCTGAAGGGTATAATAACATTTCATTTCATTTTCATCTTAGATATGTTGCATGAAAATCTGTGCAGCCATTCAAAAGTTACAGCTCTTTTTCTAGAATAGAATAGAATAGTCTTTATTCGCTGAATATAGGTAAATACAATGATGTTACATCTAGGTGGAGTCGGGGGTTTTTGACAGTTAGGTTGTCTCTATGGAAAGCATGTTTTTAAATGAATGAAATGAAAGCAGGTTTTTAACACACTTTCATTAGCTTCATCTGTAACCAACTATGTAAGAAATTCTTGGAATTCAAATTTGACCCACTTCCCGGTTTCCGATTCAGCTGAAATTGTGCATACACATTCAGTTTGGATGACTAAAGCGTGTTATATAGTTTTTTTTAAACTATAATATTATGTAAACTCATTTTCCAGGGCAAGACAATTGGAGTACACAATCGGAGAAGTGCCAATAACATTTGTAGACCGTGTCTACGGAGAGTCTAAATTAGGAGGCTCGGAGATCATACAGTTTGCTAAGGCTTTGTTCTACTTATTCGCTACTACATAATGTGATACGTTCCACATTCCAGAACCATGTAAAAATAAGTTCAAGTTGTGGACAAGGATTACAATTAGCTGGGTAAGATGACAGTGTTGCTAGAATATGGATATTATTATATTACCACTGCGCAGAACCGGCCTAAGCAAACTTGGCAGCAAAGGCGAAGGAAATGAAGCGAGACCCTTAAAAAAAATGAAACAGTCTTAAACGATAATCATCTTTATTCATGATTAGAAAATCTAGCTACATAGTTACCGCGCAGATCAGTCCATTAGCGAGGTTAAGCAGTGCTTGCCGCGGTCAGTCCTTGGATGGGTGACCGTTTTTTCGAACATCGAGAACCCTCTGTACCTCGGAAAGAACGTTAAGCAGTTGGTCCCGGTTGTCATACGAATACCTACGACAGTCGTTATGGGAGTCAACAGTCCAAAAAGTCTGACAACCGGTCTAACTTTAGGGTATCAGTGTCTCTCAGTAATTGGGATGCGGAGGTCAGATGGCAGTCGCTTCGTGTAAAATACTGATATTCAGCCGCATCTGGTTAGACTGGGAGCCGACCCCAACGTAGTTGGGAGAAGTTTAGGCAGATGATGATTCATGTTTAAAATCCAATATTTAGCATTGAGGGTTGAATTCGAGGTTAGCTTCCATGGAATTCTTTGCCAGTTCTTCTCCATAGGATCTACTATTTGGAACTGTGCACTTAGGCTCGACATTTCTATATCTCGTTTACCTAAATTAAAGATCTAGTCTATTATAAAAAAATTTGGGTATTGAAGCCAGGACCGCGCTCAGCTGCCACGCTTGTAACTAAACCTAAGTCAGTCAAAATGTTAACAGTACAATTACTACAATAATTTATTTAATTTTATAGTCATTGTCCACAACTTATACATAAATAATTTAAGTCTTATAAACAGTAAAGATCAGCATAATTACTCCAAAGAAAATCAATAATATTTAACATACTAGGTATAATGCATTTAAAATATGAAAACAGATGGTTCGGCGCCATATTATTTGCATACCCTTCACTACAATAAAGGGTCCATTCAAGTATTACGTACTATCGTACTATCCGTGTGGATGAAGAATGGGATTAAAAATGGCGGCTCATCTACCCCGCGGGTCTACCGCGTAACTAAAATTGTAATGAACATCGACATCGGTATTAAACTTCAATACGATCGTGAGAGCCTAAACTTTGAGCTAACTTGTATTTTTTTTACCGATCATGAGGATAGGAGTCCCAACTATATGATAGGTAATTTTTTTACAAATTAGCTCAAAGTTTAGGCTCTCACGATCGTATTGAAGTTTAATACCGATGTCGATGTTCATTACAATTTTAGTTACGCGGTAGACCCGCTGTACTGTCAGCATACACGGTACTTACAGCGACAACGACGCACATAACGTTATATCAGAATAAATAACGTGTAAATGTGCATTTTTCTTTACAGTCTATAAATTCCTTATTTCTAAACTACAGAGACCACGAATTTCTATATTCTATCCCGTTTGCTTTCTTCCCTATAGTCTCATCTCATTCTTCATTCACTGTCACCTGTTAAGGGTAGGTACACGTGTGCTGGCCTACCTAATTATTTTGCAAATAAACTAAAATTATAAACTACTTAGCTTTTTCGATGCGGCTTTAAAATAAGACTTTCCAAAAATCCGTTCTTAGTGGACGTCTACATGTTATAAGATGTCATGTGATCAGATGACATGTCTGCCAAATTTCAAGTTTGTAAGCTTCAAAGTTTCAAAGATTCCGTGATGAGTGATGAGTGAGTGAGTGGATTTCGGTTTTATATTATAGTTTATTTGCAAAATAAGTAGTTATAATTTATTGCCAGAAGGGCGCCGATGAGGTGCTAGCAGGTGCTAGCCTAGGGCGCTGCGCTGTCGACATTTAATCCGCCTCTGGTTAAAGTGAACTGAGCGGACGTTCACAACATGGCCGCCGTCAATCTATTTTCTTAATTGGAACGCATATTAACTGATAGTCTATACATTTTTTACTCTGAAATAATTTATATGTAATCATTATTATACTGATCTTATCTGTGTTTTGTACGTTGGAGAATTATTTTTATTATTAATACATTTAATAAATTGATATTTTAAATATTTAGCTGCTCATTTTATTAATTAATGCTTGTTTATTTTAGAGCCATTCTATACAGTTGTAATCGTAAAATAGTGAAGCCCTCATTAGGTTAAACAAAGTAATAAAAAGAAAATAACTAAGAACACAGGTGTTAATGACTTCACGATATCGTTGGTGTAGATCACTAGTAATAATAACTTTATGGTGTAGATGAACAGGGTAATAACTCAAAAATACGGTATTTGACCAAAAAATACAATCTTAATAAAAATCTTGAGAACTATGACATGAAGAATTAATTATTCCTTCTGCAAATTTCTTTTTTAATCCCATAATAGTAAATTAAAAATAAATACCTATAGGTGAGGTTAACCAAATAATTATAGCAATGGAACAAAATATATCGATGCAAAAATGTGTTTTTTTGAGTTAATACCCTGTTCATCTACACAAACGACATACCAAATTTATTAATTATGTAAAGAAACAATTTATGTGTAAAAATGTTTGTCTACTGTTCCATACCATCTATCTAGGGCCTAGATTCTAGGTTAACATCCGTGCCGCGACAGAAGTTTGTCGTCATGACAAAACGAGATAAAGCCTCTAAAAACCTGTTTCTGCACGAGATAATGCGACGACAAAATTATCAGTCGCGGCGCTCATGGTTAGGCCGGCAGGAAAGAATAAGAGCGTAAGAGGCAAAAAAAATGACAATCACTCACTAAATTGGACTCTTAAATCATCCTCATAAAGTTGATTTTTGTTTGTTTTCGAATCGAGCCGCGGTCGTGGCACGGCCGGGGCCGAAACGATCTTGTAGGCGTTGCCCCATACAAATCTATTATATACTCGTCAAAACAAAATAAGGGCCACCTTATATTTTTGATCTTCTGGGCAAATTATGAGGTTCCTAGGTTTCTATGTTGTAAAATTCATTGCAATGATTTGTTTTTAATGAAATGGGCTTAAATTTTACACAATCCACAGGAATGAAAAACAATTTTACAACATTTTCGAGAAAAAGTGCAATTTCAGCAAAAAGTACACTTAGCCTAAAAATGCAATTAAAAATGAAATTCCACGGCGTTTATTCTTCTTCCTTTTTGAATCAATATCTGGTGTAACCTGCTGTTTTTTGAACATATTTTTGAAGCCTAGAGGGCATTTTCTATCAGATGCCGCATTGTTTCTTGAGAGATTTGTTCCTAGCTCGATTTTACGACGTTTAAGGGCTGTCTTTCACTGTCCAGTGATCAATTTGTGTCTCATACTCTTCTTTTCAACAGATCCCACATGTGTTCAATTGTGTTCAAGCCCAAACTGTTCGCTGGCCTCGGCAACACTTGTATACAAGCTTCTTCTAGTGTCTCTCTGGTGGCTCTAACAGTATAAGCGCGTGAATTGCCGTGCAACAGCTTGAAACCTGCACCCACTTGCTATGCAAATGGCACCACATAGAGTCTTATGACCTCCTGGATGTATCGTTAAGTTGTTACTGTACCCTGGTTCTGAATTATAAGCTCAGTTCTTCCAGTTTGGCTTATGCCTCCCCACACCATAACATTGGGCCCCCAAATCGATCACTGTTGTGGATGCAGGCATCTGCAAATTGCTACCTTTTCATCTCCACACCCTTAAGCAACGGTCAACACTAAAAACTTTTACTTTGCTCTCATCTGTAAAAAGCAATGTGCTTCAGTCCCTTACGCTACAGTCCAATTGTTGCCTTGCGGATGTTTATTGATTTGCATGATGAATACTGGTCTATGAAATTCGCACCACTTGACTCCTGGACAATTGCTGGTCTTCATAAAACTGGTTTCTAATTGTTTGGTCACTAAGTCACGTGCCTGTGGCCAGGCACAAGCGCGTTTGCAAAGAGCGGGAAGTGACGGTGCTCTCTCTGCGTGCATGTAAGTCTATGTAGCGGTCTTCCTGAGCGGTGATTCTTCTGGCTCTGCCTAATTCCTGACATCTGACAAAATTTTGGATCTCATAAAAGCAATTCCAGGTATTCTGAACCGCTTGCTACGAAAATCTCGGCTGTAAAACTACAGATCGCTACGAATAGCCTTCTTGGATGAGTGTTATGGTCCTGGTCGTTGTAGTCAAGTCTATTTGAAGTCTAACCTGTGGAATCACGTTCTTAAAATGCCGATGTACGCACTAACTCGACACAATAAACTGTTCTCAGTACAATACAAATGTTACATGAGCTTAAAGTTCACGTTAAAAACAGGGCAAAATTAATTGGTTTCAAAAAAATTGATAAAATCTACCCATTTTAACGGATTTTCAAGCGGAATGC
The DNA here is from genome assembly GCA_932294325.1 of Allophyes oxyacanthae. Classification (NCBI taxonomy): domain Eukaryota; kingdom Metazoa; phylum Arthropoda; class Insecta; order Lepidoptera; family Noctuidae; genus Allophyes; species Allophyes oxyacanthae. The sequence continues at coordinate 8,449,532 of OW028632.1, read as the reverse complement.
TGTTAAAGTGTTCACAAACACTTAAGATACTACAACGCTGTACAATTTACCACATGGATATAGTTAATGATCATTAAATCACCCAGAATGTCGAAATTTGCAAGTGGCCCTTATTTTGTTTTGACGAGTATATGAAGAAGTATTTTCCTGATACATTCCTAGTTTGTTACGGATTTATTTAAACTAGGAATCAAGGCCCACATAAAAATACAATACCTATCTATAAATCTTAAAACTAGAAATAAACTACGATAACATGTGCCCCTCCAAAATTCAAAACGTTTGAAAGTACAAAACGCCATCAAGGCTCACAACGTGCGTACCATAGATTAATATGTATATGGTGCGTACTCAGATCTGAGACTGCCGTCAAACAAAAATTAATCCAAGGATTTGTTGCTCGGTAAGAATGTGACTACACATTGAAACAGTAATTTGGAGGGGCGCGCCATGTTATCGTAGTTTATCTCTAACAAAAAATCATAATTCTCCGAGTCCCTTATCCCATTTAATTGGGGTCGGCGCAATATAAATATTTTTGTTCCATTCATCTCTATGACAAAGAACGACAGTCGAATGTTGCCGAGGCCCATAACCTACAGTTGTGTACAAAGTTGTGTAGTTTTCAAACGGCGTTTCTGTTGATACAGCTTTTCTTGTCATGTCGTTCCTTTTTCAAATTCCAACTTCTATTTACTCAAGTGCAAAAATATTACGCAGAACTTTTTTTTTCTTAATTATTAATTACCACTTAGTTCATTCGTTATTACGCTGCCATGTTTCGTTTACTAATTATATCAGTAATAATTTCAAATATTTCGGCGAAAATAAAATTTTATTCACATGATTCTATTGACAATGACATAAAGGCTAATTTAGATCCTGTTATTGATAAACAGATAGATTTTTTAAGTGGAGAGCCTCTTTGGGTTCTTTCGTTGGGTAAAGATGACTGGATTACTCCTAAATTGAGGCTCGGGAGTGCGGCTGAAGCGAAGAGTTTCATCATCAATGTTGGACCAATGATTATAGAGTAAGTAATATTTTCTCTTAGTTTAGAGGCGATTTTTTAATACCTAGCTAGCTTCATAAATAAACCTTAGATATTCGGGTTATTCCTCTGATAAGTCTATACAAAAACTGTTCCAATTTCAAATTAAAAGGCCATTCACAAATCATGCCCTAAAAAAATTGTTTCTATTGCCATAGTAAGATCCTTGGGCCTTATTCCCAATGATGATAAGATAATTTCTTCTGGATCTTGTGGTTAATCCTGAATGATCGTAGCAACAACGTGACTGTCATAGAGAATAACGACCCCTGTCAGCCCGACAACGTACACTGCTGAGGATTCGACGATTTCGTAGTATGTTGTGAAATCATATTGAATGGTTGAAAGGGAATTTTACCATTATCACGGTTGGTAAATAGGTTGGTGTTTGTAGTAGATACCTACACGATATTTTTTTATGTAGTGCGCTTTGTAGTGATTCAGTCTCTGTTCCTAAATGCAACCGCAGTATTGGGGTGGATTAGTAGATACATTAAAACAAAACGAAATTTCGACTTAGTATGGGAGACCCGCAAAATTTACTAGCGCAAGCATAGCGTGAGTGCAAGTCATACATAATCAATTTTTTATTTTGTTTTGGGAGTGAATTTTAGTACTGGGTTACATTTGGGAACGGACACTAAATCTGCAAATTTTGCGCACTACATAAAAAAATATCCTGTATAATGCTGTAACAGGAGGATTAAGGAGCAAAAAAGAGCCTCCAAAAAAGACGAACCCTGAGATCGTCTGGCACACCCTGGGCAGTCAGCCTTGATACCACTATTGCTGACTGGCTAGTCCTTCCACTACGAGTGATTCTCATGTGATACCTAGCTCTTTCAACACAACGAGGATTATGTTCCTCTTGATCAAATTTTAGCCGCCTTTACGACAACCATAGATATTAGGCCACTTCCTCCCGGTTGGAAGAGAGGGATCAAATTCATTCCAAAACAACAATGCAGGTATTTATGAATAAAACGGAGTTTTTATTTCCAACAGTCATTTCTTTGTTTATTATTCCAAGTTAGTTATATTGCGAAACTGGGTCACCCACCGTTCACTCAAGAGTTGATTGCAACACCTACAAAATTATGAACGTGTATTTCGACACATTTCTCGAACCTTCGATAGCTCAGTTGGTAGAGCGGTGGACTGTAGCTGGTTTAAATTGTTATCCATAGGTCGCTGGTTCAAATCCGGCTCGAAGGAATTCTTTTTGCGTTTAATTTTAATACGTTTTGTACCACAATGTTTACGATAAGATAATAAATGTAAAGTGTATTATTATCTATTCCGTAGTACAAGACTATAAAATACCTAATCAAAATTGCAAAAACGACGATAGCAGGAAGATATCGAATATCTTTAATTAAAAATAATGGCATATTCCTTAGCATAATAAATAGGTAGATACGTGGTAATATCTACTGTGTTTGCCTGTGGTATCTAAGTTTTTGTTCAACAGCTCAAAACGACAACAACTAGCAAGGGTAAAGAAAGATGATCCTGAACAATCTAGAACTGCACCAACAACAACGACAACTGCTAAAGATACTGATGATATAGCTCTGAAATCGAATGAAGACATAAAAAAGTATTTCTTGAAACTAATCAATAAGTATGCGTAAGTAACCAATAGAAAATATTTAACTTGGCATCACACCTGTGACCTATATTCCATTATGGGTTAGACAGGGGGTATCGGAAGAATACGAGAGCGTACCCGAAGCGTTAGAACGAACACTCGTGTCTTTTAGTCCGTGCGAGTCGGAAATAACCTCATTACGGCCGTAGCCAGGAATTTAACGGGGGGGAATGGGGGGGTGGTTGAATCCTGAACAAGACAGCATGGCTACCTTTAATCCATGATTATATCTGTACGGCTCATACAAGAATTTTTTTTATGTAGTGCGCATAATTTGTATATAGTGATTCAGTCTCTGTTCCTAAATGCAACAGCAGTATTGGGATACGAAAATTCGACTTAGTATAGGCGACACGCATAATTTACTAGCGTAAGCCATTACTGTTACTGTTAGCCTGTATCATTCCACTGCTGGGTAAAGGCCTCCCCCTTGATTTCCATGCCATCTTATCATGTGCCAGTGAAGACCAGTCTTTGCTGAATGTGTCTAGTTCGTCCAAGCCATCTCTTTCACGGTCTGCCGCGTCGCCGTTTTACTGTGTCAGGACTCAGGGCTCCACTGCGTGGTTATTTTAGCCCGCAGTTCACACGGCAAACGGCAGACGTGGCCTTCCCAATCCCACTTTAGTTTAGCGGCTTTTTGAGCTACGTCAGTGATTTGCGTTTTGGAGCGCAGTGTGGTGCACAGTTATCATTGCACGCTGGCAGACCTTGACTTTGAACTTCTGAATGTTAGTCAAAGACCAAGTATGAGCACCGTAAGCCTTACAAAATCAAATTACAGGTACAGGCATACTCGGCGGCATGCTTTTTTTTCTTTTTTTTATAAGTACAGTAAGGGGACAAAAGTCCAGTGGCATGTTAGAGTTCATAATCGTGTGCTACGGGGCGTACGCGCTGTTTGTGTGAGTGATGACTCAACGCACACAACGTAATGAGACGTCACTACACACACTCAGAAGTTAAATAAAACGAAAGAAAGAATACGTCTGTTTCGCTTGTCAGTATGAATGACCTTGGACGGTCCATTCCACTGTTGTAATTCTATAATTCAAGAAATTGCAATAAGCACCAATAGCTGCATGCGTTATGCGTAGGATTTCGATTTACGAGGCGTGTGGGTTCGAATCCTTAACAAAACATTGTATTTTTTTTTTCATTTTTATTAATTGATGGATTCACTTAACGATTTAATACTATAAAGTAAGTGATTATTTTCTAGGTCATTAATGCAAAATTAAGAAAAATAAAAAGAATTATAACAAAATACGTTTATTTGTTTTAATTACAATAATAATCCTTACAGTAACACTTATTAGTTATTGAGGTAAGCTTAAAGTATTCGTTTTCTTGACGAAAAGAAGATTGAAACTAAACCTCAATCTTTTAATTCTTTAACTACCGACTAACTTTAATATGGCCAGCAATTACAACTTAAATCTTTTACCCCTCCATCGTTTACTAATAAACTCACGGTTAAGTTTATTGTTATCTCTTTTCTTTGATATGAAAATGACAATGAGTGAATAAAAATGAAGTGTTTAATAAGGGGGTAAAGCACTTGTCAATTTTCAACATTTAGTATGATCTCCATTGTTCTCGATACAGTCAAGTAAGTGTCGACACATTGAGCACAAGATTAAAACATATTTACGTTCCTCTTATATTTTCTCATATCTAAAGAAAAGAAAGAAAGAAAACACATTTATTCAGCACGGACAGTGACAACACACGAGAGAGAAATAAAATAAAAATTAACTTAACCTTTAAACAGTAAAAAATAAAAATAAAACAGACACTGCATGCAATACGACATCATATAATACTTCCACATAACTATGTATTATTCACTATAGCGTGTGTTATCCTTACACCATAAATGAAGTTTTCCCTTTTGGCTAGATAGAATATTTTTTTCATCTGAAAATATAGTAGTTAATTAAGTGTCTCAGTTGAAGTAAGTATAAATATTCTCTTGCGAAACGTTCTTGATTTTCTGTCAAAAAGGGAGCTGGTCTTCGGTGATGCACACCTTCAGCGTGGAGTGCATGGCGAACAGTTAGTAATGACGTGTCGAATACTTCTGCAAAATATTTAGTTGGTATAAAACCACTTGTTTGATGTTTCATATTCGTTCACCATGTGACGTTGCTGCCCGGCCTTCCACTTCGCTCTCGACTACCAAGGCTACTTTCTTCCTCATAGGTATCTCTTAACCCATCGACTCATAGTATTTTTCTAGAACAATAAAAAGAAATACTATTAAACATCTATAAGCAAAATACTAAAACTGATTACTATTATTATTATATATTCTATATTTAATATTATTTCGTTTCTAAATTATTATATTATAATAATTTAGAAACAAAATAACATTAAATACTTATATAATATAACCTAACTTCCTTTTCCCTGAGGGTCTAGGGCGCCGGGGTCGGGATAATACACCGGGATTTTAAAACTTGTGAAGAAAGTCCGTTTCTATAAATTATATTATAATGTATAGAAATAGGTTATATATAAGTATATATTATATATTAATATATAATAAAAATATATAATTATACTTATATATCTAATAATTAAAGAAACAAAACAATATTAAGAATAAAGTTATTAGAATTCTTATTCATCATTCAATAATCTAAATAAATAAACTTATAAATGATTTATCTTTTTCTTTTGTTTTATTTGAACATCATGATCAATAATAAACATTTGAAAAATAATTAAAGGATCATCAATCTTTGATTTAGTTTTATGTTTAATAAAATATATAAATTACTCACAGTCAGTCCGATTTCATTCGATATTTGTGTTTTATTTATAACGTCCACTTTTAGGCAGAGCAATAATAGGTATTCGCTCTCGCTTCGATAATAATACTATTGCCTGTATTTTGAAAACTTTATCCACAACACCACTATAATAGATTTAACACAAATCACTAACCAACAATAACTTCCAACAAAGTTCTATCCGATCTAAATGACTGAGTCGTAACTGCATCTGTCTACCTTACAGAAATCGAAATAATTTATTAAAATTTTTGTTGTCTACCTACTTACTTTACAATTTATAATTGAACAAGACAACGCGATAGGCTTGTTATTATTATCGAACCATATTTTATAAAACTTTACAAAAACTATAACCGCACGTGAGATTCGAACTCACCGCATACCTTTGTTTAAACACACCTACCACAGCACCTTACCCGCTACGCTAGCATGCCATATTCTAAGTAGATTGAAATTATGTAATACAATCGGTTGCAGACAACAGTGCGTGTGTGTGAGTTTCTATAGTATGAACACGATATCGAGTATAGAAACTCGTAAAGAAGGTCGTAAGTCAACTCATTAGTGTTAATCTATTGCTTTGTGAGACTGCTACTGCATTAATGACCGAGACTGTACCTATTTCTCTTTTTGTGTTTCGTTTATTGTGAATGTTGCACCGTCATTATCTCGTACCACTGAAGTATGAAACCTATCTCGTACCTACGGAATAAAAATATTTTTCTTCCATTTTTTTCTTTTTCTTTAGTAGAATAAAAAAATGTGTTTATTTTTTCAGATTATCTATCAGTACTGAACCAGATTCATACATAACGGATAGTACTTACGACAGTACCCCATCAATATCGGTAAGACTCATAGAAATAATAAGTAGGTAGGTGCTCCAAGACTAACTTAAATAACATAAAAAGGCGTGCGGGGGCGGGGGGTGGCCAGTGTTGGGCAGAGAGGGCGCTTGAGTTATGCCAATGCATGTCATAGGTATCTAGGGGAGCCGTGGACGGAGAAAGTGTCTACGAGGGGAGCCCTACTTATTATTTCTATGTAGGTATCTTAGGTAGGTATCCTATGAGTTGTCAAACAAATATTGTTCAAACTTGCGGGTTCGATTTCGGTTGAGATATTTGTATGGCCTACAGATACCTACTTGTTCGAGGTCTCAGTGTGTATGCATGAGACATGTCTGTTTGTTTGTAAACTGTATGTTCTATAATCATAGGCTGTTATAGGCCAACCGCTTAAAGCCCGTCACACACGTAGCTATAATAAATATTAATATACTGAGTTATATATTACATTATAGCAAGCCCCCATACGTACGTTATGTTTTCTCTTTCAGATATATTTCAAAGGACCATACACTTCTCTGTTGGTGCGATTAGGAAGAAAGGTCTGGTACTATTTCTTGGACTTAAAAACTACACTACCAGATTGGTTTTATGGAAACCACGATACGCGTGAAAGTCCCGTAAAAGTGCCGGAAGATGTCAAAATTAAATTATTTATTTCACTTATAAGCATCTTACAATCAATGTTTGGCCATCCCATGTAATTTTTCTGGTTCCGTACCTTAAAAGGAAAAAACGGAACCCTTTTATTCATTCTTGCGAGTCTTGCATCCGTGTCTGTCTGTCGCACTCTTATTTGAATCTTATTATTTAGCTAGTAATTAAGTATGTGAATAATAAATCGTTGAAATGATGTCTACGTTTATTTGAAACACCTTCTAGTAGTCACAAATGCGGCAGGCGAACCGATGGGCATTGGGTTCGATAAGTTCGATTCAATATTCATTCGATTAGAGGTTTTTGAGTGAGTATAATTATCAGCAGCAGCGCCCAACAGCACAAAAAGAAGAAAATTCTATTTTAAATAATTATAGTGGAACATGATATATTGAGCAAAGGTTTTTCGATCATCTCGCTTAGTTTTCTAGTGAGAAAGCGGTTTATTATTTATTATATCTAAATTAACACTAGTCAATAGAAGGTATCAATAATAGTATATAATCTATGATAGAAGGTCAATTCATAGTTTCTATAATCATCCTATAAGAAATAAACGATAAAATAGGTATAATCAGATAAAAACCACTAAGTATTTTATTGTTCATAGGCTTTGAGCTTGCTTTGAGTATCTAGCTAGAACTACTCAAAGTTCATAGGCAAGATAAAAACACAAGTATCTAATAATACAAAAAAAAAACAATTCTGTTCGTTCTTTGATTCTTTCGTTCGGAAAAAAGCGCGGGAAGCTTTAAACAATAGGCGGTCTTTTTATTTCTCTCTTGAAATTTATTTTAAAATTTTCCTAATCTGTACATATTTAGTTGTACAATTTCTGTTAATAGTTAATTTAGTGTATATATTAGTCATACAATTAATATTTTTAACTTAATAAGCATTTTTTAAGCTAGAATAGCTTAGGTGTAGGATGGCAAAAAAACGCAAAAAAGCCAAACCGGATCATGACGCGGACACTCCTGGTGCTGCTAAAGACTCAGTTTCCGACAGCAGTGAGTCAGATTATGAAGATTCTAGCAGTATTCCAGAAAAACCTGCAGACAAGTATGCCCCTTATAGAGTTACAGACTACAGCCGGAGGTACCCCGAGGACGCCGTTGCTGGGTATGAGTTCATTGTATTTATTGAAAGCACGAATGAAGATCAACCTATAGGACATAGGGATATGATGTACCTAAGTGGGTGCTTCACTAAATTTGTCAAAGGAATTAAATACCTGAAAAAAATAAACAAGTATAAAATTGGCGTCATTTTTGATCGGCCGAACCTAGCAAATTCATTCATGGACAATGCCACTTTTTTGAGAGAACAGTCGATCAAAGCTTCAATTCCGGCTGGGACAACAGAGTTGTCCGGAGTTATTACTTCAGTACCCACAGACATGTCAAATAAGAAGATTTTCAAAGCTATATCAAGCTCCAAAAAAATTATATGTGTCAGAAGGATAATGAAAAAAGTTAGAGTAAATAATTCATCTGAGTTACAGCCTACACAAACTGTAGTCATCACTTTTGCTTCGTCTACATCATTACCCGATTACGTCCATATCAAAATGTGGCGGCTTTCAGTGCTGCCTTATATTCCTCCAGTCAAACAGTGTTTCCGCTGTTTACGTTTTGGGCATCTAGCCAAATTTTGTAAAAATTCACAGAGATGTTCAGTATGTACAGAGGGTCATTCCTTCAAGGAGTGCTCAGTACCTGCTGAAAAGGCCGTATGTGTTCATTGCAAAGGTAATCATCTGTCCATATCTGGCCAATGTCCCATCAAGAAGAAAAAGATTGCTGAAAGCAAAAATAACGTGAAAACCCCCTTTTCAGACTTATTTAATAAAGTTAATTTCCCATCACTGAACAAATCTGAAAATTCGACAGACATTATAAATTTGGTGTTGTCTAATAGTACAGCATTGAGTTTGCTGACAGAATCAATTGTTAAATTGATTCAGTTAAATAAAACACAAAATGAAAGCATTTGTACACAAACTATAACTTCTGCTATTAGAGAGACTATTCAGGGAAAAAATAATACTACATAAAATTCAATAATAAAGTTTTAAATATTGCACAGTGGAATTCACAAAGTTTGTTAAGTAATAAACTACAGTTTCAACAGTTTCTTTATAATAACGACATACATTTAGCTTTAGTTTCGGAAACATGGTTAAAACCACACATACAATGCAACATTCGTGGTTATACCACAGTCAGGAATGATTGTGGTAATGATCACAATGGTGTTGCTATTTTTATACGTAATGGTATTGAATTTAGGTTATTAGATACATATTTTGACGATTCTATTCAAAATATCGCTATTAAAATTAAAATTAATCACAAATACATTTCAGTAGTTAGTTTCTATAGCCCTGGAAATTGCAATCCTCCTTTTGAAAAGAACAAATTTGATTCACTCATAAATAGTATTCCTAAACCACTAATAATTGCTGGGGACTTTAATGCCCATCACACATTTTGGGGTTGTCGTAGTGACGACTCTCGTGGCAGAGCTATAATGGATTCTATTGATGAAAATGATTTGATACTCTTAAATGATGGTCAGCCAACTACTGTAGGGTCTCATCTATGGACTCCAAATGGTCTTGATTTAACTATGGTTACTTCTTCCTTGGCTTTGTCTTGTGAGTGGCAGGTTTTTCAGGATCCTATGGGCAGCTATCATCTGCCTACTATTACAAAATATGTCGTAGATGCCGCTGATGATGTGGGTCCTTCTAATGTTTCAAATATTCCTCTTCATAGTAATCTGAAATTAGTAGATTGGTGTATTTATAAAAAAATTGTAAATGACATGTTGGCTAGTTTTCAGTATAATAATAATTTGAGTCATATTGATACATATAATAATCTGTGTTCAATAATCCTACAATCAGTTCAGATGTCAGTAATCAATTTTAATAATAACAGGAAAAATGCCACTTGCAATTCTCGTGGACCAAGAAGGAAGCTTCAACTTCCTTGGTGGAACGAGATGTGTGCTAAAGCTGTGGAGGACTGTAAGCAAGCTTACATCTTATTTAAAGTAAATCCTAGTCTATCCAATTTTACAAGTTTCAAACGTATGCAAGCACAAAAAAAACGAATTTTACGACAGGAGCGTCGTGCATGTTGGTTAGAGTTTTGTAATTCCATTAATAGGCTCACTTCAATGAGTCAAGTTTGGGCAAAAATGAGGAAGTTCAAAAATTCGTCAAATAGCAGTTTGTTTTCTAGTTGTGAATGGATCTCTCAGTTTCTGCATAAGTATACTCCTGATACAGTTCAAAATAACTTCACCATTAGTCATAATACTTTGGCAAATTGCACAAATAATTTCATGGTGGAAATCTTTTCTATTGAAGAACTAAAATCTGCATTAAGATCAAGAAGAGATTCAGCATGTGGTTTAGATTGGCTCTCATACAAAATGTTCAAATTATTAAATTCACATAGTTTATTAATTTTTTTAAATATTTTGAATTCACTTTGGCATTGTTCTATAATTCCAGAGGAATGGAAAACAGATTGTTTAGTTCCTATTCTAAAACAGGGTAAAGATCCTAGTATGGCTGAGTCATATCGGCCGATTACTCTAAGCTCATGTGTTGGTAAAATATTTGAACAACTTCTAAAACAACGATTAATATTTTATATTGAAAGTAATTGTTTACTACCTTATAATCAGTTTGGCTTCCGTTGTGGTCGTTCTGCTCGGGAAAGTCTGTCTCATTTATTTCTGGATATCCATGGTGCTCTAGCTGAGAATAAAATTTTGGGATGTGTTTTCTTTGATATTGTTGGGGCTTTTAATAATGTAAATTTAAGTACATTATCATCCATCCTCCTTTCACTTAATGTTCCTGGAAAAATTGTAAGTTGGATTTTTGAGTTTTTAAATGGGCGTAAACTGTATGTTAAAGTTAATAATCAATTAATAGGACCTAGATATTCTTATAGAGGAGTTTCTCAGGGAGGAATATTGAGTCCTTTACTATTTATTTTATATATTTATAAATTAAATATTGTGTTAGGTAGTGATGTTTGTAATTTGCAATTTGCTGATGATTTGGTGGTATATTGTTCAGGAAAAAACCCTTATAGCATTGGGACACAACTCAATACTGCCCTCCAAAAATTGGGACATTATTTTGAATGTCTCAGTTTGGAGGTCAGCAAAGAGAAAAGTAAGGTTGTTGTTTTTTCAAAAAAGATTGTTAAGTCTGGTGGAATTAAAATTTATTACAATAATAGCCTTATGTTGGTGGAAAATTCAATAAAATTTTTGGGTGTCACTTTTCAAAGCAATTTTAAGTGGAATACATATGTTGATTACTTAACAAATAGAGGATTAAAAGCTTGCAATATTTTGAAATCTCTTGCAGGCACTTATTGGGGTGCTGATCCAGGGATTCTATTAATTTTATACAAGTCTTTAGTAAGAAGTCATTTTGAGTATGCTTTTTTTTGCTATAGCGGTGTACAAAAACTAATCGAAAAACTAGATAAAATACAAAACAAGTGCTTACGTGTTATTTTGGGAGCCATGTGTTCAACACCTATAGTTTCAATGCAGGTGGAATGTAATTTGCCTCCATTGATGCTTAGGTTCAATTATCTCAGAACAAAATTCCTCTTCAAGATCTCTTCCATCAGTGACCATCCTCTTCTATTGAAGTTACAGAAAGCTATTAATAATGTTGACATCAATCCACCTTTTCTAGTACAGGGTTTATCTGAAATTTTAAATTATTGTTCTGACCAAAATTTTTTCACTAGCTCTACTTGGCCTTGTTACATGAATTCATATGAATCAAAGTATTGCCCACTTAAAATTATAATAAATGAGTCTTTGAAGTTTAAAGAGGATGTTTACAGAATGCTTGAGGAATGGAGTGGTTACAATCAATTGTACACAGATGGCTCTAAGAATGATAATGCTGTAGCTATGGCTATTTATGATGTTCAGGCTCGAAGTGGTTTCGGAAATAGGTTGTCTTCAGTAGCTACTGTGTATACAGCAGAGGCTATGGCAATATTTAGTGCTTTAGAGCATATAGGGACTAGGCAAGAAAATAAATGGATTATTATCACTGACAGTATGAGTGTATTGAGAGCACTAGAAAATCCCAGTTGCAACGCAAAAACTTGTTACATAATTTACAATATCAGAGAAAAATACAACAATTTACAGAAATTCAAAGATATCGTGCTTTTTTGGACACCTTCACATATTGGGGTGGTAGGAAATGAACAAGTTGATTACTTAGCTAAATCTATAGTTAACCATCATCAGGTATGTCCAATTTTAAACAATCCCATTCCAAATTCTGATGCTATATCTCACTTCAAATCCATACTGGTAAAAGATTTTCATAATTCATGGCAGCAGGTAGTTCAGATCAAAGGAAAATGGTTAGCTGAAATTAAAACCAAGATTTCTCCTCCCTGGTTTGTAGGAGGAAATATCTATCGGGACAGAAAATTTTATACAATGATTTGTCGTTTACGATTGGGGCATTGTCGATTTAATGCGCATTTGTTTAGGATTGGCATTCTGTCTTCCCCAAATTGTGATTATTGTAATTCTGATATACAAACGTTGGATCACATAGTATTCGATTGTCCTAGTTTTGCTCTCCAAAGGATCATTCTCATTGACCGTCTCCTAAGTATTTTTAAAAACGCTGAAGATGTCCCGCGCTCACTTCAGCAACTTTTGAGGAAAAAAGATTGTTTTTTACCAATTTATGACTATTTTATATCAACTGTAAATGAAATTTGAAATTGACAAGTAACTTAGACAAATAATGACACATTTTGACATGCGAACGATGTCACTTGGTAACAGACCTATATATTTATACTTGACGAGAAAGGAGAAATAATATTTTAATTATTTATGAAAAAGTAAGAAAAAGAAGATACACTGACATAAAAAAAAGAAAATAAGACTTGGCTTCGGCCTCACGATTTTAAATTTATGACATTACAAGAAGAAAATAAGACTTGGCTTCGGCCTTACGATTTTAAATTTATGACATTACAAGAAGAAAATAAGACTTGGCTTCGGCCTTACGATTTTAAATTTATGACATTACAAGAAGAAAATAAGACTTGGCTTTGGCCTGAAGAATAGAAAGAAGACAAGAAAATTAAATCAGACATGGCTGTATGGGCTCGGCTCCCTTTGCCTGTCCCATTTGGGACAAAAGAAACAAAAAAAAAAAAAAAAATGATTCTTTCGTTCGTTCATTGATGAATCACGTTGACGTGACGTTGACATTTCAATACTCATTCGCAAGTCGCAAATTGTTTTTTGTGAAATTGTGCAGTTGCATTGTTTTCAAACTGAATTTCAAAGTTGTTTTCGAGAAACTAATGTAGAATACCCCCAAAAAAATGTCGTTCGGTAGTTTTGAGAACGTCGGGGCGTTTATACGGGAATGCAAGGGCACGAAATTGCGATACGATCAAGCTTGTTTACAAATTATAACAGACCAAGAAGTGAGTTTTCGGAGTCAATATGAAGAATGTGAGGGTTGCATTTTGCTGGAAACAGCAACAATACGGGAGACGAGTGATATAATCCTGAATACTGCGAGTCCTTTGAGGTTCGCGGTGAAAAACGGCAACGGGGAGGTATGCAGTGGTAAGTATATGAATAACAAATTATTTTGTGCTCAAATGATATTATTCCGCCACCTTTTGTCTTTGTTCGATAATAAACAGAACGCTTGGTAATATTTTGAAATTAGAATCGTGCGTATAAAAATAAAAGTAGATAAATAAACTTCAAAGGATGGGTTTGTGATCATTGCATATTTGTTTTATACAGAATGAGTCATACCCTGCTGCCCATTTCTGGTTCATTGTGAAAGTTTCAGTAAAACTAACATTTCATTACTGATTTGGTTGAATACACATCATTATAATCTACAATAATTTACTTGCTTATGGGAATAATGATGAGCAATACTCTACCTATGCTTTTAATTTAATTTCGAAAATACCAGTGGTACCAGACATTTCTTACAGGGTAGGCAAAAACAACTTTGTGTTGTGTTGTCAAGTTAAATGATGTTTATGATTGGCCACCTCACCCTAAGACTTAAAATTAACCGATATTACAGACAACTAATGTTTGTATTACTTATTACTTAATTTGTTAGTGTAGGCAGTGTCTTTTTGTCTTTATGGAGTGCACGCCACTGCCCTCCGTTTCAGAAAAACTGGTCAATTCAAATGGTAATGTTATGGTATTCATTAAAAAATCTCATTTTTTGTCTGTTGAGATTGGTTGATCAACATCAACAACCAATCATATTGGTTGACCTGAGATTTGACAGCTCATTCATTTCTATCAGCCTAGGCCTAATTTCACTGACAATACATATAACAGGATTAAGACAAAGTCACTTGTACAACATGCTGTTTGCACTTTAGGCATCTGTTTTGTTGACAGTGACCATGATCAAAAAGTGTGCAATAGCCATTCTCTTACTAGACTTAAGTCAAAACCATCATTGCGATCTAATCTTGTTATGAAATAAAAACAAAGTTTGGGCCTTATCACTACAGAGTTAAGTTCAATTTACAGTGCTATTAAATTGTTGCACATAAGGAAGCTAGGTAATCCAATAATGTACAAATATAACCCTATTATCTATGTTCAATCATGTGATTTGTACAGTATGTAAATAAATTGTAGTTAATACCTATGTAGGAAATTGGGCAGATAGGAAATAAGTAGTCCACCGGTATCGGGACAGGGTCCAAGCTACTGGTGGGCCACAGAGAAGAACCTCCTAACAATACTCGCCGTGTCCAGGAGTACTGCCCTCTGTATTAAGCCCCCGACTCAGCTGCCCAACGCAAGCTTCTCAAGGTGATGGTCGAGGCTCTTGGCTATTAAAACCATTGGCTGTAACATCTACTGGTACAATAATTTCCGTATTCACCACCCCACATGTCGAAAACCTTGTGTGCATGTAAAGTTACTTGATTTCTTTATCTTTCTCGGCTTTCGTGAGGATCTCGTCATGCAGAACAGTGATATCATTACGAATTCGACGGTTAAGGAGCCTGAATCACGCAAGGAAAATGATCATCGTATCAAACACATAAACTCTGTCGGACATCTACCGTCGGACTTCGGTCCGCCGGGCAAAATCAACTCGTCTGCTCTTTCATTGCAATAGTGGAAATGTTATATTACACCTCGTTCCTATGGTTGGATTACAAAATATAGAATGTGTGATAATGACAAATTTATTTGAAATAAAAGCACAAAATGATAATTTTGTATCTGCTTACATTCGCAGTTATATTTATCCTAGATAGTGTGCAACTTGTGCAAGTGGTTCTATCGCCGCCATATTGGCACTTCAATTCCATTATGTTTATGGCTCCATTGTAATTCGATTATTTTGCCAATGTTAAGGAGGAAAATGAATTGTGTTAGGTATTAAAAATATACTGTAAACTATAGTTTACCTTGCTTAGTATTTGAAGTCGGTTGAACATGCTGGAAAAGGACAACACAAATGAAAAGAAACAGATAAAACAGCGCAAATTGCATATCTCTTCTCGATCTCTACATAGTAAATAAATATTATAGTTTAAAAAAAAACGAAAGAAATCGCTTTTGTTATCCAAACTAAACGTGTATGCAAAATTTCAGCTCAATCGGAAATCGGGAAGTGGGTCAAATTTAACTTCCAAGATTTTTTTACATAGGAAGTTAGTTAGTTACAATACAAGTGAAGCTAATAAAAGCGTTTTAAAAATAAAGTCGGTTTCCGCGTCTGTCTGTCTATATATCAGCTAACTCATCCTAAACCATGCAACGATTTTGATGCGGCTTTCACCAACAGTTAGATATTTTTACGGAAGGCTTATCTATGTAATTATATTAATTAATATGTGAAGAGTAAACTTTGTACCCCTCTTTAAGCATATTGCGCGCATGGAGGAATGTGAGATTTGGCATAGTTAAAGTTCATATGGAGAAGAAGTGCAAAAACTTAAAATTACGGTCGAATTTCGACCACTAGTATATATAATACTTTGATATTTAATGTAAAGATAGTAGAAAAAATGCACCCGTTCGAAGCTGAAGACGGGTCGCTAGTATTTAATAAGAGTAAGTTGGAAAAACGGTTAGCTTGTAAGAGAAGCATACTAAACTTCAAACTTCGAGCTATCTTGTATGTTTTTAACCCCCAACTAAAAAGAGGGTTGTTATAAGTTCCTGACAAAAAAGAGTGGTCCAGTTTTAAGATAAGATAAGATAAGCTTTATTTGCATATTTTATAAGTTTGTAGGGTGTATCTGTGCGTCTGTTTGTGGCATCGTAACTACAAAGCGGATGGACTGATTTCAACGCAGTTAAAATGTAACCCTTTCAAACAAAAAGAGAATTTTCAAAATCGGTCTGCAATTCGCGAAGTAATCGCGTAACTAACATAAAGTCGAATTGAAAACCTCCTTTTTTTGAAATCGGTTAATAAAGTGAACGAGGACCTAAGAATATCGTGATCAAAAACAATATTTGTGTAGCTCCTACCTGTGGAACTGGTTTGGTCACTAACTTATATTACTGGTCACTTGGGTCACTGGCTTCCTCCGCAAACGCGTTATGATGATTTTGTACGATACCTAGATATAAATACATTTAAGTACGCCAGCACAACTTTCTTATAAGTTCGACGAATTTAGTATTCGTTAAAATATTTTTTTATAGTAAAAATACAAAAAATGAATATTTCAACAAGAATTGACAATATTAAGGTTTCTCTTCGCATGGCGTTAATGTGTCATCCTATATTAGAATAGTAATAATAATTATAGTGTAAAAATAAAATTAAAAAAACGCTTCCATCTTTGGGAGTCCGCCATATTGAATTTAGAGTGACGTCATTTTATTTTTCGTATTCTTCTCAGCAAACCCTTTCATTTGATACCCATATCATGATGGTAGATAAGAAAATTTGGTCCGCCATCTTAGGCGTCCGCCATATTGCATTTAGGAAGACTTCATTTAGCTAACCATGCATTGTCATCCAAACTTAACGAGTACGCAAAATTTCAGCTCAATAGGAAACCGGGATGTGGGTCAAATTTAACTTCCAAGATTTTTTTACATAGTTAAGTTGAAGTTACTAAAAGCGTGTTAAAAATACAATATCATTCTACCCCCTTACTACGAACTCTTATAGCAGGGCAGAAATTGAACTGCCGAAACATTTCCAGTATGAGCTGACCTCGCACTGTATAGGCTTTTCGTATAGTGAAAGGTCAGCTTATTGGTTGCAGCTGAAAACCAGCGTCAGGTGGCCAGTATCACTGCCTCCTGACATTATGCTGAGCTGCGGCCTTTTGGCACAATAACTCTTTTTATTTTATATGTTTTCTTTGTTATTGGTTTTATTTATTTTTTGTTGTGCTAATAAACTCTTTTTCTTTCTTTCTGGAAATATCTGGGCAGTTCAATACTCCATATCTATTGCGTTCCACAATGTAATTTACTTAGGTGGTAAAATAACAATTATTTCGATCATTATGGATTCAATTTCAGCCCTGCTATAGAGCTCGTAGTACGCCCCCTGATTGGCCCTGATCACAGCCTAGATAACGTTCACGTTTTGTCTTAATACCCAAAATAATGCCGTGGAATTCATAGCTAAATTGTGCTCTGTATTGAATGCCATTCTATTTTTTTCACAGGCTCATACCAATTCGCCGAATATGGCCAGTACATGCTCAACGTTACCCAGGTGAAGACAAACGTGTGCACTCCACGGATGACGGCGGAACCGGATGCAGCGTACCTGCCGATACTGACGGCAGTGGTCATCCTGTTGTCTATGGCCACGCTGTGGTACGTCATCAAGGGGATCTGCAAGAGAGTGGTCGCAGGAAGGCTTTATGCTAGATATTTTGCCAGGTTAGTTATTTATTAGTTAGTAATTTAGACTGAAACTTTGTCCAGCACTGGGACTTCGTCAGTGGGTGTCGTAAAGGAGACTATGGGATTCTTGGAACTCGAAAGAGCAGGAGCATTATCTTGTGTGCTTTATAATAAATTATACCCACAGTAGCTGTGTCGGTGAATCCGTGGGCATATGCTTCGGATACTGCGATTTAAAAATAAATTGCCTATGTCCATCCTCATTATGCACAATATTTTCTTGTCAAATTTCATCAAAATCAGTTCAGCCGTTTTGTCGTGAAGAGGTTACAAACGGAGAGACAGAGTTACTTTCGCATTTATCTATCTATATATTAATACGTGAAGACAAAACTTAGTAACTACCCCTTTTTAATTGCGCGCACGGAGGAGTGTGAGATTTGGCATAGTTAATGTTTATATGGAGAAGGAGTGCAGAAAGCTAAAATTACGGTCGAAATTCGACCACAGGGCGGCCACTTGTAATATTAAATGTCTGTAATTGTTGCAGAGAGGACAACGAATTAGGGTCCGAGACTCGAGTACTGACAACTGAGGCAAGCGTACCGCGGTCCCCTACTAGATCAAGGCTGCGTTCCCTTGACATCTTTAGAGGGTTCTCCATCGCTCTCATGGTGAGTAGTTTCGGCGAAGTACTTCTGGGAAGTTTGCTTTAGATATACTTACAACGTGTAATTCAATTAAAGCTAAACGTCACACACCCCAATTAGAATATACGTGAAGAGAAAACTTTGTACCCCTTTATAAGCATATTTCGCACACGGATGAGTGTGCGATTTGGCATAGTTCAAGTTTATATGCAGAAAGCTAAAATTACGGTCTAATTTCGACCACTGGGCGTCTGAGTCTAATTTCCTCTCATTTAAGTTTGTTTTTTGGTGCATCTACCTTTATTGTCTCTGCATCACCCTAAGGTTATCTGGTAGAGAATGCCTACGGCATTAAGACCGCCTTTGTACATTGTACATGAAGCATTTTAAATAAATAAATAAAATAATTAAAAGCATAACCAAAACTTAAGTTTATTAAAGTTAAAGTATTATTTTTAAGAAAATAGTTTTGAATCTAGCATTACTTACTGCATATAAAATTGAGTCTTATTGTCTTGAAATTAGGTTTAATATTCTTTGGCTCAATCGAGCGTCGACTTGGCGAATTTTATATTTTTTTTAAAACATGTTTTGTCTCCAGATATTCGTGAACGCAGGCGGCGGCGGTTACGGCATATTCTCTCACAGCACATGGAACGGTCTCACTGTAGCTGACGTCGTGTTCCCATGGTTTGCCTTCGCCATGGGAGAGGCGTTAGTACTCTCACTGAACGCCAGGCTTCGGACTTCATTGCCGAGAATCAATGCGCTGCAACAGGTAATAATAAAGTTCGAAAAAATAAACTTTATAAAAAAAGCAAAAACCGACTTCAAAAAACTAAAAAGTATAAAATAATTTTCTTAAAAACTTATCAGCTTCTGAAGTCTGTGCCACTGCCAAGCTAGGTGCATTGAAGAATTAAAGGCCCCGACTTCAGAAGCTGATAAGTTTTTTAAGAAAATTATTTTATACTTTTTAGTTTTTTGAAGTCTGTTTTTACTTTTTTTTTCTATTTTGAGTGGTATAATCAATACTTATACATGAGATTACAGCAATCGCTAGTGATGTGCTGTTATTCATTCAAGAGTTCTATTGTATATCTCTGAAGGTCTTCATCAGATCTTCACCAAATATAATATGTAGTAAGGACTCCCATCTTCATGATCGGTAAAAAAATTACAAGGTAGCTCAAAGTTTAGTCTCTCACGATCATATTGAAGTTTATTACCAGAGTCAATGTTCATTACCATTTTAGTTACGCGGTAGACTCCCAGTAGTACTTTAATAGGCTGAAGATAATCACGATGCCTCTCCCACAGGTGGCCCGTCGCTCCCTCATGCTCTCCCTCATCGGCATAGTCCTGAGCTCCACCAACGCTTCGTGGATCGACGTGCGTCTCCCCGGCGTACTGCAACGTCTTGCGGCCATGTACCTCATAGTGGGGGCACTGGAATGCGCGTTTATGAGGACCAGTCAGAACATTACACCAGGTTTGACCATTTTCTTGACAATTATTATGTATTTATTAATACTTGGACAATAATATACATTTTAAGATAGCTCCTTAAGGTGTAAACATAAACCACATTAGGTTTTTCTGTACACCATTGATTCGTCGACAGTCGATTAAACAAAATGTGGGTATTCACTACGCATCGCGCTCACACCCACCGGTTTACCCTCAAGTTAGTTATTATTTCCTTTCTTCATTTTATATACATATTTTTTACATTTAGGGCCGTTCAAGTATTACGTAAGCAGATTTTTTTGCAATTATTAACCCCCCCCCCACCCCCTTGTCTGCAAAAGTAAACAAAGCTCTTACCCCCCCCTTACCATGCTTAACTTTAGATTGGCGAAAGAAATTTAGACAAATGAATAGCGCGCGGTAATTCCCCTACTCGGTTCTATGCGAGTAAACATATCCATTATTTTCGGGAATCCCTGAAAATGCGTTTCGTTTTCAAGCATAGACAAGTAGGATTGCCATATGTGTTCAATTCAAACCAAAATCGAACTAAATTTTGTAGAAAATACGAAAAAGTAAAACAATAAATACTGCTGACGTAATCGCCATCCAGACCCAGAATGCTGTCGTGTACAACAGACTTGGGGCCCAGGGGGCCTAAAAAGGCTACATTGAGCAATTCATCTACTGATCTGCATAGTAACTGTCAAACAGATGATTACTGAATATGAACCTTATGCACATGACATTAAGAGTTGTCAATTAAGTAGATATTTTGACATTTGTAATATGAATCAATTGTGATTCATTTATAGCGGCCTTTTTAGCCCCCCAGGTCTGTGCTCTACACCATAGTTCGTCACGTTCAAATTTCGAATAACTTTTCCACGCTAGCGGATAAAATAGACTTTTGCGCTCAGATTTCGAAGAATAAAGAAAGCCTTTCCGAGCTAGTGAGATAAAAGTAATTTTTTTTTTCTTACAGGTCGTTCTCTTTTCCGTGATATCAGCGCCGGTTGGCAACAATGGTTGGCTACGCTCGTGCTTGTTGCAACACAGGTCAGTAGTCAATATTATCATGTAAAGTCACAGTACGTTGCGGTGATACGTTTCACAAACAAAATGCTTTGAACCACTGCGGCGCGCTTAGAGTTAGTAACTCTGTGTTTGGACGCCGGGCGCGAACGATTTTAGCCTTAAGGATGGTGGACCGGATTTTTTTTCGATTGTACTTACCCTAAGTATATTGATAAAGACTAGCGGTCACCCAGTGGTCGAAATATGACCGTAATTTTAGCTTTCTGCGCTCCTTCTCCATATAAACTTTAACTATGCCAAATCTCACACTCCTCCGTGCGCGCAATATGCTTAAAAAGGGGTACAAAGTTTTCTCTTCACGTATTAATATATAGATAATCCGATTTTTTTGTTATTAGGAATTTAGTTTCAAAAAGTCAATTTTATTCTTCTAAAGCGAAGTTTCTATGAAATAGTTTATAATTTCATTTAATTTCCGTTACATTTGGGACTAATTTAATAATTATCGTTAATATTAATCTGCTTAAACATTGCATTTTTAAGAACAACTAGTGTAAGTACATGCTTAGTACCAACTGACAGTACAATAAACTCGGCTTCTAACTTCACTGGGCCTTTTCTTTTACCTTTTTTTTTGCTCTATTTTTTCATTTTTTTTTTCTTTTCTTTGACTCTTTTTTTTCTTTTCTTGTTGAAACTTTTAACTTACTCTTCTCCAGGTGTGCATAACTCTGCTGGTCCCTGCGCCGGGCTGTCCGCGCGGCTACATGGGCCCCGGAGGCCTGCACCTGTCGGCTGTCACCAACGTGTCGCTGCAGAACTGTACCGCGGGCATCGCCGGCCATATTGACAGGTATTTATAACTAACGACCCGCCCCCGGCTTCGCAAGTGTGCAATGTCTCTACTATCCTTACATTAAATATGAAAGTATTATATAAAAGAAAGAAAGAAAAAGAGTTTATTAACACAACAAAAAATTAATAAAACCAATAACAAAGAAAGCATATAAAATAAACCCCCTAACCCTACCAACTCCCTCCCCCTAACCTTATATATATAAACGTTTCAGAAAAATGCTCAAAATTATGATGAAAACCGCATCAAAATCCTTTGCGTGGTTTAGGAGGAGTTAGCGGATATACAGACAGACAAACAACCGCGGAAAGCGATTCTATTTTATACTATGTATTTAATTATACACACGACTACATAATCAAGCTATACATTTTCAGTATAAGCTGACCGCGCATTGTATAAGCTTTCCGTACAATGAGAGCTCAGCTTATACTGAAAATGAGAAAATTAAACCATTTATATGTCAATTCTGAAACATTATAAATACATAAAATTTGTCAAATATAGAAAACTATAACATTCTAATTCAAACCGTATCGTCACTAGTAACAGCTTAATTTTACTTGCGACAATTTATTAGCTTATTTAATTTTTCACAATACAGTATAGCATTTTTCTATGTTTCACAAATAAAGGTTTATGATTATGATTTTTGACGTGTATTCTGACGGTTGGCAAAAAAAGACTGGCGCGCAATTGGAACTCTTTTTTCGTTTTGGAACTCTTTTGGCTCGGATCCAATGGCCATTGTAAGTAAGGCGATTATCACACTGCAGCGCATCACGCTGCATGTTGCGTGTCATCGATGTGAATGAACGCGCGTGTCATCGATCTGAATGAACGCGCGTGGATGGATTTTCTATGTGTTGGACTGTGCGTGTTTTCTATACAAACGGAGATACTTACAAGCAACGTTAAAACACGCATTTATGCGCTACGCTGCGTGGTGCGTGACAGTGTGTTAATCGCCTAAGTCAATGTAGTTTACGTTTAAATTGTGTTAAGTTTGTATCTATCTGTCTGTCATTTGGTATCATTTATTGTCACGATATTTGTATTTCAGACTAATCCTCGGGCCGTCCCACTTGTACCAGCGCGGCACGTTCCACGAGCTGTACCACACGACGGTTCCTCACGACCCTGAGGGCATCCTGGGCATCCTATCCGGAGTGCTGGTGGTGCAGGCGGGGGCTCACGCTACCAGGATCATGTTGGCTTATAACCATGCCAGGTACGTTATATCAGCTGGACGAACACTGCTCAATATAAGCCCCATTATAATGAAATTTATTTGCCTGGAGTCTGGTAACATTACTTTATAGATCGGTTGGTAATGAATCATACATATTTTGGGCTCACATATTAGTACTCGCAAATCTTTATGAGCCCTGAACTGGGGGGCTAAAACGGCCGCTTTAGATGAATCATAATATGATTCATATTACAAATGTCAAAATATCTACTTAATTGACAACTCTAAATGTCATTCGCATAAGGTTCATATTCAGTAATCATCTGTTTGACAGTTACTGTGCAGATCAGGGGGGATAAAAAGGCCGCTTTAGATGAATCACAATATGATTCATATATTATGAATGTCGAAATATCTACTTAATTGACAACTCTTAATGTCATCCGCATAAGGTTCATATTCAGTAATCATCTGTTTGACAGTTACTATGCAGATCATTAGATGAATTGCTCAATGTGGCCTTTTGAGGCCCCCTGAGCTCTGAAATCTCTCTCTCTCCCTCTAGCACCTATAAAAAGCGTAATATTATAGGTGCTAGAGGGAGAGAGGAAGAGATTTCAGAGGGCTCATAAAGATTTGCGCTTACTATACTTCGTCGGAAGAAAAGACATGCCCAATTTTTTTTTTTTACTAATACATACTTTGCCATCTCCAGGGTTTCTCCTGTATCGAAGGTACAGCTTATAAACATAAATGTCACATGCACACACACCTAGACCCGTAACAACTATCTGTAGATCATACATCATTCTTTCATTCATTCTTTGCGGGGATCGAACGCGCGACACATAGCGCAGAAAGCTAATCACTTAGCCACTGCGCCAAACATATCACTAATAGCTTTAGCCAGCGGCTTCGCCCACGTGATATCTTTATAAATTATAGCCTATGTAACTCAGTAATAATATAGCATTACGCTGGTGAAAGAATTTTTAAAATTGGTCCCGTAGTTTTTGAGATTATCCATTACAAACAAACATACAAAAAATCAAATGTTATCTTTTTAAAACGCTTTTATTAGCTTCACTTGTAACTATGTAAAAAAATCTTGGAAGTTAAATTTGACCCACTTCCCGGTTTCCG
The DNA here is from genome assembly GCA_932294325.1 of Allophyes oxyacanthae. Lineage (NCBI taxonomy): Eukaryota > Metazoa > Arthropoda > Insecta > Lepidoptera > Noctuidae > Allophyes > Allophyes oxyacanthae. The sequence continues at coordinate 8,425,246 of OW028632.1, read as the reverse complement.
ATTGAGCTGAAATTTTGCATAGGTACACGTTTAGTTTGGATGACAAAAGCGTTTTCTTTAGTTTTATTTTTAAACTATAATATTTTTATAATAATATTAGTTTAGATTTTTTTTTTTTTTTTTTTTATATAAAATGTTCTCTTTTAGGGCCCGCATGATGCGCTGGATATTCTGGTCCATCATCTTCGGAGCATCCGGCGGCGCACTCTGCATGTTCTCCAAGAACGGTGGTCCTATACCCATCAACAAGAACCTGTGGTCTGTGTCGTACTGCCTCGTGGCGTCATCCATGGCGCTGTTCATACAAGCCGCGCTGTACTTTATTGTGGACCTCAAGACCAAGTGGGGAGGCAGGCCGCTGTATTATGCCGGTGAGTTATATACTATAAGAATATTAGGAATTTGGTGACGATATTAGGACGCTGATGACGATATTAGGACACCTATGACGATATTAGGACATCGATGACGATATTAGGACACCGATGACGATATTAGGACACCGATAACGATATTAGGACGCTGATGACGATATTAGGACCCTGTCAGTATTAGCTCCCTAAAGGTTTTGGGGTGCTGATGACGATATTGTGTCTGATGATGAAATTTGGCCCCTATGATTAGTATTGAGTCGCTAACGATGCTCGTCTCCTAATCTTATAAGGGATTATTTACTATGGGACCAACCCTGAAATCGCGAAAATACAGGTGACTGGTTGAATGAGGGAAACATTGAAGGAATTGTAATCATCATTATGAACAACTTTTACTATATTGGAAAAGCAGTTTTCTTTCGCGTTTTCAGGTTTGGTTCCATGGTAAACGTTCATAAATATGAGTACAATAACCGTATCGGGACTAGAATGGTAAGACCGTGTAGTATATGTATTCTATCTCTCTCTTTCAGGTCAAAACGCTCTCTTCCTGTACATCGGTAGCGAGCTCCTGAAGCGCAACTTCCCGCTGCACTGGGCGCTGCCCGCTCCGACGCACACGCAGCTGTTGGCGGCTCACGCCGGCGCTATGCTCATATGGCTGGCCGTCGGCGTCGCCTTGCACAGGAAACGCATCTTTATCACCCTGTAATAAGGTCCAATTTGGCTTATGTATTGGTATGCGATTTCTCAAGCTCCTTTTCATTAAAGCCTCCGTCTAATAAGTGGATATATGCAAAAGTATTGACAAGGGGAACCTTCTAAAAAATACGGATTGTGTGAAAGGGCACTAAGAAAATTATTTTGATTGGCTGGTGAATGGTGATACCAGTTTTGATTTTAATTATGTCTTAAAAAGTTTATTTTAGCTTGGATTGTATTACATCATTCATAAAAAATTAGAAAAAGAATTTTTAATATTATCGCTATAACGCTCATTAATATTGAGCAATGTAAAAAAAAGTCATATTGCTATGAATTTCGTAATCCTATATTATTATTTATATTGAAACGAGTTATTAGAAAATCCTAAATTGACTATAATATTTTCGTAGATGGCGAAATTAATACGCCAAATATTGAAGTGTACTTGATAAAATTAGAATTGTGTAAAGTGGAGTTGAAGTGGACTTATGCCCATATCACACGGCACTTGTTTCACAAAGAAATGACTTTATGGTTTTGTAAACGTAAATATTTACAACAGCAAGTCAAGCATTCTAACGACGAAACTAGTGCCGTGTGAGCTCGGCTTTAGTCAAAAAGGTAAAACAGAGGGTACACGAATATTTTCGACGTACCGTAACGTTAACGTAAGCAAATTATTAATAAAAAATTACAGTAATTCTATCTCATTTTTGTTTAATTTTAGTACTTAAATATACAGCTGTATTTAAAAAAAATACGGACTTTACGTGTATTTTTAATTCAAAATTTTCTTTTGTTAACGTTAGGATACGTTAAAAACATTCATGCTGAGCCCTAAGTATAACGTTAGAAAGATGAAATTTATTTGAATTAAATATCCAAACGTCAAATTATTGACTTGTTACTTGGTATTCCATTTCCCCCACTCGTCAGCTGCCAGCGTTCGCTACGTAGGCACGGATCCAGCCTTCAAACCTGGTTGTGATCACGGCCGGTCAGTGTCCAGTATACATGTACTATTTAATCTTTGGTCAATTAACATAACTGTCCAGCGAGCTTACTATCATCAAAACTGTCATGTTTCCGGAACGTTTTGTTTGAAGTAATGTTTATGTGTGTTTAATAAATATTGCCTACCTAAAAACACTTAAAATATGTTAGTGCGTATTTAAAAAAATCTCGCAAGCACTCCAAGATTTATGATAATGCTGAATGAAAGCCCTTTTGGTACCAATAACAAATTTTTGAAAAATTTGTGGATTGAGTCCTTTTTCCTAACGTATGTACTGTATATGACGTATATCTGGAATCAGCAGACGCCGAGTGACAAGTTACAGTTGTCAAGTAGAATGTAAAAACATGAAATGGAACTTAAACTTAGGTCCGTTACAGAACAATTCACAGCGCTGATCACTACTTGAGTAGCACTTGAGCGAGGTATTTTAATAAAATTATACTTAGGCTGAGATCTGCGTATTTTGACTTAGCTGAGACTTACGACAAAATTTTTGTTAAGCTTATTTAAATGCTTAGATTAATACTTTGATTTCGAATTTATAGTCATAACACGCTGAAATTGTGCTGTGCATACGTTATGACCAACGAAGTTAATAAAGAAAGTACTTAAAACCAAAGCACAGTGTAATTGAATAAACGAAAAACCTGAATATAGTTTGTTCATAATTGATTATTGAGTCGACTTCAGTAACTTGTAATACAGGTAATAAAAATAAAAACAAATAAATTCGCTAAACTGACGGTCGATTGAGCCAAAGAAAATTGAATCTTATATAAAGAACATAAGACTCAATTTTAAATGCAGTAAGTATATGCTGAAAACTATTTTCTTAAAAATATTGTGTTTACTTTAAACAAGTTTTGGATGTTGAATTATTGCTTTTAGGTAAAAGCAGTAATTCAATATCCAAAACTTGTATCACAAAATCTCACCCCAATTAGAATATCTAGGTAGATATTCTAATTGGGGTGAGATTTTGTGATAATTAAATTACATGTTGTAGATCTATGCCTCAAATATGTATTCAGATAGAGATCACCGCTGAGCTTCGTTCTGTGTAATACAGACCATTCTAAATTTAATTGGTCGGAGGGAATTATAATAAAAAGGTTAAAACATAAAAATAATTTGTATTTTTATTTTTACTAATTTTAATTTAATTTTTTCTTTGTGCATTATTAACATTAACTTCATGCGTATAAAATGTATAATTAAATAAACAATTATTATTTTAGAAATATAGTCGACTTTTTTAAATATGGAAGCCAGTTATTTTTATTTTCTTTAGTTTAATAATGCGCGGTGAAGGTCGGATTGCCATCGGATTATAAAAAAACTTACCTGGGGGCCTAAAAAGGCCACATTTAGCAATTCACCTACAAATCTCCATGGTAAATGTCAAACAGATGATTGCTGAATATGAACCTTACGCGTATGATAATAAGAGGCATCAATTAAGTGGACATTTTGATTTGTAATAAGAATCATATTATGATTCATATAAAGCGGCCTTTTTAGACCCCCTGATTTTATTTTCGTGTTCATAAAATTTTATCAATAGTTAGAATTAGAAAGTTAGTAAGTATCTAATTCGTAAATTTTAATATGAAACTTAATAGTGTGGCAGTCCAATTAGAATCTCGCAAATTAAATAAAAAAAAATACTTAATTATCTTATGTAGGATGGTTTAGTTACAAGTTAAGACGTCATTATCATAACCAAATTATTTATATATTTTGTCAAATGATTTCAAAGAACGATTTTTAAAAACATTCGATGAAATACGACAGATAATCAGTTTTATATAATTATTAGATTTTAGTTACAAATAAATGAAAAAACTTGACGAAAAAATCATTTGAAATAAAACCTAAGGATTGTGTGGAGGCAATCAGTTGTCAGTAATTACATAATTATGGATCGAACAAAATAAAGATGTGCTTATTTTTTGTCAAGTTTCAAATATTTTAATTTCAATAAAAAGTTAAGTTTAAGTATTGTTTTATTTGGTCTTTCTACCCTACTCTACTACCCCCAATAAAACAACCTTTGCGTTTACGATTCCGATCACTCAGTGGCGTCATGGTGTGGCATTATAGTGGTCCAATATTTTCTAAATACCCTCATTGTACGCACGACAACAAGTTATACATTTTCAGTTTATGCTGACTTCTCATTGTACAGAAAGCAATGCGAGGTTAGCATAAAATACTGGAAATGTATAGCTATTAGCTTGATATGATGTCGTATGTACAATGAAGGGAAAATAGAACGTGTGCCAGAAATGCGTGGTCATATTTATGGGTGCTGATCAGACCATCAAACTGAGCAACTTTATCGGACGAACATCGTAATCGCGAAATAATAATCACCTGTCCCATATGTTTGGGCCAAGTAGGTAAGTATTGATAATTAAAAGTAAGTCTTATGTCTAACACCTATTTAACGCAAGGAAGAAAGTGTAAATTATGAATGTGAAAGAGTAATTACGTACCTACATTATGAAACGTAAATTATGTATACTAATCTCAGGTACTTTCTATTTTTAGTTAGGTATTTAGTATTAATTAAAATAAAAACATTACAAAAAATGATTTCATGGACTTATTTTAACAAACAGCTGAAAGTTGGATAACTTGAGTGCAAGAACAAAACGCGAATAACCTTCACTTATCATTGAAATGTCAAAAAGACATTTGTCGTCCAGATTATTACAGCAAGCCAAGTCCAATAGCCGCTCTCTAAAAACCTTTGTTATTTCGCTAAAAACTATGGAGCCGAAAGTTAATTTGAAACAGGACCCCGCGTACGTAGAAATTCAAAAATTCTACGATGCGAATGCCGACAAAATAAATATCCAACAGTTGTTCCAGCAAGATACCGACCGGTTCAACAAATTCAGGTTTGTGGACTTTTTAAAGTGTACACTTTGCTAATATAAATTATTTCCTGTCGGTTTTTAAGTTTTATAGCAAAAAAAATATTATTTAATTGATTGGATTGGTTTTTTTTATGTGTATCGACTATTTCATAAAGTTATATCATATGACTTTCTGTTTTAAAGGTCGCGCATGCACACTGCATAGTTGTCAGTTGTTATAATTATTACGATTATGAATCTCAATTGTTTACTTCATGATGTAATCTTAAGTCAGCTTTTATCTTACATGGCCAATTATCACTATACAATACATAAATAATTAGTTAAGATAAATTTTAATACCTACATGCTCTGAAGAAATTAAATAATAACTATAAAATTACTTAACTCTTACTTACCTAGTTTACTTATTACCTAATATGCATTTACAACATTGATAAATCCGCATTATAAAAAATGCAGTACTTTTATAATAAATAATTACTGTCCCACTGCTGGGCACGGGCATCTTCTCAGAATGAGAAGGGTTAGGCCTCAGTCCACCCTAGTCCACTGGTAGTGCGTGCCTGGTACCTGGTGGCGGACTACACACACCATCAAGAATTTTACGAGACCCTCAATTTGCTTATGATGTTTGATCAGAAGTGATGATCAAATTCTGATAATATAAGTGCTTTTATTTATATAATATTATGAATACAGTCTCCGCATCCCAACACCGAATGATGGTGAAATCCTACTGGACTACTCCAAGAACCGTATTAACGAGCAGCTGTGGGGTCTGCTGCTCAACCTCGCTAAAAGCCGCAATGTTGAGAAAGCTAGAGATGCCATGTTTTCGGGTAAGTGCAACTTCATCAAGTTCTTGTTTAAAGTATTTATTCCATATTGTTTTCAAGTTAGTGCAATATTATCAAGTACTTGTACCTTTTTTTTTTTTTTTTTTTTTTTTTTTTTTTTTATCGTGGTAAAATCGTCAAATGAGTCCTCCCACCCCGGGCAGGGCGGGAGGGACTGTCAGACTTGTACTGACTAAAATCCACGGTGTTCCTTCAATAGCCCTTTACGTTCCGGGGTCACGGTAATGAGATAAGCCCCGCGACCCCGGCAGGCTTCGGCCCTCTACAGGGGGGGCCCCGTCATCTTGCTGACGTTCTTTGAGGCGCGCGTGGAACACAACGCGCCGTCGACCCGGGCATGGTCCATGGTCGGACAGCGAGTTGCCCTTTACTCGCTGTCCGCATGCCCGCGCCTACGGTGGCCGGAGATCGTCGGCCGGCGCCCGACGCCGTGGGCGACCACCACTGCGGCTGGGCTGGAGGGAGGACGCCATCCTCTCCATCAAGCGGCCCGCCTCCTCCTTCGATAGCATGACTGCTTCGCAGAAGGAGGCGACCGCTTCCCACTCCGTCTCGCCCCGCAGCATGGCCTCGACCAATGCCGGGCGCGAGAGGTCTCCGCCTATCGCCGCCCTGAGGACACGTCGGTGCTCTGCCCAAGTACTTGTACCTTAAAAAAAAAATTGTATGTACTTTTACCCTGTTGTCCTTAAACTTAGCAACGAATAACATCCAAAATTTTATCACCAGGTGAAAAGATAAACTTTACGGAAGACCGGGCAGTCCTCCATGTTGCTCTCCGTAACAGACAGAACCGGCCTATCCTGGTTGGAGGCAAGGATGTGACTCCAGATGTGAATGCGGTGCTGGCCCATATGAAGGAGTTCTCGGGACAGGTTATCAGCGGACAATGGAAAGGGTAAGACAAACCATGTTTTATTATGCAGAGTGCCTATGAAATTGACGTCAATCCACAATAAGGACATAAAGGGGTCCGTAACCTGCAAAAAAAAACTTGTGGAACTTTTGGGATATTTCCAAGGTTTTTTAATTTTATTTAACAGGTTTTTTTCTATATGTATTCATCTATTCTACATCAAGCTATTTTTAAAATTACGTATCTGTAAATAACTGTGTATGTTGCTTTAAATTGAACAAATCAACGATAGATTAATTGTATTTTATAATCAAAATTTGCTCATGTTAATGTTACCAAACGTCAAACTATTTGTGCTTGGCCCTCAGACAAATGACACTGCCCCACCTGGGGATTGACATCAGGTCTTCGGCCTTAGCAGCTGTACTTATGATATTTTCATTTTTACCAGGTACACAGGCAAGGCCATTACTGATGTGATCAACATTGGCATCGGTGGCTCCGATCTTGGACCTCTTATGGTCACCGAGGCTCTCAAACCTTACGCCAACCAACTCAAGGTAATTATTATTATTTATTTCTTTATTCATTAATAAAACACGAATTTACATACCCATATAAAAATAAAAAAAACATTTAAAAATATAAAAGGTACCAACTGGTTACTGGTATCGGGACAGGGTCCAAGCTATAGGTGGTCAGGGCCGCAGAGAGAGGAACCTCCTAACAATACTCGCCATGTCCAGGAGTTTCTCTGTATTATTTATTTCCATAATATTGTTTTTTTATTTTTTGTCTGCCAACCCACACTTTTCTAGCGTGGTGGACTATGGCCTAACCCTTCTCATTCTGAGAAGAGGCCCGTGCCCAGCAGTGGGACAGTAATGGGCTGGTTTTTTATTTTTAAGTTTTATGTAGACTGGTCTTACGTAATCCGAATTTTGGAGACCAACTGAGAATGTTGAAACTGTGATATGTTTAGGTACCTACTAAATCCTCACATACAGAGATCGCCGACATTCAGTGAGGAACTGCCTGATCTACTAGTCTACTCGCCATCCTGACTCCAGGTTGGCGGACAAGATTTCATGCTTTATATTTTGAAACTCTAGGAGGTACCAATTTTTTTAACGAACATACCAAATAGTGCCTATTATGTACTAAATTATAGGCTTATTTGCGATAGCGAATTTTGGTGTCTACCCGCCATCCTGACACTCACAAATCCGGTCCCGGATCCGGATTTTTATCGTAAGGTACATATCTATATGTTAATACGTGACGAGAAAATTTTGTAGCCATTTTTAAGCATATTGCGCGCACGGAGTGTGAGATTTGGCATAGTTTAAGTTTATATGAAGAAGGAGTGCAGAATGCTAAAATTACGGTCGAATTTCGACCACTTGGCGACCACTAGTTTTTATAAATATACCCTTGGCAGGTGCACTTTGTATCAAACATCGACGGCACACACCTCGCTGAAGTCCTGAAGCGTCTGAACCCTGAGACCGCGCTGTTCATCATCGCTTCCAAGACCTACACCACGCAGGAGACCATCACCAACGCCACCTCAGCCAAGACCTGGTTCCTGGAGGCTGCTAAAGACGTAAGTCCATTTTCTCCATTCTGGAAAAGGAGAAGGGGAAACGCATACAGGGTCCGAAGTCTGCTAATTTCTACTATCTCAACTCAACTCAACTTTTTAACACGCTTTTATTAGCTTCACCTGTAACTAACTATGTAAGAAAATCTTGGAAGTTAAATTTGACCCACTTCCCGGTTTCCGATTGAACTGATATTTTGCATACACGTTCAGTTTGGATGACTAAAGCGTGTTCTATAGTTTTTTTTAAACTATAACATTTTATTCCATTATCGTTCAACCTATTTTGACTTCTATTGCGTAGATAATAGAAGTAAAAGTCGGTTATTTGCCAGTTATTTAAGTGTCATTCTATTTTGACTATTATTTCCAACGCAATAGAAGTCAAAATCGGTTATACCACATTGTAAAAATCAACAATTATGGGACCATTTTGACCTGGCCCTGGTTGCCGCACAATCTCCAGAAAATTGTTATCAAAGACCATAAAATTCCCAAAATTCAAAATAGACTGACTAGTTTTGGTACTTTTTGACGTCAACATAAATAGCCCCAAAATGCTCTCACACACAAAAAAGTAGGAAGCGTTGAAGCCCGGGCCTTCAACGCTTCGCTATGAAAGTATATTATACGGTAAATATAACAAAAAATCAATTTTTGTCTTTCTCTTTGTTCCGGCTAATCTCTGAAACGGCTGGACCGATTTTGACGGGACTTTCACTGACAGATATTTGATGTTATAAAGACTAATTTAGGCAATTTTTACTATATGGATCAGCGCAAAAACAAAAAAAAATATATATTCCACGCAGACGAAGTCGCGGGTACAGCCAGTAATTACTTAAATATTATTTGTAGCCATCAGCCGTAGCGAAGCACTTCGTGGCGCTGTCGACGAACGCTGAGAAGGTGACGGCGTTCGGCATCGATGCTAAGAACATGTTCGGCTTCTGGGATTGGGTGGGCGGCAGGTAAACGACTCGGTCATATTATTTACTTGTTTTTTAAAAAACGTTGCCCCTCACTAGGATTTCTGCTGTATCGAGGGTACAGTTAACAACAATGAGTCCCGACTGTTAAAGTCGCTATGTTCCGAATTAGAATTCTAATGGACTTGTTTTTTCTTTTCTGTTTATAAAGTTCACTTTTTAAGCAGTCGGGTCTTTTGATTTATTATTTACTTTTTTCTTTAACTTTTGTATTTGAGTGTGAGTATAACGTCAGATGTGACGCATTTACTTTCGGTTTAAAGACATTTATTTCCCAAAGAACAAATTACAGTTAACTTAAAGAGAAACTTAACTACATTAGCAATAGGTTTTAGTTTACATAACGACGTTCTAGCTATCTAAGAAACTGAACACCATAGTTACACTTATAAAATACAGCAAATATAATAATAAAACAAAATAGAATAAAATACAAAACAGTTCAAATTAAGCTTAAGTGTTTAATATAAAATAACAATATATATATTTCTTTTGTGAAATAAGTAGTACCTTTGTACTTTGTTCTCCTACTTTATTTATTGGAACAAAAAGGTAATACTCGTCTTTATTCAATTGGCACTACAACTTAAAATTGTAATTAACTTTACTATTTGTATTTTTTTATGAAAAATATGTCTTCCGATCGCCATTCTAAATGCAGTCTTATTGCCTTGAGATAAGTTTCATAAATCTTTACCATGCAGGTACTCGCTGTGGTCGGCTATCGGTCTTTCAATCTCGCTGTACATCGGCTTCGACAACTTCGAGAAGCTTCTAGAAGGAGCCAGCTTTATGGACCAGCACTACACCACCGCGCCGCTCGAGAAGAACGTAAGAATTAAGCCCGTCATACACGTAGCTATAATATATATTAATATACTGGGCTATGTATTACATTATAGCAAGCCCCCATACGTGGTAGCTATACTTTAACATATTTTGATGACGTAATAGAAATATATATTATAGCTGCGTCTGAGGTCGCTCGAAGATTACTATGGAAAATATATCGTAATATGTCTTGCTATAATATATATTATAGCTACGTGTGTGATGGGCTTTAGGCTTACATTCAGAGACGACAGAAACGAGTCTAAGCGTGAACTTACGCTTCCATCTGTCAAACTTACGAACAAATTTTGACAGATGGAAGCGTTAAGTTCACGCTTAGACTCGTTTCTATCGTCTCTGAATGTAAGCCTTAGAGTCTGGTTAGGCTAAGCTAAGCAGCTCTGCAGAAAATCTTTGCAATGTTGCCATTAATAAACACCGCCGTGTTCACCGCGTTGACGCCGCCGCGGGCATCGGCGCACACATCTAGTTCGAACTCACCTCTTAACATATTTTTCCTGCAGGCTCCTGTTATTCTGGCGTTGCTCGGCGTCTGGTATTCCAACTTCTACGGCGCTGAGACGCATGCGCTGTTGCCATACGACCAGTATTTACACAGGTAACATATCTTTATTAAAAATATGCGATGTGGTTTTCGAATATGCCTTTTTTCGGTTGAAATAAAAAAGAACCATCAAAGTAAACTTGAATTATATTTTTTTCAAATATAAAAGAATAAAGCCGTTATACTAATTTTTTTCTGTCAGAATATTTTTTGGTTGATTTTCAAAAATGTTATAGTTATCGCAAATCTTTATGAGCTCTCGGAAGTTGAACGCGAGTGGCTGCGCAGTACGCTTATTATAGGTGCTAGAGGAGAGAGAGTTCAGAGCTCAGTTCAGGGCTCATAAAGAATTGCGCGTACTATAGTTGCGTTAACAGTGAAGGAAAACATTGTGAGGAAACCTGTGTATGTAGTATGCCAACCAAGTAGTCTACCGCGTAATATAATGGTAATGAACTTCAATACGATCGTGACAGCTTAAACTTCGAGCTACCTTGTAAAAAATATACCGATCATAAAGTTGGACTAAATCTTTTCTCTTTTTATTAAAACGCTTCACCTGTAACTATGTAAAAAAATCTTGAAAGTTAAATTTGACCCACTTCCTGGTTTCCGATTGAGCTGAAATTTTGCATACACGTTTAGTTTGGATGACAAAAGCGTTTTTTTTTTAAACTATAATATTTATTTATGTAGATGTAGGCCAAAATGTTTCTTTATCATTGTCTGCCCTTGGTTAAAAATCTACATTTGTCTCTGTCCAGATTCGCTGCATACTTCCAACAAGGCGATATGGAGAGTAACGGAAAATACGTGACGCGTTCAGGTGCTCAAGTGGACTACAGCACCGGGCCCATAGTGTGGGGCGAGCCGGGCACTAACGGGCAACATGCCTTCTACCAGCTCATACACCAGGGGACCAGGTCAGTGCTCCGGACCATAGACATACATAGACACGGTGACGTCACGCTCAAGTGGACTGCTGCACCGGGCCCATAGTGTGGGGCGAGCCGGGCACTAACGGACAACATGCCTTCTACCAGCTCATACACCAGGGGACCAGGTCAGTGCTCCGGACCATAGACATACATAGACACGATGACGTCACGCTCAAGTGGACTGCAGCAGTCAGCATCCTCTTTTCTCACTTTACTAAAGTAGTTTTCACAATACAGTATGGAATTTTTGACGTGTATTATGTCGGTTGACAAAACAAAGACTGGCGCGCGATTGGAACTCTATTTTGGTTTTGGAACTCGTTTGGCTCGGACACTTTTGAGCGTGGACCCAATGTCCAAGTAGTAGTATAGTGCCACAAACTTAACTGACCCGGTCATGGCGTCGCTGCAATCCAATCCAATGTCATCTCCGTACAAAAATTACATTTTGAAAGCAATTTTGAAGTCATTTCCGTAGCGACGTTAGTTCCAATTTTGGTCACCGGGTGAGATAACTTTGTGGCACTGTACCTACAGTGCAGTGCACAGATGATTAAAACACTCAATAAATAAAAAGTGCCATTCATTCTTCACCTTAAATGGGTCAATGGAAAAATATAAGAAGGCCTATTTATACTGGGCGTAGAAATAAAAACTTTTTCTTTCTTTCTTTCTTTCTATTTACTTCGATACACGATATTCTCTAATTTAAAAAACCAAAATAAAACAAGTACGTTTATGTCCACAGACTCATTCCGTGCGACTTTATCGCTCCTGCGCAGACGCATAACCCGATCTCCAACGGCGTGCACCACAAGATTTTACTGGCCAACTTCTTAGCACAGACCGAGGCGCTGATGAAGGGCAAGTCTTCTGACGAGGTAAGCATGACAATCTTGAAATTGTTTTAGATTAGCTGTATTATGCTGATTAGCCCGCGATTTCATCAAGGCATTTAATTTAATAAAAATAAAATATTGCCTATATTACTCAGGGATACCTTTCTATTAGTGAAAGAATTTTTAGGATCGGCGGGCCTACCGCGTAACTAAAATTGTAATGAACATCGACATCGGTATTAAACTTCAATACGATCGTGAGAGCCTAAACTTTGAGCGAACTTGTATTTTTTTACCGATCGTCAAGATAGGAGTCCCAACTATATGATAGGTAATTTTTTTACAAGTTAGCTCAAAGTTTAGGCTCTCACGATCGTATTGAAGTTTAATACCGATGTCGATGTTCATTACAATTTTAGTTACGCGGTAGACCCGCGGTTATAATGTTAGTATAGATATAGATTATTGGCAAAAACTTCCATTTATGACAACAAAACTGCAAAGAATACTAAAATTACACATGTGTAAGGTAAGGTGTAAGGCTCGCCGCACACGGGCCACTCGCGACAGCCACAAAACACCGCCTCTTGAAGCTGTAAAGCAACTGCCGGCGACAACAGTGTGCGGCGAGTTCATTTAAAATGTATGCAAACTGTAGTCTGCAGTGCAGCTCGGCGGCGGCGTTTTGTGTCTGTCGCGAGTGGCCCGTGTGGGGTAAGGCGACTTCGAGGCGAAGAACAGCAGGGTAATCACGATGCACACTCGAAATCGGAATCGATTCAATTTTGACAGTTCAACAATGTACATTGCGCAGTATGCTTTAAAAATTATACTGAACGACTATTGGAGCATGCAATGAACACTGTTGTAGTGTCAAAATTTAGTCGATTCCGATTACGAGCGTGCATCGTGATTAACTAGCGGTTTGGGTTCGTTTAAAATCCTCGTCTGTTCTTTCTTGGCAGTCTAAAAATCTGTAAAATACACAATGTTACAACTTGTAATGTAAGTGTTGGTTGATTGCAGGCTAAAGCCGAGTTAGTGAAGTCAGGCATGGCAGCCGACGCGGTGGCCAAGATCTTGCCGCACAAAGTGTTCAAGGGCAACCGACCCACCAACTCCATCGTCGTGAAGAAAGTCACGCCCTTCACTCTAGGAGCTCTTATCGGTATGTAGACATTTCAACATTATAATAATTATTTTTTATACGACTAAGGACTGATTTTTCAGTCGCCAGATAACTTTATGTGAGGGAATAAGGACCAAAATGTATGGGATCGAAAGTGGACTGTATGAAACTTTTTTGAGTGTTTAAAATGGTTTATTACTAAATGAAATGGAAACAAAATTGGATAGAACGAACAAAAAACCTGCTGTCATGTCATGTTAAAAAATATAAAAAATAGACAATGAAAATATTAATTATAGATATAATAATTATATATAGATACAACACTGCAAAAGAGCAGTGTTATTTGGCTACGATATTCTGCAAGGTGGAGCTATTTCCCCAGTCGGGCAGCTCAAATTTTGAGAAGAATAGACAAAATCACAGATTGTAAAAATATTTCTACTAGTTAAGAATCCAATTTAATCTCTTCCACAGCACTCTACGAGCACAAGATCTTCACCCAGGGCGTGATCTGGGACATTAACTCGTTCGACCAGTGGGGCGTGGAGTTGGGCAAGCAGCTGGCCAAGGCGATAGAACCGGAGCTACAGGACAACAAGCCCGTAGCCAGCCACGACGCCTCCACCAACGGACTCATCAACTTCTTAAAAGCTAACTTTTAAATTATTTTGGAACATCAAACGTCGTTTGTGAGTAGCATTTAGTTTTAAATCTGAAGAAATTTTCGCTGAATAATTTATATTTATTGTAGTTATTGGTAAAGATTCGATTGCACATCTAAATAAAGTGGTCGAAATCTAAGCGTATTGCCGTCTTTGTCTTTCATTGTAGGATTGAAAAGGATAGCAGTTTAGATTTGTCATTGAAATTGAGGTTGTATGCAACAAAATTATCACTGTTGTGTGTAAAATTATTATTTTGTATATTATGGAAGGTTTATTGATGTGCTCTCTTATTGTCTGTTGATATTTGAGGAATTAACATAATGATACATGCATGTGTAACTTAATAACAGGAGCTCTGAACATAACTAGAGCATAGACATGAATCAGATATATCAAAACGAATCTAAAATCCGATTTCAGTAACAAATCGTATCGTATCGATAATCCGAACTAGACAAACCGATTTCACAAAACTACGGCAAACTAAAGCGACCTCACAATCCAAACCGCACCGCGCAATCGTTTACTACACACAGTCACAAACCTGAAACCAAAGAAATTAGCTTCCTCTCTTTCTAACTAAGCCAGCGTTCGGTAGAATAACAAAGACAAGGCGAATGTCACTATATTTGATAGATTAGGATTTTGGGGGTTTCATTGAAAAATAAAACTACACTGGGAAGTAATAAGATCTAATTTAGATTGTTATCATTGTGATGATTCTCGACGATCGAAACTGTGAGCCGGAGCCGCTCCTGAAATCGATTTCTAAAAACGGATTTTGAAATCGATTTCAAAATCTGACATCGGATTTCTATCCGATTGCGTAAAAATCCAAAAACGCCCATGTCTACTAGAGCATGGTCACAGCTCCGCTATAAGTTATTGTATGTCAATTCACCAAATAGTCAAATGACTTGAATTGAGTCATTGAATATTATTATTTTGTTGATCAAATGATAACATATTTTACTTAAATATTAAATATTCTCAATTTTATATATTTTTTATGGTTTTGAAAGAACATAAACAAACGACGTTAATTATTTTTACTACACATTTGATAACATTTATTAGACAGACAGACATTTTGAAAGGCTTTTTCTCACTTTTGTAGTGTATGTATCATGTACTTTAAATATAAGCATAATAAGCAGTTGGCACTGCCAGGAGGATGGTCAAATGGAAGAAGAATTCGAACAAATGAGTTTGTATGCTTTTTTGTGTAGCGCGGGGTTTATAAAAGACAAGCGAGTAGATAAATTATTGTTTCACTTACTTAGCTCTGAAATTTTATTTGTCAATTAAACTAGCGAATTAAAAAAATATATATATATAAACAGTTCATTTTTTGAAAATATGCTTATTGTACTTAACAGTAAATTGTTTAAATGACCAAAATAAAGACTACTTCAAAAGTAAATGCACTGCTCCATCATGTCGCCATAAGACGCGCTTAGTTTTAAGTGTATGCTTTTATTGTATTAAAATTATGTAATGTTCTAGTGAGATCTATTTAATTATGTATGTTATTATTATAAATGATACGTGTTTTTGAAATAAAACATTGTTTCGCACAAGTTTTAGTTTTCATGTAAACATCCACCTGTATGGTAAGCACCATGTATAATAATATAATCCCGGTATACGGATATACACGCTGGTCGAGCGAACGCAAAAAAAGACACCTCTCAAACGGGAGGAAAAGAGACGCCTCCAGTTTGAGCGAGAGAGAGAGATAACTTCGTTCGCACTCGCTCAACCGGTGTAGATCCTGCTTAAACATAATGTACTGCTCAACGGAGTGACGCCAACCCTAGCTCTCGTACTCATAAGCCTAAGCATTTCCATACGAAAACTTGATCAAAATATATTCCCTTTACATCGAATCCGAAGTCTATTGTTCTTCGAAATAATTTATTCGACTAAGAACAAATTTCATGGTTGGTCCCATAGTAAAAGTTGTTCATAATGATGAGTACAATAACCCCTTGAAGGGACTTGAAAGGTAGGAAGGACGTACGTACTATTTATGACTGCTTCATTGGTAGCGATCGCATGCAGGACTGCTGTTTCGAGTTCGATTCCAAAGGGCAAAGGTATAATTATTGTGACTCAATTTATGTGGTCGACTGACCTCAAAGGGATGCACTAGCAGACCCTTAAGGGCACAAAATTAAAACGAAGTTTAGTTTTAGTTTAAATGTTAACTTGCGATTTATTAGGAAACTAGAAGGCTTTAAGTTAATAACTATGAGCCTAAAAAAAGACTTCTTTTAAATCTTAAACAATTTTATTATTCAGAAAATTAAAGAGACTGTCCTTATCAAATATACAACCATTAAAATTAATTAATTATTAACATCGTGTCATTAGGGAGTTGGTTCAAATGCGATCCAGCGCATTCTTAGGCCAAAGTGTACCGATGATATAACATGTATACTTACATAAACGAGGAAACACGTTCCTATCGACGGGTAACGACGACGACGCGTAGTCGACGGGTAGAACGAATGAACTTGTATTCAATTAAACTATTAACCAACAACGTTCTTGTTGGTTAATAGTTTAATTCAACATAAGTTCATTCGTTCTTTGAAATAACAGCGTCGATCAAACAAATTTGAACTCTCAATCGACTGAAACAGAGTTGATATTTGCGAGGGCCGGATATTTTGTTATTTTGAACGAAATTTTGTTTATGAAGAATCACGCAAAAAAGGGAGTGTTTTCGAAATTTATTAAATTTCAAATCAACGTGGTAATAAGACTAGTCTACCGTTCAATGTCGACTTGAGCTACTTCATGACACGTCAACCCGTAAATAGACTAGTCGACGAACTAGTCGCCGTGCACCTAGTCTCGATATTTCATAAGTGACTGTATCTGGTTTACATGAAATAAAGATCTATTCTATTTTATAATTCAACTAGTCGATGGACTCGTCCATGAACGAAAATGGACGGTCTAGTTTCGTTAACCAGAAATGCGTCGACGACCCATCGCTAGTCTATGTGCTTCCTCATGATGCACACAACTTCCTTGTCTATAAGATCGGATCAAATCAAATTGTTCCGCCGAAGGAGCCGGCAGGCTCTCGAATAAAGTGGCAAAACAAGTTCTAAATTTGAAATTTTTTGTTTATTATTCAACAAAGAATACTTTACATGCATTTTGTTATAATCAAGTCATGATGTAAGGTGATAATAATCGTCTTAACATAATCTAATTTACCCACTCAAAGTTTCTACAATTCAGTCATAATCAAAATTTCTTAACCGTGAGTCGGATTACGTCAAATCCATAAACTTCTAGTATATTATGTTTATGGTCAAATCAGTACAAAGTCAAAGTAAAAATTGTCGAAATATTAAGTAAATAGCCGACGTATACTGAAACGCAACTTAACTTTAAGGCGTCACATTTTTAAGGGTAGTGGACTAAGATATAGTCATAGACGAGGAAGAAGAGCACATTTATAAGATTAAAAGAGGAAGACATGCTCGAGCATGTTCGAGCGTGCTCGCAACTACCCGCGTGGTCACACATGCCACAGGTAATTATCTCTTTTACGTTATTTTCAGCTCAATTTCAGTTGTGATTTATAATAGTCATTATCAATAGTGTGCGCGGACCCTTAAAGGGACAGTATAAAACTAAATAACTTCTTAAAATTGAGAACCGTGACATTTATCGAGTCTAAAAATGATCATAGTTGTTGACTTATCATTCAATTCAGTGCGGAAGCAGACGATTATTTTACCGACGAAATAAAACCGTTTAAAAACAATCTTAAGCTTGAGCTCTTAGGCTTACATTCAGAGACGACAGAAACGAGTCTAAGCGTGAACTTACGCTTCCATATGTCAATTTTACGAACAAATTTTGACAGATGGCAGCGTAAGTTCACGCTTAGACTCTTTTCTGTCGTCTCTGAATCTAAGCCTTAAACAACTAACAAGGTGGGAAATTATTTTCTCTGTTATTAACATGATAATAATCTACGGCTAGCAGTGAGCATGGCATATTGTGTATGTATACAAAGCACAATAGCAAAAGCGGGCGATATTTTTATAATTATAACTTCGAGCACTGGACAATTAGGGTGTATGAAGCCGAAAGGGGTTATTCTAGTCATCATTATGAACAACTTTTACTATGGGATCAGAACAGAAATCGTGTAAAATAAAAACTGCTTTTCCATACAAATAATTCAATATCACGCAACTAAATGTACATAACGGCGAAGTTTTTTTCGCGATTTCATGGCTGGTCCCATAGTAAAACTTGTTTATAACGATGACATGATATGTACACCCCCCCCCCCCCCCCCCTTCGGCTTTTATACCCTTTCCAACGAATTCTGATCGTGATCAAGAAAATCTACAATAATATGAAATTCCGCGTACCGATGCGCAGAACGCGTATGAACGGGAAAGACGTATGTTGTAGAGCAAGCGGTCGGTAGAAATTAACTACGATAACATGGCGCGCCCCTCCAAAATTCAAAACGTTTGAAAGTATTTACAAAGCGTCACCAAGACTCACAACGCATGTGTGCGTACTGAGACTGCCGTCAAACAAAAATAAATCCAAGGATTTTGTTGCTCGGTAAGGATGTGACTACACACATTGAAACAGTAATAAATTTGGAGGGGCGCGCCATGTTATCGTAGTTTTTTATCTACGCGGCTTTTTTCAGAGTTGCCATAAAAATTAACGCGAGCTGTTTGATGTTTATTTGGGTTTCCTTCCCCTGCCCCCGCCTGTCGTCTTCGTCTTTTTAGCTGAATTCTTTTTGTTCTCCTCGGCTTTGCGTTTAGGGTTGGGCGTCGTCGATATCTGAAGAAAATTGTAATCAGATTAGAGGACACTGAATTATATGACGGTAACTAAGGCTGCCCCGCGGGTGTACCACGTAACTAAAATGGTTTTAAATGGAACATCCTGGTTAACTTCATAAAGATCATGGGAGTTTTAGGAGACTAAAAATTTACTAGCCATGATCGGTATTTTTTTTACAAGAAAGCTCGAAGGTTAGTCTGTCACATAAAAACTCGCGCCATATAACAACTTTGCAGTCTTGCGTAACAAAGTATATTTACCGTGAAGAACCCATCCAGTCGTCCCTGTGTGGTCCCGCTCCGTGCCTTCATAAGTTTCTTGGCGCCGTTGCGCACGCGGTCCTCGTTGAATTGCTTGTCACCGCACAGGAACTTGACTAGACCTTCTTCATCGGGATCTGACCATTTTAACTGGAATGACAATACATTTTAAATTTTACTATAGATTAACCTTGAAATCGAGAAAAATTTAATCTGCTATTCCATACAAAAAACTCTATATTATTCGACTGAATCTATATTTTTTAGGGGCAGTTTTTTTTCGCAATTTCAAATTTGGTCCCATAGTAAAATTTGTTCATAACTATGAGTACAATAACCCCTAATAGGGATCGGAATTAGATAGTTTGGATCTTATATTATTACATTTTAATATATTATCTTGTCCCACAGCTGGGCTGGAATTTCCCTATTATCTGTTATATCGCCTAGTGTAAATACTTTTCAGTAACTGACCTCGATCTCCTTAGGGTCCGTGACCTCAGGTTCTAAGAACAGCTCCCTGGCCCTCTTATAGTCCCAGTTTTCGGGCGGAGCGTACTTCTCCGTGTCTATATTCTTCAACACTTGCTCCAGGGTGCGGTGTTGACGGATCAGTTCGATGGCTCGCTTCGGACCGATGCCTCGGATAGAACCACAGTAGTCACAGCCCAGGAGTATGCAGAGGTCTATGAACTGGAACAAATGTTATTATAATGTATGAAGAAAATTAAACTGCATCTGCCGGTCTACCGCGTAATTAAAATGGTAATGAACATCGACTCTGGTAATAAACTTCAATATGATCGTGAGAGACTAAACTTTGAGCTATTCAGTAATTTTGTTACTGATTATGAAGATGGGAGTCCTAACTTCATAGACACCTAGGTATACAAAACAACATAGACAATGTGCAGCCTCTATAATTTTTTTATTGAAATCTCCTTGGTGGATCCGAAGTGTACTTTAATAGAAAAAAAGTTATTTTATAGCATTATTTTGTTAAAAAAGCTATCATAATAAAACTTTTAAATTTTATTGGAGTTGCACATGCATAGTCTATCATTATGGTACTATTTTTAACCCCCGGCAAAAAAGAGGGGTGTTATAATTTTTTTGTGTGTATATGTATAATATATCTGTGGATATATGTATCTGTCTATGGCATCGTAGCTCCAAAACGGATGGTCCGATTTCAATGCAGTTTTTTTAATTGAAAGCTAGTTTAATCGGGTATCAAGCTATGTTTCATGAAAATCTGTTGAGCCGTTCAAAAGTTATATTACACTTCTTTTTCCAGTTGGAGGTTTTTAACGGTTAGGTTATGGAATCTATAATAAGCATGATATGAGTGTAGATAAATAAATAAATAAAATACTGACACATATTTTTAAATTCTCACCTCATTAATTTCCATTTCCAGTCCCTTCAGCACGTCAGCGAGATGGAACTCCTGCACGGGCATCTTGCGAGCCTCGGAGAAGGTCAGGTGACGCAGCAGCACGTTTGTGCCGAACGTCAGAGCGTCCATGTCCTCGGTTGCTGAAGCGAACACTTTGCCGGCTTTTACCTGAGAGATGGACACGAATTAATATAATTAATTAACAATAAAAGGTTACAAAAAATTAAATTAAAGCTCCGTCTTTATGGAATATTTTAAGCCAAAGACGAAGCGAATCGGTCCAGTAATTCTTATACTATCGAGAATGTAAGCCGACGCGCCGGCCGAGGTAGCCGACGACGTGACAGTGGCAGCCGGCGGGACATGACACTCTCGCCAAAATCGGCAAAACCGCCGGCTGCCGACTGGCGCGTCGGTAGATATAGGTTGACTCGGGAAACATTTTTCGTGAATTTTGCTCTAGATCCGCCATCCA
This sequence comes from Allophyes oxyacanthae, assembly GCA_932294325.1. Lineage (NCBI taxonomy): Eukaryota > Metazoa > Arthropoda > Insecta > Lepidoptera > Noctuidae > Allophyes > Allophyes oxyacanthae. Next base: position 8,404,007 of record OW028632.1, on the reverse strand, counting down.
TGGTAGTAGTAGGTCAAGGCACACAGGGATAGAAAAAATATTTGCTTAATATACTAACCAGAGCAGCACACTGTGCTTCAGCCTCACACGGCGCCTCAACCACCGGTATACCCATCAGCTTGAGCAGTTGCCTCGCCTCTTCATTGTGCTGCTTAGTCACTTTCACAAGGCGACGGTTGAACTTCTCCATAGACTCCTGGTCCCCTGTTGGTTGTATTAAATATTTTTAAGTAAACCCTGTTCCAGTTACGAGTTCTAATACTTGTAAATAAGCAATAATTCCATTTGTACGAGGTTTGTCGTTGAAATTTTTAAGTGAATTCCTTTTAATGAATTAATTTTAATTATAAATATTGAAATTAATTTAATATACTAATTTTATCATCACTAGTGGTTGCCCTGTGGTCGAAATTCGACCATAATTTTAGTGTTCTGCACTCCTTCTCCATATAAACTTTAACTATGCCAAATCTCACACTCCTCCATGCGCACAATATGCTTAAAAAGGGGTACAAAGTTTTCTCTGTGAAGACTTACACTACAATCGGAAAAAAAAAAACTGCTCTTCTATACAATTCATTATTATTCGATCAAATGTACAGCTCACGATTTCAGGTTTGTTCCCATAGTAAAAGTTGTTCAGAATGATGCATACAATACTCTCCTTCAATAATTCTCTCGTTCTACCCAGTCACCCTGTATTTTCATGAAAGTTCATAATTTTATAATGCACAGCAGTCCGAGGGACAAACATTAAACAATGTAACAGGGGAGGAACATTGCCAAAAAACAAACACTGCAAATGTTTATATGTAAACAGATTAATCGGTAACTCCTAAGATATGAAAGATGTTTTCTTACCAGCTTCCGTAGCCTTCTGTAGCTCCTTCTCAGCCTCTTCCCTCCTCTCCGCTCTCTTGTTCAGCTGGTGAGACTTCATGTCCGGTGGCTTTCCGTCAAACACATACACCGGCTTGATGCCATTCTCCACCAGTCTGATTGTGCGGTAGAATGTGCCCATCAGATGGGATGTTGTTTCCCCATCTACGGAGACTAGCTGGGAACCTGAAATGTGGAGTTTTATATTTTAATGTATAAAATGATTGATGAATCAACTTGTCATCTAATATCGCACCCTGCGACCCCCGTCGCTCCTCTGTCTTAACCTTCAGATCCTAAAGGCATATGTGGTAGGCTATACAATTCATAGAAGTTTCTGATATTAAATTTTATGTGTATTTCAAGATAAAAAACTCATTTTTATTAGTAATACTAATACATAAAACTTATCCTATGTTAGCAGTTGATATGCCTCACAATCAATACATCGAAGTAGCAAAACGTCCAAATAATCAAAATGTCTAATTAGGGAATTATCTTTATAGCAAAACATCCTACTATTGAAATGTCTATCATACTTATTCATTTAATGACATGTATTAATACGCAAAATCACTGCAGCACCACTCTATTTAAGATGGCACAGCAGCAATTCAGTCTGTCTGTGATCATGGCCAATCATACTTCAGCAATGAGCAGTGGACGAGAGGGGGGGACCGGAACCCATAAAATCAATGTAGTGTAAAAGTAACTCAGCTTAACCTTCCTAATCACAATGAGACACCTTCAGCTGGAAACATTATTCATGTGTATTCCGTTACTTAATGATTATGCCAAAAACTTCAGCTATACAAAATAAGATTTAAGAATAAGAAGTAGGCAAGGGTTTATTTTGTTGATTCCTCGTAAGTACTACGTAATTTGGGGTTTAGTGGACTGCGATTTGAACAGGCCACTAATTAGTAGGAGGGTTTTGGATCTCTATAGCAGGCAGCACAGAATAAATGGCAGATTGACTGCTTTTGTAAGGTATCATTTACAGAACGTAGTTGGGGTCGCAGTAATGATAGCAAAAATGGTAGGTTTATGGGGTAATTTGAGGTATGTAAACAATACACACCACCATGCACTACAAACAAAGAATAACAAATTTCTGGTCAAATCAAATATATTTTGGACTAACCTTCACTCCTGACTGCTATCAAGAACTGATACAAGCTCATATATGCGTCAATAGCGATTTTGCGTCCTGAAACAAAAAGAAATCTGTAAAAATCACAAGCACTTACGCTAACGTATCGATTTTAACGAAAATCAGCATACATACCGAAGTAGTTTTTTATTTCCATTTCTTTAATAGCGTGGGGTGCAATATCTGCTATTAACTTGGATAAACCTAGAATACCCATCCTGCTATTTTATATAAATCTTCACAAATTAGATTTACACAACGGCAACAGGCTTTTTCGCTTGATGATTTTGGCGGGAAACGGAAAAAAAAGTCAAATGTCATTCATATGTCAACAGTCAAACGAATACGGATAGTGATGTAGCCGACATAACACATTATTGATTACGGGATACACATAATCGAGATTTTGCATTTTATATTAATCAATATTGTATGCAATAATCACATTACAAATACGTACTTTTATTTAACTGAGATATTGTGCAAATTTGTTATTACGTATTTATTATTGTAACGGTAATAGTAATACCGAAAAAGTAACGTTACTACGCGTACACAAAAAAGTGTTTTGACTTTTGACATTAAACAGCTGATGGCATTACACAATAAAAGTGTGAATAAAGTGAAGGGCAGGGCTTTGATCGTCTTTTGTTGTGGTTCCTGATTAACGAAAAAAATTGAACTTTAATTATGGGAAACTACTTAAGTGTGAACATGGAAGAAAACTTCAAAAAGAATCAAGAATTTATACAGGGTATAAATAAAATTAAGGTAAACATAGGTATTTCAAGATTCAGTTTTTGGTGTTTTCTATTATATTATATTAATAAAGAGCTCATCTTAGATGGAGAGACAAATACAACTTCAGTATCAAATGCAAGAAAGACAAATGGCGATGGAGATAGCGAAGAGTAGGGACACCTGCCTTTGGTTAACGGCATTTTATGTTACTGCAACAACAGGCCTTTTGACTGGGTATGTTTTATTTTAAAATCTTTACTTCCTTAATTTAGATTTCTGGTTCAAAGTTTAATGGAATCTTTAAAATAGATATTCAGACTCTTAGCTAGCCTATTTAAAATTTATTTGTAGCTAATTTAGACATGTAACAGTTTCAGAAGGACGAAACGACCGTACCTTTTGATGCCATTGATTCCTCTCACTTTTGCGACACTTTACTATTGGGATCTTGCATACGGCAACAAAATACACAGGATCAGAAGTAAGTACAAATCTAATTACTTTTAAGGTAATTGCCATTATATAAATTTTGTTCAGAATCATAATTATTATGAGTAATGTTACCTAAGTACTTACATTCAACTCTATGCAAATCAACTTATTGCAGTCCACTGCTGGACATTCACGAAGTTGTGCTACAATACTTGGTCCTCCACCTTTCCTCCTGATGGATGTTAGTTCATGTAATTAGATCAACATTTTAGTAATTATTTATAATCGCAAATGTTGGTACCGATAAGTCGTCTTCCTAAAATTGGGTTACACATTTTCCTGAATAATCATCGTATACCTAAAAACGTTTAACGGGAATGTTTATTTTCGGAATCGGATTATAGCCAGCATTTTTCCCTTTCGTGGTGTTTTCAGAGAATTTCATGGTTGTAATGAGTCATCTAGAATGAGTATATGAAATAAGTAATCAATTACATAACATGAACTTGAGGCTAAACTGCCAGATGACACGGAAACATGCCCTTGTTAAAATAACTTCTCTCTTTGTGTTTTATATTAATAATAGGGTGCATATATGAATATAGACTGGCATAAAGTTGTATACTTAATTTTAATTTAGAAGTTATCATAGCCCAATGTATGTAAGGTTAGGAAAGACCCTGAATTTTCTCTTTATGCAAATACATAGTTATTGGAATAAAAAATACAGCATTTTATGGTTTCTAAAAAATAAGGTAGTATCTTTACTGGCCACATAACTATAATATACTGAAATCCATTACAGTGGAAGCCGAACACATAATGACTCACGAGGCGGACTCCCTCGAATGGCCATGCGGGCTTCCCACCCCGTCTTCCATTGATCTAGGGCGCGAGGACGTCGAAGAGAAGAAAAAAATACATCCACCTCTATTGTAAACTTAAAACGCTCAACAATGAAGTGTGCCTTCACCGCAATGTAGATCGAAGTAGCGGGTAGTTTAGACATGACATGCGTCTTTTTAGGCTATTTTTTCTTAGGCGAAAATATTTAATGTTTTGTCGAGCCGAATCTCATTATCTAGTCAGTTTAGATGAAAATAGATTATTGGCATTTCTGTGGAAATGTATCATAGTAATGCGGTCTACCCTAAAAAACCATTTCAGTCCAGGAACCTTCCCTGTTGTTCCTAACCCTGACTGAAATTCAATTTCATATTTGGCTTCCATAAACTCTCAACAATTTACCCACACTAGCCGTAGTTTCGTCATAAGTTATTTTAAAGTAATCGAAAAGTAAAATATGTTGAACACCGATGCTAAGTTTGATATTGTTTCTTCCACGAGATAAGGCCTAATAGATTTGAATTCACGAGGTAATAAGCATTTATATATTATGCCCGAGTTGGATAACAATAAGAAGTAAGTAACATATTTACTGTATGTCGTCGCAATATTGCCCATGAAAGGACGGCCATAACATCCACTATGGCTTTCAAGAGACATTCCCTTTTAGTTTCTGAAGTTTAATGACGCAATAAAGTGGAGTAGGGTAGTGAACCACTTTTATATTATAAGTACACTCGTAGAGTCAATGCCAAGCCATTTTCCTGACTATCGGTCTTTAAGTTTTATTACTTTAACGTTTGCACATAAATACATACTGTGAGTCGGAGACATTAGGAAAAATACACTTTTGTATTGGAATTTTCGTCTAAGGAAAACAAGGTCTTAGTAACAGCTAGATGTTAGAGGCACAATCTATGACAAATTATATTAATTAATGTAGTTTCATTCAACGAATTTTTCGAACATTCTTCAAACTTGACGATTATCTCATTTTGCATATTAAGTAAATATTACTATCGAAGCGTGTTAATGTTGACCGGTACTTAATGTCTCCTGAAATTATCAATTGTGAACCTTATATCTTTAAAATAAGATTCATGTTACGACATTATCAGATAATTTGTGCTTGAATAATTAGAAATTCTTATTGGTATATTAACTCACAATACCTAGATTACAAATTATTTAAAATTACTAGTAAGTAAAGTCAAGAAATGGTACTTAGTTTGATTGAAGTTTAATTCTCCATTGCATTAAGATTTTTTGTGCATAGGATAGACATACCGCAAACCAAGATCTTTATATTTTTAAGAATACAGTTATGTAGTATGTAGAAAGTATACTTGATAGTTATCTTTCCTAGTTGAGGTAAGATTTTTATAATGGATACTTACTCGAATTATGTACAATGTCATAAAGTCTGTTTAAAAATTAAACTTTATCTACAAATGCTTCAAATTAGATAACGTAGATAATCTTCCACTTTATAAGAATCAAGTGACGAAATGCAGAATTAAGCAAGCTGGAATGTACGCTCGAGAACATTATTGAACATTTGAAGTTAATTTTTAAATAGACAAGACAAACTAACACCATACCTGCATGCAAGCATGATATGCGGATTTTATTTATTTTTTACTCTTTTTTCTTTTAGATTTATAATAAATGGTTATCGACATATGGGTCTAATATTAACTGTTACATATTTTGTGATATATTTTATTAAAACTTATCTTTATTTATGGGACATTTATATTCTAAGGATTATACTAAGTTTTATTTTTGAGATTTATAATAATTGTTTTGTTATAAATGTGATAGATGAAGATATCAACTCATTATTTAATGCAATTTGTAATGTTATAAAATACATCGCTAATTAAGTAGTTAGTATTATTAGGATTTATCAAGATTCCATTTTTCTAAATTTAAAAATTAATTTTAACAGGCATTGCTTACGTCATGTCATTCCTAAAAAAGTATTAAGCATTTACTAAATTACCGTCTAAGCAAAACCTTATAGTATTACAAGACAATATCGATGTTATTCCTCACACTTCAATAATTAAGTGCTAGTTGTCAGAATTAAGTACTTACTGTACCTACTAATGTTAAATAAAAAATATGAAAATATGAAGTTTTTTTTTTCTAAATTGAATCTTTTGTACCTACATAGCAGTAAGACATTACGCTATACTTAATTTTTGTAATATCAACTAGTGGACAGATCAGTCTTTCTTGTAAACTCTTTAACTACAAAATTAAAATAAAACACTCCCGATATTCCACTAGGTACCCGATCTGAGTGGCTATATAAAAATTACTTAATCTATGCTATATAAGCTAGGCTTGTGCTATCTAGGTACTCTTTGACTATATAGTAAAAAAAGACCGATAAATACTTTATGAATGAACCAACATCAATGAAAAATTATGAGGGCAAAAAATTCATAAGTGACATAATATTTCTAATATAAAAATATCGATTATACATTATCAGTCCATTACTATAGTTGACATCCTTGGTTACCATGGTAACTGACAGTTTGTTTGGGAACCTGTAAACAAATGAAACTCGGCTGGCAGAATTCAAATGTGCCGATGTCTATCTAGATAGATTGACAAAAACCCCAGATTTGAATAAAAAATAGCAAACGTATAATGGGATTTGTGAGATATTATTGCTGTTTTTTACGTAAGTACAACAAAATAACTAGGTATAAAAAAATTAAAAATAGAAAATGCTTTTATAATTATTTCAATCGGATCTTTATCGACATATTTCTCGTTGCTTAGCGTAAATAATCAATATATTTTGACAATGATGCTCGTCACGCTTTTGTGATATTCAAATAAGCTCACGATACCCTTCGAATTTACATTTTTTATTGCCATTTGATAGGAAAACATGAAAATGGCGAATACATGAATTTTAATTGTATCGATTTCAGAATACTATTTTACAGTTGCCGCGTAACTTTTTGTGTCGAAAAGAAGTACTGATGAGTCAAAATCACGTGAAGAAGGACGACCGGAAAAAAGATGTGGGTCAAAAACCAGTTCAGAAAAAGAGTCCAGACAAAAACATGTCCGAGATTGATGAACACATACTTAAAAGGTTTGAAATCAAGAAAAGGTTGGGGAAAGGTGCTTACGGGATTGTTTGGAAGGCTGTTGATAAAAAATCCAAAGATGTTGTGGCGATCAAGAAAATATTTGACGCTTTCCGGAACCAGACGGATGCTCAGCGGACTTTTAGGGAAATAATTTTTCTCCAGTCATTCCGCAACCACCCCAATGTTGTGAAGCTTCATAGCATACACAGGTACTATTTTTTTCCTACATATATATTCTCTTTAGACGCAACACTCCCTTTAGCATCCTTCAGTTGTATTTTTTAAGGCTGTTCTGACATGACTCGAGTCAATAGAAAGTAGGTATGTATAAAACTGAAATCTCTATTGAAACAAGTATCATGACTATGTTTTTTTTTTTTTTTTTTAACGTTGCCCCTCACTTTGTTCCGTGCGGGGATCGAACCCGCGGCACTTAGCGCAGAAAGCTAATCGCTTAGCCACTCCGCCAACCGTGTCGTCTAAACCTCGGTTTTGAGTACGTGTTAAAACTCGGTTTTGAGTAGGTACGTGTTAATTTTATATTTATTAAAATTTTCTGTTTGAATATAAAATAATTCTTGTTTGGCTAAATATTAAATTAGACATAATTAGAGTTAAGTTGTAACACAAATAAAATTACATTTAGATATACTTTATATTATACTAAGGGCCAAGTGCACCAACAATATAATGGATGTTTAAAATAAAATTGGGAGATTACCCATACTAAAATCCATATTTAATTGGCTGTATTCACTCTAATCATCCGTTATGTTGCTGATGAACTTGCACCTAAAGATACTATTGTGACTAACACCTGGATAGTTAGGTATAGCCTGTCATATCATATCCCACTGCTGGGCAATGGCCTCCAATAATTGTTATCCACTATCCAGAGAAAAGTTTTTCTTGATTTTTTCTGTCTACCAACTACCTACATTTCCTGGAATTATAATCAGTTGTGCATTACTTTTTACCCGACTGCGCGACGCAAAGGAGGGTAATGTTTGTTTTTACCCTATTCTGCTACAAAGGTATCTCAGGTATTTTTTTAATACAATTTACATCTCTAGGCAATAAAATATACTTTTTTATAGGGTAAAAATTCATCTGTTAATAAAAATCTATCTTTGCTATGATCATTTCTTATACATTTTACCCCAATAGGGCCCTGAACAACAAGGACATCTACCTCGGTTTTGAGTACATGGAAACTGACCTTCACAACGTGATCAAACGAGGCAACATACTGAAGGACATACATAAGCGATATATTATGTACCAGATGCTGAAAGCCACCAAGTATATACATTCTGGTAACGTTATACACAGAGATCAGAAGCCGAGCAATGTGCTCATTGATAGTGCTTGCAGGTATGTAGTATTTGTAAGAAGAATAGGCTTATTTTACCCAAAAGTATCTGTGGACTTTGGCTTACCCTTTCATCACCCGATTTTGCCTTTTGAGTGCTGCTGATTGGATAACGCGCTAACTTTAGGTCTATGGATATTACCGACAGGTAATCCTCTTTTCTGTTGACTTCTTTAATCTGGACTTATTCTGTTCGCTGGGTATAGTTATTGCGTGTATAGTAAGTAATTATGAGATTTGCATTCATGCGGTATAGTTTCAAATCTAATTTGCACTAAACTAACATTTAATAATATAATAAATAGTTAATTATGTATAAAAAATGCAAAGGGTTAAAACTGTCAGTGAAGGGTAATAACGCATAATAATATTGATGTTATTAATATAATAACAATATACACACACATACAATACACACAATAAACACATACAATATATGTTATTAATATTGGTTTAAAAATAATGTTGATGTAATTTGATTATAATGTCAGCCCAGTGGTATATTCGTTACCGATCGATTCTGGGTTACGTATATCTGCATGTCTTCAGACCACTAAGTGAAATACTTTAGGTCATAACAATAACAAACTATCATAACAAAACATGGTATGGTCATAACAAAATTTTAATAGGTTTGTTCAGTATTGGTAACGAAATTCATGCACGGCGTACGAGATGCTAGCTGCCTTTACGTGACGCGCGCATTCACCATTGTGTGCGTTATATCTTTAATATTTTTTAAAGTTAATGTTTTCGTGTCATTAAATAAATATTATTCTTCTTGCAGGGTAAAACTAGCTGATTTCGGCCTAGCTCGTTCCGTGTCGAGTCTATATTCCGGAGGAGAGGACGGAGCGGATCCATGCCTCACAGACTATGTCGCTACCCGCTGGTATCGAGCACCTGAGATCCTCATCGCTAGCAAGAAGTTAGTATTATTGTACCATACAATAACAGCAGATTTTTTTTTCGCTATTTCATCGTTTGTCTTGCAGTAAAAGTTGTTCATAATGATGACTAAAAAACCTCCGCTAGTGAAGTAGGACCTTATAATATATATAGGATTTAACTAGCAGAATTCATCAAACTTCGGTCATCTTCGCCCTAGCTCGGTCCGTGTCGAGACCTCAGAGCTAAGAAGAGTACTGTTTATATTCAGGTGGAGAGGAAACAGGGTATTTATGGTCAGGGTCTTTATCATATCGTAATGGCATTTTTCCGTCTCAGATAAGGAACAACAAGCATTCTAATCAATTGTTTCATTATGTTCCAGTTACACAAAAGGTATAGACATGTGGTCGCTGGGCTGCATCTTGGGAGAGATGCTGACTGGCAAGCCTCTGTTCCCCGGCACTTCCACCGTCAACCAGGTGGAGAGAATCATGTCTGCGTTGCCTAGGCCTTCTGCTGAGGGTACGTATTTTGTTCTATTGAAACATTGTATATCTTGACAAAAACAGTGATTAGTTTTTTTTTCCTTAAATTAATTACTATAGAATAGTGACTTTATCGATTTGTGTATAGTGGTTAATTAAGAATAATAATTTCATTATCTTCTTTGATAAATTGATTTCAAAATTACGGAATGTTTATTTCCTATATAGCTGACTGTATCTGTTTTAAGTATATTGTTACACATCTTCTAGACATAGCAATCGTATGCAGCGGCTATGGCTCCTCTCTGATCCGAGAGCAAGCCGGAAACATGAACGGCGGCGCTTCTATGACGGCACTACTGTCATGCGCACCACGTGACGCCGCTGACTTGGTAAATCGCTTACTAGTTTTCAACCCTGCGAAGAGACTCAGCGCTGAAAGAGCTCTGGATCATGAGTATGTGGGAAAGTAAGTAGTAAAAGGGTTTTTTTATTTATTGTTACTCTTTTTGGCTAGGTGTACATAGGTGTTGTGTCGCATTACGGTTTTCTGCCGCTAATGGTTATAGCTGCTAACCGTAAAACCGCTTAATAAAAGACCGCCAGTGCGTTCGCTCGTAGGTATTGATTTCTTTTAATCATAAAATCATGCGAGTAAAAACCGCCCGTGGTAACCGTAGTGCGGCCTCAGGCATAATGCAGTCCAGACAATTTATGAAATCCATCCTATCCTATCGCAGATTATCACACATATAAAATTATCCTATAGGTATTATAATAGATGGTGTGATTGCCAGTATCTAAGCGATCAACATTCCAGTAGTTAGTTGCGTTATGTAAAATTTTTCTAAATAGGATCAGGAAGCGCACATGCTTGAAGTTTTACTCTTTTCGATATTGAAAAATCACAACTACGTGCACTTTAGCTTTCGAAAGCTCGCGGTGAAGACACACTTAAAAGGAAATTCATCTCGCTTCTAGGTTCCACCGCGAACGCGACGAGCCAACATTACCGTCAGACGTCCTTCTTCCGTTGAGAGATGACAAACAAATGTCAGTGGATGACTACAGGAACAAACTCTACAGTATCATGGCTAAGGGACATTCACAGCCGTACCATGGACAGCCACGGAAAAGTCATTCTAGGTTAGTAACCAGCATTTTACGATAATTATAACCATTATCTTCTGTATAGTATATAAAAGAAACTGACGGAAATATCAACGTTCTTCTGGTTTGGCAGTGTTATTGGTATTTTAAGTTTGGAAATTGTCAGTAGCTGGCCATTGTGTGAAATTGTACCCGGACGATGATAATAGGCTTACTCATTACTTGTTGTATTGGGTGATAGAAAATTATCTTCTTGTATAACGGGATTTATCATATAGCATAGTAAAGTATTTAACGTTTACGGGATGACAAGCATGGCAGTTACATAAAAAATTGTTTTATATTTCTTCCAGCAATAAAACTCATCCTCTCCCGACAACCACAAGCAAAAGCAGCAAGAGTTTCCACGAGACAGAAATATCCAAATCCTACTCCAAACCCAAACATTTGAGCGCATCAGCCGACCAGAAAGCACGGCCCAAGCTAACAAGGCCTCTCATAGAACGTCCTATGAAAGAATATAGATCCGAACAGAGCATCACTAAGCCCCTACGAGCCACAAAGCTCTTTGAACACCGACACGAATGGATGGAAACCTCATCCAACTGCCACGGAGACTACTTCCAACCAGTCACTAGACAAAGTCCTTCAGAATCCGGTTTCATGAGCGGCGGTAAAAAGTCCTCTGTGCAACACAGGAGGAACTCGACATCTTTTTCTACAGTCACTATAGGGGGGGATGCGGATTATGGTAGCTGTATGGGCAAGCAGAGGCATGGGGTAATAACGGCCAGTGCCTTAATGGATCTCCGAACTAGCATACGGTAGGTAAGCGAACTAAGCGTTAGGTTTGCGAATCTCTTATACTGTTTTTGTAAACTTTAACTCGACTACGGTATACCAAACGTGACTTGGGTATTTTTTTTTTTTTTTTTTTTTAATAACTTATCTTAAAATTGTTTGAACACTTAAGTAACGAGTTAATTTTCGCAAACTATAATTTTTTTTTACTTGCTTACAGTATTTATGATCCTTTATAGCGTCTTTACTACTAAGCCATTTTTAAAGCGGTTATTAATCTTTACACAATCACACTTCGATTAAATGTCATACAATATAAGACTTTTTTTTTCGCCGTAGTCGGGTGATTTGTATTACGTTGGTATTTATATTGAGACTGACATAAGAGGTCTATTTATCCGGAGGTAGATATTGTGTTAGGTTTCGACCTGTTTTTGTACTGAGTTTTTGTAGTTGGAACTCCGTTATTATGTTACGTCTATTTACCTTTTCGCTTTAAAGTGAACCGTACTTACCCCTGATATGGTTCTTCTTAGATGGTTCTTATTATTCTTTAATATGTCAGGGTAATATAGAAAAAATGTGACTTGTTACCTTGTAATAAAATGGTCTTCGTTACCCTGTTACTTTGATTTACTCCCAGATATATCGAGGGTAACAATGAAAAGTTACGTTTATATACTTACGTTTTTTACCGTTAATCTCATCTTCTGTACCCCTTAATAAGGATCTTATTACCCTTTCATAAAACGGGGGTAGTAAGAAATTAATTACCAGTGCATAAAATTTTAAATAAGTACCTAGAGCAATCATTGTGGTGCGGCTCCCACTTTGTCCAGAATCCTTTATGATCTGTCGTTGTTGGCGATTTATTGCCCTTGTCCAAAGACACGAGGTTAGGTAACATTTCAAATGATTATTATTTGCCATTGCGATTTCACAATGCTCCGCGTCGCATTTTTCAGACTGATTCAGATTTCAGTGTTATAATCATTCGGTCGGACCCTACTGTTATATTTGGGTTCTAATAAAAGTTTAAGAAGCGAAAAGGTAAAATTGTATAGACTTGTTAATGAAATAAAAACACTTGATTTGCTCATATGCGAGTACATAGAAAGATTACCTATTTGTTTACCTTCATTTGTACCATTCATCTGTGTTACCAATTCTAGTCATTGTGTTGGTTATTTGTTAAAAGTTGAGTTTATTTACATTTAATGTTTGAATCCGTCCATGTTGAAGACAATACTTGAAGCAGACTATACACGAAATAATATGTCGTCAGATATATTATTGCGGAATAAACTTACAGTCCATTCGCTTATATAAAGTTGGAATAATGTGACCTTTAAAATAGTTATTATACAATAATGTAGCGATCTCCAAACTAACAAATGATCTGACGATAAATTGCGTCATGTATAACTGGCTTAAAGTTGAGTATTAAGATCTAGTTCATATTTTTAGGCTATAAAATTTTAAGAGTGTTTGTTTGCAAAATTGTAATTAAATCCTAAATTTTCCTAAAATGTTATAAATAATCAATTTTCCTGGTCTTAGATTAATATTACTTACACTAACTAGATAGTCGGTGCCTTACAGAATTAGCGCCAACGACCTAAAATTACACTGCCATTATAATAACTACCTAAAAATAGATAATTAGCTAGAAGAATCTAGATATATTGGCTTATTGAAGTGTAAGCCTTATTCTCTTTCTACAGAATAAAAAAACCGATAGACGACAAAACTTTAATAATATTTTAATGAGAAGAATTCCGTAATAAAAGTAAATTAATGGGACGAATTCCACGTCCGATGGTATGATTAAAAGTTAATTCGGCAAAGCTTCGTCAATATTCAGATCCTCCAGATTATCTTGGATGTATATTTTAATACTCTCGAATCTCGATATGCTGAAATAATTATGATGAAAATATCATCTTTTGTTTCCATATTTGTAGAAAACAAGACGGTGTTATCATAACTTTATAGGGCTACAGGTAGGTATTCAAGGTATTAAAAAATCACTTTTTTATTTTGTGGAAAGAATTAATGAATTAAAAAGAGAAGTTCTAAATTAAATGTAATAAATATAGCATTAATTAATAAATTCAAGTATCTACTACCTAATTGCTCAGTAATTTAGATATTAAAGTTACTAGGACAAGTGTCCTTATATTTGTGATCAAATATAACGATGTTGCTGAGTTTGATATTGATTGTAGTACCTAATGTTGTTGACTCAAGGAATGTAAAAAAATAAGATTCGGTAATGGATTGTGTAGAACCGAATGATTTTATGGTAGTATTTTCTGTTCGTATGATTTATACAATAATGTTCTTAATTTACAAGCCTGCTAATGAAAGTATATTTCTTAATAGAACGAAAGTATACACATAAGCAAGCATACGAAAGCATAAGCAACTGGGTACCTAGTTGAATGAATCAACCGCATCGTCACTTACCATCAGGTGAGATAATGGTCAAAGGCTGAAGTAAGAAGAAAATAATGAAAGTAATTTAATAATTCAGCATGGAAACATTCCAAAACTGTTTTGTTCAATCAAAAAGTAATAGGAATTGCATTTTACCTATTTAACATTTTTGGGGTAAACATGAACATCTTTACTGTTTTATATATTATTACCCCACGCTAATTGTATGGGTAAAAGTTCTCATAATATCTCTAACAATAATTAGTATAGGGGTAATATTCATAAGCTACTGAACCTTGAAATAAGCGATCTTGCTATAAATCATACGTGCAGAGAATTTAAAATATTATGATAGATCTATGCCCATGAAGGGCGTAGCGGGCGAAGACACAATTACTAATTTGGTTGGTATGGACTCTTTTGTATAACGTATTTTACATGACGAATAAACGATTGTATGTGATTAATTAGTTTTATTTCTACTTTGTAAAACATTATGTAGGTACCTACCTAAGCGGTTATTACCCGCAAGCTCGTATAAGCGAAATCCTAACACGTCTATGCTCGTATCGTAAAGTAAAAATACATACACTTCGACCACGTTATCCGTGAACAGAGTGATGGCGCTGTTGGCTAAGAAAAAGCATTTTTGACAAGACTTCAACTGTCAAATCGTATGAATTTTTTGTAGTTCCATTTTCTGCCACTTCACAGATAAGTTGGTAGTACTGTACACATACATCTCTGGCTCCCAAGATACAGGCGAACGCCTAGTTTGGGGGCCGCCGTCCAACAATACCACAACAATTGCAATTAGTTAAGTTACAAGATGTTTTAGTTTTTAAATATTCTGTAGGTACACCTAAAATTAAGATCACATACAATGTAACGCAGAATTGAATAAATTTATTACCTACTTATTATATACTTATACTTACATACCGGTCAAACATATAACCCTCTCTATAGTCGGGTAAAAAAACAAAGAGCACTGAGCTGTACACCAAAGAGGCAGAATAGTTAGTAGGTACCTATGGAGATTTTATACTCAAAGTAAGAGTAGTATTTAGTATTTAATTGTATCTGGCTATCAAACAAATATTCCTTCTGGTAAATTCTTCTTAAAAACCCTCATAATGTCAATGATATGTCAAAGCTCGTCAACATTTTGTATCACATTTATTAAAAAAAATAGTAAAATCATAACAATGAAATATATAGTTTTGTTGATAACTAGTTATATTTTTATATGCGTAAATATCAATCATGTTGAATGTAAATGTATGGTACCCGTGCTGTCTTTGGATCAAAAAGCAGTTATTACAGATGAAAATAAGACGAGGGAGAATCTAAAGGTAACATAAAGATTATTGATTGGTTGTCAACAGTCGTTGGAGCGGCTGCGACACCCAAGAATATTAGATAGACCTGGATTTTGCGTCTAGAAGAAAACAGTGAAAACCAAATAAATGGCCTTGAAATAAATCAGTTATTTTTTGCATCTCTTTCATCAGGGTGACCAAGTTTTGAAGTGAAACTTCCATATACATAGACGGGGAGTATTAGGATTTTTCTGTCACGAAACAGCGTTACGGCCGCGTGGAGGGGGTAGACGATATTATTATATTGTCCGTTGAAGTTTCACTTCTACTATGTGTCCCAGGTCCCAGCACACATTTTTTTTATTTGCGTTGGGATATTATTAGGAATTAAGCAAATTTATAGAAATTATTCATAATTGAGCACGTATTTCTTTGCTAATAAAGATAGAACTGGATATTGCATCTAGAAGAAATAACTGAAGGGGAGTTCATTCACCTTTAGGTATGTTTTCCATCTCACTCATACTATAACAACAAGATGAGATCAAAAAGACGACCGATATACAAACTGCATTAACCACTTATTATGCCTATGCTCACGCGTGGCTCAGCTACGGCGTAATCATGTGGGGAAACAGTACCGATGCTCCTACACTATTTATTTTATAAAAGAAATTAATCCGTATACTCACAAACATAAATCAGACTGATAGCTGAAAACCTTTCTTCATAAAACATAAAATACTCACCCTTCCATGCATATACATTTTTGAAATTTGTTAGGAAATAGGTATAAATCATTCTTTACAAGACGCGAAGATAAACATACTGGCCGATCATTAAGGCATAAAAATATGCTAATGCTACCATCTTCCCGCATAACGCTACACTCCAACAGCCCCTATGTAATGTGTATAAAAATTTATAATAAAATACCAGAATCAATAAAAACAGAAAACAGCGAAACAATATTTACAAACAAAATAAAACAAATACTTATTAAAAAAGCCTATTACACGATTAATGAATATATAAACAATAAACAAACATTTCCAATTAAATTAAATGAATAATACTATAAATAATACAATAGTAATAATAAAACGAAATAAATGAATAGATATAAAAAATAAAATAAAAATACATTAAATTCCATAACTATTAGTTAATAATAATTTATAATAAACTAAATACATATTAGGAAATATTATTAATAAATTAAAAATTATAATATGCTATCCATATTTATTAATAAATTAAAGCATTATGTAAACATAAGTACCATCTTCCTATATATACAACAGTAGTAAACATAAGTATCATATTCCTCTCCTATATTTTGCTGTGCCCTACAGGGTCCATGATTGTAACCTACCAAATTTTATTTTTACCACCTTATGTACATTGTGGAATGCAAATAAAGAATATGAATATGAATATATAATTTGCAAGTTACCAGAGTAAAGTAAAAGTTTTCAAGATAGTTGTGCACAAATAGATAGGAATGTTTATGTTGAGGGCCATTTGGTATCCAGAAACTATTTTAAAAGCTTCTAGTATTTTTAAAGTCATCTTTAATCTTTCTGCCTATAAAAAGGATGTGTTGATTGAAATAATTATTTTATGATATTTAAGTTTACCCCAATTTTATGAATGCATTCCTAGGCTGGTAAGACTGATGGTCTGTAAAAATAATAATTTCAATGACATTTAAGACATGTCAACATTGTCTACTTTCTTCCACTTCGAGTGTTTGCTAGGCGATTTCTGAGGATATACTAATTATTTAACAGTGCTCAATCATGTATCGTATATTTAAAGATTGTGGAAGTGTTTGGAACCCAACATCAAACGTTATTTTTCATAGGTAAGTACGCTGATGCCATATTAAAAATTACGCCAATTTGTACATATTTTTACGCAGTTTTAGAAAGATCTGCCTATATTTTTATTTAAAACTGTGTGAAAAACGTTTCTCTCATTGTGAAATGTCACCATTTAGTTATTTATGTGGTTATATCGCATATAACTAAGGAAACAGTCGCATTATTAGATTGGACGTCAAGATAAAATGTTAGTAAACAAAGAAGAGTAGAGTGACCATAAATGATTGCTTGAGGCGGAATTTAACGTGATATGATTTTTCGTGGTTGTGTAATGAGCTACAAGTCCAACTGGAATTCAAAATCTTCAGAAGTTTTCTTGGTCAAACCTGATCATTGATTGCTAACATCAGTGGACTTTCTTAGATGATTGGAAACACGATTGCATTTGTTTCAGTTTTCCAAGCGATCCAGAGAAAAGGCGTAGATGGTGGTATGGTGGTTCAACATACCTTTGAAAGGAAACTTCTATAAATCTGCAAAAAATTGTTGCCTACACTATAAAGCGGAGCACTATGACATAAGGCTAAACCGACTAAAATTTGGTGAAGATCTGATGAAGACTTTCGGAGAAAGACGATGGAACTCCTCAATGGATATCAGCAAATTAGTCGCGATTACTGTAGTTGCATATTTATGTATTATTTATGCCACTCAAAATAGAAAAATAAAATAAACTGTGCTAAAAAGTATAAAATATTTTCTTTAAAAACTTAACAGCTTCTGAAGTAGGGACCTTTAATCCTTCAATGCACCTTAGCTAGGCACTTATTAGTTTTATGAAGTTAGTTTTTACTTATTTTAAAGTTTAATTTATCCATAAATCAACCCGCAACTTTGGACCAAGTGATGACACGTTAAATCTTCACCATGGGTTCACCAGAATTTAGTACCTACCTATTTGGTACTTATGGTTATTGTTTTGGTACCTAACTATTAGCAAACAAATACATGCTCAATTATGAATAATTTCTACTTGCTTAATTCCTAATAATATCCCAACGCAAATAAAAATCTTTGTCACCCTGATGAAAGAGATGCAAAAAATAACTGATTTATTTCAAGGCCATTTATTTGGTTTTCACTGTTTTCTTCTAGACGCACCGTCCAGTTCTATGTATAAGGTTCTTGGCGACACCCAATCAATAATCTATGTTAATGGCTACGTTCAGTAATTAATTTTTCGGTGTGAAGTCACTCGTGCGAATGTCGCTCGCTCATCGGGAATAATGTTCTAGATACTCAAAGGGAATAATTGAACGGCTTGGGGTGATCCGCTGTGCGTTACATGAGTGACCAATCGAAAGACCTCAAAATATCTGTCCCTGAGCGTCAGCGAAGGCAGGTCTGTGGTTGGATCCTATCCTATTGTCTTCCTCTTTCCAGTACCTCCCCTTCATAATGTTGATTGACAAAGACATGGACACGAGTGAATACTGGCGCGAGACTGAGATCCTGTCCCTCGTCAGGAATAACGAAGTGGGCATAGACTACGATAAATGTGAACAAAGTAGTACCCCGGAACACACCGTGGTCCAGATCAATAGTCTGAGATCTGTCAGGCCTATTTGTAAGACCAGAATCGGTAAGAAAAAGATGGTGTATATAGGTACCTAATTAAATTGTACCCGTTTTGGAGAGTTGAAACTTAAGAATAGCAATTTCTAGGTCGTGGTTAGTCAAATGATGAATTTGCCATTTAAGGAACAAGTTATTTTCCCGAATATCTTTTTTCCACATTCACTGCTATTGTTGTAATTCGAGAAAATCTTGTGTCCCATACAGTGGCGGATTTACCAGCAAGCTGTGTAAGCTTGAGCCTAGAGCGGCAGATTTCAGGGGCGGCAAATTTGGGGACCGAATCATATAGAAATTTTTGTAATTAGGTACCTACGTTTGTTGCAAATCAACAAGCATGAACATAAAAAAATATGGTATTTTAATGTCTTGCAGAAAGAATGTCCTCACACATCTTTTCAATGGTTTTTTCCTGAATTGTAAAAGAATAGTAATCTAGGATCTAACAATTTTATCGTAGAAAATAAAGGCGACAAAAATTTTACCGCCTATACTTGAAAAATATGTAGGTAAATCCGTAACTGGTCACATATACGGGACAGAAGATTTTCTGGAAATAGGTGGATAGATATGTAGGTAAATCCGCCACTGGTCACATATACGGGACAATATAGTAGCGCATCTTGTTCACCTGATAAGTTCCCTTTTTCGGTAGCATCGCAAAGTTCAAGGGTGGATAGATGGACAGTCTACAGATTACAATTGCTCATTCCCCAATCTAAACAAGTATATTGATAAGAATATTTCATTACTCTTTTTCATAAATAACTTTTGTATACAGAATTCTTAAACGCTCGTCGCAGCTTCGATGAACCTTGTTTTTGCGAGTTATTCCGTCCAGAAGTCTTCAGAGCTAAAAATCGTACTTTCGTACATTACCATAAATGTCCTTGTTTGACAAGAAGACGCTTTGAAAGTCGCAGGATGTATCCTCCTGTTGTAGTGCGAAAGAATAGGATTTTTGACAAATTGTTTTCGACGACAAGATCGGACCTTGAATTTGATAATAGTATTTTTTTTATATCTTTCAATTATTCATATTTGCGCAGAGACGAAGGGATGCGGACTTCCATCCAAGATTTCTTCATAGCATAGTTTTTATTTTATATTCGAACTAAGTGCGAGAGAAATTACTCAATATGAAATTGATGCTTCACTTTGACCCGCGCTAAATGTGAATTGTAGTATTTTAGTAGATTAGTAGTAGGTAGGTATATTATGTAGGCGATATCGAGAAATCGACAATATCTTACAGATAAATATTTGTATCTAAGATCTATAGAGCGTACTTAGTCTTTGCTTAAACTTTGCTAAGCTTATTTATATCTTAGCTTATACTTAGTCACATGCACTGAATAAGTCAATAAAGAAAGTAGGTGCCTAATTCCAAAGCAAACATCTATGTAGATCCTTACGCTCTATAGATCTCAGCCTAAGTCTCTACTTATTTATCGCTTATCTTGAGATAAGGTACTTTTTACTCCATAAAATTCGATTCGAAAATCGTAATTTAATGGGGCGTTTTACCACCAGTCACTTTTAGAATGAATGTCACCGTTTTCAGTAACTCGCGGTGAAGATAAATATACCTATACCTACCTAATAAAAACAACTAAGTTAGTAGAATAAAAGATGTAAATATTTCATATATGTAATTTGAATATATTTACCTTCACCGCTACCCTCGAGTTTGAATATGTATTCAGTTTTCATACGACTTGAAAACATCTTTTACACAAAGAAAGCCCTTGAATTAGATTACAGGACTCAATGAAGACATTTTTATTCAACATTCAACCTTAAACTCTTTGCTTTAAGTTCTCAAATCCAGTAGTTTATTCAGTAGAAAAGTAAAATAACTTCTTGTTTCTTTTAGATTACCAGCTGTGCCCTCAATGCCCCCATTTTAACAATCACACGGAATGCGAACTGTTTCGGGATTCTTGCAAGTAAAATATTTTCTTTTATAAGTATTACCTACTTTCATTTACCGTTGTTCGACTTAAAATTGTATTTATATGCTATTGCTCTAATACAATCTATTTTATTACCCACCTTCATTTACTGACCTCTGTGATTCCAGTGAAGCTATAACAGTGTAATTTATGGTTTTACTTTGTAAGTGAAAAGAAATCATTTGTAACTAAGAGAAAAATCAAAAATACGTTTTTTTTTTGATAAATTAATATAATCGGTAGGTAACTACTAACTACCTTAATTTATTTATTTACTGGTGTCCTCTCGATTAACAAAACTGTCCAGCAACGCAGCAATAGTTAAAGACTAAAATCCTTGAGTGAGGAAAACAGTGAATACATCATGCTTTTGGTATTAATTTTACATTAAAAAAACTTGATTTTTTAGTTTTTATTTTAGGGTTAAATGATTTATATTCTGTAAATATAACTTGTATCAGAAATGCATAGTCTTAAGAATGTTGGATCAGCCCATCAAACTGAACCATTTTCTCTATGGGACCCACGCAACGTCGTAATCGCGAAAAAATAATCAGTTGTCGCATACGTTTGGGTCGAGTAGGTATTGAAGTTTTGTATGGGACAGCTGATAATTTTTTCGCGAATACGTTGTTGGTCCTATTGAGAAAGTTGTTCAGTTTGATGTTCTGATCCACATGCTTAAATAATGACCATGCATTTTTGTTAATACCTATTTAAATATCTGGTTTATGTAGATACATGAAATAAAGATATATTCTATTCTTTTCTATTACATCATTCCATCACAAGTCATCGTAACTCAGTTAACGAGCGGAAAGCTCGTTAACTGAGTTAATTAATCAGTTTAGTTATGCCCTCGGTTCAAACTGTACTTTGGGGTAAAGAGTTTACTTTTATAGCAAAAAAGTTCTAAGGGTCTTCGCCCACGCTTCACGTGTTTTTATTCCGTCACGTTTCGCTTTTCGGTACAGTCAACGACAAAAGTCGCTGGTCATTGTACGAAGTTTTTACGAAAATTAGCAAGTATACTACTTTTTGTTATAATACTTAGTGTATCTTTAGGCGCTTATCACACTATTATTTGAGGCACTGAGCAGATGACAGATTTTTTGTCCGGCGAACTGCCGCCGACAAGAATGTTCGTGGTTGGTAGTTTTTGCCAATGAGGACACTACTGGGCCACAAGTTTGCTATTTCAATTGTGTCAGAATGGTCTCAGAATTGTTGATTTTTGCAAAATTTAATCAATATCTACAGAACGACACTTAATAACAGGCTTTTATTTCTATTACCTACACAATAGAAGTCAAAATAGGGTGAACGGCACTGCAAAAACCAAAAATTACGGGACCATTCTGACACGTTTGAGATAACAGACTTGGGGCCCAGTTCTTACGGAAACTACGAACAGAATGACCGTCGCGGGCTTTGAGACCGTGCTGTATTTCCTTGTTCGCGGCAATCTTTTGTCGTTTTCATTTTGATCGTAGTTATCGTTAGAACTCTAATGTGCTCACTCCACGAACATTCATGTCCGCGGCTGCCCGCCGGACGAAAAGTCTATCATCTGTTCAGCGCCTCAAATAGTGTATTGTTTTATTGAGGAAAAATAGATAATTATCTTCTTTAATAATACTTAATTTATCACAATTTATAACGTGTTAATCTACTTATGTCGCTGACTGTACCTCTGGGTTCTTACGCAACTAAGCAGCGCCTCGCGAGCTGTTCGCTTGGAGCCCTTTAGGCTTTGTCTTTAGACAAGATGAGAATCATAGATCACATTGCACTGGGCAGTAAGATAAGGTTAAACAAGCTTACGGCCCGCGGTTGCCGTAACCTATGAACCCTTGCAACACCAGGAGCATCACCCGCGAGTTGCCGACCCTACTACTAGCTACCCTAGTGCCAATACGATGGCACTAAAAGTGACCTCTACTGCTAACACGACGCTTCCCCAAGGAGCACTGGCGACCTTACTCACCATCAGGAACATGAACTCCTACCGGTGAAACTCACCAGTGGCCCACTTTCAGCACCTGCTGGTGGAATTCGGGAACTCTTAAAAACCGCGTCGAAGCCACAACGGTGCCACGCCGATTAGGGCATATGTTGGGGCGTGATACAATTGAAGGTTTTTTTGTGATCGTGATGTCTAATGGTGGTTTCCACGCCATCTCGGCCCACCGCACCGCGCCGTGGGAACAGTGCCGCTCATGCCCCGTCAGATCCGTCACGTGTCAGTAACTTCAAAGGCACGGCGAGAGCGCGCGTGTAGACGTTAATAAGGAGTCGTCGAACAAAATAATATTAAAAAACAAATGAGTCGTTCGCGCTACGGGCCGCCTCGGGCCTGTGCCCGTAGAGGCGCGGTTTTGTCCATGGCACGAGCATGCCCGTACAAAGAGGCGAAGCGCGGGGCGGCCCGTGCAATCACAGGCTATTGGAAGCCACCATTATAAATGTACTTTCTTTCTTTCTATATATATTATATTTTAACAGAGAGCGCAGAGTCCACCCCTCAGAGTACCGTACTTACTGTGACCGCAAGTACGGCAAGTGGCGAGCCATGTTCGTGCCGGCTGACTACACGCAGTGCCGATGTTGTGATGAATGTATATTTTATAGAGGTGTGCCATCCGTCTTAGTCTTATCGATCTAGGAAAGGTCCTCTTTCCTGCTACTGTATTATCTGTAGATATACTATGCAGGTTGGAAGTTTGAGATGGGTAGTAAGTAAGAGGTACCTACTTTAAAATGATTTTTATAATTTTTACAATTTCTGAGATTGATAGTACCTACTCTTGCCGCATTTGTTCTTCATAACAAATGGGATCGATTCATTCAGAATATTGCCCCTTTTCTCTTACCTACAATATTTTAACAATCTGAAAATGATAATCGATATGTCTTCAAAAAACATGAACAGTCTCCTAAGAACGTTTCCTTGTAGCTGCAAAGGTTAGGCTGCTTTTACTGCCTCATCTCAAACTTCCAATCTGTATAACCTAACTGTCAAAAACCCCCGACTACAACTACCAACGTACTCATTCAATATCAGTATAATCACAATTTACGATTGTTTCAGAATTGGACCAGTCTTGCATCGAAGATGAATACAGCTTTGACACTGAAGAATTCTTGCCTGTAATTACGTTAGGTTTGTATAATATAATTATGGTTCTACTCAGTGGTGGGTTTACCAGCAGGCTGAGTAGGCTGGAGCCTAGGACGGCAGTTTTAGGGGAGGCCAATTTGGGGTCAAAATTTAGGCATAGGTACCTAACGTGACCATTTATTTTTTTGCTCAAAACGGGACCTTCCTTTTTCCAGCAATATGTAGTTCATAATTTTGTTTTGTTTATCACATCAAAGGTTTATAATAAAATAATTAATAGGTAAACAGACTTGTTTAATTATTTTTTATTTTTAAAGAAACAAATTTGTTTAATAATTCTAAGTGTGAACAAAAATCCACATTTATTCATAAAAGAAAAGAGCCCCGTTCTACTGCCTGTTGCAATTTTGCCAGGCAGACATAAATCCCTACCTATCTACCTATTTAATTTAATTATTATGGGAAGAAATTTTATTTTTAGAAAACGACGCTAGCTGGAAACCGGGACAACTTCGCGTCCCGAATGTTTCTTAGAGTACAGCGGGACAGAGTATCGAAAAAAAGGGACGGTCCCGTTCAAAACGTTACGAATGGTCACGCTAGGCATACCTTACCCCGCCTTGATAGTAGTACATGATGGAGCTTTTATTATCTCCGAAATATATCCAAAATATATTTCTTGTGCAATCTTAATTAAATCGTTGCGTTGTGAAAATAATCTAGGAACTGACACATCGATCCCCTAGTTCACAATCAATTATCTACTACTCGTAATTACGAGAAAAGGGTGGTGCAGTTAGAACTATATACTTATATATCTTTTGTCGCTAAATAATTAATGATTTCAGTTTCTAATAGGTATTTTGCCATTAAATATATATTATCTTAAACCGGGAACCTTGGCATGATGACCACCAATTACTATAAGTAAAACTCTCTGGCTGCAAGCCAAGAATATGCTAGATCAAGCTAAACTTTATCATAAATGTTCCAGATTTCAGGGCCGGTTGCAACCCGTATTGGGGTCATCCGGAGCAAGAGTTCAGATCTCTGAGATGCGATAAAGTGTTGCGGAGATGTAAGTAATAAGCCAGTAGGTACATACTATAATATACTTATTTATAACATATATTTAAACATACATTTATATTTTGACATACGGTCAAAAACCCCCGACTCCAACTAGAAAAAGAGCTGTAACTTTTGAACGGCTGAACAGATTTTCATGAAACATAGCTAAGATGATACCTGATTAAACTAGCTTTCAATACAAAAAAACTGCATTGAAGTCGGGCATCCGTTTTGGAGCTACGATGCCCCAGACAGATACAAGATACCCATGCAGATACACACTACAAACTATTCACCACACCCCTTCTAAACACCCCTCTATTTTGTCGGGGGTCAAAAATAGGGATTTTAATAACATTGTCATACCTTTAGGTGTTCCTGTCTCAGTGCCTCAGTTGCCGAATGAAACTTTGAATATGTAAGTAAAATGTAACTACTTGTAATTTAAACTAATCTATACTATACTAACTTATTAAAGCTGAAGAGTTTGTTTGAACGCTCTAATCTAAGGAACTATCAGTAGGATTTGAAAAATTATTTTTGCATTTGGTAGCCCAGTTATTGAGGAAAGTTATAGGCTATTTAACATCACGCTACGACCCTTAGGAGCCGAGCAAAAAGAACAAATTAATTAAACGGTGGATGAAACCGAGGTCATAGCTATGAAAAATAAAACTATAAGTAAACCAGTTCACAATAATACATAGAGAGTGACTAACGACCTTCCCTTACGCGCGGCGAGTGACGTCATCAATCTTCATGAAAGAATCCATAAATAAAAACAACCCTCGATATTAAAAAAGAGGGTTCCAACCATAGACGGTAAATAAATCTGAAGGTACCGCCGCGCCGTTGACATTTGGTTTTAAATGAAGCTAACATAATAATTATAGTGTTTTATACTTTATTTTGTCCTAACTTCCACTTTAGTTTCTTTATAATAATATTTACATATTAAGTATAACATACATTTAAAAAAAAAATTAAATAAAGGAAAAACCGGATTCAAGATACTAAAAAGTATAAAATAATTTTCAAAACTTAATGCTGCTTAAAAATAATTAGCTATTAAGTTTTTTAAGAAAATTATTTTGTAGGTACTTTTTAGTTTCTTGAAGTCGTTTTTACTTTTTTTGAAGTTTATTTTATTTTTCTATTGTGGTATAAACAATACAGAAACATGCGATTACAGCAATCGCTAGTGATATGCTGTTATTCAAAAGTTCCATTGTCTATTTCCGAAGGTCTTCATCACATCTTCACCAAATTTAAATGGGAGAGGACCTCGAGAATACCCCTTCAAACAAAAAATAATATTTCAAAATCGGTCTGCAATGGCGGAGCAATCGCGTAACAAAGTAAAGTGTTTTAGTTGCAGAGTTTTGTGTAATTTTCCAAGGATCCGTTCATTCATTATTCATAAATCTTTTCATTCCAATAAAACTGTTACAAAAAGAATTGCGTTTTTGTTAGTTCATTTCTACACACTTTTTTTTGTAGTCGTCGTAGCTACCGCTACGAGGCAGCTACGAACGAAGACTGTCCAATCTCGTGCCGCGGCTACGAATGCCAGGGCGGATTGGTCGGGGAAAATTCATGCGTTCCCGGCGGGTTCCTACCTGACAAAGAGCAGTGTAACTGCTGTGGAAGATGCAGTGTATTTCATCGTAAGTGATTCTATGTAGCTATCCCTATCTCTCTCTCTAACGCTGGATATTCTGCCCCGGTCTGGTGAATAGTGTGGGAGAAAGAGTGCGTTTTGGCGATCTGTTTCTCATATGATTTGATTCACATAATAATAACGAAATGGCATCTACCACCACCACGATTTAATACCTTAATTATACGGAATCCTACTGTGAATGAATGAAATATTAACCATTACTTACACCTACAGAATTGAACGAAAAGTGTGCCGAGTTCAAGAAGACGTTTCAAAAAGTTAATGGCACAGTTGAAATAGAGGTATATAATATGTTTAATAATAATTTATAAATTATATTATTTAGTAAACAAATAGTTTTTTTTCGCGATGTCGTCTTTAGTCCCATAGTAAAAGTTATTCATAATGATGAGTACAATAATCCACTAAAGGCATCGGTACTAGAAAAGTAGGGCCTTAATATTGACCGTTTTATTTTGTACTACATGGAATGAAAGTCATATTTTATATGGCGGGCCTCATCATACCATACTAAACCGGCATCAGCACGAATCTGACGTCAGAATTCCGTTCTCAAGCGGCTGAGTTCACATTCGCGTGTCACACTGTAAAATTTCAAAATGTCAATCATTTTCGCTGAGAAACTGTACAAATTGGTACAATCTCTCAAGCCCACTTTATGAGAATTAAAAGAAAATCGACCTTGTATTCTTTCTCGAACAGGTAGAGGAAGAGTTCTTAGAGCCTGGCTGTGATGACGGGCTGGTGTGCAGACAGGGCCGGTGCCAGGACATACACACGGTGCACTCCGGAGTGGGGGCTCGACGGAAGAGGGACGAGCAGGAACAACTTGCTAATGGTACAGGAGTTTTAACTATATTTGATCTAGCGCAGAAGGGAAACGGCTAGTCCCACAGAATATCGACGTTAAGCAGCAGTATGTATATTGTATACTGTTGCGTTTAGGTCGGTGAGTGTGGAGTGCCGGAGGACTAATTTCTCCCTTAGTTTTCTTCTTCTTTCCCTCCTTTTTTCTAACACCATCCTAAAAGGTCGTCAACGCATCGGTGTCTCCGCTGGTGTTGCGGATGTTCATGGGCGGCGGTGATCACTTACCATCATGTGAACCGCAAGAACGTTTGATCCGTATTACACAAAAAAAAAGTCTTCCATAGATAGCGCCAGCTCCACCATTTGTACAACCGGCAATATTTCCATACACTGGGAGGTCAGCTTTCAAAAGTATTTCCATCGAGTTCTTTGCCGGTTCTTCTTCATAGGACCTACTATTTGGAACCGCGCCCCTAGAGTCTCGACATTTCTTAAGTGCCTGTATCTGGTTTACATGAAATAAAGATCTATTCTATTCTATTCTATTCAGCTTATACTGAAAATGTATAGCTTCATATGAAGCCGTGCATACAGCAATGCTCTTCCGGGAATACAGGCATGATGCTATGACGCTAGTTAATGTTCGTATGTCCAGAGCCGTGCAAGCGGGAGCTAAAGTATTTCAAGAAGAAGTACGGTCCTGAAGGTCACATGCACTTCAACGCGCCGCAGTGCACGCCGCTATGGTTATACGCTCCTGTACAGGTATCAATCATCATAATCTATAAAGGACTTCTTCGACTCCTTAAGAGGATATGCGGGTGGTCTTTTCTCCATAAAAACGCTCTCGCCAGTATTCTTTCTGGTTTATGATCTTAAAGCAATGGTTTTTTACAGTAAAATAGATATTGTTCTACGTGTATGTCCTATGTTTGATCTGCAGTTGTCCTTATCGCACGAACGGACACCGAGCGCTCGCAGAGCGACAAGTTATAGTTTCTTCAAATACCTAATTTTAAAAAGTCTCTCTGCCCGCTTTTCCTCTTAAAGGCTTACTAAAGGGCTCTCCGCGCCCAGCAATATGCTGAGCTGTCTACCCTTTCGGCATAGGCATACTTGACAACATAATGCAATATTTTATAATGATTATTTTACTTTTATTTTCCTATTAATTTTGTTATAATACGTGTCTGTTTTTAACACGCATTTATTAGCTTCGTCTGTAACTATGTGAAAAATTCTTGGAAGTTAAATTTGACCCACTTTCCAGTTTCCGATTGAATGATGCGTCCAAAAATTGTTTCTGTTTTTATTTCTATGCAGTGTC
This sequence comes from Allophyes oxyacanthae, assembly GCA_932294325.1. NCBI lineage: Eukaryota > Metazoa > Arthropoda > Insecta > Lepidoptera > Noctuidae > Allophyes > Allophyes oxyacanthae. Next base: position 8,374,988 of record OW028632.1, on the reverse strand, counting down.
GCCGCTTCGTGTGTTACTGTGCCTTAGAAGACGGCAGCTTTATTTTAGGCATCAAAGTGCCTCGAGTTGAAGTATCTAATATGAATTGTGGTAAGAAATGGATTTGTTCGTGTAAAGCTACTCTTCTGGTATGTGACCTAACCGATAATAACCCCCGACTTCCAACTAGAAAAAGAGCTGTAACTTTAGAACGGCTGTAATGATTTTCATGAAAAATAACTAAGATGATTTCCGAATAAACTAGCTTTCAATTTTAAGAAATGCATTGTAATAGGTCTGGTCTGTGGCATCGTAACTTCAAAACGGATGTTTTGAAGTTACGATGCCACAGACCAGACACACAGATACACACTACAAACTTAAAACACCCCTCTTTTTTGTCGGGGGTTAAAAATGACATAAACTGTCGAATAGTTATGATTCGTAAATGTCAATCTTCTCTCTCTATCTCTCTGGCGATTGTAGATAGCAACTTGTCTAAGGGGCAGAGCTTTTTCCGTGTACATTTGTACAGCTGACCTCTCATTGTAAGGAAAGCCTATACAATTCGAGGTCAGCTTATACTGGAGCTTAATATGTAGCCGTGTGTACTCCACTCACGGATATTTAAATCTATATCTGTGACTCCACCTCATAATAATGTATCCTGTCCTCACACAGATTGCGCTCGTGAGAGATGTCGCACCGGTTCTGACGTAGAGTGTGATGGGTACGGCAACTATAAGGAGGCAGTGTTCACCCCGCACCTCGATGAGTGGAAGACTGGTGATGAGAAAATAGAAGGTTCGTGTTTCAAGATTTTTTTAATGTTATAGATCAGCGAAAGATCTTGCGAGCCACCTGTGGTAAGTGATCATACCATCCATGAACATCCGCAACCTAGCGATTACGGTAAATTTTAAACCGACTTCAAAAAAGGAGGAGGTTCTCAATTCGACTGTATGTATTTTCTTTTTTTTTTGTATGTTTGTTACGCGATTACTCGGCCAATTGCAGACTGATTTTAAAAATTCTTTTTTTTTGTTTGAGTGTGTATACTCTCGAGGTTGGTCCCATTTAAATTTGGTGAAGATCTGATGAAGACCTTCGGAGATAGACAATGGGACTCTGGAATGAAATACAGCATATCACTCGCGATTTCTGTAATTGCATGTTTATGCAACACAAAATAGAAAAATAAAATAAACTTTAAAAAAAGTAAAAACCGAATTCAAAAAACAAAATAATTTTCATTAAAAACTTAACAGCTTCTGAAGTCGGTGCCGCTGCCAAGCTAGGTGCATTGAAGAATTATAGGCCCCGACTTCAAAGCTGTTTAGTTTTTAAGAAAATGATTTGATACTTTTTAGTTTTTTGAAGTCGGTATTTACTTTTTTTTTAAAGATTATTTTATTTATACTACACCTGCTCCGAATTTTTTTAACAATGTCGGTATGAGACTATCAACGACGATTTGTTTTTATTTTCTGTTGTAATAATTTTTCTTTCTGTCTTCATAAGATTATTAATTGTTGTCGTACAGTGGCCCACTTGAGCTCCCCGCCGTCCGTGGTCGAAGAAGTGAACCCTAGCACACCAACTGTTGATATGGCTGTGGTGTCATGATGAATACATAGCACTGATTGATTATATTTTATGTGTTTTATTTATTGCTAACCCAGTGTAGAGACAAGAGTCCAACAGCTGATTTACCAGTGGTGGATCTAGCCCCCTTAAATTGCCAAATTTTTGACCAAAAAATAAAGTATATTTAGGTGTGAGACGTTAAACATTATTTGAAAAGTTGAACAGTATTTAATTTTTTCAAAGATTTATATTTATCAGAGCTCTTCGCAGTTTGTGTTGTTTGACGGGAGTTAAAAATATTATAAAACTAGTAGTTAGTTTTAACCGAATTGCATACTTACTAACAAGGAATGTAGGTAATATACTCACCTACAGCGCTTACTAAATAGTACCACAATGTATCTATTATAACATCTAACTATACTACGGAATTGTAGCTCCAGCATACAAAGTGTGTATAACATTAGGTACTAACGAGACTGAATACCTAGTAAGCTACTAGTAAGTCATAGTAAGTAGGTACCTATCTGACATTTAAGACCTAAGGTTACACGCGTAAAATGAAATGTCCGCAAGTCTCGTCCTCGGCCAAACTCTCAATGCCATTTTAATTTGGCAAGTTTATCTTCCGCGTTGCGCATGCTCGGTCGTCTAACAGCTGTTTTATTATCAATAACCATAGACTTATTATCTAAGTAACAGGACTGTGCACTCTGCTAAAACAGCGAGCCACCTGAGATAGTTACCACAGAGTAATTTTATCTTGCTCTATTAGAGTGACCATAATTTTGTGCATCGAGTGAGACGTTGTCATTTTTAATTTTCCTGGGATGACTTGTGATGTAATGACTTGTGTGTGACTGAATTTGAAAAATAAGTTACGCAGATACCTTTAAAAAAATCGATGAATTTTGGAATTATCGGGGTGGGCTCGGTCTGTCATTGTTTAATTACATGTAACTACACTAGTAAATATGGTTAAATATATCCACTCCGCATTTAGTACCCATATCGTAAACAATAATTATGTAGAATCAATTTTCTAATTAAACAGTTTTCTTAATCTTCCTTGATTTCTACAAACTTAGATATCAATAAAATTCCGTTTTACCAAGGATAGAAAATCTTGGACCATTTATCTAATAATGATAGGTCTGTTTTATTTGCCCACGGATGCAAGGGACGGACGGATGGTTTTATTTAAAGTGGTACCTAATAGTTTCACACATCGATGGTTTCACAGCATTGCACTATCACCGCCAATACCAATAAGGTATGCGAAACATGAAATGAATATAATATAAAACATGCAGTGCTACCTGCATGTTTTATATTATATTCATCTCATGTGGCGTGCACTCCGTGAAGAAAAAAGACACCTGCCTGCCTACTAACCTGCCTACCTTAAAAAAAATAGTATTGAATAATATTATAATAATTACATTAATTGTGTATAATATCAGTTAATTTAAGTCTTAGAGTAAGGTGGCCAATCATAAAAAATCATTTAACTTGACAATACAACAAGTAAGCTATTTTTACCTACACCGTAAGAAATGTCTGTGCACGCCACTGGCAGGTAGGTACTTGCTACATTTCGTTTCTACACACGATATTAAATAACATCTCATACATAGCATCACGTCTATGTATTCCCCGAAAGTTTAGGCAGAAATGTAATACTATTGTACATCCACATTCCGCCGATACCGTTGTTATGTAGGTCCTATGTAATAGAAAGAAAGAAAATAAATTATTTTTTTGCACAAAGGACACAGGATAGTAAAATAAAAATATAAAAACGTAAAAAAACTTTTAACGCAACTATACAATAAAGTTTAAAAAAAACAAAAAACACGCTTCTGAAGGTGCCTGCAAAGGCCCAGTTGAAATAAAAACCTTCGGCTTCGTCCTCAACTTTGGCTTCGGCTTCGGCCTCGCATCGGCTTTGACTTTGACTTCGAATTGCACTTTGTCGTCGACTTTGACCTTGACTTCGATTTTTCGTATTCTTCTCAGCAAACCCTTTCATTTGATACCTATATCATGGGAGTGCTTATTAATTAATTAGTCCGCCATCTTTGGGAGCCTGCCATATTGGATTTAGAATGACGTAACTTAGCTAACCATGCATTGTCATCTAAACTAAACGTGTATGTAAAATTTCAGCTCAATCGGAAACCGGGAAGTGGGTCAAATTTAACTTCCAAGATTTTCTTACATGTTAGTTAGTTTTTACTTACAGGTGAAGCTAATAAAAGCGTGCTAAAAAGACAGGTTAACATAAACAGTATTATTTCGTAGCTATTAATTAGGCACTGCAGTCGGGTCGGTACATTAGTTAATGTCTTTCGTGAACATGACTTATTGAAGTCATCTGGCTTAAAATGATGACTGGCATCGCCACCGAATTTTTCCCAAATTTTACAGTAATCAAAATTTTTAGGATGCCGAAATAGCGAACTAATTATAATTAATAATTATATTTTAAAATTTGTCATTAATTTAATTAATATAGTGAAATCGTAGCACTAGTACAAACCCAAAGTCCGACAGTAATATGTAAATATTGTCACCCTATCAGCAACTAAGACAAATTTTGTAAAATTTCATTATATTCAAGGTTACCCGTGGAAGGATATTATTACAGCCAGAATATGTTGCAATTCCACAACCTTTCACGCATCACATTCACCATTTTTGTAAATAAAATATTAAAATACGATTAAATATTAATTTAGTACCGTCAACCTGTCACAAATTGAATGACACGAGCTTTTTTTGAAGTTGTCATAATACAGTAATAAAATCTATCATAAAAGTACGGAGGTTTAGTTTTTTAAATAATAAGATTACGAAAAAAAATTATGATGATAAATTTGTTTATATTTAAATTTAAAAAAAACATTGTACATCTGGCAAGATAGTAAATTCATTATTTTAATAATTTTTGTGTACGATTCCAATCTTCGTACCAAATCTACTAAAATGTACCAACTTCTATCCTGGCAATTGTTAAAACGAGACACACAGCTCCGTGGTCGCTCTTTCTAGAGGGTCTCGTCTCCTTTTACTTCAAATACAATTCTTAAACGATTGTGATAAGGTCTGTTTTTCTTTGCGATATTTTGCTTATTGCTTGTTCTAGTTGTAGGGGGGAGCCCTACTTATTATTTCTATGTCAATAACATAACCAAACACTTCCAATTTCAAACACGACATGATAAAGAACCCAGCCAAAATGTTGAGGAGAAAATAAATCGTTGAGGTGAAATGATTAGGTTTTTAGAGTGTAGCGTCGGTCATTTAATAACCTTCACCTAGCGGCTGAAAGCGGGTATTTCTGGGCGCCCTCGTGACGTCTCGTGTCATGCTTACAGTCAAGTGTTGCCAGTTGAGGAATATTGCACTGTTATGGGTAAATTGACAAATATTTCAGCGTATGAATGAGTGTAGTTTCGTTCAGAGTGTAATTTGGCGAAATTTTCTGTACAAAATAGGAAATTTAATTATTTTATTTATCATCATCAGCCTGTACGAAGTGTGAGTTATTGTTCTCATCATTATGAACAATTTTAGTATGGGAACAAATCAAAAATCGCGATAAAAATATCTGCTGTTCCATACAAATAATTCAATGTTACTCGACTAAATGTATGGAACAGCAGATTATTTATTTCGCAATTTCATTTAGTTCCCATAATAAAAAAATCACAATGATGAGTAGACACTATACCTACTTACACCACCTTTCGGCTTTCGCATATACTATTATAAAAATAATATTGATAGTATATTATACTAGCGACCCGTCCCCGGCTTCGCACGGATGCAGTTTCTCTACTATCCTTACATTAAGTGTGAAAGAATATAAAGAAATATAAACGATACTCTTGAATCACTCTATCTATTAAAAAAAAAAACCGCATCAAAATCCGTTGCGTTTGCGTAATTTTAAAGATCTAAGCATACATAGGGACAGACAGCGGGAAGCGACTTTGTTTTATACTATGTAGTGATTATTATCGCTTAATGGAGATCAACTTCGAAGCCCTATCTATAGCGCCCACTTGTATAGGTCGTCGAACTACCTGACTGAATTTATGAAAAGGAAAATTCGTTCACGATCTAGAAACACCGCGGTTGCATCGGGCAGTCGATATAGCGCGCGGGAACAGACGCGCGGCCGTATTCAGCGCTCCGTTTATATATTTTACGAATAACACAGACTTGTGTTGAGTGAAAAATGCCTAATATCATAAACGAAGTTAAGTTAGACTTCAAAGATGTGTTGTTGAGACCAAAACGCAGCACTCTACGAAGCAGAAATGACGTAAGTGACATATTATTTTTTTAATTTCTGAAACGTTAGATCATGATCAAGGTTTTGTAGGAAATGCCTATTTGTGAAATTTTTACTGACTATTGATTTGTTCTATATAGATTATATAAATATATTATAATAATAAAACAATTGCCGAGGGTTTAAATATTTACCTAGACGTAAACTATGTCTACGCTACGCATCTATTTTGGTAATAAGTTTTCAGTAACCTTGAATAAAAACTCTGTACTGACGTTACGTAAAAAAAACTATTTACTATTTTTTTTCTTTAACCAAGGAAATGTAAATTCCTGCGTTTTAGACATCGATGCGTTTTATTATTTTGCTGTAGGCGTTTAGCTTGCAATCTTAGTTAATTTGTTGCAAGACAATATAGCATTTTGCGCTATTTGCAGTTTATACAATCTTGAGTTGTTTGTACTTTGCAAGTACTCTAAAGCAGGAAATAAGGATCATTTCTGTTACTAGCGGTCATTGTGTTGTAATTTTATTTCCTGTATTTCGATAGACTAGTTTTGTATTTTGTAGTTGTATTTCCTAGTTCTTGGCGTATTTCCACAGTATACTACATCCCGAAGCATTGGCCTAAAAATCATCTCTACCATCAGGTAGAAACATCGGTGCTAAATGGACTATAGTTTTAGTAGCCTAAGGATTAAACGCTTACTTTCCATGCAGGTCTGAGTTCGAACCCCGCTCGAGCCTCTGACTTTTAGAACTGCTTTGCACTGGATAAGACTGGTCTTATAACAATCTTGATCCAGCGTCTCCATTTATTATTTATTAATCTATTGTGATTATTAAACCAAATTTTATGGACTACCTTGTCTAAAATAAAATGTTTCGATTTGATTTGATCAGCTATTTTCCAGATAGGCTGGGAACAACATGAATTTTCTAATAATCTCTACATAGGTAGTATAAAATAAAATCGCTTTCCGCGTCTCTCTGTCTGTATTTCCGCTAACGCCTCCTAAACCACGCAACGGATTTTGATGCGGTTTTCACCATCAGTTAGATAATTTTTCACGAAAGGTTTATATGTTTATTACTTTCATATTTAATGTAAGGATAGTAGAGAAATTGCACCCGTGCGAAACCGGCGACGGGTCACTAGTTCTCTTATAATAATTTATAAGAAAAATAATTAATCCTCGGTCTAGTAATCCCTGTATTGTTAACTACGTTACAAACATATATAACACTCGCAATATAAACACAGTCTCGTACCAAAAAGCTTTTAATAGCTATACAAATATTTGTTCCGTGTGGGGATCGAACAAAACCTCCCCGGCGTCAATTGGGTTACATAAAGAGTATACGAATATATTATATATATACATATAGGATAATGCAACAGACACGGCTAATTTTGGGCTAGAATAATCACCTCTAGCGCCCCAAAGTAGACACGATAGATAATCTAGAACCTGACGTGAACGTGAACTGGTTTCGCCTGTCGGAACTGGTCAGCTTGTAACTGCCATGGCAATTGTATTCAGAGGCAAATCATTATTGTCCAATTCTTATTTTTTATTCACATTTAATTACATTATTCTCGCAGCTTTTACCACAACATTGTACTGATCAAGATTGTAATCTATTATTTTAAAAGAGTTTCCTTGGAGATTCTTGCCGGTTCTTCTCCATAGGTTCTACTATTTGGAACCGCGCACCTAGAGTCTTGACATTTCATAAGTGCCTGCATCTGGTTTACATGAAATAAAGATCTATTCTATTCTAGATATTGTTTGTTTACGATGATGAAGACTAATCTTGAGTGGTATTAGCGTGACGTGTGGAGTAGATCCATGACGGAATCGTGGCCAAAATTGGTCACAAGTTTGGTAAAAGACCGATGGAAAAATGGGTCGATGATATAGCGCAGCTTGTCGGAAATGTATAGGACAAGAAAGCAATGAAGAAGAAGCAATGAAGAGTATCCTCCCTTTTACGCTAGGCTTATGCATGTCTGTGTAGACAAAACCTGTAAATGACACGAAGAAGAAGAGGACTTCGTGATTTGATACTCCCAGTGGAGATTTAAAAAATATATAATATAGGGGGCAAACGAGCTTGCGGTTCATCTGATGGTAAGTGATCACCGTTGCCCATGAACATTCGATACACCAAGGCATCGATGCGTTACCAACCTTTTAAGGATCGTATTAGGAAAAAGGGAGGAAAAGGAGATGGTAGGGGACTAAGGGAGGAATTGGGCCTCCTGCGCTCCACACTCACCGAACGAAACGCAATAGTATGCATACTGCTACTTAACGCCGATATTTTGAGGGAGGGTAGTACTTGCCCGGTCGTGTCGGTTGGGCAACAGCAATCACATTGACTCGAGTACAACTTTCATGCAAAAATCTTCCTTTAGGAGAAACATCTGTAGTTCAAACACACTACTACGAAGACGGTCATTCTTGGATCAAAGTGAAGTTAACGATTAATCATTAACTGGTTGCCTGCCATCGCTGTTCGTGTCGGGCACAGGTGTCGGGGCACACAGTAGCATATGGGTACAGAAATAGAACTTTAATGGTTTCTGGTCGATTTAAGAAATACAAACAGCTTTTCTGTTGTCTTTCTAAACGAAAAGGTTAAAACAAACTATAGAAACACATCATGCCCCATTATCGCGTGTTACCGATTAAAAATCCATAAAGTAATAATGCCTATATAAAATACCATGACGTCTGTACCGTACCTCTCCGTGTCGTGATCCACCATCATTAACCTTCGCGTCTTTTACATAACGGTCCCAATTGGAATGATCCTTTTACTGAAATCAATGGTTTTGTACCCAGCTAAGGTTTTCGAAACGTTCAAGGACAAGTTTTGTGATATCCTTGTTGGCAGCAATCTCATAGATATATACGCTGATTCACTTCCCAAGTTCCGCAGGGTCATGGGTGGCATTGCTGCGTAGTTGATTGGTAAAGTACATAATTTATTATAATAAACTAAACGTAAATGTACCACTTTGTAATCTCACTTTATTCACTTTGTATCTGTATACTATGTAACGTCTTAGATTAGTTTTCTTTTACACCTTATAATATTAGTACAAGCGGTGCTTACCTGTAAGAAATTGTAACACTTGACTTAGATATAAGTACGATTTTTGCAATTTTACTGGTGTTAACATTTGTTGGAGCAAATAAAAAAAAACCACTGGTCAATAATTAAGACCTGTGAAGGAGCAGCCCACAGAATTAGTAAGCTGAAGTGGTAATAAGCCGGCGATATTAGCCGTAGTACCGATGACCGTTGGAGTAGACGTGTTCTTGAGTGGAGACCGCGAATCGGCAAATGTAGGGTAGGACGCTCTCAGGATAGGTGAAGCGGCGATTCACAGTGTGGCTGGTAACAGTTGGATCAGAGTAGCCGACGATCGAGCCAGTTGGCGTGCGATTAGAGGGGCCTATGTCCAGCAGTGGACTGCTACAGGCTGATGATGAATGTTACTTTATCGGAATCATTTCAATTTTGTCAGGTCAATGTCGATTGTGCAGTATGTTATTACCAACTTTTTTTAATACAATGTACCCTATTTTATCATTGTTATAAGTCTATAAGGCCTGAATTCCTCCTACGCTGATGTCGGTCGCGTACCGTAGGTCGCGTAGGACATCCAGTGTGGCATCGGCAATTTATGCACCGCTGACATCAGCGTTGCAATGTGATGCTGTGTTGAACACAATGTGGATTCGTACGCACGACCAACGTAACGTAACAACGTATCAGCGTAGGAAGAATTCAGGGCTAAGCTTTCCAAACAATAAATAAATAAAATCTCTCTGCTCGATAACTGGAGCAACGCAATGAACATTAATTGAAATGTCAGAATAAAGCGATTCCGATTACGTAAGTGAAAAATTATAAGGGAGAGGTCGAGGCCCCGACTAGTTCCGAGCCGTAGGTTCTATCGGCGAAGGAAAATAATCGTGACGAAACCGGCGCAGGCGTGGCGTGCCCTAGAATCAAAGTTGAAAGACTTGTGACATCTATCAATACGCATTGGGCATTAATGGTTAGAGTTGCCAGATGACAGGAGTTTTCCTAATATGTCAGGAATCTATCAATCAAGAACAATGTGAATTAGTCAGGAATTTTTGAAAGAAAAATGGCAAGTTCCTGACTTCAATTTAGAGCGGAAGTAGGAAAAAAATCTAAAAAAAAAAACCATAAAAAAACTTAAAAAATCAAATCTTGTGAATAAAATAAAATAATATTCAATTAACAGAAATATCCGCCCATGAAACTTTTCATTGGCAAATATTGCTTTCAGCAACTGTTGGTATTTTAACATCCGACAAGTCTGCATAGTGCAACTAACATTATCATAAAAAGTCAGGTTTGCTAAATAATCAAGGATTTTTAACCCCCGACAAAAAAGAGGGGTATTATAAATATGTAGTGTGTATCTGTGTTTCTGTCTGTGGCATGGTCGCTCCAATACGGATGGACCGATTTCAGTACAATTTTTTTTAATTGAAAGGTTGTGTAATCTTGTATCATCTTAGCTATGTTTCATGAAAATCTGTTCAGCCGTTCAAAAGTTACAGCACTTTATCTAGTTGGAGTCAGGGGTTTTTGACGGTTAGGTTATGTCACGTAATCTTATTTTTGGATTAGTGGTAGATTACGTCATTACATCCCAGTGCCTCTTCCAGAGAAAACATTATACTGATGATGTCTAATTATGTACTCGTGTTTATGTTAACGAGCCGTTATGGTGCATTATTACAAGTAATTAACTGACACAATGCATTTAACTCACACTTGCAGATTAGTGTGACCGATAAACACACATTAAAATAGCCATTACCTTGAATTGCCTTGATGTGACACATGTAAGAAATTAGCAACTGTTTAGCAATAGCTATAAAACGGATATATCGGTAAATGAAAACTATGTATAAACAGTTTCTAATTGCTTTATCTGTTGAAAGGTTGAATTTGTACAACCGCTTTTTCTGTCATTCTTTTTTTGAAAACTTACTCGACACAAGGATTGTTGTGGGTGCCATTACGTGAGTGCTTTTATAGATACTAGTGGTCGAAATTCGACGGTCATTTTAGCTTTCTGCACTCCTTCTCCATATAAACTTTAACTATGCCAAATCTCACCCTTCTCCGTGCGCGCAAAAAGTTTTTTCTTTACGTATTATTACATAGATTATTTTATTATGATTGTGATTTTATTTTTTATTGTTTAAATCTATGGTTATGTATATGTTATCTTTTATTTTATTTTTTTCTCGAGTGTTGTCACTTTCCTTGCTGAATAAATTTATTTTATTTCTTTCTTTTTTTCTTTATATACACAAACACCTCACACGAAGAATTAGGGACTATGTATGTACAATTGTGTGAGATAGTTTGTTACCTCGGATACCCATATGGTAAAGTAGTAAGATCATTATTATGAACAACTTGTACTACGGATACAGTATGGAAAGACGATAAAAAAATTATATCTGTAAAGAATTCAATATTACCTACTTGACTAAATGTATCGATTTTTTTTTTGCGATTGCAATGTTGGTCCTCTAGTAAAAGTTGTTCATAATAATGAGTACAATATTATACTTATAGGTAAGTACTTAGATTATTGATTGGTTTCCGGCAGCGGAAACCAATCAATAATCTAAGTATAGGTTTATCCGATTAATCGTGTAGACTATATAAAATTTATATGTTCAGTGAGGAGTTCGAACTCGTGTCGATTCAACTCAGAACACACACACAGTTACACAGTTCCCCTTATCAAAAGGCAATAAATCATGAACCGACAACTACGTCACCGTATCGCGTATCGTGATAACTCTCAATGAATTATTCGCTTTCATGTTTCATGACATCATGACAGACCGAAATATAAGTAGTTACTTACCTAACATTATACTGCTTTGAAGACGAGGCCAAAGTTTTTGGTATAATTTCTTTGAATACCATGACATAACCGGTTCAGTAATGTCCCCGGAGGATTTGGTTAGTACAGTCATCAAAAAATAAAATGTATCTAACAAAAAATGTCATATTCGTAAAGTAAAAAGCTTTTGAAATTAATTTGTGAAATTAGCATATTGAGAACTCCGCCGAAATAAGGGTTATGCACGAAGACATAAAAATTTTATGAGTGCCGCAGCAAAATACGTGAAGAGAAAACTTTGTACCCCTTTTTAAGCATATTGCGCGTATGGAGGAGTGTAAGATTTGGCATAGCTAAACTTTATATGGAGAGATGTGCAGAAAGCTAAAATTACGGTCGAATTTCGACCACTAGGCGACCACTAGTATTAGGTAGTAAAATTTAGAAACAAGTCTATCGCAATTTATCGTGACGTAAAACATCCAAGTCTTAGAAGCGTTTTGTTTAAAGCCCCTTTTTGAAACATGATCGGGGGTCGAGCTTGCGATCTTCACTACAGTCGGAAAAATAACAAGGAAAATTGATCCTACTGTTACACAAAACGTGATAAACTTTAGAAGTGAAACTTCTATATAGACTGGGGGTATTAGGATTTTTCTGTCACGAAAAAGCGTTACGGCCGCGTGGAGGGGGTAGACGATATATTGTCCGTTGAAGTTTCACTTCTACTGTGTCCCAGCACACATTTTTTCTTTGGCTTACAAATTAAGCTAACGTTTTTGCTTTGATATTTAACCCCCGACGATATAGAGGGGTCTTATAAGTTTTTAGTGTGTATCTGTGTGTCTGTGTATCTGTGTATCTGTCTGTGGCATCGTAGCTCCAAAACGGATGGACCGGTAATATTGGTAAAATATCTATAAATAAATCTATAGCGACACCTAGCGCCACTAAAGGGAACTACGTACCTAGCACGTTGTATTAGTTGTACATAAAGTTATTTGCGTAGCTACCTAGTTAATTAAAGTGTTTATTCGATTTATATGATCCATTCTAATGCTCCGATGACCCAATTCGGGAAATCAATACGTCTAGCTGCAAAACAATATGAGCACAATGACTTGGACGCTTTGGGACATTAACTGAGTCGTTATAAAATGTTGTTTGGGCTTAAATACTACCTAAATATAGGTCTGTACGTTTAAAAACTAAAGATTTAGTGAAAAATACACACAGTGATAGCCTAGCGTTTGAGCGCTTGCCTTCCATGCAGGAGGGTCTGAGGTCAAAATCGGCCCGCACCTCTTGACTTTTCGGATTCATGTGCGTATTACAATTTGATTATCACTTGCGATAACGGTGAAGGAAAACATCGTGAGGAAACCTGCACATCTGAGAGGGCCTCATAAAGTTCTTGATGGTGTGTGTAGTCCGCCAACCCGCACTAGGCCAGCGTGGTGGACTAAGGCCTAACCCTTCTCATTCAAAGAAGAGGCCCGTGTCCAGCAGTGGGACAGCAATGGGCTGGATTTATTTATTTATTAAGAAATTGTTTTACATCGAGACCCCTCCGTGCTTCGGAAAGCACGCAGGTAAAGCAGTTGGTCCCGGTTGTCATACGAATACCTATGACAGTAGTAACGGGAGTCAGTAGGCCAGAAAATCTGACAACCGGTCTAACCTTCGAGTATCAGTGTCTCCCAGTAATTGGATGGCGGAGGTCAGATGGCAGTCACTCCGTATATAAAATAATAAAATTCAGCCGCATCTGGATAGACTGGGGGCCGGCCCCAACGTAGTTAGGAAAGGTTAAGGCAGATAATAAGTTGAACTTTATTAATATAAATCCCTATTTCAAAATAAACTTAAAAGTTTCTGAAGTCGGTGCCACTGCCAAGCTAGGTGCAAGAATTTTCAAAATCGGTGTGCAATTGCCGGACTAATTGCGTAAAAAACATACAAAAAAAAACATACAGTCGAATTGAGAACCTCCTCCTTTTATTGAAGTCGGTTAATAATACATCATTAGTTCTTTAGAATACTTCACCTATATCGGGTGAACCTCTGTACAGTGCCACAAACTTATCTGACCCGGTGACCAAAATCGGAACTAACGACGCTACGGAACAAAAATGACTTCAAAATGTCATTTTTGTAGGGAGATGACATTGGTAAAAGCGACGCGACGGCAGCGACGCCATGACCGGGTCAGATAAGTTTGTGGCACTATACATGCCTCTTTGTTCGACAGTACAACCCTTGGTACAACCAATCTGGCAGTCTACAAATCGGTAGATAAATCTGACAGACAGTCTGCAGATGTGTTTTCTTGTTTACGCCTGTTTACGCCCCACATATTTGATATTATGCAATTTCCCCACTTGACATCTTGCCAGTTCCCGTTCGTGTACGCCAGATATGTTTAAGAGTCCAAAACTTTTGGTTCTACCGATGAAATATGTTGGTAAACATATGGAAACTGTACCAACAAGCTCAGCTGTAGTGCGATCGAAGTTTGTGGTTGAAATGGAATATGGGAGCGGCGAATAACCATTCGTACGAATCCTACACCGGCATATAGGAAGAGGCGGAACAAAACGATGATTTTAGCCGGTAATAGTCCGGCATGCCCCTCCGTCGCCGTCGCCCCCACAACGGAGGAAGTCGACAGGCGCGGATACAGCGGGGGGCAATGGGTGCAATTGTCCCCCCCTGACACATTATTAGGACACATTTGTATGGACAATTTCTTGCAAGGAAAAAAATTCAATTCCGATGAAGCAGTCAAAACCGCTTTCAAAGATTTTATTGATTCTCGCTCTCACAATTTTTTCAGCAAAGGAATCAATGAACTATCTAGAAAATGGCGAAAGTGCATAGATAACAATGGTACATACTTTGATTGATTTAATATAATTAAAATTTTCCATAAAAAAAAAGTTTTGCTTTTTCCATATAAAACGCCAATTTCATAATGTAAGGACCTAATATTAAGTCCGCCAATGTAAATTTTTATAATGGCAAAGTTTATTTAATAAATAAGATAAAATTTAATTAAAAACCAAGCCGTTGTTTCGCGTGTACACCCACATAAGTATACCAAAATTTTCTGTAAAATGTATATTCTAATAAATCATAAAATATTATGATTTAAGTACTACAATATACTTTTTACAGAAAATAAAAATAAAACTTTAAAGTGTGCCCCTGTAAATACATATTTTGCTTTTCCAGTGTTGATATAATAATTAAGGTTAAGTAATTAATATAACCTTCTTTACCTAGTTTCGCCACACCTTGCCACGCCTATTATAGCCAACCTAGGTATCACAATTTACGATCGCGTACTCTATGCCAATTTTCAAGTTTATCAGGCCGTCTACAGTGTATTAAGAATGAAAATGAAACATGTTTTGCTATAAAAAAATACCTTACTTTAAGATGAACGACATGGCTGGCGTAGTGGCTAAGCGATTAGTTTTCTACGTTACGTGCCACGGGTTCGATCCCCGCACGGTTGTGCCGTGTATATTTGATCTACAAAAGCAGTGCAGAAGCAGTATCTTTATAGGCCGCTTGTGAGCTTGGGACCGTCGACAATCCTAACTGCACATCTGTGGACCGAGTTAAAGAGTCCAAGCTGCTGACGCCCATAAGTGACAACAGTACTCTATATGGGGCCGGACTTGCGACTTATAAAGGGACATTTTATATAACTTTTGATGGGGATGGGTAATGAAAAAGGGGTTACAAAGTTACCCTACTTTTCAATCTCCTTTGGGATTGAATTTCCTGAGGGACGGTACTCACTGGGAGCATGCGCGTGTAATGTAACAATGTGGTTCGATTTTCAAATAGTGCGGCAATTCGACGGACTGACCGAGGAGCAGTCGCTTTTGTCGATCGACGCAAAATAATCCGCTTGATTCAAACTACGAGATATCATAATACTGCATTACTCGACTCCGTACTCACTATTGCAGTGTTCGATGCTGTAACATTACAAGTGTGCGCGCTGTAATGTTCGTTACAAGTGTTACAAGTTACAACGTATTCACTGAAGTTACATTATACGCGAATGTTTTCGGAGCCCTCCCTAAAATCCCTTTAGATATTACTTAAGGAAATTGTGCAAAATTTCAATTTCCTACGAAGATTTATGTTAGTTTCTTCTTTTATTAGGATCAGTCTGGATCAGTTTATTTTGAATATCGAAATAAAAAAAAAGAAACTTATGTTCTAAAATCCATTCATGCATTTTTATTACGAATGAATGTTTTATCACAACTTTCGATGGATTTCTTGGAACATAATCGTACTATTTGTAACGGTTAGCATACCTACCATAGAGAACACAAAAAAAACACGCCGTATAATACAGAATGGAAAAAAGACGTATCAAATTACGTCGCCTACGGTTTTTGCAAATTATCCTGCGATATTTTGAGCGTAAAATTGTAATAAATATACATGATGAAAGCAACTTCATATTAATATTATGCAAATTGTAAGGCGAGGGGACGAATATTTTATTACAGACGCTATCAGCTAGCGTTACTAACGTAAGACTATTAGATTATATTATAGACGGAATTTATCTTTGAGTATCTAGAATTAGAAAGAACTAGTTCTAGATTCTCAAAGGAATGAATATTCTTGTGTTGTCTTCATGTTCTGCCTCCGTAGACAAGTTGCAATACAGGGCGCCGCAGATGTTGCTATTATTGTTTCTATGTTCAATTAACTGTCATAGCCATAGTAAGTCCAGCCCATTACTGACCCAATGCTGGGCACGGGCCTCTTCTCAGAATGAAAAGGGTTAGGCCTTGTAGTCCACCACGCTGACCTGGTGCGGGCTTGCGGACTACACACACCATCGATAGCTTTAAGAGGTCCTCTCAGATGTGCAATTTCCTTACAATGTTTTCCTTCACAGTTAACGCATGTGATAATAAATTTCTGATCTGCACATAAATTCGAAAAGTCAGAGGTCCGGCCGGGTTCGAGCTCTAGAGCCTCCTGCATGGAAGGCAAGCGTTTAACCGTTAGGCTATCACTGCACATAGCCCTAGTACTAGTATAGTATAATATCTGTGTATAGTATTATACTATCTGTGGCCCTAGTAAATAGTAGATTAATATTATGAGGGCTCTATCTTATCTGCAATGGGCACGCATTGTGAATGTCAGTATCAATGTTTATCTTTAGTACAGTTCGTTGGCAAGGCGACACTCATAGGGGATTTTTTTTGTAGAGTCGGCACGTGCTTTCAGATGGGAATCGTTCATGTCGTAGAGAAAAGATTAGCCATCTCTTTGAGTACCGATTCTGAGAAATCTAATAAGTTCGGAATCCGGGTTTTCGTCCCGGGAGTCTCGAGTCTCGAAGTCCCGGGAGTCTCGTAACTATCTTCATCGAGACCGAGACCGACTCATGCAACTGACGAAAAAAAGGCTTGTTATTCAGTTAGGTCGAGCTCTTCCCGACATGACTATACATATATAGATTACAAGAGACGGTATGGATTTTTGTCTTGCAGCAATTTATAGAGGGAATTTTTGGGACGGCTTCCCCTTTTGAAACTGTCACCCTTCGCTACTGATCAAGTGTCTCAGTATCTTTACACTAACATACTCGTAATAAAACAAATATCTATTGAAAGAATAACAAACCCGACTGCAGAAAAAGAACTAAAAAGTTGGAAACGAGACGAATGTAAGGACACCTCATTTCCGGTGCACTCCTATAACCTCTAGGAGGGAATATAGATACATACATACAAACATACATACCAACCAAAAACATAACCCTTCTTTTGAGCTTCGCCGCAGTCGGGTAAAAACTTCGAAAAACAAACGACCTAACTTCTTTTCATAAAGGAAATTAGACTCACAAAACATGATGCTCGCAAAAACTGCTCTGCAATCTACCTACCGCAAAGTTTTACTGTTTTTACTATGAAATTATGTAGTAAGTACCGCAGTCTCATTGCGGTAGCGTCTCGTCGCCTTGGCCTCGATGAGTGCCGCCCGGAACCGCCTCGACCGAAAATATCTGCCTCGCACCGATTTCTTTGATCTTTTGTTTGGTGTACTTTCGTAATGGAGTCTATTGGCCCAAAGATTACGAGCTACGACAGATTTTTTTTGATATTTGTTTTGGATTTTATACTGTTGCTATTCCTTTTTAACGATATGTCTGAAGAACGTTCATGATTCGTCTCGCATGAAATTCATCCCGAGAAGCGATATACTAATTTGAAATTCTCGTATTAGTTGGATTTTAAATTTGTAAAATTATGAGGGCAGCAGTTGACGAACAACACGGAAGAAGGAAGGTTGTCGTTCTTAATATAGAGATGTTATACGGTCATTTTTAGACATTCCTAATATGAAATATATTCATTATCTCGTATTATGATACCATATCTATTACTGGGTATTAGTCAATTAATAGTGAACCGATTCAATATTCGCTATCAACCTAATTGAATCCGATATTTAAAGATATATTCTCCACAATAAAGAATTTATGAATATGAAATACAAGATCTCGTGAATATATTATTTAACTTCTATGAAACTGATACGTAGGCGTACGTATCTATAATGCTCAGACTATTTCATACTTTGATGTGGAATTTATAGTCATAACACGCTGAAATTGAGCTGGGCATACGCTAAGACCGACGAAGTCAATGAACAAAGTCTAAAAGTCAATAAAGAAAGTAGATACCAAATTCCAAAGCAGTCTGAGTAAAGTCTAGTACCTACACTCTATGGATCTCAGCCGACCTTAGATTTAAGGGTAAAATGGTATCAAATTTTCCGTCTGCGACTTAATACCGTAGACTACATCGATAATCTTACAGTGAATATTATAATAGATTTCGTACAATGAAAGGTCAGCTTATTCTGGAAATTTCTGGGCAGTTCAATTTCAGCCCTGCTATAAGAGCTGGTAGTATATACCCCCTCTTTAAATTTTCAAAGTTACTCTCGCTCAAAGATTTGTAATTTTCTATAGTTTTATGACAATAAATCAATTTAGAATTATTTAGAAAAACATCACGAAAAAAATATTTATATCCTGTATTACAAGCTTTATCCACATGACTATCTATTTGAGTTATCGAAAATTACCAAAATATAAAAATTACGCACGGAGATGTTGTAAAATGAGCGTTATCTCTTCGTTATCTCACCTGTGTTCGGCGAAACGGCAACAACTCTCTCAAATAGGTAACAAACGCGGCTGCGCAGCCTGTGGGAAAACTCCTCATAATTTGTTTTTCACAGTAATTTGTTACCTGGAAATCTGCGAGGTTTTGTTCCCTCGAATGATTTTCTTCTGTTAGGACATAGTTATTAAAAACGTCTGAAAATGCTGAAGAATAAGTCATTATACGATCCAATTTAGTTTCCGAAGAAAATCCGTACGTGCGTAGCGGTTTTTAGCCTCGAGGCGCACAAAATATGACGGCCGGAGATACTTTATAGCCGCCGGAGATACTGCAACGATAATTATACAGTTAGTAACACAGCTGACGCGATAATCTCTTTGTCATTTTGTGTTGTGATAAACTTGGTGCTTTATAGTATCCATGAATTCGTTTAAGATAAACTGGCGCAGTTTGTGCGTAGGTCTCAGTGGCGAAGAGTCCATGCAACCCGATTCCCATCGGCTTCCCTTTAGGAATTGGTTAATGCATAGACTAACGTAATAATATATTATTTACTCATCCAACTGACAAAAAAAGGCATGTTATTCAGTTAGATTGAGCTCTCCCAGACATGACTATATAGATTACAAGAGACGGTATGGATTTTTGTCTTGCAGCATTCATTGCAGCAATTTTTAGAAGGCATTTTTGGGACGGCTTCCCCTTTTGAAACTGTCACCCTTCGCCACTGGTAGGTCTCCATATAGTATGTTTAGTGACCTTAACCTCTCACCTTGAATGCCTTAAGAGTAATAGAATTTAAAGAATACCGTGCCAGACAAAAAAGAGGGGTGTTATAAGTTTGTACTGGGCATCGTAGCTCCAAAACCGATGCACCGATTTCAATGCAATATTTTATAATTGAAAGCAAGTTTAGTTGGGTATCATTTTAGCTATGTTTCATGAAAATCTGTTCAGCGGTGCAAAAGTTACAGCTATTTTACTAGTTGGAATCGGGGGTTTCTGACGATTAGGTTAGGTTATTGTTTGAAACTATTGCAGATTTTTAAGGAAATTGACAGCGAGGCTAACTTCCAGATTCCATTTCCATCCGCATACCAAAGAAAATGGCAAAACCAAGCGAAACTTCCATAAATTCAGCGCGTAATTTGAAATTGTTCGCTCTTTGCTATAAAGCGATAGGAACAAAGCAATCATGGAACACGAGTTAAGCGGGTAACGATGTTGGACATAGTCTAACCAATTGGCGCCATATAGCTTATTAGTCGTACGAGCTGTGACGTCATGCGGGTAACAGTGGTATAATAAGCTCTAGGTATGACATAGGTATCTCAAACTAGAATAAGGTCATTCTTTAATTTTGTTGCTGAACTGGAAATAAGTAATAAAAAAACAGCAATTTATTTATTTATTTATTTAAAATGCTTCATGTACAATGTACAAAGGCGGTCTTAATGCCGTAGGCATTCTCTACCAGACAACCTTAGGGTGATGCAGAGACAATGAAGGTAGATGCACCAAAAAAACAAACTTAAATGAGAGGGTAGGTATATTCTATTATACAAATCTATTAGCAATAAATATTTACTTCTTTTTTTTTCCTGTAACTAGAATTTCTCCTGTATCGAGGGTACATTTTACAAACATATATCTCACATACGCACACACACACCCCGACCCGAAACAACTATCTGTAGATCATCAAATATTTGTTCCGTGCGGGATCTAACCCGCGGCACGTAGCGCAGAAAGCTAATCGCTTAGCCACTGCGCCAGCTTTAGATCTGTGGCGCTAACCGTGTCAAAATTATTTTTTATTACTATGCCTCCTACTACTATTTCTCTTGTATCGAGGATACAATTTACAAACATACATCTCACATGCAAACACACCCACCCGAAACAACTATCTGTAGTAGGTAGATCATACAAATATGTATTTATTTTGTTTCGTCGGGGATCGAACCTGCGGCACGTAGCGTAGAAAACATATCGCCCACTACGTCAACCGTGTCGTCTACTACTATTAAATTATTAGCAATAATTTTCGCCGATTATAATAATTCCAAAATTTAAATTATTCTGTTGGAGGAAAAAGAGTCTTCTCGTCCGAAGATCTTCTTTGAGCTTCAGTAGCCTTCCCAACAATCTTACTATTTATGTTACCTACTTATTTCTCGAAAAGCTAGAATATAATCTAAGATATTTTTTAATAATAAATAGCTGACAAACATAGCGTGGGACGCCGCGCCTCCAAGCCAGATGGTCTAACGACCTGATCGCCTTGTACCTTAGCGCAGTACAATAAACCTTAGTGTTAGTTTTTACGTAGATATTGTGAAACAAAGTCATTATCATTTGCCTGGCCTATCCTATACATTGGGGTCGGCTCCCAGTCTAACCAGGTGCGGCTGAATATCAGTATTTTATATGGAGCGATTGCCATCTGACCTCTGCTACCCAATTACTGGGAGACACTGTATATTATATATATTATAATATAGGTACCCTTTTTTTTTTTTTTTTTTTTTTTTCGCGTGGT
The DNA here is from genome assembly GCA_932294325.1 of Allophyes oxyacanthae. Lineage (NCBI taxonomy): Eukaryota > Metazoa > Arthropoda > Insecta > Lepidoptera > Noctuidae > Allophyes > Allophyes oxyacanthae. The sequence continues at coordinate 8,353,470 of OW028632.1, read as the reverse complement.
AAAATCATCAAATGAGTCCTCCCACCCCGAGCAGGGCGGGAGGGACTGTCAGACTTGTACTGACTAAAATCCACGGTGTACCTTCGATAGCCCTTTACGTTCCGGGGTCACGGTAATGAGATAAGTCCCGCGACCCCGGCAGGCTTCGGCCCTCTACAATATAGGTACCCTAAGGTTAGACCGGTTGTAAGACTTTTTTTTTGGCTTGCTGACTCCCGTAACCACTGTAAGGTATATACTGTGATGCAAAGTTTTAAAAAAAAAGTTCCATTATTATGTTATTCCATTCATTATTATATTGTTGTTATGTGATTTTAAATCCCTAAAGACTTAGGAAGCTTAATTTATATTTTCTAAGGATTTTCTCCTCATTTTCTCCAACATTTGTTATTTCGTATGCCAGGCAGAGATTCAGAGATTTTCCCTAGTATTACACAAAATAATTAAATAACTAAGATTGTGTGCGTCCTTGATACAAACATTTGCAAGAATCTTCACTCAACTATATTGTTCGCGTCTACAGTTTTGGCAACTCGCCTGCCATTGCGTCATACGGAAGATGCGAGTACTTACTTGCAATTTCACTTTATATTTTACTGTTTTACCCAGTCCCCATAGGAGATAGCGACATGATATTTAAATAGTATATGCGCGATAAACTAAGCTACAAAACGGTGAAAATCCCATCAAATTATCTCCAGTAGTTTTTAAAGTACAAACTTAAAAAAACTGTTCGTAAAACTGCTACTATTTCTTTATAGTATTTTTATATTTGTTTCGCTTTGATAGACACCTTGGGGAATGTCAATCTTAGTCAAAAGCAATATAAAGAAATTAATTAATTCAGCCCATTACTGTCTCACTGCTGGACACGGGCCTCTTCTCAGAATGAGAAGGGTTAGATATAGTTTTTTTTTATACCGGGTGATATCGTTTCATTGGTTTTACTAGGTGATTAATTATACGTTTCTTTTTAAATATTCCACACTTATTTTGACAGATAGACCGATATGAAAAATGTTGACTGGATGAGGAAGGCACAAGACCAAGTATTGTGACGCATTGATGATGTGATTTTGACATTTTTATTTTTATCAGTAGGTGTAGCATAAACTTCTCTCGAACTTTCTCACTCACTATATTAAATAAATACACATGAAAAACTTGGTTTCTTTTACGGATTTTGACAATTAACGTGAGTTGTTTTTTTTTTTTTTTTAAATAACGTTGTCCCTCCCTAGGATTTCTCCTGTATCGAGGGTACTGTTTACAAACATACATGTCACATGCACACACAACCAGACCCGAAACAACTATCTGTAGATTATACAAATATTTGTTCCGTGCGGGGATCGAACCCGCGGCACGTAGCGCAGAAAGCTAATTGCTTAGCTACTGCGCCAACCGTGTCGTCATAATGAGTGAAAAAGGTCGAGAAAATGTTCACGCTTAACTCTTAAGGCTGGTATACAGGATATTTTTTTATGTAGTGCGCATAATTTGTAGAGTGATTCAATCTCTGTTCCTAAATGCAACCGCAGTATTGGGATACACTTTAAAAAAAACGAAAATTCGATTTAGTATATGGGCGACACGCATAATTTACTAGAACAAGCCATACAAAATCAAATTTTTATTTTGTTTTGGAGTGAATTTTAGTACTGCGGTTGCATTTGGGAACGGACACTGAATTACTCTACATATATAGCGCACTACATGAAAATAATATAGAGCTCTGCAGTCCCGAGATAGAGAAGAAACATCATTGAACGGATTACGTAACCTTACTCAACATTCCAGGTTTAGCTGACATTTCTATCCCTTGGCGTTTGGAGATTTTACACTTAATTCACTATGCTGCAAAAAGCCTCCTCTGGCCAGATAAATACGAAGGTATATGTTTCGTCACTTGACAGGATGGGATATACAGATAAAGATTTATTTTTCAACCCTGTTTCACATGTATCTTATTTTGTTACAGGTGGATTTGTACCGGGAGATCACATTCCGCAACTCTGGCCAGATCTACAAGGGTGTGCCAGTCATGGCCAGCAATATGGACACCGTCGGCACATTCGAAATGGCCAAGGAGCTTTCTAAGGTAATGAATGGAATAAATAGGCATATTGCGCCGATCCAAATAAAGGAGGATGATGATGGATGTGTACCTAGTGAATTTATAGGTGCAGAGAAAATGGGTCAGAAAAAGACTTGGACATAAGTGACGTCCTTGATACTTTCAAGTAAGTCAGTCTGCTCGCGTCTTATTTTTTTTTCGTATTTAGCCAAAATTAGGGCGTTACTGGTGGTAGACAAGAGATTGCTCTAGGTTTAAAATAAAAATAAACTTTTGGCCTCTGCTGTTTGCTTCAAACAATGTTTTTCATAATTACATCTAAATCTTCGAATAATTATCAAAGAAAAGTAGTGGTCGCTCAGTGGTCGCAATCCGACCGTAATTATAGCTTTCTGCACTACTTCTCCATATAAACTTTAACTATGCTAATTGTCACACTCCTCCGCGAGCTTGAATATGCTTAAAAAGGGGAACAAAGTTTTCTCTTCACGTATTAATATGTAGATTACAAACAATACCTTATCGGAATCGTTTAGTACTGCATCACGTCTTTGTCACGACAGATGAAACACGTGCGGTGATAACACGCTTCTAGGAAAATTGTAGCGCTACTCAGAGGCTGCGTGCACATCGGTAAATGCACAAATACGCAAGCTATGTACACACATGGGCAAAGTGGGGTGACAGTGGAGTGTTCAAGTTTTGCGTGAACCTTTGGGAGGTCATCGTAAGCCTTCATATACACCCCGGGCTTTAATAAACCGGCAGAGATAAACTACGATGACATGGCGCGTCCTCCCAAATTACTGCTTTAATGTTTGTAGTCATACGAGTATCTCCTTACCGAACAACAAATCCTTGTATTTCTTTTTGTTTGACGGCTGTTTTAGTACTCACACATGTGTGAGAGTAAATGGCACTTTGTAAATACTTTCAAACATTTTGAATTTAGGAGGGGCGCGCCATGTTATCATCGTTTATCTCTACTACGGAAGTTAGTGCCAAAATCATCGTGCCATACGTAGCTGTTTTTAAGAGGATACTGCGGGACTTTTCACTCGAAATTGGAGCTGCCCGACGTGGGAAGCACCTCAACCTTACAGAATATCGTAGCCAAATAACACTGCATTTTTGCAGTGTTGTGTTCCCGGTATCCAAGGTCGCTAGTCATGGGGAAGCGTCGACACGATGCTATAGTAGTAGGGTCGGCAACGTGGTAGTAATGTTGTAAGCGTCTATAGGTTACGGTAACCGCTTACCATCAGGCGGGCTGTATGCTTGTTTGCCACTTAAGTGGTATAAAAAAAACATATCGCGTAAATTCAATAATCTATGAAGTTCTGCTGCCATTGATAAGTATTGGGTGGAGATTACGGAATGGGACCTCGCAAAAATGGTCGGTGATGCCAAAATGCACCTCGTTCAACCCGCGTGGTGTTCGCGTGTATCAAGAAAACTTGTTGGTCGTTGTGCACGTAGCCTTCGATTCATCATTGTCATTGATGACAAAGCAAACTTATGTGTGTAATGTTTATCTAAGCCTATGTGTGAGTGTGCGCAATATTCATGGATGTGTGTAATGCTAATGATGAAAGGATTATGAATTATGTTCTATGGTAATATTTGTGTGTGTAGATAATAAATGTATGTATGGGAGTGATGTTTATTAGTTTTGAATATAAGGTTCTACCTTTCTAGTCCTGATCCCCTTCAGGGGTTATTGTACTCATCATTATGAACAACTTTAACTGTGGAAGCAAAATATGAAATCGCGAATAAAAAATCAGCTGTTCCATACATTTAGTCAAGTAATATTGAATTATTTGTAAGGGAGGTGTTTTACAAGACTTGCTTAACACCATATTTTGTAATAAGACTGTTTAGGGCCATAGGACACTACCTATTTGCAGTAGAATAGCGCGTTTTCGCGTTCGTTGGCTGCCGTTTGATTACAAAAAAGTGAATAACCAAAGCGAACACGCGCGGTATTGCGGCAGAAAGTAGCTAGCGTGCTATGGCCCTTAGGTTTCGGGATCGAAAAAACCCATGAGCTAATTATTTATTTTATTTAATTTATTTATTTATTTTTTATTTTTTTTATTTAGGATTCATTGCATCTCTTTATAAATGCCCTTCATTGCTTTATTGTATCTACCTTATTACCACCTTTTTGTTTTAAATTAACTTCCTTTTTCTTTAAACATAATGTGCATTTACTTTATTGGCGACACGGTTGGCGCAGTGGCTAAGCGATTAGCTTTCTGCGCTACGTGCCGCGGGTTTGATCCCCGCACGGAGCAAATATTTGTATGATCTACAGATAGTTGTTTCGGGTCTGGGTGTGTGTGCATGTGAGATGTATGTTTGTTAACTGTACCCTCGATGCAGGAGAAATCCAAGTGAGGGGCAAGGTTTTAAAAATAAAAATTACATACCTACTTATATTTAATAACTTAGTATATTTCCTTATTTTTTCAGCACGGACTATTCACGTGTATCCACAAATACTACACCATCGAGGAGTGGAAGAAGTTTGCTACTGACAATCCAGAATGCTTAGAGCACATGGGTTAGTACATTCTCTCCCAAGATACGCCAGTTACACTATACCTTTTTAACCAACTTCGAAAAATGAGGACGTTCTATGTTCGACTGTATATATGTTTTTTATTTTTTTCACCGATATCTTCGTGAATTGTGAACCGATTTTGAAAATTCTTTTTTTGTTTGAAAGGGTGTACTCTCGAGGTGGTCCCATTTAAATTTGGAAAAGATCTGATGTAGATCTTCGGAGATAGACTATGGAACTCTTCAATGGATAACAGCAAATCATTAGATTAGTACGCAAAACTGTAGAATTTATAAAAAAAAGAAGGGTTTTAAATACCAGTTCATATGGGACATTTACATTCTGGCATTGTACATTGGATATAGGCGTCCGATACATTCCGGATCACAATTTCTTATTCTACAGTGTCAAACAAATTATAACATTTTTTTTTCTCTTGTAGCTGCCAGTTCGGGCACAGCCGAAGTCGACTTCGGGCGCCTAACAGAGATCCTGACCACAGTGAAAGATCTTAAGTTCATATGTCTGGACGTCGCCAACGGGTACTCACAGCACTTCGTGGAGTACGTCCGACGAGTTCGAGCTGCATACCCCACACATACTATCATTGTAAGTTAAGAGTGTGGAGGAACGAGGTATGGTGTTCCTCAATTGAAAAGGGAGGATCCTCCGGCCAGGCGAGGTGATTTTGCCTGGCGGGCCGAAGCCCAACGGTTGATATCGGACAGTTGTATATGTGTTAGACAAGATATTCTTTTTCCTTGCGCGATGCAGGTCTCGTAATCTGATTGGTCGAATTCATATTTACGCGCCACTGTAGTTAGCTTGCAGCCTTGACAGAAAAATGCGGTCGATACGTAATATCGAAATAGCTAAAAGAAACTTACACTAAGGCCTCAGTGAAGCTTAAAACCATGCTCGAAGTTCTAAAATCTAAAGATATAAAGTATTTTTTTAATATTTTAGAATTTTTGGGTTTTATAGTTGCTAGATAAGACTTCAAGTCCTATATAAAAACTCCGAAGTTCTTGGACATGAATTAATAAAGAAAAAAATATATTTATATTCCGGACTCGCACAAATAATATTATATACATATACAAAAAAAGAAAAAAACAAACTATACAGAGAAAATGCCATGAATGTACGACACCAGAAAAGGATCTAGGACCCAATCTCAGCATTATGCTGATACATATTAATGCTGCAGCGCTGATATCGTGATGGGGCCCCGTACTATACCCAATAACCCAAGTGAAGTGAAAGAGAGTTCACAATCTATACTTATAATAAAATCGTAACGAGGCGAAAACTGGACATTTAATATTTTTTGAAAAAGTAATTGATACGTTTACTATAATCGACACTGATGCCAAAAATATCAATAATTCAACTGGTTACTCTATACATGCAGCCCCACGTTGGGCGCCAAATTTATTTGCACATGATCAAGGACTATCTACCTATTACATAATATATGTATAAAAAGACTTGTCCTGACTGAGTCACTGATCTATCAACGCACAGCTGAATAGAACGGCTGAGGCTAGAAACCTGAAATGTTGACAGTAGGTTCCTTTTATGAGGTAGGTACCCTCATAAAAGGAACCTACTGTAAAAACTAAGAGTACTAAGAGATTTTTGGAAATTCCACCCCTAAAGGTGTATTATTTTTATTTCTTTTTCAGGCCGGCAATGTGGTTACTGGTGAGATGGTAGAGGAACTCATTTTGTCTGGAGCTGATATTATTAAGGTCAGTTGTTGATGTTGAAAATTCCATAGATTTAGAGGCGATATTTTAACGGGAACTAATGACTTCTTCCTTGTATTTCAGGTGGGAATAGGCCCCGGTTCAGTTTGCACCACGCGCATCAAGACAGGCGTCGGCTACCCTCAGCTATCCGCTGTCATCGAGTGCGCGGACGCAGCCCACGGCCTCAAGGGACACATCATATCTGTGAGTTTCGACAGTGGATGACAATAGGCTCTCTCCATATTACATGGGACTATAACAACGGTATAGGTGTACTTACATCCATCAGTTTAAATGCAAAACATAATACTATAATAGGAGAAAGTCTTCGATTTCTAAAGGGATCCATTGTATAATCCTGCACTATTTGCTTCTCCAGGATGGCGGCTGCTCATGTCCGGGTGACGTGGCGAAGGCGTTCGGCGCGGGCGCAGACTTCGTGATGGCGGGCGGCATGTTCGCCGGACACGATCAGTGCGGGGGCGACGTGGTCACCCACCCAGATGGGCGTAAGGTCAAGCTGTTCTACGGGATGTCCTCTTCTACGGCCATGTTGAAGCATTCTGGTGGAATTGCGGAGTACAGGTCCTCCGAAGGTGAGATGAAACATTATTTTATAGCTAGGTGCAGCTTAATGGCGCCCAACAGGGCTAGCAAGGCAAAAAAAGAGAGCGAGAAATCGGGGACAAAACCATTTGTTTACTGGGGTCTTACTACAAACTCTTATAGCAGGGCAGAAATTGAACTGCCCAGACATTGCCAGTATGAGCTGACCTCACATTGTATAGGCTTTTCGTACAAAGAAAGGTCAGCTTATACTGGAAATTTCTAGTCAGTTCTATTTTTGCCCTGTTTATAAGAGCTCGTAGAAAGCCCCCTGTTTTCACTCTCAATTTTTCGTTTTGTCTTCTGTCAAGGAGACAAAGGGTAGAGAAAACGGGTTTGTTCACTCCCTATGCTAGCCTTGCTGGAACTGTTTCTTTATCTTCGGAGCTAAAATATTTTATTACTTTTACGAAACACGTTCAGAAATTATTAATAATAATCGGCTTATTAATAAATCATAAAGTTATTATTACTAGTGGTAACTAGTAATAATAACTTTATGGAATAAATTCCCAAAATTTTCTTTTTCTTTTTTTTAAAAAACATTACCCCTCACTAGGATTTCTCCTGTATCGAGGGTACAGTTTACAAACATACATTCATGTCACATGCACACACAAACAGACCCGAAACAACTATTTGTAGGTCATACAAATATTTGTTCCGTGCGGGGGTCGAACCCGCGGCACGTAGCGCAGAAAGCTAATTGCTTAGTCACTGCGCCAACCGTGTCGTCAATTAAATTAATTAAAGTAACCAAATGTTGCAGCTATTATTAATACTAACCGGTAATTATTACCATTCACCGCATTTATTACTATGACCGTAACATATAGATGATGAGTTCTCCTATCTATTCATTGGATATCCCTCGTCTCCTATGATACCCACAGCATGAATTGGTGAATTGTAAAATGGTAATGAACATGAACTCTGGGAATAAACTTCATTACGGTCGTGAAAGACTAAACTTTGAGCTACGTTATAAAAAAATTACCGATCATGAAGTTGGGAGTCCCAACGAAGTTTATTACCAGAGTTCATGCACATTACCACTTTAGTTACGCGGTAGACCCACTGGTCTTCTCTTACAGTCTGTCATTATATTCTAAGTCTTCAATTTTTTCCAGGTAAAACAGTGGAGGTGGAATACCGAGGCGATGTAGGCGATACGGTCAAAGATATACTGGGCGGGCTCAGATCCGCCTGCACCTACGTAGGAGCCGCCCATTTACGTGAGCTGCCACGAAGAGCCACCTTCATCAGGTGCTGCAGGCAGGCCAACGATACCTTTTCTTAATTAGGTAGAATAAAAGATCCTCCTGAGGTATTAGGATCTGATTAGGATACTACTATCATTGTAAGGATCCGATGCCTAGTTCTACATCCGGATATTTGGATCTTACTACGATCTTAGAGGGTAAGGTCTTACTAGGATATTAAGGTCATACTATGGTTTGGTAATAATGGTCATTCTATGATATTAAGATTTCACTCAGATAGTAGGTCCTTTTGAGATTGTAACATCTTACGGTGATAGTAAGATTACTAAAATACTAGAATTGGACAAGAATTATATGATCTTATTTGGATAATAGAATCTTACTGGGATAGTAGGATCGTAGTATCTTACTAGTATCGTAGTATCTTACTAGGATCGTAGTATCTCACTAGGATCGTCGTATCTTACTATCTTACTAGGATCGTAGTATCTCACTAGGATCGTAGTATCTTACTAGGATCGTAGTATCTCACTAGGATCGTCGTATCTTACTAGGATCGTAGTATCTCACTAGGATCGTCGTATCTTACTAGGATCGTAGTATCTCACTAGGATCGTCGTATCTTACTATCTTACTAGGATCGTAGTATCTCACTAGGATCGTAGTAACTCACTAGGATCGTAGTATCTCACTAGGATCGTAGTATCTCACTAGGATCGTAGTATCTTACTAGGATCATAGTATCTCACTAGGATCGTAGTATCTTACTAGGATCGTAGTATCTTAGGATATGTGGAATGTAAAGAGTGTCGTGTTTTGTAGTGATGTGTTAGCCAGGCTGTTTTTAAGACAAATGAACATCCCAGTGGTCCTACAGTCTTGCTCTATTTTGTTGGTCAATATTAATGTTGTTGTTATTAAGGAATATGAGAATATTTTTGGTTAACACATGATTGCATATTGGAGGGTAACAAAAGGAATATAGCAAAATCATAAAATAAGTAATAAATTGTTGTAAGCTTTCAGGCTTCATACATTTCTCACATCGAGGCCTTCTTCATGCCTCGTTGCTTTTTTCGAGGCATACTTATAAAAAATCTCAGTGTAATTTGTCTTTTGGCTCTTATTGTGTATCTAGTAAAGTTGACTACTCAGCTTTTATTTAAATATAGTTAGAAAATCAAATATATTGTCGACTAAAATTATTCCTCTTCTCTGCTAGCCTAGTTACTTCAGATCTGCCTGAATGAAATGCTGCGTGAATGTAAATCGCACTATTTGTCTTTAAAATAATATGTTAGCGATCTCAAACGATTACTGAGTAGTTGGTGAGATATTCAGATATCAAAACCCAAAGTAAGACCAAATGTACCTTCAACAGAAGAGGTAATCCAACTACCGCAGTCAATAAAATAGGCAAATGAGTTGCTGAAAAAGCCAGTCGTTCAAATCAGTGACTGTAAGGATTTTAGTAAAAATACTTTAAGATTAAAGATAAAGAAAATAAAAAATCGAACAACATCCCGTTTTGAATATGCATTTAATTTGCGTAGTGCCTGCGAATCTCTGAGTTTGTTTGAGATCGCAAATATTATTTAAAAGTACACACTGATATTATCAAGAATGTAATTTAGCTGTGTGAAAGATATTTACAAGTCTTATGAATGAGCTTATTATATTACTGATCTACTTTCTAGAATTACCGGTAACCACGATAGATTATAAAAATGAACTGTCTGGAACGTATTATTTTGTATAACCTATTGTGGTTATTATTCAATTTGCAAATTACATTTCACTATGGCTTGACTTAGAAATCTATAAATGTTTCTTAAATCTTTAACAAATCTATTAAGAGTGGCCTCATACTCAGCAAGACTGATATGAGATAATTACTATACCATAGTTTAATTGTTGAAAATGTTTGTTTCTTTTACCGAGGCATACCTGTTGCCTCGAGGCAGCGGTATACAACTCCTAAGTCAGTACAATATATTATAATCATAAAATATACATAGCTTAAATAAAATCAATTTGCTGGTGCTAATATAAATCTATCTATAACCTTGATAAGAGACGCAATCCAAAGAAATAATTCGCTTGTGAATAGAAGTAATAGTAAAATTTTATAATTAACTTAATATAATAAATAAAAAACATAGCCAAAAATATTAAAATCGAGAATTATAATACAAGGCCTTTTATTGCCGCCTCGAAATAATTAACTTCTGACATACAGTTACCTATATTCATAATCAATATAATCATAGACTCTTGACTGCTGGTCTGCGTATTTCTTTTATTTCTTTTTACGAGGCACTGATTTTGACATTTCTCTTATCGAGGCAGTAATAAAATTAATATTAAAATATCATGGCAAATTAAGACGAATAGCTGCTTTAGTCATTTTTTATTATGTATTATTTAATAACAATACATAGCTTGATTGTCTTGTAATGTGCACAAATAAAGTTCAAAAATGTTTCAATGGTTTCAGTAAGTAGATACTTAAATATTTTTTTGTTAAGTAGAAAATGTACCTATGTATTAAAAACGTTCTATTTAAATCGAAAATATTTAATTTTGTTAAATAAAGAGACAAAAAATCTCCAATTTTTGTTCCTAATTTAATGTTGTATTTATGAGTATCATACTTCTAAGTCTAGAAATCTAGACTCAATCAAATTATTAGAAAATATTGTTTAAAGCAAGTCTAGTAAAACCCAGGTTTTAAATATATCCGTCACTTTCTAACGTCATATAACAATAAGAGACTTGGCTACTTTAAAAACTGGGTTTTACTAAATTGCTTTATACCTACCATGCTTTGTAATAAGGAGGTAGGTGTATAGTTTTGATTTTATCGAGACGTCTCGTCTGATATTAAATGTGTGCCTCATGTTAAGCAACCCACATACTAGAAACAATATCAAAGCTATTTGATGAATGAATATAATTATAAACTACGTATTTCTATTTTATAATTCAAATCAACGGCAGGCGAATTAATTCAGTATATAAAAAAAAATAAAGAAGTTTTAAAGGACTATTTTTAAATACTGTGTTTTAAGTAAGTTATTTTGCGTTATATCTACCTACTCAAGGAGTCTAAATTTCTTAACTCCACATTATATTTTGACAACAGCGTGTGATTTGAAATGTATTAAATAAATGAGCTTCTCTAGAGTTGTCAAAAACTGCTTTAGAAGTACTTGCTAGAGTGGTTTAAGGGTTAAAGCACACTAATCACCCCGGCAACAGATCAGCATCGCCTCAACTTTCGATATACTCCATACTGAAACACACACTTACCAGCACCGTAACGGCATTGACAAAAACGAGTGAATGGCCAGGTTGATGGCGAGTCGATGAAGTGAGGCGGTGTTGATCCGTTGCCGGCGCGATACGTATGTCCTGGTGTGTAGGATAGCCAAATACGGGCCTTGCCGCCGAATACTTTAAATTGAAAGCACTCTTATCTATCACTACCGTCCACCTCAAAGTGAAAGAAAGAGCACCAGACTTTAAATCAACTCCTTAAAATTAAAATGACTCAGTATTCGGCGGATACTTTCAAAGTTGTGAAAAGCACAAAGTTTGATATCAGATAATTTTTTGGAGAGTGTTATTATTATTCTTAATTATTTTTGTTATTTTATGTGTTAAAAAAGACGATGAACTGTTGTTTCAAACGTTCTATTCTACAATATAGTTATTGTACATAGTTTGAAGTTTTATTTATATTAACCCTATTAAATATATACCTTCCCGTCGTCTTCTCCGTCTTATACAGCGTGCGTCAGAAATGCGTGGTCTTAAGGCTGTGGATCAGACCATCAAACTGAACAACTTTATCTATGGGACCCATGAACATTTTACAAATACACGCGTTGCCGCGCTCTATATTGGCAAGATAAATGCAAGGTAAATGCCCTGCACCGACTGAGAGAATGAGCATGCAGCAGCTAATGCCACGTAACTAAACGTCTATATTCATCTTTTTCTAACAACCAACATGGCGTATGGTGGCTTTCATTTTCTTTCCCTTTCTTCCCGCACTGTATAATTATAAGTACTGCTATGTAGCTATAGTAAAATTTATGCCATATTGTAGTGCATTAATGTTGGTTTATGGCCCGTCTATTTGTAAAATGTCATTGATGGGACCAACATCTTAATCCCGAAAAAAAATATATGTTGTTTTTTTTATAATCTAATTTCTTACGTGGCTTCAGTCGCTCTAGGTGACTATGCGAGCCCCATGGGGAATCGCATATTATAAATTGAAACTAAGTATGATTGACTCTCGTCATTCAACGGCCTCCTTGCCCTCATACATATAGCCTTACGTAACATAATCAGTTGTTATATACAAAACTTCAATACCTACTCGACCCAAACGTATGGGACAGCTGATATCTATTCGTGATATGACCACGCATTTCTGATAGACATTGTATCTTCAATAGTCATCGGCAAAACATAGATGACCAACCATACAATCTTTATCTTACCATTAGGGAAAAAGCAGCGTAAAGTTGTAATTATCTTATAGGATAACTGAAAAAATACGCGAAATCTCCTAGCGCTAACTTTGTATTATGACCCTGAACAACGGTTATCTTTACTTTAGTCACTTAAGAAATCCACAGGGGGAGAGGTTCTATGTCAGAGGCTACGTGGCAAAATAATACAACTTCAAATAAAAAAATCTTTTATAACTTTTTTCCTAACATACCTTTGTCGTACAAACAGCATTACCAGTTTCCATGCAGTAGCAAATGTTACAATCTACCATGTAAGTGTGACCTTTTGGACAGAAGTTGTCTTTCTGCACGAACGGTATAAACTCCATAACCATGGATTTCTCTGTTGTCGTTAATTTCGGTTCCACCCTACTCTTCCATATCGGTTTCTCCTTGATCTGCAGTTTTTCCTTGTTCAACGGCTTTTCCTTATTCTTCGGTTTCTTCTTGAAGCATAGCTTTGACGTACACGCCACCGTCTTACCATCAGCCAGGCATCTACATTTGTTACATTCCTGCTGGTAAAAATGCATGGGCTCACAGTAACCATGCATAGTAGATAGGCCTCGAAGGGTACCAAAGTCTTCCAGCCTGCACGTCTCGTCTATACTACAAAATTCCCGCTTCACGCCATCGTCCTTAACACAATGACAGATCAAGCAGTTGACTTGATACGATGTGCCTTCTACACAATCCCTCTCAGGTTTTGGATCCGGAGCCCGCTTACATTCATTCAGCGAACACCCGAAGTACTTCACACCATCCAACATGAAACAATGACATGTATTGCAATCTGATTCATACTTGGATCCCGGCACACAATTGTAGTTGTCGGGGGTTTGGTCTACTAGATCATATTTGACTTTTGGCAAAGAGATGTTTGTGTGTTTCGGCAAGCAGTTTTTCGCAGAACAATATATAGTGTCTTTTCTATCGCAGTGGCAGAAGTTGCAGTCTTTCTGAAATAAGACGCCAGGTTTTTTGCCGTGGCAAGCCGTGTTTTGCAAGATTATCATGTCAATATTTTCTTGGGCAGTGCAGTTGTCGCATAAAAGTCGATTGTTTCGCAGGCACACGCATGTTTGGCAGCCGAGTCTGTATCTTTTGACGGGAGTGCACGTTGCGTAGGCTTCTTCGACATAGTCTTTCACGTGACTTCGTTCGACATTTTCGCCGGTGCATTTTCTTTTTGTGCATAAGCTATGATCTATGCGTCCGGTGGAGGGGCAGAAGCAGACATTGCAGCCATAGAGATAGAGTTTAGTTGGGGAACAAGTGTCGTTCTTGACCGGAGAGTCGTAGTCCGTTAATTCTACGGAGTGGAGGATTTGGAAGATGTCGCGACAGACCGGGTTGGGCCAGACGCCGTCTTCGGTGCATACGCAGAGAAGTTCCTCCTTCCGGTAGTGAACCCCTGGCTCACAGGGGCTGGCTTCTGAACGCCATACGCCGCGACCTTCCATACCTACATCCATATCCCTTATGGCATCTGAAAAAGTAGTTTTGTTAAGCAAAAGAAGCGAGTGACCGCGAATTAATTATATAGGCCTGCTACTTACTAAACGTAGGCAACTTTTAACCGAGAAATAACACAAATACTGCTATATACTGCATCTGCAGTGTCAGTCTGCATGACCCTTGGGGGAATACTGCTAAGTTGTGACTTCTAATATTACCTACCATTGAAATGGCCGAACATGTCGACTTCGTTGCAGGCTCGTGCGTGGCAAGAGTACTGGCTTTTCACATCGCAGTGGCACCAATTACAGTCGTTCAGCGCAAGCGCATTCCGAGGACAACGCTCACTCCAGACCTTCTCGGCCACCGCTGAAAATCAAAAAATTCTTTATCTTCGCCACGTAGTTGCTATCAGAGAAATCAGATTTGTACCGATGGGGAAGTATACACGGCTACATATCAAGTTATACATTTTCAATATAAACTGATATATCTCAATGTGCAGAAAGCCTATATACGAGGTCAGCTTACACTGGAAATCTATAGCTTCTTAAGCAACCGTGTGTAGGTACTTATTTCATCCATCATAATTAGCTATGTGTAAGTGTAGTTGTGTTCTTGGTAATGGGTTCCTACCCATTGCCAAGTATGCCTTGTATTCCGGTAATTTTCCTGGCTGTTCCTACAGCCAGGGATATTACCGGAATACAAGGCATATGAAGTTTCGCTTTAGGTCGGACTCGGCAAGCCATAATCATTCGGTTGGGTATGTTCTTGGTTCATGATAATCGTTTCCCATCAGGTTAACTGCAAGATCATTTTCCTTTACCCTTTAAAATAGAACAGGTACTTACGCTTTTCATGCACTAACATCAACACTAAAGGTACATTGAAAAACAATAAAAATATTGTTCTTAATGCCATCTCTATATTTAAAATTCAGTTTGCGCTACGTTCATAATATCAGATATAGAAATTATTCTTGCAATAGTTAATTATTTATTCCATGCATGATGTTGGGTTCTTTAATTGAATTTTACTTTATGAGCTAACACGATAATGTTAGACTTTTTAATTGATTCTTGACCGTAAAATCTGGTAACCCCACCTTCGACATCTTAAGATTTAGTTTTTCCGGTATTTATTTGAATTAAATATAGAATTCAGACTGTAAGAAGACCCTTACATCAAATCAAGTAACTATGTGCAAAATTTGGTGGAAATCGCTTTTATTTTTAGGTATTAAAAATAAGCTATTTTCTGTAGCTCGCAATGTAACGCGCTCAACAGACAGTTTTACACCCATTATAATTATTAGAATCAAATGAGTGCATTGCTTTCGCCCGGCTAGTCTCTCCCAGAATGAGAAGCGTTTCCACCTTAGTCCACCACACTGGCTGTTGGGACTCCCATCTTCATGATCAGTAATTTATTTACAAGGTAGTTCGAAGTTTAGTCTCTCAAGATCGTATTGAAGTTTATTACCAGAGTCTGATGTTCATTACCATTGTGTTACGCGACAAAGCCGCGGGTGTGGTTAGGTAGACTACACAGAACTTTGTGGATCCTCTCAGGTGTGCAGATATACTCATAAATCACGATGTTTTCCTGCAAGTGATATTCAAATTCTGATCTGCACGTGATCATGAAGGTAAAAGTGTGTGGCGGGATCAATCTCGATCCTCCTGCATGGAAGGAAAACGTTTAACCGCTAGGATATTACAAATAGCAGTATAATGTATTTAAATAATTATGAGTATGTACAGAAATTCGAAGGAAATTTTAGAAAATATGTCTTAAGTATGTATAAAGTCTTTAATATATTTTATTTTATAAACTATGCATAAAGTCTTTGAATATAAACTAAGTAATAAGTAAAAATTAATAAGTACTAGAAGTACTTATTAATTCTATGAGTTACTCTATGTATTGACATCACGGACGCTCACAATTTTTAAGTGATAGAGAAATCGCTTTTTGTTCTTAGATAAAGAATTAAGCAGCGGGTTCTTTAACTGAGTTTTTGAACTAGGTACTTACGAGAATAAGTGAGAGAATTATATAGGTAGTTTCGTGTTTTGTCAAGAATATTCGTAAGCTAAGCACACGTCTTAAATATTATGCCAGGGTTTTTGGTAATATGGGCTCAACGTATGTATGTACCTATCTAACAATTTAAATCTTTAACATGTATTGTTGAGAATTCAAAGGATTAAAAAATGGTTTTTTAAACAAAATGGCATCTATTCTATTCACTATAATAGAAAATTTCAAAGTTTACAAGACTTCCTGAGACAACGTTAATTTTTATTAGGCCAATAAAATAATTTAACACAGAAACAAAATTTTATTCACTTTTTGTACATTTGTTGTTAGTACAGAGCAATTTGGCATTTTTCAAACAGAAACACATATTGCATTCGTTCATAGACGTAGATCCGGGCACGCATTTTGTTTCCTTGGACAAAGACACCATGGATTTCCTCAGAGCCAGTTGAAACACTTTGTTCAAAACTTGAGGAAGATTAATCTTTAAAGTATTACCAACATATTGGTACGATTCTGCAGATTTTCCTTGTCTTGCTGCCTTCTGGAGTTGTTTGAGCTGTAGATCTTGCTGTTCTGGAAGGGTCTGGAGAGAGATTACTGTTGTAGGGGTAGAAGTAGAAACAAGATCATTATTACCAAGTTCAACACCCATTTCACTAGAATTGTCATCATCTTCGTTGTTAATATCACTTTCGCTAAGCATTTCATCTCCTTCTTCGAATGGAAACTTAGTACTGGGACCCTTCGAATCTTGTGGATCAGGTATTTTTGTTTTCTCCGTAGTAACAGTAGTAGTAGTTTCTGTAGGTTTCGTGGTTGGTGTAGGCTTCGAGGTTTCTTCCTCAGAGTCAGAATAATATTCATCTTTACTACTGCTAACTTCATCTTGTTTATGTGGCTTATTAGCTCTGGTTTTGTTTTCATTACTTTCTCGATTCACTTCAATGGCAATGTTATGATCCTCGCGGACATTAAACACCATTTTTGGGGTAACCATTTTAGTTGTTTCACTAACTTTATTTGTGGTTGTTGTACTTATATTGCTTGGGCTTAAACCAAGTCTTAACGATTTTTGGCTATCGGGTATGAGTTCAATGGCTTCTCTTATCAATTCTTTCCCACAAACCTTTAAATTATAGGAGCCTAGTTCAAGTCTGTTAGTGTAATAGTTTCCAGTGTTACACATAAGTTTGTTTTGATTGACGCAAAAACAGAATTGACAAGGAGCAAGGGAGTACCAGTTTTTGACTTCGCAGCTACTGTAAACGCTGTTAGTTGTGGGATATGCCCTACGTTTGATTTCGTCATCACAAGCGTTTCTGGTACAACGATCGGTGATGATATCACCGTCGGAACTACATCTGCATATATTGCAGTCTATACGGACGTAGGTGTCTGGATTACATTTGTGTTTTACAACTTTGCTAGGAGGTAGTGACTGGAAGGCGTCCTGGCAACTTTTATGTGGCCATCTCCCGTCTTTAGTACAGATACAGGTCATCAGATTTTGTACGTACAGCTGGTTGGGATAGCATAGCTGCATAGAGGCTTCGAATTCGTTCTGATCTGTAATACAATTTGTATAGTTAATAACAGGTTTGCGGAAAAGAACTTAAGTCACTGCAGATAGTGCCATCTACGAAGATGCGCTGATGATTTTCTTGTTGACTGTGATGCTTTGCCGTGATTGGACCATAGATAATAAGTATGTAAAAATAGGACTAACACATTAGCAGAACATTGCATACTTGCACTGTAAGCGATTAGGAGAAAGGGTAACGCGCGTCTTCGTAGATGGCACTATCTGTATTGCCGATGAATCCCATGCATTTGCGATACGATAAAAACAAGTAAAGAAAAGGTAGATTATGCACTTACTGTTGTTTTTATTACAATCTATGGGTGTACATTCAAATATGGTTTTACTGGTACACACGCACTTGTTACATTCATTTTCTACTACGTCTCCTATGTGGCATGACTTTACAGGGTGTTGTAGGTAATCTGTAATCAATTCAATAATTTAAGCAAATCCTGTAAAATGGGGAAAAAAATCGAAGTTTATTTTTAAATTAAATAACAATTTGCACTTACCAACTGTCGATTTCGCAATATCAATTGAAAGATAAAATAAGAAAGCAGATAACATCCGCATTGTGTGATCCTAATATTATCTGAAAAACAAAGAGAGACCAATCAATGCCAGTTCTTAATTGGATCAGTTTTAAGCGACTTTTTATGTGACTTTTTATTATGATTGTGAACTAATTGTGCTAGTTATACGCGATATTATCCAGACGTTACTAGAAATGTGTCGATCTGCAAAATTAGCGTTTGTTTGATCGATCTGGGGCTTTCTATCTATTGATATAAAAAGGGAGTCGTGTATTTTTTTGAAATAGATGTGTCTAAATGCATTATTTTCTATTCCATTTTCCCCAATCATTTTAAAAATATTATTGTTGAAACCTTTTGCAAGCGATCAATATCGTTATCGCGTTTGGAAATTTACCTTTTTATAATAGTAATAAAATAAAATTTAAAAATATTATTGAATTCATGTTTAGCTGTTCACATTTTATAGCTCGGCTCCTGGTGAATAAGCCATCTTGATTCCCCCCAAGAGCGCCATGCTAGAAGGCATGCGTGAAGGGATTTTATACAGGATATTTTAGTATGTAGTGCGCACAATTTACAGCGTGATTCAGTGTCCATTCCCAAATGCAACCGCAGTAATAAAATTCACTCCAAAACAAAATAAAAATTTGATTTTATATGGCTTGCGCTAGTAACTTACGCGTGTCCCCATACTAGGTCGAATTTTCGTTTTGTTTTAAAGTGTAAACTAATACTCCGGTTGCATTTATGAACAGAGACTGAATTACTCTACCAATTATGCGCACTACATAAAAACCAGTGTAATGTCCAAAGCAAGTATATTAAATCCACCAATACGGTCCCATCAGAATACCAGCGCTGTGACATTTTCTATTTCTAAATGCCACAGCATTATGCTGAGATGGGAGCCATTTTTGGTCTCGTTCAGGTTGCTTTGATTATTGTTTTTCTATTGTTATTTTTTATGTTTTATCTGTTGTTTTATTTTTGTACCTTTTATACTTTTATTCGTTCCTGGCGAGTCCAGAATCAAAATGTTTTCTTTCTTTCTTTCAATAATTATAAGAAATGAATGGACCTATTATACTAAGAAGCCACGGTTGTGCGACTGGTTGTACAACCGTGGTTGAGACGCCAAACTGGTTGAATCGCCAGTGACATTCTGTTTTCTTCTGTTACTGTGTCGGCATTTGCCCACACAGAATCTGCTCATTAGTGGAAAGATTAGGCAGTCAGTAAGAGACGTAACTGGGATGAATGCGCCGGAAGTGCAAATGTGTAAAAAAAAAATTGAAGCAGTGTGCTTTCGTGCTCGAACTTGCTCCACAAGTAGAGTAAATGATAATGACTTCGTAGACGTAGGTGTTAAGTATCTAAGTGGTAGTAAAGTTCTATGTTACGAGCTCGGGGCGGTACTACAGTCCTACCCATTTCATCCATCATAACGACTATAGTTTGTGCCTTTATACATGACAATATCGGACATTCACACCTCCTTACCAAGTATAGATACGTTACTAAACGATAATGCGCTCACTAATAATTTGTTCCCCAAAACTAGCGAAAGATTGTACTTACTACTATTGCTAATGTATCATGGTACCAGTCGCCTGGGCATGAAGGCCATCGTGGGGGTTGTGTTGCAGTAATTCACGATAAAATCTGATGAAAATATTGTGGTGCCCCCCTATTATTTGTAGAAAATTAAACAGGTCTACATTCTTATTTCTCATTATTTTATTACGAATAAAAAGTATGGACAATGACCGCTATTTTCATGTTAAATGGGACAGACTAATAAAATTATTTGTGTAAGCATTGTTTTATTATAAGAAGGATTTTGTTCCCGAAGAAGGGTAGGAACAGCTAGTGAACTATCCTAAACACAATTAATTCGAACTTCAGCCTTCGGCAACGCATGATGATTAATAGGTTGCGGATATTCATGAGCGGCGATGATCGGACGCTTACAATGTGTTGTCCTCTATTATAAAAAAAGTGTGACAAATAAAACAGCAGAATTATGTAATCATTTTGATATGTTTGTTGATATAACCGGGGATGTGATCGGGTTTCGTGATGAAAGTAGGCTCTGCGTTAGCGCAGGCCTCTGCGTCGCTCTTGAAGCAGTGCTCCTCGATCAATACTCTGTCCTGCTCGCACTCACAGATGTAACATTCATCAGATATCTTGCCTGGCTCGTCGCACTTATATTTAGTGTGGTTGTGAGGATTGTGTACTTCGATTGGGTACTTTGGTTCGGGTAGCGTGCTGTTCGATGTTGAATTACCTGTAAAGATTTTTTGAGTCTCTATTAATGCAAGTTTACTGGTATAAACCTTGATGAAACCTATTCATAATGATAAATCATAGTCACAAAAAACGGAAACATTATCCAATTCTTAATTTCTTACGGCCAAATAAATAAACCGATATCATTTAAAGATTAACGATCTAAGGACGATTGTAGGTGTAACTCTAGTTCTATTCTTTGTTTGAGACCGAAAAATGATAGAGCAACCAAACCAAGCTGTTACTTTAAATGAAGTCGCCATTTTTTAAATAATAAGACCATTAATTATGCTAATGAGGATATGTATACTTTTACTACATATTTTGGGAACGTTCAAGTAGATTCGAACTCGAACGAAGCAGTGTGAGCCGAATGAACAAATCAAATTTGTGATTCATAATCATGAATGTCAATTACGGAAAGGTTACCTAATATTAGTGAGAGTGAAGGCGATGATGACGACGAAGGTTACGTAGATGTTCATCGTCAGGGGTCACCACAATGGAGGAATACCATACCTCGTTCCTCCACAGAAATAATAAAATGTATAATAGTTACCATATCTTCTGCCCATGGGTACAAAGTTAACTTGCGGGAAAGCTTGCTCACAGTATTGGTTCTTAGGCATTGGCCGGCAAAAGCTGTTTATGTTTCCCATATAAGGGCACACGCATACACGACACCTAAAACACACGTTCTTTAAAGTCTTGTATCGTATTAATAAATACGATACCTAACTAACTAACAACTAACTAACTGCACCTGCTGAAGTAAGTGTCTGAAGTATAGGCTTTATTGGGTTGCAATAGTAACCCAATAAAGCCTATACTTCAGGGACGATTATCAAGAGGAATCTCCTCTATTAACATCATTCATCAAATTGTTATTCAAATAAGAATGATGGACATTACTGCTGGACAGCGATAACTGTCAATTGGCGTCCCACTTTCCCGCTATCGCACCCGACAGGAGATTACACTACGCTATGAATATGAGATGGCACACTGAGTTTTCCAAATGACGAAAGGTCGACCTATGGAAAGTGGGACCCCTTCTAAGAAGAGGTAATTCTCGTAGGCCATAGTAGGTTGGTGCGACCTATGGCACCGGTGACGGTTCTCATTAGATGGTTACTCTTCCATCTGTTGGACTTCAAAGCCTCGTCGATCAGTCGCATGCGAAGCAGTTACTACGAGCATTCCTAAACATACAGCTGCCCAGTTTGTAAAAGAACTAATGGAAAAGATGATAATGATCTTCTTGTTGCCTACTGTGTCGATTATTCAAAGGCCTTTGGAAGTGTCGAGTACAAGTTTTTCAATGCTGTCATGAGTACGTGCGATATACGTGAAAATTGTGGGGTAGCTGTTGGATACACTACCCAGTACAGTTCGTCTCTGTAACGAACCCTTCCGTGAATATTGGGTGTGCCACAAGGAGGCATCTTTAGACCCACGATTTTTTGCTGTCTTACAAAAACTACAAGCAAATAAGAATTATATTTACTAACTAACTAAACTAACTTAACTTTAGACGTTCTTCACTAAACAAGACAAAGTTAGTACTTATATTTTTTCATACTTGTTCAGTATTATTTATCAAACAAATGACTATCGGAAAATCGAACAATCCAATGAAGATATTACTGATCATTATCTAAATAAAATCCATTAAACGTTGCCTTTTACACCCACGGGAAGGATTCATCCTTCCGGTAGCTTATTTGTACCACATTACCTGATGATATACTGCGATCCTGGAGTACAGCTAGATCTTTCGGAGCTCTCCGTAATATTAAACTTCATGCAGCTAGTTCTTCGCGATTTGATGAGCGGAGCGACCCGATCGTCTACCACTCGGTCAGTTCCACCAAGGTCTCCTACTATCTCATCGGCATCCTCTCCAACAACCAACTCGTCATCAATTTCGTCTTCACTGTAGTCGTCTCGGATCTCGCCTGGAGCTAATGACTACAACAGATAACGCTACAAATAACCAGCTTAACTTACAAAATGTACTAAGTAGCCAGCACCATAGTTTATGGGGGTTCAGGAAAAAATGTGGGTAAACATGGCGTGTTGGTTCTATACAGGGTGTAAAAAGACCCTTAACGAAGCCGAAGTCTACGCATAGCATCAAACCAAGTAACATTGTGCAAAAATAATTGCTGTGAAATGGCTAGTATTAATAAGCTATTTTTATTTATGTGGTAGTGTAAGCGCGCAAGAAATTTTCGGAAGAACGTTAAAAAAATTGAGACATTGACCTACAATATATCCATAACCTGTTTGTACCCAGGTAAGGACTGATAAAAATAAAAAATTGTTATGATGGGGAGAAACGTGGCTCTCAGCTTCGATAAGGGGCGACACAACCCCACTATATGAAAAAAAAAATTGTTGCATGTCGCCTCATGGGGGACTGCATGCATGTCCTGCCCCAGGGCCTTTATTTCCTATGCCATATATGAAAGTATATCACGAAAATAACGGACACGTGTTAAGTAAGTTACGTATAAATTTAAAAAAAAGTAAAAACCGACTTCAAAAAAAAAAACGAAAAAATATAAAATAATTTTCTTAAAAAATTTAACAGCTTCTGAAGTCGCGCCAAGCTAGGTGCATTGAAGAATTATAGGCCCCGACTTCAGAAGCTGTTAAATTTTTTAAGAAAATTATTTTATATTTTTTAGTTTTTTTTTTTGAAGTCGGTTTTTACTTTTTTTTTAAAGTTTATTTTATTTTTCAATTCTGAGTGGCATAAACAATACATAAACATGAGATTACAGCAATCGCGAGTGATGTGCTGTTATTCATTCAAGAGTTCCATTGTCTATCTCCGAAGATCTTCATCAGATCCTCACCAAATTTAAAGGGGACACTTCGGAAGTATACCCTTTCAAACAAAAAAGAAGCATCGAAATCGGTTCACGCAGTCGAAAGTTATGAGGTAACAAACAAAAAAAAAAAAAAAAAAAATACATACGCGTCGAATTGAGAACCTCCTCCTTCTTTTTGAAGTCGGTTAAAAATAACGTCGCCAACGCATTAATTGCGTGATATCTTTCCACATGGCAAAAGAATAAAGGGGACGTATTGTTTCACGTCGGATATTCTCAATCTTAACCATGGATAAATAATAGAACACGAACATAAAATTATCTAAAGATTTTTTTATTAAACACACACTTTGTATCAAGAAAGAGTATTTACTTGCTATCATCGTCCACATAAATAAATATATTTATTATATATTATGTTATACACTTCTCATCAAAAAAATCGAAACACTTCTCAAATTTATGTTTTTAATGGATTATTAAAAAAAAATGTTTTATTCGGAAAATA
Organism: Allophyes oxyacanthae; assembly: GCA_932294325.1. Lineage (NCBI taxonomy): Eukaryota > Metazoa > Arthropoda > Insecta > Lepidoptera > Noctuidae > Allophyes > Allophyes oxyacanthae. Next base: position 8,329,450 of record OW028632.1, on the reverse strand, counting down.
ATAAAAATGTCATTTAATAGTAGGTAGTACAAGGTTTCAAATTCCATGGTAATGTTCCAAATTCAAATTAAATTTTCATAAGCTTCTTGTTTTGTTTAACAAGTCACTTCTAACCCGTATGGAGATTTTATGAAATGCAATAAATAAAACACGAAAATAAAAAAAATGTTTAAGTAGAATTTATTCAATAATTTGTATTCCCTCTCCGGACCCTTAGGACTGCTTCCATACATTTCATCATGGATTGGTTGAGAGTCATGACTTCATGTTGTGGAATGTTATTCTATTCTTCTTGAATTGCGTTTTTGAGCTGGCCAACAGTCTCTGGAGCAAGATCTCTTGCTTGAACTCGTCTCATTAGTTCATCCCAAAGGTGCTCTATGGAATTCATGTTCGGGCTTTTTGCTGGTCACTCCATAACGGAGATACTGACTTCACTGAGATAATCTCGTACGATTCCTGCGGCATGGGCCCTGTCATTATCATGAATGAATATGCGATCTTTGCCAATAAAATGTGCATAGGGAACCACATGAGCCTCAAGACATTCTATCATGTAACGACAACCGTTTATTTCAGGCAGGCGTGGTCCAGATACCAAAGGGAGTTCTGTTTTACCGTCGGTACTAATGCCCCTCAAAACTGTCCATGAACCGCCACCATAGCTTACTTTTCCCTCATTGCAGCAGTGTACAAAACGTTCTCCCTCTCTTCTGTATACCTTCTTCCTTCCATCATTAGCATACAGCATAATTTTACTCTCGTTAAAAAAGAGAACCTTGCTCCATTGTAGGTATGACCAATTTAAGTGCTCACGTGCAATCTGAAGGCGCGCTCTTCGATGGTCTGTTGTTAATTTCGGCCCATTGGCTGGCTTGTGTGGTACCAATCCACGTTCCTTAAATCTTCGTTAAATTGTAGAGTCACTCACAGTCACCCTTCGAATAACACGGAGCTGTTGCTGCAGTTCAAAAGCGTTAAGGCGTCGATTTCGCAAAGAAACTGTTGCAATAAATCGGTCATCTCGCACAGAACTGACCCGATTCCTACCAGATCCTGAGCGGCGCGTGAATAAACCAGTCTCCTGGTAGCGTTTGTACACTCTATGAACAGACGAGAGGGTTAGATGTAGTCTTGCAGCCACAACACGTTGACTAAGACTCAAATTCAGCGACGACACGATTTGAGCGGCTTCTGCGGGCGAAGTATCCTTGTGTGGTGACAAAAAATCTTGTTAACAGATGTCAAAGAGCCTAATAATCAAATTACCAAAAGTAAGTTTTAAAATAAATCGTTATTTTGTGTTTATTACACACCATTTAACTGTACTACGGTAAACGCGTTGCCTCAAAATAATGTTCCATTTCTTAAATCGGATGAAAATTCAAAAATTTACTTTCAAATTTGGAACTCTCATACACCACTGAAAAGGCTAAACTGCCAGCTATAAAATGATGTATTTTTTTTAAAGAATTAATCCTCTTTTTTGGTTATTTGTCGCCAGAAAGAAAAATGTTGGTAGTGTTTCGATTTTTTTGATGAGAAGTGTATGTATACTGTTACTTTACTACATAATACGTATTAAAGTATAGAACAACAAAGTCCCGAACCCCATCAGTCTGCATGTTCGGGGTAAAATACTACATGGTGATCAAACGTATGGATTTCACCAAATACCAATAAAATAACTTGAACACGGACTGAAAACAATGGCGCCCCACGTTGGGCGCCATTTGTTACAGACGCAGAGGTTGAACGAAGTCAGCAAAGGCGAGACACCGAAATTCCTTCCTCGTTCTCCCGTATGGCGTCAGATAAGTATTTAGCACGGTGTTTTACGTTTTGGAGAGTCCTAGTGATGGTGTTATCCTCGGTAACTACCATGTATCAAAACTTTCACTGGCCACTCCCAAGCACCTGTGCAAGAGAAGCGTACATGGGGCTGGCCCCGCGAAACTTGTCCTTGTTGCTAATTTAACACGACGGGGTGTCTATTGAACTAGGGGGGAAGGATGTAAGGGCTAAACATTGCAGTTGTGGGTTATAATATAATGCCGTTGCGTTTTTCAGGAAAGCGTGCGGTCGCGTATCCTATGCACACAGATGCTGGCCACCGTGACGAGCCTATAAAAATATACCCCGCGCAGCGCTTCCATCTTCCGACTTGCCTCTCGTCACATACGCACGTCATTGTTGTGTCTCCGAATTTCGCCCAGTTTTATGACAAGTATCATAATTGTTTAACAAACTATTACTAATAATCAGTTAATGAAAATGTATAAACTATTGTGCTCAAGCATCAGCCAGTGTTTTCAATCCGTGTCCACCTCCACACCCCTTTACAACTATGCTTGGTGGATTTTGGTACGGCTTTTACCACCACATAAAGCGTTTTACAAAGAAGGTTTAGAGCTCGTCTAGATAAGGCGTTTTACAAGTCAGTAAGTAGTAGGGAGCTTCTTCGTATTAATAGAATAATCTTTATTCGTTTTTTCGTGTTTATATAAGACGCTGTTCGCAAGTGTCTGCGAAGTTGGATTCGTCCTTGGATACGTCCGGATGCAGCAACGTTGTCCCAACGCACATAAATTCCTCATCTGGACGAACTCTAATTGTATTAAAGATATCCATTTGAAGACACTGCCAAATAAAAGTCAACAGCACATTATTCCGAAAACTTATAATTAAATAACAAATAATACCCGCCTTACTAACTATCTTAAGAGATCAATAATCAGCCAGAGATTAACAGCAATAGCTTTCAGTCTGATGTAGACAAAGTACTTACAGTACTCACGAGCTTCTCTTTATCACATAACATGGGAGTGCATGACGCGTATTCTCTCAATCCCATTTCAGGACATACACAGAGCTTGCACCCCGATTCAAACTCCTCTCCAGGAAAACACAGCTCCAAATTTCTTGTAGTGTCCTCCACGACTTGGTTGCCTAACAAATTCTGTGATAGTTTGAATATCTTCTTCCAAGGAGTATCAGATTCGAAGCAAGTTCGATTTGTACAGGCTTTGTCTTTCTTTTCTCCGTTTAGAGGACAAACGCAGATGTTGCAGTCATCGCTAAACAACTCTCCGGGAGTACAAGAATCTGTTCGCAAGAAATTAGTCTCGCATTGATTTTTGGTACATTTATCCACGTTTTTGATACCGTCTGTAGAACAGAAGCAGATATTGCAATCAACTGTGAAGTAAGCTGAAGGTTCGCACGCAAACTCGTTGCCAACCGCCTTGAATTGACCGGTGCAAGTGTTATTTGTACATGCCCTGTCCCTTATCAACCCAGTGACACTACATATGCAGAAATTACAGCTCACTTTTGCAATCGAGCCCGGAACGCAAGTAGCTGATGATTCTGCTGGCATAGCAGAAACTAGACGATCCTTATGGTTTTCTTGAATTACCTTTTTAGCCTCACAGTCATCGAAGGTGCACCATTTTTGATCAATCTTACCATCTTTCGTACAATAACAAGTATTGCAACCGAATTCGACGAAAGTATTTGGTTCACACGTAATATTATAGTCTATTAGATTGGCTTTATCTACTAAAACCCTTTGGGTTTTCTTAGGGCCGGTATCATCTATGACGGAAGTGCAAAGCTTGAAGTCTGTATTACCGTTGTCTGGACACAAACAGTATCTTCCTTGGTCGAGAAAAACTGAATTGGGTTCGCACGTTTCGCTACCAACCAACATCTCTTTAATACTAATTCGATCTATCGAACTCATCTTTTCCTTCAGCACACGTTCTAGCATAATGAGCTTATTCTGGAACGAACAAACTCTAGTACAATATTTTTCTAAGGTGTAGCCACTCCGAGAACAGAAACATTCCATACAAGTAGGCACCATCTCACCAGGACTACACGTGCTTTTAACAAAATCGTAATGGAAGTCGTTTATTTTTAAACATTCTTGTTCAATACAATTGCTCTCATTGACCACTCCTTGAGAATTACATTCGCAGTAAATACATCTTGGCTTCGTGAATTTATGAGCCATACAAGTATTTGTCATATTTCTCAAAGCTATCAACGAACTAATTTTTTCTGGATGATCATTGCAATTTGTTTTGGAACTCAAATCAGTATCGGGTACACCGTTGTCAGGACAGCGGTAGACGTTACAATCTACTTTGTAAAATGTTCTAGGAATACATCTCCTAGTTGATTCAGGAGCTTTGTGACAGGTTTCAACACATTTATTCTGGACAAAGAACCCATCATCCGAACACAAGCAATGAAGACAATTGAATAAGTACATGACCTTTGGTATGCAGACGTTCTGTGTGATTATGTCCAGGGATAAGTTGGGACCTTTGAGAGAGCAGGAAGAATCGGTGGCGCAGCGAGCTTCAGACATCTTGCCGGACGCTGGACAGACGCAAAGACTACAATTGATGTAATAAGATCTGAAGGGAGTGCACCAAAGTTCGGTGCCAGCATCCAGACTGGTTGAGTTTTTCTTCATGGCGTCATCAGAGCATTCTGTGTTGGTACATAAGAGCTTCCCATTTTCTTGACAAATACATTGGCTGCATTCTTCCCATATGATCTGGCCAGGCTGGCAAGTCTGTCGGCGTCCTATCATTTGACAAGTTGCTTCGCTCCATCGGCCCATACTGTTGCAGTAGCATAGCCGGCCATTCAGTAAGAACTGGGTATTTGGAACACACGTACCTTTAGGGAAAAAAATAAAATGTAAAAATATTACGAATTGAAAAAGTTAAAAATTTTGTGTAAGTTGTTACCTTTTTTTAATTAATTGATATCGTACTAAAGTTTTCGACGAAAGAATACTTAATAGTTTTTAATATAATTATTTTTCAGAAAGTATGACTTAATTTAGACACCGTTAAGAAATAATTGGAAAATGCAAAAATCTAATATGTATCTTTAATGAAGAAAAAGAAACAACAACTAGTTCTACAACATGGCTCGTGCTGGACCATACACAATGTCCAATGCTCTAATGGTTTACAAGAGCTCCTCTAGATTACATACTGGACCGTCAATGAACATTAAAATATATCCAGCATAAGCCATATTGTCATCTTTCAATAAGAAATGTGAACTTACGGAAGATTGAATCACTGCAAGGAACCCTTGTTAACAAGGTCAGAAATGTTACAGCCATAAACATATTCAAAGGAAAAGAGTATTTTAGTTCCCTACACAATATAACAACTTCGAACTTTAATTTTAAAGGGTTCAACTCGATTAATTATGTCATTTCAAGTAAATAATTTAATATCATAGAAACGGTATCGTAAAATACCACGACTGAGTTGTTTTATGATATTTGGCTAATCGAAAGTTAATTGGTTTTTGGCTTTTAAGATTTTAATTAATGAGTAGATGCAAGTGTTTCCAAGGTCTTGATTTGATTTAGGCCAAACTGCTTCTTTTATGATTTTCTGATTAAGTTCGTTTTGAGTCCCAATATTAGTGAGACCCAATTCACAGTACAATGCCAAATCAATACCGCTCTCTCGTTTTTAATTAGTTTCAATTGCAAATGTATCGATAGTGTGAATGATTAAAGGAGCTAGAACATTTTCTGTATCATTACTATTGCGAATTGAGGCGTAGCCATATAGCGGCGTGACAAGCATCTATACTTTTTTAAGAACTTATGGATACTTCCTTTATAGTCCCTGTTCGTCGCGACGAGGTTTATTTAAATTATTCCAAATTTCGAACGTTCTGACGTTACTGCCATCAATATTGCGTTTTTTTTTATCTTGCCGTTATAAACTTTTTCTTCTAATTTTAAAACCACGAACATAAAATACTTCTTTTTCACTTTTATTTTAACCTATATTGTTCTTTGTATTCTTACGTAACATTTCCTATTTTATTACAACGTTTTATTATTATTTTCTATTTTATTATTTAAGTGCTGAAATAAATTACTTTCTATGAACAAGTTTAGGTGAATATAAAAAACCATTTATTCGAATTTTAAAGTGACTAAGTAATTGCAATAACTATAGAATATTATTAAATCCAAAAAAAAAAAAAAGGAATGGTACTAAAATCTAAATGATTAGAAATCAATAAGAAAAAAAAAATGGACGTATCTACAGCAGTGTCTAGCAAAAAATCGTAATATTCGCCATAATCAGGCCATATTATGCTTAATCTCTTACCTGGTTCTCCTTTGAGTTGCCTATATCAGAGAAAATTTTCTAAGATTGATTGAGATAGTCTCATTTAAGTGACAAATAACAAGTATAAAATTCTAATGAAAATACTAACCAACACGCACGAGGGCACGGTGGATTTAATGGAATTTTGTCATGATGTCGATGCCATGATGTGAAGTACTTAATATGTCCATGATAGTACCTGCATCACTAGAATTGCTAAAAAAGTGGACAACCTAGCGAAATGTGAGCATAATAAACATACATCTGTCTCTTTCTGTTACACTGAAAAAGGCCATAAGAGCGAATAGCTTACCCAATCGTGAAATCGCAATCTATGCTTACTTTGGTAGACCTTACTCTTAGAGTAAAATTCGCACTTGGGGGGCAGTATGGCTATTCTGTAAGAACGTATCACATCTCGATTCGAATCTCAGTCTTAATGTCAGTTGAAATTTCACGAATTTACATACGATAATAAACGTATAATTTAATAACAGGAGCTGTGAACATGTCTAGAGCATGTTCACAGCTCCATATACAGTCAAATATCAACTGACAAAGTCAAAGGTTTTTATTTCAACTGGGCCTTTGCAGGCACTTTCAAAACGTCGCGACAAGAAGAGTGAGTTTTGAATGGAGATCGAGATTTTCTTACAGAAAGCTTTGCAGCTCCTATAAGCGAAGCTAACCCCGAATCAGTATCAAAGGAAAAGTAAAAGAAATTGACGTAAGTGAATATTTTTATTCATTGATCTGCAAACCCTTAAAACGAATCAATTCCTTTGAACAAGCCAGCTTCGTTAGTGTTAATTAGTAAAGTCGTTACAACCCATGTTCCTGTAGATACTGCTGCTGCTTCTCCAGCGTGACAGCTTGGTTGTAGTTCAGGCAGGTCTTCTGGGTGCAACGTAAGGTCTGGTCGCTTTGGCAGTAGCATTTGTTGCAGTCATCTCTAGAAATTGAGGAACACAGGTAAAATTAGTAATGTTTGTTGCCACATGGTTTCCAGTTAAGAATAATGGTTCTGACAACTGGTGTTGAGCAAAATGCTCTTGTATTCTCGGAATACAGAATAATGAAATAATAAATTATTGTCTCGTCAGCGAGCATAGAAAAGTATTAGTATGTGGAACAAATAGCAACATCCACACTAAATTAAAAAATGGTACCTAGGTAGTATGAGTTGCATAGTTTACTAAATATATTCGATAGCAAGTACACAGATTTAACAGATAATAAACGGTAGCTATATCAAACACTCTAAATATAAATACATACAATACTCTAAATATAAGTTATGTGCTTCGACCATTTTCGTGTTTCCAAATTAGTACCTATCTGCGAATATGCAAACATTGTCGTAAGGTCCGTGTCTCGTCGGTCACACGGGAGATACCTATTCTCCTATTCTTTATATTATTAATTTATCGCTATATATTAAAGCTGTGCTCAAACTGGCGCGAATTTGCTCGCGTGGTGCCACGCGGGCGGGTGAGGCGACTTTAAAGTGAGACAAAGGTTGCCCCGGCCTATAACTTAATCATAGTTACGTACAAATAATTCTTACTTATAAATATGGTTAGCCAAACACTTCTGCTTCTCCATATCGAAGGTGAGCCGGGAGCCGTTCCTCCTCGCGCCAAATGTCCGGAACATGACCTCAGTCTCGGAGATGCAGCCTTCCACAGCTTCGCAGTACGTCGTGCCGTTGCAGACGCACTTGACGCACTTGGACTGAATGACTTCGTTCTCTTGAACATTGTTGCTGTTGCATTGCAGTCCTTTGGAGCAAAATGTGATTTAGAAGTCAAGAACGGCGCTAACTGAAGCGCTAACGCGGCGATTTGATTGATACATTGTATATCTTGTGAATGGTTTTGAAAGATTTCATACTAAAGGTTGAAGTACACTGATAGTCCTGGCAACAGATCAGCATCGCCTCAACTCGAACGGTGAACCGCAGAATACCGAAGTATTCTTTGTATTAAACTCCATACTGCAACGCACACTTACCAGCACCGTAACGGCATCGCCAAAAACATGTCAATAGCCGGGTTAACGGCGAGTCGATGCTTTGTGGCGGTGTCGATCCGTCGCCGGGGCGATACGTGTGCTTTAACCCTTAGGGCCACAGCACACTAGTCACTTTTTGCAGCAGAAGCGCACGTTTTCGCGTTCGTTGGCTGCCTTTTGCTTACAAAAAATGAATAATGTGCTATGGCCCATGTCGTTTCTGCATCAGCGCTAGCTTTATTGCTAATGCCCTTGTGAACCGGCACGTTAGATGCTTCCTACCTAAACCACTTTTTAAAAGTCAACAAAACATTTGCCATGCCATTGTGTTGCTTATATTATTTTTTCAATAACATAAGATGAATAACTGTTCTATTTGGACCAATTTTTAACCTATTCTGTCCCACTTCTGAGCAAAGGTCTCCAAGCAATGAGTCAAAATATTCCTGAACAATTTGCAATACAGTGTTGGCGTATAGCTTGAAATATACATTACATCATGCGTTTCTCCCACGGTGTACAGAAACCAGGTACTACGTAACGCCACGTACGACAAAATACATGCTTAGCTTCTTAAAAATTTTGCAAATACCACCTTGTGACTTGTCATTATGAAGGACATAAGGAAATGCCGCCTTAAAAATACATGCCTACAAAGTTCGTGTAGGAAATTCCTTCAAAGGCCTCATTTCCTTATGACAAAGTCAAAGCTTTTTATTGCATCTGGGCCTTTCCAGTCACTTTTAAAACGTCGAGACTCTAGATGCACGGTTCCAAAGTGGGTTGGCCCTATGGAGAAGAGACCGGCAAGAAACTCCATGGATACTCTATGATAGACTTTAGAAAAAAATTACCAGATTTTTTCATAGCCTCCGTCCTGTGCATATCGGCAAAGCTGATACACAGTAGCTTGTCACACATCAAGTTTCCATATTGGTCGCACACGCAGGCGTTGCAGTTGACTTTGTAAGTTGTGCCGGGGGCACAAGGAGCCGCCGTATTGGGTAACGCTGGCAGGTTCTCAAATTCCTTGTCCGTAATTGGTGGTCGAACGTCTTCCGGTTTTAATGCTTTTAAGCCTGCAGCTGAAGAAAATATGCTATTTTATGATAGAGGAAGGAACACGAGCTCGTAAAGGCTTAAACTGTAAGTTTCTTTTAACAATCTCAGTTTTACGCAATAACTGCGTTCAACGCTCTGATTGGTGAATAGCTCAAATCTAGTCTAGGCTTGTAAACTCATAATAGACTCTAAATGTCGCGTATCATATAAAAAAAGAACCACAAGTGCGAGTTTCCATCAACCTCAACCGTCATGTCAAAAATTTATGGAAACCGTTTGCACGTCTTTTGCATTCAAATGCGCGCGCACGGAGAGGAATACTCGCACTTATAGGGGTGTGGAACAATACATAGTTTTATTTTATAAGCTTTTATTTAACTTGCAATGTTTGTATGTCAAACAAACTTTAAGTTAAATCAAACCCATCAATTTATTACATTACACAATTTAAATGATATAAAAGCTTGTCGCGAGATTTACTTGTTTAGATGTATAGTAGTCTAGCAGTAAATCTCACGACAAGCTTTTATATCATTTGAATTGTGTAAACTTTAAATTATGTTAAATAATTTAAAGTTTATTTTCTTCTTTTTAGAGCATTTAAAAAATAACTTGTTTTTAAAAATTCTTTTTAAAACATTAACTAACTATAACTAAATCTAACTAACTATGTTAAAAAATCTTGGAAGTTACATTTGACCCACTTCCCGGTTTCCGATTGAGCTGAAATTTTGCATACACGTTTTGTTTGGATGAAAAAAGCGTTTTCTTTAGTTTAAAAAAAAAAAAATTATTTACTATAAATTTTTTGACTTACGAATCCTTTGGTTGCATGTATTTATTTGAGAACAGATAGGTTGCCTGTCAGACTTGCAGAAGCATCTTTTGCATCCATCCTGGTAGAATTTTCCCGGAACACAACTTTTACTTGACGGCAACTTTGGATAATTTCCCGTATCTGGTCTTATATCTTTTCGGGTCCCTCTTCTCACGTTACGTCTTCCTTTTCTTTTCTTTTGGCGCAAACTTTCCTTATCTTCATCTATCGTGGCGGTTTTCTCCGTCATAATTATTTCGGAATTCATTGTGACCAAGCATGCCATCTTGGTGCACATCAATGAATTCCTGTGGCCGCACCGGCAAGTATTGCATTCCATTCTATAAGTTTTGCCATAAATGCATTTCATTCCGTCGCGAATTTCCGGGAGCTGATTGCGTATTTCTGTCACATTTGCTGCAATTCGTTGTAAAGAAAGGTCAAGTATAATAATATCACATTTTGTGAATTCGTTTTACGTAAATAAGGGTGATGGATTTGTAACTGCCGTGTGGTGATATTTTCACTTTGGGAACTTTCTTTTCATCTTTAGTTTAACTTTATATTTCATCAAATTTCACAGTTTTATACATAAAAATGCTTAAAAATAACTCAATAACCCAATAACGATCAACACAAAAATCATGAAAATGAATTCCCATATTAGCAATCTTACAAGGTAAATGATGAAACTGATATAACGGTAAATATTTCCAAGCCATTTTTTTTCAAATGGTTTTTCGCGCGCAACGCATATAAAATTTAAAAACAAACTAATCAAAACTTATCTATCTCGTAAAATTCTGTGATTATGATACTCAAAATCGAAAAACACCCGGAGATCTGTATAATTCTATAAGATTTGAAGAAATAGAGAACGACGACCTAGCTAGAAGCCATGTCGCGTCCGCAGAGTGTGATGTAGTGGATGGGAGGAGAATCAGGTATGCCTTAAGACCCTTCATATCAACGTATATGAATATCGCTCACGACACTTATTATAATACAAAGATCATCAATAAATATAAAAAAAACGTACACGTAAGACATATATTAAGAACTTTATGCAAAGCTTATAAGCTAGATATTATTATACTTAAGATGGAATCTTAGCTATTAGACAATGCTCCTCTTAGAGCCTTTACATCCAGCATGAAGTCTTCCAAGCAGACCATAGTCGTGCAAGAAGGAATACCGTCAGAAGAACACACACAAGTGTTGCATTTATAACTATATCTCTTCCCTGGATCACACAAATCACTATGACTTCTTAGAACAGGAAGAGTCTCTGATTTATTATTCACTTTTGGTTTCTCGTTCCTCAACGCAGGTCTCATTTCTCGATTGCAAAATTTCGTCGTACAAACAAGGCTACCTTTAGCGCATACGCATTGGTTACAATCAACTGTATATGTCATATTTGAGTTACAATTCTTGCTCTGTAGATCCTGTAAACGTCTCCAGGACTTGCCAATGTCGATTAGTCTTACAATATCATTCGTTTGGAGTTTTTGGACCACTTGTTTTAAAATACTGATGCAAAGACGATCGATGTAGTAGTTGATGTCGCTACAAGAGCAGACTTCATTGTCCAGGCGAAGAATGTCACCATAAATACAAGTGTCGGCCCTATGTCCTTGGTAACAGTATCTATTGGTGCATAATTTAATATCTATGTATCCGCTAACTGAACACCGGCAGACGTTGCAGTCGATAAGGTACAGAGTGTTTGGGATGCACTCGATATTTGTCCGTAATATTGGGTGTGTAAAGGCGTATCTTGGTCGGAGGCGGTTGAATTTGTGGACGCAGTTGTTTGACATCCAGTAGCCGTCGCTGCTACAAGTGCAGAATGTGTTATCCTCTCTGTAGACGAAGTGTCGTTCGCAGTCCACGGTTGTCCTATCTCTCTCTGGAAATAAATGAATATTATATAGTCTTATTTAGGTAGTCTTACGTTGTACCTCTAATGTTCTTGTTAGAATTTTTTCGGGTCCATAGGAAGTAAAAGACATCTTATATAAGTAAATATTAGAATGAAATCAGTTCTATTGATTAGGATATTTAAAATTGCACTTCGATCTTTTTAATTTCAAGATGTTAATTAATATCACTTCATAGATTATTCGCGCAAAAACAGAAATGATTACTTGTGTAATCTTCGTTCACTTTTCCCGTTCGGTACAAACGTTGCGCGAGGACTACTAACTTTAGATTAGTGCGATCTGTCAACTCTTGAGCCACATGCAAGTAAAAAAAACTAAATTAAGAGTCTTGCTACTGCTACAAAGGCGCGCATCTTTATTGAATGCTTTAAAAAGTGATAGTATAACTTGAGTGCCAACCAAAAGTAAGTAACGAGTACCAATGACAAGCCTAATGGACAGTGCAGCCTGAAAGTCTGACAACCGGTCTAATGTTAAGATATCTATATCTCCCAGTCTTTGTTCTCTGCTAGGTTCAACCAATTTTAGCATTTTTAAATCGGGCCAGGATAGAATCGATCTATCAATCTATGTTTTCAGCCTATAACTGACTGCTAAGTACCTCCCCACTTTTGCCGATCCTGAGCCAACCTTATCATCAGTCTCTCCACGATTCACACGATGTCATCCGATGGGTTAGGGATCTCCATGCTCTTTCTGGCAGTTGTTGTCCTACCGTTGGCTACCCACCCCAAAGGAGTTTTGGCGAAATTTGGGACTACCCTATATCCAGCAGTGTACTGCTATGTACTGAATTGTTTGCAACCAGGTCAACGACTACTAACGCTGCCTTCTTTACCATACACAATTCACACAATACAAACATTGAAATAATTTATTTGGATCTTCGAAGGCCTTCGATTAATCGAAACTTGAAAGTAGGCGTTTGTTAGTCTTCGTTGACTCGGACTTTATACATTGCTGAGTCACTTACCGAAACTGTCTCTCTTGCACGATCGCAGGTTGCAATGGAACACGCCTTCAGAGGAACAAATGCACACGTGGCACGGCCCTCGCACCGTGGCGGTGGGCACGCATAGCCTCTTGGGCACCACTAGGCCAGGCATAAACTAACTTTATTTGGATCTCTACACATTATAATAATACATATCGTTTGTGTTGATGTGTTCGCTTACATTGCCATATTGAAGAGTTAGGATATAAAACATTGTGATGTTATGTTTTCAGGGTGATATTAATTATATATCTTATTTGAATATCTTGAATTGAAATTGAAGTCATGAAGTCTTACCACATCATCTTCATCAGAAAAGCGATGTCTGACATTATTTTATCTTTTTTAAAAAAGGTGCTTTCGGACATTCTCATTGCAATGAGAATGTCCGAAAATTGTTCTAGAATTTAAAGCTATTGAGATTAATTTGGACAAAGTTATCGTCATTCCTTTTAATGATTTGAAGAAACAAAAATAAATAAAGAGACATTTAAAAATGAAACTTATGAGCATAATAAAGAGCTAAATATATAATAAGAATCGATTGAACGATCATCTGGCTCATAGCTATTTCAATTCAGAACTCATACAGGGGGTATTACAAAAGATGGTTTAAACCAAGTTTAGTAAAACCCAGCTTTTTAATATATCCATCACTAACGTCATATAACAAAAAAAGATGGGGCTATCTTAAAACTTTAGTTTTACAAGACTTGCTTGTATAACTTTAAGACAGTTCGAGCCTGGAAAAGCACGCGCGACTGTCTACGCCCGATCATAATGGATATTCATGAAGAATATGACCATACTAACTTAACATATGCTTGGATAAGATAGAAATAGAAGGAGAAGAAATGATGTAGGCACTGTAGAATTTATATGCAGTAAGTTTAAATGCCGCAGTAGCTGACCACACGGCAAGAAACTGTCCAACTACTGAGAAATAGCTTGATAATGATTTCCGTCGCCCTCAAATGCATGACAAACGTTTATTTACTAAGAGGGCTGATTTTCGATCACCAGATAATGTTATATCCAACGAATTTTGCCGCTGGACAGATTTTGTATAGGAAAGCTGTAAAAATTAAAATTTTGTCCCTCCGATAAAGTTATTTGGAGATTGAAAAATCCGCCCTTAGGTCAAGTATCTTACAAAACATAAATCAGTGTGAAAACTGACTCTAAAATAAACAAACAGTTGTGCAAACAATAAAATAAATAGGAAAGCAAACACCTATAAACAATTTCCCGACTAGTTTACTTTATGTATCAAAATGTATATAAGTAGTTTTATTTTAAAGGCATAGTACCGACCGATTCCATAATATTTTTATTTCTTATAGACGTTGACGAAGATAATAAATAACCTAGACGATAATAACATAATAATTGTACCTAGATGTTATACAGGGTGGTGACAACGTTACGACATTAAATGAAACCACGTATTTGGTATCACGTTCTGTGACCATACACAAAAAATCAATCAAATCCAATCAATAGTTTAGCGACAGGAACGAATTAAATTTTTATTAATTTTACACAAACTTTAGGCAAAATTTTTAAAGTCTCTACCCAATTCTAACAAAAATAATCTTTATTGACACGTATAGAATAGATAAAGATGATTTCCACTTTGATGTCCCTTCACCTAGGCGAATGAGAGTAGATTGAAATATTATGCAAAAATAACAAGCGCGAAAATCGTTGATTTTTTATGTACTTCAGAACGTGATACCAAATATTCATTTAATGTAACGTTGTCAGCACCCTGTATAAGAGAAATACTCACATAACGTAGCCTCTGTGTCCTTTAAAAGTATTAAAGTTGAAATGAATGTCACCAAACAGATCAACATACTTCAATTTGCTAAACAATCCAGATCATAATGGAAGTAAGAAACTTATCAGAAGCATTTACGCTCGGTGAACGTAGATTTATTAGCTATAAAACGCAATGATTAATTGGTATTTTATGGGTGTATTTATTACCTAGTAATTAGTAAGGACCTTCAAGGGCCTATGAGTATATGCCTACCACTTAACCGAGACGGTTGGTGCCGGAGTTTATGAAGAAGTTGCGCGGTGCGGGAGGGGTGTGACGCGAGATGTTAGTCACAGGCCCATGAATACGCACCATAAAGCTTAGCTTAGCCGTAGTAGGCGTGTGTCACACCCTCCCCTGCACCGCGCAACTACCTCAAATATAGACACCAACCGTCTGAGTTACGCGGTAGACCTGTAGTTGATGTTCTATACAAATATACACTCCATTTTTTTTATTACCAGGTATACCAGCTGTTCCATACAAAAGTGTTTTTAGCAGACTGTGTTCGCATCTAGACGGATATAATCACGACGTGCTGTAAAATAATTTGTTTTAAATATCTACCCTTTTTTTAACATTGCAAGCAGTTTTGGGAAACAAATAAAAAAAAAAGTGAATGTCTGAGTCAAAATACAAGGTCCTACCTATCTAATCCCGATCCCTTTTAGGGGTTATTGTACTCATCATTATGAACAACTTTTATTAAGGGACCAACCGAGATCGCAAAAAAAAATCTAACGTTGCATACAAATAATTCAATATTACTCGACTAAATGTACGGAACAGCAGATTTTTTTTAGGGATTTCGTTGTTTGCCACATAGTAAAAGTTGTTCATAATGATGAGTACCCCTGTTTTTACCCCTTAGAGGGATCGGGACTATAAAGGTAGGACCGCCGACATTTTTCACGATTCCAGAATGGAATCCATAAAAAAAGTTGCATAGATGACCATATGATATTGTAGGTGTTATTATTCAGCCGTTATCGTCCCACTGCAGGGTAAAGGCCTTTTGCCCTCCTTCCACTCCTCTCCGTTGAAGGAAATCTGCAACCAACCCTTCCAATAGGTGTCTAGCTCGTCCCGCCATCTCCTTCTGGGCCTGCGACGTCATCTAACGTTATATGGGCTCCACTCAGAGGCGAGTCTCGCCCACAGCTCGTGCGACATGAGGCAGACATGACCAGCCTAGTTCCATTTAAGCATGCGGCTTTCTGATGATATTGTGAACATATGAGTAGAGATAAACTATCCCCCCCGTATCCCTCTTAAACTAAAGGGAAAATTTACAAGACGATGATAAGACCTGCTGCCTTGTATGGATCAGGATGTTGGGCCACAAAATGGACGGATGAAAGGCAATTGCATGCAGCGGAGATGCGAATGTTGAGAGGGATGTGTGGTGTAACAAGATTGGACAGAATCCGGAATGAGTATATTAGAGGAAGTATGAAAGTGGCACCAGTTACAGAAAAGCTGCAAAGTAACCGATTGTCGTGGTATGGACATGTAATGCGGAGAGATGAAAATCATGTTATAAGAAGAGTTGTAAGTATGAATGTGGATGGCTATCAGAGTAGGGGCAGACCAAAGAAAAGATGGATGGACTGTGTGAAACATGACATGAATGAGAAGGAAGTAAATCTGGAAATGACGTCTGATAGAGATGAATGGAAGAAAAAGACATATTGCGCCGACCCCAAATAAAATGGGATAAGGGCAGGAGAATGATGATGAGTAGAGATAAACTACGATAACTTGGCGCGCCCCTCCAAATTACTGATTCAATGTTTCTAGTCACATCTCCATAACGAGCAACAAATCCTTGTATTTATTTTTGTTTGACGGCCGTCTCATTACGCACGCTTGCTTTGTGAGTCTTGGTGGTGGTTTGTAAGTACTTTCACAAATACTTTCAAAGGTTTTGTATTTTGGAGGGCGCGCCATGTTATTGTAGTTTATCTCTACATCGCGATACTTCGGATAGCACGGTTTCGAGCAAAGATTCTTCATGCTCCCTTAGACGTCATTACATACGATGGCGTCTTGGTCACTTACTTCCCTCTAACATGGCGAGGAAGGTGATGGCTGATCTTTGCGTTATGGTGGTATCTAGTCGACTTGCTGCCTGAGATTAATGAATTTATATTTCATGCATTTGCATTGCATCAAATGGGTCTAAGCTATTTTCGCGGGACCCCTAGAGCCGAAACAACGGATATTTTAATACGATTGCACATGTACGCAGGTTCGCCCTATGCACACATAGTACATTACAATCGAGGCTACGTTTTATTTTATTTTTTATTGCAGAAATTGCTTTTGTAACTATATGTATGTTTACCTATCGTGAAATGATATGTAGCAATATTTCCGCCAAGCAAATAATATTTTTTGATGACAATGTTATAATACGTAAATTTTTAACAATGTACCTACCTACCTATATTAATAATGTGTGTTTTTATTAATGTGTATTATTTTATTTACACCATTTTTTTAAATTTGATTTAGCCCCTATATTTACAGCTGCAGACAACCTAGACTTAACTTAGGCTTAAGGGCTCAATTATGGAGAGGCGGAAAATTGCGCGAAGCGCAAAGCGGCGCGCGACGCGGAGAAAGGCGCGTATCTCCGTTCATGGAGAGCGAGCGAGAGAGCGACACGCCGCTTTGCGCGCCGCGCGACTTTCCGCCTCTCCACAATTGAGCCCTTAGGAAAGGATAGAGAACGGGCAACGGAGTTCTGTCACATGCATCTGATTACTTCATACAAAAAAAACAAATTAACCGCTAAACATTTATTATCTCGCTATCGAAACATCGGACCCAAGTTGAGTTTTTAAAAGTCTTGTAAATAAAACACAGTAATAAAGTTAACTCGTTTATTCGTTCGTGATTATCTCTAATTCAAATTACTTAAGTTTTAATAACGTATCGTCTAATACATGATGGTACGTACTTTCTAAATTAAGCAACGTTATTACTATTGATTCACTAACTACTAAACATTCGCACATACTATTTATCGCCGAGCGAGTAGCTAGGGCAGGGCATAGGAAAATCGACAAATTTTTAATTAATTTGTGGTTATACTTCCGAGACTGGTCAGCGAACCATTTGCTAAAACTTACAATAATTGTTTAGCTCTCACTTTGGAGTTAGGTTTATTTTGGCAAATAAGATTTATTTTTGATTTATTTTTTTATGACAAATCGTTATTTAAGTTAAGAGAGTCCGGTTCTACTAAATGTTAGGTAAATTACTAGTCCATATTATTTTAAAAAGAGATGCTTCATAAAACCAACCCTTATTTCCTCATCAGTTGAGTTCAATAAACGACGAAACAAAAAATAAGTAAAATGAAAAAACGAGACTAATTAAGTAAATGCCATACTAATATTATAAAGAAGAAAGTTTGTATATTTGTTCAAAACAATAGCTATATTTTAGGCAAAAGTTTTAGGCAATGTAGCTTATCATTCTTCATAAAAACCTGGCTACGCGCTCGGCTCACACAACGCTACACCTTATGGAATGAAAAATGACATGAAAATACTTGCACACGAAATTCGCATGTGAGCCAAACTAAGTTGAAAATGTCAATGAAAACACATCTGACAAACACTCATTACAATGAAAATAGGCTCTTCACACAACTATTAATAGAATAATTTAGTTCACTAACGCGTAAACCAAATATTTTATTCAGGAAATTATTATTTCAATAATTAATTAACAAACAAAGAGTTATCGACTATTCACTTGTAAGTCGATATTAAAATTAATGATGTAATAAATACGACAACGTTACTTTTAGTTGAGTAAACTAGTTGACTGTTAAATAGTAGACTAAATAGTGAAATAGTCGATAAATATCTAATTTATAAGCTCTAATTAATTAGTGCATCTATTGTACAATAAAATGTGAAATCAATACTAAACGTTCATTCGTATTACATACTAAGTAAAATTAGTCACAAAATACTTAAAAAAACACAAAACATTGAAATGATACTAATGCACAGATTATTCGATACAACTAAACGTCTAAATAAGAGATAGTTGATCGACTATGCAGCTGCTTTGAAACAGAAATATTATGGTACTTATCTTGAAATGACACGAACCGAGGAGAACCAGTCTTAAAAAATTGACGGTATTACTCAAATGCAAAAATAATAAAATAGATTTTACTCCAAAACTTTAGAATAAAAAAAATCGCTTAAACTACTTTAGGATACATTATGTAAAGCATAATTATCGTTTTTTCTGTATAACATGTCGAGCACATAGTACCTACAGAGATGACATTGGAAAAAAACAAAGTACCTACACAATTTCACTATGCGTGCAAGCCTGTCATACCTAATTAGTCAATTAAAAAATTATGAAAAAACTGCAAAAGAAATAAAGTTACGGCCTTTCAACTAATATAAAACATTATGACAAGATGTTAAATTAAATATAGAGAGCATTTTAATATTAGCAAACAGAAGTTATAGTAAAAAAATAAACACAATAAATAATCACTGGTACACAATAAACTTACCTTAATAATTCTCAAAATAATCAAGTTTAATTCGGAGTACAATTACTAACATAAAAAGGTTAAAATGGAATACGGCGAACTATAAACATTCTTGTAAGTTTCCACAAAAATGGCACTCGACATGCATATAAATTTAAACAGGGACGTAATATGAAACTGAGTATTGAATACGGCCATCGTTAGAACGACAACTAAGAAATTCAGATGCATAAAAAACGTAAAATGATTCGTGTGCATGTCAAGATAATTGGAGTTGTACGATTAATTAATGTTGGACGTTAGGTGTTCGTCGCACAAACGCAGTGTGCAGAACACACTTTTACCATCAGCAGAGCAAGTGCAGTCGTTGCAGTCACGCTTAAATTGTTCGCCGGGGTTGCAACGGAAGCCGAGATCCGATTCTAAAACAAGATTATAAAGACAGTTCAGATAGAAGGTAGAATAATTCTTATACGTAATAGGGCTACTATAACTTTAAATATACCAAGAAAATCTCAAGGTGATGAAAGCAATGATCACAACCGTTTAGTATAGCGGTTTATTAGGTATGTTTAAGTGAGGGTCCACTTGAACATTTGAGTACTAAATACTCAAAGACTTTAACATACCTAATAAACCGCGGGTTGATAATAATGAAGACCCTACAGTTGACGATATTATGCAGAGGATAGTAACATAATCTACTGGTGCTTCTAACAACTCTTACCTACCGGACCCATGCTCAGCTTCAAGTTTATTATCTTTGCAGCGCTTAAGTGAGCAGGTCGCGAAGTGGCCGTCTTTGGTACACTGGCAAACGTTGCAATCGCGATCGAACACGCTGCCCGGGACGCACTGCATTGATAACTGCTCGGATACGTCTAAAAACATAATCAAAATGTTAATAATCCAATATGCAGACGTGAGTTAAGTAGTCTCCTATGATTTTTCAAAAGCCTTTGATTGCGTAGGCGTGCCACACAATCAAAGAGTGACCTTATTGTTTTAACTACAACATTACAGAATAAGCTAAAAAAATATTTGTCTCATGAGTGGGGTTCCTCAGGGTTCGATATTAGGCCCGATCTTATTTTTGAAGTAAATTTATAACCGCGTCAGTTGTTGGCGTACATTGACATTAAGCTCTTTTAGGGTACTAACAAACTTCTGACTAATGTTAGACTTGCTCTAAAAATTACAGTAAAACATACCTCTCTTGGTCCTAGTCTCGCTGAACGCACTAGCGTGATTGTTATTCAGCGCATTACAGTCAATGCGCGTGCACGAGAAGTCTTGGCCTTTATTGTCGCACAGGCACTTGTTGCAGTCCATGCGGAACTCTTGCCCGGGCTGGCAGGCCTTCGGCGGCTCCTACTAGATACATGGAGTGCGTTGTTATTTGTTACCAAAGAACCATACAAGAAAAAACCGTGTTAGGTAAACTAGAAGTGTAATAATTTGGAAGCGCTCTCATCTGTTCGCGGTGCACTCTTCAACTTCTACGAGCTTGCGTTGATGCCCGATTGATGGTATAATTCTTATCATACTTGCTAGTACAAATAGCTCAGATTAGGAGTGGGGAGAACGGGATTTTCTAAATGTCAATGTTTCAACACTATAAATTTTAATGTGAAGTAAAAAATATTACCGTAGGGAATGCCCGTATTTTTCTTGATAATGTGACTTTCTGAAAACAAAATAAAACAATTAAGTAGGAAATACGATTGTAATAAAATATTCATATTCTTAGATATTTATGAACAAAATAGTAAGAAGAATTAAGTTTAATTAAATAGCAAGGGTTTAAAAGAATTATTAAGACAGAAAAGAAATAAAACCAGTAATTATTAATACAGTCGAAGTCTTTATTATAAATCCTCCACCACTTGAAATTTCTGAAAACTATTGTCATACCCAAACCGCAATAATAGTAAAAATTGTAATAAACATTTTACCGAGTACATTTTTCTATTAGTATAAAATAATTTCCTTCACCAATTACAGAGACACTATCACATAAACCAAGAGGTATAAAGTCACCAGACCTTTTTGTCATCAAGTTGTTCTTCACATGCTCTTCTGGTGCAAGCATAGGACTTTCCATCGGGATTGCACCTACACATGTTGCAATCCAATTCAAAAACCTCATCGGGACGACATTCTTTCTTAGTAACGCGCAGATTCTGTTATTCATAAAATCCTTTTAGAATAATCATAACTAAGGTAATTATTATGAAAGCAATAGTTTCAAGAAAAGATGCATTTGGAATAAGCATAAATGAATGATATTTCATGCAGAGAACCAGAACACAAATAAGTTACATCATAAAAAATAATTGTATAAATAAATAATAATATACAATTAGACTTACAATGTTCCACATTTTATATCCACAAACCAAACAAGATATCCATTTTGATGCCAATGGATAAGAATTACAAATCTTGAAAATGGATAAATAAGTTCCCATAATCTAATAAAACCATTACCCGCAAGGAATGAAATTAAACTTAAGTATAGATAAAATATATAGAAAATAAATATTTCTGAATACTAAAGAAGAAACTGCTCTTAACGAGCTAAAGTAAAAAGCATCCAAGTTCCCAGATTTAAAGCAAGTTCGTCGGTAAAGATCTTGCTACAAGCTTTCATCAAATCGTACTTCAGCCGGGATGCCTCCTAAATCAGCCTCTTCACCCGGCAGCAGAGGTACACAGACTCTCCTGGTACAATAGTAGCCGGTACCATCCTCGTTACACCAGCAAGTATTACAATCCTTGATGAACATGCGGTTCGCCTCACATACTTGGGATTTCGTTATGTTTGTAGATGATTGTGTAGCTTTCGTCTTCTAGAAATGTTTTGGATGAAATTAATGGTAATGATTATAACAGACAAGTTAGATAATATGAGCGCTTGTTTTAAAGTTATTATGAATTTTGTGAAAGGCACTTGGGTGTACCTTGTGGAGATATTTAAAAACCACCCATAGTTTTTTTTACTAAATAGTGCCAAATTATAATGTTATACACAGGTTAGCAACACCGTGATACAACAACAGAGTATTTGTGTAAAGTAGGTATATCAGAGATCGAAATTGTGCATAATGTACCCATTTTTTCTTCGACACGGGTAGATATATAATATACCTAGAAGCATATATCTAAAACTATGTTATTTTCGTGGATGTTAAAAAAGGGTTTGTAAGGAAAGACATGGCTGTAAATACAACACTTGTTTGTCGAATATATGAATCATGATTCATAATTTATTAGGAAATACCAATGAAATGAAAACAGAATGAAAAACAGACAAGAAAAATAAAACTAAAAACGTCAACTTTGGTTTTAATAAAATGTGTAAACAATAAACACTCGATATATTGATAGAAAGAAAAAAATGCATCTTCTCCGGGATTACAATTTGAAGACCTTTAGTTTGAGTCCTGAATCTCCTGAATAAGGTACTGCTGGTTTTATTTCCTGAAATATATTGAAATGTTAATTTTTTCATTTACAATATTCTGTTTTGAATAAAAAAATAATTTCAAGTTATGTTTCTTTGTTGAATACCTTAAGATCATGGAACAGTTCGACGTCAGCAGGCAAGGGGCACGGTTTGTTGGTGCACGAATAGTCGGTACCGAGTGCGTTGCAGTGACATGTGTTGCAACCAATAAAAAACGTGTTGAGAGCTCGACAGACTGAGTGACGCTCTATGTGGTCTACTCCCTGCAGGAAAGAATGGAAATCAGAATCAGTTCGGAATAATTTGGACATATATTATCAAAATATTTTTGTATCTTTGTAGTAACATTTTGTATCTCTATTCTATTTCTTGTTAATGCTTCATGTTCTTCTCTCATGTCGATAACCTTTTTGGTTACAGTTGGTCCAATATTATATCGAAAAGAGTGGTAGATATTTTCAGCAAGAGAGAAAACATATTCTTAATCATCTATACCAACCTCGCTCTGCATAAACACCTCAACTTCTTTATCTTTATCCATTTCAGTCTCCAGGCATTCGTTATGAGTGCAGGAGTAGCTCAGTCCATCCCTGGCACATCTGCAAGGGTTGCATTCTCTCATAAACTCTTGAAGAGGCTTGCAAATGGTTGAACGCTTTAGGATTATAACTTCGCGCTGTTCCAAACCAAGGAAATTTTCTTCGTCGGGATGATTCTGGAGTACGGATATGGAATATTTAAGACATCGATGATTTAACACATTTATTTTTATTTTGGTTCTGTTTCTTCTTAAGGTTTAGATTGTATTGTAATCTATTTGAATAAATACTGAATAATTTGTACTTACCTCAAAAATAACGATTTGTGCACCCCATTCACCAAATGTGCAGTTCATAATATCACTTAATATATTATGTAGTGTTATTACAACAATTTTCTCAATGTCAGTATCGAACATCGATAAGTGAATGAAGAAAATGAATACCCTTAAACCATCTCTATTTGTGATAATATCATAAAAACAACCAGAATGAGTAACTTCGTAGGTACCCATTTTTGTAATTCATGGTATATTGATTGATAGTATTGATTGACGTTGTCCAAATACAATATTATATAAGTTTGATTTCGTATGTATGGTTATATTATTTCAATGAAGTTATTATATATGAGAGACTTCTTTGGTCATTGATGTTATACAGAACATTCTGCAATATTTTGCAATTTCCTTCTAAACACAGAGTTAAAAATGGGCCAGTTTTTCCACCAATTTATGTACATACTTATGCATATAAGTGTGTTCGAAAGTAAAACGATTTAAATGAAACGTTATTTAAATTCTAAATTAGTGTTATCACACTTACCGGTACTACGACATCAGTGTTATCCGATTTTGGTGTAGATTCATCTTTACTGTCACTTAATTCACTACCACTACTACTGGCTCCCAAAATTTCTAGAGCACCAACAAGGCTATCTGAAAATAACATTAAAATAATTAAGTTATTTGATAATGTAAATAATTGAAATAGAATTCCGGCCATCTTCCCAACTTTGGGCAAAGTTATGGAAGTGTGTAAAATACTATGAAACCCAATACCATGGTCAGGAGTCGTAAAAGACGAAGGCGCAAGGCAATACCAACAAAGCTACTCAAAAGGGCTCACCTGATCTCCCGCAAGACACTAAGGTGCAGAGTCCGAGTCCATTCTCCAGACAGACGCAGGTGTTGCAGTCTCTCTGGAAGGTCGTGTTCGGCTTGCACAGTACTGGCTCCACTGAAATCATAGAAATAGTAATATAATGAAACCATTTGTAATTGCCGAAATCTATATAACGTCCTACTAGGATGTTGGATGGTCTACACGGTTTTTTTATGAAAGAGGTCAGAAACCGACTATTCATTTCACCAGATAAGCTGATGCTATGCCAACCTATGATGAAGAGGGGAGCACAAAGAGGGGGGAAGGGGATAGGCTCTCCGTATTCGCCACTCTCTGCATGAAACTCATTCCAAATTTTATGCAAAGTGTTCTGACAAAATGGAACTCAGCCTGCATTGATTACAGCTAAACATAGGTCTCGTAGTCTCCATCACACTTTTGTTGTCCTGTCAGCAGCCTCATGTAATTGGGCTGTGCCTTTCTGTAACAGCGTTGGCCAGTGATTGTGCAGCCATGTGGAGACAGTTAAGGAGTGATCTTGACTATTAAGGAAGCTTGATATTATATTTACTCCCAATGGAAAGTTTACCGGAAAAGATGTGACGTTATTATTATAACTTACAAAAGACGCCTTTATCGCAAGTGTCCTGCCGCAAGCATTCGGCGACGCCGTCGTTGGAGCAGCGGCAGTAGTGGCAGTTGCTCTCCCATTCGCTGCCGGCCAAGCACTGTACCTCCGTCGCCACACTTATTGATGCTTCTGAAATTATCAGCAATCATGTTTTACTTTCACTACCGTATGTTTTAAAGAACAGACGAAAAAACTTTCAGGTAAATCACTACAAAATTCTGCATCTAGTAGCCCGTTCATGGCGTTGACGAAAACGCTCAAAATCATAGACACGTCAACGATGACGCGATAATAAAGCGTTGGATTTTTATACTAAATGTAATATTGGGTAGTGTTGGCGCTAGTGCTAACGCTCGCGTGAACTATTTGATTCAGCTATCATCCAATGAACTCTCAGTGCACCAATTCCAGATCACATAAGAATAAACTTGGTAACTCACCATGTGCATCAACTTCTCTACTCTCTGTGCATGAAGGGTTTGTTACACCAGGCGGGCATTTAAGCGCTGGAATAAGAAAAAAGCAATTGTATATAAACGAACGCCTTATTGAGGGCTTAAATTACTTATAAATACATAGAATCAGGTTGATGGAACTATCTAGAATTTATGCAATAAATGCTTAGACACTTATGGATATTAGTGTAACACCTTGTAAAAAAGGATTGTGAGAGAACTCGAACTTGCAACCGAATAATAGACTAAATCTGGGATCTCAAACAAACAAATTCAGCCCATTTCTGTCCCACTACTGGGCACGGGCCTCTTCTCAGATAGAGAAGAATTAGACTTCGAGTCCACCACGCTGGCCTAGTGCGCGTTGGCGGACTACACACACCATCGAGAACTTTATGAGGCCCTCTCAGATGTGCAGGTTTCCTCACGATGTTTTCCTTCACCGTTATCACAAGAGATAATCAAATTTTAATCCGCACATGAATCAGAAAAGTCAGAAGTGCGGGCTGGGTTTGAACTTGGACCCTTCTGCTTGGAAGGCGAGCATTCAACCATTAGACTATCACTGCGTGTGGTAAGCTGGGAACTCACTAGACTATAAATATAGAGATATTCACCCCGTTCCGTGTTTTGTTTTAAAAATTCCCTCAACACAGTGCGATGTTTAGTAATGGCAAAATAATGCGTAGTTTTAGGCAGCGAGTGAATACATGGCTTTAAACTTTATACACTTGATGCTCGCGTAATTATATTTTTAAAATATTGAGTTGGCTGTGTATTTCACTCTACGTGCGTCAAGACACTGGAGTTTACGTTACGACAAAGTGGACTTATATTTAATTAATTGGCAAATGTCACATTGTAAATGGGCTTCATTCTTTCGTCTTAGGAATAGTTCTATGCGTCTTTTTTAATAATTTCAAATATTAAATTAGTCTCTCAGCTGTTTATAAGGATTGTTAAAATATGTGGGTATTTGATAAAATCGGAAAGAAGTTGAGCATTATTTTTAAATTTTAATATTTTATCTGTGCTTGCTATTTCAAGCTGAATGTCAACAATTGATTTGACATTTCGTTTCGCGCCATAAATTCTAAAAATGGCGGCCAAAAGTCACGTGATACGTTTCGGCCGGAGCGCGCCCGGTCGGTCCTCATGTTGCCCTTTAACCTTCGTAATTATTGCAGTTCTATTAATAGGAACAACAATTGGTTTCAATAATTACATACCAACGATCATCTTTGATGCTTGAGTATTACGAAATTTTAACCTAAAAGTTCAATTCTGATAATTTCGTATTTTATTCTATTTCCTTGGCTTATGACTTCTCCCTCCACCCTTCTGTCTCAAACCGCGACTAAAAGCTAGTACACTAGCTACTATTTGCATCAGAATCGGGCTCATTTCCGTTCGTTAGTTGCATTTTGCTTACAAAAAGTGAATAACGAACGCGAAATTCTGTTCCAAAAACTAGCTAGTGTGCCCTAAAGGAGCAAAATCTTGTGCCTTGGTATCAGCACCCACTCACAAGATCATACAACTGCCAACACTTGTCCAACCAAATTCACCAAGAAGGGTAAAGTGTACAATTGAGTTCCATATTTCGAAATTCTCAGTTATAACCTAAAGTTGCTATGGTCTACAATAAATGGCAGTAGCCTCTCTATCACAGTCATGTTACTTTATACATCGTCATTAACGATCTGACAGTTCCCACCACAGATTATACACGAGATGTTCTCATTAAGTGTCTCTGTTAGCCCTCTGGGACTAAGCGTGCCTAATTCTTTTTACCTTTGCATCTAAACATAATTCCTCATAATCTTACAGTACTGAATCATGAGGTCATAGTTATACGAGTAATAGGGAATTCTAAATAAGAACACATTCATTCAGTTTCATACGGTTTCATACCTTTTATTGCTACAGCTGCTTCATAGAACAGCGTCATGTTCCTAATTCAAAAAACAATCTTAGTAATCAGCCAGTCCATTACACTCCACAAGGTGTCCAAAAAGGAGGTAGGTATGTGTATTGCCCTAAGCAAAGTGACCTCACTGTGCTATGAAGTTCGAAATATGTTTTTACAGTTCGATATGATCAGAAATGCCATCAGATGGATCAAAAAGATGTCAGAGACAATCCTACTATATTATATACTACTACTATATAATACTACTACAAAATTTGAGCCCAAACAGATTTGGCAAAATATAGTCTTATAGCGAATACCTAATTAACATTGATAAAAAACACGTATGTACTAAAAAATGTCTAATTGTGATGGCAATTAATAAACACGAAAATTCAATTTTAATTTTTTTAGGAGATCCGCTAGTTTTACCATATGGGACTTCCACCGAAGACATGCCATACCATATTTTACAAACTGAACTTGAGCCCAAAGTGCACCAACCGCCAATTCTTAGAAACATTAATAAATTTCAAATGACTTACTATTTTCCGTATCCACTATTGTTACATTACTTAGCACAATAGTGTTCTCATGACTTCGTAGTATGACATATCATTTATCTAGAACTATGATAACCCTAACTTTCTTTGAATTAGGATAACATGCATTTGAACGCTTACCGAGGCCTTATTGCTTCATATAGCACGTTAACCTGGGCCCCAAGTCTGCTATTTCAGTTGTGTCAGAATAGTTTCATAATGACACCATAATTGCACATTTTGACAGGGCCCCAACTCTGCTACGTCTACGTCCAAGTCGTCATACTTTATTACGGTTATAAAGTCTAACTTAAGGATTCCGGTATCCAGTTCCCAGTAATGAGTTATAGAGGTCAGATGGGAATTTTTTCGTAGCAAAATACTGGTTTTCGGGCGCGTTTAGTTAGACTGGAAGATCCTTATGCAATGTAAACCAGATACAGGCACCTATGAAATTCCGTGCGCGGTTCCAAATAGTAGGTCCTATGGAGAAGAACCGGCAAGAAACTCCATTGAAACTCTTTTAGAATAATAGATTACAATCTTGATTAGTACAATGTTGTGGTAAGAGCTGCGAGAATAATGTAATTTAATGTGAATATAAAAAATGAGGGCCTCGTAGCTACATAGCTACCGCGCAGATCAGTCGATCAGCGAGGTTAAGCTGTGGTTGCCGCGGTCAGTCCCTGGATGGGTGACCATTTCTTCGAACATCGAGACCCCGCCGTGCCTCGGATAGCACGTTAAGCAGTTGGTCCCGGTTGTCATACGAATACCTTTGAAAATTGTTACGGGAGTCAGCAACCCAAAAAAAGTCTGACAACCGGTCTAACCTTAGGGTATCAGTGTCTCCCAGTAATTGGGTGGCGGAGGTCAGATAGCAGTCGCTCTGTATAAAATACTGTTACTCAGCCGCATCTGATTAGACTGGGAGCCGACCCCAACGTAGTTGAGATACAGGCCAGGCAGATGATGATGAATGTGAATATAAAAAATAAAATATGTAAATTAAGAATAGGATAATAATGATTTGCCTCTGAATATGATTGCCATGGCAGTTACAAGTTGAACAGTCCCGACAGACGGCACCCGTTCACGAGCATGACGCGTAGGAATAGTCCAAACACAATTTAAGAGTAATTCCAATCAGTTCATAGAATTTCCATATTTAGGGAGATATTATTTATTTATTTTTAATTGTTATGAGTTAAAGCATTATAAAATTATGTATGGGTTTCTTCGCTACGTTTTCCTGTTGTAAATGTAAGTTCCAGGATTAAGTTATTTGTAAAATAGTTACTAAGAATTATTTACATAGATGCTCTGTGGTTTCCTGTTCGGGTTATCTACGAGTATACCTATACTAATATTATAAAGAAGTAAAAGTTTGTTTGTATGTAGGGAGTAATCTCTGTAAATATTGAAACGATTCTAATAAATATTTCACTATACAAAGCTATTCCTGGGTGATCTGGGATATATTTAATCAAAGGCGCCGTTGTATCTGCGGGTATAGTACGCGCAAATCTTTATGAGCCCTCTGAACTCTCTCCCTCTCTCCGTCTAGCACCTATAATAAACGTACTGCGCAGCCACTCGCGTTCAACTTCCGAGAGCTCATAAAGTTTTGCGATAACTATAACACCTAGGTTATTTATATTGTCGTGGTAACGGTTCTCATTTGTTACATTATCGGCTTTTTCGGATATTTTACGATTACGACGAAAATATATTTACGTTTGTTGCCTCAGCTTTTAGTGGGAGCTTGTATGAGATTAACCAGTGTTCCCAACTTAGGGGTTTTCCCCCCATATTTAGGGGGTAAATAAGTGGGCTGGGATTTTTTTAGGAGTTTTATTTTTTTAGGGGTATTTTTAGGGTTTTTTTAATTCTTGACTTTTACTGTGAGGTTTATAATGATTGTGACGCAGTTGGCTCTAATCTTTTTGAAAATGTTTCAATTATTGTATAATATTACAATTTATTTATTATTTTTATTAGAGTATTAATTTTTTTGGGGGATTTTAGGGGTTTTTAACTTTAGCTTTGGGGATAAATATTTCTGAGAGTTGGTAACACTGAGATTAACTTTCTATGCGTTATTATTCGAAGACAGTAGGTAAAGTTATTTATTGGTCTCCAGCGAATTGAAATCAAGCCAAAATGCACATGATTTCTATTAAACCGGTTCAAGTTCAAAGTCCCATAATCTGATCTTATTTTAATAGTATCTAGTAACTGCATAAAATACGATTTGTGTTTAGGGTTACCATCTGGCCAGATAAATCTGCGGGTCTACTGCGTAACTAAATGATAATGTACATCGATTCTGATATTAAACTTCAATACGATCGTGAGAGGCTAAACTTCGAGCTACCTTGTAAAAAATTTATCTATCATGATGTTTGGACTCCCATCTTCCTGATCGGTAATTTTTTTACAATTATAGCTCAAAGATTATTCTCTCACGATCGTCATTGAAGTTTATTACCAGAATCGATGTTCATTACCATTCTATTTACGCGGTAGATCCACTGATCTTTACCGGATTTCAAGAGCCGAGACCGAACTACACCCTCATTTCTTTACAGACCGGATTTACAGATCATGACCACCCGGAAAGGAAGAAAGGGAGTAATTATTATTGACGACATAAAAAAATATGAAGAGTATTGCCCGGATATCTATGGTATTGCCCACGGATATGTATTGCCTGTTAAAAAAAGTATTTAAAACAAAGTGACTTTTAATGATGAAAATGTGATTTTAATTAATAAAGCGTAATTACAATCATTCTATGAGTTTTATTGCCGGCTGAAAAGTGGTCATTTTTCAAAAAATCTGGATTTTGAACAATTTCTAGACCGGATTTCTAATTCTATCCCCTGATAACCCTATTTGTGTGGGACCGGTCGCGTTGTATATTAGTACATTATGTATATTACATGGTATTATGACTCAAAGGGGACAGCGCCGGCTAATGCCCTCGACTTGCCCGCCCACTTAGAAGTATCTTACACCTGTACACTTAAGGCCAGAAAAAAGTACAACATGACAAAATGCACAAAGTTTTCTTAGATTTTTACTAGAACAAGATATTATACTTAGGTACCTACATTCGTAGATTGTCATAAAAAATATTTTTTAAAATAGGTAAGACCATAACATAAAAAAAACATTTTGTGTTTTGTTTTCAAATCTAATAAATTAAGACATTGAAGAGAAAACTTTGTATCCCTTTTTAAGCATATTGCGCGCACGGAGGATTGTCAGATTTGGCATAGTTAAATTTTATATGGAGAAGGAGTGCAGAAAGCTAAAATTTATTGTAGAATTACGGTCGACTTTCGACCATTGGGCGACCACTAATTAGCTATAAAAACGTGTGACATTAAGTTGCTTTAAGTTATTCAAATCAAATAAATTTACCATTCACAAACCATTTGTCAAACCATTTGCCAATGCCAGGATAAACAATAAATAACGTACTCGAATCTTCTGCGTATACATTACAATACATTAATCATTAATTATCTCCAAGCTCAAAATAGAACTTTAAATAAAGCTCGCAAGGTAGTTAAAATTATCTTCGCGTTTATTTATAGCTTGGCCGTAGGGAATATCGGCAAATATAGACCATATCGGTCTTGCGATCTATTTTGGTCTCGTGGTAATGACATTTGTGAAGTGACTCTGATGTCGTGCAGTCAACTGTAGAACGGAGGTAATAAATTAAGGTCAGATTATATCTATGTTAAATTGTTATAGATAGACATCAGTTGTTTTATCCTATCACAATTCTCTCCTGCATAGACGTGGTGACCGCTGAGCCAGCTCTTTCACACCAATGACGCTGCCACTGGCCACTTGAATAGAATAGAATAGATCTTTGTTTCATGTAAACCAGATACAGGCCCTTATGAAATGACGAGACTAGGTGCGCGGTTCCAAATATTAGGTCATTTGGAGAAGAACCAGCATGAAAATTCATGGAAACTCTTTTAAAATAATAGATTAAAATCTTGATTAATACAATGTTGAAAGAAAGAAAGAAAGAAAGAAAGAAAGAAGAAAGAAAAAGTATTTATCTGACACAGCACAAAAACGATTTTAAAGATAACATAACAGAAAAATAAAAGAATAAAAACATGTAAAACAAAAATAAAAATATTTATCTATTTGTTGTGGTAAGAGCTGAGGGAATAATGTAATTTAATGTGAATAAAAGATAAAAATAGGATAATAATTAATTGCCTCTGAATAAGGTTGCCATGGCAGTTACTAGATGACCAGTCCCGGCAGACACCCCTTTACGAACATGACGAATGACGACGCATGTTACTCAAGCATTGAATGTTTAAAAATTGGATGACTTTCGCCAGATATGTCTATCATGAGAGCTTCGTTGTCAGTTAGCGGTATTGTGCACTGTATGAATTACCACTTGACATCTCTACTACTAAATTTTACTAATATTATAAATTTGAAAGTTTGGATATTCATGAATTTCGATGTTTGAAAAGACTGGCCGAAGATGAATAAGAGTAGGGTATCAAGTTCTTAACAGGCACTGAAAAATGCAAGTAATTAAATTATTATGTTGTTGCCAATACAAGGTTATCCGAAGTAACACGATTACAATATGTAATCTATTGTATTATTAAACTTATTTTTATCATAACTCATTCATACATGTTAATATATGTAATATATAAAATAATGTATAGTATGAATGCATGTACACATTCATTTATTCCAGTAAAAAAATCAAGCATTGGTTACTTTATTATAGCGTTCTGCGTCAGTTTATGCAGCTTTATCTGAGATTAATCTTAATTACAAAGCGGAGCCTAATTTATTAAATCATTAATGCAAAATACAGTTACCACCAAGTCGTACAATTCAAAGTTAAATATAATGTTGGCCTGCAGTGTACTCAGGACTCCACATTATGCGGGGCATGCGCTAAGCAACAAGCGCCCGACCAACTTAACGGTACACCGCTATCGAGCTATAAAACGTCCTAATGATTGCAAATTTATACAAAGTCCGGTTTTATATTTGTTTACTCCGGAAAATATATTTCGTTGTTTACATTTTGTATCTAATCTTCTAGGTTCATAAATTTTTGTACCGTTATTCGTGGTCGGATATGTAAATGTTGGTGACAGTTTTGCATCTGATTAGAAAATTATTCTTGTAGCTATACCATGCAAAAGTTTATTTTACAAACAAAACACAGGATCATTTGAGACCCCGTTCGTCGATCAGCTCTACATAATATATAATATAGTCGCTTTCCGCGTCTGTCTGTCTGTCTGTATATCTGTTAATTCCTCCTATATAGCAACGGATTTTGATGCGGTTTTTACCATCTGTTAGATAATTTTTCACGGAAGGTTTATCTATATATTAATACATGAAGGGAAAGCTTTGTACTGCTTTTTAAACATATTGCGCGGACGGAGGGGTGTGAGATTTAGCATAGTTAAAGTTTATGTGGAGAAGGAGTGCAGAAAGCTAAAATTACGGTCTAATTTCGACCACTTGGCGGTATGTATAATACTTTCATATTTCATATTCATTTAAATTCAATAAAAAAGTAAAATAAATTATAATAAAAATTATTTAAGTACCTATAGTAAACATCAATAATCCAAGGATTCCACACAATATTTTTCTTCACCGTTCAAGAAATGGTGATGGATAATGTACACCTAATTCATAAATATTATTCAAATAAATAATTTAAAAATTAAAAATTAAAAGTCAAATATTATTTATTGTACACAAACATGGAAATTGGAATATACAAAAACACAAAGGCGAGCTTCTGAATGAGTTTTCTTCCAGCAAACCTTTTGGGTGAAAGAGACATGAATATATAGAGTGAGAAAATCAAGCGTACAATAGTCATTACACCATGCTAGACCATATTACAATACCACTACTTATGTACCTATTATAATTATAACATAGTATATTATAATTGTGTGATTATAAATTTACATAAATACAATTATATTTTAATAATTTTATGTGCGTGAGTCCAATTCGGTTTCAATAGGATAGTATTGATTTAAGAAGCATCCCGAGTTGTATAAAGTTCCTTTTAGTTCTTGGGATGGAAATGTATGGGTGGCCAGATGTCCATAGATGGCGTTGATTTCAATAAAAAAGGGGTATTTTGTTGATCATTAATTAATTAAATATAACATTAAAGAGAGAGACGTATCCATGATTCCAATTCGGTTTCAATAGGTTAATATTGATTTATGAAGCATCCCGAGTAGGTAGTGTAGAATTCCTTTCAGTAGGATGGAAATGTATGGGCGGCGAGCAATGTCCTTTATATTATTTCTAATATGTATGTATAATATTTATATGCATAAGTGCATAGTAGTATGTAATTCTACACGCTTTATTCACATCTAGGTACTAAACGTCAAACAAAAGAATGTATATTTAAGTGCGATTTAACATCAGTTTAGTAAATTATGTATAAGATACCTTTTAATAATTAATTAGCCACAATTTTGAATTGTATTAAGTATCAATGATTTTTGACGTGTAATGAAAATAACCCATAAATTGATTTATGACTTATAATAAATAACAAAATTATAGTTTAAAAAAATCTAAAGAAAACGCTTTTGTCATCCAAACTAAACGTGTATGCAAAATTTCAGCTCAATCGGAAACCGGGAAGTGGGTCAAATTTAACTTCCAAGATTTTTTTACATAGTTAAAGTGAAGCTAATAAAAGCGTTTTAAAAAGCAGAGGTGCCCGCCTGCCTGGATCTTGAAATTTCAACTAGGTATAGTAAACTCGCGGGACTTATCTCATTACCGTGACCCCGGAACGTAAAGGGCTATTGAAGGAACACCGTGGATTTTAGTCAGTACAAGTCTGACAGTCCCTCCCGCCCTGCCCGGGGTGGGAGGACTCATTTGATGATTTTACCACGCTAAAAAAAAATAAGTATAGTAAACTAGACGAAATATTTTTGTCATATCGATATTTCTGTCTTTTTAGCAATACAGTTATTAATTTTAAGGTAAAAAGCTTCACGAAAATATGTGTCGTCATTCTCTACATCCAGACTTTCTTACTTTTATATACTTACATTGTTTATTAATAAAAACTTATTCATTCTTAGTCATTAACCACGCTTTAAGGTAAAATAAACAGGATAATAAATTACAAATAATGCTTATACAGGGTGGTCACGACTCACGAGGTTACGACATTAAATGAAACCAATTATTATATCATAATTTGACTTAACTTCGAGCTACCTTGTAAAGAAATTACTCATCATGAAGTTAGGACTCACATCTTCATGATCAGTAAAAAAAATTGTTTCTCACGATTGTATTGAAGTTTATTACCAGAGTCGATGTTTATTACCATTTTCTTTACGCGGTAGACCCCTGTTCTTACCAAAATAATCTTTATTTACACGTATATAATCTCGCATATACTTGTCATGGAAGAAGACTTTTGGCCGCAGGGCGTGGTGTTCCGTCGCTTTCGCGGACAAGTGCCACAGGACAGCACAAAGACATATAGTGCAAAGTGAAGTGCTACTAACATAGTCCTAAGCCTTATTTTCTAACACAAGTTTTGTAATTTAACTTTAAGTATAATAATTATGTATTGTCAAGTACCTCCAAAGGTGCCCAAGATACAGGCCTAGCCTAGTTTGGGACCAATGGAAGATATTTTATATTGTAAATATTTATGAAATAAATTGAATTGAATTGTATAGAATAGATAAAGTTAATATAAGTTGCTACTTACATGTCTCTTCATCTAGACGAATGAGATTAGGTTTTTAAACTGTCGGTCACTAACATTAGTAACATGGTAAATACCCCGTTTTGAACTCTAATACGAATGAGATTAGAGTGAAACAGTTATACTAATAGTTGTACTATATAATCAAGATTGTAATCTATTATTTTGAAAGAGTTTCCATGGATTTTCTTGCCGGTTCTTCTCCATAGGACCTACTATTTAGAACCGCGCACCTAGAGTCTCGACATAAGTGCCTGTATTTGGTTTACATTAAATAAAGATCTATTCTATTCTGCTTACTCTGATAAGCCGATCTTTCTAATAATAGAAATAGAAGGTAAGGGCTTCACGCTATAAAGCGTGAAGCCCTTACCTTACCTCACCTACCTTACCTTATGCTACTTAGCTCAGCGTGGTGCAAATTAATAGTAAATATTGTCATTAACGTATGTAGATCGTTACAAAATCCAGCAGCGCATGCGCCGCGTGCACGATGACGTCATCATCGGATAGCGTCGGTCCACGTCCAACATATGAATGAACGCGACCTGACCTTTGATAAACGTGTGACGTCGACTACGTAGACTTCATTTATTGATAATTTGCACTTGTGAACATTATTAGGAGACTTTTCGGGGGAAACCATGGGGCTCGTGGCTACCGTACAGTGCCACAAGCTTATCTGACCCGGTGACCAAAATTGGAACTAACGTCGCTACGGAACAAAAATGAATTCAAAATGTCATCTTTGTACATTAGTAAAAGCGACGGCAGCGACGCGGCGACGCCACGACCGGGTCAGATAAAGTGGCACTATAATTGTTTTTTTGGAGAATCACCCATACCATAGAATATCTGCTTTATATTAGATCCCGACCTGCATGCATCTTCGACCTTCGGTTGGGAGCTTACGTCATATAAATAATCTAAGTGAACAATAGACGGTTTTTGCAATAATTTTCTTCGGTGCATGCCTTAGTGCATGCAATACAAATTGACAACGGATACTTGTGAATAAAAAAATAAAAACAGTGTCTGTGGGATTATTTCGCTGATGACAACGTGAGCACACGTGAGTGCCATTATAGAGCATTAAATGAGGTGGTATTTCACAGTAACAGGAAAGGTCAAAAGCTTTGAAACATGTGTTTTCCCTGAGCGGCCTTTTTGCCGTCTTAGGGGAAGCCCATATGTCTATAGTTCATTTTTGGAAGAAATTATCTCATTTCTTTTTATTTATTTCAAATATTTTATTACAAATATCTTCTATTAGATATTAATACGTGAAGAGAAAACTTTGTATCCCTTTTTAAGCATATTGTGCGCACGGATGAGTGTAAGCTTTGGCATAGTTAAAGTTTATATGGAGAAGGAGATTCGACCACTGGGCGACCACTTCACAAACCGGCTGAACATCTAGTCGAGTTACGAAAGTGTTAGTTAAACAGATGATTTTTCATATTATTATATGTAATTGGTAATAAAAGATGACCGTGTACTGTAAATGCTATCCGGGTACAAGAATAGCAGCATCTTGTGTGGTCTCAAGGAAAACAGTTCCCACATAACGCAATCAAGTCATTGTGTAACTAATTATTTGACATCGTTCCATTGCATGTTGTTTGTTGCCATTGCAGCTTCAACTTGCGAAGGCCAAGGTGCATATGTAAATGGTCTATCAATAGCACTTTAGAAAAATCTACACCTACCTATA
This sequence comes from Allophyes oxyacanthae, assembly GCA_932294325.1. NCBI lineage: Eukaryota > Metazoa > Arthropoda > Insecta > Lepidoptera > Noctuidae > Allophyes > Allophyes oxyacanthae. The sequence continues at coordinate 8,291,904 of OW028632.1, read as the reverse complement.
CCTATAGTATTTGAAAAAGAAATCTATTGTTCAAGTCGCTAACGAGAAGATAATAATTAAATATCTAAAGTGCAAAGTTCGTTAAATCTAATAATTTTTGCTTATAATTTATGTTTTAAATAATTAGGCAGTACCTATACATAATGATTTTTCGTTTCTTTGAACATCGAGACTTCTCCGTGCCTCGGATAGCACGTTAAGCAGTTGGTCCCGGTTATCATACGTATACCTTTGACAGTCGTTACAGGAGTCAGCCACCCAAAAAGCCTGACAACCGGTCTCCGGTCTAACCTTAGGGTATCAGTGTCTCCCAGTAATTGGGTGGCGGAGGTCAGATGGCAATCGCTCCGAATAAAATACTGATATCCAGCCGCATCTAGTTAGACTGGGAGCCGACCCCAACCTAGTTGGGATAAAGGCCAGGCAGATGATGACATAGGGTAGTTGAGTTGAAAACTGAAAAGAGATGGCGTTGTCCCCGATCTTCTCTTTCCCCTTTTTTTGCCGTAGACCAGGGATGGCGAACCATTGGCACACGTGCCATCGTAGGCATGGCATTAATCCCGTAAACACTATTAAAGAATTTTAATTCTAATGTTTTTTTGTCACCAATATGCTAGTAAGCATCTTTAGCACGGCCACAGTCAACCGCTTAACTGAGACGGTTGGTGCCGGAGTTTATTTATCGAAGTTTACCGTTTTGATACGCACCATAAAGCTTAGCTTAGCCAATAGTAGGCGTGTGTCTGAGTTAAGCGGTCGTAATATAAGACATATTTTAAAAAAAATGGCACTTAGACGTAGAATGGCCTCAACATCCCTGCCGAAGACGTAGACTGTAGCAGGGTTAGGCTGCAGTCTTGGAAAAAAGACTCTTGGTCTGTTCCGATAGTGATTAGATAAGCAAAAAATTCTTCAAGTCAATGTCGAAAGTGACACAAGCTTGGCGCCTCGCTAATAAGTCCAATCACGCCCAATTGAACCAATCGAGCTTTCATTTGCGTCAACCAACGACCAATCACTCGAATCAACACCAATAGTTTACGGAGAAGTATTTTTTTTTACGTCTACAACTAAATTGTTACGGACTTTGGACTAGGAAATCGGTGGTACATCTTGGACGCCTAAAATCCTAGACTAATAGTACTTCCATGTTGCTCCAGAGGCGTATATCAGGCTAATTACTGCCATGAGAGTTGATGATCATAATCTAGGACTTAATTACGAGTAGATGATTGGCGATGGCATTTTCCATTCCATAAGTATATTTTTTATTGATTTTTATTTATTTCTAATGAACTACACAAGTTTTATTAATAAAAATGTAGGCACCTATTATTATAATTAACACGCTTTTATTAGCTTCATTTGTAACTAACTATGTAAGAAAATCTTGGAAGTTAAATTTGACCCACTTCCCGGTTTCCGATGGAGCTGAAATTTTGCATATACGTTCAGTTTGGATGACTAAAGCGTGTTCTATAGTTTTTTTTAAACTTTAATATTATTATATATTATTAACTCAACTTCCACTGCATGCACCCCAGTGAAAAGTTTAAACGCGACGGCAGTCTGCCTACTGGCCTTCTTGATTGATGGGTGATGTGCGATATTTTTGAAAGATCATACCATTTACGGGTGGAAATCCGTCTCCATTAATATATTTCACGTAATACTGTCCCACTAACACTTGAAAATCGGTTAAATTCTTCGCTTAATCTATTTTAACACGTGAGTACGCAAAAGATTTAACAAATCAGCAGAAATCACAAAATCCTTTGTGGTTTCATGTATTTTCTTTTTGATTATCTTTAGCTTTGGGTATCTAGAATTACGGGATTGGTTCGCAAATACAAAGATTACAGAGAGAGATTTGGCAGGAACTGTGTTCAAAGGTGTTTTTATAATCAACAGCCTACCCAATCGGGCGTTGCAATAGTATTTAGAGAAAAGTGAGTGGAGTATTCGTTACTTTTATAATTATGATCATTCAATTTGTGAAATGGGGGAGCATTTGTCTTCAATATAGCTATTGCGGTTTCAAAATCTCGTTTGCTGATTTCAGCTTCACTAACGAGACTTATTTTAATATGAGCTTCGATGTTTTTCTTCAATTCACGAATTTCTGAACCTCTTTCAACTTTTGGATAAATATATTTCCCAATCATAATCAAAAGTCAAAGTTTTTTATTTCAACTGGGACTTTGCAGGCACTTTCAAAACTTCGTGATTCTAAGTGCACGGTTCCAAGTGGGTTGGTCCTGGAGAAGATACCGGCAAGAAACTCCATGGATACTTTTTTTATAAAACAAATTTACAATGATATCTAATTTGGATTTTATTATTTTTACTACTTGGTTTGCATAAATGATAGCACGTACAACATACCTTATAAATATGGGGGTTTCAAATGTACTTAAAACATTGTTTCATTAGACGGCTTGGAGAAGGAAGAAGGCACCCCCAGGGATGGTATCAGTATTGATCGAATAAACGATATAACATTTTATACCGCTAACATACGCTTGTGTTCGCTAGTCACGCAAAGCAAAACCGGTGATAATTGTTAGGGGACCATTGATACTTCCTACACCATTTTTGCTGGAGCAATGGTATGTATGTATGTACAGTACCACAAACTTATCTGACCCGGTGACCAAAATTGGAACTAACGTCGCTACAGAACAAAAATGACTTCAAAATGTAATTTTTGTAGGGAGATGACATTGGTAAAAGCGACGGCAGCGACGCCATGACCGGGTCAGTTAAGTTTGTGGCACTATAATTTTAATTATTTTTGAGTTTCTTTTGTTTTTTATATACAGGAACATTGCCAGGATTTGGACCAAGTACTGCCCAGAATCTACTGAAACGTCATTAAATAGATCTCATTGGGGGTGTCATTTTTCAGTATAGGCAAAATGAAAACATCCCGGGAAAAAAAAGTTACGTAGGTCGTAAGTTTTATTGCCTTTGTAATGTAATTGCATCACTTTGAGTGAAAACCTAACCTTTTGGAGAATAAGGCGTGGTGTTATGTTATGTATCAAAATGTAGGATAATGGTTTTGTTTTAAAGAAATTATAGTAATATGACCGATACCAGGATATTTTTTCTCTCAAAATGATGGTCTCAATAATTTTAATACTGTCGGTACTATGTGCCGTACTACCTAAGTATCCTAGGGCCGATTTTATTGCGGTTTGATTTCTAGACGTAGGTCGACGTCAGCGACGAAATGCACATAGTTTCATTTCTGGGCGGCATTTGGGCATACCCATTTGTATTTTCCCGTAGTAAGAACACAGTATAATATCTATGTAAGATCCTTTAATTTAAAAGTCAAATATCACTTGACCTGAAATTTATCATAGACCTATTAATATACATTTTATTTTAAATATACTCTACCATATTTAAAAAATAAACTACCTAAAAAATATAAAAAACCCTGTACAATTACGCATCAAAATATTAAAACGAGTTTAATTATATTTGTCAGGGAATTTCCCGAAAAACGACGAATCAGTTCAAATTATCTTATTTTCTTATAAATATCACTTTGCTCAGTTCAATATAGATTATGCAAAACATATTTCTAATTACCTAGTACTAGCTTCCGCCAGCGGCTTCGCCGGCATGATATCTTTATAAATTATAGCTTATGTTACTCACTGATAGTGTAGCCTTCTGCTGGTGAAAGAATTTTTAAAATCGGTCCAGTAGTTTGTGAGTTTATCCATTACAAACAAACATACAAAAAATCAAATCTTTTCTCTTTATAATATTAGTATAGATATACTAACTGTGCCCGCGACTTCGTCCGCATGGAGTTCGTAATAATAAAGTGACAGCTCCTAATAGTAATCAGACATACTTATTACACTTTACCTCATCTCCATTATACAATAACGTGATAATTTATAGCCTACATGTTGACCAGCCCTTTATTGGATATTACTGGAAAACTTCATCTAAATCTGTCCAGTATTATTGACGTGAAGCTCGGACATATAAACAGATAAACGGACATACAGACAAACATACAAAAATTCTAAAAATACAAGTTTTAGCTTCAGTATCGTTCCTAGGATATGTTGCAATTACTTTTTCTTATGTTCAATTACTTTTTTTCAATGTACAGTTTTGGCCTCGTTACGGTTTTATTATATGTATAGATAATTATGCTAGTGATAAATAACGAACGATTGTTTAAATAACAATAAATAGTAAACGGCCGGAATATGCTGCCAGTGAGATAAAACATTTTTTATCAAAGTTTAACGTCAGAGCTATCTCTATCGATCTCACGAGTTTAAATAAATGTGATGATTTATTTAAATCATTATTTGTTATAGCGTCATCAATGAATCCAATTGTATGGTTTACATTAATAATATCTATGTACAACCAAAAATGTACTTCCTAGTGGATTGACCTGACTTATCGACCTAATTTAGTCCTGTCGAAGTTATTAAAGCACTCCTACGAAGCAACTATAGCACTGTTATTGAGGATATTGATTGCCAATAAACTATCATGAAGGCCGTGATATTTCTAATTTGACTAGAACAGAAATTAAAGGAACTCTTAGACCTGTGATGGTGTCACACCCTTAGAGGACCGATAGTAATAATCACACTCAAAACCAAATAAAATTAAAAAGTGGTATTTTAAATAAGTACTATAAATGAAAACAAAATAGTATTTAAATATTTTTAGAGATTTGAAAACAGTCCTCTATTTTCACAAAAACCTATGGTTGCACTCACCCAAGCCATTGCAGAACCTCGCCAAGCACACGACCAAACAAACAAATATCGACCACTTCATCGCACTGTCCGACACAACACTAAAATTTAATTATCCGTCGTCACACGACCGCCGTCCGCCGACTCTAAGACACAACTGATATTCCTTCGCGTACAATTCAAATGATATACTCCTGCGCAACATTAAATTTACCGTTCGATTTATAAATTTTTTCGCCCCACCCCTCGCTACTCCCACAGTATAAGGGCGAAGTTAAACTGAGCGTAATTTTTTCGTCGGCAGAGTTAGCTTTGCGATTTATTATCTATAATTGTGATTATTTTTAATAGGTTCTAAATACGGTGGAGTTTGTGAATTAAAATGGTCCGTTGTTTGACCGGCGCGCTCCTCCTGACCTCTTGGCAAATAGTCGCGTCTGATAATGCTGTAGTTTCTGTTTCGTAGAAATATTGTGATTAGTATTGCAGTTTGATAATCACGTGTGGCCGTCGATGGTAAACATAATATTAATTTATTGGACTCGGATATTTGTTGTTGATTACGGAATTACGTATTTTGTGTTACATCATAAATATTCTTGTATTATTTCTCATTTATCAGTTCGTTCTAATAATTATTCAAGGCTCAGCCTGGTGATCATAATTTCCTGGATTAGAAAATCGATTTACTGTGAGGATTCCTTCTTAAAATAAATATCTTTAATAACTAAGTCGATATTGCCCACAGAATTAGCAACCTGAAGTGGCAAGGGGCCGGCCATATTAGCCGTACGGTAGAACCGATGACCGTTGGAGTAGACGTGTTCTTGAGTGGAGACCACGAATCGGAAAACGTAGGGTAGGACACGCTCGGGCTAGGTGGAGCGACGATCTTCGCAGTGTGGCTGTAACAACTGGATGAGATTAGCCGAGGATCGAGCCAGATGGCGTGCGATTGGAGAGACTTATGTTCAGCAGTGGACTGCTACAGGCTGATGATGAATAACTAAATATACAGAGGGCCAAACACGAATGGTTTGATGTATGGTAAATTGGTAATTGGTAAAGTTAACATGACTTTTGATTATAAAATACAATGAATCTATCGCATTTTTGTTCAATTTTATGCAACATACACACTTGTTTCATGAACAAGTAAAAATATTGCATGTATTTTCAAAAAATATCAAGGATTCAACATGGATTCTACGTGTATTTTTGATTCTTAGATACCATACGTCAAACCATTCGTGATCGGCCCACAACTCTACTTCTTACTAAAAATGCTATAGAAGTTCTAGGCAGAATTTAAAGTATGTTAAAACCAACATTTTCCATTTTCTTTCTTATTTTTAGTTTATTGAAAAGCTCTTCATTTCAGGGATGACGGAATAACGCTAAAGTCAGCAAACTCTGTAGTTACCCAAGTTGGCCGAGAAAAGTTGCCGCTGCTGGCTTTGATATTGCGAATGCAGAATACTCATCGATGTCTATTAGATATGCTTAGTCACAGACGAAAGAAGTGCTTAGTGAACTCAAAAAGTGAGACGTGTCAGGTACTCCATTTTCAGAAATATGGAGTGGTTGATCACTAGTCAAATGCCGTTTACAAACATAATTATTAATTTGTGTATTGAATAAAAAATGTATAATAACAGTAGCTATACTATATTAGTGCATGTATCGCTGTTCTATTTAAATATAATTCGAAAATTGCTGAATTTAAAATGTGACGTCTTCAAAAAATACGTCTCATTTTTTTAGCTTCCCTTTGTATGACAGAGCGTATCTATAGACATCGATCGATGAGAATACTTAGAAACTATACGGACAGTTTCTTTTCATGTCGATAACATTGCAGTTACTTACCCTTTGCGGAAATACAAAACGAAATTTTATATCTAACATCTATATTCACATCCAAATGTTCACGTTCTCCAACTTTGAGTGAACTCAAACTCTCCAGTAGAGGTAACTAAGTATTCTGTAAGAACTTCTCGAATCTCGATTCGAATCTCACTCTCTGTTGGTTGATATTTGAAGAATTGAAGTACGATAATGAACGTGTAACTTATTAACAGGAGCTGTAAACATGAGAGACTAGATCATGTTCATGTTCAGCTCCGTTATTATGTTATAGTGCCACAAACTTATCCGACCCGGTGACCAAAATTGGAACTAACATCGCTACGGAACCATAATGACATCGAAATGTCATTTTTGTAGGGAGATGACATTAGTAAAAGCGACGGCAGCGACGCCCTGACTGGTAGGCTAATCACGATACCCACTCGTGAATGGCATCGATTCACTTTTGACAGTTTAAGAATATACATTGCGTGGTTCGAATTGTCGTTCAGAATAATCTTTAAAGCATACTGCGCAATGTATATTGTTGAACTGTCAAAATTGAATCGATTCCGATTTCGAGCGTTCATCGTGATTACCCTGCGGGTCAGATAAGCTTGTGGCACTATACGTTGTGTTACGTATGTCAATTCGTCAAATATCAACTGACAATAAGAGTGAGATTCCAATCGAGATATAATACGAGATGATCTTACAGAATAACAGACTATGCTGTCCACAGTGTCCACCATATTAGGTATAAAAAAAACATTAGAATAAAAGGCAAAGGTATCAGCGAAATGCCTCAGCGCGCCTATCACAAAATCGCCTCGTTCGCATGCCGGCGGGACCCGCGTCAAAGGCTCCGCGATAACTTTAGTGCGCTTTTTACGACTACAAACTCTTGTTCTCTTTGGTATGTTGCGTTTAAATTTAGAATTCGCATTTTCCAATGCTTTTAAGGCGGTCGTATACTACGCAAGTTGAGATAAAAAGGAATATGATAAGATTATTTTTTTAAAGTTGTCTCCATTAAGGCTCGATTAAGGCTATGTCGTAGCTTTAAATGCAAGCGACTCTTTTATCCCTTCCCAGAAAGGAGAATTATAGTAGAGAAAGCGCATTTTTAACATTCATTGACGGATTTTATAAAAAATAAGTAATTATATGCATAACACAATTTCTTCAGCACGTTTAACTCCAGGATCTACCTACTGACTCTCATTATGGCTATTCACAATTGTTTGTTTGAAGAGCGTAGCATTTCTAATAATTAGTTAACTTGTCACGCAAGTATTGAGGATAAACCCTGTTTCTCTGTAAAACGTAATTTCTCTCGAACTACAAGTACATACCTACCTAGATTTACGATTGCAACTAATGCCTGACCACCTCAAACTGATTAGTGGAGAATGTGGAGATCCTTACATTATTTCCAATTTCTTCTATTATTTTTCCGGCTTCTGTCTGTCTGACATACCAACATAAGATAAACTATTATATTAGCAACCAGTGCACGTTTGCCCTTAATCTCGTTTTTTTAATGATCTCCAGTGGCCAGTCTGTTGCTAACTCCGGTTTTGTTTTTAATTTTTTTATGGCGCGATCTCTTTGATGCTAGGCTCTTTGGAGCCCGCATAATATAATCCGTAGACGAAAATATTATAAGGTTTTTCATCTGAGGATTTTTTACAAGTTCCCGGGTGCTTCATCTGAAAGTTCATCTGAGATTCCGCATTAAAATTTTAAATATGGGTATAAATCAATATATTTTTTTTAGGTAGGTGTAGGTATATAGTTGTTTTTGTACGAAATTCAAATTAAGAAAAGTGCGTCCTCCTACGCGTAAAGTTGAATGGAAAATATTTTTTTATTCATCAAAAATAGATATTGATCGATTTGCGGGGGTTTTTAATAGACTCGTTGTTCTGTGAATAGATTTCGTATATATTTTGGTAATCTCGGATTTTTATCGGTATTCGGTCGTGGGTGAACTTGCGTAGCCTACATAAGCCTTTTTATAATAAATATTTTTATTTGTTTTTACTGGAACCGAAATGTTCGTTCTTAACTATCTATGCGTATCTACCTATTGTGCATATTTCGGGAGTTATTTTTATACATAGCTAATCTCCAATAGCCTTCAAACTCCCAGTATCTAAATATACATTTAACTTTTCAATTCAATTTGGTTTATTTTATTTTCATATTATTATAAAATCTTAATGCTTGATATGGCGCATAAGTGGGCAAATGCAAATGATTATACCTTGATTATACTTACAAATCATAGTCATAAGGAAAACAGTTAGTCAGAGGGAAAACACTATTAAAAAGCGCTGTTTTATTTGATAAGTTTGAATCATAGACATATACAGGGTTATTTTTAAAACACCGGCAACGCTTTAAGGGGTGAAACTACTCATCAATATGAATAACTTTTACTATGGGATAAACCATGAAATCGTGAAGAAAAATTCAAACATTTCATACAAAAGGTTAACCTTGCTCCATCAAAATATATGAAAAGCTTGAATTTTTATTCGCGATTTCATGGTTTGTCCCATAGTAAAAGTTGTTCATATTGATGAGTAGTTTCACCTCTTAAAGCGTTGCCGGTGTTTTACAAATAACCCTGTATAGTTACAGACACGTGAAAGTAAAAAAATAAATCCTGAAGAATATGACTCTACAACTCTGTCTTGTTTTAATCTAAGCACAAGGTACAACTTTTCTAGTCAACTTTTACCATGGAATCAACCTGGAAATCGCAAAAAAAATACCGCTGTTTTATACAAATAATTCAATGTTTCTCGACTAAATGTATGAAACAGCAGATTTTTTTATCAAGATTTCATGTAGTGTAGTAGTTAAAGTTGTTCGTAATGATGAGTAGATACAATAACCTCTTATAGGGATCGGCGGGTCTACCGCGTAACTAAAATTGTAATGAACATCGACATCGGTATTAAACTTCAATAAGATCGTGAGAGCCTAAACTTTGAGCTAACTTGTAAAAAAAATACCTATCATATCGATACCTCTGGGCTCAAAGGTCGTAAAGGACAAAATGCGACTTTTCAGGAGAAGCAAAAAACGAAAAAAAAAAAAAAAAAATTTTACTCTAACTTTTTTGTTTCTTGAGCTATTTAAATGAAACCTAGGAAAAAAGTGTTTAGAATTTCTAGTATTATCTAGTGCAGTGTTAAAAAATTACCCTAGTGACGTATTTACCGAGATAGATTTCCTTTACGACCATAAATTTAAAAATAAAAGTCCTTTACACCCTTCAAATTTTCACCCTATGATATAACCTAAGGGCGTAAATCCACTTTACTGTACAAAACTAAACAAAATAAGGAAATAATCGACAAGTGTAATATTTTTTAGGTTCTTAGGGATAACCCGCTAAGGTATTCTGAACGGATAAATTCTTCGCAATTCTTCGCACACGCTAAGAAGAAGGATAAATTAATAATTAAACTTAAGTATTAAATGGATTATGTAATTTTGTATGTATTTATGTGTATACTACTGTATTTTCTTTACGAATATTCATGAAATAACATAATTATACAAATAAAACGTACATTTGTGTAATCAAATTGAGATCGTTTATTTGTACCTCTAGTAATAATAACTTTATGATTTGTACTTACTTAATTGAACACAAAGCTCTAAATGTTTAAAAATAAAAAATAATATTTTGGTAATTAACATATTTTTTCTTGCTTGCCTTTTCTCTACTCTCTTCTGTACTCTTTTGAACACAAAGAGGTATTGCTGTCGTGTTCACTACTGGAATTTATGGTCAATTTGGGTCTACTTTTTTCATTCAGAGACGTTTCTTCGTCAGTGTCCTCTATAATATCGCTACTAATACTATGCTTCGGTTGAACTATTTCATTTTGAGAGGTCATATTTACTTCAGGACTGTACCCCATAGTTGCGACGAACAAAAGACCGACTAACGTTGTTGCGACAGCACGTAGTTGCGACGCACGTAGTCGCGACAGATCGTTGTTGCGACACACGTCACTCCGACAGCACGTGGTTGCGACTCATGGAGTCGCGACAGATTGTTGTTGCGACACACGTCACTCCGACAGAACGTGGTTGCGACTCACGTAGTCGCGACAGATCACTGTAGCGACACACGTTGCATCGACACCACGTAGTTGCGACGCACGGGGTCGCGACAGAATTTTATCACGTTAAGACCCTCGCCAAGGTTCAACATCCATACCCTGCAGTTTTTTCAAGTAGGTGTTTCAGGGTCGGCTTTCAGTCCAACCACACTCGGTTGAATATCAGTATTTTACTCCGCAACGCTATTACTGGCGGTTACTCTGGTGGACAGACTTTTGGGGGTATTTGTATGAAAACCCTCACCAGGTAATTAATGTGAAAACCGTGAACCCCCAATGTCTCAGGTCGACACAGAAATGGGCAAAGTATTGTGATCTTTATGTCAAAGCCATAAAACATAATTATAGTTGGGATTCCTATCTTCATGATCGGTAAAAAAAATACAAGTTAGCTCAAAGTTTAGGCTCCCACGATCGTATTGAAGTTTAATACCGATGTCGATGTTCATTACAATTTTAGTTACGCGGTAGGCCCGCTGGACTAGAAAGGTAGGGCCTTATAAAATAAAATAAAAATAAAAACTTTTATTACCCTTAATTAACTAATTTATTTCTTTATTTAATGCTTTATAAAAAAATAAATAAAAATAAAATACATTTATTTCAGACATAAGTTGCCCATATAATGTTAGTAACAAAGGTCTTAAAAACTATGTTAGTATTTAGCATTCTCGAGATACACACGACTGTCACACTCAAATGAAACAAAAACAAAAATAAAACATTGCGTCATCTCGTCACGTGAAGCCCAATAAGCCTCCCCAGCACTGCAGACTCCGGCCTTTCTGATATCATCTTCAGAATTCCGTTGGCGCTCCCCCGGATCCTACACATCAGAGATGCTGCTTTTTTACGCATTATGGCATAAAAATCGTCAACCCTTGCGTCAGCAAACATGCCTGAAGCGCTGCAGAAACGAGGGAGCCCCACCAGAACTCTGAAGGCGTTGTTATATTGTACGCGAAGAGCGTTGTAGGCCCGCTGCGTGTAGCTGGTCCATAGAGCGCTGGTGTAGAAGCTTTGGCAGTAGGCCCTGAACAGTGTCACTTTTACGTCTACTGTACACCTTGCAAATCTATGCATCAACATATTTGCACGCACCGACAACGCCCTTCGCTCCCGCTCAATATCTGCATCATCATTAAGGGTCTCAGTCACTATATGACCTAGGTACTTAAACTGAGAGACACGTTCCAGAGGTACTCCGTTTAACCAGACTGAGGGTACATGCTCCGGTGTCTTATTTTTACCTCTAATAACCATAAACTCACTTTTCTTCTCATTGTACTTCAGACCATGAGCTACCGCATATGACTCACAGATACCGAGCAGTTTTCTCAATCCACTGAGCGACGGACTCAGCAACACCATGTCATCAGCGTAACTGATGTTGTTAACGCAGACGTCATCTATATGACAACCAACGTGACTGTTACTGAGCCCCTCAATCAGCTGATCAACATACAAGTTAAATAGTCTTTATAGTAGTCTTTATAGTCGTTTATGCACAGATAAAAAAAACACTGCACAAAGGCGGACTTAATGCCATAGGCATTTTCTGCCAGTCTACCTTAGAGTGATGCAGAGACAAACATGGTGGGTGCAACGCAATATAAAAGATAATTGGATACGTCCTTGGGTAGTTTTTTTTTATTATCTTTGCTCCTTCCTTTGCTTTCTCCTGAATCGAGGGTTCAGTTTACAAACATACATCTCACACGCACACACACCCAGACCCGAAAGAACTACTTATCTGTAGCTCATACAAATATTAAGATATCTCATATTTAGGGCCAAGTTCACTGACGAAATAACAAACCTTTAAAATTAAATCAGCCGTTTACTAGTACAAAAATTCATTGCCAACGACCAATTTTGTCTTAATCGCGTGTTATCTTGTCGGTGAAAATGGCCCTAAGGCATCGTTAACATCACGTGTTTACGAAAGCGGTGCTACTGTCTATTAACGCTTTACTAGAAATATGCTAACCCGATAAACATTAGTCATCCTCATTGTTACAAGTTACAACATGTTGTTATTGGTCAGAGGTCGACTCGCAACGCTACACATAATTAATAATTATTTTATAATTATTATGCAGTTTCTATTACGCGGGTGTTACATTACTCACCATATTGCGGTCCACTTAGGTGCACAAAAAGAGCTCCCCTATTGCCGATGCCTAATTACGTCCGGTGCACCTTGCCTTCTACGAGTAGAAGAGTTGTAATCTGTAATCGCCAGACCGCCAGACCATAGAAACTTCAGCAGAATGTATGGGAGTGACATTTGCGAATCACATGACTATTTGACAGCTTATTTCTATTCCCCATCTATTCCCTATAGATCAGGGATGGCGAACCAATGGCACGCGCCAAGAAATAGTGGACACGGCCATTAATCCCGTAAACCTAGACCAGTAGGCTAATTCACGTAACTAAGGAAGTGCAGTTGCCGCGCAGCACAGTGTATTATAAACCCCATTTTTGTTGCATCTCGATTTTATTGTATAAATCGATAGTTGTAATCATTTTGATCACGAGAGTAAAACTCCGGCATTGATACGGCAAGCAGTTTATTTTATTAAAAATCACAAAGTTCACTTAAATCCGACTCCCAAAAATGACAAAGAAATATATTTAAAAAGAATTAAACTACTTATTTGAGTGTTGATTACAGTAAATAATTAAACATAGAATACTTGATTTTTACACAAGTTTTCGTCGATTTACTTTCAATAAATATAGACTTATCATATTTTTTCACATAGCCCTAGACCCTAAAGAAATTTAATTGCATCATGCATGTGAAACGTATGTTTGTAAACTGTGCCCTCGATACAGGAGATATCCTAGTGAGGGGCAAAGATTAAAGAAAAAGTTTTTTCCCACTAATTAAGATTATTTGTTGGTATGTTACGACCACATATATTTGAAGAAATTCGCAGGTAGATGTAGAAATGTTCGGCATCCCTGCTATAGATTGTAGATTGTACACTTAGCAGGGTCTACCAGGAACATTTGCATAGAGAGGCACTTACCTAAGCTACAAAGGCTATTAAAAAAATAAAAAACCGCTTCATCCTGTCTACCTACATACAGACGAAAAATTTATTTGCTTTGAGCCTACTTTTTACTCATATTATTATGATCCCCGAAATGGGAAAACAAAGGAACTGAAAGAAAGGTTATCAACACTGCCGGTACACATAACGCGGTATTAGGTCCAGCGTGTCCCACTGTCGGCTTTATCACCGTTATCGGACACAAGTCCGACCCCAATAATTGAGATTTTTTTAACTGATACAACCAATTACTCTTTTGCCGACCTGTTGATCGGTTTCATGACCTCACAATCGGATGCGCGTGCGACGACCACCCACTTTGAAACGAAGGCGGTTCTTCTTCAATTCCAACCGAAACCAGAACGTAATAGAATAGCATAATTATATACAGGATATTTATTTATAGCGCGCATAATTTGTAGAATGGTTCAGTGATCAGTCTGTGTTCCTAAATGCAATCGCAATACTAAAATTCAACTTAGTTAGTATGGGGGACACGCATAAATTAAATTTTGCGCACTACATAAAAAATATCCTGTAGACTTATGACGAGTGTAAGTTAGAAGTGACATTTCTAGTAATCAGCATGGCTTCCATTAGTTTGTATTGAAGGTACTGAGTCATACAGGGCGGTCATGGGCCGGATATAGCGGAGATACGCACCGGAACTGATAGAAGATAGACGTGGGAACATCCTTGCTATTACGTAAATGTAGATTAGAAACAAATTACTAATTCATTACATACTCTATGGTGCTAGAATAATTTTTATATAGGTAGTTACTAGCTTCTATTCTACCAGCGGCTTCGCTCGCGTGATATCTTTATAAATTATAGCCTGTGTTACTCAGTGATAATATAGCAATATACTGGTGAAAGAATTTTTAAAATCGGTCTAGTAGTTTTTGAGTTTATCCATTACAAACAAACAAATAAACATACAAAAAAAAATCTATTATTATTAGTTTAGATTAGATTTAGGTACTTACCTTTTATGCAGGAGGGTCTGACGTCGAAACCGGCCCGCACCTCTGACGTTTCGAATTCATGTGTGGATCAGAATTTGGTTATCAAGGGGTTTGGGTATCGTAATGAAACCTGCACATCTGATCTTATAAAGTCCTCGATAGTGTGTGTAGTTTGCCAACGCGCACCAGACAGGCGCCAGCGTGATGGACTAATCCCGTGCCCGGCTTTCTATCAGGAAATCAGGAAAAAATTATATTCGTCAGGAATCGATGAATGAGAAAGAATAAATAATTGATATAATATATTCAGCATATTATTTTTGTTCATAACATTAACAAACTTCAGAAAGAATCAAATCTTAAAAAATGAACGAGATTAGTGAGTAATACCTATGGCTATGATACACTGAGCCACCACCCCCTGTTGAATAGATTCTTTTTTTTTATAGCTTAGGGGCAAACCAGCTTGCGGATCACCTGGTGGTAAGTGATCACCGCCGCCCATGAACATCCGCAACACCAGAGGAGTCACCGGTGCGTTGCCGACCTTTTAGGAAGGTGCTAGGAAAAAGGGAGGGAAAGGAGAAGGAAGGGGACTAAGGGAGGAATTGGGCCTCCGGCGCTCCACACTCACCGAACGAAACGTAACAGTTGCTACATAACGTCGATATTCTGTGGGAGGGTAGTGCTTCCCCGGTCGTGCCGACCCATTTATGCTGGCTGCTAGCGAGACACTACTACCACCAATCTGCCATCCTACTTTTAAAATTACTTCTAAAACAATACTTAGGTAAAATCCTAGAATTTGTGTGACCCACACAAAATGTTATTGAGGTTGAACGTGCTCCCTCAATCCTGACGCTAGCTGAATCTTGAAAGCCAAATACATTTAATAAATCAACGGCCTATATGCTTTATGGCATATTATACATATAAAAGTTGAATGGAATGCTGAATGCTCTAACAAAATGTATACAACCAAATCATGATATTCCTAGTAAAAATAGCTATAATAATTATAATTTTAGCATATTTTATAACGAGTCTGTTTGTACATCGTTGGCATAAAACTTTTATTTGTTTCGATAGAAGTTTGGCGCAGGAATTTCAAGAATGTAAGTAGCGTGCGTGTGTATGATTTATTTTAGAAAATTCATGAGACTTACGTTTCAGTTCTTGATCATTGGTGGACGGTAGTTTGACGCAGAAGCTAAGCAATTCAGGCGCAGGGGCAATTTTTATAATTATGATTTTAACTCAGAAAATTAGTACCTACCAAAAAAAAAAATTTTCTTGTTTTTTTCTTAAAACGTTTCCCCTAACTAGGATTTCTCCTGTATTGAGGGTACAGTTTACAAACATACATCTCACATGTACACACACCCCGACCCGAAACAACTAATGTAGATCATACAAATATTTGTTCCGGGTGGAGATCGAACCCGCGGCCCGTAGCGCAGTAAGCAAATCGCATAGCAAATGGACCAAACGTGTCGTCCAAAAAAATCAAATAAAAAATTGATAAACTTTTATTTGTTATTCATGTAATACTTGTATTTGATTAATTACGGAAACCGGATAATGTTCCATTAGGTAATTGTTTTTTGTATGGAAAAAAAAGAAGCGCCTCTAGCAAAAATAAGGCGAACCTCAAATTCTCCATACAAAAAGCAGTGTTTGGTTGGAGTCGGGGGGGTAGTTGTTCCCTCAGTTGTTGCTTCTGAAGTCGGGCTCTTAAATTCTTCAATGCACTTTAGTTTGGCAGTGGCACCGACTTCAGACTTCAGACTTTCAGAAGCTAATAAGTTTTTTAAGAAAATTATAGATACTTTTTAGTGTTTTGAAGTCGGTTTTTACTTTTTTAACTGACTTCAAAAAAGGAGGAGTTTCTCCATTCGGATTTTTTTTTTTAAATATCGAGATAGGTACCTATTTCTTGCCAGTTTTAGGACTTTAATAAACACACTTCACGCTAGCCTTCCCTATACCTACCTACAAAAACTTTTTGCAGAAGTTACAAGTTCCGAGCTACTACTTACTTTGTCCGTCCCGGGAACCGAACCCAGAACCTCACGCTTAGCAGCTGCACTTCCAACCATTAAACCATTGAGGCAGTTGGGTAACATTGTTTACCTACCTACTACAATATTACCCATCCGTCGCAATTAAATAATTACCTCTACAAGTAGAATAATTTTCATTGTTTATCAGTTACCTATGTAGGTAGGTATCTAACTACTGTAGAGAAACGTTTTCTTGTTGTCTTTGCTATTTAGTGATTAGTCTTTAATGCTACACGGAAACAATTTTTCCATATCGATAAGATTAGTCACTAGCGGTTATTAATGAAGGGATTGCAGATTAGTAACTTTGGACCGTAGAACGACGCTCAGCGGTGATCTCTGCTCCTAGTCTCTACTTGAACAGCATTTGAGTGACAAAAGTATTTGTATTGTATGCGTTTTTCCGGCTTAGGTATTATCACGGTCCATATTGGAAACGGTCACCGTTTTCAACAGTTGCTGTGCTGCTATAACAATAGGGAAAAAAATAAGTTTCTTGATAAAAGGTGACGAAGATGATCGATGGCCTGTTAACGTAAATTGTTTAAATATAAATATCCCTGCGTAATCTTTCGCGAATTCATACGTACAACATTCCGTAAAGATTATAAATATTTTGTAAAACTAAAAAGATAAGTATCCAGTACCGACCTGGAATAAAAAAAACATTCTGTCAGAATCAGAACTGTCAAAAAGTGACATCTTGTCACACTGTCATGTGGGAGGAGTCAGGAGTGGTTTTGATTAGATACGATGTTGTACATCAATATTTTCTTTCTCGTTTTCTCTTAGGAAATATTATAAAAGTTAAAAAGAAATGGTAAAAAGAAACGTCATCGTAAAGCTACTGAACTAAACCTTATTCTAAAATGTTATGGAACGCGCTACCGTAAAATGTTGATTGCTGATGTAAACAAAGTTAAAACGAAATAAATTAAATAAAGCGCTGAGATGGAGGAAGGAAACTCAATCATTTATGGCTTGGAGCACCAGGTGAGTTCTAGGACTTGAAATTGCATATTACAATGATATTGCACTGAATCAGACTTCCTCTCCTTTTTCAAAACTCAGAACACACGACTTGTTATGACTACTGAAATAATAACCTACTTACTTCGTAATTTTAGACAAAAAGTCGATTTCTTTCCTTATGCAGTTTCATTCAACAATTCTATATTTATGCAATAAATGAACCGAACCCATATTTTGTTCACCTCAAAACTAATAAAATACTGATATAATTAGGTATATCGTATCTAAGTCATTATTTTATATATCTGTTGCGTTCTATTTTTAACACCCGACAAAAAAGAGAGGTTTTATAAGTTTGTACTACCGTGTATCTGTCTGTAGCATCGTAGCTCCAAAACGGATGGACCAATTTCAATGCAGTTTTGTTAATTGAAAGCTAGTTTAATCTGGTATCATCTTAGCTGTTTCATGAAAATCTGTTCAGCCGTTCAAAGTTACAGCTGTTTTTCTAGTTGGAGTCGGGGGTTTTTGATGGTTAGGTTAAATTAAAGATTTTCTTATTTTACAGACAAGAGCTTTATCACCGCAGTACGGAGAGAGTGACGCAATCAGATTCCTGATAGGAACACAAAGCCTGAAGCCCAACTCCAATCAGGTCCATGTTGTGGAGCTTGAAGAAGATACGGGGGCTCTGCATACTAAGGTTAGATTCCTTCTAATAAATTAAGTACTTAAAATTAAAAAGCCTTTGTTGCTCTACAAAACATTTAACAATAATGTATCTAAAACATTTTGTGTATCCAAGTAAACAACTCATTTAATGCCATTCCTTCCATTCGATAAAATATGCATTTATTCATAAAAAAAAACTTTAAAATGTGCTCTGGTAAAAATGGTATTTGAATTGCCCCAGGTATTCAAGCATGACATAGGTGAGGTGTGGCACCTGCGCTGTTCCCCACACGATGCCGCCACGCTCCTCACTACACACAACTCTTACGACCCTGCCACGTCTCAGTGCACCATGGGAGTGTCTATATTCAAGTTACCTACTGTGGAGGTAACATCATATTTTTAACAGATATCTTAGAAATAAATAAATCCAGCCGATTACTGTCCCACTGCTAAGCACGGACCTTTCTCAGAAGGATAATGGTTAGGCCTTAGTCCACCTCGCTGGCCTAGTGCGGGTTGGCGGACTACACACACCATCGAGAAGTTTATGAGGCCCTCTCAGATGTGCTGGTTTCCTCACGATGTTTTGCCTTCACCGTTATCGCATTAATCAAATTGTAATCCGCACATTAATCCGAAAAGTCGGAGGTGTGGGCTGGGTTCGAACTCAGGCCCTCCCTGCATGGAAGGCAAGCGTTAAACCGCTAGGCTGTCACCGCACCGCCATGCGCCACCGTAAAATGGTATCATAAGATGGTAAAAATGTGGAAGATTCGATTCTGTGAGCAAAGATCGCGGTGGCTCAGTTGGCAAGAGCGGGTGGTGTACGAAACAAGGTCGCAGGTAACTAGCCCTGCTAGAGGTGGATTTTTTCTTTTTAAAAAGTTGAATATTTTATTTATTCCCAATCTAGCATGGACAAAGTTTTTTAATGTATAGATTTAGTCAATCATTTCGTTCTACTTGTAGGTAATACCAAAGGATTTGGATGACTTGAGCGCAATTCAAGGAAGAAACGCAGAGGATATGGAACTTCTCTTAACTATCAAACCAGAGGTCAGTATGGTCGCAGAACAGTGATATTAACAATCATTGTGCGACGCTCTGATCAATCTATCACCACTATATCAAGCCTATTGGTAAGAATAGTCTTATCAGTGACGATAGATCGATCCCAGTACAGCGTAACAAGACCATTCTCAAGAACTGGGTCGGGCACAATACCTGTAGTATGGCACCTCAGACTCTACAAGATTGGTAGAGCAAAGCAAGTATTATTATTCAGCCAATATGGTCCCACTGCAGGGCCAAGGCCTCTCTATTTAAAACATCTTACCTCCAAATACTCAAACACATCTCAAGTTTAAGTTGCCGTTAACTCTCGTGCTGTCACTGTCATTTTAACATGGGCAGTATTGACAGAATGACTTTTAAGAGCGTCTTAAAATTGAGTTATGTCCGTAGACAGAGAAACCAACACGGTTATAGTGCCACAAACTTATCTGACCCGGTCGTGGCGTCGCTGCCGTCGCTTTTACCAATGTCATCTCCGTACAAAAATGACATTTTGATGTCATTTTTGTTCTATAGCGCCGTTAGTTCCAATTTTGGTCACCGGGTCAGATAAGTATGTGGCACTATATGTCTCAGTATTCGGTGATTAGTCAGTTAAAAATAATTATTTAACTAGACTAATTGTCAGTTAGATAAATGCGTTTAAGCTTAAGCAAGTGAAGTTTGTAGAAGCCCTCGGAAGAGATCCGTTGTGCGGAGTGGCACCCCACAGACGCGTCGCGCGTGGGCGTGGTGTGCGAGGGCGGCGTGCGCGTGCACGACGTGACGCGCGGCGCCGCGCTGGCCCGCGCCGCCGCCTCCGCGCGGCTCAAGTTCACGGCCGGCAAGTGGAACCCGCACCAGGGACACACACAGGTACGTGAAGATGAACTGGGGGGCTAAAAAGGCCACATTGAGCTATTTATCCACTGATCTGCATAGTAACTGTCTAACAGATGATTACTGAATATGAACCTTAAGCGGATGACATTAAGGCTTACATTCAGAGACGACAGAAACGAGTCTAAGCGTGAATTTACGCTTCCATCTGTCAAATTTGCGAACAAATTTTGACAGATGGAAGCGTAAGTTCACGCTTAGACTCGTTTCTGTCGTCTCTGAATGTAAGCCTAAAAGTTGTCAATTAAGTACTTTCCCCTCTACTAATAAACGTTATGGGACCATCCATAAAGTACGTCACACGTTAAGGGTGGGAGGGGGTTGACGAAGTGTGACATTATGTGACAAGGGGTGGGAGGGTTCCTAAATTTCGTGACGTCACATTTCAAAATCTAATAAGTACATGTAAGTGTTAAAATGCCAAATTTGAACTATTACCATACCTACCATACAGATAGAGTTGGAAATATTTTTAAGTTTTTCGTTAATAGTTCATAGTCAATAGGCATTTTAACTTATAGAATATAGATGGTCGCTTAGTCGTGAAAACGTAATAAACAGACAGAAAGACGAGAGTTACTTTTATATTTATTATTTATACATTTATATTTATATTAGTATGGATTCTAATTATGACTATTTGTCATCAGTTCGCCGTACTACAAGACATGCACATAAAGTGCTACGACACCCGTACTGATTGCACCAAGCCGTCGTGGAGCATCGACAATGCGCACACGCAGCTCGCTAGGGACTTGGACTTCAACCCCAACAGGTAGGTCTTTATTTACCCTCACAAATAGATCATTCCATGGTGGAAAAATCAGCCAATCAGCTCGGTTCGTAATGGCCGACTGATCTGTGCCTGTAGACAATTTAAGTGTACAATTTAGAATCCCTAGAGAGTAGATACGTCAGTAAAATGTACCGAATTGACATAAGCTGCCGACATGGGCGTAGCTAGGGGGGGGGGGGGGGCAAGGGTGGGCACTGCCCTCCCTACAATACTCATTGCCCACCTACTCTTTGATGGCGGGTCAAGAACAAAATTCACGAAATATGTGTCCCGAGTCAACCTATAATAAGGCTTTAAAGAAATATAAAAAACTATAACATCTTAATTAAAACCGTATCGTCATTAGTAAACAGTTTAATTAAACTTGCGACAATTTATCAGCCTATTCAACTTTTTCACAATACAGTACGGCATTTTTGACGTGTATTCTGTCGGTTGACAAAACAAAGACTGGCGCCCGATTGGAACTCTTTTGGCTCGGACACTTTTGAGCGCGCACCCAATGTCCATGTAGTAGTAGGTCAATGTTGCCCACCCTAAAAATAGTCAGTATTGAAGAAATGTACTGTTTTCATTCTATTTATCTTGAGAAAAGAATTCACTACCAATCCACATTTTATCATCTCCGCAAATCGTCCTTTATCAAATATTATAGAAATCGTCACGAGCCAGTTTCACTTGCGTTAACGGTGAAGAAAAACATTGTGAGGAACCTTGAACACCTGAGACGGCCTTACAAAGTTCTTAATGGTGTGTGTAGTCCACCAACCCGCACTAGGCCAGCGTGGTGGACTAAGGCCTAATCCTTTTCATTCTGAGTAGAGGCCCGTGCCCAACAGTGGGACAGTAATGGGCTGGATTTATTTTATTTATAATTAGTTTTTTACTAATAAAATGTCAAACCAATTTCAGGCAGTTCCACTTAGCGAGCGCGGGTGATGATGCGGCTCTCCACATTTGGGACTACAGAAACGGGAAGGAGCCTATATTCAGCAGGACCGACCATTCCCATTGGTAAGTATTTTTGTAACGTATTGACCAGTTTTTAAACCCCGACCAAAAAAGAGGGGTGTTATAAGTTTAGTGTGTATCTGTTTGTGGCATCATAGCTCCAAAACAGATGGATCGACTTCAATGCAGTTTTTTTTTATTGAAAGCTAGTTTAATCGGGAATCATCTTAGCTATGTTTCATGAAAATCTGTTCAGCCGTTCAAAAGTTACAGCTCTTTTTCTAGTTTGAGTCGGGTGTTTTTGACGGTTAGGTTATATAATTAATAATTAGAATAAATAATGTATTGTTTCAGGGTGTGGACAGTACGCTACAACACGTACCACGAACAGCTGCTGCTAACCGGCAGTTCAGATGCGCGTGCGCTTCTCACAGCCGCCGCTAGCGTGTGCTGTGACGTAGACGACGACGGGAAGCGGATCAGCCAAGTGTGAGTATTACGTGCTTACAATTATGATTTATTTGGAAGGTACGCACTTTTTCAGCATGACCTCTCATTGTACGGAAAGTCTATGCAATGCGAGGTCACCTTATACTGGAAATGTATAGTTTGTTATGTAGCCATGTGTAAACAGAATGCAGTATAATGTGTTAATAAAGTGGAAGGAGGGAAGGGCACCATAGATAATCTATAAAAATTGAATTGATATCTCCTTGGTGGAACCGAAGTTTACTATAATACAAAAAAAGTTATTTTATAGCATCGTTTCGTTAAGGAAACTGTATCATATTAAAACATTTTAATTTTATTATAGTTGCATGTGCATAAAGTCTGTCTTTATAGTACCTACTATTTTAGAATTCATAATTAGAACTTTACGATATGAGAGTAGATAAAATGTCTTTTGTTCCAGTCTCGAAGACGGCGTCCTCCAATCGTACGAGCAGCACGAGGACTCGGTGTACTGCGCGGAGTGGAGCGCCGCCGAGCCCTGGACCTTCGCCTCGCTGAGCTACGACGCGAGGCTAGTGCTGTCGCGAGTGCCACGACACTTCAAGTACAAGCTACTGCTGTAGTTCTTGTAAATAAAACGCTGGTTGGAGGAATGATCAAATTGTTAGTTATTTAAATATTAAAAGTGTATATGAAAACTCGATAGTTAGTTTTGATGACACGGTTGGCGCAGTGGTTAAGCGATAAACTTTCTGCGCTACGTGCCGCGGGTTCGATCCCCGCACGGAACAAGTATTTGTATGATCTACAGTTAGTTGTTTCGGGTCTGGTTGTGTGTGCATGTGACATGTATGTTTGTAAGCTGTACCCTCGATACAGGAGAAATCCTAGTTTTTTTTTTTAAAGTAAGAAAGTTATTTATTTTTTTTCTTTTGTTAAACAATTTAAGTTTTGTCACCATCTGAATATAATCTTAATTTAGTGTATTAAATAAAACTATACATTCCAAAAAAATATAATCTATTTGACAATTATAACTTGTCACTTAGCTTCCCACTTCCTCACCCGCCCGCTCGCGTCTCGCAGTTGTGTTCGTAATGCTCTCCATGTGAGTACACCTGTATCAAGTTAGCGGGAGATGCGTTTTTGTTATCATTCAAGTAGTATAATAATTAGTAGTAAATATTAAGTGTTAATAAATAAAAACCATATTTATAAATATATCTATATTTTTATTTACAACTAAAATCTCTCAGCTACTCTATTGGCAACATTTCTTAGATTTCCATACACTTTCGAAGGAGGGGATCCCATAATAAGGTTGCATATCGCTCGTCGCGCCAACGCAATGTTCTGGTAACTGCCAAGGATGTGAATTTTTGAGTCTGCCAACACTATTCTCGTTTTAGTTACATTCTCTATGGTGAACTTAGTCCTGCCGGCTTTGCCAGCTAGGCGCCCAATCGCGCGACTTAGATGGTCGCCGTTTAAAGTTTTAACATCTTTGACTTCAAATGACTCGACAAATAAGTCGTCCAGTCGGAGTAGGGCGAGCGCATCGTCGACTTCGAAGCCGTAGAGAAAAGCCTGGAAATAAAATATATGTTTCAATGTAGTATAATAAGAAAAAGAGTACCAAAATGTCACTTGCCAAAGCAACACTGGTTGTACTGTGTGTAAAGTCAGTGTATTTATTTTATTTTATTTCGAAAACTAACAGCAGTACAGTTTATGCAATATGTTACAGAATATGACTGTATTACAGTATTGGATGCTAATAATAAGTTTCCTTATTTTACTAGGTTATGAGTAAAACATGTAATTTAAATTGAAAATATGCATTATTATTATCTCTAGTTAATATTACCTTAGTGGTATTAACAGTGGCGGATTTACCAGCAGACTGAGTAGGCTGGAGCCTAGGGCGGCAGATTTTATGGGTGGCAAAGGGGCCAGTATTTAGGCATACCTTACCCTACCCCACCTTATTATGATTGAGCTTTTATTAGCTCAGAAAAATACCCAAAAACTAATCTGTGTGCAATCTTAACTAAATCGTTGGGTAGTAAAAATAATCTAGGAACTGACACATCAACCCTAAAACGTCCACGATCATACTAATTACGAGAAAAAGGTCATGTACTTTGGAAAATAGTGCACAAATCATAAAGTTACAATATCATTAACAATTGATGAGGTCGGTAGGAGCGTCAAAATTTGATTAGCCTACTGGCGGGAAATGTGTAAAGCCGCCACTGGGTATTACAAAAAAACCTTAACTGACATTTGTTTTGGAAGATAAGGATGTGTATAAGTAATTTATCATTTAATTAAATATAAATATTAGAACTAAATTAAATTACTTATGTAAATCCAAATTTAAAAAAGCTATCATACTTTCTTTAGAAAACTTAATCTGGTGACAGTGTATGCCTACAGCATGCGAGAAAGCGGGAGTGGGGGCAACGCATGAGGCGTGACGCGGGTGCACACCCCTTCACCCTATTTGTGTCTTGTTGCATACTGTATTTCTTTGTTCAACTACAAAGGTGTTGTTAAAGAATTATCAACCTATTTAGTAAATCAATAGTATATTTACTGACTGATACTAAGAAAATGTGCAGGAGCATCCTCTGCTGAGCTAATTAAAACATACTGCAATCACCTACCTGTGAAGTCTAGAGTTATGGTAATATCTAGCAAATAAGGCCACCTAATGTTGTAGCAGTTATTAGGAGGCCCAAATTAAGCTAAGGAAGTTTCCAATGTCATCTTGGGAGCAAATGGTGGTAAGAAACTTGCTTTCCTTTTGCCTCAAAACACAAAAATATCATACCTTAACAAAATCTGCAGCTTTCTGTAAGTTAGCAATGTCTTTTGTTTCTGGTCCGACTTTGATCTCAACATTACGTGTTTTTGTGTTGAATCTAACTTGTAACAATAGATGCTCCACTATAGGCGTGAAGATCTTTAGCCAATTTTCTTTTAAAGGTGTGTATCTGAAATAAAATGAAATAGCCTTTCAAGATTATGTTAGGATTTTATTATATACTTAGCAGTAATACCGCAACATCATCCAGTGGAAAGATGTCACCCCTTTAGTTGATAAGTTCATGAACAATCCTTACATAGGCTGGAAATAGACGATGACATTGGTCGCTGATGTCAGTCAGATGTAACAATATAATTATATATACCTATAATATTGTGTAGAGAAGTGCATACTCTACTGCTGACGATCCGAGAGTGTCATATGGCTATACATGAGAGAACTCTTCTCTTCTTATCTAATTCATTACATACTAACATTACTAACCATGCACTTTTGACACAATATGAATAAAAAATATTGTAAACTTTATGTAGGTATATTTTGAGGTTATTACCTGTGTGCTGGAACTGCTATTTTTCTCATATTCTCCTTAGTTTCATTAGGCTCAGCATTTTTCTTCTTCTTAGCCCGGGACCGTGTGTGTTTAGCTTTTCCCTGGATTCCGTTATGTTCTTCAATTTCCATACCATCACCAGATTCTGAGACTGCTCTTCGCTTTATATTTTTTAACTTTACCGTCTTTTTGGCAGGTAAAAATACATCGATATTAATATTTTCTGTGTCCATCTTCAATTCTGTTTGGTCAGTCATGTTGTAATAATTGTTTAGCGCGATTATTCTGAGATATTTTGTTGCTAAATAAATTCTCACATGGCTTTTTAGTGAAAGCACAGAGTAAAAAGAATTTAACGTCAATTGCGTCAAATAAATGTCACTCACCAACACAACGTCAAATCAAAAACTATGCTTGTCTTTGGTTAAATAATGATGCGTTCATAAGTTTATATTATTTCGATTATTTTTTCAATATAATTTGCCAAGAAAATATTGTTTTTGTAAGTAAATTTAGAATTTTAATGAAAACTCAAGTTCATTTTTAATTTTTTCATTCAAGTAATGGAATTACAAAGAAATGCTTTCAAAATTCATTACTAATTTTTAACCAAAAATTACGAACGTAACCCATATGAATGGTTATGTCACAACTTCACGAGAAATAATTTTATTGTTATGAATTGATTTGAGGTAAGTAATTCAGCAATTTGAGGCTTTATTTAACATAACAGAATCTAAAAACTAATGAAGCACCCTTTTTCTAGGTATCGTACAACAGGAGATACCTCGAGTCAGAATGGCTACGCTAGTAAAAACGGCTGTTGTAAAGGTGTTCAGCCCGACCCAGGGTTGTAAAATAGCGGCTTGCACGTTCGTGCAAAACCGTAACATCTCTGGTCGTGCTCTTAGAGAGTCCTTGCCACCGCCTCCTCCGAAACCAAAACCTTTTGACTACGAATTCAAAAGCTATTCGTGGTTACGAAGTCTTTTCGACCGTACCACCCATAGGTTTGATGATAATTCGAAGGTCATCGTGGTTGAGGGTCCGGTGGCAGCCGGCAAGTCGGAGTTCGCAGCTGCTCTCGCCGACGACCTGGGTATGAAGCATTTTTGCGAGGCAACCATGGATATCCACTACTTAAGACCAAATGGTTGTGATCTGCGCATGTTTGATGACGAAATACCAGAGGACACGAGAACATTTGATCATGTCAACTTCAACTTGACTCCAAAGCACCGGCTTGCTGGGAACTTCCAGATTATGATGTACATCGCTAGATATGGCCAGTACATTGATGCGTTGGCCCATTTGTTTAACACTGGCCAGGGAGTTGTGTTGGAGAGGTCACCATACTCAGACTTCGTTTTTCTGGAGGCGATGTACTCCCAGAAGTACATCAGTAAGGCGGTTAGGTCTGTCTACTATGAGCTGAGAGCTAATACAATTGAGGAGCTGATGCGTCCACACTTGGTCATCTATTTAGATAAACCTGTAAATAAGGTACGGTATATTTTTATCACAAAATTACTCAAATTAAAGAATTGTTTGATTTAACAAGACTGTATTCTGCTTATAAAGGAATGTTGTAGACTTAAATAATATATTGCATATTATTTCAAAGCATGGTGCTTTTTGGCATGACAGCAGATTTGGTGCTATATGCACTGTATTAAGCTAGGCCAAATCTGCCGTCAGGTTTTCTTTGTTTTTTGTTGCGGGTTCAATTCTCGCATGGAACAAATATTTGCATAGCCTACAGATTGTTTTTCTGCGCAGCGGGTCTACCGTGTAACTAAAATTGTAATGAACATCGACATCGGTATTAAACTTCAATACGACCGCGAGAGCCTAAACTTTGAGCTAACTTGTATTTTTTTTACCGATCATGAAGATAGGAGTCCCAACTATATGATAGGTAATTTTTTTACAAGTTAGCTCAAAGTTTAGGCTCTCACGATCGTATTGAAGTTTAATACCGATGTCGATGTTCATTACAATTTTAGTTACGCGGTAGACCCGCGGGTCGGACATTTGTAAACTGTATTGTTTAAACCAATCTTAGAGTCTCTGAATGGAGCTGTGTACCAATGCTCGGAAAGCATATGAGCGGGACGGACATTTGTTGTAGAGGAGCGAGGTAGCATAAACGTCTACATTCACAGCCGCCAAGAAGATTTACTCGGGCTGTAGCATGATACATGAGAAATTGAACAATCATTTAAAATTTAATAGACTTGACATGTATATCTCACCTTGCAGGTACAGGAATCTATAAAGGCGCGTAAGTACGATCACGAGACGGGCGGCAAGGCGCTGACTCCTAACTTCCTGATGGAGATGGAGCGGCAATACAAGAACAAGTACCTTCGTGACATCGCTACCCACGCTGAGCTGCTCGTCTACGACTGGAGTGGCGGCGGCGAGCCCGAAGTGGTCAGTACAATCATTTGCAGCTTTAGAATAATATCCCACTATCTATTCACAATGTGTTACCAGCGGGACTGTTACTGAACGTGTTCGTCGAGTGGACGTCACATTCTCTCGATATTACACTCATGTGCGCATCACAATCTCCGCGTTTGTTTAATAGAACTCACGCCGCACATGTAACGAGTTTGTTGCGTATACGCGGCGTCCGATCGCTATGGGCTCAATTATAGAGAGGCGGAAAGTCGCGCGGACCGCAAAGCGGTGCACAACGCGGAGAAAGGCGCATATCTCTGTTCATGGAGAGCGAGCGAGAGAGCGACACGCCGCTTTGCGCGCCGCGCGACTTTCCGCCTCTCCATAATTGAGCCTTAAGGCCCTAACTGATCGCCTCACTGGAAACAATGGGATAAAGCCCTTTTAGTAAGAAGCTTAAAATGAAGCAATCAACAGCCTATTAATTGTCTTCCATTGCAGGGACAGAGGCCTTTCTTTGCGAAAGAGAGACATGAGCCTATCATGACCTGACGCTAAAGAAAATTTAATCCTATTTCAAGACTGAATTTTCTTTCGTTATTGTATTATAAGCTTTTAACTCAATATTCTAATTGGGGTGTATGAGGCCTTGCATTAAGTTACAATTGTTAATTTCCCCAGGTTGTTGAAGACATAGAGCGTCTGGACTTCGACCAGTACACGGAGCGAGAGGAACCCAAGATGAAGGACTGGCGCCTGCCACGCGAGGTGGAATGGGCAGACCAGCGTATGCTGTACACCAACCATAAGTCCTTCCTCATGAACCTTTTCGGTATTCCTAGGCTGGACGTACCAGAACTCATCACCAGCGCTGACGATGCGTATGAGAGGCAGAAGGTAAGAAATTTATTAGGCTCGACATAGGCATTAGATGTGTGCGCCGATGCCCGCGGCGGCGTCATCGGCGTAGTGAAATTCTTATTAAAAACAAAATATTGCTGACTTATTCGCCAAATGACTGTGACGAACGAAGTTGTCGGCAAAACGCGCTATTTAAATTATGGTCATATAAAAATGGTATTTTATTGAATTTGCGTAAACAAATACGTCGAAGTAAACCAATAAGCGTATATTTAGACATTTCTAGTGTTTAGTTTACTAGAATATGTCTGCGTTGTATCTAAAACAACCGTCTGACCATCCACGCCGATAACGCCGAAGCCGGCATCGGCGCACACGTCTAATAGGCATTGAGTGGTGATACCCATGTCCAGGAACTTGTTTAGTCAACCCAGAACCCAGCCCCGTTACGAACGTACGAATTAAGAGTACCTAAAGTCACAAACAGACTGGGCCCTAATTCTGCTATTACAATAATTGTCAGAGTGGTCTCGTAATTGTTAGTTTTTGCAGTGTCGTTCAATCTATTTTGACTTCTATTGCGTAGGTAATAAATGTAAAATTCGGTTATTTGCTAGTTATTAATAATTGTCGTTCTATAGATTTTGATCACTATTACCTACGCAATAGAAGCTATTTTGAATTGTATGAATTATTAATGGTTTTGACGTGTAATGGAAATTACCAATAAATTGATTTATGATTTATGAAGTCAAAATCGATTGAACGACCTTTCTGACACGATTGAAATGGCAGAATTAGAGCCCTAGGCTTATGTGACGCGACTCTATAGTACGCGCAAATCTTTATGAGCCCTGAACTAAGCTCTGAACTCTCTCCCTATCTCCCTCTAGCAACTACAATAAGCGTACTGCGCAGTCACTCGCGTTCAACTTCCGAGAGCTCATAAAGTTTTGCGATAACTATACATGATATTAAAATTTGTAAGTGACAGCAAAGCCAGTAAAATCTAGCAAAATGTACTGAATTGGCATAAGCTATAGAATGACGACACGGTTGGCGAAGTGGCTCAGCGATTAGTTTTCTGCGCTTCCCGCTGCGGGTTCGATCCTCGCATAGACCAAATATTTGTATGGCCTACAAATAGTTGTTCCGTGTCTGGCTGTGTGTTTGTAAAACTGTACCCACGACTCAGGAGAAAATCCAAGAGGGGCAACGTTTTTTTTTACAGAAATTAAAGAACTCCGCAATCACGAAAAATCACAGATGTTCTACCGGTTGCAGAAAGCATTCAGTAATATTTAATTATTTGTAAGGAACAACAATTTTTTTCGCGATAATCGGGTGGTCTCTTTGTAAAAGTTGTTCATAATTATACTAAAAATAAAGTCGTACTTAATTAAAACCTGGGTTTTACTATACTTGTAATAAGGGGGAATAACGCCATCGGCGTCCAACAATTTACATCTACCTAACCTTTTGGGGAAGACGTGTACTAAATTGAGGCATTCTCAGTTATTATGTATTATTTTGTCAGGTCATTGACGCGCACCCCCAGTTCTGGTACATGGAAGGATACGGGCCGGGCGAGTCGGGCCTTCTGTTCAAGAACAGGACGTCCAAATACACGGAATATATTTAAATGTGGTTGGAGTCATGTAGATTGTTTGTTAATATAATTTAATAAATTTATTCGAAAAATTTATAAATGATTTTTTACTTTCCCATATACAATGTTCATGATATTTAAGATTAACGGGTGCATAAAATAAAACAAACATTATTTAATCAGTCGGGTTATTTATTAACCCCCGACAAAAAAGAGGTTGTTATAAGTTTTTATCTGTGTCTGTGGCACCGTAGCTCCAAAACGGATGAACCGATTTTAACCTAATTTTAATAGAAAGCTAGTTTAATCATGTATCTTCTTAGGTACGTTTTATGAATACCTGTTTAGCCATTCAAAAGTTACAGATCTTTATCTAGTTGCGAGTCGGGGTTTTTGACGGTTAGGTTGTAGATATCCCACATTCAGTGTCAGAATTGAGACACCTATTTTCAATTTCAGTATTTTTTTTGTAGGGGTCATACCAATTCTGGAGTATGATCTAAAATTGTTTTAGAACATCCCAAACACGGGTACGCAGAAGAAATACCGGTGGCGGTGAACTATAGCAACTCAGTCAGCCGACAACACAATACCGACAACACTGAAAGTTATTAGTATTATAAATAAATAAATCTAGCCCATTGTAGTCCCACTGCTGGGCACGGGCCTCTTAGAATGAGAACTGTATGGCCTTAGTTAGTATCACCGCTAACGCAAGTTCAGACAATCAAATTCTAATCCGCATATGAATTCGAAAAGTCACGAGGTATAAGCCGGGTTCGAACTCGGACCCTCTGGCATGGAAGGCAAGCGTTCTAATACCGCTATGGTATCACTGCTTATATGAATAGACTGCGTATTATATAGAAAAAGAAATAAAACCAACAAATAGTCAACTTCTTATATTTGATGTAAGTTATTAAAAACAAAGTATTAATCCTATGCATCGCGCTCAGCACCACAGGTCAGCTGCGCGAAACAAACTTCAATATAACATTACATTAATAAAAATATGCGATAGTCAATATTTAACAAAAAATCCAGAAAGATGTAAGTTTAAAAGTAGTGTTAATAATAATTCTACGAAATATGAGTGTACAACAGTAGTATAGTAGATCTTCGCAGGTCGCAGTGACAAAGGGGATTAGTACCCTACCTCTTCTATTAAATAATTAATAGTAGGTACGCGTATTGTAACTTTGCCTTTCAGAAGTACGCAACAAGTGACTGCGCGTAGGCGCTTTTTAGGTCTAAATGGGTTACGGGGGCCAAGTGCGTACAGAATCGGTGATGTTCGCGCAGGTAACTTCAGTAAGGCAAAGTTATAATACGCGTACTGTACACTGCTGCTTAGCTCTTCGAGGATTACCGTCGTGATGATGTTATAATTAGGTATATTAGGTTGTCAAGGTAGGTACTTATAGCGCGGGGCAGGGAGGGATACCAGTACACCACTGACACTGACCTTATTGGTGATGTGCTTCCTTATTGGTGATGTGGTCAGGTGAGCACATGGGGCCGGCAGGATTATTTTCAGGGGGGTTGCATCTGCTTGGTTACAAGATACTATTATCCAATAAGATATAATTTATAACAATGCATCCTTTCAAAATATGGGTAGGTAAATAAAATTAGGCATACGTCATCATGTCGATATCAAATTCAAATCGCGCGGGGTATTTATACATTTTTCTGTGTATTTTTTCCATAACACCTGTTATAGTGCAAGTGCAGCCCCTTGCGCGCTCCTCCCGGCGCCGGCTGTATGAACATAGATAATATAGGTACTAATATGGGTATGTATGAATTTGTATGATATGGGTATGTTTGAATTTGGTTGTATGAATCAATGAATTTGGATGGCTGTATGAAGGGATATGTAATGGACGTTCTGCCGACCTCAACGTAAATAAAACAAATCCTTTGTATGATGGGCATGTTAATCTTAAATCTCATAATACGTATTCAATATTTACGTTAATAATTAAATAATATTATGTTTAATAATTACGAATTATTTTGCGAAGCAATGTGTTTTTAAGAATGAAGTTAATGGGCTTGATTTCAGGCGTTTGTAAATACGTTTTATTTTATTTCAAAATTATTGTTTTATTGTAAATAAGGGTTTATATTGGAGTTTATTTCACGCAACGTCTTTCAGCCTATATCTAAAATATTGCTTTATTACTTAGAATGGAATCACTGAATGCACTTGTATAAATCTGGTTTAAATTTCTTTAGTTTCTTAAAATTTACAATTACTGTATTCTAATGTTCAAAATGTACATTTAGCGATTCTATTCAAATCAAGATAAAACCAGAAATAAAAAATAAAATTAACGGAATGTCATATCATAATATAATAAAATAAATAAAAAAAATTATTGATGGCAAAAAGGAACTTAAATATTTTACGTCTTCCATTTTTTTTTGGTATAAATATTAACATAATTTTTATTTATAATAAATTAATTACATTTTTATTTAAAAACATACGCCGTTTAACATTATTTAGACATGTAAGTTAACAATGTTGAGTGATTATATAACTTATTGACCTTATTTATAATTATTGTTATTTTATGGGTAAATCCACATTAATTTGTGCAACTTAATGCAGACCACACGGAGTATTCCCGTGATTCAAACCGTGTACAAAGTCTGGTCTTATACCACACTTTTTAATCCCCCTGACCTCCGCAACCCATTTACTGGGAGATACCGATACTCTAAGTTCAAACCAGTTCACAGACTGCGCTGCCGAATGCATACTTATTACAAAAAATGGAACAACCGATTAAGTACACAGTTCGAATCACAATTTTTTTTATGACTCCTTATGAACTCCTTTAGCGTCTTTTTCCTGTCATGTGGATTTGCGCCCGCGTACGTATCTGACCCGCATGCGGGCGCAATGTGCGTTCGTTGTACTCGTATGTTTATTATAATAGATGGCGCTTTTAGACCAATATAGAAAGTAATTTTGAAAGAACTAAACATGTATGATTGCTTATATGGTTTATATGTATTTATCCCTGTATATTAAATTTTGTTTTGTTTTTAAAATTACCGCTTAATTTATGTTAACACATATGAGTTAAGGTTGCTCGAATTAAATGTATTTTATTTATTAATGTTTCACCTACGATGTTTTGTCTCTCCATCACCCTTAGGTAGACTGGCAGAACATGCCTATGGCATTAAGACCGCCTTTGTGCAGTTTCTTTAAACTTGCGCATAAAGTATTAAATTAATAAATACATGCTTTTCTTGCACTGCATTGGCTCGCATCGCGGTTATTCGCGTATGAAGCAATATCCTATAGATTATACAGGTCAGACGCATGCGGGCTCAAATCCCTGTAACAGGAAAAAGGCTCAGAAAATTATGAATTTTAACTATGTGTTCTATACAATAGCAGTTACGAAGTAATAGGTAGTTATCTAGTATTATAACAAAGTCAAGATTATATGAATAAAGGTTATTACAGTATAAAAGTACGTAGCGAAATTAAAAGTTATCACAAAAATTGTCATATTATTAAAAATTATGGTGATAACTAGTTAACAAACATGCCTAATAATCAGCTTAAATTAACATATTTGTTAGTTATTATTCACAATTTATATCATCTGCCTAGCGTCTTCCTATGATGCGAATGAATATCAATATTTTACACGGAGAAACTGTCATCTGACCTTAATACTTTCCGGGACACTCGATGAGAAACAATAGAAGTTTTATTGTTATGACGTCGATCTATATGCGGCCAGTGTCCTGCAAAGTGTTAACAGGTCAGAATTGACAGAATCTTAAGGTTAGACCCGTTTTCATGCATCTGACCGCCTGTGCCGACTGTCATAGGTATTCGCAAGGCTGCCAAGGCCATCTTAATGTGCTTTCCGACGCTAGAGGTGTTGGTCTGCGGGTGAATTATTCACTATTTACATAATTTGTTCCAGTTAATTCTAATTGCCACTCAGTTTTAGGACGTGTTCACACTAAGCTCACAGTCAGCGGCGTACTGTCTGCCGGCCGACTGTGAGCCAAAAATCATAGACTCGGTGGTTGTAGCTAAGAAACATGACGTAAGTTCGCGTATCCCAGCCAACTGGAACTGGAATTTGCACACGTAATTTCGCTGCAAATCCGCTGCTGAATGAACCAGTCGGCGAGAGTTTAGCCCAAACTGCGTACTTTACGCATAGTGTGAACGGTATATTCTAAATAGTATTTCACGCTAACAGATGGCTCACAATGAGCCGCTAACTGTGAGCGTAATGTGGACATGCCCTAAGTCAGATGGCTGTCAGTTTGACAGATTAAATGAGAGTTAATTTACCTAAACAGTCTGGCAATTGAGCTCATATTAAGTGAGAAAAAAACTTAATCTTTCTTTTATTTATAAACGGATATAAAATAAATCTTAAAGCGTTAATTATGTATTTATGAATTTAAGTTTATTTTAACCTTAATTACCTGTATAAAAAATTGTTTGTCTTTAATGTTGACAGAGGTAATTTTCAACAAAACACAGTAGGTATACAATATACAGTTCGGTTCAATAATCTTTTAGAATTTCAAATAATTTTAATGAGTTGATCGTAGTTGCGAATTATTGCGCTTTTACATGACGTGCTGTCTTAACGCGACCATCTGAATTCAGCCTATTAATATAAAATATAGTACAAATACTGTGTTCTGTTGAAATATCATCACATTGAGGGACTCAACTCATTTGTACTTAACAGACAAATAAATGGTTTTATGGTGAGTTTGAACTCGCTACCTCCGGCTCGTCAGTCCGACGGCATACCCTTTGGGCTATTGCCGCTTATAGATATAGATATTTCATTGAAAATGCTTGTAAGGGGCAGTTCTGTTGGTATGCTATTTTTGTCTCCTAAGTCGTTCGTTACGTACAAAAGAGCGAGTCCCTAACTATAAGTACTAGGGTGCATTGTGTACTACAAGTCTAGCAAGAAAGGCGAGTCTAGGGCTCCCAGGCCGGCGGCGACTCCGCCCTCGTTGGCGTCCGCCAGCTTCGTGCGCAGCATGTGCCCCACTTGGCGGTTTTGGAAAACTTTGTCTTTTGTTCTGTGAACGAATTTTATAATCAAAACGTGGACTGACTACGATTTGAATCGCTACTACACTCACCTTTATAAGGCGTTAAATAGGGTTGAAAATTGTAAATCATAATTCTGTGTTGACGATGTGACTAAGCTGCGTATGAATATTGCGTAGGTATTAGAAGTAAAAGTTGGTTATTTGCCGGTTATTAAGTGTCGTTCTATAGATTTTCAGTACTATTTCCTACGCATTAGAGGTCAAAATTGGTTGAACGATGTTGTAAAAACCAATAATTACGAGACCATTCTGACTCTATTGAGATTAGAAATTAGCAGACTTGGGGCCCCGTTATTATGCATGGACTTAAAAATTTAGCAACACGAGGGTCTGCGAAATGAAAAAAAAAAGAAAAAAAAAACTTACCCAATAATAACTCCGAATATACCCAGCTCTGATACCAGGTCTACGACGGGAGGCGGCACGGGAGACCCAGGACGTACCACGTACCCTGGCACCTGGAACAACAACCAATTGTATTTCCTGAAGAGATGTTCAATACTGTACCATTTACAGGTCCAAAATATTAACGAGTAATGTTACCAAGCATCAAAAACCCCCGACTCCCGACTAGAAAAAGAGCTTTCAGAGATTTTCTCGAAATTATAGCTAAGGCGCGCGGGATCGTGAGAAATGGAGAAAATGGAGGGAGGCCTTTGCCCAGGAGTGGGACAGAATAGGCTGATAATAATAATAATAATAATATAGCTAAGATGATAACCAGTGGTCAGAATAGGTGGTGCTAATTCACCTAAACTTCGAGGCACAGAGACAAAAAGTGGAGACTTCATTAAGACAACATTTTTTCTGGGACAAAAATTGTCTCAGGTTTCGGGACATCACATTTCAAAATCATATTAAAAATAATTTTAATGGAAATAAAACTAATTTTGGAACTGCTGTTTTAATTTAATAATTTCTAGATGTAAAATTGCAAAATATGTGACGTCACTCTAGAGAGGGGGTCTCACAAATGTGATCAACTGTGACAAGGACGGGGGAGGGGTCAAAAAATCACGAAATTAGTGTGACGCACTTTATGGATGACCCCTAAGATGCGAGTGAAACCGCGGGCAACAACTAGTATGACGATAACTTACGAGTGGTGGCAGGATTCTCTCCATGAGGATGTAGGCGGCTCGCTCGCGACTGTGACGCATGCGCAGTAGCGCCTCGCGTACTTCTGCACCGTATACGTTGTTGCCGCCACCCTCACGCTGCGGCTTTAATACGAACCTGCAATTAAGATTATTTATAATTATTTACGATCTAATATTAAACTGGTGGTCGCCCAGTGGTCGAAATTTGACCGTAATTTTAGATTTCTGCACTGCTTCTCCAT
This sequence comes from Allophyes oxyacanthae, assembly GCA_932294325.1. Taxonomy (NCBI): domain Eukaryota; kingdom Metazoa; phylum Arthropoda; class Insecta; order Lepidoptera; family Noctuidae; genus Allophyes; species Allophyes oxyacanthae. The sequence goes on along the minus strand of OW028632.1, from coordinate 8,254,527 downwards.
AAAATCTTTAACTATGCCAAATCTCACAATTTCCCCTGCGTGCACTATTCTTAAAAAGGGGTACAAAGTTTTCTCTTCAAGTATACACGATATTTTTTATGTAGTGCGCAAAATTTGTAGAATGATTCAGTGTCCGTTCCCAAATGCAACCGCAGTAAGCTCAGCTACTATAAAACTCTGTTTAAGCAGCTGTGGGTGAGGCCGGAATTCGGATGGGTGTGCATGTACTGTACTCACTTGTCGGCGTCCGCCAGAGCCATCTCGACCGCTCTCTCGCCGCTCTCGTCGAAGTCCAAGGAGTACAGTCCGGTGAAGATGTCCCGCACTCTGCTGGTGGCTGCGCCGGCGCCCATGAACTTTTCGAGCACGCCGGGCGACGCCAGCGCTTGCTGGACCTTCTTGGTGCCGGCTAGCTGGTAGTGGATCGATGGGCATTTGATAGCTCTGGGAAGAAAAAGAAATTTATTACTTTTAAAACAAATTTACATTTTTAACACTCGCCGTTTGTAATGCTCATATCCAACTTAAATAAGATTTTTTGTTGTAAAATAACGGAATATTCATAATTTAAATATTTAAAAGCATGAATTGAAGTTTTATTAAAATTAAACTTGGAAAACATAGGAATTGTGCATGGCAAAAAATACGCAATAACCCAACCGTCCAAAACCCCCGACTCCAACTAGAAAAAGCTGTAACTTTTGAACGGCTGAACCGATTTTTATGAAACATAGCTAAGATGATACCCTAGATAGATGATATATGATGATCATAGTTTAGATGATAAACTAGCTTTCAATTAAAGAAAACTGCATTGATATCGGTCCATCCGTTTTGGAACTAGGATGCCACAGACAGATACACAGACACACAGATACACACTACAAACTTATAACACTCTAAATACAGTACTTTATTTACATTTTTTCATTGAATTATCTCCCTGAGTTTATGTATCAATAAATAATGCTAATACTCACGTGGACCTCTCGACCCTGAGTCTCGCCTCCCACTCCCTTGACGAAGGATACTGCGCCGGCTCGTACCCCGAGCGATAGTACACAACCGCCACCGGACGACCATCCCTAAAAACATACATGTTTTATTACCAAAGAGTTTTTTAGATTAAGTCAATAGCTACGACTGTAAGGGTCTGTCCAAACGACGCATTGCGACGCTGCAAAGCATTGGCGGTCATATGGGCGTTGCCGCGTCGCTACGTTGTTGCTACGGCGTCGATACAGCGTCGCTACGTGGTTGCTACAGCGTCGCTACGTCATTGCTACGGCGTCGCAACGTTGCCGCAACGCATCGTGTGGATAGACACTTCTGACATGGAAATTGGTGCTTGGACATATCCAGCAGGGTAATTACGATACTCGCTCGTAATCGGAACCGATTTAATTTTGACAGTTTATGAATTTAGTTTGCAGAGTATGCTTTAAAAATCACTCCACTCAACAATTGGAACTACGCAATGAACATTCTAAAATGTCAGAAGTTGGGACTGTTATCTTCATGATCGGTATTTTTTTTACAAGGTAGCTCAAAGTTAAGTCTTTCACAGTCGTATTGAAGTTTATTACCAGAGTCGATTTTCATTATCATTTTAGTTACGCGGTAGACCCACTGGTCAACGGCAAATACCTATGGTGCATATTCGACACTTAGGTTATCATTTAGAAGGCAAAAGCATTTTTTTCGCCACCCTCATCGCAAAAATTTTACGGTCGCCAGATTGCGGTACCGCTCTCAGAGGAAATCGTAACTTTATAATGACCCGAATTATACTTACAATACAAGTTGCTTCTTGTCATTGATGCAGGTTTCTTCAAAGATCTCGTTGAGTGTTTTTCTATGAATCTGCAAAAAATGCAATAAATATATCTTAAAACATAATAATTATACAGGCTGGCCCATTTACAGTAAACCACTCTAGATTCGGAACTATTGCACTAAAACAAATAAAATTTTGTATGTAAATAGTATAGTCAAGTATTTCCAATCTAAAGTGATTTACGAGAAAAGTATAGAGAATTTTCAAACACTTAAAAAAATCATAACTTCTAAACTGATGATTCTAGCGGAACTTATGTTGTGTTCAAATGAAAAAACATGAGGCTCTCAACAAAAAAAAAATGGAGCACTGTAAATGGGCCACCTGTATAATAAAGTTGATTAATTAAATGATTGACACATCTACCAACATCCAGGCCAAACAGATTATGCTTAAAATTTGTAAGAGCAAAAGCAGATTTTTCTGAACGGCTCATCTTTTTAGGCAAGAACAATCTCATAAGATGCTCATCGCGCTGAAAAGAAAGACGATGAAAGCTAAATATATAATAAAAATTATCACCTGTATATCGGGCCGTTTGTCTGATATCTCGAATTCGTGGAACCTTTGGTCGCAGATGTTGTAGGAAACCTCCTCGACCACGAACAGTACCACGGCTGAAGGCACGCCGAATAAGTCGTAAGCCTCCGTTATGCCCGCGCAAAGGCCTGATAGCGCTCGGTTCTCTGGCATCTGCGAATTATAGAGAAAAGCATGTAACTACACTGCAAAAAGTACTCTTGCGACATCTAGGGGCGCGAAGCGACAACTCAAATCGTGCATCTAGCTCGTACAATCTCGTATAGGCCGCGCGGCCCATGACGTCATTGGCATGACTCATTTACTTTTATTTTTATTTTAATTAATTTTTATTCTCACCATTTTTTTTAAAATTATTATTATTTATTAATTATATTCATTATTAAGCCCCCCCCGCCATTATTTGCATTTTTTTAAATCAACCGATTCGGCTATAATTAGATTTTAGCGCGCGTCTACGGGCCCATCAGGGATTGCAATCCCGCATCTTTGAAATTATGTTATAAAATCAAATTGAAACTACAGATTTTTGTGTAAAAATCAACTTTTATTTAACATTTTTTACATTAAGCAATTTATAATTGCTAGAAATGTTTAATAAAAGTTGATTTTTAGAGTGTACAACGAGTGTAGCAAATATACAAACGTCTGCAATCAACTATAGGGCTTCAGACCGCTAGGCATACCATTGGCAATTTTGGTAGTAGTAGTGTATCACTGGCATGCCAGGATGCCAGCATGAATGGGTCGGCACAACCAGAGAAATACTACCCTCCCACAGAATATCGACGTTAAATAGCAGTATGTATACTGTTGCGTTTCGTTCGGTGAGTGAAGAGCGCCGGAGGCCCAATTCCTCCCTTAGTGCCCTTCTTTCTCCTTTCCCTCCCTTTTTCCTAAAACCATCCTAAAAGGTCGGCAACCAAACACAAGAAAAATACCTCCCTGCCTGGTCGGAAGATCTTCCCTTTACAACGGAGAAACACCAAAAGCACATTAACACATAAGCTAACATTTACACAGGTTTAAATTTATATTATTTAGAAATTTCCGAACGCTTGATTATATTATTATTAATTTTGTTATTTACTGTAGTATGATTGATTTTATTGTGTAATTACATAAATAGTCTGACATTTCATCCCTTGTGTATTAAGTACTTATCTCATTTTTATTTTAGCTGACATTTGTATTTATTAATAATTATTACTTCGATATTACTATTTTTTGGTGTGACATTTATATTATTTCTTGTGTATGGGTATAATTTGCATCAATAAAGATGATTTTATTTATTTATTTATTATAGGAAAGAATTAACTTACATTTTTGATTAAATCGCCATGTCCCAGCTGCCGTAAGATGTAGCTGAAAATATGAAAAAAAGAAATCAATGTCAGTTCAAGAAAAAGAACAAAATGCATGATGACGTCATTTTTCATATTAACTCTAAAACATTGATAGTCAAGCATTCTATTATTTTTGTTAATCAATTTGCACCCAGATTCTCAAAAGCCGATCAAATCTGACTAGCCGTCAAATCTCTTGTTAATTGTTATGATTGGTTGTACTTGTACAGTCGAAAATAGAGATACACGCGTAAATAGGGTCACCACCACCCGAGGTGGACAGTGAGTGAGTGGAGGGACAGTGGTGGTGGTGGTGGTGGTGGTGAGGTTAGGGGGACTCACCAGATTTTCATGATATTTATTTTGCATTGAGGATAATTTTCAGAGTGATTCAGTGTTTATTCCTGTATGCAAAAGCAGTACTGGGGTTCACTTTAAAAAAAACGGGAATTCGATTCACTATGGAGGACAGGCATAATTTAGTAGCGCAAGCAAGACAAAATAATAACCTAACCGTCAAAAACCCCTGACTCCCAACTAGAAAAAGAGCTGTAACTTTTGAACAGATTTTCATGAAACATTGGTAAGATGATAACCGAAAAAACAAGCTTTCAATTAAAAAAAAAACCGCATTGAAATAGGTCCATCCGTTTGGGAGCTACGTTGCCACAGACAAATACACAGATACATACTACAAACTTATAAAATCCCTCTTTTTTGTCGGGGTTTAAAAATTTTTTTTGAAGCTAATTTTATTTCTGCGTTGCATTTCGGAACGGACACTGAATCACTCTGCAAATTATCCGTTATACATGAAAATATCATGTAAATGAAGTATTAAATAGGAATATAATATATATAATATCATAATAGGAAATTATGGATATATTCCAGAAATATATAAATTAATGGACATATTTTTGTAAAACTTTATTTTAAACCGTCAATATTTTTGAGCCTGGTTATATTCCTATTTGTTCGACAGTACATTTGGTAAACAAATCATAACAGCAAACATGAGATTTGAAATTATCAGAGAATAGACCTGCAATTTCGAATCCAGGGGTTAATACATACCTCTGTTAATTCTTAGTTTAAGTATGTTTTAGTACCCGTTTAGAATACGACGTTTTGCCTAAACTTGTCAATATAGAGTGAAATAAAAATGTACAGCCATATTTTAGGACGTAATTATACAGGGTGACTAGTAGAACGAGGGCAGCATTGAAGGAGGGTATTGTACTCATCTTTATGAACAACTTTTACTGTGGAACCAAAGCGGAAATCGCGAAAAAATAATCTGCTGTTCCATACATTTAGTCGATTAATATTGAATTATTTATATGGAACAGCTGATTTTTTTTTTCGCGATTTCAGGTTCTGTCCCATAGTAAAACTTGTTCTTATTGATGAGTACAACTCCCTCCTTCAACAATTCCTTCGTTCTACCAGTCACCCTGTATACATCAAACTGACCAACTTTCCCCAAGGAAGACCTCATATTGCTGGAGATAACGATCGCAAGATGGCTTTTCCATACAAAATGATAGCTAGCAACTTTGTTCTAGTTGGCAATAAGAACTCAACCTTGAACCTAAACGACACGACACGACTTGACGATACGGTTGGCGCAGTGGCTAAGCGGTTGGCCTTCTGCGCTAGGTGCCGCGGGTTCGGTCCCCGCACGAACAAATATTTGTATGGCATACAGATAGTTGTTTCGGGTCTGGTTGCGTGTACATGTGACATGTATGTTTGTAAACTGTACCCACGATTTTTTTTTTCAATAGTACTAATGAAAACTAATTTCTAAAACACCCTACCGATCGGATTGAACGACTTGTGAGGTACCTAATCATTATGAGTATTGCCAGTCATAACGAAAAATGACGTCATCATGACAGTTAGCAAAATATACTCATTGTGTGATGGTATCTTAAAAATAAAAGTCATGCTGAGGTACTACAACTCTACAATACATCCACTATTGACGTAACCGGAAAAGGCATAGAAGCTATTTAACAAGATGAAAAAATAAAAAAAGAATTTTAAGCTTTTCCAGTTACGTCATCGGCGATAGGCCTCATTTACACGGTCAATTCAGATCATGATCAATGATTGTAACACAGATCGTAGTCAAAATTTTCCTTTGAATGTACGCCTTACTACATGATATAAGAACTACATTTTACAAGCAGCAACAAAATATATATAGCAGACGTCACATAAAAAGTCAACTAAAAGCCTGTTCACACTGAGATATTCATAAAGTGACTGTAGAAGGTGTTAACAATTATTATAAATCTATTAATCCCTCAAACTAAGAAAAATATATTTAATGACATTGGCAAAAGCGACGGCAGCGACGCCCTGACCCGCTAGCTAATCACGATGCACGCTCGTAATCGGACTCGACTTAATTTTGACACTACAACAGTGTTCATTGCGTTGCTCCAATTGTCGTTCAGTATAATTTTTAAAGCATACTGCGCAATGTACATTGTTGAACTGTCAAAATTGAATCGATTCCGATTTCGAGTGTGCATCGTGATTACCCTGCGGGTCAGATAAGTTTGTGGCACTATACACCCTTTCTGACAGGCTGATCAAATCGAACCAACCGTCATGCTCATGTCATGTGATTTGATTGTTTGTTGACGTTGGTAAACAATACCTAATATCAGTTTTTCAGAAACCGGGAGATACTAGAAGGAAATTAAACAAAATAAAACGGACTGAAATACAAATTACAGTAAAAACAGAGTTTTAGTTGTGTTTAAAAAGCAGATTTTATCAATTTGCTTGTAAAATGTCGTTTTTTTTTCAGTCTAAATTTACAGGCAAGTTACAAATTACATAAGCTATATACATTACACTAATATACAGTACACATTCACATACAGGCATCTGTTTCTACAACTAGAGGCTCATTGACAATCTCCAGTCTTCAGTTACTAAAATTTAGTTATTCGAATCGTGTAAACAGCCAATCGACTTATCACCATGAACAGCTGAATGAAACAGCTGTTTAACATAGACATGCAAACATGAAAGTTTATGTTAAACAGCTGTTTTTATTTAAACCTCTGTTTATTTGTCGGTCAAAGTGGCCGTAAACACAACTCGAGTAAATGTTTTTAGTAAACTTAATACTGGCGACCTATAAATGGAGCTAAGGGCCACACACACTATCGATTTGTCAATTTCAATAACCATTGGCCTATAATTATAAAAGACCAAAATTGCATAATTATAAATAATTTAAAGTTGTCAAATTGTGAAACGGTGTTAAGTCTAGTCGATCGTCTGTATGGGCCCTAATAGAGCTGAGTACAAAGGCAATGAGAAGAAAAAGTGGGTTAATCTGCAATATTCTTATTAAATCTCAAGGTTGGTCGATTTCACCAATTTCATTAAAAAATATTATGCTTTCTATAAATGTAGAAATTATAAAACCGCACTCAAGTCGGTTGCATTTTAGTTTTTATTGCAAAAATTTATAGCCGTTACGTTATTTCAGCAAGGACTGGTCATCACTGGCACAGGATAGAACAGCATGGAAATCAAGGGGGGAGGCCTTTGCACAGCAGTGGGATGATACAGGCTAACAGTAACGTTATTTCAGTGCAGATGTTTGTTTTACAGACTTCATCCGAACCAAGTACTCGGTTATAATTAATAGCCATAACTTAATTATTTCTAGCTGTTAGTTTTACTTGTTAGGTATTTGAATAAAATATAGCTGATATAGTTTGGGCGGTGAAATCGGCCAATAGTAACTTGAGATACTCTAGTTTTAGTCGATTTGCAGACTAACTCACTTTTGCTACAGAAAAAGTAAAATTTCATAGACTAAACTAGGTGAAGAGATAGTATTGAAGCTTTGCAGTGATGAAACATGCTTTTATCTATGATTTCAATGAATATGATGCATAATTTTTTCTTTTTCAAGAATGGATTTACAATATTTCTCTGTTTAACGTCGCCTAACATATAGTAATAGGAAAAAAAATCATTATTGTTTTGATACATGATATTTAATTTGCCGCTCTTTATTTTATTCATCCGCAAGAAGAAACTCGGTGTTTTGAATGATCTTATTTATGAACCAAGATTATCCTAAGGTTAACAATCCAAGGATGACCTGAGGTGTAACTCTACTTATGTCACTGTCATTTGCTTGAGAACGAAAAAGGGTAGAATATCGTTCACCAAACCAAGAAAACTGTCACTTTTATCGAAGTCACATTTTTTTATTATAATAAGACGGTTTGGGCCTAATGTGAGGGACATAGGTCCAACACGCAAAGGCCTTTTAGAGCATTTTGATGTAAAATGGGATGAAACGCAAACCGGGGACTCTATGGCTGTACTATAGAAATACAGCCACTGATTGTCCCCGGCGCCGGCGCAAGTAAACATAGATGAGAAAAACACAATAGCGATCGTATACGCAGCGCTTGTTTACACTGAATTCTACAGATTGTGCCAAAGAACATCTGTACAATCGGTAGAATAAATAAGCGCGACCGAATGTCGTAAGACCACTGTAGGTGATTCCGTCGACCAAAGAACACGTCTATCAATTTCAACAGAACTTCCTATCAAATGGAATGTCACTACAGTTGAAACTTCATTATTTTGACAAGAGAATATAGACCTTGTTGTTTTATTTATTTTATTTTATTTATTTTATTTTATTTTATTCAGGGATAACAAACAACTACAACATATTTATAATACATAAGGTTAACAAATCTTTAAGTAGTAATGTTGCAGTCCACTGCATTATCCACAGATAAGACATAATTAAAGATCAGTGGTTGCCACTAGACGAGCATTACCAAAATTAACAAATATTTTGAGACAAATAAATAAGTTACTTTAAAGCTAGCCACAAAACCAAATCAAATCATAACACTTTCATTTACTTAAAATTATGCTTTATATTTTAAAGAAATTGCAACCTTAGGATAGCAGACTTAGGCCCAAATTCACAGACAACATATCAGTCGATTAGAGCAAAATCAGACGTTTAAGCATGAAGTTTGTATGGATAATCGGCCGATTTAATTTTAAACAGCTGTTATGATGTCAATGAACATGGCCCTAATTTTTTGGCCGACTGTACCCATATATCTTTCTTTATCTAAGTCCGGACAAAAGTGTGAAAACTAATCAATTGTAACATTATTATGAAGCTGTAAATATTTAATAGTTTTCACGATTAAAATTGTCGTGAAAAATGTATGAAAGATGGAGATGATTAGAAAACCTAATGCATTTTTTTCGATATTTTTTATACATTTTCAATATCAAGCTATACATTTTCAATATAAGCTGACCTCACATTGTATAAATGTTAGGTTAGCTTATACTGGAAATTTATAGCTTGATAATGTAGCCGTGTGTACCTATTATAAATAGGCCAAGTTTGAGCTAAGCTAGCGACTTTAAAACCCTAGTTATAATATCTAGAATCTTCCTCTATGGCCGTACTCACTAGATACGAAAACGGTACTAGAATCCCAATTCCCGTTCTACAGATAAGCTAGAACATAACAAGAATCTATTCTGCAATCATCTTCATAGCCTTTTCTTAATATTTTCTAAAGACTTTTGAAGAAAAAAGAAAATTGTAATGAACATCGACATCGGTATTAAACTTCAATACGATCGTGAGAGCCTAAACTTTAAGCTAACTTGTAAAAAAATTACCTATCATATAGTTGGGACCCTATCTTCATGATCGGTAAAAAAAATACAAGTTAGCTCAAAGTTTAGGCTCTCACGATCGTATTGAAGTTTAATACCGATGTCGATGTTCATTACAATTTTAGTTACACGGTAGGCCCGCTGGTCCGAAAGAAACAGTCCCACTCGATGCAGTGGGAATCAGGGGCCTTAGTATAGTTTCCAGAGGAGAGAAAGAAGTGGAGATGGCGCAAGGTAATTAGGCTATGCGCTTTCAATTGGGTCCATGACGTCATTAGTGGGCGGGGCTCAAACCCTAGTTCTAAGTGAATCGTCACCGCGTTGAATTCTGTGTGGTTTAAATAAATTTTGTCTATTTATTACGAGCTGACGAACTAAAATGAAAAATAGTTCTGTTACGCTATAATAATTCCATTCACAGCTAGATGGATTTGTAATAAAGGGCGGGTTTTCCATAGCGGGTGGAGCCATTGCTGTACCTCGTACCCCTCTCACCCGCATTTAGGCGACGCTTCTTTCTATAGAGATTAGATTTTGCCTTGCAACACCTCGGCTGTGCAATTTTAAAACCTAGCAACTGACATTTTAAAAAATATCGGTGTTTTTGCATTTTTCACTTGTTAAGATTCTTAATAAGTGAAAAATGCAAAAACACCGATTTTTAAAAAAATGTCAGTTGCTAGGTTTTAAAATTGCACAGCCGACCTCTTCTTTCTCTCCTCCGTGATCGGCACGCAGAACGAGGATCGAAATTGTTAAAAGAAACTCACACGAGGTCTTCAGAACACCTTAAAACACAATATATAGATACAAATACTAGCTGTTACCGCGATTCCTTCTGCGTGGAAATAAAGCTGAGAATTTAGAAAAAATGAACAGTAAAGGCTCATCAAGATAGCTTCAGCTGTTTCATTGTGAAAATGTAACAGACAGACAATTACTTTCACATTTATAACATGGGTAAAGATGCTCAATACAAGGTGTATCAGAAATACGTGGTCATATTTAAGAGTGTTGATTAGACCATCAAACTGAACAACTTTCTATATGGGACCAACATCATAATCGCGAAAAAATAATCAGCTGTACGTATACGTTTGAGTTGATTAGGTAGGTATTGAAATTTTGTAGATCGGAATTCAGTCCAATTTATCTGAGATTTTAAGGGTGAGAACTTCCGAGGCTCAAGAAACATTGTCCAATAAAATGGACAAAAGTAAAAGTTTTCATTGAGGGCACTGGAAGGGCGTATAAATTAAAATTCTTAATTCGCATCGTAAAAAAACGGTGTGAGGTAATATTTTCGTAATTAATTCTGATATTCCACCGCATCGGGCTAGACTGCATAAACTGGGGAAAATGCTAGAAGATGAACGAGGCTAACGTGTTTTAACTTTAGTCAATATATTCCGACAACTACCTAATTAGTATCTAGTAACAATAGCTACTTGATAGCTGCATGTTATTATAACTGTATAAATAATATATCAGTAAACAAGATAAAAACTAGTCAATTTAGTACCTACCCTTATCTCTTCAGAATTTGAGTTTGTTGTCACTAACAAATTCAATGACAAAACAAAACTTAGGTATATAAAATAACCACACTTATATGATAAAATCTATGAACTCCATATTGATCGCCAAGAAACCGGAAAACACTGTAATAGCTTCGCGCAAAATATTAATCTTGGCATATCAAATGAAGCAAAGCAGTCCCTAATAAAATGATGAATGTGAAAATACCTAAAATGATTTCAATTGTAAGGGTTTATAATGGCTTTTACGAAACATCGAACACGAAACATTAAAAAATATTTTGAATTGATGTCATAATTATAATCTTTATGTATTGCGAAAAATGTGCATGTGTGTATGAATGAAACACAAGCGCAAAATAACTTTTGAAAGATGTGTACCCTAAGCCATACCCAGCAATGATTGGACAGAAATACACATTTATCACGCGGAATCAAACACCGTTATCTTTTAAGGGTTCCGTACCATGTTTGGAAAAAACGGAACTGAAATTTAACCGACAATGCAGGCGTGGACAGGTAACATCTCTCAAGTGATCATGCTACAACAAAGCAGTCAAAAGCTTACAATCCAAAAAAAATACATGCACGCAAACTGATGAGCTTAAACTAAAATAAAATACTGCTTACCAAATTCTAAGGATACGAATTTAACAAATCTGTAAATCAATCAAAAATTTTGCGATGTCATACAAACTCTTAACTAAGAAGCGGAAATACTCATCTAAATACCATGCCTGAAACCAACCAATGTGAAAGCAAAGCGTACAGTGCAAGAAAAACGAGAAAATACGAAGGTACACGAAGCACTACCAGTGATCGAAGAAAGGGATAGATGTAGCGTGCAAACAGATCGGAAGAACAGCAGCCACATGAGAGATGTTGTGCTGATCTGGTGTGGTTAGGTGCCTGGATACTTTCGTTATCAAACCAAATATTTGTCAAATCTACTCTCAAGCGAAATTACGACAGTATAAGTTCATTCAGACCTTTTTGATTTAATTATTGGAAAGTACCCAGTTTTCCTAGCCACGCCGTACAGCGATGTCGGTACCGAGACATTGTGGGTAGATACGACGTTATGGCTCCAAAACTTGCGGCTACAGTGTTAAACTCCACTTGCTTGATCTTATTTCTCTCTGGTATCTGCATCAGGTAGTCCGACCGGAAAAGACCGAGGCTGACCGACTGTAAAATTGAATACTGTGAAATTCTGTCCAATCTATTTTAAATTTCATGAAAGAGAAATGTTGATTCATCTTCCGCGCCATCTGCACCACCACCATCTATCTATTATTTACAAGAAATACATTATTCTTATTTACAATCGTATAAAAACAAAACTGGTTTCCATGGAGATACAGTTTTTCTTCCAAGCTACATAACACAAAAAGATCACAGCAAAAACCGAGGATTACGGTACCTAAAGGTTATTTTTCTAACTTAATTAAATTTAATAAGCACGTGTCTTTAAAGTACAGTCCGTCAAAAAAGTAATGACAACGATCGAGGGCGCCACTTGTATATTTTATTTTTAGTATATGAATGTCCATTTTCATTCACATACTTCATTTAGTATATGAATGAATGAATGTTTTTTATTACAAAAAATCTACACAGAATAATAAAATAAACACAGCGTCAAACCCAAACTGACACTACATACCACCACACCATACCACCATACTGTAGCCATGTTTCCTGTGAATAAAAATATTTCTATTTCTATTACAGTATTTATTTAGGGTTACAGGCGAAGAAGAATGTTAGTTCCTTCAAAATCCTTTTCATTACTTTATTGACGGACTGTACCTACTAAGTAATAATAACTTTATGCCTACTACTTAACTTTTACATTAATTTCATGAACACTTCAGTGACAATATAAAGTGTGTTAATACGTGTACAAGATTATTTGAACTTTTTTATATCAGTTTTGTAATAGTCACAGTTTCGTCTTCATAAATTAGGATATTACCAGTGGCGTGCACAGAATATTTTTAAAGGATAGGAAAAAACAACTCAGTGTTGTATTGTCAAGTTAAATTATGTCTATGATTGGCATGATCTCTGGTATGATCTCATCCTAAGACTTAAATTAACTAATAATTACAAACTTAAGTAATTATTAACGTTTGTATTACTTAAAAATTTGTTTATTATAGTAGGCAGTTTCTTTTTGTCTTTAAGGAGTGCACGCCACTGGGTATACTAAACCCATACGACAAATTCCGGATCCATCTTACTGAATTCAATGGTTTGGTAATTTGGTATGGTAGTCTTGGACAATCAAAATTTTCAACCGAGCATTAATTCATTAAAATGTATCTTCCTTCGTATGGGCTTGGTAACAACCTGAGGCAAGTGTTGTGTGAGCAAGTGCAATACATCGTACGTATGTGTGTCCGTAGGGTGTTACCTAACCCAACCGAGCGACGTGATCGAAAATTAGATCAGCCGACGTCGACCGACAGTTCTTGCTACCAATACAAAACAATCCACGTCGATCGATGACATTGATCGACTTCGGTCGAGTGGGTGTGGTAACACCCTTACGCATGTTTTTAAGAACAAGTTAGAAGACTCAAATACATACGAGTACGAGCCAGCATCTATTATACATACTACATTCAAGTAGATACTAAAAAAAAAACTGGCAACTAGAAATACACATCTTTCGAATTTAGTTATAAAAAGAAAAAATATATTATGCGCAATTAGAAAGCTGGTGTTTGTAACACCTATAAGCTGAAATATTTAGTTACGGTCCAACGAATTTCCTCAAAGAATTGAGCAAAGTTTGACGGGCGATTGGATGATAAAAGTTTTTTGCAAACCATGGTTATGTGACCTTATAAAGATACTACAGACAGTGTCGTAGCTAAAGTCATGAGCGCCCAGGGCTAAATTTAAAGTTTGCACCCCCCATAAATTATGGTACTTTACTTATTTTTTATACTAACCCTCAACTTAATAACATAAAACAAATAGTTCTTTGTTGAGAGGTAATGGTTACTGCATTGTGATTGATTTGATTGATGATTCCTAGAAGTCTGACGACTGCGATGTTGTCGGGTAAAAAGAAAAACAAAACGATAACGTTTTTTAATTCTTTTAGGCGCCACCGCAATTCATTGCAAGTTAGCATTTAAACTAAAACTAAACTTGTTTTAATTTTGTGCCCCTATGGGGTCTACTAGTGCGCCCCCTTTAGCAGGCGCGGATACAGGATTTCGTTGAGGGGGCAATTTTTATGTGATTTTACCAATCTTCCAGAAAATACGTTCTAAACAAAAAAGTTGATAAACTGTTATTTATTATTCATGTAATACTTGTATTTGACTAATTACGGAAACCGGATAACGTTCCATTACCTGTTTTTTGTATGGAGAAAAAACAAGCGCCCCTAGCGAAAGTAAAGCGAACCTGAAATTCTCCATACAAATGTGTTTGGTCGGAGTCAGGGGGGGCAATTCCCCTCTGTATCCGCGCCTGCTTTTTACGTCTGCACCCCTGCGACCAGCCCCTAGCTACGACACTGAGTACAGATACCGAAAATTCACGCGAGCTATACGTAATAAAAGTGACTCAGTCCAGGTCTAAAGGTAAACTTTCTTATGGAGTAAATTACGTCATACGGGAGAATCACCAATAGGTATTACGAAGTGAAAAACACAATGTAAATTACTATTCACTCATTCCCTAATGAAAGTTGCGGTTTCAATTAACAATGCGGAAACCACAACCTGCATTGAATCATTATAAGTACATTTATGTATATTTTCCTTCAAAATTGTCCTGTTTATTTCTTCTACCGTCCCGTAATAGTATGACGAAACTAGCACATGTTTAAGGAAAAAGATTTTACACATACTAAATTGTTAATTATATTGTTCCTTATTAACAATACCGCTATTTTGAATGATTCAACGTTAAAATATGGGTTTTATTTCACAACATGAAAGGTATAATGAATCAATTGGTAAAATCCATTCATTCATCAATACAAATTGTCCTTGTTAATATACACTCGAGAGCAATGAATCCGGGTCACCAGAAGAGTAAACCTTAATATCTCGGAAACTAAGAATGTTAGCTTGTTCAAATAAAAAGTATTTTATAGACCTATTTAATACTACTTAAATAATACGATTCGAGAGCTGATCATTGCGTTGATAGAGGAATGCGAGAATATTCCCCAACTTCGGCTCAGAAACTTTGTGCCGTATACCGAATCGCATGACATCTGTATTAACAATACACGGAGGTAATACAAAGTATTAAAATGTGAGAAAATGATATATTTGAAAAAAATTGAAATTTAAAAAAAAACTTGCATTAAAATTTTCGCATTTTTAATTTATGTATTTTTAATAAGTAAAACAAATGATAACTAAGTTCTTTTATTAATTTTATTTGAGTGGTATTAAATGGTCTATGAAATGCTTTTTATTTGAATAAGCTAACATTTTTAGTTTCCGAGATATTAAGGTTTATTAATGACCCGGATTCATTGCTCTCGAGTGTATATGACGTACCGATGTGTTGACGTGGAATTTGGAATGCACGATACAGTTCTCAGTGACATTTTGTAAAGAGAATAATAATTATTGTAATCATTGCTAAAGAGATATCGGAATCTCAACCTTGTTGGTTATTTTTTCAATCATAAGAAAAATATTTGGCAATTGTTTTCAGTAGTTTTATACCATATTTAGGTACTAATAAATCCTGGCGATATTTTTAAGAACACGTTTATATTGCCTATATAATTTTCTTCATTCCATGTTTTAATAAAATACGAAAGTATCGTATATACCATACTAATAACGTCTTGTAAAATTGATTTACCGCCAATCCCCATTGTTACCGTAGGTATATTTTCAAAAAACAATGGTCGATTGTTGGCATTAAATCGAGAAATATTGACAATAATTCTGTATTGGTTCAACGTCAATAACATTATAAGAACACGGCTGTAGCTCAGCTTTGCACTGTGGTAGCGATATGTACAGCTAATTTTACAATACAGAACAATAATGCTACTATAAAAACTATAGATAATTATCCATAGTTCTATCTACAGTCGGTAATTTGAAAAACTTCTTTGCCAATGTACTAGGTCTTATTATTTTAGTAAAAAACAAATAGATTCGCTAGATACGAATTACTTATAATATGAATATTTAAGCGACACTTAGATTATTTAATACCGTCAGCGTCATCAGGGATACAACCATTTTAAAACTACAAACGCGCCAAATTTAAATTACTTCAATTTTCAATAATAAAAACGATACACCGATAGTACTTTAAAAAGGTCTTTTCCCAGTGAGTATTTTATTTTAATAAAGCCTTATGTTAATACTGTTCTTCGTTCTCATGATAGAGCAGTGTTGTTACCAGTTAATTTTAGTACGCTATTAGTTTTCATTGCAACAGAATTTTTTAAATTACCGACTTTCTGGTTAACATTAAACTGCATCGCTTGCTAAATATGTCTAAGGTCCTACATCAACGACCAGTGCAATACTTTTTATATAAAGAGTGAAATAGGTAAACGTCAAATATTAAGTGACTTTTTCACAAGATTAACATTTTGACAAGATTTTTAATGTTTTGATTCAATATTTTTTAATAACGCGGAATTATAATTAAATTAAAGTAAAAAAAGATAAAGTGTAGAGGCACCTCTACACTTTATCGTGTTTCTTATTACAAGTTAACCTTATAGAACTGCTGATATTAACTAGGATTGAGTACGTATAACTTATTTCACTCTTTAATGCTTAGAATATCTATTGCATTGTTCGTTTTACGCGGGCAACACGTTCAGTTGTCCGTAATTTACAATTAATTACCATGCAATTACACATTTAAATCTAAATTATGTTAGGCTTTGTTATATAAATAGATAACACTGGAAACACAATTACAGTTTTTAAATGCAACTATCGATTCATATTTTAATGTTCTATATTCAGAACATTCTCAATCAACTTATTTAAAAAAATCAATGTCCTTTAAAAAGGACATAAAAAAAATTTATCATTCTTTTTCCGGTGATTTAAAAATTGTGCCGAATAAAATCAACGATAGATTAGCACAATATTAACTGACATATACTTAATTTTATGTTAAAACAATAATTTATTTCTGTATTTTTTTAAAGACCTCTATACGAAATTGTCCATGTTACCGCTCGTTGTTGAATAAAAACTATTTTGACGAACCTTTTTAAATATTTAGCAAAGTGCGACAAAAAGCAACATGAAACAATTAGTGAAGAAGCCCCTTCTTTACTTTCATACTCTTAAATTATTTAAGCTTTTTCAATCAGAACTCAACAGTTTCCAATTAGTTTGTTAGTCACAATCAAATACCTTACTAGAAATTGTGACATTACGATTTACGATTAAAAGAAAAAACAACATATAATTTGAAGACTGGACGTCACGTCATACTCGGCAGCCGCGCTTGGATATTCAATACATTTTGTTGGTATTTCTATTATCAGGCGATTGGACACCGTCATCAACTCTATGGGGCATGTTGAAAATGCAGAATAAATCTTTAAATACTAAAGGTTTTATCTTTCTATAAACAACATGTTATTCAGTACCAATTTCTAGTAAAGCTGATATTCAACATATAGTGACACGCACAACTGAACGAATCGCCCGGTATATATCATGTCAAAGCAGAGAAAGTTCACTAGCCTCACTCACACATTCCAAAGATTGACCTAGGATAATATACGCTACACACTTTTTATTAATATAAGCTGCATAGCTATCAACTATGCATAAAGATTGGGTAGATCCAATAAAACTTTTACTAGGTCCAGGGACTGGGTAAATTATAAACATTTGACTCTGGTATGAGGGATTGGGTAGATCCAACAAAACTTTTACTAGGCAGCAGGAATTGGGTAAATCCTGAATATTTTACTCTGGTATGAGGAATTGGGTAGATCCAACAAAACTTTTACTAGGCACCAAGGATTAGGTAAATGATGGTATTAATATATTTATACCTATGTAATTAATATTTACCTATAACTTGTATGTGTAGATTTGCTGTTAGTAGTTGGTAAATAAATTAACCATGAATAAGGGATTTGGGTAGACCCGGCGTGAAAAATATGACTATGGTATGAGGAATTGCGTAGATCCCACAATACCAAAAAGGGATTGGGTAGATCTGGCATAACAATTTTAGTATGTATCAGGGATCCCGTGGATTCTAACTCTTTTACAAGGCAGAGTGATATAGCAAAAATGTCTAGATCCTCAACATAACGAAGGAAAATTCCGTTTTCATAGCTTAACTTTAGTTGAAACAGAACATTCCTGAAACACGATGGTTTTGTATAAGATGGCGGTAAGTCCCCTAGACATACATAGGTACCTACATAAGGCCATATCAGAAATGACTGGAGTAGCAGTGCAGGGCAGTGGAGGCGTGGGAAGTGGGGGGGGGGATATATATTTCCTCCTTTTCCGCCTATGGGTGAAGCACAAGTAGGACACTAATGTGTTTCACTGGATATTCCGGGATATGACCCATGTTTTGAAGTCACTGGGGGATTTTCAGAAGGCAAAATTCCCAACCTTGTCTTTTGAAGGTTTTCCGACATAAAAACTGCCACGAAACATTGAACAATGTCGAGAGGTCTTTAGTCCGACATAAATGTTTTTAAACAGCGTGTGTAATTGTGTATTGCAGCTGTATCAGCGCGTCGAAATGTATTAAATGTGTTGAATTCATTACGATTTAATGAACGTAATGATTTCGAACGCGAACGAAAGTTAAGGAAAACATAATGACAGTATTTGTGGAGATACCTAATATAATACCATGTTCATAGAAGACAAGTGTGCAATAAATATGATGATTAATATTTCAACAAGCAATGGGTAGATTTATAGGTACCTACATAAAGAAAATAAATAAATAAATTGATTATACAGTTACAAATTATGGCCTATAAATTTTCATTGACACTTTGGTAAGATTCTCATACATTGTGCCGTTTTATTGGCTAGGAAAACTATCAGGGATGATTATAGGAGTTTTGGAAATAAGAAGACTAACATCTTATTTAGATACGGAGTGTTCTAAAAGAACATAATTATCATCGCGACATTTAAAAATTCGACTCCGATGACTCTTAATGCTGAACGGACCAAACGCAAAGCTGCTAATTCTAAACTAAGATATTATAATCTATACTAATAATTTGTAAAGAAGTAACGTTTGCTTGAATTACAAAACCGATTTTGAAAATTCTATCACTATATAAGTAATAGTCCCTATTGTAACGTGGGCTTACAGTTTGCAACGGGGTATTGTATAGGATAACAAACAACGCCGCAAAAGCTATACCGGCTAATGCTGAGTTGGCAACCCATTTGGTACTGGCATACAGACAGCACATTGATTTTTTAAATTGTTATTTTTTTGTTTTTTACTTTTTTTGTGCACTGTGTTGTCTGATGTCTAGTCCGAATAAATGATTTTTCTTTCTTTTTTTTCTAGATGCCGAAAACTGAATGTGTGAATGAAGCTCAACAAGAACGACCTCTACTATCTTCTACCTCTGAATTTCCCTGGACACGGGGCCGAGGTGTCCGAACCCTGACGCGATGCTGTTGATCTCCACCTGCTTCCAGGAACAGTATGGAGCATGTTTAGCACACTGACTGTCCGTGTGCGGGCACCGGGATTCCAGCATGATGTCGGAGCGCAGCATCCCTAGTGATATTGGCTACGCCACATTGCACGTTTTACATGACATTCGAACACCAGCGGTTAATATGAGACATGATGTTGTTTTAATATGATTCTACCATGTGCACACGCGACATCTTTAATTTTTCAAAGATTTACACATTCAAGAAATATAATTTTAGAATATTGTGTTTGAAAATCGATGTTTGAGATCGTGTCGCGTGTACATGTGGTTTAAGTCTATGAAAGAACAGAGAGTGAGTGCGGTTATACAGAATAAATAATACGTCAAATTGTGCTTTAGAACTTAACACTAATATTGTAACTCACTCCTTTAAGAACCAAGAAAATATAGGTACCACTTTGTTTTTAAACCGGATCTTACGTTTCTGAATAAAATG
Organism: Allophyes oxyacanthae; assembly: GCA_932294325.1. Taxonomy (NCBI): domain Eukaryota; kingdom Metazoa; phylum Arthropoda; class Insecta; order Lepidoptera; family Noctuidae; genus Allophyes; species Allophyes oxyacanthae. The sequence continues at coordinate 8,234,414 of OW028632.1, read as the reverse complement.
TAATTTTTCACATTGCTGGAGCACTAAAAATTATGACGTAAGTACCAACAATTTTGAAGCCTAATTTAAATTTTTCCTTCAAAATAACATTCTCTTGATGGTACACATAAGGCTTACATTCAGAGACGACAGAAACGAGTCTAAGCGTGAACTTACGCTTCCATCTGTCAAAATTTGTTAGTAAGTTTGACAGATGGAAGCGTAAGTTCACGCTTAGACTCGTTTCTGTCGTCTCTGAATGTAAGCCTTACACCCATCAGAAATCTAAGACAATGACCAAAAATCAAGACCAAATGTTTATTGTACATAAAGTGTTGACCAAATATCTGTATTAAGCCGTACTCACATTCTGTTCATAGAAAGTGACAAGGATGGGTACCTGAGCGACTCCCTCGTTCCGAACCTTCACCCAAATATCGTAGAGACTCGCAGTGAACTCGTCCACTTGCAAGGCGTTCTGTAGCGTATGCTCCAGGAACTCATCATCGTGCGCCACCTAAATCATTATCATATATATCAGCAGGGCCTGATTTACCCATAGGCTAATTAGGCTAGAGCCTAGGGCGCAAAGACCGAGGGGGCGCTGAGCGGGGCGGAAAGCTAGTACAATATAAAAATGTTGAAAGTATATTCGTGGGCTGGGCAGGCACAGGTAGGACAGGCCGGGGCACGTAGTCATAGTTAGCCTAGGTTAGTACGTCTAGCCTTCAGAACTCTAAATCAGGCACTGCATATCAGCCCGTTACAAGCGGTGGTAGCCCTGAGGTCGCGGCCGCGACTTATGTTGATGGTAGCATCAAGGTAGAGTGGGGAAAGAGCCTCCACGTGTGATGAAACATGAGATAGTCTGGGGTTACCCTGGGCGGTTAGCCTCGATACTACCATAGCTGACTGGCTAATCTTTCCACTTTAGCCTGAGCGTTTCTATGAGATAGCTTGCGCTGACTCATCAAGCTCAAGATTGTCCCACACCACTGGGTGATGGTCAGATCTATTTGTGATTTTTTTCGCGCACTATTCATTACCATTGCTCTAACGTTGAAGAAAAAAATTCCTTGACCATTTTGCCAAATTTCCCTGACCAACTTTTTTTTTTTTTTTTTTTAACCATTGCCCCTCACTAGAATTTCCTCTGTATCGAGGGTACAGACCATACGGAGGGAGGGGATATAACAGTAAGTTTCTCTTAAAATTATTAAAAAATACTGTTATATATTATTGAATAATTTCATAACTTTCAAATTTTGTTATGAGTTTATTAATTGTTTGTTTCTCTATTAAGAGTCAAACTAGAGTATGAAATATAAAGCAAATAGTGTAAAATCTTATTGACTTTCCCTGACCACCTTGAGTTTCCCCGACTTTTCCTGATTTTCTAGCATGCGGATACCCCGGGAGACCAGGGTCTCGACAGTGGGAACATTTATAGGCTGATGATGATATCAGCTGCTTAACACCAACTACTGAACATGGTTCTCCCAATCACCACAATAATAAAAGGTCAAAGGAGATATTGCCCCATCAACTAACCATTGATTGGAATTCCCTAAGCTTGTTTATTCAAATCCACAGGATACAATCAAACTGATAATGAGTGTGTTCAAAAACATCAATTTATTTTTATTTAAGTATCAGTAGTATTCAGTCATTATTTCATATTCACTGAATACAAATATTCATAATATCGACAGTTGAAAGGCAAATTGATCTAAGCGACATTTTTTTTGTAAATTTTGTAATGGGTTTTCATAAAGCAACTGTCGATATATTCATATTTGTAGCATCACTAAACGAAAATCAAAAGAAAAAAAAAATAAGAGTGTAGCATTGACTTACCTTATGCATTAGTTCATTCAAAACTGGTTGTAGTTCCACGGCTTTCTCAAATTCGGTTTTCGGAAATGGAGATGGTAAAAGCACAAATGGCGCTATCTGTTAAAGAAAATAATTATTTTATTTACTGTAATACTGCTTAATATTCTTCTGCTTTTTTGTTTTTTAAAGAACATACTTTTGAGGCGTTTTCCCAGCAGTGGGATGATATGCTGACAGTATCGAAGAACAATATACCATACTAGGATTTCCCAAAATACATTTGTATTTTTACTATTTGCTGTATATTAGGATAGCACAGGTTTAAATAAAATAGTTATTATCAGTGCATGCTATAAAGACAAAAAGACATTGCCAACTGTAATAAATGATGTATTAAGTAATACAAATGTTAATTTGTTTGTAGTATAAGTTAACTTTTGTCTTAGGGTGAGGTGGCCAATAACAAACATTATTTAACTTGACAATACAACACAAAATTGTTTTTGCCTACCCTGTAAGGAATGTCTGTGCTCACTACTGATTATTATGTTAATTGTTTTGATATTCAGTTAAAAGTTAATTTGTTTGGCAGTTAGGAATAAGGTTAAGAGATAATGTTACATGCATTTTCAGCCTAGTTATTTTAAATACCTACCAGTGGCGAAGAGTCCATACAACCCGATTCCCATCTGCTTCCCTTTAGGAATTGGTTAGTGCATAGACCAGCGTAATATGGCTTGTTATTCAGTTAGGTCGAGCACTTCCAGACATGACTATATATAGATTACAAGAGACGGTATGGATTTTTGTCTTGCAGCATTAATTGCAGCAATTTTTAGAGGACATTTTAGGACGGCTTCCCCTTTTAAAACTGTCACCCTTCGCCACTGATACCTACACCATATTTTTAAGGTGTTACAAATTTGTAATATTTTAATTTTGGAGAACACATTATTGCATTGCTGTCTTCAAAAGTGGATTGGTTTTGATTTATAGTTATAATACCACAATTAATTCTCAATTTAAACAAAATCATTATGATTTAAAACAAAAGAAAATGGTATACATTTTTAATCAATAGATATTGTAAGCAAACATTTATTTATGTATTAATAAATTAGAAAGTAATTAATACTAAGTTACTTTAAAAAAAGGTAAAGGAATTTAAAAAAGGTGAGATATGGGAAAAAATTGTGTTGTACAAAATATATAATGTATGTAGCCTTCTATAAATCTTTTTTTATAGAGGGACTTCCATTCCTTTTGTTACTCTTGATCTAAAAAATTGGGAATTAAAGGAGGTTGGAAACCGTACATTATAAAATATAAATAAAGCTCAAGTGCAACAAAATGCGCCAAAACGATATAAAACAATAAAAATATAACCTGAATGACATCTTTGTTGAAGTGTTTCTTGTCTCTCATGCCGACACCATGCATCAGTGCCCAGTCTTTAGCCTTCTCTATCACGTTCACCAAAGTTTTATGCTCTATCGGCAGAGGAATACAGGAAGAGAGGCGAGCTTGCGACATTTTTGTAAAAAAACTCAAATATCACGAAATAAAATTATCACTATAATTATACGACTTAATGTAGTTCAATTTGCGTGCTCTCCAGTTTAACGTTAAACGGCGTATGAGATAATTTCGATGTATTTATTGTAATTTGAACGGAATGAAATGAAACTTTAGCTCATTGTTTGAAGGGCTTGAATTGAAGTTGTGATTTTTTTGACAGATGTCATAATCTGTCTCCTAGGGACATGACAGTTTTTTTCTTAATAATTAGTATTGCTGATACCGTTTACGTATTAGGCGATTCTTTAGTATTTTTTTTATTGGAAAAAGTATATTTAATAATCTTTGATTAACATTAGTACGTTCAAAAATGGCCCAAAAATAAGATATAATGTTGTGATTGTTATATTTAGGATTATTATCGATCTTTGGGTACCTATTTAATACTCAAAAGTTATAGGAACCTACGAACCTACGTATATATAATATTAATCTATGCTCTAAAGTATTCTTCATCTGAAGAAGTTCTGAGGTCTGTCTACTTTCTGAGGCCTAAACGCACTGAAGTATTACCTATGTCAATGCCTAAACGTAGGATTTCGCCAGATTTCAGATTTCCACTGAAGTATGAAACCCAGATTTCGCATAATAAAGAAGTCAGTGATTGAAAACGCTCTATGTCTGCTTCCAGCTTATTATTTAATGCTGTTTAAGGTGGACGCACACCTGTCCGAATCGACCGCGCCAAACGAGCCGAACGTAACGAATTATTTCTTTATATGAAATCCTATGAAACCTCGCACACCTATCCGCGTCGAATCGGACGAATCGCCGGAAGAATTCGGTAGGTATCCAAATCCCAGACGAATTCGGATGACGTCATCAGATTCGACGCCCTATTACTTTTACTTTTCGACGCGGACGATTAAGACAGTGTTGCCAGTGGGCTCGAGTCAAAGTTATCTGCATCAGTGTTGCCAGATGCAGTAAGCCTTTTATCTAAAGAAGGAACTGCTTAAATCTAAGTTTTTAAACTGTCATGACATGTCACTAATATTATCATTAGAGTTAAGAACGGGGTATATAACATGCTAAAATCTGTATAAAATCTGAATGATATTTTCAACTTCACTTCTGTATAAAATCTGTAGGTATAGGGTTAAGAACCTTAACAGACATATAACTTAAGCAGTCTAGGTGTTTTGTTCTGCTTCTTATAAAAACCATAGTTAATTAATAAATCTGTGATTTCAGAAAACAAATTATGAAACTAAACGTCATGAGCGTGCGATATGCGTCAAGGAAATACACGCAACGAAACGTCATTTCTTTAGGCTCGGTCGATTCGGTTGGCGCGGACGATTCTTTCGGCGCGGATAGGTCATAGGTGTGCGACGCTTTATGAAACTTCGTTTCGTTCGGCTCGTTCGGCGCGGTCGATTCGGACAGGTGTGCGTCCACCATAATAGGTGTATTTCCTCAGAGCCCGAGCTACCGAGCCAGGGTTGCCAAACGTACGAGGTTCCTCGTACAAATACGAGAATTGTGATCTGCTGTACGACGTACGAGGACACAAAGAAGCGAGATTTTTAATATATGACATTTTATAATGGGTTTTCACTGTTTTGGCTACGATGGGTGTACCAAATGAAATTGAGGCTTACATTCAGAGACGACAGAAACGAGTCTAAGGCTTACATTCAGAGACGACAGAAACGAGTCTAAGCGTGAACTTACGCTTCCATCTGTCAAAATCAACAGCTTGCGCTCATATTTGTATTCAGAGACGTTCGGAACACGGCTTAAACTTAACGTAAACTAAGATAAGCCAAGTAGTGAATATTGACTACTTAAGACGACACTAGCGCCACCAAGCGGCCTAAGGTGGAATTAATTTCGACAATTTGAGATTTTCAAGTCTGACTAACCTCATAATATAATTAAATAGGTTTATGTCTCAGATATTTTGTTTCGCTCACTCCAATTGCATTTTGTATATATTGCTATCCTGTTTTAATTTTTATATACTCCTGCTTACAAATTTTCATAAAAACCGTAACTTACCGATAAACATTTTGCTATTAAAAATGGCCATAGAGAAGACAGTCTTAGCTAAGCTTACACTGCGTCTCTGAATACGAATTTTGAAGATGCGCTTAGCGACGACTTTGCTTAGAGCGGTCTTCGCCCGTCTTAAGGTCATGTCTCTGAGGCTTACATTCAGAGACGACAGAAACGAGTCTAAGCGTGAACTTACGCTTCCATCTGTCAAAATTTGTTCGTAAAATTGACATATGGAAGCGTAAGTTCACGCTTAGACACGTTTCAGTCGTCTCTGAATGTAAGCCTGAATGTCAGCCTAAGTGTGAATTTACGCTTCCATCTGTCAAAATTTGTTCGTAAGTTTGACAGATGGAAGCGTAAGTTTACGCTTAGGCTGACATTCAGAGACATGACCTTAAGACGGGCGAAGACCGCTCTAAGCAAAGTCGTCGCTAAGCGCATCTTCAAAATTCGTATTCAGAGTCGCAGTGTAAGCTTAGCTAAGACTCTCTTCTCTATGGCCATTTTTAATAGCAAAATGTTTATCGGTAAGTTACGGTTTTTATGAAAATGTGTAAGCAGGCGTATATAAAAATTAAAACAGGATAGCAATATATACAAAATGCAATTGGAGTGAGCGAAACAAAATATCTGAGACGTAAACCTATTTATTTAAGTTATGAAGTTAGTCAGACTTGAAAATCTCAAATTGTCGAAATTAACTCCACCGTAGCCCACTTGGCGGCGCTAGTGTCGTCTTAAGTAGTCAATATTCACTACTTGGCTTATCTTAGTTTACGTTAAGTTTAAGTCGTGTTCCGAACGTCTCTGAATACAAATATGAGCGCAAGCTGTTGATTTTGACAGATGGAAGCGTAAGTTCACGCTTAGACTCGTTTCTGTCGTCTCTGAATGTAAGCCTTAGACTCGCTTCTGTCGTCTCTGAATGTCAGCCTTAGAGACGACAAAAACGAGTCTAAGCGTGAACTTACGCTTCCATCTGTCAAACTTACGAACAAATTTTTATAGATGGATGCGTAAGTTCACTCTTAAGCTTACATTCAGAGACGACAGAAACGAGTCTAAGCGTGAACTTATGCTTCCATCTGTCAAAATTTGTTCGTAAAATTGACATATGGAAGCGTAAGTTCACGCTTAGACTCGTTTCGGTCGTCTCTGAATGTAAGCCTTAGACTCGTTTCTGTCGTCTCTGAATGTCAGCCTTAGACGATCACATTCATTTCATGTCTTATTTTGGTATTTTATATGCTTGAGGGGATTGTACGAAGTTACAAAGCCAAAGTACGAGATTTTTTGGTGTGCATATACGAGGAAAAAAGTTCCACAGTTGGCAACCCTGTACCGAGCTAATCATACAGTTGGCAACACTGGTCGCAAGCAGGAAAAAAACGGAACGACGACATATTTTTATTTATTATTTTTATTTCCAATTGCCAATTGCCATACAATAAACTTAATTCTTCGTAAGTGTTTTGGAATATTCGTTCTCGGTGTCCTTCTGTTTTGAGTTACCTAACTTCTGTGACTCCAAAGTCCAAAGGGTTTTCAACCTCGAGTTGAGAAATGGTTCCCCCTTGTACTTGAAAATTTGAAATTTACTTGATTTGGGTTAGGTTTGATTTCGCAAAAGGTTGAAGTTATTCGTGGATTCGATTTAGATTTCCCTATTGTTTGATGAGAAGTTTCCATAGTTCAGTGTGTCGGAAAAACAAACTGGAAAACAATAATTTGGACATATTGTAGTCGCCGTCGTTGTTTTTTTATTGTTGTTGTGTTCGCATTTCGACTGACCTCCGTGGTCTTAGATTGTTGATTGGTTGGAGCCCGCGACAACCAATTAATAATCTAAGTCCGTGGTAATTGATGACACTGACCGTATAGTGTTTTGGCTCCAATGCCATGATTGATGTTGGTGATATACCTAATTGTCAATTCTGAATACATACTAAACTTGTTAAATGTAAGCATGATGTTAGGGAAAGGTTAGAGCTATGTAGTTATTAAATAACTACCTGTTGTCTGGTTGTATGGGTCTGTCATGTTCACTAAAATGTCTCACTGATGGTGGTGTGTGTCAGGTTGTTGCTTGTTGAGTTTCCTTCATTATGGTTATGGCTTAGCGATGCTGACGCATGCGTCATACCCGTGAACAGGTGCTGTCTGTTGGAACTGGTCAGCCTGTAACTTCGATGGCAATTTTATTCAGCGGCTAATCATTTTTTTATTCACATTAAATTACATTATTCTCGCAGCTCTTACTACAACATTGTACTATTGATTTAAAAAAGTTTCCATGGAGTTTCTTGCCAGTTCTTCTACATAGGATCTATTATTTTGAACTGTGCACCGAAAGTCTACATTTCATAAGTGCCTGTATCTGGTTTACATGATCTATTCTGAAAGCCATTGGGGACTGTGGTCAGTTGTTTTTCCTGGGAGAGGATCTTGTTGTCATAATTATCATTAGAGACTGGATTATAATCAACATAAAAAGCTTGTTATATGCATGAAAAATGGTTGAAATATGCATGAAAGTTGGCAAAATATGCAAAATTAATAGATAAATTGTAGGAACCCAACAAAAAGAAGAAAAGTATGTTTTCATTTTTTTAATTTCATAATCAGCATACAATTGGGTGGCCCAATTCAAGAAATCACTAAGTCCTAAAAGTGACATTTGAGATATTTATAATTTTATGTTATAAATGTCAGCTGAAATAACATGCGTTGGTTAAAAAAAACAATTTAAATACATATTATAGCGCAAACTTAGTAGTTTTATTTATTGAAATAATCAAAACGATATACGTAACAGGAGTCTCTTTATAAAATAACAAAAAAATTGGACTTATTTCTAATCCCTGGACTTAGGTATATTAAAGTGATAAATGGTGGACTTAGATATATTATTGCAGTACCCAGAACAAATTTTAAACAAAAACAGCTTGTCATTCCACTTCTTCTTCAGAATCGAATTCTGCAGTTACGGGGTCCCGAGTTCCATTAAATAAATCCTCATAAAAATACCTTTCCAATTCAGGAACAGATTCTAGCAAGCGCTTTACATCTTTCAATTTAGCAGCCTTTATAGTTAAGGGTGCGTCGTAGCAGTCATCGGGCGTTTCATTGATTAATCTGCTGTAACCGACTTTAAATAATGAAAACGGCTTAAAATCTTCACCTTTCATAGACACAGCAAACTCTGGTTTACCACTTCTTTTAAAAATAACTCTTCGGCATTTGGATATTCCAGGCAGACTCGCTTTTATTCGTTCATCGTACAGTTTTTTATAGTCTTTTACTTTCAGAACATCGTGAGGGCTACTTTCCTTCATCAAACTTTTCTCTAAGAAGACTATTTCAAATTTGTTTGTATTTTTACTATTTTTTATGAGCTGAACATAATATTCTGGTGTATATATTTTGTCATACTTCTTCCTTTTTCTTTCGATAAGAGCAAAATCACGATCGATGGGCATCATTGAATGTCCTGGTATCGTATATGAGACTGTTATTTTCTCAAAAACTCCTTTGGCGCACAGTTGATCCAAAAAGGTGAATAAATATCTATTCTTGTTTTGACTATAGCAGTTGTCACAGTCAAGATCTAACTGGTGTTGACCCTGCGTTTTTTCTTTGGTAACATAATATTCCAGTGCAGTTATTACCTCATTGGGTCCTTTGTGTGCGTAATTTTCAGTAAACAGAAACATTGCTGCAGTATTCTGACACAAATTATGCACTCCAAAATTATGCAGCCATAACTGTCTTAAATAGTATTCGTCTGTGATATTAGTTACCGGGAGAGGCAGATTTTTTTGGAAATCAAAGCATAGTGATAAACTGTTTGATGGTTTCTGTTATGTATGTGTGATTGTTTGTGTGGTGAGGCCCGCCATTCTTGCTCGTTGTAAACCGCACCCGCATCTACCCGCATTTCCAGGTTAGCCATTCGTTGCCTGTCTGCTTGGGCCTGTTCATGTATGGTGGTCACTTTGGCCAATATTTCTTTTTGTGTCTTGTGGATGTCTGTGAGTAGGGTGTGCATCCAGCCCCATTCTTCTCCCTCTGTGGGTGGTGCACCCTGTGCGTAGCGGTGCTCCCCTGATGGGCCTGCCTCAGTGTCTTCTTCTAAGCATTCTGCAATTGTAGGGTTTGCTGTAGGCTTCTGTTTCTTCTTGGGTTTGATGGGGCCGTCCTCTGACTTCCTCCTTCCTGCCCTTGTAGCAACTCCGGGTAGGTTTAGAGGAGCAGAGGTTATGCCTGTCTGCAAAACATCACCTTTAGATCTTGTTTCCAGCACAGAAATTGCATCTGAAAGCATGTCCTCATCGTAGTGGTCAGACATGGTTGCCTGGTTGGGATTCTTTGTTGGTCACACACACTCGACGCATACGTAGTGCGCGACGGAGTAGGGCCGCCACTACTCGGCCGAGATTTCTTATCAAGTTTCAAGTTACAATTAGCTCCATGTCATTTTATAAATAACATTAACGAAGCAATTGACAGCTTGCATCAAAGATTTACACACGTATTTTCTGATAAGTTAGGCACATTCAATAAATTTCTAGTGAAGTTGCGCCTTAAGGATGACGCAATACCAATTTTTTTTTAAAGCTCGCCCGATTGCGTTTGCCTTACGTGATAAGGTAGATAAAGAAATCGTCCGTCTAGTAGAATTGGGTGTGTTAAAACAGGTTGACCACTCTGAGTACGCGTCACCTGTAGTGCCGGTACTAAAGCGCAACGGTAGTGTAAGGCTGTGCGCAGACTATTCCGTATCCATCAATAAACAACTGGTTGTAGAACAATACCCGTTGCCTACAGTTCACGAACTGTTTTCAAAAATACATGGAGGAAAACAATTTTTCAAATTAGACCTGTCCATGGCATATAATCAGTTTGTTCTGGATGAAGAGTCACAAAAGATCACGTGTATAAATACTCATCGCGGGTTGTACAAGTATACGCGTATGGTTTTTGGGTTATCGAGCGCACCTTCTATTTTTCAACGCGCAATGGAAAACGTTTTGTCCGGCATGGAGGGCGTGCTTTGTCTGCTAGATGACGTGCTTATAACGGCAGACAGCCCGGATTTACATTTAAAAAGGCTAACAGCAGTACTACAGCGATTACAGGATGCGGGACTGACCTTGCAGAAAGAAAAGTGTGAATTTTTCAAAAACGAAATTAATTATTTAGGGTACGTAATAAACAAAGACGGGCTAAAGAAATCACCCGATAAAGTTTTAGCTATTGAGAAATCACCTGTTCCTACTGATCTAGGCAAATTACAATCATTTTTAGGTTTAGTAAACTACTACAGAAATTTTGTATCTGGGGCATCAGATATTCTTACCCCCTTGTACAATTTGTTAAAAAAGGGAGTTAAATGGTGTTGGTCAGATGAGCACCAAAAAGCTTTCGTTGAAATAAAAAAACAATTAACGTCCGATAAAGTTTTAGCACATTTTAACCCGAATGCAAAGTTAATTCTGACAGTGGACGCCTCACCTAATGGGTTAGGTGCGATTTTATCGCAAATAGATAAGGACGGACTGGAGCGTCCGATATCGTTTGCTTCTCGCACGTTAAACGCTGCTGAGAAACGTTACTCGCAGATTCAAAAGGAGGCTACGGCAATTATTTTTGGGGTTCGTAGATTTCATCAGTATCTGTATGGTAAATCAGACCCTTTCATTTTACGTACTGACCACAAGCCATTAATCTCTATTTTCGGGCCCTACAAAGGTATACCGGAGGTCTCAGCGAACAGATTACAAAGGTATGCATTATTCCTTAGTGCATATAACTATAAAATTGAATACGTGCGGAGTGAAAATAACAGCGCTGATTATTTATCCCGTGCCAGTCTGCCAGAGCCCCCGGCAAACGCAGTCGGTAAGTGCAACACTAGCAGTGCACACGCTGCCGCCGCCGCTACGCCCTTAGATCGCGCTTCCTATGTACATTTCATAGTAGAGGGTAGTTTGCCGGTCACATTAGACAAGTTGCGTAGAGAAACGAGTCAAGATGGAATTTTAGAGAAAGTAAGGCATTGTATTCTAAAGGGTTGGCCCAGGAATGTGGCAGACATAAAATTAAAACCTTTCCATGTATGTACCAATTGTCTTATGAAAATGGTTGTATTATGAGAGGACATAAAGTGGTCCTCCCGGAAAGTTTGCAAAGGAAGGTATTAAATGAGCTTCATAGTTCACATCTGGGAATCGTAAAAACGAAGGCCGAAGCTCGATCCCGATTCTGGTTTCCGGGTATAGATACCGCATTAGAAACATTAATAAATTCATGTAGGGTGTGCATACAATTAAGACCATCCCCAGCACGCGCCCCACTTGCTCCCTGGCCATATCCACCACAACCGTTCTATAGACTCCACATTGATTTTCTAGGTCCGTTAAATAATCGCCACTATCTAATCGTAGTGGATGCCTACACGAAATGGGTGGAAACATACGATATGTGTAGTACAACAACCGCACCAGCCACGGTTGAAAAGTTGTATGAATTTATTGCAAGGTTTGGTCTACCACACACTATTGTTAGCGACAACGGCACGGCTTTCACATCACATGAATTTCAAAAGTTTTGTGCTTTAAACGGTATCGAGCATGTGACATCACCAGCTTATAATCCTGCGAGCAATGGTCAGGCTGAAAGTTTCGTCAAGATAGCAAAGAAGGGTATTAAGTCATGTATCCTCACTAGTAACAGTCAGAAGGAGTGTGGGATAAAATTACTAAAATATCTTTTTGATTACCGAAATTCAGTGCATTCTGTCACGGGGTCCTCGCCGGCGCAATTAGTTTTTGGGCGGAAACTACGGTCTCGTTTAGACCTGATGTTGCCGAAACCGTCTTCGCCCTCACACGCATCGTTGGACATAACCGTTAAACGTAAACAGTGCTCGCAGTGTAACTCGTATGGCGGTAGCAACAAACAATCTTTTGTAACCGGAAACGAGGTATTATATAAAAAAAAATCAAATAACAATAAGTTTATATGGTGCAGAGGTATCATTGTTAAGAAAATTGGAAAAATTATGTACCTAATTAGTGACCATTTAACATCAGCATTGGTAAAGAAGCACAAAAACCAAATAGTGTTATACAAAGGATATGATGACAACAATACACAACAAAGTTGGGATGTCGGCGAAGTGGAAGTGGACAATTCAAATTCACCGTCGTCGCGCTCGTCGAGCCCTGAGCCGACGCCTCAGCCAGAGGTCGCGGGGGCGCAGGGGGCGGAGGATACTTCAAGGGTGGCGTCGGCGACGCCTTCAGTGTCACTGTCTTCCAGACATCCAGATAGGTTGTTGCGTAATATCCCAAGAGTTGATTACAAAAATGTTTAATATTTTTATAAGTAATGTAATTAACTATCTATCTTATATCTGTTAAGTAATTAAATATCTTTATTGTGTTTGTAAAATAGTGTGGGGAGATGTTATGTATGTGTGATTGTTTATGTTAGCGGCTCATATGTCCCGTATGGCTGTTGCCAACGGTCGCTGCTCTCCGACGAATAAACAGTGTAATTCCAGCTAGCAAGCGTTTCACTTGTGTTCCCTAGCAGAGATATAACAGTTTCTCTTTTTCGACTTTAGACAGTGTCTTTAAGAATGCCTCAGCTTTTCTCAGGTGCAATTCATGTGCACCTTTAAGTAGTTTTTCTTTATTTGTATCTTTCGCGAATTCGGCAGAGGTAATGTCAGCTTTAAATTTTTCGCATGTCGTACATATATCTTTTCTAGGTTGACCAAAAGATATATTAAAATCTTGGTTAAATATGCATCGAAACTTTTCATAAAGCACAATGCATTCAGGATATTCAAGACTGAATCTTCGATGCAATTCAGCAATGCTTAAGTGCGAATCTAAGAACTTTCTATGCTTACTAGATGCACGAGAGTAATGTGATTGTCGGGCTGGTAAATTCTCAATGAATTTGTGAACTTTATTCACAGATTCTACATCAATCTTGGGATTGCTTTGGCGCCCTCTACCATCAGAAATTTCTTTTTCTTGATGTTGGACTTTACATACCAACCTTTCTCGCTTAATCCCGTGTATAGCCAGAAACGCTTTTTGACAGACTTTAACGGACTTCTTTGGTAAATTAATAACATATTCGAACACTCTTCTTGCCCTAGACGTCGATTCACTCCCCTTACTCCGTGGACGAAATCTTTTAGGATTTACTTCCTCTAAACATCCTTGCAGATAAATATTTTGTTCCGTGTGACTTGCAAGATTAATAAATTTATTAAATGTTGTTTCAACCTGCTTTTCACTCAATTTATCTTTACATTTGCAGCGGCAATCCGGAAGATCCTTCAAAGAATGTTTTTTAAGATTTCTTTTGACTTTTTTGGTCCTTTCCCATTGGTCTTGTCTAGAAATTCTCTTTTTGCCAATTTGAGTTAAACTTGTACTTTTTACAGTTTCAGTTTCTACAGGTTCAAACAAACCAGACCCAGGGTTTAATATGAAATTTTCGGTATCATCTAGTTCTGAATTTGATTCGGACTCAAATAACCCACTTGTCTCATTTAGCTTCTTGCGTTTTGGTGTAATGCCAGGAAATGGGGGTAGTTGTGTAGAATCTATTGGTGGTAAAGTATCAACTGGTGAAGATGGATGTTCGTTGTTCAAATTTGCGGGTACATTATTCTCGAAAGCACGATTACTTTGCCGTAACTGAAAACTATAAAAAGAAAAAAATAAGGATTACGGCAACATAATATGTAGATATCGTAAAATTAACTGTTGATTGTCATTTGAAAAGATTTAATTTTATTTGTCTCATGCACTACGAGTACGTATAGTAGAAGAATTTTTAAGGTAGATAAATACCTTTTAAAGAAAGCGGGTAGGTGTACATCAGCCAAAATAGTAATAGACGATTTTCGGCTTGAATCATCGTCCTCAGATGAATCAGAATAATCGATAATATCATCGCCATTATCTGCCTCATTCTGCTTCATGCGTTTTGAAGTAATGCCAGAAAATGAGGGTAGTTGTGGAGAATCTATTGGTGCTAACGTATCAACTGAAGAAGGCGGCTGTTCGCTGTTCAAAGGATGATGCCAGGATTTGTATGAACTCTGGTCCCACCCTCCAATAGCTACGTGTCATACATCGTTGGATAGGTATTTTTGAGCTGAACAAAAGTTACTATGGCTCCAAGTTTCAAATCTTAGTCCGTTCAGAGTTATTCATTATTAAACATGTCAGTTTAACAATAGTTAAACATTATGCTTTTCCCTAATACGAGCCCCAATGCAAAATAGTTCGTCTAGTATGGAAAGTAGTGCAAAGCGCAAAATATAGAAAGTAAATATTGGTAAAATAATTAAGAACGTTTAATAAAAAGTAAACCACAATTTGAGGAACATTTTAAAGTTTATTTTAACATAACTGAAATTCTTTCATGACTTTACAAAACATAAAAAAAAAAAAAAAATAGTCTAAAAATCATAACGCAAAAGTATTCGTCTACCCTTGTCACTCACGCAAAATAGTTCGTCTACCACTTAGTTGTGTCGCCTTTGCTCTCAATGACAGCTTTAATGCGAAGAGGCATGGTTGCAACCAAAGCTGCACACTCCTCAGGCGTAATTGACTCCCAGACAGCCAAGAGTTTAGCCTTTAAGTCGCTCTTCGATCTTGATGGATTTTTACGGAGAACTTTTTTCATTTTCCACCATAGGGTTTCGATCGGCGACAAGTCCGGGCTGTTAGATGGCCATTCGATTGTAGGGATGCTTTTCGCCAGTAGCCACGTCTTTGTTGTCCTTGCAGTATGGCAGGAAGCACCATCCTGTTGCAAAATGAAGGAATCTTGATGCTTAAGTGACGGAATAGAGGGCAGTAAATTCTCTTCCAAAAGGTTTTAATACCTTGCAGCATTGATAGAACCATCCACAAACTGCATACCACCAACACCTTGTGCAGACATGCAGCTCCATATCATAAGAGACGCCGGAAACTTCACTTTGCGTTTGAGACAATCAGTATGAAATGCCTCATTTTTGTTCCGAATCACTTTTTTCCTTTCATCGCCGACTGTCACTTCAAATTTGGACTCGTCACTCCAAATGATACTACGCCACTGATCGGAAGTCCAATTTAAATGATCATGAGCAAACTTCAACCTCTTTTTCTTTTGTACAGCAGTCAACAGTTTCTCCTTAGCGGTGTAAAATCCGTAACCCATTCTTTTTAGGACTCTTTTGCAAGTATCAACTGAAATGTCTTTGTGAATCATATCCTTCCATTGCACCGTGAGTTCTCCAGCTCGAGCACGACGATTATTTTTGATAATTTTCTTCAGGATTCTGTTTTCTACTGCACTTGTGATGCGTGGTCGACCAGTTTTCTTCAAACAAGAAGTCGTTCTATTCTATTTATAGTGCTGAATGATAGATTGGACTGTAGTCCTGGGAAGTATCAAGTCTTTAGATATTTGTAAACTTAATTTGCCAGCATCAACCCCACAAACTATTCGCTTTCGAAGCTCTTCACACATGGGTTTGCCACGACCCATTGTTATTTGAAAACTAATGAAAAAAACTGAAATTATCAGAATTTATACTGTCTCACTTAACAAATGACACAGAATTACTTTTACAAATTGAAATTATGCAACATAATTGTACAAAGAAGGAATAATCTTATTTAACTCACCGATAGACGAACTCTTTTGCATCGATTAACAATTAGACGAACAATTTTGCTTATAACTTCTTCTAATTTAAAACAGGATATGTATAAATTTAAAAAGCTAAAATAGTTTATTGGTTCATAATTAAAAATGGCATAAGTAACGCGACATGTGATAGTAGAACAGCTTTATATTTTATATAGATATACAAAAATAATGAAGTTAGAAAAAATCTCACAGAGAAAATTTCACACTAGACGAACTATTTTGCATCGGGGCTCGTACAATACAGTTTTTGAATTAATACTAGTATTATATACCTATCTACCGTTATCATCAGAGTCGTAAGGAGGTTTTTTTAGAAATAAAACACGATGGTAAGGTATAGTCCGCGCGCGAGCTCTGAGGAATCAGCACCTGAGGAAACGGGCACTTTGCGTTACGTCCGACCAACTCTTCTTACGACTCTGATGATAATGGTAGATAGGTATATAGGTAATACTAGTATTCATTCAAAAACTGTATTGTATTAGGGAAAGGCATTATGTTTAACTGTTGTTAAACTGACATGTTTAATAATGCATAACTCTGAACGGACTAAGATTTGAAACTTGGCGCCATAGTAACTTTTGTTCAGCTCAAAAATACCTATCTAACGATGTATCGCACGTCGCTATTGGAGGGTGGGACCAAAATTGGCATCATCCTTTGCGGTTACATTATTTTCGATAGCACGATTACTTTGCGGTAACTGAAAACTATAAAAAACAATAAGACCTACATTACGACAACAAAATATGTAGATATCGTAAAATTTACTGTTGATTGTCATTTGAAAAGGTATAATTTTATTTGTCTCATGCACTACGAATACGTATGGTAGAAGAAAATTTAAGATAGGTACCTGTTAGAGATAGCGGGTAGGTGTACATCAGCCAAAATAGTAATGGACGATTTTCGTCTTGAATCATCTGGTGACCATTTGTCCACAGATGAATCACAATAATCGCCAATACCATAGCTATTATCTGTCTCATTCTGCTTCATGCGTTTTGGTGTAATGCCAGAAAATGAGGGTAGTTGTGGAGATTTTATTGGCAGTGGCTGTTCGTTATTAAAAGCGGGTACATTATTTTTGAAAGCACGAGTTCTTTTGGGTGTCCATTCGTCCTCAGATGAAGCAGAATAATCCCCAATATCACTGGTGGTACTTTCCCCAGAGTCAAAGAGACCGCTTTGTTGCATTATTCTGTAATAATGTAATAAACCTAATGAAAAAACAATTTCGCAATCGGTACCTAACTGTCTTAGCCAAATTACCCTTTTGAAAATACATCTAGTTAGTAAAACAGAACACTCACCTCTTCAGTTTGTCATCAGGATTCCTTTTAACTTAACTACGCACGTACACTTAATTATTTTAAACAAAATCGCAAGAAAACCTTCTCGGTGACAATTTATAAAAACCGTTATGAAAAAATTCTGTCATGTAATTTGACATAATGATGTGGGTTGCCATTAGGACTTAAACAAAAATCAATGGACTTAGCAATTTCTTCCAAAAAAACTTACGACTTAGTGATTTCTTGGACATAGGGATTTTATGAATGGAAGATCCGTCTTTTTTGTTTTTTTATACTTTCGGAAATGGCACTTAGAGATTTTTCCCAAGAACCTTGAATAGACCATTCGAAAGGGAATGAAAAACTTAACAAGCCAGTGTTGCTAACTCAAAAACGTTAAAAATGGACTTAGTCATTTTATGAATTGGATCATCCAATTAGTAAATGATCCTTTGATAGGCGATATTAGGTACAGTTACATTACATGACATTCCAATTATTTAATATTTTTGTAAACATAAACAATCAAGTATTGTTCCAAATGTTCAGTGGTAAGATTGTGTCTTTGATCATTTAAAATATTTTTATAAGTGGAAAAGGTTCGCTCCACATCCACTGAGGTACGAGGGTCATTCAATAAATACTTAGCCTACAAAAAGTAAACGAAAATTTTGGAAAAGTGGGAATTTATTTTTCAACATAGTCTCCCTTTAGTTCGATACACTTAGCCCAGCGATGCTCCAACTTTTTTAATCCGTCCGAAAAATAGTTTTTGTCAAACTCTGCAAAATAGGCCTCCGTGGCGGCGATGACCTCCTCATTCGATCCATATCTATTCCCGGCGAGTGATTTTTTCAGATTAGGAAACAGAAAGAAGTCACAAGGGGCCAAATCTGGAGAATACGGTGGATGGGGCAGCAATTCGTAGCGTAATTCGACCAATTTGGCCATGGCAACGGCAGACGTGTGAACCGGTGCGTTGTCGTGGTGAAACAGCACTTTTTTCTTCGCCAGATGGGGTCGTTTTTTCTTTAATTCGGCGTCGAATCGGCCCAATAAATCGGCATAGTAAAGCCCTGTAATTGTTTTACCCTTCTCGAGGTAATCGATGTAGATCACACCTTGTGAATCCCAGAAAACGGTGGCCATAACTTTTCCGGCCGATTTTACAGTTTTCGCCTTCTTTGGAGCACGTTCCCCGGTCTGGATCCATTGTTTTGATTGCTCCTTGGTCTCTGGTGTGTACCAGTGGATCCAGGTTTCATCGACGGTCACAAAACGACGCAAAAACTTCGCTGGATTCCGCTTAAACAGCGCCAAACACGTCTCCGATGTGGTCTCACGGTTGCGCTTGTTTTCTGGTGTGAGTAAACGCGGCACCCATCGCGCCGACAGCTTTCTCATGCCGAGTTCCTCGTGAAGAATATGATGCACTGTTCCTTCTGAAATGCCTACAGTCTCAGCTAGCTCCCGAACCTTCAATCGGCGATCTGCCAATACGAGATCATGGATTTTTTTAATGTTTTCCTCCGTAGCAGCTGTTTTCGGTGCACCTGGACGTGGTTCATCAAAAACCGACGTACGGCCACGTGCAAACTCGTTGAACCAATTCTTGACGGTGGCCATCGATGGAGAAGAGTCACCGTACACAGCATCCAAGCGCTCTTTGATTTCGATGCGCGTTTTCCCTTCCAAAAATAGGAATCGAATCACCGAACGATATTGCTCTTTTTCCGATTTTGTAAAACCGATCGACACGTTGGCTTCCATAAGTTGTCAAATTAAAACAAATGAAGGGATTGGAATGAAAATTTGAAAAAAGAATTTAAAAAGAATGTGCTACACTGTGGTAAAACTCTTTTGAAACTACAGCGCCCTCTGGCGATGAGGCTAGGTACTTATTGAATGCACCTCGTAACTGGGCAGAATTTGAACTTGGGTGCAATGTTAGCACTTATAGTTTGTAGCAAAAGTTCTGCCGTCTCATTAATAACACTATCAATTTGACATTAATGTTCAAAACCTGGGTTATTGTTCAGTATGTTTTCAAACTTTTCTTTAAGTTTATGAGTCAATGCCATTGGCAACATGGAGTTCATTTGGCGAATTTTATTCATTGTTTGGATAGATTCAGTCAATGGCAAACCGTGAGTTTCATGATTTTTAATACTTTCAGGTATGTAGGAAAAAAATGAGTGCAAACGGCTATGTTTTTTAAAATTATAGAATTGTTAAATGCTTCCTTAGACTGGTAAACTGCTATTGACTCGGCACTTTCAAAGTCAAAGTCAGAGTTTGTTAGCCTCAAAATGATCATTGTAAAATAGCACTTGCTTCGATCCTGTAATATAAATAATTGGGCTTTGGGATATAATGAATTAATGTGGTTATTTAACCACAGCAAAGTAAGAATGTGTGCTCCACTATCTATATCTATACTTATAAAAAAATTGTAACGAGGCTAAATATGTACACTGAATTAAGGCAAAGGTGTATGAAATTATTCAGCCTATATCAGCTAACACACCCCCTTAATTTTACAACCTTTGTCTTTTACAATATTTAAATTAAACTTCACTAAACAAATTTTACTTTTAGATTTTATACATAAACAAATTTAAATTTTATACTTTATAATTACTATGAATCAATTATTTATTTATTTATTGTTAGTAGGTATTATAATACCTATTAATTTTACTTTAGCAAAATATTTTTAAATTTAATGAATTTTTCAGATCCCAAACTTTTAGTCATAAAATCAGCTATGTTATCATTAGTATTTGGGTCAGGACCAAATTTTTGACGTAATCGCACAATCGAAATCACAACGGAATGTGTCACACTGGAAAATAAATGTAGCACACACAATAGAATTTTATTTCGCGGCGATCTGAAATATAATTGTATTAAACACAGTAGTATCCTTTCCACGGTTAATAGACATCGCGTTTTGTTTAGAAGTAAAATAAATTAAAAAATGTATGCAACACTTTACATACATTGGCAACCCCAAATGTCACTTTTTTTTCGCGCGTTTAAGACATCGTAAGAAAATTTTTCTTTTTGCTATATTTTGAATACCAAGGCAAATACTGAGTGAATATATCAGTGTTTTTTGAATACCAAGGATGCCTAAAGAAAAGAAACTTATTAAACTCATTGTAAGTGCCTTAAAAGAAGACCGGCGACGCAAACGTCGCCGGCGCCGGCATCGTCGCCGTAGTCACACGAGCGAGCGATCCTCGACAACAAAAAGCAGAACTCCCAGTCCTGAATTCGACAGGTTCGATATTAATTTGGATTCTCGATCTGTCTCGCCCGTAGAACTAGAAGATCCAGGTGAGTTTTTACTGTTTTATACACAAGTAGGTATAGGTTAAACAACTGAAGACCCATGTTTTCGGCGAGGTAAATCAAATTCTTGGAATGAGCATGAAGGGCCATACGACAGCTTTACTTAACCCTGCTTGATTTATATACAAGTGTGTGACAAAAGCTTTTAACCTCTCCAGTGAACACGAGATGTTCTTAGCAATATTTCTATGTTGCTAACTGGGGAAAACGTGACAAGTACATTACGTATAAGCTAAGCATGCCTAGCTGCTACAAACCACCGAGTACGAGATACTCACAGTGGCTTTTATAAGCACGAAGTGGTTTTACTAAAACTATCGCCATCAAGTACGAGATACTTATGCTAACATGTTTCTGTGTTGCAATGGCTGATAACAAACGCTTCAGGCATAACTTTTCGCATTTTCAGACATAATAGAAACAGTGCCTTCTAACCCATACAAAGAAGCCTTAGGCATGGACTATGAAGAACCAAAGAAATACAGCGGCCAAATACACAATGACATTATAAATAAATTTGATCACATCCTCACTACTGGACTAGCAAAGGAGGAGCGAGAAACAATCACTAAAAAACATACAGTGCCAGACAACTGCACACTATTGGACGCTCCACAATTAAACCCGGAAGTGAAAGCTGTGCTCACAGAACCCTCTAAACTTAGGGACTAGAGTTGAAAACTTCCAGGAAAGTTTCCTTTTCTGAGGAAAGTTTCCTGAAAACTTCCAAAACTTCCGGAACTTTGGAAGTTTTCAAATTATGTTTTTCTATTTATGAAATCAACAAATTCGTTGCTTTGGGATTACTCAGAATCAGTAACGTCAAATGAAAATGATGCTTTAATTTAGTTCTATTTTTTATTATTTTTTTTATTATTTATGGTACCTATTGGAGCTAATTGATGAAATAAAGTTTTTATTCAATCGGCTTAAATCATACGAAGGCAACGGGCATAATATAAACACCGAGCGGTATGACGGAAGTTTTGGAAATATTCATTTTTAACATGTACCTTACCCCGCATCCCGTCCTGTGCTCGCTGTGTTCGAATATTTAAAATCTAGTTAAATGTAACATATTTTAAGCACAAAGTATCCCCAATTACTATTTTTATAAGTAAAAAATCATTTCTGAAAACTTCCAAAACTGCCGCAGTTTTGGAAGTTTTCGGGAATATTTCCGGTAAACTTCCGGAAAACTTCCAAAGTTTCCGAAACTTTCCGCAGTTTTCAACTCTATTAGGGACCAAGGGATTGAGCTGTCCCAAAAACAGGTTGGACTAGCAACTTCTATTGTAGGGAAAGCTATGACCGACCTCATAACTACTGACAATATAGACAAATATAAACTTTTGTCTGATCTGGCCGATGCTACAAAAATATTAACAGATGTTCATTACCACCAAACAAAAACAAGAACAAAACTGATTGCACCATTACTTGAAAATAATTTCAACCAAATAACATCTAAAACTAAAAGAGACACTCTATTATATGGGGAGAATCTTCCAGAACTCCTAAAAAATGCGAAACTAATGCAACAAGCTGCTGCTCAAATCAAAAAACCAACCCCCGCTACATCAGGAATAAGTAATAGGCCATCAACAAATAATCAACAACTTCCTCGGGGCAACGGAAACGACCCACCACCAAAACAAATGAAAATGAATGCTTGTGGTGGGCCACCCAGAACAATTCAATCCTCAGACCAACGACGCCCTCGCCCCAATCAGCATAATCACTGCTTCGACAGGACAACTAATCCACAAGACCGATAACGGAATGCACCAACCAAACGTTGGCAAATCAGGTACATGCTGGCAATTTATTTAACTATGTTAACTGCTAGAAACATATTACTGATGATCCTACAATCTTACAGTGGATTCAAGGGTACGAGATACCATTTGACACCACACCATTTCACCAACACCATTCAAAATGGAAGATATTAGAACTGCCATCAGACCGGCAGATAGAGACTACTACATGGGTTCAATTGACCATAAGGAGTCATATTTTTAGGTACCTATTTACCAAAACACAGAAAGTACTTAGCCTTAACAGATTCTAATGATAATTATAATATTATAATTTGCAATTATATTAATATAATATAATTGCAAAAGTTGGGAATGATGACAAAATTACAAGATTCCTTAGAGGTGTGTACAGACTTAGACCAGCGTTACCCCGATACTCTCAATCATAGAATCCTTCAAAAGTATTCAATCTCTTGTCTTCCTGGCCTGATAACAGAGAGCTTAGTTTAGGAAAACTTATTGGCTGGCCTCCTAGCCCTCACTTCAGCTCAGCGCATTCAAACACTATCCATTAATTAAGTTACCAAATATTGTTATAAATAATAACAAAATAATCATTGATATAACTGATCTTATCAAAACTTCTCTTGTAACAAAGACTCAACCCAAAAATCTATCTGCCTTTCTTTACACAAAATCCCAAAAATTTGCCCAGCCAAAACTTTAGTTGACTATATTTCAGTTACTGAAACTATTAGAAATAATGAACCACACCTTTGGTTAACTTTAAAAAAAACCACAACAGGGCTACAAGCCAAACCATTAGGAGGTGGATAAAAATATATTAACACCATAAGACATACAGCTACTTTCTTTGCTAAAAAAGCTGGCATCAATGTTGATACTATTAGAAAGGCAGCTGGATGGACGGAAAACTGGAAAACATTTGCTAATTATTATAATTTACCTTTATGTGAAGAATCATCCCAAGAAAATTTTGATTAATTAATAATATATAGATAATATAATAAAAATAACATAAAGTTAATAAGTTCTTACTTTAAATAATTATGTTTCTATGTGTACATTAATTATACATATTTGTTACTAATTAACGCTGTTAATGTTGATTAAGTAATTATTGTTTCAAATTACTACATTGAAGTAATTTTTTATTTTTGTAATAAAGCTTATAATCCCAAATTGTGGCTTAAGTTTAAATTAATTATTGCAGCCAACTCTGAACATCTACTGTGTTTAATACAATTATATTTCAGATCGCCGCGAAATAAAATTGGGAATCAAACGAGCTTACCTGCTAAGCGAAGTCTTGATTCTAATTTTATGAGCGGCGATCTGAAATATAATTACCCACCCGCCACTAACAGCCCCAAGGCTGCAATAATTAGTGAAAATTCACAATCAAATCTCCAGGAGAAAGTGATAGTGAATGTAAGTACGTAAAAGAGAGCTCTGTACTGGCTACAGAGCTCGTTCCTTATCTGCTATCTCTAAAAAAAGTGACATTTGGGGTTGCCAATGTATGTAAAGTGTTGCATACATTTTTTAATTTATTTTACTTCTAAACAAAACGCGATGTCTATTAACCGTGGAAAGGATACTACTGTGTTTAATACAATTATATTTCAGATCGCCGCTCATAAAATTAGAATCAAGACTTCGCTTAGCAGGTAAGCTCGTTTGATTCCCAATTATTAGGGTGAGTGTAAATAGTCGTAAGATTTTAGGTAGGTAATTGGAATAAATAAAAAAAACATTATATTTCAACTAATATTTAATAAGTAGTACAATCCAAATAAATTGAATTACAAAACCAAAACTTTCAAATAGAATCTTAAACAGTTTGGTAAAATACTAACAACCTTACAGGCCTGTATTATTTACTAACATCATAAGCAACATCTTTTATTCTTTGACTTTAAATCGACGATGTTAGTTCAATCAACGACGTTAATTCCATCGTCGATTTAAATAAATTTGAACTCTAAATCAACTGCAACAGAGTTCATATTTGAGAGCGTGAACGATTACGTTGATGGACTGGCCGAATGTTGACGAGACGACGAACGAACGAATGAACTTGTGTTGAATTCAACTATTAACCGACTACGTTCACGCGTCGTCGTCGTTTTGCCCGTCGATAGGAACGTTGTGGACTCTCACGTTAGCCGTCTACGAAATACACTAGTCGATTGAATGACAGTGAACCGTCCATGCGTTGATTGTACGTTAACGTTTAATTTAACTAGTCCATTCATTCAACGCTCATCGCTAGTTCAGGTCAGGAGAACGGGATGGCCAACGTAAGGTTCTTATCTCTCTGGCTGGTTGTTTATCCATGTTTGCACAATGCGTGTTTGATGTATAGGACAATTGTCCTGTATAAAAATAAATTCCGGGAGCTCTACTCTCGGATAAACTGTGCGCACAGTAGGCACTATTACATTTTCCAAAAGTTCGCGGTAAGTTGCGCCATTTGCTCGCCCTGGGACATGCACAAGTTCTCCGGGACCACCAGCACTCATCCATCCCCACATATTAGCGCATATCCTTCCAGATTCATTATTAGGAATCACGTTTCTAGTTTCGTATCGTGTATTCATCACACGTCACAAGTGTCGACGACCATGTTGGCTCGATCTAAAACATTTCTCATCTGAGAATATAGCGCTTGTGAAATCCATATCCCTGTAGTCTCTTGCGAATCTCACTCTCGCCACTTTTTGTTCCTCGGTGAGCACGATTTCTTTTGCCGGTTTTCGATGATGGATCCCTGCTCTATGTAAAGCACGACAAACTGTGCGCAATGACACGTCGTACTCTTCAGCGAACACTCTCGTCGGCGTGAACGCGTTCACTTGTTGATAGGTGTCAACCATACGTTGGACGTTGTCCTCTGTTATGAGATATGGACGTAGTGCCCGCGGTCTATCCTCTAAGACACCCTCTTCTTCATGGTGTCTGATCCACAGCCGGACAGTGTTTCTCTACAAGCAATGAATAATATCATAAGAAGTGGCTTCATTTAAAAAAATAAACTGACTTGTGTCAAAAAACCCGACCGCAAAATACAACTAAAAAGTTCTAAACAAATCAGTTTCAAGCAATCTGATGCAGTTCGTGGTATCAAATCTGTGATTGAGCCAAAACAACTTACATTGTAAGAACCGTCTCCTCGAACCTTTTAGGTATGTTTACACCCCACATAACTATGTCATGAAAAAAAGTATAAACAACCAACCAACCAACCATTTGAATGAATTGATTGCCAATTTATTATTCCTAATTAGATTAAAGCATATGAATTTCCTTCATTTTAATAATCACTTACAAATTACCGCCAAAAATCTGCAATTTTGTTTTACTTTTAAAACACCTATCTAAAAACACTTGAGTTTTGAGATGAATCTAACGATACCCTAACTGTCGCAATCTATCCAGCCATTTGGAACATACGAGGTAATAAAGAAATTTAGAAACAAACAAGACACGCGCTAAAAACATAACCCTTTCTTGGTAGTCGGGTAAAAACATTGTCTATTATTATTCACCGACAAAATACTTTTTATAGAGATACATAACAATGACAAGCATTTTTTTCTTTAAAACTAACAAAGAAATTGAAACAGATATTGCGTGTGCGAGCGAGAAAGTGTTCAGTTTCTCGTTTAATTATATTTATCAAATACTTTTATTCTTGTAAAACAAAGTATTCAATTACTTACACAACATAACATTTGCATTATAAAATTTGCACTTTCATCGTTTTATTTTTAAATAAGGGCATTTTGAAACAACAAAGTTTACCATAACAATAATAAAAAAATAATTTACTACTTACGCTCATATGCAGCTGCTCAGCGATTTGACTAATATTAAATCCTTGTCCATGCAAAATTATTATTTGATTACGTTCTTCGCGTATGAGATTTCTGGAAGACATTATCCACAAAAATGTTCCAGCACAGGTCGGAGTCCAATATTTTCGCACAGGTCAACGTTTAGGCAGTCAAGGGTCAAGTAAACAGAGCAATGGTCAATATTCAAAAGGTCCAGTAAGCGCGCCAAGGTCAAATATTTCGTCCGTAAAATTCACGAAATGAGTTCACGTGATGCGTCACTAAGCCGCGAAGTGCAGGTTGCAACTAATTGCATCTATCGCTTTCCTAATAGGCGAAAACTTTAATGGGCCGTGGCTTGGGGCCGCCGCAAGATTTAGGCGAAAAAATTTTAAAATGATCAGGCGGAAAAAGCCGTGATATTACTTGGTTACGATAATCAAAACGACTTTCAAACTCAACACCTCACGTCTGCGTCCCAAAGTCGGCGAACTGGATGAAATAACAATCCGTCAAGTAGAGCCAATGTGGATCCTCTAGAAGACACTATGAATTTCCACATAAACGGATTGTATTACCTGAAAGTTGAAAATATAAATAAAATTGAAAACGAATAGGTAGTAAATAAATTACCCTAAATACAAATCCTTATTTTATAGTATAGGTATCATGTCAAGATTACGAACCTGCATTTACTACACTTTGGAAACTAGATCCCTGATCTGAGACAAAACAATACGTTGAAGTCCAGTGTTGGGGATATTGAAATGATGACACCTTTTAATAACTTCAAAACTTTAATCACGTGTATCACAATACAAATTACAAAATAATTATAATACGGAGGCGACAATCAACGCGGGTTAATATATTTCCTATATAGACGTCTGGTGGGCACAAGTAGTGTGTAGCGCGATTCGTCTGAAGAGTTGATGGATGCTGCCGTCGCCAACATCCAGTTTCTGTTACAGCATTAACAACAATTTTCAGTTTAATACTATTTGTCTACTCTTCGCAGAAATAGAAGGCGATTATTTGTTGCCGTTTGTGAACTGCTCCAAGTAACATAAATATACTAGAGCATGATCCGAAAATTGGCTTCGTTTTTCACCTAAATGTACAAAACCATCAATTCTATCTTTATTGGGAGATTAAGTATGTAACTGCAGGTTCCAAAGTCATTTCGTGGAACATAATTGTGCATAATCTTCTTTGTTCATTCCAGTTTCTGACTGAATCATGAAAGACGGTGTTCATCATAGATATTACCTAGAAAATTGTAAAATTGATCAACATCTCTATAGAACCCGACAGAACGCGCACCTGATGTGTTTTCGGTTTTTCTTATGACAAGTTTCATTGCTAGATTGCAAGCTAATGGTTTGACTGAGCCGGCGTACTGACAGCCAACCAGCGGCACGTAGTGCAGAAAACCACTTCGCCACTACGCTACGTCCTTAGCTACTGAGCCAACCGTGCCTTCTTTAACATATGTGGAGGATCAATCAAATATGCAGTATACTTGCGTATCTTTGTGAGGATGTTAACTTGTCATCATATCAGGTGGCGGAAAATTGCAACCGAATATTTCATAAGTTTTAACTTTTGAAATAGTATCATCACATGTAAGAGATCGGACAGTAATATTAAGACTGTGTAAGATTCTTATTGCTGTAAAAATCAACTTTACCTGGATGCTAGAAGAAATTTAGTCTATAAGGAAATATCCTATTGTAAATTAAATTTTTCGCCTAAATGATAATCTTAAATATTTATAGATAATTTATAAATTTTACCATGGCACTAAACTACTAAGTTTAATTTTATTTTACCACACAACAATGAACAAATAACATTAAAACAAACACAAGTACATAACAATTCCTATTCTGTTTCTGATCTTAATAGCTTCATTTCTGAATCTAATTTTTCTGTTCTTATCATAATATCTTGCTACGTTGCGAGCTAGACGTCTATCGTTATCTGCTTTATTTTTACCTGAAATATGTGAGGAAGTTAAATAATAAAATAGGACCTATACACAAATTCTATTTGTATTTATATAATGTTCAACAGAGTTCAAGTAGTAACTTCTACCTTTCTTTATTGTTTTTAGTTCATCTGACATAGGCATGCCAAAGAAATGTTTAGAACTCTCTACAGTCTACAGTGAGGTGATTCATTTTATGACTTCCTTTTTCTATTTTCCGTTTTCTATTTTGCGTATCTAAAAATTTAAAATATACTTATTTACAAAACTTAAACAATATAACTTAAGTAGTATGCTTGGAGTTTCAACTGGAAATTCCACATCGTCTGGGATATTGGGTCTTGCATCATTAGACACAACATCTGTCATATTATCGGCATCCAGCACCACTAGACTACCACAACCAACACCATCACCACCAAATGGGACCACGAAACCAGTGCAAGTAGACCCCAATAGACTTGATACCTTTTCTAATATTTCATCCTTTGGAATGAGATCTGGTTTACCACCACCAGTCTAGTTTTACGGGCTGGCTTTTTTAGGTTATCCCATTTTAACTTTAATTGCTCCTTGGTCCCAGAAATGGAGCCAACCTTGGCATTGAATGCAGATGTCAAGAGCAGTCTACGTATCCTCTTTGATTTTGTTGGTTGTGGCATTCGTTTCCTTGCTGGTAAAGACTGGATTACTTTGAATTAGGTCAATTAACAACGTAACGTCGTCTTTGCTCATGATCTTAGATTTCTGTGAACCAAATAATTAACGAGTAGGAAGGTTACCGATAAACGGATCACTTTTTCCCACCATCTTGAAGCTTCGTAGACTACAAAGGGTCATTAAATAAAATCCCCATCCACGAAACTTTGATTTACGGACATGTAGTCCAACAAACTGCCATCAAAGTTTTTATTTGCGCTAGTATACGTCTTACTCTGTAACGCTACGCAATTCATCGCCCAGGACGAAGGGCGTCCTGGGCGATGAATTGCATAGCGTTGCGTCAGGCAACGCGTCGCGAAAAAGACCAAAATTTTACGTGCTGTTATAGTTCTGATTACGGTGTAAGGTAGGAGTGATTGGTTGGGGTGCAAGGAAAAAATCACATTTAAAAAAAAAAAAAATTATTAAACATTTATAATTACATTTTTGTTTTCTAGTCTAAGGCTGCTAATGGAAACCGATGTGGTTTATCTTTAGCAGCCGGGTAGTTACATTCTTATTTTAATCCAATCCTTAACCTAGTCCCTATTATTACATAAATAGTGCTTTTTAAGTATATGTTTATATTTCTCACTATTCATATACACATTTCAAATTTTTGGTCTGAGTTGGTTGACAATGTTCAATACAATAAGTGATGTGAAGATATTTTCTTTTAGCCTGGTTTTAAATGTGATTATATTGTTTAGGTTCCTAATCGGAATCATTCCGCAACCATTTCTTTATGATATTCTTTTGTGCTCTTTGACTCAAAAGCTGATAAACAATTGTTTACGAAACTTGCCCCGGCAAATCCAGCGCTTTACCCCTTGGCACCTTACCCATTGGCACTTTTGATGTCGAGGCTTGAGTATCATCTGTTCATGTTTGTGGCACCGTATGGTTGGCATATCCCATCAAGGAATATCATGTCATTCCAATAGTGAATTTTATTCATTTCTCTCAAAAATGTATATCTTTGCATTGTAATATCGATTCTTTCCATCATAACTTTACGTTTATCAGATTTTTTGTAATTGAAACCAATTCTTTTTTAGAATTGTGATGAGGGAGTACGAGCTGGTATAATACAAATTGGCATCTTTCGGGAATGTTAATAATTTACTAATAGTTGGGTATTCCTGACGTGTATAATAACCTCAGAAGCATAGAATCGGTAATCGAATAGTTATGATTTCTATAGTGCACTAACTTATTTTACTTCTTACAAAAGATAATGTCTTGCTTTTCCTTATTTTATGTTTTTTTTTATTGAATAAAAATCATGTCTGTATAAAAGAAAATCTATGAATAAACATAAAAATACTATTGTACTGTACTTGTGGAAGCTGATGTTTTCACTTTAATTTTCTTTACATCCCATGCGAGATTTCCACTTGACAGGCCATAGCGAACACTCTTATTTACAAATGCAATCGTCTTTTAATCAAAGATTTATAGGAATTCCTACAAAAATCATTAATTATCAAAACTGTAAGGTATTAGTTAGTTTATTACTCTGTGGTAGTCGGACAATTCTGTCTTTAAGACACTTCTGCGAACAATCGCTGTCGTATCGTTTCACTAGCTAATCCGCCCACTAGTTGACGCGCAAACCCTCGTTCAACCACTGACCAAATTCACATGTTCTTGACTTTTTTTCAATTCTGCGATGTAATCAGTTATTTTCTCCCCATTATTCTGCTCTCTATGGTGAAACTTGTAACGTTCCGCTAAAATACTGGGGCATGGTTGAAGATGCTTCTCCAAAATGGCGGTCGAATTTATAATTGTTTTAGTGGTTGGTTTATCCGGCTTGCAAAGATTCACCAAAAGTTTTCTAACCCGTTGCTCCCATCACCGTCACTAACGTCGGAACCTTCAACTCCGCACTGATTTTATTTACTATAAAATATTGTTCCAACCGTTCCACGTAAAACCGCCAATTGTCCATTTCCACATTAAACTCTGTAATCTTACCGATCGACATATTTTAATTGTTACTTACGTTTTTACACTACATAGACCTTTTTTATGTTTAATCCTATACTCGTCGCCACTGAGAAATATGTTACTAATTATAAAATAACCATATTAAATAAAACAACCTCCAGCATAAACGACGTATATTGCAGAAGTGTCATAAACACAGAATTGTCTGACTACCACAGAGTAATAAACTAACTAATACCTTACAAAAACCAAAGCAACAAACGCACCAGAGACACAAACACTATACGACAAAATTTAAGATGTCGTCGTCGTTCGACAACTGATCCTAATGGGCGGGTTATCTAATTTGGTAGCGTCAAAAAGCTACAAAGGCTACAGATTTGACAGATGGCCGTGTACGTTTTACAGGTACTGTGACGGTTTCTATGCTTTAGTTATTGTTCTGAGATAATAACTATAAATATGATTTCGGATCGCGTCTGCATCAAAGGAATCGATGACCGTTACGCTTGCTTTCCTTCCTTTTTTTAGGTGAGCGCAGGACATTTTCTTCAGAACCAGAAGGTCCGTACTTTTCCTTAATAATATTACTCACGGTTTTTTAACGATCCCGAGTGCTTCTGCTACACGATCTCGCACTTGTTGCAAGTGTTGCAACTTGCAATGGTAATAATGGCCCACCATTAAAATGATTCACGTTTTAAGTAATCATATAGTTTCCAAACCAAGTTGCGCGATTTACCGATAATACATCCAAAATATAATCATCTGCACACACTATTAAGAAACGTTTGGCAAGATTTCTGCATTTGTGCAAACTGTAACTACGCCGTTTAACTGTGTGTAATACCTTTCTAATAAGCCCAACAAAACCTATTTTCCTACGAGATCGTATCTAAAATTCTGATAAAGCTTAATTTTATGATTTAGTCAATAGTACTTTCAAATAAAGTTTTAACAAGCTCTATGTTATCACAAAACATTGCTTTTTTCCACTCTGATGGGCGAATTAAGTGGCTATTTAGAACGTCACATAGTAAATTTAACGTTCTACGAGTAGTAGTCTATGAATTCTTATAACATTAATTTTCTAAGGCAATAACGACAAAAATAAATTTATTTTCTTTTTTATATTTGTCTACATTTATCCTCATGCCTAAATATTGCCTTACAGGTCCTAAATCTTTTATTTTAAATTCTGTGCCCAAAACATGTTTTAAATTATCAGTTTCAACAGAATTATTAGAGAATATTAAAAAATCGTCAACATAAAGGGCAACTATAATTTTAATATCACCCTTTGTTTTTGTGAACAAACGTAAATCTTTAACTTTGTCATACCACGCAAGAGAAGTTTGTTTTAAGCCATAAATTGCTCGTTTTAATTTCAAAACCTTTCCCCCACTTTTGTTCACAAAACCATTAGGTACTGACATATAAATAGTCTCTTTTAAGATACCATTTAAAAAGGCTGTAGTTACATCTAAGTGATCAATACTCATATTCAACTTAACACTGAGAGCAAATAATAATCTAATTGTGGAATGTCTAACCACTGGAGAGAAAGTGTTTGTATAGTCAATTCCAGGTTTCTGCGAAAAACCTTTAGCCACAAGTCTAGCCCGGAACCGCACATTATTGTCCACATCAAACTATTAACTATCAACAATATACCATTATTATTATTATTTACTACTCAATTTTAAATTCATTCATAATATTCCGTAGAAAACCGGCGGATAGTCAGAACCGACGTTTTAATTATTTACCTTGCGTATTTTTGTTAAATCACAAGTAGTAAGTATAATTATTTGTTAATACGACATTCACTAACATCATCACTAATTTCATCTTTTGGTTTCCTGAATAACATTAAAAAAGAAATGCATGCTTACAAAAAAAACATTTATAGATTTTATACTATTACAGCAATTTAACTTATGCTTCGCTACTGTGCAGTAGTTTTGGTGCAGCCAGTGCCAATGCAATTCAGCTTAGCGGCTAATTCTTTCCACTGTTTATTAGTGTTTTGTTTTTCCAAGGGATCATTCGAGATGGCGCCCTTGGCAATTGGTCGGTTTGCCTCCATGTAATCAAGGAGGATCTCCCACTGTCTCTCTGAGGCCACTTTGATTGCTGGCTTTTTTCTGGAAATTGCAGATTGGAGTTTTGTTTCCGACACCGCATTCCTTGCTAGTTTCAGCATGTGTGGTGGATCCAGTAAGCACATTTTTTTTCTTTATTTTTGATTCATAATATGGTGATCTCATTCTCATCAAATTTGCACCCTAACTTTTCATAAGTAGCAATATTCGTGCCAGTTCCATCACGTGTAACATTATTTACAATTATATTTGTAGTGGTTTGTTAAGCAGATTACTGAAACCACTATCGTTACTTTATTAAGTTGATAAACTGTTAAATTAAAAACGCAATGCAAACATAAATAGTATATATATTTATTACAACGATGCTACTAGCACAATATATTAAGATGCAGCAAGCTTAGTGAAATAAGTGGAATGAAATGATACAGAACAAGCGCACAGCTTTTATAGTCACAAATAACTAATAATAATAACCGCTCGCACTTGACCGTTTATGCGCCGAAGTGGGAGTGGGCGGTACACACTCATTAGTGAAGAACAATAGATGCGCAGCGGCCATGTTCCTGAGGCGGCGTAGCTAGCGGTCCTTTCGCTCGGACCTCGCGCAACATTACACCATATGACGTAGGGTGGCGTGATTCCCTGCCCCGGTAACATCGTTGGACGGTAGCGGTAAGCGGTAGCGATTATGGTCGCTACAATATTTATCCCATTAAGCATTCTTACACCACATTTTACCAAACTGACATGTAGATTGTATGTCTGCTGACAGTTTATTAATAAAAAAGTAGCCAATAGGGCATTTAAATTTGTTTTAAAAACTTAATATCATGAACACAAAGACTTCAGTTGCCACTTCTTCAGTCAATGGTGGCAATTCTACCTAAATCCACATAGATCCAATGCTTGTCAATGTATCTGATCATAAGGAGATTGCATCAAACATCAATGCGTCATTCTTTGTCTTGGTCATCTTGGACAGAAGCTTTAAGATGAATCTTTATTATATACGATCACGATTTTTTGGAGAATAGTCAAATAAATGTGCCCTAATCATTTTCATTATTATTTTTATATTATAAGTGACACAAACGGAAATTAGATATCTATTTATGGTAATAAGGTAGAAAAAATGGTAATTACAAATAAAACAATAGTTTGATAAATCAGTAATTAATTGCAATAAAACAAACTTATAAATTAACTTCAAAATAGGTACATAACAACAAAACTATAAAATAATACAGAAACAAAACATAATTATACTGAAACTCTAAAATAATGTTTGATATTGTAGCTTGATATACACTTCAAAATAATAATTATGGCAAACTATAATTGCAACAGAGATCGCATTTTATTTTCTTATTTTAACACTTTCCATAAAATGCTCTCTGGCAATTATTTGAAATTTGTCATTTACGAAATTTACATCTTTACTTCAACACATAATTTTATTTACATTTTTACAATAATTGTAAAAAAAAAATCGAATCGCTAAATTGATTAAAATGTAATGAATTTATCTTTGTGATTTTCACACGAAAGTGTTTTTAAATCTACTAACATGCAGATTACTGTTTTTAGATTAACTTTTAAATTAAGTTTTTCCAAATTTTATTTTAATATGGCCATTGATACGTCTTGGAGATTGGAAATGATATTGACGATTGAGTCACTTGGACTGCAAAGCCAGCGACAACCCGCATATTTTGTATACTTTATGTATTCAATTTCTTCTTTATTCATCAAGGCGTTTTGGCAAGCTTTACAATTTTATTATTATGTTTGGTATTTTCACAAGTTATTGTTTTTAAATCTACTAAAATGTAGATTACTGTTTTTAGATTTACTTTTGAATTTGGTTCTTCCAAATTTTCTTTTAATATGGCCATTGATACATCTTGGAGTCACTTGGACTGCAAAGCCAGCGACAACCCGCATATTCCCTATACTTTATGTATTCAATTTCTTCTTTATTCATCAAGGCGTTTTGGCAAGTTCTACAATTTTTATGATTATGTTTGTGATTTTCACAACAAAGTGTTTTAAATTTACTAACATGCAGATTACTGTTTTTAGATTTACTTTTAAATTAGGTTTTTCCAAATTTTCTTTTAATATGGCCATTGATACATACGTCTTGGAGATTGGAAATTATATTGATGATTGAGTCACTTGGACTGCAAAGCCAGCGACTACCTGCGTATTTGCTATACTTTATGTATTCAATTTCTTCTTTATTCATCAAGGCGTTTTGGCAAGCTTTACAATTTTTATGATTATGTTTGGTATTTTCACAAGTAAGTGTTTTTAAATCTACTAAAATGCAGATTACTGTTTTTAGATTAACTTTTGAATTTGGTTCTTCCAAATTTTCTTTTAATATGGCCAATTGGCCATACATACATCTTGGAGTCACTTGAACTGCAAAGCACTGGCTCGGAGTTTCATGCAGAAATGGAATGTACCTAATTGCGTAGGTGCCCTCGATGGGAAACATATACGTATTTCATGTCCAATTAATAGCGGTTCTGAGTTTTTTAATTATAAGTCATATTTCAGTATTGTTTTGCTAGCTTTAATCGATGCCAATTATAACTTTTTATACGTGGACATTGGATGTCAGGGCAGAATATCTGATGGTGGAGTTCTACGCAATTCAACTTTATTTGATATGATACGAGATGGAACTTTAAGTCTGCCACAAGCGATTCCATTACAAGGGAGAAATACACCTGTACCTTTTTATTTCATCGGTGATGATGCTTTCCCCATCTCATAGAATATAATAAAACCATTTTCTGGATATCATGCAAAAGGATCACCTGAGAGGGTTTTTAATTATAGAATTAGTCGCGGGCGCATGGTTGTAGAAGACGCGTTTGGCATTTTATCTAATAAATTCAGAATTTTACATTCACGCATTGGCTTACAAAATGAGAAAGCAAAACTTGTCGTGATGGCTTGTGTGCATCTGCATAATTTTATGAAGAGAAATGAAAGAACTACTGATGGAGTTTTGAACGAAGAGCAACAAAATATTCCGCAGATCGCTCTAAATGTAGAACCAAGTGTAATTAGAAATGAGCTAAAATGTTATTTTCTATCGGAACAAGGTCAGCTTCCTTGGCAATATCAAATATAATGTTTTAAAGAAATAAAATATGATTATTCAAATAATTGTTTTATTTAGGAATCAGAAACATTTATCAATAATTTTAAGCTTTTATTAAAATAAAATAATTCAACTGAAAATATTTAAACATTGATTTTAATCTATAACACTATTTTCGGTTAAATTATTTTCCAAGACTTGTAACAGACTGTCACTTGTGTTGACATCTGGGCTATTTTGCATTTCATAGTCTGCTTGAACAGAGTAAGAGCGCGAAGTTGAGGGTGATGGTGACATTGCTGACGTTGTACTCGTAGGTTGGCCTGTGAAGTATCCTGGACGAACATTTTGATAACGAAGAGGCTGAGTAGTATTATTGGTATCAAAATTCATCGGACCCATTCTCATTTCTGCTTCATAGACAATATTCTGGATTTGATGTTGTACTGTACACATCGTGTAATGATCCATCTTCCTCAACTTGCTACTTATATAGTCTGCAAATATAGCAGCATCACCGCGTTGCCTTGCATTAGATGTAATCTCCCTCAGTAATTGCAAAGCTTCATCAACTTCAGGATCTCCCTCTATGTTTCGCTTTCGTGACCTCCTTGTCGAAGGTAGCGTAGTCTGGGGAGTGATATTAACTTGAGAAGACTGAAAATAAAAAGGAAATCTTATAAATAATTGCAAACAAGCTTTAACATTATGTTTTGAAATATCCAATCAGTATGTAAATATTTAATAAAAACCGGCCAAGTGCGAGTTGGACTCGCCCACGAAGGGTTCCGTACCATTATCTATGAAAAATGAACGTATCTATTACCTACAACTATACCCTTTGGGTACGGAACCCTAAAAACCAAGCTTATAAACATTACATGTATACAGTCACCATTAATGACGCCTATACCTACACTATTGATGAGCGCTTATTCACGAATACTTCGCTTTCGGTGAGCGTTTTGCCGACTGCATAAGGTTCAAATACGAGAGTATGCTCGTCCGCTCTCCGTGGTATTATATATTGTTACCGGGTTGTAGGTAGTAGGTATCTAATATTAATACGCGAGAAAAATCTTTGTACCCCTATTTACGAAAATATTACTTAATGAAATATGTATTTTAAATTAATTATGGTCGAATTTCGATCAATGGGCGACCAACTAGTCTACTTGATTATAAGAATTTGATGGGTACTTACAATAGGTGCGTGGCTGTTCAGAGTCGGTACCGGTGCATTCTTGTCACTAAGAAATGATAACGCCTTATAAGCAAACCATTTCGGCAATTGAACATCTTCCCGTCCAGATCCACTCCTTTTAGATTCTTCATATTTGCGTTTTTCTCGAGAATAATGGCTGGATAAATTCTTCAGTTTTCTCTCAATTTCTGATGATGCTATGTTGAACACAGAAGCAATATCCCTAATAGCATCATTTCTTTTGTTGCGATTCTTGAAATCCATATGCCTTGGGTTCCACAATGGTTTCATTTTCTTGATACTTTTCTATTAATAAAAGTACTGCACTATCATCCCAGTTAAATTCTGTCATTTCGTTATTTACTTCTATGAAATTATACGACAACACTACCACTCCGTATCGAAGCCGCAAGCAAACTGCCGCCGGCAACCAAAAGCCGCGCGTGCCGCGGCTGAGATGCGGCAAATGCCGGCGGCACGGCCCCATGCCGCCGGCCGTGCCGCCGGGCATGTGTGGATGCGCCATTAGCAATGAGGGGACAGTTCGAACTTTATTCACTCCTTAACGGTTTCATCTGTCCCCCTATTAATATATTAATTCTTATAACTAATGCCACACATACTGCAACATTACATTAAATTAAAGACTAGTGGTTTAGGTTTATAATCATCTGTATTTAAATAAGTTACAAATATTTATTTTGTTTTTCTATTAATCAGCCACAGTCCCATAAATCACAGTACGTATAGTAGATACAATTACAATCAGTCTTCTGATTTGACTTAATTCAACTTAATAACAATAAAAAATATACTAATAATAAGAATATTTTGTTTTGTTATTGATAGAATCAGTCACAGTCCGATAAATCACAGTAGGTATTGTACATATTACAATCAGTCTTCTGATTTGACTTCATATTAGGCTATATGAATGAAAACTTTTAATAGACTAATAATAAACTTAAAGTTGTAATAATCTCAATACATAAATAAACGAAAATCACTAGTATAACGAATTTTAAAACTTTTCCAAAGGTCGTAAGAATAATATATGTATAAATAAAATATCTATCGCAACTTCTCCAACAAATGACCAATAGTAATTTCACCACTTACAAACTGCATTTGACAATTATGTATATATTTGTCTTTCATAATATTTCTCTTTGTGCGACAATTTGACGTCGGAGGTAATTGGTTTTGGATCTGTTGTGATATGACTCTATAAAAAGCTGCATCCTTTTCTAGAATAACTAAAAGCATATTTAAGTTGGGATTTTTTTTTCCAATTGCATTATTTAATCCATGGTGCCAGCCATCCAGAAAGTTTGTAGTACGATGACGTTCATTAAAAACAAACCATATTTTTCTAAACTCAGCATCATGCGGTCTAATCCATTGTTTGATCATATACAAACGAAATTTCTTGCTCTGATCATCATCTGGACTTTCTGATGCGATGTATGACCATCCATTTAAAATTTCATTATCAGGTATCAATGGAAGTACGGCACTCAGTGCCACTTGTCTTTTCAAAAGTTTTGACTTAGCCCAAGAGCTGCTCCCTTCTTCCACACAGCTTTATTATAGTGAAAGAAACAACCTTTAACTGTGACTTCTGGAAAAACCTTTTTGATAGCGTTCATTGCTGCAATTTCATAGTCTGTTTTATAGGTTTTGGGTTTCCACTCTGGGATTTGTGACTTAATCATGTTAAATAAAATTTCGTTGCTCTTCTGATCCTTATGACTCATTAATGAGTAAACTACTGGCACAATATCGGTACTCATATT
Source organism: Allophyes oxyacanthae (assembly GCA_932294325.1). Classification (NCBI taxonomy): domain Eukaryota; kingdom Metazoa; phylum Arthropoda; class Insecta; order Lepidoptera; family Noctuidae; genus Allophyes; species Allophyes oxyacanthae. The sequence goes on along the minus strand of OW028632.1, from coordinate 8,195,134 downwards.
TTTACTGCCGAAGTCTGCATGTACAGTATAAATCTGTAGAAATGGTTTCGGGCAGCTTTTAAATGTTCCGTCACTTAAAAAGTCTTCTAAAGTACTTAAAAGGTTTCTCATGTACTCGGCACAAAAAAATATTATTCTATAACCTTCATGACTGTAGTCAGCTAATACAAAAGGTATAAATTTGGGAGGTATTATTACTTCGTCAAGATCATTAAAACATATTTTTTTCATTTGTATTGCTTCATTCCGGGTTTTATATAAGGTACTCTTAATATTTTTAAAGGGTGGTATTTTTGTTATTAAATTCAGACCTGCATCTTTCATAGAAGCTAAGGCTTCTTTGTAAATTCTTGGTACACTTTTACATGCTTGAGATGCGGAAATATCTTGTTTGACTTTATGTAATTTTTGATCCATAATATTTTTGGCGAAATCAGGAGCATGTGAGTGTGGAGTTTCCTTAACAACAGCATTGTGCTGTAACAAAATATAAGGTTTTACTCCATAAGTCATATTTTTGCAACAAAAATGGTTAGCGCATGACTCAAGAAAAAGCCCTACGAAATACTTAACGTAACATGAAATATTTTCTTTTAATAGATAAAAGACATCAATGTAAAGAATGCCCCGTTGATTTTTTATTATTTTTTATTATGACGTTGCCCCACAAGTTTGTTTCTTTTCCACAGCTGAAAGGGTCCGTAGACTCGAGTATTTGATATAAATATCAACTTGATACCTTACGCGTTTCTGAGAAAAAAGGTCTCGACAGACAGACATACGGACAACAAAGTGATCTTATAAGGGTTCCGTTTTTCCTTTTGAGGTACGGAATCTTAAAAACGACATATTTTTTTAATTATAATTATTGTACATAATATTTTCTACAATAAAGCTTCATGAATCACTAAACAGGTACACTACTTTTCTTACCAGAATGTTTACCAATCCACGACAATGTTGCCTTCTTTGGTTACACTCGTAGACAGTTACTCCATTTTTTAAACTCTTCTTTTTATAATATTGATGACCGGCGTGTAAAAGCACCTGGCCACCACCTTTTTTTATAAAAGACCATTGGTTGTCTACTGTAGCAGAAGTACCACGTATGTTTTTGAATTCCGACATGTTATTGTAATCTGAAAAATAAATATTGGTGCTCAATAACTTTTGTTCTAGGTATGTTTTCTAAAAATTTGCATCAAAACTTGCTAACAATTTCCAAAAGTCGTATTGTGTGTAGTGTACATTCTATATGAACTTACCTCTGTCTGTAATTTCCTCTCAGTTTAATGATACTGTGCAATAGTTCGCTTGAAAACTACATACTTAGTGTTGCGGAATATTAGATGATATTTTAAATAAAAATCTCCAAACAGTTTTAAAAGCTTGTATTCAGCCAAATTACAAGAGAAGACCCAGAAAAAACAAATGCTAAAAAAAAACTTTAAAAATAGAATCAAAAATATAAACAAACTGAATGACTTATTTTTCATCGTCACATTAACTGCCAGTACCTACTAAAGCTAGACAGACTTTTTACTAATTTTAACACTTAGTAATATAAACACTTCACTCAAATTAATTATTACGAACATTTTAACACTGACGTCACACCTTCAAAAATTGTAAATTTGCACTAGTTCTCTTATGCCCGGTTCCTATAGTTTACGAATCGTTATTGTACATCAGTAACCAATCGTTTTTGGGTCACGAGTAAGGATCCGTTATAGACGTTCCTACAAGTTTTTTCGGCCTCTACCTGCGGCGAACAGATGTTGGTTAGCCGCCGACCCAAGCCCTCCGACGATAACTGACCGGCATTCAAGCGTTTCGTTGTAACAAACAAGCTTTTGTGAATTGAAATTGAAATGAATGAAAATTGTGCTTATTTTAAGTATTCACGATAATTTGATTTGTAAAATATATATATTTTTAATAATTTGATCTGATTTTGCTAAACAAATAATATGATATGATTTAAAAAATGATGTTAGCTCTACTTTATCTATGTGTTAGCAATTACTGCCGAAGTGAACAAAACGCAACTATGGCGTCTCACTTACGCACAGAAAAAATATGAATGACAACCGCAGACGAAACCGAGTAACCACATACAACACGTAATTTTGTAAACAATCTTTCCCAAAGAATATAATTATATTAAAGTATCCTAATTCCACTAGTAAATAAAGTGTAAAGTTACGGAGGATATTTTAAAGTTATTGTTATATTAAAATATCAGTGAAAAGAGTCCAGAATGGATATTACACCGGTAAGTAATTGTGTCATTAAAATTTTATGTGAATAATTTTGTATTTAGTGAATGCACATCAATAATCGTTAATTATTTGGTTTACAGAAATCTAAGATCATGAGCAAAGACGAGGTTGCGATGTTAATTGACTTAATTCAGAGTCATCCAGTCTTGACAAGCAAGGAAACTAACGCCACAACTAACAAGATCAAAGAGGATACGTGGACTGCTCTGGCATTTGCATTCAATGCCAAGAGTGGCTCCATTCCTAGGACCAAGGAGCAATTAAAGTTAAAATGGGATAACCTCAAAAAGGCAGCCCGTAAAAGAGCCCAACAAGTACGAATGAATCATCTGAAGGTAACTTGCATTAGATATGTTTTTAAAGGTTTGTATTCAAGTAGGATGTACCTATTTTAATATTTTTTTCACTTTCTAGACAGGTGGTGGTAAACCAGATTACATTCCAACGGATGAATTATTAGAAAAAGTTTCGAACCTATTGGGGTCTACTTGCTCTGGCTTCGTGGTCCCATTTGGCGGTGATGGTGTTGGTTGTGGTAGTGTAGTGGTGCTGGATGCCGATAATGTAACAGATATCGGAGAAAGTTCCAGTTTGTATGAAGATGTTGTATCTAACGATGCAAGACCCAATATCCCAGACGATGTGGAAGTTTTAGGTGAAACTCCAAGCAGGGGTATGTATAATATCAAATTAATTATTACGAACATTTTAACACTGACGTCACACCTTCAAAAATTGTAAATTTGCACTAGTTCTCTTATGCCCGGTTCCTATAGTTTACGAATCGTTATTGTACATCAGTAACCAATCGTTTTTGGGTCACGAGTAAGGATCCGTTATAGACGTTCCTACAAGTTTTTTCGGCCTCTACCTGCGGCGAACAGATGTTGGTTAGCCGCCGACCCAAGCCCTCCGACGATAACTGACCGGCATTCAAGCGTTTCGTTGTAACAAACAAGCTTTTGTGAATTGAAATTGAAATGAATGAAAATTGTGCTTATTTTAAGTATTCACGATAATTTGATTTGTAAAATATATATATTTTTAATAATTTGATCTGATTTTGCTAAACAAATAATATGATATGATTTAAAAAATGATGTTAGCTCTACTTTATCTATGTGTTAGCAATTACTGCCGAAGTGAACAAAACGCAACTATGGCGTCTCACTTACGCACAGAAAAAATATGAATGACAACCGCAGACGAAACCGAGTAACCACATACAACACGTAATTTTGTAAACAATCTTTCCCAAAGAATATAATTATATTAAAGTATCCTAATTCCACTAGTAAATAAAGTGTAAAGTTACGGAGGATATTTTAAAGTTATTGTTATATTAAAATATCAGTGAAAAGAGTCCAGAATGGATATTACACCGGTAAGTAATTGTGTCATTAAAATTTTATGTGAATAATTTTGTATTTAGTGAATGCACATCAATAATCGTTAATTATTTGGTTTACAGAAATCTAAGATCATGAGCAAAGACGAGGTTGCGATGTTAATTGACTTAATTCAGAGTCATCCAGTCTTGACAAGCAAGGAAACTAACGCCACAACTAACAAGATCAAAGAGGATACGTGGACTGCTCTGGCATTTGCATTCAATGCCAAGAGTGGCTCCATTCCTAGGACCAACAAAACCCGCATATTTCCTATACTTTATGTATTCAATTTCTTCTTTATTCATCAAGGCGTTTTGGCAAGTTTCACAATTTTTATAATAATTTTCGTTTTACGCACGAAGTAGCCACTTAAATATTGTAAAGAAGCCAATATTTTTGGATCTCTTTTTTATTTTCTATTGGCTTAAATTCAATGAAACGCCGACAGAGGGGTCTTCGTCGACTTTGAAGCCCTCGTGAGCGACAACATTTTCGCAATTTCCACCAGGGACGTGGACACCGGTAAGGCTATTTACAAGCAAAGTAGTATATCGTCGTTGCGACTTTAAGACCTCTTATGTGTAAAAATCAATTTTATGAGAAAATCGATAAAAACAGTCTACTGAAAAAAATATAATGAAACCAACTATAACAAAAAATATAGGTATCAGCCACAAGAATTTCGTGCTTTTTACTTTGCCACTGTTAGTTGAAATGAAAAGTAGTATCATAGCAAAAAAATAAAAACAATTTCAGTTGACGCATAAGACGTTTTGGTTGCGCTTTATGTATTTATTTATTTATTTTTTATTTATTGATAAGTTACAAGTTACAATTTTTTACAAGTAAAATTTTTTGTTTTCTAACTTAAGGCCACGATTACAAAACGCAATACTCTCTATCTCAGTATCACATCAGAGCTTTTGAACTAAAATGCCTATAATAATTAAAATAAAAAAAACTATTAATTTAATTGAAAAAAATATATATTTCTCAGAATACACTAGTTAGGATATAATCAAGATAACAGTTGAATCACAAGTTAGAATAAAAAAAAGTCACAAATCAAAGTATCATTATTTTCTGAGGTAACTATTATTATTATGCATTAAGTACCCGGATTATATTGTAATGCATTGTAAAACGGATGGTAATCCTGATCTATTACCATTTTCAGTTCCTGTAAATGTTTAAACTTGCTCTCAGTATTTTTTAGTGGAGTTCTATACAATCGTTTTGGAGATACTAGACCGTTTCTTTGGTTATTTCTTCGCTGTGGAAGTACGGACCACTAATCGACATGTCTTAAACTATAGAATATGGATCCATCGGATAAATATTTAAGCAAGATTACTTAGATAAGAAAATAAATAAATCTAGTCTCCATTCAGATCTAGAAATCCCGCTACTCACATGTGCATATTAATCAACTATTAGACTGTAGCTAGGCGTCATGCGTCATATCTAGGACAAAAAAAATTTAACAATGGGTACCTATTGAAATTACAGTGGTAATCTAGTAAACCGCATTGCACCTTTACATGACACTTAATTTAGATACAAAGAATACAAAGTGCTTAAGGTAATTAGAAATTAGAATACTAAATGATGAAGAATAGTAAATTATGTACAATTACAAAATAAAATAAATAAATCAAATCTCCATTCTGAAATCTAGAAATCCCGCTACTCATATGTGCAAATTCCCCCCCTCCCCTCCATGAGTCGTTTTTCTCACTGATGAGGGTCGTGACCTCTATGTATGATCGCCTTCTTCTGGACTATACTCCGCCATTTTGCATGTGCCATGCCATGTGCAAATTAACAACTATTAAACTTTGTAGGCGTCATGCATCTTATCTAGGACCCAGCACAAATATTAAAAAAATAAAATAAAGCAATGGGTACCTATTGAAATTGCAGTCTTGGTAATCCAGTAAACTGCATTGCACCTTACATGACACTTAACTTAAATATAAAGAATACAAGGTGCATAAATTAATTAAACATTTACACAAGTTTTGTACTTAAAATATCAAATTAATTACATTTTTGTTAAGGAAGAATAGTACTAAGTACTTAAAACTATTTTATAACTAATGAAGACGACCTCGATTCCTCCACAGCCTGTCGACTAATGCAGCTCTTCCCTCGTCGATTGGTCCACGTTCCATGTCTCTTGGAGGCTGACGTTGGCCACCCAAGTTGGTAGCTTCCACATCAATGGCAATGCGGTGATCATTTATAAGATTGTGTAGAACTACACAAGCATTATTCATTTTTGCAGCTTTTATAGGCTCATAATGCATGACCCTGTGTGACAAGAGGCAGCGAAAGCGCGTTTTTAGAACTCCAAAGCAGCGTTCCACCACATTCCGAGTACTAGTATGTCGGCTAGTATAGTATTCTTCTGGTGAGTTATGGGGTGCATTCAGGATTGGTGTCATCATCCATGAACGCTGTGCATATCCAGAATCACCTGCAATTTCATATTACTTAATAATGTTTATATGAAAAAAAAACACTCTTTATTGTAATTAATTATACTAATGGTCGCCCAATAATCGAAATTCGATCGTAATTAGCTTTCTGCACTCCTTCTCAATATAAATTTTCACTATGACAAATCTCAAAGGTGTACAAAGTTATCATAATCATATTGCATAATCTCACTGCTGGACTTGTTACACTGTTGAGTAAGAACTAACAATAATTGCATAATTAAAAACATTATTTACCCAAAAACCAGAAGATCTGTCCTTTATCGTGTAGATGCTGCATGTGCCTCTTTCAAGGACTGGAGTTCCAGGTAAACTTAAGTCATTGATATTACATTTCGTTCTGCCCGAGATACTGGAAAATGAATATATTTTCACAAAATATGTTCAGAATTCAAGGCTTCCGTGACTTCCATTAGACACTCAGACATTTTTGTCTGTGAAATATTCAGGGAGTTGTTTTCCCTACATCGCTGCCATACAACTGCAATGCTGCCAAAATCTGTAAAAAGACATAAATGTCAGCATTTGCAAATTCTATGTGGGTGCTCCGGGTGCTCCATTAAACATTTACAGAAATGTGCAGCACTGGCCACCTTATTTGACTTGGGATTTTGGAGTTATTTTAAGAAGTAGTTTATTATTTATCCCACAGTCATATCAACACATAACACTTTCATTGACAATTATATTTAAAATGTCATAATCACTTTGATTCAATTGATACATACCTTGATTTCTCGACGCACTGCAGTGATTCTTTGGGTAGTTACCAAGAGTGGGATCAAGTCCTCGCAAAGCGTCGTGAAATTGGCCTATAAACAAAAGACAGTTTAACTTCACACAACGTCTATAAATAGGTTAAAATCAAAAGTTGTAAAACTTTTGGAGAACCTTTGAAAGGTGAAAATTTTCCGAAAACGATATCTCCGGCAGTAGCATGGGCCTGCATACATCTCTCTGGATCCTCCGCTCAATTCTTTCCCTCGTTTTCAGGCGTTCTTCCTCCGCCGCAGCCAGAAGGAACGCTCCCGCCATCCCGGACTCAAAATTCTAAAAACAGACAAAAAACACGAAGGCAAGGAATTACAGTGAATATTTACAAGTAAACTAAACAAAAGAAACTTAAAAAAGCAATATTTTGTCGGGGAAAACCAAAAATAAGACAAATTTAGCCGATGTCCAGAACTCTTTCGCTACCGACTTCATTTGACGTTTCAGACTGGGGTGAAATCCATTTTTTTTTTTCTTACAAGGTACCGTCTAATATCAAATATATAGGGAAATCGTTCACTTTGGCATTCAATTATGGGCTTGATTCAAAATATGAATATCGAATAGTTACAAGGTACGACGAAGTCCATATATGGCCTTCAAACGTCAAAAAATCAAATAATTGATATTCACCAAAGTTACGCGGTAGAACCGCAGATGCTAGTTCTACGAGTATGTGTATGGCCTTTACAAGAAAACAAACGAATAACACAATATAGACTTTAGTTATTACTGGATTGCGAAAACGAGTTTGCTTAACACTGAAGGATCCACCATAATCGATGCCAACTATCTGAAATGGTCTTGTCATATTTACCCTATCCAAAGGTAAAGACCCCATTAATTGAGTAGCATTTTTAGCCTTTAATGCATTGATATAAAACAGATTTAATTTCACGTGAAGCGTTAAGAATAATCGATGCCAACTATCTGAAATGGTCTTGTCATATTTACCCTATCCAAAGGTAAAGACCCCATTAATTGAGTAGCATTTTTAGCCTTTAATGCATTGATATAAAACAGATTTAATTTCACGTGAAGCGTTAAGAATCTAGTATATTTACTCAAACTACTAAGTATCAAACTTTGACCTGCATGTTTTAACTATGTATATATGTTGCCTCCATATAATCCCCTTAATAACATTAGATTTTTTAGCTAAGATTATAAGGTGCAATCAAGAAAATATGAACAGATGCTTGTGTTGAAATTGTAATTGGTTACCCCACAGAATGTTTAGTCGTAAATACAATAACTTCCTTTTGGAAACCCTACTTCCAGAAGATAGGAATAGGAGAGGAAGAAAGATGGCAATAACAGTTATGACAGAGTATTTCCTCATGATACTACAGATAATCTTTCAGCTTATATATTAGCCTTATATATTTACAATGGAACCCCACCGCATGGATATGGGAGTCAAGCCCCTAAAGTTGCAGAAACTGTAACACGATCTCTTGATTACAACAGGAAGAAGGAGGATGGGAGAACCATAAATATAGGAGTAATTAACGTAGAAAGACTACAGTCATTTCCCTCATCTAGAGGTACACCCAAAGACATAACGCGTGCAAGTGCGGGACTGTTGTAGTAATTGTCCATCCACACTGTGTGCCCCTTATTCTCGAGCCCCTTTAGGAGCTATAAAACTAGGGTCACAATTACACCAGATACTGGCGGCACCTCGTCAGTCATCTCTTCCTCTCTCCCAGCATGCACTTTAAACCTCCACAAATACCCCGTTTGGGCCTCGCATACTTCGTACGTCTTTATGCCAACCGACGCGGCTTTATTCTTTATAAACTGCTTTATATCCAGCCATCCCTTCCACTGAGTGAGGGATTCATCGATCGCAATATTGCGACCTAGTCGGTAGAGCGACTGGAATTTGGAATTAAGATGGGTCACTACGGGGGTCATTTTAAAAAGTCTGCCTTGAGGTCTTGTCATTGTCCGTGTGTCAGTCCTATTGTCAGCAAAATGAAGACAACGTGAAAGTAAACTAAAACGGTTTTTGCTCATATAGCGCCCAAAGCACGGCGTAATGAGGATTTCGTCACTTGACCAGTACTCCTTTAGGCTGCCTTTGACCACTATACCGGTGGTCATAAGCAGCCCAAAGAAGACGTATAGTTCATTGACGTTGGTGTCTTGCCAATGAACTATACGGCTCCGTGGGCCAAGTGACCCAGCCCTCATCTGCCTGTCCGTTAAGTCCTGAGCATACCTATTCGTTTCGGTGACAATGTACTCCATGAATTCTCGATCCCATATGGCAATAAATGCATCATATGGGATGAGGAATGGAGAAGTGGGACCACAATTAATGTCGGAGAAATCTTCTCTCCTCTCAGCTTAAGGAACTGGAGGATTTGGGAAGCTTTCCCACTCAAATTGGTAAATACTTAAGGGATTATGCACTACACCTGGTTCCTGATCCTGATCCTCCGCGTTTCCGGCAGCGTCTTCGGCAGCGAGCGGTGGAGGGGACGACACGATGCGCATCGCCGGTTCCAGTGCTTCGTCCTCAAAGGAGTCCATGAAAAAGACCCTTTGGGCCCTTGGGAAAAGCACCGGCAACGGCGTGGCACCTTCGTCGTCTTCCCCGGACTCCGAGTCGAAGTCGCTGCCTAGAAGAAGCAAGAAGAAAGAATTTGTTAAACTACGAGGTGCATTCAATAAGTACCTAGCCTCATCGCCAGAGGGCGCTGTAGTTTCAAAAGAGTTTTACCACAGTGTAGCACATTCTTTTTAAATTCTTTTTTCAAATTTTCATTCCAATCCCTTCATTTGTTTTAATTTGACAACTTATGGAAGCCAACGTGTCGATCGGTTTTACAAAAATGGAAAAAGAGCAATATCGTTCGGTGATTCGATTCCTATTTTTGGAAGGGAAAACGCGCATCGAAATCAAAGAGCGCTTGGATGCTGTGTACGGTGACTCTTCTCCATCGATGGCCACCGTCAAGAATTGGTTCAACGAGTTTGCACGTGGCCGTACGTCGGTTTTTGATGAACCACGTCCAGGTGCACCGAAAACAGCTGCTACGGAGGAAAACATTAAAAAAATCCATGATCTCGTATTGGCAGATCGCCGATTGAAGGTTCGGGAGCTAGCTGAGACTGTAGGCATTTCAGAAGGAACAGTGCATCATATTCTTCACGAGGAACTCGGCATGAGAAAGCTGTCGGCGCGATGGGTGCCGCGTTTACTCACACCAGAAAACAAGCGCAACCGTGAGACCACATCGAAGGGTGTTTGGCGCTGTTTAAGCGGAATCCAGCGGAGTTTTTGCGTCGTTTTGTGACCGTCGATGAAACCTGGATCCACTGGTACACACCAGAGACCAAGGAGCAATCAAAACAATGGATCCAGACCGGGGAACGTGCTCCAAAGAAGGCGAAAACTGTAAAATCGGCCGGAAAAGTTATGGCCACCGTTTTCTGGGATTCACAAGGTGTGATCTACATCGATTACCTCGAGAAGGGTAAAACAATTACAGGGCTTTACTATGCCGATTTATTGGGCCGATTCGACGCCGAATTAAAGAAAAAACGACCCCATCTGGCGAAGAAAAAAGTGCTGTTTCACCACGACAACGCACCGGTTCACACGTCTGCCGTTGCCATGGCCAAATTGGTCGAATTACGCTACGAATTGCTGCCCCATCCACCGTATTCTCCAGATTTGGCCCCTTGTGACTTCTTTCTGTTTCCTAATCTGAAAAAATCACTCGCCGGGAATAGATATGGATCGAATGAGGAGGTCATCGGCGCCACGGAGGCCTATTTTGCAGAGTTTGACAAAAACTATTTTTCGGACGGATTAAAAAAGTTGGAGCATCGCTGGGCTAAGTGTATCGAACTAAAAGGAGACTATGTTGAAAAATAAATTCCCACTTTTCCAAAATTTTCGTTTACTTTTTGTAGGCTAAGTATTTATTGAATGACCCTCGTATGTACAACAACAACAAAATCACCAGTCGGTGTAGGCTAGAATACTAGAATAATTTACCGAAATTGATGGCGACGTCTATTTCGTCATCCCGCAGCGGCCGCTGGCAGCGGAGAGCAGCACTCCCCGGGTTCGGGGTACTCCGCGAACTCCGAGGAGTACTAGTACCGCTGCACGTCTCGTACGCTGCGGGAGACGGAACTGGCGGCGTTGACGCCGGCGATGGGCGCCGCGGCGTTGACGCCGGCGATGGACGCCGCGGCGTCAATGGTCGACCGCTGTTCGAAAACAAAACATCACAACATGTTAAGATGTTCAAAAATAAAAAAATAAAGTAAAAAATTAAAAAAAATTGAATTACTTACTATAATATACGTTCAGCTGCGTTCATCATCGGCAGTGGCTCCCAGTCCAACTCCGGCTCCCTCGAGGGCCTGGGCTCCGGCTCCCTCGAGGTCGAGGGCTCCGGCTCCCACGAGGTCGAGGGCTCCGGCGCCCACGAGGTATATTATTCAGACTCGCTGGTTAATTTTGACAATTTTACATATTCTTCGGCCATTTTACGTATTTCTCCTTGTAACAATTTCGGACTTTTAGTTAATCATTCTCCACTCATCATTAGGAAGACCAATAAGAACTTATTAACTGCCTCCTGGGCCCATAACCTCTTGAAAATACGTGCAAAGCTCTACTCACATGGGAATCCTTTGATTACAATAGAAACTCGTTTTCACTTTTAATACTGATCTTTAATATATTCACACATATTGCTTGTATAAACTGCTTACAAAATAAAACTGTTACAAAACATCTCACAATAATTTTCTTAATAAATCCACATTTTAGCACCGGTTTCTCTGATCATTTTCTAAAGACTGTCTATCCTTTTTTTTATCTAACAAAACACACTTCAAATATTCAAACGAATCTAGAACACATCATAAAGTTACACCATAGAGTTTTAACCAACCAGTGACAAAGCACATAAAATTCTATAATGCCATTTGTACAACATTAGGAATTACATATTCTTTTAATTTGTCAATCATGTCTTCTTTTCTGCCTTCACAATCATTTTCCGCATTTGCATCACCATCTAGAGCTCTTTTCTTTCTTCTTGTAGTACGAGGAGCAACTTTATCTAATGTTTGAAATACATCAAATTCGGAATACGTGCCATCGTGTGTGTAACGGAATTTACCTATGTGAAGTTGGCAACCAAGTGTACAATAATTAATTTTAATTACTTCCATTCGATTGTACCCGGTTTGTACCGGATTGTACCGCTCTTTAAATCGTTTGTACCATAAGGGGGTAAAAGATATAGGGGTGCAAAAATTTTGCTTTACGTCCATATTAAAAACAGAAATCGAACCCATTCTAAGCCAAGCAAAATAAACCAACCTATACCTATCCTACCTCTAATGCTTGGCACGGAATAGAGAGATTCTGCCGACGGCTAACCACCAGTAATAATTAAATAATAATAATAAGTAAATTAGTCTCATGGCTGTTAAAGTATGACTTATTTATTTGGAAAAATTAATTAGAGCAAGGATTTAAAACATTTCGTCACCAATAAACAATTTCCAAATACTTTAATGTGAATACAGTAAGATATTAAACATCATTACGTTTTTCACTTTATATACAGTGGTGGTCATATAATTAGAAACACAGAGTCACTTGGTAGTGCGAATTACTTTTTATGTTATTATTGCAATTAATTGGAGGTAAAAGATTAATTTTTTGGCATGATATTAAAATATTGCTTTATAAGTTACTTACGTCTCTCCACTTTATCCCCAACTTGGTTGTCCCCACACCAACAACGTTTAGCTGGGCCGCCAACGCATCCCATCGAGACTTGACACGTTGTCTATCGTGTTGTCCGGCATTGACCACACGACCAACCGCCAAGTCCCGGTTCTCCTCCATGAAGGCGAACAGCATATCCATCTGTTGGGTGAAGACCACTCTGTGCGCTTGCTGAAATATAAATGATATTAGTCGAAACGTACAGTACGTGTATCACATTAAAATGTACACTAGTAACTCTAGTTTAAAAACGATCAATTCAATTCTGGTAAATAATAAAAAAAAAAAAAATGGAACAAAATTATCAATATCCTAAGTACTGGCAGTCGGACAACTAATTAGAAACACAAGAAATCAACACTTAAAACTTATACAAAACTCCAATAATTTGGATAAATCGTGAAATGGATACTATCGAATACCTTATTCATAACCGATTAGTAGTTGGTTGGGTAGCCTCTGTTGTCGATTACAGCTTTACAACGACGTGGCATTGATTATATAAATTTTTCACTCATTCCCAATGGAATACCTCTCCAAACTTCAACAATTATACATTATGGGTAAACTAAACTCCTCCAAACACTATTCCTCCAAAACTACTGAACTAAGTTTAAATCTACCATTACTTACTCGAACATAAAAAGAGAACTATCTCTCTTTCTAAACTGAAGTTTAAATCTACCATTACTAGAACATAAATTATAACCTAACCATCAAAGACCCCCGACTCCAACTAGAAAAAGAGCTGTGACTTTTGAACGGCTGAACAGATTTTCATGAAACATTGCTAAGATGGTACCACGATTCCGCAGAGAGATACACAGAACACTACAAACTTATAACACCCTTATTTTTTGTCAGGGGTTAAAAAAGATAAATTATGTATAACTACTTTTTTTACTACAAAAATATTAATTATTATTCATTACAGTTACACACAATTTTCAACAGTTACACAACATAAAATAAATATGGTGGCATTCAAAGTCACCGGTGCCAATACATTTTCTATTGTCTTTACCCAAATAGATATTGATTGCTACATAGTATTAATGATGAATTATGACAGATAGACCAACATCAAATGGAGGCCTCACTGAGGGGAGGCCAAACACCGCTTGCTTCCCCAGGATCCCCAGGATTCGTTCGTCCATGGCAGTCCATGGACCCACCATTGGCGGACCACCACCAGTACCCTGCGCATGCTGGCTTCGATTCTGAGCCCGTTTCCGCACCGCGTACTTCCGCTCGTTCCAGTAATAGCAAGATTAAAAGAAAACAACCACGCATATTGGGCTAAAGTCATGGCAGAGAATCATGATAAAATATTGTGAAAACATCCAAAGCACATCACATACAGTACAAATGGCATGATATTAAGATATTGCGTTATAAGTTACTTACGTCTCTCCACTTTATGCCCAACTTGGTTGTCCCCTCACCAACACGTTTAGCTGGGCCGCCAACGCATCCCACCGAGACTTGACACGTTGTCTATCGTGTGGTCCGGCATTGACGACACGACCAACCGCCAAGTCCCGGTTCTCCTACATGAAGGCGAACAGCATATCCATCTGTTGGATGGAGACCACTCTGTGCGCCGGCATGCTGAAATATAAATAATAAATAAATATATAAATTATATTAGTCGAAACGTACAGTACGTGTATGTAGGCGAAAATACTTCCGTCCTAAATTCCGCTTTTTGTAGTCTATCCTTCAGAGACGTAAAAAATTAACAGTTTTCTCTTACAACGTTTTCGCTAGCATCAACCTTTCTACGGTAAAGGTGACCTACAAATGTGAGGGCGGGGGCGAGCGAAACGACCTCAGGAGTTCAGAGTATCCCGACTAGAGCCCTTTAGGTTCGAAGTATATGGCATCGCGGAGGACTCGTGCCACCTTGCACATCCTTTGCTGCATCATGTTCCACTGTTAACTAAATCATGTTACGATTGCCCCGTAACTATATCTCACTAATTTGCAATGGTCGAACATTAATTACGAGAACAACATACTTTATGAAGTTCTTCTATTTCTTCTTTATAGTATAAAGATTTATTACTCTTCAACTTTCTTCAACGGAATTTTCAGTTTTCATTGTTTATAAAAGCACAAACCATAGAGTATCTAACCACTACGTTACCACAGACTATGCAAATGCCAAACGTCATTTGCGTTTAGTTATTAATATATACAAATAGTTAGTAATTAATACAAAAATAGTCAGTCAATCTACATTTAACTCAAAGAAGTGTAAAGTTAATTTAATAAGCAGAAATGACACGATTAAAATAACTTATAACTTCAAAAACATTTCAACGTCTCACTAAAAGGAATAAGCGAAACGCAAATATCGTTCCCTTTGGCATTCACCGCGAACTCCAGTTTCGGATTTTTTTTACAAGGTACCGGGATGTTCATATTCTTACAATCGTATGAACTTCACCAAAAGAGTCGTTGTTCATATCCACCAGAGTTACGCGGTAGCCCCGCGGATATGTCAACAAATACTTATTCTTATTCTTTATTGTACACAAAATATTGAATATACAAAAAATAAACAATTTAAAAATATATGCACAAAGGCGAGCTTAACTCAGAATGAGTTACTGAATAGTTTTTTAGGTTATTTGAAAAGATTTATATCCAGAAGGAACAAGCCCACTAAAATTTATTGCGATGCCTGTTATAAAGGAGCTGCTAATGTGTTAAAAGAATTTTATGATTTGCAAGCTTCTACAAGTCACCAAGACACTGTAATAAGACTAAACTAAGTCTGCGTGTCTGCAAAGACAAAAGCCATGGGCCAGTTTGGCCTACTAATATAATAAATGTGAAAGTTTGGATGTTGGTGAGTGTTTGGGATGCTAATAAAATAGGCTGTAAGTAACTATGGTTTTTACGTAGTACTTTAATTCAATAATACAATGAATTTAATAGATCCATTGATTAAAAATAAGGTAATAAAATGTGCACACTGGTCTGCGCTAGTTCGGTGAGGTTGTGTGAATAATGGCGGGCGACGCGGCGCGCTGTCAAGGCCGCTGTCGCAGTGTTGCCAACTTTACGCGTTCGGCGAGTAAACAGTGAGTTTGCGAATTTGGATGATTTCCTGGCTCATGGTACGCCTTCCAGCTGCTACCTCCTAAAATAATAAGCAAGATCTCATTATTGGTTGAAGGAAAGACTCATATCCAATAATTTTTTTATGAAATAATTAGAAACTAACTTTGTAGTTTGTTTTCCGTTGCATTGATCAGTTTTACAATCACGCTCAGAATCTTCAATCATTGATAAAGCGTCTAAACCGCGGTCTGTCAGTAGGTATTACTAAATTTAAAGGACTTATGGGACAGTTTCTAATCAGTACAGGGTTGCATTCTGAACAGGATAAATGTTAATTTGTTGATGATATTAAACCAGACCTTCTCCAATGTGTAAGTGACATTGCAACTGAAATCAATTGATTCAACGTAGGCTTGGATTGTGCTCTTGAAAAATGGTCACTGAAACTGTGTTCTTTCTTTAAAATTGTCAAAGTATAATCTGTTTCTCAAAGTACCATATTTGTAAGAATTTGGACAAATGCTAGTTGATGAAGATTGATATTTTAGATTTTTTGGTACAAGCTCCTACGATTCCTTGTGTCAGTGCCAGGGCGTCAAATGTACAAGTATTTTTTTTATATGACGTAGTTTATAGTTTGCAAAACGCATATTTAGTAGTTTTAGGTGTAGAACCCACCATTCGCATGTGTTGGGCCCATGCAAAGAAAAATATCTGTTTTATAATAAACCTCATTGGATTCATAGATTTTTTAAGATGACTTAATGAGTTCTACAAAACTAGTTTCTAACCTTATTTCTAACAGGAGTACCAACGAACTGTCAACCGCATGAAGCTGGCTCTCTGACTCATATTTTTTATCATTGACGAAATGGCTTTTAGACTTTCCAATACGCTGTCTTTTCACAAAATAAAAAAATGGTATGTTAATGTAAAATGAAAAGTACTATGCAAGACAGTTCTGTTACGTCACATGTCACCCCCTCCCGCACTGCTCCACTACGGCAGGAACCTACTCAGTAATGCGCTATGCCTGTAATTACACATAGGATGTGTGTCGGGGGTTATATCGACCCAATTCATTCAGTCATATGAATCTGTATGGTCAGGGTCAATAAATCCCCTGTTTTTGGGCGTCAGCTCCGTCAGCTGACGGTTTGTGTCTATGTTCAGACGTTCTAGGTATATGCTGTTCTGTGAACCAGGAGAGTTCGGCTCCGTATCTGCGTCCGGCGTACCTGGGTACTCCTCGTCGTCTAGGTCCTCGGTAACAAACACCATCAGGTTCACTCTTAAAATAGGTGGGTTATCTATCGATCTTGCAAAACATTTAATTACGGATCACGTCCGCCATAGGAGATTGGTCTTGAATATTCTCTAAAACAGATTGTAATTCACCGGCAATAATGCTTTAAGAGGTGAAAGTACTGATCATATGAGCAACTTTTACTATGGGACCAAACTTGAAAATCACCACATGAGTAGCAGTGTGAGAAGGCTTGTTCTGTTGAATTTTCTGATGACTGCTCTTGTTGCAGTTTTACTTCAGCATCTAGTAATCGACCTTTAATAAATTCTATATTGACTGTTTTCTCCGAGGTCATAGTTTCGATCGCCGTTATCACATTGCCATAAACCATTGCATTGACGAAAGTAAGTAGCAAATCTGATCCATCTCTCCCACATTACTACCGATGGCCGCTAGTTAATCAAATAGTCTTGGAGTTTCACTCCAGATCCACATTTTAAGATAATAATCTTTCGCCTATTGAGGCGAAAACTTATTATCTTAAAATGTGGTGTGTTTGGTGTGGTGTGTGGTATTAATAAACTACGATTGCGTAGTTTATTAAACACGCTTTTGCTTTCGAATTTATCTTCTTATTTTGTTTGTATTTGTATATAATTGTATTTGGGTCGCAGTATAACATGATTTTACTATTTCTATGTACCTGTCATTTACGCATTGTACTATTATTGATCTTTCTCACCATCACTCATCACTCAATTAATCATAGCATCACTCGCCATGTCTTGTGCATTCTCTTCGAGTTTTAATTTTAGTCGTAATTTCATTTTTTTGCATTAATTGCATTTTTCTATTAATTTTGGTAGGTAGTTTTCCATTTCGATGTTGTAGCCGTATGTACTAGATGTGTGCGCCGGTACCTTTATGACCAGCGGCGTCGTCCGACGTAAGATTTGTCGGCGGCGACGGCGTTATCGGAGTCATCGGCGTGGATGATGAAAATTAAGAGCATTAAATGATGCTCATATAAAAATGGTTATTCATTAAATTTGCGTAAACCAATACGTCAAAATAAACTAATAAGCATATATTTAGACATTTCTAGGGTTTAGTTTACTATAGTGTGGCCATTAGTGCTGTGCACTCCCTGAGGTATGCGCGGCGAGGTGGGAGGCGAAGAAAAAAGTGCATGAGTTCACATGAGATCGATACATGCCGGACAGATCTTACGATATCAGTTTGCATTTCTTAGGCAAGACTTGTGGCGGGACGATGGTCGGAGGCTATCTATCTGTAATATATTATACTTACTTAGTTGATTAAAATGTAACCCAAATATACTCATATTTTATTAAAATTATGCAGGTGATAAATAAGAACTAAACTTATAATTCAAAGCAGGACTTGTTTTATTGAACATTTTTTATATTTACAAACAATTATATATTCTAACGAAAGTTATTCTGACATAGATTCTGTTTCAACTTCATCTTCGATTTCGTCATCATCTTCATCTTCCACCTCGCCACCGGAACTTGAATCAGAGTCTTGCAAATTTATTATGAATGAATCGATAACATTATCGAACCTACTATCGCGACTCCAGTAATCATTTTCATTTTTCTGGACATGATCGTCGTATCTCTGTCATTTTTTCGTCGTGAATTCCGAAAACAATTTATCCAATAAGATTATCTTTTCGTCTAGAGAAGAATTAATATAGTTTTGGGCTATGTTGTTTTTAATATCAGCCCAGACCAACTCAATTGGATTTAAATCTGGATGGTACGGAGGTAAAGGCAGAACAGTGTGTCCACTGGCTTTCAGGAGTTCGTCAATTCTATACACGGGTTCGTTTTGTGTATTTTTGATAAGAAGTAGCAGTTGAGCCTTTGTCATGGTTCCTGAAAATTCTCCATTATGGCGTAGCAACCAATTCTGCATTTCACTTTTGAGGCTTGATATAGTTGGTTTCTTCTCAACCTGAACGCTGTGGTAAGACGCGTTGTCCATTACAACCACAGAATTCGGCAGCAACTTATCTTTTAACTTTTCATCTACCCACTTATAAAAATCTCATATCTCCATGATAGTCAACGGTTCTAGCATCTGATTTGAATATAGTCAATGCATCATCCACTAAGCCATTTCGACACCCAGCGTGGAGAATTACCAATCGCCGTCCTTTCCCAATATCAGCATGAATTCCGGGTTCTGACGATGATTGCCAACATTTGCTGCCATGGGTGACTGGCGTTGATGTATGTTTCATCAAGAAAATATATGTTGCGGTTTTGCGTTCTGTAATTTCTGATTTGTGTAAGATATTTTTTCCGCCACACTGTAATACTAGGCTGCTCTATAAGGAGATGTCTCTTTGATTTGCATTTTTTGAAACGGTAGCCCATTTTGTGTAAAAGCTGTCTTAAATATTCCCGTCCACAATTCAATATGCCATACTTTCTCAAACTTGATAGTAACTTACGGACACTTGGTATTTTTTTTTCAACTTCGTTAAACTGATGAATTTTTCTTCTGATAACTCCAAGGTCAAAATCATGCACAACGTGTTTTTTCTTTAGAACTTTTGGTTTTTTTGGCGATTGAAATTTTAATTGGCTTGAATTTTCAATTGATAAATAACCCACAGAAATCACATTATGCACGGTTCTTTTGCTCTCTAGCGTCCGCAACGATTTTGGCAATATTCACATCATTTTTAAATTCAAAGCTTTCTTTGTCTGCTTTTCTTTTCTTAAAATATTCAGCCACCTTAAAAATGACAGTCTTCATATCACGAGATAACGCACGACCCATCTTTGAATATTTATTCCATGTGCGTCTGACATAGACAGTCCGATACAGATAACACTACCTGCCGCCACGAGCGTTGACGGCGCACTGACAAAGCGCAGCAGCCGATTCTCCCCACCGTCTCGCAGCGCGCATACCTCAGGGAGTGCACAGCACTAATGGCCACACTATAGTATAATATGTCTGCATTGTACCTAAAACTAGAATATTACGTACAAAGACGAAAATGCCGAAGAAAACGTCGGCGGCGGCGGGGTGGCCAAAATTACCAGCGGCGTGCGCCACGCCGATCAGCGCACACCTCTAGTATGTACTATACTTTTATTCTATTATATTGACTTTTACTTGTGATTCTTTCTATTTATCAGGTGGTCAAAAGTAGTTATGAGCTAAGGACGGAACTATCAAATGAGTTACATGGGAAGTTATCAGCCTTAAAATCGATATTGCATCGATTCTTCGATTTCTAGAAGAGAGGGGGTGTCAACCAGCAATTCCGCAATCCGAATATTTAAAGAAGCTTTTATTTATATTAAGAAAGCTACATATAATGGAGCCAACATGATAAAAATGGGTAAAAGAATGAATGTTTTAGATGATCCTTCTCCAGGCCCTTCAAATAATACAGGTTTGACTTCGGAATCAGATGAAGTAAACGACAGCGATATAAATATTAATGAGGGCAGCATAGAAGCACAACTAGCAGAGATCACAAATTTTGAATAATCTTCTAATATATTTAGATCCCATAATTATCTGTTTTGTCTGCCAATTGCAACGTGTGTGCACACACGTTGCAATTGGCAGTTAATAACACCTGCAAAAATCCTGATATTATATTACTTTCTTTTGTAACTGCTCAAAGAATTATAAAAAACCTACGTACTCCAACTTACAGTATGGCACTCAGAGCAGATAATAAGAATTAGCCCATTTTGGATTGTCCCTCTCGATGGAATTCTACCAAAGATATGATTGAGAGTATATTTACCTTGAAAGATATATTGTTAATGCTTGCAACACCTCCATATTCCCGACTAACTTCCTAATTTCCCAACCTTAAAAAGAAAATATAAGTTCCACGGAATGCCGCGAGAGGTGCAGTAGTCGCCCCCGCTCCGCCGAGAAGAAAAGCCGAGCTGCAATCACGCGCTCCCAACAAAAATCAAAAATAAAACTCATTATAACAGCAAGAAACTAAACAAAACTAAAAACCAGAGACTTACGGCAGTGGTTACTATCGTGTGAAGTAGTGATCATCATAATTGCGTGTATTTGTATGCGCGAGGCAGCGAGGCCGGCGCCGGCCGGTGAGTTCCTAGCAAATTGCAGCTTGTAAAGAAATTATCAAATGCAAGAAGTGTGTCCTCAGGAAGATCAGTAGAAAGTTTTGAAACCACATTGTATCCTAGTACTTCGTCTTCCATATTGTCCCCTTTCCCCTATAAACCTCAAATTGATAGAGGTATCCTGTTTTTGAGTCACAACGCGCCCAGACCTTAAACCATCATACCCCTTTTTGCATGAATTATGGAAGAGGTACAATAAAAAAAAAAATTTTTGCATATATTTATTTTATTGGGTAAGAAGAAAAATTAAAAAAAAAAAACTGATTATTGCTGAAATTACAGCACGAAGGCATTTATGGCTTCGTATGCATTGTCGTAAATAATCCCTTATGCTTTAAATGGCTTCGCATGCGTTTAGCAATTTAATTATACTTTATGGAAATCTTTGAAACAGTTTCGTTTGTCATTATAGCACAAATGGACTTCACATTTTTCACACTTTGTGAATGAACGGAACTTTGAGCAGTTTTGGCATAGCTGTCGATTTTTCATCCAGGTGGGGAAATGATCGAAGTTATCAATTCGTACAGAATTCAGGGGCAGGCCTTGATGTCTGGCAGGAGCTTTTCGATACTTTTTAGCGGGTATCGGCGAGTCGGGCAAGCTGGATGGAGTGCCGCCTCGGCTTGTTGGGGTGCCGCCTCGGCTTGTTGGGGTGCCGCCTCGGCTTGTTGGAGTACCAAGTCGGCTTTATGTCGGGGTTCCAAAAAGGTTAGGACGGCCACGTTTTTTTGCCACTGCCAGTACATTTCCTGCCTTACACATATGATCAGAAACTGCGAGTTTGAAATCAATTAGAGGCGAGTACTCTCTTTCATTACTTCGGCGCCACAGCAACCAAGCGTTTACCATGCATAGATCTACCATGTGGAAAAAAAATCTTTTGTACCATTGGCGCGAGCGCAAACGGATTCTGTAATAACCAAGCATTGAGTCGAGTAAATCGACCCCACCCATGTGCTGGTTATAAACATCTACAGCTTGAGGGGATGTTATTTCTTTGTACTGTTTTTCCTTTCGAATATAACGCCGTTTTGTTGTTGTTGGCTCACTGCCTACATAAGACGAGAGGAAATTCACATTTTTGTTATCAAACCACGAAATCAAGCTCAACTTTACACCATCTATGATTGAAAATTTCTCTTCAAAACTACCTCGTCCTCTTTTCTTCAATTCTTTTTCAGAAGGCATATTCGAGTTTGGCACACGATTCAGTCTGACAGTCCCCAAAGGCAACAAGCCATTTTGAAATAAGTAGACTTGAAGATTTGGACTGTTGAACCAGTTATCGAAACAAATCTTGTGATTCATATGTCGTGGAACTGTGCTGGTGAGTCGGGTTACAACATTGGAACTAACATCAAGATCAGGTGCTTCTGAAGGGTATGTATTGCTTTGGTCTGCAGCAAAGATGTCAAAGTCGTAACTGAAGCCCGCGGCACCGCTCAAGACCTGATTTTTGTTACCCCACTTATGAGGTTTAGCTGGATTATACTGCTTTAGCTCGTGACGACACTTGGTGGGGATTATTTGTTCGTCGACCGCTAAAAACTCTTCTTTTGGGACTAGCAATAAACGCTGACGAATTTGGTCCAGAAGTGGTCTAATTTTAAAAAGTTTGTCGTAACCTTCGGTGTCTCGAGGCTTGAAGTTGTCGTTATTGTTGAAATGTACAAATCTTTTTACAGTCTCAAATCTGTTACACGTCATTACTTTGTAAACCTGTTCCTGACCTAAGTGTTTAGTTTAGACCAATACATCCTTGATGTTGGCAATTTTACACAAGACATAAAAATAACGATTCCGATAAATTTCTCCAATTCTACTTCAGATATGTTTGCAGGTTTGTTGACATTATCTTGAACAGATTTCAGGTTAGACTGCTCAACAATGAAATTAATTATATCGTCCGTAAACAAAAACTTGAAAAAATCTGCTGGCGACTCCAGCTGCTTTATTATTTCCGGTTGGTCGGTCGGATTGAGTATTTTTTAAAAACTTTAATATTCATTTAAATTTTTGTCGTCCCATGGTTTTGGAAGCATCAATAGCGCAGTGTAGACAATTGCCACATTCTATAATTTTCGACAATTTCGTAACCCCGAAACCTGCTATATACGCGATAACTTCTTTTGAATACTCGGTGACACTACTAGGATCAGGTAAATAATTGTAAATACATTTTGTTTCTCTACTTCAAATCCCTCTATCACAACTGGGTCTCTTAACAAAGAAGTACTGGAGTTTTAGTATTAGCCTCAGCTGTGACTTGAACCGAAGCCGATAAATAATGGATCAATTCCTCATTTGGATCAACTGATACAAGTAGGACAGATAACTAGACCACCAGTAATTACTATTGATCCAGTTTATTTCCTTCAGAAGCAAATATTTTAAATTTTCAACACCTTTTTTATTCATATCCTTGAAATTAGAACATCGTTTGTTCATGGCTTCAGACCTATCATTCATATGAGAGTTTTACGTCTGATGAAAAACCGGATCCCTTATAGGATCACTCGCTTGTGTGACTGTCTGTCCGTCTGTCACAGCCTATTTTCTCCGAATCTATTGGGTGGATATTTTGGTTCATAGATAGAGTTAGACGACCCAAATATTTATGTAGTCAATAAACCTAAACTAAAAGTCAATAAACTTTACTCATTTATTTACAGGAAAACCTAAATGAAGATCTTTTTAGTATTATACTATGGTACCCTCTTCACACAATTTCAACTCACACATGACCTTTTTTTTTCAGTTTCTTGAAAGTATATTGCTAAAGTCACTTGAGACATCTTCGCTGTTAATATACAAAGGTGGAACTCTTGATGGAGATGCTACAAGAAATTTACTGGCTTCCACAATTGCCAGAGAAATATTAAATGAACACACTAACTCACCTATTGTTGGTCCTATATATTTTAAGTGGGCAAATTTGATAAAGGAACTTTTCCCTGGTGAAAGAACCACCACGTATTACATTCCTGCCTGTACAACTGCCTCTGGTGCAATTCTTCAAGCACGAGGTCAGCTTGTGCACCAGGTCTTGAATAAAAGGAGGCGTTTACAGCAGTTAGGGGCTCTGACAACTAAAGGAAAGAGAAGTAGAGAGGAAAGCCCTGCACCCTCGTCTTCATCATCTCCCAGACTATTGCCCATTAATTTTTGCGAAAGCAACACACTGGAAGAAAATATTGAAGATGATTTACAGTGGCTTCGAAATTCGTCAGAACCTTTTAGCCTGGTGGAAATAAAATGGAAAAATACATGCAAATATCGCATTATGCGTCTACATAACAATCATAATGATCAGACTTTGGAATCTTACATGAACGAGTACCCAGTGCTAAAAAAACCGCAAGGTTATACTCTGGTAAGGTTTGACATAAGTGCATACATGTAATTCAGGTTATAATTTGTAATTAATTGTATATTATATTGTGCTTTGTGATTTTTAGTTGAACATTGACTTTGAGGCGGCCTATGAGGACCAAACAAATAATTTGTTTGTTTATTTTCCAATGGCAAAAATTAAAATCTTAGAAATATTATGCTGATTGTAAGTATATTTATTTCTTCGTTTATATTATATTTCAGGGTATTCTTATATTGTGGCGTGGTTAACATGATTAGCTACAATAAATGAATGTTGGTACTATACTAAAATAATTCAGCCTATATACATCCCACTACTGGGCATAGGCCTCTTGTCATGACGAGAGGGATTGAGCTGTAGTCCCCATGCTAGCCACCTGCGTTTTGGAGGCTTCACGTAGGTACCCCTTTGAATGATTTCTCCGGTGTATACTTGTTTCCTCACGATGTTTTTCTTCACTGAAAACCACATGGTGAATTTGAAATTCAATTCCATACATATTATGTTTATTGGTGTGAGCCCACCCAGGTAGGAAGCCACGACCCTCTGATTGAGAAGCGAAGGTTTAAATTATTCGGCCATTACGGCATATACTACTTCACGTATACCTACTACAGGTAGCTGTTTACCAATTTTAACGTCTATTCTATCTCATTAAAATTTAGGTCTGGAAAATGGATTGTCTATATTATATTTTTTTCTTTTATTTCAGCACCTAAAGAAGAAGATCAAAATCTGGCAGCATTTTTGTCGATTCCCCATTTATTAAATACGAGAACTGTTAAACAAAAGAAAAAACAAAAAAAAGTGGAACCTATAGTCGTATTTTTAATTAGACGAAGTCAACTGACGTTTACTGTGTTGTCAGTTTTTGATGAAATAAAAATAGTGTTGTGACAAAGTGAATGATTGAAAAAACTCCTCAATGAATGAAATTGCCTCGATTGTCTAGTGAATAGTTAGTGTGCCGAACTGCCGCTACGGGGTTCGAATTTTAGTCGTGCTTTGTACATACCAACGAGTTTTCGACGACTATGTTCCTATAGTATCTACCTATACTGAATACCGAGTGTTTTAATCATTGTAGTTACATACTACTAGTTACTTATATCAGAGCACTTTTATACAATTTTATTGTAAAATAGAAATAATATTCTTTTATAGTTTGAAATGATTAACTATTCACACTCATTGTTCATTCATCTGATTGAACTAGAACTGAACGCATCACTATTACTTTAAATATGGCAACATTATTTTACAAAGTGACATTAGCTACTGTCAGTTGGCTTCGTATAATTAAAAATACGACTATAGCTGTAGCTGGAAACCATCAAAGGCCGAAACACGTGATGCTTTTATCAAGCATGTAAGATCGGACGCTGAAATCGGTCAAACCATTGAACTTCGGCTGAGAACATTAGAGAACAAAGGGGCAACCTCACAGCCTTATATAATTATTGTTGGTGAGACCTTAAAAGATGTAAAAACATATTTAGTAGTTGTTAACAAATTGGTTATATATCACAGGTTCAATATTATGGAAGCTGTGTACACTTGTTATAAGGCCATTTGGGCATTAAATGCGGAGTATGGAATTGACTCAAACGCGATATGGTACTTCATACAGAGAGGCTTATACAAAATGACATCTCAGTTTGATCGAGGTTCAACTTCAGCTGAATCTCTCTTAACAGATTGTAATATGTAAAAGTTCTTTGTGATACAAAAGTCTGTCTATTTACTTGTAATTGTCATTTTTTAATGTCAAGATAGTAAATAAATCAAGATCTCAGGAGTTAAATTGATTAAGTTTCTCATAACTTCATTTGAGTTTTTGGTACCTATTGTATTTGTTATTTACTATGGTGACTTGTTTTCTATGCCGTATGCAATTGTCAAATATAAAGATTCTCAAATCGCACTTTTCGCTAATACATAGTGCTAAGGAGTTAAGAGTATATGTATGTGTAGAAGATGACTGTCATCGCCAATTTCAGTTGTTCAATTCTTTTAGGAGACACATCTTGCAGAAACATTTGTCTTTAAACTCTACAGACAATGTCTTACAGCCATTTAGTACAGAAGAGCTAGAGTCTGACCATTCAACTGTAGATCCTGTAAGAGATCAGCCACAACCCAGTGTTTCCAGTGACAGTAGTCAGTTCACCATATCTCTACAACCTTTGTCATGTGAAGAGATGGTTGAGAGCGCATTTTCTAATTTTGTTGCAAGTTTGTATGGCAATCAATCTTTGCCAAGAAATGTTATTCAAACTGTAATAAAAGGATATAGTGAATTCATGGCAAAGCCTCTAGCTTTGGCAATTAGAAAGCAACTTGAAAGGAGATCGGACACGGGCGGTCCAAGTGGCGTCGGATGATGACAGTTATTTTATTTAAAAGCTCATAATAAAAGAATACTTTTTTTCTATGGGTGCGACAAAATCTATCCTGGGAGAAAAAAGTTATGGCTAAGTGAAAAATTAAAATATTCGTATTCATATTATATTATTAGCGGACCGTCCTAGCTTCGCACGTGTGGTTATTTATTTGAAATATAGCCTATGTTTCTCCGTGATAATAATAGCATTCTACTGGTGAAAGAATTTTTAAAATCGGCCTGGTAGTTTTTAAGTTTATTAATTACAAACAATAACCTAACCGTCAAAAACCCATGACTCCAAATAGAAAAAGAGCTGTAACCTTTGAACGGCTGAACAGATTTTCATGAAACAAAGCTAAGATGATACCAGACTAAACTAACTTTCGATTAAAAAAAACTGCATTGAAATCGGTCCATCCGTTTTGGAGCTACGATAGTTTTTTTGTCGGGGGTTGAAAATACAGATCGTAGATACACAGATACACACTACAAACTTATAACACCCCGTGTATCTATGTATCTGTGTATCTACGTATTTGTGTATCTGTCTGTGGCATCGTAGCTCTAAAACGGATGCACCGATTTCAATGCAGTTTTTTTTTAATTGAATGTCAGTTTGGTCGGGTATCCACTTAGCTATATGTTTCATGAAAATCTGTTGAGTCGTTTAAAGGTTTACAACTCTTTTTCTATTTGGAATCGGGAGTTTTTGACGGTTAGGTTAGGTTAGGTTAGGTTCGGACATCACCTGGCGGGGGGCCTCCGGGGTCGCGAGCGCACAGAGTGGGGACTCTGTGACGCTCTCACCGAAGCGACCCCCGAGAAGACGGCGCGCACTGGTCGGTCCTGCGCGCCGTGCACCGCACAGCGAGGGTACCGGGGGGATCTCTTTACAGTCTCCCCCGGGACGTGCCTGGGAGGGGGACCTCTTTACAGTCTCCCTCCCCGAGAAGTGCCCTAATAGGCGTGGCACCGAGGTGGGCTTCGGCGCGGTCTTTTAAGAGTACCCGAAGCCCACCTGTAGGTCCCGAAGTGGACCACCGTGGTGAGTTTAGCCGGTAGGAGTCCGGCACACCCCTTCGCCCCCCCAGGCGGAGGATAGCCCTATGAAGGGTTCTCACCACGCTAAACAAAAAAAAAAAAAAAAAAAAGTTTAGGTTCCCGAGAAGTGCCCTAATAGGCGTGGCATCGAGGTGGGCTTCGGTGCGGTCTTTTAAGAGTACCCGAGGCCCACCTGTAGGTGCCGAAGTGGACCACCGTGGTGAGTTTAGCCGGTAGGAGTCCGGCACACCCCTTCGCCCCCCCCCCAGGCGGAGGACAGCCCTATGATGGGTTCTCACAACGTAAAACAAAAAAATAAATAAAAAAGTTAGGTTAGGTTAGGACCGATTTTAAAAATTATTTCACCAGTAGAATGCTATTATTGTCACTGAGAAACATAGGGTATATTTCAAATAAATATCTAACCGTGCGAAGGAGGGACGGGCCGCTAATAAAATAATAATGATATAATAAATAATATTTTTCACTTAAGCCATAACTTTTTTCTCCCAGGATAGATTTTGTCGCCCCATAGAAAAAAAGTATTGTTTTACTATGAGCTTTTAAATAAAATAAGTGTCATCATCCGACGCCACTTGGACCAAGGCCCATACAAAAATGTCCGATCTCCTTTTGTCTTCAAAGAACATAATCCCACAAAGCAGCCTAAAAACTGTCGTAAATGCAGTTGAGCCTCTATTGACAAACCCTTTGACTAAACTTGATACAGAACACAAGCGATTAGAATATTTTCGAAACAAAAATACATACATTAAACCGGAAACAGTAGTAGTAGGTGAAAGATTAGATAGAGTGAAGCGAACAGGTATTAGTCGCCTTTTACCAATAACCTGTGAACAACATTTTATACCACTCCGCAAAGTATGAAAATCATTTTTTTCACTTCAGAATGTTCTTTCTGAAACGATAGATTACATGCGTCGTCTCAATAGAACAGATGATGATGTTGCTATAGAAAACTTCATTCAAGGGTCATTTTGGCGCAATAGGATGTATCAACGCCAAGATAAAATTGTTATTCCTATATTTGTATTTTTTGATGACTACGAGATTGGAAATCCATTAGGTTCTCGAGCTGGACAGCACAAGTTGGGTGCAGTTTACGCATCTATTCCTTGTTTATCCCCATGTCGTTCTTCAGCGCTTAGCAACATATTCCTTCTTCTTCTCTTTCACTCATCAGATAGAGTAGTATTTGGCAATAATGTTATCTTTAACTGTGTGATTGAAGAGCTCAACTATCTCAGTAAACATGGCATTGAATTTGATCTTCTAGATTTTAAAGGCGTCGTTCACTTTGAACTTGGATTGATCTTGGGAGATAATCTGGGTATACATGCTATATCAGGTTTTGTTGAAAGTTTCTCAGCAATTTTTTCTTGCAGAGTATGTAAAGTTCCAAAACAAGTTATGAAAACGCAATGTTTGGAAAACAAAGAATTATTGCGTACTATATCTGATTACGAATCAGACCTTCGTCTCGGTAATCCCTCAGAGACAGGTATTAAAGAAAAATGTGTTTGGTTTGGTGTAAAAGATTTCGATTTATTCAATCAGCTAGGTGTCGACTGCATGCATGACATTTTAGAAGGTGTTGCTAAGTATGTGATGCAATTTGTACTTCTTCAGTACATAAGACGTTTCAAGCTTTTTTCATTGACTGAACTCAATCACAGAATTCATAACTTCGAGTATGGTCCTGACTGTAGAAATCAGCCATGTACTTTGGCTATGGATCATTTAGTTCACGGAAATGTGCGCATGACAGCGTCAGAGATGTTAACTTTTTTGAGATATTTTGGTTTATTAGTGGGAGAGTTCGTACCTCGAGAGGATGAAACCTGGAAATTGTATAAAAAACTAAGAATAGTATTGGATATCGTTTTATCTACAGCTTTTGCCAAAGGAACTGAAGAATTGTTACAGACCGCAGTATCTGAGCTTAACACTTTGTATTTATCACTTACCAAAGATTCATTGAAACCAAAATTCCATAATTTAGTTCATTATCACACTGCTCTAGAAAAATATGGTCCTATCGTTTCCTTGTGGTCGATGCGGTTTGAAGCCAAACATCGAATATTTAAAACAGCTTCAAATGCTACATGTAATAGAAGGAACATTACATTAACTTTAGCTATGAAACATCAGTTACAATTAAACGATTTATTTTTAAAAGGCACTTTGCCTCATTCTCTCAGAACGGTTCCTGTTTCTCGTGTATCGCTTACTGAATTGTCTGATAAACAATTCATTCGATCTAGCTTTTTTTTTTTCAGTTAAGGCTTATAAACTGATTCAGCTGCAGCTCCAGACTGCATAGATGCAATAATCTTTCTTTTTTTAATGGCTACGGTACGTGGCCATTAGCGAATCCCTCTTCTTTTTTAACTCTGCTACAGAGATTTCAATACGTTCGCTTATTCGCACCCAAGCATCGTGGATAAATTGCTTGTCTTTGTGTTTTACATCCTTTGAGTCCCATTATACTCATAACACTGATTCCATTTGATATTACTCCAAAAACTGTAATTCACGCTCATGCGGGTAACTAAATGAAAAAGTATGTACATGCTCGCTCTCTTTTTCCTCGCGAAACTCAACGAGACTTTTGACTCGGGCGCAAAAAACCGACAAGCGACCGAGGCCGACCGAGGCGAGGCGCGAGAGAGCGAGACAAGACCAGAGCACTATGTACATTCTCGCTCTCGGCCTGTCTCGGGGTGTCTCGGCGAGTGTGTACAGCCGCCATAAAACGTTCATCGAATTCACGTTAAAAGCAAAAGAAGTTACGATAATTTAATATTAGGCTTCTGCCTCGATTAGCTTTAGAAAATTTTGGCTAACTTAAAATTGGCGCAAATATTGTGTGAATTAAAACAACAAGAATATTTTTTTAAGTATTTGTTTTCTTTTTCTTACATCTAAGTGATTTAAAGGCAAGAGATAAATTTTGAGGACTTTTCATTTACGGCGTCTATTTTTCAGAAATTTTGCCATTTAAGATTCATTGATGACATTCTATTTAATATGTTGCACCAATTGTGTATGTGTAGACGTGCTACCAATTTCAGATATTCGTTTTCGACTATACATTTGTGATTTTCGCAACCGAGCCATTTAAGATTTATTTTATTTTTCATTATAGATTTTGTATTTTGCCTACATTTCTGTTTGGCGCGAAATTGTATAAGTATCTGTGTATTATGTCAGCACATTCCCTGTAAATTATTAAAACAGCTTTTGTGGGATAGGCCAAATTATTGTTCTTTAAATTTTTATCGTCTCTATATTTTATTCATGTATGAATGTTATCCACATCGGTAGTCATAAAAGATTTTAAGCATTTCTGGCAGGATATATTTTTTCGCATCTTTCTACATATGTAACCAGCTGTGTATGCTGAGCTGTGAACCCTGGTCATTTCTTGTACAGCTTGATTAAAAAGGTAAAAAATATTGCTATATGGGCTCGCTGACGATTGCTATATATGGGCTAGTTGGACATGGTAAGTTGACGCGCGCACAGCTGACAGTGGCATGAAGGGTACCGCAGCGCACGGTGGGTGCGCTGCGGCATCCCTTCATCCCGCGCTACCCCCACGCGCCTCGCCGCCACTAGCCCTTGTCGGCCGGAAGCTAGAGATAGGTGCGTACGTCACTTGCGCCCGCGTTCCCGCTATCGTGTCGTGATACCTATTTATATATTATATATCGAACATATCCTAACAACAGAGCTTCATTGCCGGGTAATGTAGACTCGTCCAACTAGAGAGAGAATCTGTTGGTCTGTAAGAACTTGCATAAAATGTTTTGCATATCGCGTCCCATCTCGTCTATGCGTCTCTGAACGGTGTTATTGCTCAAAGGTATTCTCTTTAAAATATCACGTGCGGGTTTGTGCAATACCTACATTGATAAGGACCTCCGCAATGCCTGGTAAGATAAGCTGCTCTACAATTGTGTGGGTTTTCCCCGACTTCGCTATTAGTAAAGATATATTATAGGACGCTCGTAAACCATCATCGTCTTTAATAGATGATGACGCAAACATCGATCTTATGGATGGCCTTTTGTCTAGTTTTTCTTTAAGTGCTTGAAAAAATGACAAGGGCTTACTTTTTTTGTCAGCATGTACTCTTGATAAGTGGTCATCCATTTTTGAAGGCTTCATGGCATCGTTACTGAATACTTTTTCACATATGAGACACTTCGGCAAGTGTTGATTTAATGGAGATGCAATAAATCCGAACTTCAAGTAGTCCAAACTGTATTGACTGCATTTTTTTTTCGTGTCCGCCATCATAAAACTCTCAGTAATCCTGCAAATAAAAAAATAAGAAACTACCTAAATAAAAAACCACAATGTATGCCCCACTGTATGGCAATGCTGATGCGCTGTGCCGAATAAAAACTGTTTGGTACTTACCCTGTTAATTTTTCATAAACTGCAGATATTGTATGGTTACGCTATTAACTCGCGTAGGGAGCTCAGCATTTTGTAAATTATTTTTCAGTCACTTTACTTCACTTATTAGCTATGTTATAACTTTGTAATCTCTTGAAATAAATGAGTACTTATATGAGTTATTATCGTTCAAGTTCCAACGAATTTCAAAACGCAAATGAACTTTCAACCTAAGTGCAAGCTCGTTAAATAGTAAAATATCAGGAACATGTTTGGACTTGCAACTTGATCATGAATTCGTTCGTGTTAAATCGCGTAAGCGTCAAATAGAGAGCAAGTCAAAACGCGCCTGAAAGACGTACGCTCGTACTCATTATCTGGCACAAACTTGTCCACACTGACTTGCCGAGTTTTTCATCTTGTACGAACTTGAGACTTTACATTACTACAACAATGCTATTACTACAACAATGCTATTTCCTACAAAAATATTAATTATTCTTAGTACACGTAACACAACATAAACAATACAGTACCTACCTACCTATCTTGAAAGTTTTAAATAAGAACTTGGGTTAATTTAATAGGGGTCGATTTTTAGACCTCGTCGACCCCCAAAATCAGTTTTCGTTTATGTCGACCCTTAGGAAACCTATTCGAATTTGGAATAAAAAGACCATGTCACAAAATCAGGCTACATATCACACTATGCAGAGCACTGAAGAAATTCGGATCGAGCAAGGATAGACTTGAATTACATCTCAACTCAAGCAATAAAGCGAGGAGAACATAGGTACAGTAAGGGGACAGAAGTCCAGTGGCATGTTAGAGTTCATAATCGCGTGCTACGGGGCGTACGCGCTGTTTGTGTGAGTGATGACTCAACGCACACAACGTAATGAGACGTCACCACACACACTCAGAAGTTAAATAAAACGAAAGAAAGAATACGTCTGTTTCGCTTGTCAGTATGAATGACCTTGGACGATCCATTCCACTATTGTAATTCTATAATTCAAGAAATTGCAATAAGCAACTATAGCTGTATGCGTTATGCGTAGGATTACG
Organism: Allophyes oxyacanthae; assembly: GCA_932294325.1. NCBI lineage: Eukaryota > Metazoa > Arthropoda > Insecta > Lepidoptera > Noctuidae > Allophyes > Allophyes oxyacanthae. Next base: position 8,161,630 of record OW028632.1, on the reverse strand, counting down.
ATTTACGAGGCGTGTGGGTTCGAATCCTTGACAAAACATTGTATTTCTTTTTTTCATTTTTATTAATTGATGATTTAATACTATAAAGTAAATTATTATTTTCTAGGTCATTAATGCAAAATTAAGAAAAATAAAAAGAATTATAACAAAATACGTTTATTTGTTTTAATTACAATAATAATCCTTACAGTAACACTTATTAGTTTAGTTATTGAGGTAAGCTTAAAGTATTCGTTTTCTTGACGAAAAGAAGATTGAAACTAAACCTCAATCTTTTAATTCTTTAACTACCGACTAACTTTAATATGGCCAGCAATTACAACTTAAATCTTTTACCCCTCCATCGTTTACTAATAAACTCATGGTTAAGTTTATTGTTATCTCTTTTCTTTGATATGAAAATGACAATGAGTGAATAAAAATGAAGTGTTTAATAAGGGGGTAAAGCACTTGCAAATTTTCAACATTTAGTATGATCTCCATTGTTCTCGATACAGTCAAGTAAGTGTCGACACATTGAGCACAAGATTAAAACATATTTACGTTCCTCTTATATTTTCTCATATCTAAAGAAAAGAAAGAAAGAAAACACATTTATTCAGCACGGACAGTGACAACACACGAGAGAGAAATAAAATAAAAATTAACTTAACCTTTAAACAGTAGAAAATAAAAATAAAACAGACACTGCATGCAATACGACATCATATAATACTTCCACATAACTATGTATTATTCACTATAGCGTGTGTTATCCTTACACCATAAATGAAGTTTTCCCTTTTGGCTAGATAGAATATTTTTTTCATCTGAAAATATAGTAGTTAATTAAGTGTCTCAGTTGAAGTAAGCATAAATATTCTCTTGCGAAACGTTTTTGATTTTCTGTCAGAAAGGGAGCTGGTCTTCGGTTATGCACACCTTCAGCGTGGAGTGCATGGCGAACAGTTAGTAATGACGTGTCGAATACTTCTGCAAAATATTTAGTTGGTATAAAACCACTTGTTTGATGTTTCATATTCGTTCACCATGTGTCGTCGCTGCCCGGCCTTCCACTTCGCTCTCGACTACCAAGGCTACTTTCTTCCTCATAGGTATCTCTTAACCCATCGACTCATAGTATTTTTCTAGAACAATAAAAAGAAATACTATTAAACATCTATAAGCAAAATACTAAAACTGATTACTATTATTATTATATATTCTATATTTAATATTATTTTGTTTCTAAATTATTATATTATAATAATTTAGAAACAAAATAACATTAAATACTTATATAATCTAACTTCCTTTTCCCTGAGGGTCTAGGGCGCCGGAGTCGGGATAATACACCGGGATTTTAAAACTTGTGAAGAAATAGGTTATATATAAGTATATATTATATATAAATATATAATAAAATATATAATTATACTTATATATCTAATAATTAAAGAAACAAAACAATATTAAGAATAAAGTTATTAGAATTCTTATTCATCATTCAATAATCTAAATAAATAAACTTATAAATGATTTATCTTTTTCTTTTGTTTTATTTGAACATCATGATCAATAATAAACATTTGAAAAATAATTAAAGGATCATCAATCTTTGATTTAGTTTTATGTTTAATAAAATATATAAATTACTCACAGTCAGTCCGATTTCATTCGATATTTGTGTTTTATTTATAACGTCCACTTTTAGGCAGAGCAATAATAGGTATTCGCTCTCGCTTCGATAATAATACTATTGCCTGTATTTTGAAAACTTTATCCACAACACCACTATAATAGATTTAACACAAATCACTAACCAACAATAACTTCCAACAAAGTTCTATCCGATCTAAATGACTGAGTCGTAACTGCATCTGTCTACCTTACAGAAATCGAAATAATTTATTAAATTTTTTGTTGTCTACCTACTTACTTTACAATTTATAATTGAACAAGACAACGCGATAGGCTTGTTATTATTATCGAACCATATTTTATAAAACTTTACAAAAACTATAACCGCACGTGAGATTCGAACACACCGCATACCTTTGTTTAAACACACCTACCACAGCACCTTACCCGCTACGCTAGCATGCCATATTCTAAGTAGATTGAAATTATGTAATACAATCGGTTGCAGACAACAGTGCGTGTGTGTGAGTTTCTATAGTATGAACATGATATCGAGTATAGAAACTCGTAAAGAAGGTCGTAAGTCAACTCATTAGTGTTAATCTATTGCTTTGTGAGACTGCTACTGCATTAATGACCGAGACTGTACTAGTAGAAATGGCGGCCAAAAAGAGTCCCAGGCCTGCAGATCGCGCGGCACTATAGCGGCGTGCGTAGTGTTGTGTTCGTGGTAGTGTCGTCGAGATATTAGTTTTTATTCGCGAACGAAATGTCTGAACAACAGCGACAACATCTTTTTGATTCAAATTTATTCCTAACGCTTGATTTATTTATTCGACGTCACAAAAATAAATTGCACAATACTGCAATGCAGACGCGCGGGCGGTCACTGCTTGACTGGAGTGTGCACCGCTCGTTGCCCGCCCCCGCGCCGCGGCGCCGCCCGGTCTAATGTAATACCTACTTAATTCATAAATTAAGACATTCTAACGATTAAGCTACTGCAACTACTATGTGATTCTAATTTCCCATCACATTTTATCAGGCTTTGGACTGGCAAATTATTGGTACAATAATTTAATTTCAATACCTACCTCTGCCTACCTATCGTATTTCATTACTACGTACTTTGTAAGCCCCGTTAGGACTGCCACTTTTAGCAGGTTTGCTACAATTGCTGCAAAGTAGATACTTACACATAGGTTAGGTACGCTTTCAAATTACCGTAACAATAACCTGGCATGTTTAGAAATTTGAATCAGTCTTATTTGCAACGATTTAAAATGAACACATTTACCTAAAGTAATAACCTAATAATAGATTTTTTTACCTACACAAATTGTTGGACATATCCACCCTGTTGTTGGACACAGAGGGTCTTTGTACGCGCACTAGTGTCACTGTCACTAGCCATAATTTGGAACGCGTTCACAATACAACGTTTAAGTTTAACGGCATTTCTTATCGTATGGCCGTCGTTACTCGTTACCATACACGAGGTCTTTAGCCCTACCCCACACGTAAAAGTCTAAAGGCGTGGTGAGATCAGGCGAGCGAGCTGGCCAGGCAACGGGACCACCTCGAGTCTCGACCAATCCATCGATCGCCGGTACACGCCTGTCGAAATATGCCGGTGCGCCATCATGTTGGAAGGTTGGAAGTACATTTCCTTCAAATAAATTAAGAGGAATTTCGTCCAACATAGTGGCTAATTCACCACGTAAAAATTGTAGGTAACTATCACCGTTTAGTCTTTCTAAAAATACTGTTCCTAATAGTCTGTCACCGAACCTCCATTTACGCACGACGCTGCTCTACCGAGCACAACACCCCGCCAGGAACGGAAGTCGTCTACAGACTATTCCGAGCCCCGACATCGAACTGAGGTAAATTCGGACCTTCGGAGCCGTGATGCACGCGTTAAACGGACAGCATCGATCTCCGCGATCCAAATGGGCTTCGTATAGCATTAGAAAAAAGAGGCTCGTAGAAGCAGTAGTGCAAAACATTTTATTTTAAAGTTATAATGTTGGATAAATCTGAGACTACTAAATACGAAATAAAAGTTATTTTATTTAAAACTAGCTGTTGCCCGCGGTTTCACTCGCATCCTAAGAGAACTACTTCAAGCACTCGGTTGGGCATATCTATGTGCCAAACATCCAAATCCGTTCAACCGTTTATACTTGTTTGAGTAACAAACATCCAAACATCTAAGCACCTTCACAAACTTTCACATTAATTATACTAGTAGGAAGAAGGACAGTAGGATTAAGAACCACTCATTTTCTTTTATCGGATGTTTAGGTATAAAGGTACTGATTGTATTGGTAAGGAATTTAAATATTAAATTTTACAAAACTTCCCTGTACACTATATTTGAAGTTTTACCTTCGGTTGCCAAAATATACAAAGTGTCAGGGCTGGTGACGCGAGAGCAAGCGACGTACAGTTGTCCATGTGAGAAGCAGCTGGTCCTGAGGTCAACGCCTGCAGCCTTCAGGGTCTGCCCCTGCGACTTATTAATCGTCATTGCGAAGCATACGCTCACGGGAAACTGTACGCGCTTGAACTGGAACGGAAAATTGTGTGGAATTAGTCGTATCCGCGGTATAAACACCGTTTCGCCTGCGCCGCACCCTGTTAGAATTTCTGCCTCGATCAGATTCCTCTGCAAAGCGATGACTTTAAGCCAGGTCCCGTTACAAAGCTTCGGAGGGGTAATATTCCGTAAAAGCATAATCGGGACACCGACTTTAAGTTTTATAAAATGCGCAAGAAGTCCGCTGGCGCTAAGAGAGTTCAAAAATTCTACAGGGTAATGCGTGGCGTCGTCTTGATCGACAACGGTGTTTATAGATATGTACACCACTTCATTCCCTTCAATTTCTGAGAGAATGCTTTCATTGATAGCAGCGGCTTGTTCATTTTTGGGCGTTAAAATGGCCCTTTCACACACCCAAGAATTAATTCGGTTTGGTATCTCTCTGATGTCTTCGTACACCAAACGAATGAGCTCATCTACGCTGGAAACAATTTTTCCGAGTCTCTGGCAGGTCCACCAGACCTTTCTCTTCCGGTAGCGTTCCCTCTCCGACATTCAATAAGACATCAGAGAATTCTTGAGCGTGTGAATTTCCACCAAGCCGTGCCCTCATATTGACCGTCAAGCGCAGTCTGTGAACTTGCGGCCATAAAGTGGAGCGTTTTAATGAAGCATTCACCTCATCCGCTCTAGTACCTCGCGTCACCACGGGTAGCGTCTGCCGAAAATCGCCGCAAAAGAGGAGAGTAACACCACCCATAGTGATGGTGTTCCTGCGGATGTCTTGCAGAGTTCGGTCTACAGCCTCCACTGCTTTCCTGTGAGCCATCGTGCATTCATCCCATACGATTAGAGAGCAATCTCGCAGGACTTGGGCTTTGTCACTGTTGCGTGACACTGCACACACTGGCGTTTCATTACTCTCTAAATCGATGGGAATTCGGAACATTGTGTGCGCTGTTTTGCCACCAGGAAGCAGTGTGGCGGCGATCCCCGAAGACGCTACAGCTAGCGCAATTTTTCCTTGCCTCCTGACCTCAGCAAGAATGCCTGTGGTGAGAAAAGTTTTACCAGTTCCACCGGGAGCATCTAAAAAAAAAAGTTTTTCCTTCGTTGAGAACCACACTCTGGACGACAGTGTTGAAAATCTGTCTTTGCTCCAGGGTAAACTTATCGACATAGTCATTCACGGTGGCACTCATTGCACTGTGATCGTAGTGTGTTTCAGCGATGTACTCGCGATTAACGCGGTGCTGATGAGATGGAAATTGAGGAGCTGGCAGCCCATACTCAATCAATGGATTGCCACCGATCGAAACAACTACTTCTTGAAGTGAACAAAGACAGCTATTTAAAACACGGTCGTCGTTCGCCTCAATGTTGGCTTCAGAAGTGCGCCTCAAAGTTCGTAAATAATCTTCGGACAGATGATGTCGATATTTTTCCCACAACTGCACTGGATTTGAAAGCCCGCAGAACACTAACATGACGGCAAACAAATGACGCAAACGGCCGGGACTGTCGCTGACGCTGGCCTCTTCGAGAGTCTCGTCCCAATTTTGGTCATCGTCAAGTAGATGACGTGCTCCGCAGGCTGCGCGAAATGTGGGATACTCTACGTCGTCAACTGTCCTCAAGAACGCAAATTATATGGGACCCCGGACCGTGTGCAGTAATAGGCGCAAATAATAACACTCGCCGTTATTGGGATGTACGGTGTACACCCTGCCCAATGCAGTGTCTTTAAATACTCCCGGGAAACCATCTACAGCGTGTCCACGTCGACGTCGATTAAATACACCTCTTTGCTTATCGTACGTATAGTATGATGGCACCTCGTCGTACGTCAGTGATTTTGCGAACAGATCTGCTTCGCACAGTTTAAAAAACGCTAGGAGCGTTGTTTGGCGAGGATTTTCTAAGCGATCTGTAACATTTTCAGGGCTAAAAAAAATGCGCTGGCCATTCTCCAAATGGACGTCCAAATGCATGACCGTTGGATGCCGGTCATGTATGGAGAAGGCCAGTATTCGCCAGACTGCTTCTGACGTACTAATGTAGCGACCAGACTGGTATTTAGTCACCTCGTCTCGTTCAGTGTTCTGTAAAGCGAACGCAGCCTGGTCGCTACCTTTATTTACGTACTTACAGATGTATTTAATCGACTCGACGCTGGTGCAGGACTCAACGTTGATGTGCGTCTGAAAAGTTCTTAAAAGTACGGGTGAGTATGGAACTACCCACCTACTGTCGATCTGTAAGGTCTGCCCACGCATATTTAATTCGGCGCAGCATCCACCTTCCGTAGGGGATCGGCGCCGATATGATGGGTATCCATTCTCGCCCGTAATTGTTTGACTCACAAACCTTTTAGGGAATCTTTTCGTGCAGCGTCCGTCCTTCATACATGGTGAATTAGCATTTATTGAGCCACAGGGACCGTGTATCATGTGGCTCCTAACAATCTGATGCAAGACAGGGTCAACGTCGGGGTCTGGAAGCTCGGCGCTAATGACTTGATCAATCTCGTTTATAATAACATCTTCATCACACATTACAAACTTACAACAAATATGAATGAAACAACTGATCACATGATGATTATTTAATTTAGATTAAAGGAAAAAAAAAATCCTTTGATCTAAATAACATTGTTACATAACAACTTACAATAAAGTTTCACCAACATATTGTTGGTGAAACTTCTTCGTCTTCATCAGCTAATTTAGTCATTATCATCAGATAATGAAGATAAAGAAGTTTCACCGACATTTATAATAAATCTTTCTACCAGATCATCCATTTAATTGCTCTTCTTTAATTGCATGAGCAACGCAAGATTGCCATCGTTCTGGAGTAATACTATCCAGAGCTTGTGGGAGTAATCGTTTCACCTCGTCTAATTTGAATCTTTTATTATGTTTTGCCACATACCCCTTCATTTGAGCCCATATTAATTCTATTGGGTTGAGCTCGCAGTGGTAGGGTGGGAGGCGCAGTACTGAAATACCCTTCTCTATACCCATCTCATCATCTATCATCATCAGCCCGAGATAAGCCTATAAATAAGAAAATATATGTTTTATCATAATTCATGTTACTTTCAAATATTTTAAAAGTAATAATTTTATGAATCATCTTTACCGGCAACTTCTACAGTTTGCTTTATCATCTCAGTCTTATAACAAGGAGTACCTGCAGGCCAGGACTCCTTAAATTGCTTAAAAATATTTATGACAGTAACATTAAAATCATTTATGTCGTCTTCATGAGATTGGATAGATGTCTCTGGATTCGGTTGAGGTGTAGCTGGGGTCACAGGAGAAAACATTGGCAAATATAATCGAGTTGGAGTTGCCGGAGGTGCTAAGGTTTCTGCACTTTCATAAGCTCCCGGTGTCTGAGTCTGCTGAAATTCTGGAATACTGAGTTGATATGCTTTCTCAATATAAGTTCGGTGTCCTGAAGGCCCAGCTATTTGTTCAATTACAGCCGCCGCCGCCGGTGGTGCTGGATTTATATACCCTCCGGATATAAAAGTTAGCTGAGTTTCCGGATCTTTGTAAGCTGTAGTCTGTTTTCTTAAAGACCCAGCAGTCTGCTGAGTCGAGGTAGCCGAAGGTGCTGGACTTGTATTAGATCTGGATGTTAGAGTCTGCTGGGTTGTTGCACCTTCATAAGGATCATAATCTGTCTCTCGAGAAGGAGTTCGTGGATAATATGGTTGTCTCCTAGAATAACTATGTACTGGTTCATTTAAAATTTGCTCCGATAAACTGAGAACGCCCATTTTAAATCTCCGTTTTTGGGCTGGACAATGAGTCTTCATGTCTGGAAGCATACTTTAAAAAAAAGCTAGATCGCTGACTGTTTCAGGTTCAGCTCTATGTATGGTCTTAATTTGTAATGCCCTTTGACTGAAATATTCATGTGCTGATTTATTAACATCTTTTAAATTGATTGGTTTGGATTGGTTTGATGGTGGTGGCAGTGGCGGTGTTGGTGTGCAGTGATAGGAGATGAAATCCGAATCCTTTGAGTTTTCAGAAGCTAGTTGATCAGTAAACCGTGTCTCATCGACTTCTTCACTATCAGTACCGTCTGTGATATTATATTGGTTGGGACTTCAAGTAATTGTCTAAAAAATGTAGATATGGGGAAAGGTAGTACTCTTTAATCGTCTTTGCAGCTTATCCAGATGGCAAATCTAGTTTTTCTTGTTTTTGCTATAACTACATCGAATATTCTTCCACCGTTCTTTACAATCTTGGCTGAAAAATATTTAAGCAGATTAGTTAGGTACATACCTACTTATTACTATTTTATTTTTTGTTATAGACACTACGCAGATGGCTGTTCGTTTACATCACTTTCCGGATATGTATTGAGAGGAGCCAGTACCGTCCGGCAAATTGTACATGAAACCTCTAGCGTTTTGTGGGAATGTCTACAGCCGGAATATATGCCTGTACCTACACGACAAAAATGGGTAGAAGTTGCTGAACGGTTTTACACTCTCTGGAATTTACCGAATTGTGTTGGGAGTTTGGATGGAAAGCATATTAGGATTACAGCGCTCATCAACTCTGGTTCGACTTTCATAAATTATAAGGGATATTTCTCTATTGTATTGTTAGCAGTTGTAGATGCAGATGGTTTTTTTTAACTATAGATATTGGTGAATACGGCCGAAATAGTGATGGCCGAGTATTACAAGTTAGCTCTTTTGGACAAGCTATGGATCTAGGAGATCTTGATTTACCGAACCCTACACCATTTAAATTCAAATTCTTTATTGCGAACTAAGTGTACAGCATTTTAAAGATGTTAACAATAGGTTGTTGGACTTAGTACTTAGTTGCCTGTTAAGGCATTGCAATTTACATGGTAAAAAAATAATTAAGTAAATCAAGAAATACATACACGACATTACAGTTAAGAATTATACAAATTATCATTATTTCTAAATTTTATATTATATCATACTATTCTTATATTTTTTATAATTTATATATCATATTTTATTAAATATCACAATCATTTTAATATTAAATAATTATTTTTCTTCAAGGTATTCTTTTACAGAGTAATATGCCTTTATAATCAGGAAGTTTTTTAGCTTCCTTTTAAAAATAGCAATTGAATGTAGATTCTTAATGTCTATAGGTAATTTATTATATATTTTTATGCCCATACAAAAAATACTATTGCTACATACTGCAGTGTGGGATGTTTTATTGCGTAATGTATTTTTAAGTCTACTGCTTGTCAATGTGTCATAGGTACTGATGTTAGATTTAACTGAAATTGAAGCCGCATAGATATATAGAGCAGGGAGGGTTAATATGTTGAGCTTTATGAAATGAGGTTTACATGAATCTGTTTGGTGTATCCCACATATTGATCTGATACACTTTTTTTGTGCCTTAAACGCAATTTCTTTATCAGTTGAGTATCCCCAATATAGTATCCCATAAGATAGAGTGGATCCCACATAGGCATGATAAGCATTAAGTAGTGTGGTTTGGTTAGATACCTTTTTGAGCATGTAGAGGGCATAAGAGAACTGGTTTAATTTACTACATACACTATTTACATGTGTTTTCCATGGCATATTAGAATCTGTATAGATACCTAGAATTTTTGTACCATTGCCTGGAGAAACACAAAATGTGCCCTTTTATTTTGTGGCAGCCGAAGCCTTTCCACTAAAGAAAAATATTATGAAACCATATGGTCGAAATCAATTGACTAATGACAGAAGAGCTTATAATTACAGGTTGTTAAGGGCACGTAAGTCAGTAGAATGTGCCTTTGTTATGTTATGTTTGGCGCCCCCGGGTGGTCGCCAAATTATGTCAGCGAGGACATAAGGTAAGTAAATCAAAATGCGAAAATGATGATAACTTGAATTACTTATATTATTAGTTTAAAAAATGTTACAACATATGGAAGGCGGCCGTCTGAGTTGTCTGAGTGGACGGCCGAACAAAAGTGCAGTGGCGTGATGTAGCGGCGGCGCCGGCGATGGCCCCCGCGCCCCCCCGCGCTCCGCTCGCCCGACCAGTTCAGAAATCGCGGCGGTGACGTGGGCGCGAACAGCGTCAAAGTTTGGTGGACTTAACACGCCTATTCACTGCAAACCAGAATATGTTGACAATATTATAACAGCAATGTGTGTGTTGCATAACGTAATTCGCACATGTGATGGTAAAATATCAAAACCACGTGTTTGGGGGTGGACATAAGCGCCGCGCCGGCGCGCCGCCGCCGCCGCCGTGAAAAGGCAACGGCGCGCCGAGCGAATTAAGTTAGTACGAAAGAGTTCATTCTTGTAGTGGGAGGGACGCGTTACGTGTTCATCAGAGTTCATCTACGCAAACAAAAAGGTGGCGTCCGTCGTCGTCATCAGAGCCAGAACACAATGTGGACGTTTATAAAATATCATAAATTAAAATTAGGAATTTAAAGTAATTCGATTTTATGTTGTTTAAATACTGTGATTTAGTTTAGACAAGAATTACCTTCTTTTTTTTGGGGAGGGGTGTACACTAACCACGGTGGCCCTCCCCGGCACCTACAGGTGGTGTTCGGGTATTCTTAGACGACCGCGCCGAAACCCACTTTGGTGCCTAGCCACTTCTCGGGGGGGGAGAGACTGTAAAGAGAATCCCCGGCGCCGTCTTTTCGGGGGTCGCTTCATAGAGTCCACACTCTGTTCGCTCGCGACTGCTGGGTCCTCCCACCAGGTGATGTGCAGCGGGGGGTTAAGGCGTACACGCCGACGCGGTTGCTCCTCGGCTCCTTCTTCTCCGAGCGGGATCAGCCCTCTCTAGATCCAGTTTTCCTGATCTGCCAGCATATCCGATACTATGGCGGGCAGACGGATATCTTGCCCGATCTGGAAGACTTGGATCTGCCGCTCCGCGTCCCACGCAGGGCACGCCTGTGCTGTGCAGAATCCTGGCCACCTCCACAGTGGCAATTTGTCGTGGCCTCGCGTCCGATCCTATTCAGGTATTTACCGAAGCAGCCGTGCCTGGTGAACACCTGGGTAAGGCGGTAGGTGACGCGCTCATTCCTCCTGAGCCAGGCTCCGAACTGCGGCTGAAACAGCAGCTCGCGCCACAGCTCGAGCGCGTGTCGACGTGCCCGCCGCTTCAGCCTTTCGAACGCCGCGGTTGGCGCGGTCTGCCAAGATGTCGGAAGAGGCGGAAATCGCTCCAGAAGAGTTGCCGCCTCGAAAGATATCGTTCGGTATCCTCGTGCGTTTCGGTTGGCTACTTTGCGCTGCAAACCGTGAATTTTGATCCTGCAGCACCGGACGCTTGATAGTTGAGCTGACCATACAGGCGCCCCGTAAAGGGCCATCACGGACCGCACGACCCCCTCGTAGAGGCGGCGAACTTACTCCCGAGGTTTCCCGAGATTGGGCTGCAGTCTGTGCAAAGCACCTACTACCCTCGAACCGGGAGACCCGCAGGTCTACTGCGTAACTAAAAGGGTAATGAAAATCGACTCGGGTAATAAACTTCAAAACGTTACACGAGTGTGGGAGAGTAAACTTTGAGCTACCTTGTAATTTTTATACCGATTTTGATGTTGCGACTCCCATCTTCATCGATAAACTATGTTTTTCTAATTACACTCGAGAGCAATGAATCCGGGTCACTTAAAGAATGTTAAAAATCTCGGAAACTAAAAATGATAGGTTAATGCAATAAATTGTATTTAATAGACAATGTAATACTCCTTAAATGAAAGTAAAAAAAATATGAGTCACCATACATTTTATTAACACAAAATTACATAAAGAAAAAAACTGCTGATCTCTCCTTAAAACAAAAATAGGAAACATGAAATTTTTGAACTTTATTACGATTTTCTTGAATTTTAATACTTCGTATTGCCTCCTCGTGCTTCCATTACTGCGTTTACGTGGTTTGGCATGCTGTACACCAAGTTCCTTATACGATTTTGGGGAATATTCTCCCATTCCTCTGTGAGAGCAATTTTGAGCTCACGAAGCGTGATTGGGGGAGGGTTTCGTTGTTTTACGCATCTGCCTAGCTCGTCCCAAGCATGCTCGATCGGGTTGATATCCGGGCTGCGCGCTGGCCACTCCATACGAGTAATGTTCATCTCTTGAAGGTAGTCATTCACAATCCTACCTGTATGAGGTCGGGCATTGTCATGCATAAATATAGCATCCTCACCTAAATTGACCATAAATGGACCAACGTGATCATTGAGGATTTCTTCCACATATCTTACGCTAGTTAAAGAGCCGTTTTCTATGATCACCAGCTCTGTGCGACTTTCAGAAGAAATTCCGGCCCACACAAGTACAGACCCACCACCGTAGGCTACTTTTTCTTCGATGCATGCTTGCTTGAATCTTTCCCCTGGTCTTCGATACACTCTGTGTCTTCCATCGTGCTTGTAGAGCATAAATTTTGATTCGTCGGAGAACATAACTTTTGACCAATCTTCAATACTCCAATTTACGTGGCTCTGGGCATATCTTAGTCTTGAAATACGATGCCCACGCTCCAGTTTAGGGCCGTTTGCAGGTCTAAGGGGTTTTAAGTTAGATTCAGCAAGCCGACGTCTTACTGTCCATGCACTTGGGTTACTTCCTCCGAGGCGTCGAAACTGATTTGTGAGTTCAGTTCCTGTGAGAAAGCGATTTCGAAGCATGGTGTTCACCAAGTATCGGTCTTCTCGTGCTGTGGTACACCTGGTTCTGCCCGTTCCTGGTCTGCGTAGGTTAGAACCAGTTTCTTCGTAACGTCGGAGAACTCTTTGTACTGTTGACAGCGACACACCGACAGTCCTGGCTGTATCGCGCTGACTCCGGCCGGTTTCCAGCATTGTAAGTATTCTGGTGCATTCTTCAGGCGTAAGCGACATAATTTCAGCTTGAATAATGAATATAGAGCACTATCAACATGGTTTATGTACCCACATAAATGACAGATTACAAACAAAAGCAAAACCAAATGCTGTAATTTCGTAGTTCCATCTTCGAAAGTGGCCCTTTTTCAAATTTGATTTTTTTATGATATAACTTTACAATAACTAAGAAGTTTTAATACCTTCATTTAAGGAGTATTACATTGTCTATTAAATACAATTTATTGCATTAACCTAGCATTTTTAGTTTCCGAGATTTTTAGGATTCTTTAAGTGACCCGGATTCATTGCTCTCGAGTGTATTTCCTGTCATTACATAGCATTACGTAAAAAAAATGCTTTAAAAGTCACGCCGCCGACTTCGCCGCCGCCGCCGGCCTTATACCCCACGGCGCTCATGTCTATTTGGGGGACATCACTAGGACATTTTGATTATATTATCTATGAACAAGCTCGATGGACAACCCCGTTGTAAGGTTGCAAGTAAGACTTGAGAGAATCTGACATAATCCGTGTAATCTTAATAAATACTATATTAATATTAGAAGTAACAGAACCAAATAAATACAATTATTAGAAAAGGGAGTATATCATTTAATACAAAATGTCAGATACAAACATGGTGTCAGGTGTGGGGTATCTGCCGCCGCTCCCGCAAATGAGTTTCGAAGGGAACTTAAAAGAAAACTTCAAGACTTGGAAGCAAAGTATATGTCGAAACTGATCACAAACCTTTAGAAACACTATTTAAAAAACCATTATATAAAGTCCCTGCACGGCTACCAAGAATGATGTTAGCTGTTCAAGGCTATGATTTAGAGGTTAAATACAAACCAGGTCGGTTACTCTTCATTGCTGACACTTTATCCAGAAGCTGTCCTTCTAATGTTGAATCCAAAATGAGAAAGCCTTTCGAAAATATTGTTTGTCATGTTAAACTACATAGAGACAGTTTGCCAGTTTCTAATAAGCAATTAATTAAAATACAGAATAAGCAATTAATTAAAATACAGAATGCTACTAAAGAGGATCATACTTTGAAAAAGATTTTAAATTATGTAGAAAATGGATGGCCAAAAAATATTGGTGAACTGGATAACAATACAATAATATTTTGGACTTTTAGGGATGAATTAGGGCTCCTGGACGGAATTATTTTTAAAAGTAACTTAATAGTCATACTGATATGTATTTATGTAGGTGTTAGGATAAGTGAAACAATCGTCTTGAGTCGAGGCTGGTTTATTACTAAACATACGTGGCGCGCGGCCGGCTGGCGGCGCGCGCGCTTCCTATGTATCTAGGTATGCATAGATACATACATCACATTCCTCCACCATTACTCGTTAGTCTAAAACAATAAACATGATACTTTTACACATTTGGAAAATAACTAAATAAACATAACACTTAAAAGAACTTTTTATAATCGACCTTCTTCCTATCTCTTACGGAACGTCCGACCGTCCTGTTGTCAGCTTCTGTTGATTCTTCATCACGAGACTGAACAGTGTCAACAGGACGCTCGCACTCGTTACTGTCAGTTTCAAGAATACATGCCTCCGCCCGTTCCTCATTAACAACAACTTCCTCATCCCCCTCACATATATTGTTAGGTTCGCAATGTAATTCTGGCTGTAAGGGTGATGGCAGGCGCAGTGGTGATTCTGGTGTCACATCAGGTAACGGCGAATCTAATCGACTAGGCTGTAACTCTGCCGACTCTAAAGTCGCAGCCGGCACATATTCATCACAATCATTTTCCTTACAAACTAAATTAACAACTTTTTGTTTTCTAATTTGATCAAGGTGTCTTTTACAAACAGTATTAAATTTCTCAAAATATACCTCGAATACTCGTATACCGCTTATTTTAATAATTCTTCCTAATTCCCAATTCGGTTTCCTTCCAGCAAACCACTTACACCATACCACTTCACCCACTTGGAAATTTCGGCTAGGTTTCTGTTTTTTAGTATGTTCATGAATATTGACATTTTTACAAGGTAATATTACATCTAACCTGGAACGCAAATTCCTACCAAACATCAACATAGCGGGCGTTAATCCTGAGGAACAATGTATCGTGTTGCGATATTAGTTGACTAGCTATCATATATTGACAATATAATTTTGTTCTTTTTTATTTGTTTCTTTTTTCTGGGACCACACCCAGAAAAAAGAAACAAATAAAAAAGAACAAAATTATATTGTCAATATATGATAGCTAGTCAACTAACCCGCTTATTCTTCAAACCTATATTAGTTAAAAAGTTTTGTCTCTTTCTCAAACATAAATATCAAAGTGACGGACCAAAACAACATATTTAAAATAAAATAGGTTTAAAGGCCGTTTATGATTATGGGGGCTTAGAAGATTTCAGCTAAAATATTGATTAATAAAATCTTTAGAAAAACAAAGTTTTTTATTCTTTATATTTATTAAGACATTTATGACGCAAACCTCAATCTTAACACAATTATATAGAAAGCATGGTTAGCGGTGCACAAAATAAACACTTATGACCGAAGGCTACGACTAAATTAATTTAAATCTCTCCAGTAATTTTTTTATCTTAAATATTCAAAACCGCGTATATCCACCTTCATTGTCAATCACAGCCTGGAGCCGGTTACGCATGGATCCAATCAATTTGTCACATATGTCAGTACCCCTAAAACTTTCCCAGACTGTGAGGCAGTGATCCATAAGTGTTTCTCTAGTTCTTTCGTTTCTATTTGACCATTTTTGAACCATTAAGCCCCATATATTTTCTATAGGATTTAAATCGGCACACTTTGCAGGCCACGGAATACGATTTAAATTTGCTCTATTATTGTCGAACCAAGTTCTAACGATTCTTGCCGTATGAATTGTTGCGTTATCTTGAACAAAGTTCATTGGAGCAACATCTTCTTGTGGATAATATAGTTGCAATGTTGGAAGGACACTCTCGTCTAATAAATCGACATAATCTTGAGCAGTGGCCCTGGGTGGTAAATTTATTAGTTCTCCAATGCCGGCTGAACTAATCCAGCCAGACATGTTAACTGTAATGCGACCAGACGCGTTGTTAGCTATGACGTGGTCTTCCGTGTATCGCGTCCTGTCAATTCGCCACAAATGTAGTCTGCCCGTTTGGGAAGATTGAAAAGTCTTTTCATCGATGAAAGCCGTCGTCGTCCAATCAAAATTTAGATACTGACGTGCGAAAATAAGTCGAGCAGCTTTATGGGCATCCGTCAACGCAATTTTTTTTGCAGGCCGCCTGTGATGCAGTCCCATAGCTTTAAGATGCCTTCTAACTGTTGAAGGGTGGACTTCAAACGCTTCTGCAAAATGCCTCGTTGGCGTAAATCCATTCATCAGGTATGGTGGACTTCAAACGCTTCTGCAAAATGCCTCGTTGGCGTAAATCCATTCATCAGGTATTGCCTTTGCATCAAGCGGCTCTGCTCTTGTGTTATAACTTGCGGGTGATGGTTGTTTCGTCGTAAGTCAATAATATTTTCTTCGTTCCCGTGGCGTCGAACCCAGCGGCGAACTGTGTTTCTTGTCACATTTATTCGTCACGATATCTCGTGAATGCCTACTCCTTGTTCGTGCAAATCAATAATTTGGAGCCTTATTTGGTCACGATTAGCCGCAAGCATTTTATTAATTGGCAAATTATATTTTGTGAAAATATCACATTAAACTATTTTCTTAAATGACACTGACACGACACATGTTCGTAATTAGAAAATCGTAATGATAGCTTTTTGCAACGAGGTTATCATTTCATAGGTCGATTAGATAAGACATTTTATGTCTTAACTTGACATTCAACATTATTACACTAAAGTTTCGACCTTATTGCATTATGATTGTTCTAACAACATTTAACGGAAATGGGTCCCAAATTAAAGCTCGTGACTGTATAAACAAACACCGCACCGACAAGTGAGATAGCGACTTATGGACGCTACTCTTACCAATGGGTTGACATTGGGTTATGTACTACATAGTTATACGCCGATAGAATTATTGCATATCGTTGTAATCTCAATGCCGCCGTTACGGAAACGCCATTTTTTTTACCAAATATCGACAAAAGAGGCCGGTGGTCTGTTTTGAGTATGAATGGCTCCTGTCTACCATATAGATATTGATGAAAATGTTTTACACCAAATATTATTGCCGTAGCCTCTTTCTGAATCTGGCTATAAACTTTCTCACTAGTTGATAAAGACCTAGATGCAAACGCTATTGGTCGCTCGCGCTTTTGTGCATCGACATGTGCAAGTACCGCTCCCAACCCCGAGGGCCCCGCATCCACGGTAAGAACTAGTTGTGATGATGGATCAAAATGTGCTAATACACGATCCGATGCCAACTCCTTCTTTATTTTGTCAAACGCATTTTGTTGACTTTCACCCCAATACCACGTTACGCCTGCACGTAATAATATGTGTAACGGGTTTAACAAAGCAGAAGCATTAGGAACAAAATTGCGATAATAATTGACAACCCCTAGAAATCTTTTTGTTTCTAAAACGTTCGTTGAACTTGGCGCTTTTAACCTTTTGAGCGCCAGGGTCACAAATACGTGACAAGCGAAAACTGTCCCTGAGCGCCAACGACACAAATATGTGACAAAAACAGCGGTACATTAAAACACGAAATAAACTATTTAAACATTACTTTAATGCCTATTTATTTATATACCTGTAAAATAGAAGGTCCAAAATTTATTTATTTCCATAAAACTAATTAAATTGCATTATAAATATTGAGAAATTTTACGTTAAAAAGAAAGAAATAAACTCTGAAAAAAGAATGTCCTCACACGCCAGAGTCATAACTGCGTGACCGCTAGTGATGTAGCGCATGTTGGATAATATCATTATTTCAAATCAAAGATCGATTCGAAACTTTCCTCTGGAATATATTATTTTAGGTATAATTTGGTACTAGGATAAAGCAGCATTAATTTTATAAAACCAGTCTTAAAAATCATTCAATAAGCTACATAGTCAAAAATAAAATTTGGTTGGGTCGAATTTCGATATTCACTAATCCCAACTCAAGCGCATCCCTAACGCAACCCGAATTATCAGTACCCTGTACGCCATGGTCACGACTAAACGACAATATCGTGACGTCACAAGCGCGGCGACCAGAAATTAGTGAAGTGAATGAATAATATTTATGATTAATTTACTTGTGATATCGAGTTCAAGATTTATATTAAGTGACTATTATAATGAGTGGGAATTTAATGACTACGGAAGAACTTCTTCGCATATTAGAAGGAGTCTCAGATGACGAAGAATTTTCGGAAACAGAATCTTTGGACGAATTTGATTTAGAGGTAAGTTATTTTTATCTGCTTTTATTTTAAAAATTTTGAGCAAATATTAATCTTATTAAAAATCACGATGAAATCTGTAAGTGTGGCCTGGTATTGGTGTTTGTAGACCGAAAGAAACATATTTTTTACAGAAATAAGTTACTTTTGAGAATATTATTGTTGTAAAAAAATAGATACAGCCGTTATACAGAGTTTTTAAGTTGATATATCGATCGTTGTTTGTTTACATACGATTTAATTAAGATATGAATCAGCATACAGTTACCTACTAAATGCTTGTTGTATTATTTAACCTATTGATCGCTAACATAAATAAGTAAAAATCAAGAATGATTTTGATATTTTTACTTGTGTATATGTTTAAGCGATATAATATGTTTAAATATTACATATATTTATGAAATATTAATTGCGCCTTATACCTAAGCCTGCACTCATAGGTTTCTAATATATGTATACTATTATTTCAATTAATTATTATGTATATATGTGTGCAGAGAACTCGACTTTTCAGTTTTGTTTCGGTAATTCGGTATATAGTTCCTATAGTGTTCGTCAAGCTATATGATCCCTCCGAAAATGTTTTTAAGATATAATTTATGTAGAGCACAGGGTTAAGAAAGAATTAAGCCACGTCTGAAAAGTATTTGAAATAAATAAATGAACGAATTTACAGATTTTATGATTTATTTTGGGATATTTATTAATTAGACAATAATCAAACTTATAACCTTTTCAATCATTTATTATTTCTTAATCGGAATCCTGGTAGCTCGGTAAACTAATGTCATCTAAGTCTTTTTGGTGTCGTACTTTACGTATAATATTAATTATATTGGTGTAAGTTACCGAACGCTTCTCCGCTGGTACACTATCTAATTCATGTGCGACCAATCTTGCGAATGCCTTATTGCGTGGGTCCTTTGGCTCTTCTTCGAAACCCACATTAGGTAAATGTGAAACTTCACATTTTAATTCGTCTTTGTCCCATATACTGCGCTGGTACATATTTGAGGTTGCAATATCCTCAGTCGTTACCTGTGTTTGCTTTGATATCATTTCTGTTTTCACTCCTTCACACACACAGGTCACTTTCACAGGTTCAACTGAGAACTTAATTCTCTTGGCACGGTGTATATTTTGTAATAAACTTGGTGATGAAGGTCTGCTCTCGTCACCAGAAGACATATTAATTATGTAAATAAAATATTTCAGATAGAATGAAGAATGGTGATGAATGATAGAATTTCGAATGTTCGAAACCGATGTACGAATGTCTAATAAAACGTACTTTTCTAGTCAACATGTCAGTATTACCAACCTAAAAAAATTGCAAATACCAATAATGCTTGGGAAGAAACATAAAAACCATAGACGTTTTTTTAATCTTTAGCTTATTTTAATTATATTCTATTTTCTTTACAAATAGGTAAAGCGTAGCGTAATTAATGAGAATTTAATTTAATGCAAATTAAGTTTCTTTTTGTAAAATGATATCTTGGCTTACAAATTACCAAATATACGAAATTCTAAGATCGCTAATGTTTATGTCTGTTTTTTATTATCGAAGTTTAAACTAATTGTGCTATTGACCAGTCTTCAAATATTATGCTCTAAAAATATTTTGCAGTAGTACAATAAAGCTTGAGCTTCTGCCATAAACCTAAAGATTTTGTTTTGTTGATCAAAGTAAAACATTCTAACAATAACGAGATTCTTAAAAGTTTTACCTTAAAAATATTAACTAATGGAACAATAAACTTAAACTAACTGTCATAAATCTGTAGCTTTTGTTTTGTTGTATAGCAATAACCCATCTGCAACAGCGCAAGTAGTAATTTCAAATTTCATGATGAATTAGACACAATATAAGCCGATAACTCGAGTTGGAGTACAATAATATCTTCGGATCTGTCGGCCGTAAAGATCTATTGTTTTCGGGCAGAATTTAGAACAAAGAAAAATACTTGTTTCTCACGCACTGGCTAATTAACTTCCCACAATGAATTATTGTTTTTATTTTACAGCCAGCAACTGTTGCCCATCAAGAACCATCAAATGATACACCTTCGACGTCTCGAGATGGCCACCATCGAGGTCATGAGCCGGAACCGTCCTTCCAATGGACCTCGGAACGACGTACACCCGAAGTAGCTGACTTCAATGATTTTCAATCTGGAATCCATTTAGAGCCGTCGGAAATTGCTTCTGAATGCGACATATTTCAATATTTTATGGACACAGATTTTGTGTCGATGATTGTCAATATGACCAATAAAGGACAATGGGCAAATTGGCCCAAAGTGCCCACAGGGTTGACACATAGTACATTCGAAAGAGCACGCTTAGCTGATTATTTTTTATTATGGGAGTAAAAAAATCGGTCCTACAGGAAAAGATATTTTGAGAAATAAAGACATTTTTAAGTTTGAACCTAAATATATGAACTTTATGAAAGTTAGCAAATAAAAGTTATATATTCTGGTAGATTACACTATTCCTAACATGTTTTATTCAGAAACTGAAGCGCTACGTGCACCATACAAAATATTATTGATTTTGAAAAAATATGTAATTATTGTTGTGGTTGATTATTAAAGGTGTCCCTAGAGTAGACATATAGTGTATTTAAAAGAACACATTGGACACGTTATTTTTATTATGGCAGCTCAAAAATCGGTCCTACAGGAAAAGATATTTTGAGACATAAAGACATTTTTAAGTTTGAACCTAAACATATGAACTTTATGAAAGTTAGCAATTAAAAGTTATATATTCTGGTAGATTACACTATTCCTAACATGTTTTATTATGAAACTGAAGCGCTATGTGTACCATACAAAATATTTTTGAGTTTCAAAAAATATGTAATTATTGTTGTGGTTGATTATTAAAGGTGTCCCTAGAGTAGACACCTAGTGCATTTAAAAGAGCACACTCGAACATTTTTATTTTATTATGGGAGTAAAATAATCGGTCCTGTAGGAAAAGATATTTTGAGACATAAAGACATTTTTAAGTTTAAACCAAAACTTATGAACTTTATGAAAGTTAGCAAATAAAAATTATATATTCTGGTAGATTAAACTATTATACCTAACATGTTTTACTAGGAAACTGAAGCGCTATGTATATTCCACAAAATATTTTGAAGTTTGAAAAAATATGTAATTATAGTTGTAGTGGATTATTAAAGGTGTCCCTAGAGTAGACATATAGTGTATTTAAAAGAACACATTGGAGACGTTATTTTTTATTATGGCAGCTCAAAAATCGGTCCTACAGGAAAAGATATTTTGAGACATAAAGACATTTTTAAGTTTGAACCTAAACATATGAACTTTATGAAAGTTAGCAAATAAAAGTTATATATTTTGGTAGATTACACTATTCCTAACATGTTTTATTCAGAAACTAAAGCGCTACGTGCACCGTACAAAATATTTTTGAGTTTCAAAAAATATGTAATTATTGTTGTGGTTGATTATTAAAGGTGTCCCTAGAGTAGACACCTAGTGCATTCAAAAGAGCACACTGAACATATTTTTTTTTATTATGGGAGTAAAATAATCGGTCCTGCAGGAAAAGATATTTTGAGACATAAAGACATTTTTAATTTTAAACCAAAACTTATGAACTTTATGAAAGTTAGCAAATAAAAATTATATATTCTGGTAGATTAAACTATTCCTAACATGTTTTATTAAGAAACTGATGCGCTATGTGCACCATACAAAATATTTTTGAGATTCAAAAAATATGTAATGTCCGAGAATTGAACCCGCTACCCCTATGTACGAGCAGCACCGTAGATAGACTTACGTTTAACCAGTTTGCCAATCGTGCACCAAAAAGAATCTAAAATATTAAATTATAATGTAATTAAGTTGCTGGGAAAATTCGTAATACTATATTTTGATTGATTGATTGATTATAACTCTGGAACGGCAGGATGAAAATAAAAAAAAATGAGAATATAGAGTAACACTGATGTCCTTCATCGATTAGCACCGGTGTCAACCGTAGGGGCAAGCTTTTTAATTTGGACCAGCGTCCATAGGAATTTGCCCATCCTCCTTTCATCGATACTTTGTGCTGAATGTAGACTTGCGTATGCATTCTCGTTTACATGCTTGGTACGACGTAACAGTCCCAGAGATGTACATGTTTTTTGCAGTCATAATGTTAATGACCAGAAATAAACATTTATCTATAGAAGAACATTGGTCCACAGATATTTTATTGAATTCTCCGATATTTTCGAAAGTAATGACACGCAACAGGTTTTCTATGATACTTGGCATGCTCCATTTTTCTGAGCAAAGAGAAGAAAATACAATTTTATCGAAAATCCAGAAATGTGTATCTCATACACGACAAAAGTTTAGAAATATTATTACGCCATATAAAACTATTTGTATTGACGAAAGCATTGTTCCATTTAAGGGTCGCTTGTCCATAAAACAATACTTACCGAATAAAAGAAACAGATTCGGTGTCAAATTATTTGTTTTATGTGATGTAAATACGGGTGTTATTGTTGATTTTATTGTTTACTGTGGAGCAACCACAGAGATAGTTGATCCCTGTAATCTAGGTGTTGGCGGGGCTGTTGTTGCCACGTTGGTCAAACCATTTTTAGGATCCAATCGCCATTTATATGTGGATAATTGGTACACGAGCCCATTGTTATTTAAATATTTACACGAACATAATATTTACGCTTGCGGTACGGTAAAAAAAAATAGAAAGTATATGCCAAAATTAAACACGATTCTAGAATTGAATGAAATGGAAGTGCAATATTCTGGTCCACTGATGGCCATTAAATGGAAAGACAAAAAATATATTTTTATGTTATCCACCATCCATGATAATTCTATGGAATTATCATCGCGAATACATCGAAATACGGGATTGCCTGTAATTAAGCCAAAAGCTGTAGTGGACTACTCAAAAAACATGGGCAGTGTTGATACCGCAGATATGCTATTATCATCAATGCAGTGTATCCGCAAAACAGTCAAATGGTATAAAAAATTATTTTTCCATTTATTAGATATGCACCTATTAAATGCATTTTATTGTTACCGGCATTTAAAAGATATGCCAAAATTGAAATTTGCCGATTTTCAATTGAGCGTGATTCGGCAATTGATAGAGAGGTACCACAGTGGTAGTATTATAGAAGGCTCCACGTTAGCTACAACTAGCAGTAGTAATCCTCTTCGTATATTACCCAGTAATGCAAAGGATCATATGCCGAGTCGTATGGGAAAATATCAAAGATGCAAGCAATGCGCACTTTTAAAACAAAGAAAAAATACACGTTTTAAATGTAACGTTTGTAACGTATATTTATGTGCTGCGCCGTGTTTCCAAAAGTACCACTCTGTGTAATATATTTAGATTTATATTGATTTTAATGTCTCTGTGATACTGATTTTTCTATTGTAACTTGAAGTTTTTTATTAGATTTTATTTACATATGGCTTACTATTAGATGATAAGATAATACAATGCAGATTTTGTATAATGTTGTTCTATTATTCTAAAGATTTATTAGTATAAGACTGATTGGTAACTGTGATAATTATATATAATGGTTAATTGTTTTAATTTGTTACTTTTTTATGCCTGATAACACATGGCTTACTATTCGCTGGGTGCGCGATGACAGCGCCAACTAGCGGTCGGCGGACTCGGCGGACCTTGGTACGTCAAATAGTTGACTGTCATTGTCTTTACGAGGAGTAAGCAGTGAATAAAGCATGAAGGTGTAGGTAAAGATGGAGTACACAGTACACACTTGAAATACCTACTTGAATTTTTATTTCTCTTCTACTGTCTGAGGTCAGTTTGTTTCAATTTCTGTAGTACACTAGAAAAAGAGATCAGACCTCAGTTTGCCTCAGAGAATAGGAGCGAGAGTATTTGACTCGAAACTTTTATTCTAAGTGTGGGCTCCATATTTATCTATAACTTCGTGGAATAAAGTCTGCCAAAAGTTCCTTTTTTAGCCACGGTGCGCGCTGAGATCGATTTCACTGTCCCCACCACCCACTTTGCACCCAGCGAATTAGATGATCAGAATGCAGGTTGCATTGTAGATTTTGTATAATTTTGTTCTATTATTCAAAAGATTTATTAGTATAAGACTGATTGGTAATTGTGATAATTATATATAATCGTTAATTGTTTTAATTTGTTACTTTTTATGCCAGGTTTATAGAACTTAATATTTAAAAACATGTATAACATTTTATTAAAATTTTCTATTTTTTCATAGTTTTTATTTACCTTCTTAACCTATTTCAATCATATATTTTTAAGTACCTGTTACATTCGGAATTATAAATCTGATTTAAAAAACGTGTTTCATTTATTATAAAATAATATTGTACTAGAACATCGATAAACGAGATATTACGTTGCCACATCCTTATTTCGGAAGCGAAGTAGTTATTAAAATGGCGGGCCGTCCACGCCATGGTCACAATATGAAGACAGCAGATCAAGAATAGTGTTGTACCTACAGTTATTATATTTAAATATATTGTAGTCTCATATCTGTTATTACGGTATTATACAAGTCTGTAAATAGTGTATAACTATTACTTTAATAGGAAGAAATGTAATGTTGAATTAAATTTCAATGTTATAAGGACATTATATTTCGAAATTAAAGACGAAAATGAAAATAAAATTGATTATCGATGAAGTTTTGGAATCCCTATTTTTTTCGTAGGTATTTGCGGTGAATTTGTGGCCTGGCGTTGAGGGCAAGTTCATGCGTTTTTGCTCTGGCGTTCAAAAGGTTAAAATGGCATCAACTTTATTAGGGCATGTTCTAAGTCCGTTTTTGTCTATTACGTACCCCAGATACGTTACACTGTCCTGAAAAAAAGCACACTTGTCTTTTTGTAACCTTAACCCTGCATCTTGTATTCTTGATAATATTTCTCTAAGCCTAGTCAAGTGCAATTCACGAGTTGGGGCAGTACAACAAACGTCATCCAACCAGCAAGTAACGCCCTCAATACCTGCTAACAGAGTTTCCATAACCCGCTGAAAAATCGCCGGGGCATTCGCAAGACCGTACACTAACCGGGTGTATTTGAATAGCCCCTTTTGAGTATTTATTGTAGTTAAATCTTGTGATAACCTACATAATTTAAACTGATTATATGCATTACTTAAATCTAATTTTGAATACTGCAATCCTCCCCCAATTTTAGCAAATACCTCCTCAATGCGAGGTAATGGATATTTGTCAACTTTCAAAACTTTATTTAATGTACAAGAAAAGTCTCCTGCTATTTTTACTTGTCCATTCGCTTTCAAAACCGGAACAATCGGAGTTGCGTATTCAGAAAAATTCACCGGAACTAAAATACCTAAACCAACCAGTCTGTCTAATTCATCTTCAACTTTATTTTTCAAAGCAAATGGAATGGAACGCGGTTTAAAGAATATTGGTTTAGCATCGTCCTTGAGATGAAAAGTTATATCGAATTTATTAAAACATCCTAATTCGTCTTTCCAAAGATCCGAAAACTCGTTTAAGAGCAGCTGCACCTCCCCCATACATTTATTTTCAACAACCATTTTATTTATATTTGTAGAAGTAAAATATATTTTGAATTTTGTCATAAAATCACGACCTAATAATGGCGGTCCGGCATTTTGTATTACGTAAAATTTTAAATTTTGATTGATGTTCAAATATGTTACCATGCACACAAAATAACCTAAAGGTATGATTTTATGACCATTATACAGGCACATCCTTAAATCAGTCTTAATTAAATTACAATTCTGAAACGAATCTCGGTACAATTTTTCTGAAATTACACTAGTACCCGAACCCGAATCTAACTCCATTTGCAATTTTAACCTATTTAATTCTACAGTAATTTTTATTGGTTCCGTATTGACATACCTCATATTGAAAAGGTCACATTCTTCACAATGATCGTGTTCTCCAGTTTCTAAATGATGCAGTTTAGATTTCCCTTCATTCTTAGCGTTGCACATTTTCTTTAAATGGCCTTTTTCTCCACACTTTTGGCAACTATAACTTTTATAACGACACTTCCCCGATTCGTGGTTTTTAAACCCGCACACTGAACAACGCGAAATGCTCGTAGATCCGCCGGTAGTCGTAGTCGTAGTCGTAGGCGCTGCGTGCCTATTACGCCGCTCTCGTTCTACTCGGTAAACCGGCTCCTCCTTAACGACCACCGAGCCTGCACAGCCCTCCTGGTTGGCATGGGAACGCGCTGCACGAGCACATGCCGCCTGTTGAGCTATTTCAACCGCTTTTGAAAACGTAAGACTAGAAGAATCCTTCTCAAAAAGCCGGTCCCGTTCACGTCCTTCTCTCAACCCCAAAATGAATCGATCTCGTAACAAAATATCCAATAACTCCGTCCCGAATTCGCAATATACAGAGAGTCCTCTTAACCGCGCCGCCCAGTCTTCAATACTTTCACCCTCGGATATCACTGCCTCATAGAACTTCGCCCTGTCAACGAATGTAGACCTTTTGGGTTTGAAATGGCCATTGAGTTTGGTTACCAGTTCTTGAAATTCTACTGTGTCCAGTTCCTTGGGATGAACTAGGTTCCTTGCCAGACGGTAGGATTCATCTGACAAATGCGTGAGTAATAAACACGATTTATCTTCCTCCTTAACCTTATTCAGTTTCATAAACTGAGTCAGTCTCCCATAAAATATCTGCCACTCTTGATGTTTATGGTCAAACGTATTTAATGAACCGACAAAATTCATTTTGTTTACACTTCACACGCGTAAGAAATAAGACTCGTCGCCAATGATATGTATTTATGTAGGTGTTAGGATAAGTGAAACAATCGTCTTGAGTCGAGGCTGGTTTATTACTAAACATACGTGGCGCGCGGCCGGCTGGCGGCGCGCGCGCTTCCTATGTATCTAGGTATGCATAGATACATACATCACACATACCACAGTCTTTAAAATCAGAAATGTTGAAAATCATTCATCATGGTCATGCAGGCATAACTTCCTGCAAAATGAGAGCCAGATCATGTATTTTTTGGCCAGACATCAATAAAGATTTGGAAACTTTTATAAAAAAATGTGAACCTTGTGCAAAATATAGACCCAACTTACAAAAGGAACCTTTAATTAACCACCCAGTAGAAAATATTCCATGGCACAAAGTTGGCATTGATATATGTACACTGAATAACAAAGATTTTCTTATAATCATGGATTATTATTCAAAGTTCATTGATGCACAATAGTTATGTGTAAATCAATCTTTGCAAGACATGGTATACCAGCTGTTGTAATAACTGACTGTGGTACACAGTTTACTTCTGAAAAATTTCAGAGTTTTTCAAATACTTATAAATTCTGTCATATAAGAAAAAGATTTTTTTTTTATTAAGTTATAATTTATTGCCAGATTAAATTATATGTGTTTTTGTTTACAGTTAGAAACAGAGAAAATAAAACAAAATGCAGCATTATTAGAGGAAGAGAGAAACAAGATTTTACTACAAAAAGCCAAAATAGAATTAGAAGAAGTAAATATAACCATATATGGAAATCAAAGTCATCTCATTGGCTCTTTTTGGTTATAGTGTATAAAATAAAAGTATTATTATTTGATTAATTTATGGAATTTTATTTATATAAAAATATTAAGAAAAAAACCTTTCAACCAAAGATTGTCGCACCAGAAAACCATTGCTAGAGGGGTTTTCTCTAATTGATGCATCATTTACTTCATTACGAAAATCATTGCCATCCCAGTTTGATGGCAAGTCATCTACCAATAATGCTATATTATGCAGTGTTGCACATGCACATATCACAGCCACAACTGTATCTAGCTTTATACCCATCCCCACTTGCAGACAAGGAAATCTTCGTTTCCAAACACCAAAACATCTTTCCACAGTATTCCTTGTTTTTATTTGGCTTCGGTTATAGTTTTCTTGAGGAGTTGTATTGGGTGATAAAAATGGTGTCAGAAGCACATTGCTAACTGCATACCCACTGTCCCCTAAAATTATGCCTTGTAGTATCCCAGTATTAAGTCTTTGCTTAATAGCACTACTATTGTAAATAAAACTATCATGAGTACTACCAGGCCACCGTGCTACTAAATCGTAAAATTCTAAGTTAGGTCCTGTGACGGCCTGCACATTGATTGAAAACCACCCTTTTCTATTTCGATAAACTTCTAAAGTCATTCTTCCGGGGCTTCTTATTTTAATATGGGTACAATCAATACACCCAATCACTCCAGGAAAATGAGCTATTTCATAAAAAATTTGCCTGCAACAAAAACAATGATAAGTATGCATCCATGAGAACCTAATAAGTAGGAAGAACCTATGAATTATAATTTAAAAATGACCTTACTTCACTGTGTTAATCCCTTCAACAGTAGACGGGAATTTAACAAAATCCTTCATTTTCCGTGCTATCAATGTAGAGACTATTGCAATTATTCGTGATACCGATTGCTGGCAGGTATTCATGACATCTCCATCAAGTTTCTGTTAAAGAAATGGACAGTTACATATTACTTAAAATACTTAACATTAACACCCAAAAAACTTCAATAATAGGTACAATATTTTTTATAGGTATAGGATTCCTATCAATAGGTAGATACTAACCTGAAAACTGCCTGTAGCGAAGTACCGTAATGTTAGCAGTAACATTATTTCAGGGGCAAATGGTAATCCTCTTTTCGTTCGATTCCTCACATTGGATGTCAGCATAGGCAATATAACACTTTTTACAGCGTCAGGTGTAAATCTGTATCGCGCATGGAATTCTTGAACAGTGTATTTTGTAAAGGGATCAGAATAATCTCTTAAATACCGCCTCGGCCCCACTTCTCTATATCTTCTAGCATAGTCCACAAACTCAATAAATTCTATTAGATCAGACATTTTGTAACGTGAATTCACTGGTAAAAATAAAAATATAACCCCAAATGTAAATGTCAAAATCAATCATTAAAAAGTTAAGTAAAGGTTCTGCTGTCATTAACTTTAATTAACATTAAGGGACGTTAATGTACCATTAACTGACTCTGAGAGTGAACTTTTTTAAATCTATACTAAGGAGCGACTTAAGTAACCGTTAAACGTCTCTGAGTGCGGCAGTTAAGTAAGACATTTTCTAATACGAGTATATTTGTGTAGATTCAATTATGAATTGCGGTGTTCTTTAGTTTTGTATGATGTAGGGTGTGTTCCCTACATGTCTTGATGATGATGATGATGATAGGCTTGCAAATCGAGCTCGGTGTTTTAACTGTTGTTTTTTATTTGATTATTATTATATATTTCAATATTTTAGTCTAATAAAACAGCGACAATAGCCGCATCTATCAACCATGATGGTCAATGTAATAAAATGTATTAATTCAATGTTGTCCAATAATATTGCTGTTCAATTATATAGAGCATACAATCATCAACATTATTAATAATTTATGTAGATTACAAATATTGCTCATGGTACAAAATGTGTGATTTAAAACACTATTATTATTTTCAGGAAAACGTACAACACAGTTAAATTCCAAAACACGCCGATATAATATAAAGCAATATACAAAAATTGGTTCAGGTAGTCTGGGTGAAACAAATACTTAGAGGCTCCAAAATGCCCATAAACAAGCAGAAAATGTGGTGCTTATGGAAAATTTTGAACACCCTAACAAGAAAGCCAAAGCATTCTTATTGATGCAATTAAAACTTGCAAGAAAAAACAAAATGGCGAGAAGGTTTTCATTAGAAGACAAATTATTTGCCCTTGCTCTGATGAAACAAAGCCCAAAGGGCTACAAATTATTAGAAAATATGTTTGCCTTACCTAATAAAAGGACACTAGCTCGACTCTCAAATAAGATTGAGTTTGAATGTGGTGTCAACAAAAATATATTTGAACATATCAAAATAAGCACTAATAAGTGGGACATGAAGAAAAAACTTTGCTCACTAGTATTTGATGAGGTAGCACTGACACCTCGTCTCACATACAATGAGAGTAAAGATAAAATACTTGGATTTGTAGAGATATCAGGTGTTGAGTGTATTATTTTAGTTTCTTGAATGAAACGACGATTAATATTAAGACTTTTGACAATGAGCGCAATATGGAGCGAGCCATGTCTTATTCTCGTGTGTTGCCACAGTATCTTATATTCATATTCATCGATTAGGATGACAGATTAAACAACATGCCCCTCTTCGAGACTTTGACACATGACATTTGACAAAGACATTAGTTTGACATTTTGAAACTGACGTTAAATATATCTGAATATCAATATTAAACTATTAAATTAATCCTAAAATTTGAATTGAATTGAACTATTAAATTAAACAAAAGTAAAATACTAATTAGAAAACAAGTTTACAAAACAAAAATAAACTTATGTGACAATGTTATGTGTATACAAACATAGTGAAGTGACAAATACTTTTAAACAAAGTTGTGTTTACATGTATTTTAATTTTAAGTTTTAATGTTAAGGTTTTCAATAAATATTTATAAATCAAATCGTTTAGTTTTCTTAATTAATCTACCTCGACTACTATATTTAGGAGATTCACTTGTAGGAGTTGGCATATCAGAACCTGAACTGTTCTCAGTCGAATCAGTTGAGTCTTGATTTACATGATTCATTACTTAATTCTATGGTGACATTCTCATTTACATCTATGAAAATAGGAGACTGTATGATGGTACGAGGTGCATTCAATAAGTACCTAGCCTCATCGCCAGAGGGCGCTGTAGTTTCAAAAGAGTTTTACCACAGTGTAGCACATTCTTTTTAAATTCTTTTTTCAAATTTTCATTCCAATCCCTTCATTTGTTTTAATTTGACAACTTATGGAAGCCAACGTGTCGATCGGTTTTACAAAAATGGAAAAAGAGCAATATCGTTCGGTGATTCGATTCCTATTTTTGGAAGGGAAAACGCGCATCGAAATCAAAGAGCGCTTGGATGCTGTGTACGGTGACTCTTCTCCATCGATGGCCACCGTCAAGAATTGGTTCAACGAGTTTGCACGTGGCCGTACGTCGGTTTTTGATGAACCACGTCCAGGTGCACCGAAAACAGCTGCTACGGAGGAAAACATTAAAAAAATCCATGATCTCGTATTGGCAGATCGCCGATTGAAGGTTCGGGAGCTAGCTGAGACTGTAGGCATTTCAGAAGGAACAGTGCATCATATTCTTCACGAGGAACTCGGCATGAGAAAGCTGTCGGCGCGATGGGTGCCGCGTTTACTCACACCAGAAAACAAGCGCAACCGTGAGACCACATCGGAGACGTGTTTGGCGCTGTTTAAGCGGAATCCAGCGGAGTTTTTGCGTCGTTTTGTGACCGTCGATGAAACCTGGATCCACTGGTACACACCAGAGACCAAGGAGCAATCAAAACAATGGATCCAGACCGGGGAACGTGCTCCAAAGAAGGCGAAAACTGTAAAATCGGCCGGAAAAGTTATGGCCACCGTTTTCTGGGATTCACAAGGTGTGATCTACATCGATTACCTCGAGAAGGGTAAAACAATTACAGGGCTTTACTATGCCGATTTATTGGGCCGATTCGACGCCGAATTAAAGAAAAAACGACCCCATCTGGCGAAGAAAAAAGTGCTGTTTCACCACGACAACGCACCGGTTCACACGTCTGCCGTTGCCATGGCCAAATTGGTCGAATTACGCTACGAATTGCTGCCCCATCCACCGTATTCTCCAGATTTGGCCCCTTGTGACTTCTTTCTGTTTCCTAATCTGAAAAAATCACTCGCCGGGAATAGATATGGATCGAATGAGGAGGTCATCGCCGCCACGGAGGCCTATTTTGCAGAGTTTGACAAAAACTATTTTTCGGACGGATTAAAAAAGTTGGAGCATCACTGGGCTAAGTGTATCGAACTAAAAGGAGACTATGTTGAAAAATAAATTCCCACTTTTCCAAAATTTTCGTTTACTTTTTGTAGGCTAAGTATTTATTGAATGACCCTCGTATCATCATCAGAGTGTGTAGATTCATACATTGAATTATCTGATACAATAGTAGACTAACTGACCTTGACCTAGACTGTACTTTTTTAAGTAGACAATAAGTTATTACATCATCCTCTTCCTCCTTTTTTGGTTTACAATAAGACTTATTATTATGAATTGACTCTTGACTTGACATTCTCATTTTATTTGATTGAGGTAAGTTATTTGATTGAAATGACTGACTAACAGTACTTACATTATGATTTGTTGCTTTCTTGAAGAAGCAATATTTTGCGAAGTGGTCAGGTTTTTTGCAATTTGAGCAAACCTTTCCCTTGGCTGGACATTTAAATCTATGAATTTGACCACATCTTTTACATGTTTGTTGTTTATTATGTTTATCTTGAGCCTGCGAGAAACTAGAATTTTGTTGGTTACCTATATCTTGCTGGCGACTTAGATTTACTTCTTTGATCTGACTTGACTGACTGGAATTGCTTGACTGCTCCTTTTTGATAAGACTTTATTGCTTGTACAGTAGTTTCTGCTGACTTTGAGACATTATTTTGCAATTTTTTTGACTGATTGTGTGAAATTTCAATACTCTTGGCAATTTTGATTGCTTTTTCAATTGTGAGTGACTCTTGTTGTAGTAATCGTTCTTGGACTTTTTGATTATTTACGCCTATCACGACATGTCGCAAATTAGTTGGTCTTTGAGATTGTCGAATTCACAGCGTTTAGCCATGTTTGTTATGTTCGTTACATATTCTTCAAGTGATTCTTCACTTTTCTGTTTTGTTGTAAAGAAGTTGTATCTTTCGACGGTTATATTTTTAAGTGGTAGAAACTTTTCATCAAACTTTTTTAAGACTTTTTCAATTGTAGTAGACGCATCTTTCCTGTCTAAGTCAAAGGAATTAAAAATATCTAAACATTCATCACCGATTAGTGTAAGTAATATAGCAATTTGTTTACTTGAGTCCTCTTTTTCTATAGCATTTGCTTCCATGTACAAAATGAATTTCTGCTTCCATCTTTTCCACGTGGTAGCCATGTCGGTCGAATTGAGTTTTATCGGCTTGATCGTGCCAGTCATTACAACTTTATAATTTGACTCCTCCATTTAATTTTTTTTACTTCTGACACCATGTATTATTTTAGTTTCTTGAATGAAACTACGATTAATATTAAGACTTTATTTATTAAGACTTTTGACAATGAGCGCGATATGGAGCGAGGCATGTCTTATTCTCGTGTTACAGATTATATCCCTTATTCATATTCATCGATTAGGATGACAGATTATACAACATTGAGGATTGAAATAAAGTACTTCTTCTTTCTTCAACCTGAATTTAATAAAGACATTACATTTATAATGTTGCCGCGATTTCACATTTATGTTACTAATTTGTGTTGCTTGCGCGCCGGCTCTTCGCGTTGTGTCGGTCGGCGCGGTGTCCCGTCGCAGGCGTCCTTCGTCCCGCGCTCCGCACCCCCCGCCGACGAAGTAGTGATGTGCACCTTGGCGTGCACAGCAGGAGAAAGGAAACCGAAATTGGCTGACCACGGTCTGGTTTTTATGATCAGGGGCATCTGCTCTTCATGGAGACAAAGCATTGCATATTATTTTTGTGAGGAAACTGTTTCCGCACCAGAATTATTAAAGATTTTAAAAGAGATTATTCCTCTCATATCAGAATCTGGTCTGAAAACACTAGCACTTGTGTGTGATCAAGGATCAACATTTAGATCATGCTTTAAAAACTCACAAGGAAGAGAAAATGGTTAGTTCGATCTCTGTTTAAAACAGTCACTATTATAAGTACCTACCTTTCTAATCCTGATCCCTTTATGGAGTTATTGTATTCATCATTATGAACAATTTTTGCTATGGGACCAAACCTGAAATCGCGAAAAAATCACCTGTTCCATACATACAGTTGAGTAATATTGAATTATTTGTATGGAACTGTTAGAATATTAGTGTGTTATACACTGGTATACATTTTCTATTTTTCGTTGTTGGCAACATTACCCCTTTTTTCTGTTCCTGTCATGGCTCGCACCGAGTAAGAGTTATTGCTGTAATTTCTAAAATAAAGTATTATGTTTAAGTGGAAATAAGTGTTTATTTAAATACGATCCAATAACAAAATATGGTAGCAGAGCGTGGTTTATAAAAATGTAAAGATCACTAAAATATCGCAAGATTGAAAAAGTAAAAATTGTCTTTGTGCTGCGGTATACAACGTGTGTGCTGAAAAATAAAAATGGAGCGTAATCAACAAATTGTAATGTTAAGATAAAGAATATAAATGTAAAAGCGAACGCACTCTACAGTGCTGGCAACCCTGTTAGCCAAGTTCTATGCGCACTCCTACGTCGTCCGTCCCATAAACTAAAGTGTATATTGGGATCCGCCATATCATGTTGTATGTGAATTGTTGTGTGCTACCAATAAATAATTATTACTATATTACAAGTGTTTGCCATCACTCCTGACTACATACTTCCACAAAAATTAACAGGTTATGGGCCCAGGACCCAAAAGTCAGGAGTCAGATGACAAAGTAAAGTAAAATCGAAATAAAAATTAAAAGGAAAATATGGCGTCGTCAAAAAATTACACAAGATGTGAAACCGGTGTCATACCTATATTCAATGGTGAGAATTTCTCAAGTTGGGTATTTAGACTAAAAAGTTATTTAGAATCAAAAGAATGTATACAAGCAATAACACAAAAGGAAGAATTGAGTACGCCGGAAGACAAACAAAACTTCAAAAAGATGGACGCCAAGGCCCGTAATATAATAAATACAGTCACTCTCCGACAGTCAATTAGAATACGTTAGAAATGAAGAATCGGCATGTAAAATGATTGATATACTGAAAACTGTATACGAAAGAAAAAGTACATTGACAAATACATATTTAAGAAAGAAACTTATAGGTATGAAGTGCACGTCAGACGAAAAGTTGAAAGATTATTTTTTTAAATTTGATAAAATTGTGAGAGAAATAGAGAATACATCGAAAATGGAAGAAACTGACAAAGTTACCTATCTATTAATGTCATTACCCGAAATATACCAGCAAATAACGACTGCCATGGAAACCTCATCGGAAATACTCACAATGGAATATGTAAAAAATAAATTATTAGATGCGGAACTAAAATTGAAGAATAATAATACAGCACAGAATCAGACTACATATAGTTATACAGCATTACAAGACATACACACACATGTTATAATTGTGGAAAACCAGGTCACTTTGCAAGAGAGTGTAGAAGTGTACCCAGAGGTGGACAATCTAGAGGTGGAGGACGAGTTCCAATGCGAGGTTCATTTCAAGGACATAGAGCCAATCAAGAACGAGGGCAAATTCAAGGACGTGGACAATATCAAGGACGTGGACAATATCAAGGACGTGGACAATATCAAGGACGAGGACAATATCAAGGACGTGGACAAGCACAGAATGGACATGGACAAGGTCATTATGGTTACCAAGGCAGAGGACAAGGAAACTGGCATCAAGCATCAACAGCAGTTGAGAGGGACAATCAAACAAGTTTTATGTTTTTGACAGGTATTAAAGAACAATGTAATTATTTAGGTAATCATTTAATTGAATGGGTTATAGATTCAGGCTGCACAGAACATTTAATTCAACACAATTTTCAGCAATATATGACTAATATTTGTATAATGGAAAAACAAATGAAAATATACTTAGCAAATGGAGATTTTATCACGGCAAATAAAAAAGGCACTATTCAATTAAAATGTAATGGTAATTCAGTATCTGTAGAGGCAGTAATTGTGGAAAATTTACAATTCAATTTATTATCAGTTAAAAAGATTATAGAAAATAATTGTAATGTTAACTTTAGTGAAAATTATGTGGAAATATTGAATAACAAAACAAGGAGAAAGATAATAGGGAAAAATACAGGGAAATTGTTTATTTTACAAATGGAGATATGTAATACAGATTTATGGCACAGACGTCTAGGTCACTTGAACACAAAAAGCTTAAAAATTATGAATCTACCAGCCAGCGAAGGAACATGCGGTCCCTGCATGATGGGAAAGTCAACTCGTTTACCATTTAACCCAGTACCGAGGCCAAGGTCATATCAAATTGGAGAACTTTTACATACAGATGTGGCAGGACCAATGTCTACACCTGGAATACACGGTGAGTTATACTATCAGTTAATTATTGATGATTTTTCACACTTCTGTGTTATATATCTATTGAAAAATAAAAGTGAGGCCACAAACAACTTACTAGTCTATATTAGGCAGTTGGAAACAGAAAAAGAAATAAGAGTAAAGAAAATTAGATGCGACAATGGTGGAGAGTTCATGAATCACAAGATAGACGAATTTTGTAGGAACAGAGGTATCATATTACAATATACACAACCATACTCACCTCAATCAAACGGAGTCGCAGAAAGGATGAACCGGACATTATATAACAAGGCCAGAACTTTACTGATTGAAACAAAACTTCCAAAACATCTATGGGGAGAAGCGGTAGCATGTGCTACATATCAGTTAAACAGATGCCCATCTTCAGCAATAAATTTTCAAATACCAGAAGTAGTCATGTATGGAAAATTGAATTTATCAAAACTAAGAACATTTGTAAGTAAAGCATGGAAAGTTATTTTACCAAGAGGAAATAAATTGGAAAAGAGAGCAATTGAAACACGAATGTTGGGATATTCAGCAGCAGGATATAGATTATGGGATCCAGAAAAGAATGAAGTAATATTCTCAAGAGATGTGAGATTTGACGAAGATGATTATGTATATGAAGAAGAAAATAAGGATAACAGAAATAATAACTACAATTATTATGAAGAAGAAGAGGAACAGGAACAGACAGGTAGCACAGAGGAAGCAGTGAAAGGACAAAAAAAATCTAATGAACAAATTGAGCAGAGAAAGGAAAATAGGAATGAAAATAATGAGGAAAGCAATCAAAATGAGATTATTATAGAAAGGGAAAACAGTCAACAACCAAACACAACAAGAACAGGAAGGTTAGTAAATGCGCCAAGGAGACTAGATGACTATGAAGTTTATACAGCATACTGTCCAATCAAAATGGAAATTGAGTCACATGAACAACTTGGAACCTGGGAAATAGCAGATTTAATAGCTTAATAATATATATATTATTAAGATTATATAACAAATATAATATATATTATAATATAATTTAATATATATATTATATTTAACACATATATTATATTTAACACATAGAAGTACAGTATCATTATGTACATGAATAAAAATAAAGTTATTGAAATTGTAAAGATAAACTCAGATTCAAATGTTGCAGATATATTTACCAAATCTTTGGGTAAATTAAAATTTCTTAAGTTTAGAGAAATGTTGAAACTGAAATATAATGCTGAATTACATATGTAAAACTAAACTAAATAAGAAAATTAAGTTAGTAGATACATAAGAAAGTTTTAGTTTGCTTTTATTTTGTTAATATTTAACATAAACAATACTGTTAAACTGTTTAAAATGAAAGAGTGTAAGCCAGATATTAGTATAAGTAAATAAATAATAAAGAAGATAAAAAAGAATAAGTACATATTATGTTTAAGTAAAAGATAACTGTAATTGATGTTGCCAAGTAAGAATTTGGTAAAGTAATTAGATGTGAAAATAAAAATATAAATGTAAGGAGGCGTGTTAGAATATTAGTGTGTTATACACTGGTATACATTTTCTATTTTTCGTTGTTGGCAACATTACCCCTTTTTTCTGTTCCTGTCATGGCTCGCACCGAGTAAGAGTTATTGCTGTAAATTCTAAAATAAAGTATTATGTTTAAGTGGAAATAAGTGTTTATTTTAATACGATCCAATAACAAAATAGGAACAGCAGATTTAGTTCTTTCGCGATTTCAGTGTTGGTCCCTTAGTAAAACTTGTTCATAATGATGAGTGAGTACACTAACCCCTTATAGGGATCGGGACTAGAAAGGTTGGATCTTGTATAATTTAGATTTATTTTGTGGTTTATGTTATATGTTTAAAAACTTGTTTCAGATGGTACAGTTCACACAGCTGGACATGATCTTTTCATGTTTCATGATCCACCATATTTATTAAAAGGCATAAGGAATAATTTCCTAACAAAGGATATTTTATATGAAGGGAGAAGAGCATCATGGAGTGATATTCAGTACATATATGACTTGGACAGCAAATCGGGTCACACTAGAGCAATACCAAGATTGACTGCACAACATGTGGACCCGAAACACATTAATAAAATGAAGGTCAAAGCAGCTGCTCAAGTGACGCTCAACACTTACCGATATCGTCGAGATCTTGAGCAGTACTCATAATAGCATTGATATAGAATTCTATGTCTTTCTACGTTCTAGAGAGAGCCTACGCCCCATACCTCTATCCTCGTACACTTTTTGTAGAGCAGTCCACGCCTCTTTGGCGCTTTTCGCATTTCGCACATGTGAAATTGCTCCACCGTCCACCGTTAGGCATATTTTTGATAAAGCCTTCTGGTCATTACGAGAGCGTACCTCTTCCGACGTTTTATCAGAATCACCATATCCTGCGATGGAAGCCCACAACTCCTCATAAATGAGAAGCATTCTCATTTTAAACTTCCACACTGGGTATCCATCTCGATTTTTCAACATCTGAATTCCTTGGAAATTCATACTATTCCCCGCCATTTCTTCTTCTGAATTAAGAATACCTTCGTGCTGATAACGTGTTTAACTACGAGGATTCATCACAGCAATTTTATTATTATTACATACACTGACAAGTATAGAGTAAAGACAATATACAAGAACTTTTTGTTAATAGTTATACAAACAAGTTTATATAAAATGAATCTAGAACGAATGATGATTCTGATTCTGCAAGACGATATCCTTCGAGAGTACGCAAACCTCCGGATTACTTCTCGTACAGTACTCTAGTAGATGAAGGGTGTGATGATCCGAAAAGTTATCTGGATGCCATTAATGGAGATGAGAAAGATAAATGGATATCAGTCATGAATGATGAGTACTACGGCTTACTCAAAAGGGGCACATGGTCGTTGGTAGATAAGCCAAGTCATAAAACTTGTATTCCATACAAATGGGTTTATAAACAGAAGCGAGACGCGAAAGGTAATGTAGTTAGGTACAAAGCGCGCCTAGTAGCGAAAGGTTTTCGACAAAAAGAAGGCGTCGACTACTACGAAACTTTCTCTCCGGTTGTGCGCAACTCGTCGTTGCGAACCCTATTAGCTCTTGCAGTTAGGGCTTCCAAAATTACGGAAATGTCAGTGACGTAACTAATTACGCAAATTCTTTCTCCAATTACGTAATTCCGTACATTTCCCGATGTTTTTAAAACTATTATATTTTTTTGCTAAAATTGTAGATACTCTAAGGAATCATCAAAATAAATACCATATTTCTAAAAAATATTATTTATTCAAGATGTTATGTATAATTAAGTCAAACCATTTCTTTTCGTCCCGAATATGACCTTTTTTCTTGAAAATGCGATCTCACTAATGACAGGGCATTTAAGGTTTTGTCACCCAGAGAACTTCTTAGCTTATTACAAAAATATACGGTGGATGAGAAGGCTCGCTCGGTTTCAACACTTGTTGGTGTAGGTGTAGGCAGTGGCGGATTAACGTATAAGCGCTACAAGCACGTGCTTGGGGCTCCTGTTCTCCAGGGGCCTCCATTCTCTGCTGGCGTTTCATTTTATACCTACATTTTATCGAGATTCACCCACATGTCCGAGATCACAAGGCGCGGGCAGCCCGGGAGTGACCCCTCATACTGTTAGTGAATATGATAATTACGTTTTGATATTACCTGTTTTTGGTTTGTCTAAGTTGTTTACTTCATTATAAAAATTTCCACGTAAACACCACTTTAATATTTTTTATTTAGCTTCCAATATAGCGATACTCCCCTTCGCATACACCCACGCAGGGCCCCACCCGCCACATCCGCGCACCCCCGCCGAGACCGTGGACCGCGTCTCCCGCCTCGCCTGTACCCCGCGAGCGGGTTGCGGACGAAGTTGTCGAGCTGTAGTTGTCTTTACTTTGCAAATGATAGCGCACGCACGTACGCATACCACACGTACCTACTTTATTTACGAAGTGGCTTTGATTGAAACTATACTTATCGTTACCCCACACAAAGTTGTCAGGTAAGTTCTGTAATTATGATTTCACCATTGATTACTTACACGTATAAAGAAATTAGATAGAAAATCACTATGAAATTTTCACTGTTAAACGTTCGACCGGCCAGCTGCACACTTCCGCATACGTACGTATAACAATAAGATCATTTCAAACAAAAGACATTATAATTTATGACTACAATGCAATTCCAATAGAGGAAACTTACATAAAACTTGATTTTTCGTGAGTATTGATTACCTACTGATGTTTTAAATAAACATGGATGGAAAAAATACTTAGATTTTTTAGTTACTTGTTCATGACGCAACATTAATTTATTTGGTACAGACTTTAATTCATTTAATACCCGCGTGGTTAGCTGCCGGACCTAATTATATTAGGTAGGTTCTGGCTAGGTAGGACTGGACCCAGGGACGGATACCGATATTTTAGAAATATCGATATTCGGCTGTAAAATACCGATATTTTACAAATATATCGGTATATTCAAGTATCGGTAAAATATCGATACAAAATATCGCTTTTTTAAGTACCGGTATTAAGGTATCGATATTTATATCGATACTCAATACCGATTTTAATATCGGTATTGATACAAATATAGACAAATTAAAGTATCGATATTTATGTACTGAAATTAAATATCGGTACCGATATCGATAAAAAAATACCAGTATATCGGTATTATATCGATATTTTTATATCGGTATAAATAAATATCGGTAATCCGGTCCCTGACTGGACCTGACCTGCTTTCAAAATAAAAAGAAGTCCATTGTTCAAACCGAATCTTGGTATAGACAGAAGGAAAAATATAATAGAAAAAAAACACTTTATTGAAGTAAATCTTTCCTTTTTTAATATAAGAAAATAGTACCTAAATATTTTATATTGTTTTCTTATATTAAAAATAAATTAATCATCATTTCAGCCGGCAGCCGGAAGACGTCTATTGCTGAACATAGGACCCATAGAATAAATTATTTTCAGTAATTTTATAAAACACTTAAATTATTGTAATAACCTACGCAGCTTACGCATACGCAATAAAGTTCCCTATTATAATTATTTTTAATTATAACTAATTTATTTCAGGTAGGTACGGAAGCACAGTAAGGTGATATTTGTTATTGATGCTAATAATCAACATTAAAAATGAAACGGCATCATCTCAGTGGCGCACAAAAACGCAAACAGGCAGAACTGAAGAAGAAAAAAACAGATGCACTTCCAAAATTGACATCGTTTTTTTCAAGCAATCAGTCAGAATCTGGCAAAGATAATAATGTATGTCAAGAATCTCAATCTTTATCATCTGTTACAACACAAATTGATAAAAACAGTACTATAGGCCCCTCAGATGATCATTCTGATGACGATGAAATAACTGGCGAAATTAAAACACCTGTTCCTGTTCCCGATAAATCTGAACCTGTTATTGTTGCGATTCCTGAAGTTTCAGTCTCGTTAATTCTAATTAAAATACAGATGCTGGGCTGTGGACGGAATTTTCTGAGGAAGATATTTGCTATTTAGACCAGGGCCAAAAAGATTTTAAAAACCCAAATTTAAAAAAAATTCTTAGCAGTATGTGGATGGTCGGAAAATTTAGGGTAAATTATAAGTAATTTAAGAAAAATAAAGCAGACTCGGAAAAAGTTCCGGAAGGGGGGTGGGTGGGGCTAAATATACGTTTTGACGGTTTTATACTGGTTTTTTACGATTTATGGCTAAAATATGCATCCTATCGAAAAAAGATTAATGTAAAAAATGTAAATAATTAAGAAATCTAAAACTTTTTTGATGAGCGTTTTTCAACATAACCCTAAAATTATCGAGAAAAACGCTAAAAACCGATTTTTTCGTTTTTTATTTTTATAACCCGCAATTATTATTATTTTGTTATGTTTCTCGGTTAATACTTTCCTTTTTATGTTTTAAATAAGCTATAATTTTTTCAAAACAAAGTATTTAGTTTTCGAATTTATACGAATTTAGTTTTCGAATTTATACGAAGGATTTTACATTGCAAACAAAAAAGTTACGTAAGGTATATAAAAATCTGCTTTTTTATTGACAATGTGAATTAATTTCCTTAATGTAATCAAACGGAAAAAGTAAAGTTAAAATTCTATATCTGTGCATCTGCCTGTGGCATCATAGCTCGAAAACGAATGGACCGATTTCAATGCAGTTTTTAATTGAAAGCTAGTTTAATCGGGTATAATAAAATAAAATAAGTCGTACAAGGTGTACATCACACTCTTCGTCTGTCTGTCTACGCGGGCGGTTCATATCAAAGCAGTCAGTGATATGACGTGTAAGGGTTTCTTAGCTGCCTTTAAGAGGTTCGTAGCGAGGCGTGGGCATTTTGCAGAATTACATAGTGATAGACCACTTTCCTGTGTGGATCACAATGCGTTAACGGTGTTAACTCCAGGCCATTTCCTGGTTGGGGACCCACTCGTTCTGGCTCCAGATTCGAATTTCGAAAAGGTTAACATTTCTAGTCTGGGACGGTGGCAACTTACCCAGAGAATGTTGCAGGACTATTGGCGACGATGGTCACAAGATTACTTAAACCCATTTTTACAACGGCATAAGTGGGCTCATCAAACCCCAGAACCAGCCATAGGTGACATAGTTTTGATAAAGGAGGATAATTTACCTCCTGGCAAGTGGTTGCTGGGCAAAATTGAATCAAAACACCCTGGTCCCGACGGAATTACTGGAGTCGTTACCATTAAAACTAAAAATTCCCTGATAAAGAGACCTGTTTCTAAATTGGCTATTCTACCTGTAGCAACTTAAATTTTGTGTATATGAGGTATATTTAAGGATATTGTAATGTTTATAATTTTATTATAAGAACGCATTAAGTTTGTAAGAATGTTGTTTGTCTTTTATATACCATCGCTTGTGTTATATTACGTTGTTAAATATGTTATTGTATTACGATTTGTACCTGTGCATCCCACCTTAGAAGACATGTTGCACGGTGGGCGGTTTAAATTAAGTGAAGAACATTTTGTAATATGTCCTTGGTGGGCGGTAATTATTATATATATATATATATATAATATATATATATATATATATATATATATATATATATATATATATATATATATATATATATATATATAATACTATCATACTTTATACAAAACCTGAAAGTAGTTTGTTCAGAATCAGTAACATAATCGATTGTGATAATTTTTACACCATGTTGTATTTTGTCCTAATAATATTTCAAAATCCCTACAAGTTAGACATGGTTCGTTGACCTTGCGCGCGGCACACAGCTGACAGTAGCATGATGCGATGCGCCAGCGCACCCACCCCCGCGCTACCCCCATTCGCCGCGCCCGCGCCGCCCTTAGCCTTAGTCACCCGGAAGCGGTAGATCTGCGCATACGTGTCGCTTGCGCCCGCGTTTCCGCTATCGTGTCGTGGTAACTATTTCAAGGGAAAATGAGTTTTCGGTATACTGACGCTCAGTACACCGAAATGGTACGAACACTAGCAGTGTGTGGCGATAATGTGTCCCTTGGCAGTGAGGCGGTACGATGAACAATTCGGGATACATGTATCGAGGAACACCATGCTCGGCGCCACACAACGGTTAAGGGACTATGGTCAGTTCCGGCCTCCGACCGCCGTTGATAGAGAAGTGACCCACACCCGGAAAGCAGTGCAAGAAGGGATTTTAGAATACATTGCCAATAATCCCGAGAGCAGCACAACACAGGCTGGCAGATTATTCAACGTCAGTCAGAGTTACGCTTGGCGCACGTTACGGAATGATGGTCAATATCCATACCATTTCCGCCGCGCTCAGGAGTTATGCGAGAATGACCAGGCACAAC
Organism: Allophyes oxyacanthae; assembly: GCA_932294325.1. Classification (NCBI taxonomy): domain Eukaryota; kingdom Metazoa; phylum Arthropoda; class Insecta; order Lepidoptera; family Noctuidae; genus Allophyes; species Allophyes oxyacanthae. Next base: position 8,117,043 of record OW028632.1, on the reverse strand, counting down.
GTATTGAGTTTTGTCAGTGGTGGCTGAATAATCGTGACGCCAACATTCTGTGGACCGATGAGTGTACCTTTACACGTCGCGGTCTGTACAACATACACAATAGTCACCGCTGGGCTCACGAAAACCCACACCTGGCACGCTCAGATTCATTTCAGCACCGTTTTTCGGTGAACGTGTGGGCAGGCATTGTAAATAACTGTGTATTAGGACCCGTTTATTTACTAAGATTAAATTGCAGAAGTTATTTAAATTTTCTTACTACTACATTACCCGAAATGTTAGACGAGCTGCCGCTGCAGATTTACCAGGGCGGTCTCTATTATCAGCACGATGGAGCACTCGCGCACTTTTCACGACAAGTGCGTGATTTTTTAAATAACGGATATGGCGAGCGTTGGATCGGTCGAGGTGGGCCGGTGCAGTGGCCAGCACGGTCCCCAGACCTAACTCCGCTCGACTTCTATCTTTGGGGTCATGTAAAGGACATAGTTTATCAAACGAAGCCTCAAAGTGAGACAGATTTGAGAATTAAAATTGAAAGTGCGTTCAATATGGTTAAAAACAATTATTATGTGTTAAACAAATTAAATAGAAATTTGCGTAAACGCGCCCGTCTATGCATAAGTCAAATAACATTTCGAACTATTACTTCAATATGTGTAAATAGTCATGACGTAATTATGATGACTCTGTAAAGAGATAAATAATTATTGTAAATAGTGTTGATTATCATTTTTAAACACGCCGAAGTGGTTAATTGTGCGTTGGTACTAGGTACGTAGGTACTTATTATTTGTATTTACGAAAAACGTAGGTACATAATAACCGCTACAATTGACCATTATGACAGTGCAAAGCCTGCAAGTGTGATGGAAAATGTAATCACTACATTACTTACAAACGCTCTGTGTAATACTAATACCTACTGGCACCGCGACCTTTATCAATGAACGTAAGGCGGGCGCGGTCTTGCCGGCGCGCTGGTGACACCATGTTTATGCGAGGACAACGACGCAACTCGACAAGCTTATAACTTTGTGAGTTTTCATTATACATTATTGAAAATTTTTATACAGCTTCGTTATATGAAAATATTATACGGGTGTTTCGGCTTTCGTATATACTATGAATAACGTTGAATATTATATTATATATATATTATATTATAATTATTGATCAAAGCAGACCAAATCCTTTTACTAACAATAGGCCTAGCAAGAAGTGGTTTCAGTCGTTCATGAAGAGACATTCAAACTTGACATATAGAGTGCCAGAAAAATTGTCAAGAGCTCGAGACAATCGGTCTTATTCCAAAACACGGACTAAATAAAACGTTATTATAAAATCAAGTTTATCACCTAACGATGGACTATCTATGATACTAAAGATAATCCGCCGAGACCCCTAGTTTATCCCAGACTAACTTTAGTACTCATGTCAAATTTTACAGTTGACTATATATTTGAGGTTAGAGATGATTTTATTTTGTGTGTATAATAATAAAAAATGAGGTATTCCACGAAGAGCACTGATTTGAACGGCACTGAAACGAATAGCACCAACGCTATTCCACGAACGGCACCAATCCAAATTTTGGTTTGGTGCGCTTCGTGGAGCAGTAAAATAATATTAATTTTATTCCACAAAAGGCACCAACGTAAAATTTTCTTCAAGTGGTGGGAACTATTTTTTGTTCAGGACATTATTAAATAAAACATATCGATATAAATCAATTTGAATTAAATATTATATGGTATGGTGAATAAGAAATTTTATTTACCACTGCATCACTATCGTAGTCATTAACTTCAATGAAAAAGTCTGAGGTGCAATTGCCATTATTTCCAAGTCCTGGGCAGAAGGTGGTGGTGGTGGTTTGATAAACGATGTTTTACTAACTTTTCTTCCATTTTCATCCCTTTTCTTCTTCTGTTGTTCCATTTTATTTGTATGGCTCATGATATAAACCATCCGCAAAAAACACATAATCCACTTATTGCCACAAAGCAGTGAAATACTTGAGCAATTTAGTTATCCTTAATTCAAATTATCGCGGGATTGTTGCATACGTACCACCTCACTCCGTTTCACGCTAGTGGTCCCTTTTACCGATGACGGCAATATACGTGCCACACTGCCACCATCTAATAGGCATATTAAATCGAGAAGTTTATTCGATTTTAATACTGGAATCGTTATTAATATGTAGCTGAATGTACACCACTATATTAAAAAAAAGGTGGTGCCAAACTTATGAAAAAAAAATTGACACTTGGTAAAAAAAGTTCCCGCTTTTCGTGACTTCAAAATTAATTTAAGAATATCTCATCAATCCTACAGATAAAAAATGTGAGTGACCTTCTTTTTTTACGTAAAGATTTAGTGTGGAAGACGATAGTATCATTATTTTCAAAAAAATCGTCATGTTTTATTTGGAAATCCATTTTTCTATGGTGGCTATATACATGCCACTATCAACTTGTAACTACCTACATGATGGCAATATAATGTACACTGCCAGTTAGAGGTAAAGTATTTTTGTCTTTCGTATTCTTTTAGATAATCTACAATGAGCCGGAATAAACCCATATCAGATGATCTTATTGCCCAGGAGTTGGAAGATATGTTCGGAATTCTAGATGGTATGATTTCTGAAGATGATTTGGAAGAATGGGATTCAGAACAAGTTGCTCAAGAAGATTTGGTAAGGGTACTAACAGATGATGATGTTCTACTTAGTTCTACGGCAATATCGTCTCCATCCTCATCAACTTGTCAAAGTCATTCACTCCCCAGACTCCAAAGCGCTTCAAGATCTACACCAGCAGCCCCACATCAAAGTCCTTCAGCTTAAAGACTTTAAGTGCTTCAAGGTCTGCACCAATACCTCCACAACATCAAAGCCCTTCAGTCGCACGACTCCCGAGTGACGCAGCACCAATAGCATCACCATATCCGCCAGATAGGATTGATGGAGTGAGTGAACTATTGGATTTTTCGTCTTCAGATTCAGATTCGAAAATGAGACTGATTGGAAAACACAAGAATGGACCCAGAATCCAGATCTCAGCTATTTCGACACTCCGCACATTCAGTCTTCAAAACAACTTCCAAACAGAACGAAACCTCTGACCTACTTTGGTTTATTTTTTAGTGATGATGTACTACAGATGATTGTAGACCAAACTAATTTATACGCTTCGCAAGTAGGTAACAGGAGTTGGTAACCAACCAGTTGAAGAAATCAAGGCTTTTCTTGGCGTTCTCATTCAAATGGGGGTATTCATGTTTTGCCGAGTATTGAGGACTATTGGTCAAGTGACCCTGTACTACAAGTGCCAGAAATAGCTGAAACAATGACTCTAAATAGATTTCAGCACATCATGAAGCATTTGCACCTCAACAATAATTCGCAGATGCGGCTAGAGATAGTGATGATTATGATAAACTTTACAAGATAAGGCCTTGAAAAATTTAATGAGAAGTGCCAAGAAAATGCTATTACAACAAATTCTCAGTCAATAGACGAGTGCATGATCTAATTCAAAGGCCGTAGTAGCCTCAAACAATACATGCCTATGAAGCCGGTGAAGCGTGGCTATAAGGTTTGGGTTAGGGCAGACAGCTCTACAGGTTACGTTTACATGTTTCGTATTTATACTGGAAAGACTGATACGACGGAGACAGGATTAGGAAGCAATGTAATCAAGTCATTGTGTGAGCCTTTGATCAGAGCAAATTATCGTGGTCATTTAGCATTTGATAACTTTTTTTCGAGTACTGCGGTAAGAAGTGGCAGGGAAGATTTACCTCTTTTAGTAAAGAAGCCGAAACTTACTGGAGACAAGGAGGCAGACAGCAAAACTGCAGAGGCTTCTAAAAGACAAAGTGCACGGGTGAAAAAGATGAAGAGGGGTGGAAGTGGAGAGTGGAAAGGAATGTTGCGTTTGCTGTATGGAGAGACACGAAACAAGTAACTGTTTTGAGTACTGCTTTTCACCCAAAACAAAGAAGGACTTGCTCGCGCACCCAAAAAGATGGGTCAAAGAAAGCTTATAATTGTCCTCAAATTAGTTTTGCTGAGAACACGAACGCAATTCTTCACCTGAGTAATAAAAAAAATGCAACAAAAACTTAATAAGGAACTGATTTGAATTCAATGGATGCAACTACAGAAATCCCACAAGAACAAGCTACTTAGTAATTATTATTGTAATAATTTTAAATTATTGTAGGATTCCAGTGGATTTGCATAACAAATAATTTATATCCCTCGCTTACCTTCATTTTTTTTACTTTTCCTGGAATAACGTGCTCGTCATTCAATTTATGTAGTAACCGCGTTTGAGCATGTTTACAATCTGTTTTGTAAACGTCGACAATATCTTGCCGCTTCGATATTTTGCCATTACTACATATATTTTTTGTCAAAATGTTATTTCTGTTGCCTTTTATCAGATGCGGTGGATCATAGATGACACTTAGTGAAGCACCACTAATTACAACTGTTTCATCTGAAAATAATTAAGTACATAATATTTGACTAAATCCTTACCTGTTTCAACACTTGCACGTATTTGATCTCCTCAAGTTTCGCAAGGCAGATTGAAATGATGAGCCTTGATCGCTCACTAGGGCAATGGGAAGAAGCCCGGCTTCCACAATTGCTGTCACCACATCTTTTAAAATTATTTGTAATTGCTGTGATGATACCGCTCCTTCTGAAAAGTAAAAGGCGGCAGGCTGTTGCCATTTGAAGACGGCCCCTCTCACCATAAATACCAGTGCATGGTCAGCCAAATTGTTTGATTTGACTTTTAACTCTACAAATCCACTTATATTGTCATTTTTGTGAGAGTAAATGAGTGATGGTTCAAGTACCATTTCATCAAACATGATGGTACACAATTTCTTTTTTTCATTCCAGCTGCTGACCTGAAATTTAATTTGAATTTAACTTATTACAACTATTTTTATTAATATTTATTTCAAAGTATTTATTACCTCATGTGCTAGGCAACACACAAAAAAAAGAAACTCATAACTTTTACTTCTTTAATGACTGCAAATATTTGACTGTTTATGCCTGCTTTTAGGTCCAACTCAGCGATCTTTTTTTTAAGGGTTCTATGCGATGGCAGTATAAAAAAATTCTGGAGAAATCTATAGGCTTTAGGGCTCTGTTTTAAAATTGCCAAAGCTATTAATTTTTCCTCCAAGGAAAATCTTCTGCCTTTGCTGCTTTTTGTACAAACTCTTATTTGCATAGCAAAACATTTTCTAGCAAGTGGGTTCATTTTTCTGGTCAACTCTTTAATGTTGTGTTCTTTCGAGAATGCTAGAGCTTTTCTTGCCCGCACATTATAATTAAGCTGTCTTTTGGACTTTCTATATTCATTATAAAGAATCTTGCATCTCGGCGTTAAATTTTAAAATTTTTGTACTATCCTCTTTTTGGACACCTTTTTAGGTGTAGAAATCAGTTCCCCTAAACGAGAAACATCATTATTAAATTAATTTGTACCTCAGAATTATAACTGTTGACTTCATTCTCTAAACAAAAAACTTACTGTTGGCCGATGCATCCATAAAATACTTTAAAACATAATTAATTTCACCTTAAAGTATTAAATGAATGATGAAATTTGAGTACAATTGAATCGCGGCTTGGCCGCTGGCAGGGTCGCCATATAGGGACTTGATTAAGGAAACAACCGAATGCTTGTGTAGTATTGACTCTTTATTGATAGTCAATCAAATACGAGTATATAGACTTAAGGCTACTTGCGTACATAAACATAAAGTTTTTTTTATTATTATATGCGATTAATATAAGAAAACAATTCAAATTATACGTCTTTTTTATATAATTAAAGACTTAACCATAAAAATTAGAAATAGTAATTGGTGAAGCGATTGTGTTATAACTGTGGAAGCGGGGGGAGAAAGAAAGAGCGTTGGGAGTACACCGTGTTCACACCAAATAAAAATAAAAGAAAGCCAAGGGCACATGTACTTACCAAAGAGCCAGCCAACTCGTCCTCCTTCTGACATGCGCAGCAGCGGGCCCCGACGTGAAATGATGTAGCAAGTTGGTGCAGCACGAACACGGTCACATACACACAAGCGTTTGAGGCGTGGGTACAGCTCGTTACCCAAAGCGGTTATTGATCAGTTCAGTATATAGATATTAATCTGTCCTTGTAGAGGAGCAGTAGCGGATTCGATGATCATGATCTGGCGAACAGCGCATCCACCAGATCACGAGCGGGAGTAGCGCGGTCACTCTTCCAGGGTTATCCACGGCAGACTGGGTTGGACCTTTCAAAGCATTCGGTTGTTTCCTTTATCAAGTCCCTATAGCCATATGGGACCTAATATCTATATAAGAAAAATAGAATGTCCAATCACTTGATGAGGAATTACTCAAATAAATTGAGGAAAATTGTAAAAAAGACCGAAAATAAACACGGGCCAGTACCTGTCATACTACGCAAAACAATGATTGACCGTATATATTATTTTTATCTTCACGATAGGTCCCTGTTAGGGTTAAGCACAGGTTAGGAACAGTTAATCAAGTTCAACATTGATTTTTATAATATATTATCAAGACGTAGCCGTAGAAATAAACAAATGGCAAACGTCAGCTTCACTGACGATCAATTTCGGGATCTTTTGGGGGTCTTGGCAAATAGAGACAGTTCCCTTATTTCTCAAAAATCAGGTACTTTTCATGCACTGCCCGTTTCGACGGATCTCGCAGTATATCAGTGGTCGAGGCGTTCCTATCTACCATTGTTACATTAAAAAAAAAAAACAGTCAGAGATGAGAACGCTATAGAGGGACTAACGCTGTTACTGATTGGGGACGCATCTGTCTGGTGGCTAGGAGTAAAAGAAAGCATTACCACCTGGCATGAGGCTGTATCATTGATACGAACGACATTTGCGCCGAAGAGGCCTATCAAGTGTACGATGAAATTGTGAGCGACAAACAGAGAAGTCCTACGAGCACTGAGTTATTTGTTGCCAAGAAACGAGCACTTATGGCAGAATTACCTAAGCCTTCTATCACCCTATCGCAAGGTCTGGACTTGCTCTATACGTCCTTACATGTGAAAATAAGAGCTGCAGCAGCACCAGCAACGCCAACCGCGGCTAGACCACCTTCGTCTTTCAGAATAACCTGTTACGGTTTCGGTGAGCCTGGAGTAGTCAGGAGCAAATGTCCAAAGTGCAATCACCGCAAAATTGGAGCAGTCGACGTAGGATTCTGCTCATTAAGTCCAACCGTTGCATCTGCATCGCGACTGACGCCAACTGTTAAAATTTGCATCAGTGGCATCAACGGTCAAGCCCACATCGATTCTGGAGCAAAGTTAAGTGTCGCTTCTACTACACTATATGAAGTACTGAAACGAAAAGGATTTCAATTCAAGTCCGAGAATGCGACCATTACCCTTGCAGATGGCTTGCGGCGACGACAATAGTTCAGACAGCTATAGTGCCTGTTACCTTATGTGGTCGGACGATCCCCACAAATTTTATCGTGTTGCCAGAATCGCATGATAACCGTACACTCTTAGGAGTAGATTTCATTCAGGATGCAAGGCAAAAAGTACGAACTCTTCAACGAGGAAGAAGATGATGCATCCGTGTCCACGGTGCAAACGGAGTTTAAGGAAACTGAGTCAATGATTTCGAAGCTAGCTAAGATCACGTCTCTAGAAACGATGTTGAGCCCAATGTTCATGACTCCATCCCCAACTTCAAATGTTCCTGAAGAAAATAACATGGCGGACTCGTACGGACCGCCTTGTTTAATTGAGTACTATACACCCCCACAATCGCCTTCACGACAGACGCCTACGCTATCTGGCTATTCGGCGAGGTTCGTCGGGTCACTTCTGCTAGCACCAGCTATGCTAGTGCTTACCCCATAGGAGCTGCTTTAGTGCAGGGGGAGAATAACCCGTAGAATATGCAAGCCGGTAATTGATCAAGGCGGAACGAAATTATTTTACAACTCTAGCCTTCTTTAAGCTACAACTCCAGCCATATAATTTGTCGGTTGACTATACACTTACCTTTATCTTTATTACCTTTGTTAGAGAGATAAGAACGTATGATGATGTTAATCACGATATTCGTCAGATAGCTATGTCAGGAAATTTTGTCCCCGAAATAAATATAACCCGTAAACTCATTCGGCCTTATTCCAAAACAGGAACTAAATAAAGTACGGTAGTTGTTACCAGGTTTAAACCAGGTACTAAGTAAAACGTTATTATAAAATCAAGTTTATCACCTAACGATGGACTATCTATGGTACTAAAGATAATCCGCCGAGACCCCTAGTTTATCTCCAGACTAACTTTAGTACTCGTGTCAAATTTAACAGTTGTCTATATATTTGAGGTTAGAGATGATTTTATTTTGTGTGTTTAATAAAAAATCGGTACAAATCGTACAAATGGATTTAAACATGATTGACTTGATGGATTTGGACATGCTGGAGATATCTCAGCGACCTGATAGACGTGATAGTGTGATTCCATTTGAATTGAGTGACGAAGATTTTAGATGTAACTATAGGCTCACAAAACGTTTCGGTGAAAAAATTGTGGACATTTTACTTGAGGATTTAGCCCACGACCCTCGCGGATGCCCATTGCATCCTGAAATTCAAGTGGTGTGCGCATTACGCAACTGGGCTCGCCTTGAAGTAAGTACTAGATAGGTATTTATTCCACGGTCGATGCTAAGATATCTAGACTAAAAGCTAAAATATATACTAATATACAAATTATTGTTTTATTCGTAGATTCAAGATGACGCAGCTTATTTACATGGTGTCGCAGCCAGTTGTCAGCAAATCAAGTAAAAAGGTAGCGGAAAATTTGTCACGGATATCCAGAAGATTTATAAAAATGCCTGCTACTATAAATGAACAGGAGGAAACCATTACGATATTCCGAAGCATTGCTGGTTTTCCTACAGTAATTGGCGCAACTGATTGTACTTGCATAAGAATGTACAGAGTAAAGAAAATCAATGCTATTATGATCAAGATCAATTCTTTATAATAATGAAAAATTATATAAACTGACTTTGTTGAAGTGAGTATGTATAGCGCTACGCTAGTCCAGTATTGATGAAAATAATAATAAATAATATTATTAAGTGAATAAGAAATTTTATTTAATTCCCTTTTTCTTCTTCTGTTGTTCCATTTTATTTGTATCGCTCATGATATAAACCATCCGCAAAAAACACATAATCCACATATTGCCACAAAGTAGTGAAATACTTGAGCAATTTAGTTATCCATAATTCAAATTATCGCGGGACGCTCGCATACGTATCACTACGCTCCGTTTCACGCTAGTGGTTAAAAACATAACAACTCGATTATAAAAAAGAGCTTCAAACGTATTAGTTGTGCTTGTTCAATAGATCGAAATTAAACAAAGAACAATTTATGATATATTTTTGTAGTGATAAATAATTATTTATGCATTTAAAGTGAGACGATAATATCAACATTTAAAGAAACGGAACGTTGCATCGAATGGAGCATGTATGAACGAATGAATGATTGCCATTTTCTGTTGGTATCTGTGGATATTATTTAAACCATGGACGTAACCAAGGACTATCTTTAGACTAACAAATCCTTGAATGGTCAGAGTTTTGTAATAAAGAGACATTTTAATCCAGGTACTAACGTTGTTACCGTAACAAACCTAGACTATTAAGTCCTGGTTTAAACCTGGTACTAAAATGTTTTTTGGAATAAGACGGTATGTGAATTCCCTATTTTCAGATTAGATACTGGCCACTTTAAGTTGAATTGGTTGTTATCTATTAACACATGATTAACACTTAATTGTCTATAATGACAATCGTTTGAATTCATTCATTACGTTTGCATCGAAAATGGCTGAACGGCCTGAAGAGTTGGTTTTCGTCAAAAATCAAAAGGGCGGGTAATCTTTGACATGTTCCGGTTACAGATTTACAAGAAATCATGACAACGCTAGTGACGGAACTACCTTTTTATTATGGAGGTGTGTTGATAGAGACTGTAATGCATCACTAAAACTTAATGCCGACAAAAATGCAATTTTGAAAAATAGCGTACATTCTTGCTGGCCTAATTTTACAATTCAATTCAATTTAGTTTTATTTGTTACAAAAAATAAAATATCTTCTATGATCGAAGAATGCAAAACAGAAGTTTGCAAAACATTTAAACCAGTACAACAAGTTTTTGAGAATGTTTACACAAACAGCAACATTACATCGGATGACGAAGATATGCTGCCTATATTTAAGTCAAAAAAAGACACTCTTCTACGGGCCAGAAGACGTTTTCTAAAAGCTCCAAAGTTAGTTTTTAAGAATTTAAATGACGTAATAGTACCAGAAATGTTCCATGATTTTCTCGTGTGTGATCAAGGGAAAGATGATGACAAAATCTTAATTTTTGCAACACTGTTTGGCAAAAACACCCTTCATAATGTGGCAGGTAAAACACCCCAGCTGTTCGCAGATGGAACGTTTAAGCGAACACCAACACCTTTTTACCAGCTCTATACCATACATTTGGATATAGCCAGCGGCGAGGAAATGACTAACATCCTGCCATTGATCTATGCCTGACTTCCCAACACGACACAGGAAACGTATGTAAGATTATTTCTTCTCTTAAAAGAACACCTTAATATCGAATTTCATAAAATGAAATGTGACTACGAATTGGTACAAGTAAATGCTTTACAGAAAGTGTTCCCTAAAATTGATATAAGTGGGTGTTATTATCACTATAAGGCTATATGGAAGCAAGCGGACAAACTCAAGATGTTGGAATCAAAGAAAGGTAGGCATACTCGTACAACCGCTCTGATAGCAAATTTGCCTCTTCTATCAACAGAACATATTATGGACGGATGGAACTGAAGCGCCGTCTAGCGGCGCAAGACTGGAAAAGTCAGTGTGTGCTTGGACCCGTATCGAAATATTGACGCCGCGACGCGTGTAAAATCCAAATATTGAAATTCCTATAACTTCTGTGCCGTGCATAGAGTAAATCCATCAATTGGGGATCCAAGGTACCCCAAAATTACATCGGATGCAGATTGGGAAGCCGACCGCAACAGAGGAAAGGTGAGTCGTACTCCGATTTTTTTTTGAGGTTGTCCAAGCCGGGTCTATCAGCTAGCACTCCTCTACAGCCTACTTCTCTAAGCTACATTATGTATAAAATTACGGTCAAATTTCGACCACTGGGCGACCATTATGTACAATAGAAAAGTTCACTTCCTTTCCTTATCGAAATAGTTTGCATTTATATATTATTTATTCTATATTTATTTATATATTATTTATTCTATATTTATTTATATATAAATATTTATTTGTATGAGTTTGTGTGTATTTATGTAGGTTTGTATTATGTATATCTTTTATTAGGATGTAATATAATGTCATCAGTTTTATTTAGTTATCCTCTTGTATTAATTCCACACTATAGTCTACATTTCTTTTTTTTTCAAACTCTCCTCTCGCAGGTCTGCTGGAAGAGATTTCTTTAGAAATAAGCAGTACCTTTGTGTCATCTTTCCTATTTAATTGTAATTATTCTTCTTTCTGTGTGTACATAAATTGTTAAATAAATAATAAATAATAGATTTACTTTTACAGAACCCAAAAAAGTAGAAGTAGTTAACTTACAAAAAGACGCAGTATATTCCATAGAGGCGGCTACACGTTCACTGAATACTTGAGTGCAGTTTTTTACTTTCATATTCTTTATTTTTTGTGGAATTACATGCTCATCAGTTAATTTAGGGAGCATTCTTATATTTCCTAATTTACAGTCATTATTGTAGAAATCCACAATGTCATCCCATTGGGTCAATTTGCCGTCAAATATTAATTTTTATTTAACATATTGTTTCGCAGTCCTTTCATCAAGGGTTGGGGGATCGTAAATTACGCTAATCTTGATGCCACCAATTAAAATACTGCCATCTGTAAAAAGTAAAATTAATTACATTCACAACTTTATAAACAAACAAACATCAATTTTGTTTAATGTGTGAGTAATATTTATGTTTTATATGTATATTTGTTCATCACATGTATATGTTTATCACAGAAATGGCTGATGAAGCTGATAATCAGCCTTCAACATCTTCGGGAAACCCAGGAGGACTGACGTTTATAAAAAGAATTGGTGGCTTAGTTTTGCTGAGAGCTGGTTACCAGTACACTAAAAAACGGGAAAATAAAAATGGATGGAGCCATTGGAGATGTGTGAAGGTTAAAGAGTGCAGTGGAGCTTTGCAAACTAAGGTATGTTTTAAGCATCTACATTGATTTTTTAGTTTTTAGTCAGTCAATCAGTATTTGTATTGATATATTGCTGTCTCTGCAGGATGGCAATATTTCCAATGAGAAAAATCATAGCTGCGAGCCCGATGAAGTAAAGAACTTGATGGCGAAGCAACTGAATAATTTACGAGAAACGGTATTAAAGTCTGATTTCACCCCAATACCAAGGATTTATATTATAACACATTTAAATCCCAATTCTCTGAAGCTGAACAGAATTTGGTGAAAAATATCCCATCATTTCAAAACACGAAAACAAAATTGTATAAAGCAAGAAACAAGGAAGCTGATGTGTCTAAAATAAAGTGCAAATCAGTAGATGAAGTAGAAATCCCTTTACAATTCCGAGATTTTGTACTGTATGATTATAAAGACGAGTCTAACACCCGAATAATTATTTTGGCCCATCCAAATCAACTAGCGCAAATTGCAAAAATTAAAGCTTATGAATGTGATGGGACGTTTAAATGTTGCCCTGTGCCATTTGTCCAGTTATATTCTATCCATGGAGATCTTGGAAGCGACGAAGAACACACTCGCATAGTTCCTCTAATTTATGTTTTACCGAATTCTAAAACAGAAGAAACATACAAAACTTTATATGAAATTTTGAAACAAAATATTCCTGGATGGGAACCCTCTAAGTTTATGACAGATTTTGAACAAGCAGCAATTAACGCCATTTCAGCTGTCTTTCCCTCAGTTGAGGTAAAAGGGTGTTACTTTCATTACTCCAAAAATGTATGGAAAAAAGCAAAAGATCTAAATCTGACAAAAGATGCTATCACCCGAAGACATATAAGACTTTCATCTTTACTGCCTTTACTTCCGCGAGACTTAATATCACAAGGCTGGTGCTACATTATGGAAGATAGTCCTGAAAGTGTCACAATTGAAGCATTTAATAACTACATAGTGTCGCAATGGTTGGAAGACGAGAGTTTTGTAGACACTTGGTGTGTTTATGGTGAACCCCATCGAACCACGAATTCCGTAGAGTCTTGGCATATGAAAATAACTCCACTATGCCCAAAAATGCCAATTTATATCAGCTTCTAAAAGCTCTGAAAGAAGACGCAGATTTGCAATCAGTGGTTGTTAATCAATACATGACCAATGCACCTGACGCAAAGCGACGTGCAACGGAAACTATAGCGAAAAATCGGTGGATCACATACGTTACTGACCAACTCCGTGAACAGAAAATTAGCGTTGGTCACTGTTTAGAAAAATTAAGGGTCTAACTTCTATTTGGTGAAATTTTAAAATTAAGCTGATTATTACCTACTTAGAAATGCGTAAGTACTACTTTTAAATGTTAGCAAATTACATATATATGAAGTCTTTGCAAAAAAAAAATGCTGATTTATTATACTAAGCTACATTATTATTTTAAAAGTTGATTGTCTGTGATATTTTATAACTATTGTTAGATTGTAAGTAAAATATCCATTTTTGATGTTTTTTGCCAAAAACATTGTTACATTTAACCCTTACATGCATATTGTTGCCATATGTAATCATACCGTTTTTCAATTTATAATAGAAAGAGTGAAAGTTATGTGATTCTGAACGAAACGTAACAACTGTCATGTAACCACAGATTATTGAATAAAATAAAAAAAAACTCGGTTTTGGCGCGAATTTTTTGACAGTTTGTATTTATTTTCAACAGAGTTGAAAAAGCTACAGATTACAATTTGTGACTAATTGATTTTTTTATTTCGAATTACTGCTGGTGGTACTTTGAGTGAAAACATTGTTGTCGAGTTAGAAAAAAGGTTAGTTATCGATATATTATACAGTTTTTTATGTATTTATTCGGAATGATGCGATATCTTGCTAAATTGCTATGTTGCCAAAAGTCTACATTATGCGTTCACTGCTTATGATTTACTTGCTTTTGAGGATTTTGGTGATGGAGGGTTTTGGGTAATCTTGCAATATTTTTCAGCTTGCTTGACAAAATGCTAGACAAAGACATAGAGGAAATGTTATCAGCATTAGAAGACGGTTACATATCTGAAGACGATAATGATATGGGCGATGATAATGAAATTGATTATTATATGAGCCAAAGGGAATTATTGCACGAGCTGGAGAATGATGATGTCTACTACCATGAAGATGAAAATATCCCAGATGACCCTCCCCTAGTTGCCGAAGAGCATCATGAAGTCCCTTCCACAGAACCTATTCCAGGACCTTCGTCTAGTCAACCAGTTGCAGGTATGATCGGTGTGGCAGCTTGGAGATCACGAAGTAGGGATCTTATATGGAAAAAACGCCATCTGGATTGGAATGAGGATCGCATTAAATTTTTAGGAAACTCAGATCTTTGCTCAGAAGTTGCCCAACTAGAGACTCCATTTGAATTCTTTTCCCAAATTATAAATGAGGATATACTTACCAAAATAATAAATGAGACAAATTTGTATATTACCCAAAAGGCAATTAGCAACTGTCCCCCTGTAAATGCGTTAGAAATTCGCCAGTTTCTTGCTATTATCATATTCATGTCTGTATTCCACTATCCCAGCGTGAGATCTTACTGGTCAAAGTATGGTTTTTCTAACATCATGCAGACAATGACTGTGAATAGATTTGAGAAAATACGATCAGTAATTCACTTCAATGACAATGCAGAACATAAGCCTGTTGGTCATCCTCAACACGATCGTCTTTACAAAATACGACCTCTGGTAGAACATTTCAATACCACATTTACAAGAATTGCCCCATATGATCAGAGGTTGTCACTTGATGAGCAAATGTGTGCTACGAAAGTAGCACATTTTATGAAGCAATATCTCCCCAATAAACCGCATAAGTGGGGCTTCAAGCTGTTCGTTCTATGCTCTCTGTCAGGATATGCATACAACTTTGAAATTTATTCTGGGAAGCACGACCTTGACAATCTGCCAGGCGAACCAGATCTTGGTGCTGTAGGAAACACGGTAATTCGATTGTGCCGCTACGTCCCACGAAGTGCAAACCACATTATTTATTTTGACAATTTTTACACGTCAATTCCCTTACTGCATTACCTTGATAGTCAGGGCATTTATGCTCTGGGTACGATCCAAAGAAACCGTCTTGGTAAAAACTGTAAATTACCGACACAAAAAGATTACATGAAAGACTCTGTACCCCGAGGGTCCTATGAAGAGCAAGTCGCCGACTATGAAGGCGTGGACATTTCAGTGACCTGTTGGAAGGATAACAAGCTCGTTACTTTAGCTTCTACATATGTCGGCGCTGAACCAGTAGGTTCAGTAAACAGATATGACAAAAAAGAAAAGAAGACGATCAATATCTTATGCCCGAAAATAATCAAAGATTACAACGCGCATATGGGAGGTGTCGACCTAATGGATAGTTTTTTAGGAAGATATAGGATTAGGATAAAAAGTCGAAAATGGTATATTCGTTTATTTTACCACATGATTGATATGGCTATTATAAACTCATGGGTTTTATATAAAAAAGCCAATATCGAAACTACAGAAGCCTTAGTTTGGGTGACTACAGATCCGAATTGGCAGAGGCTTTATGTAATTATAAAAAAAATGGCGAAAACAAAAGAGGACGACCCTCTTCCAGTAGTATTGATAAAGAACTGGAAGCAAAGAAACATCGCGGACCTATGAAAGCTGTCCCACCTAAAGATGTTAGGACTGATGGAATTGCTCATAATGAACGAAGATGTGCTTCTAAAAATAGATGCAAACTACCAGGATGCAAGGGTTTCTCACGCACAGAATGCACAAAATGCAAGGTTGCTCTTTGTCATACCTATGATAGAAATTGCTTTGCTGCATTCCATTCATTATAAATAAGTATATACATAGTTATTATATAGTTATATGCATATTGTACCCAAATGGCAACATACTGTTTTTTTTTTTTTAATAAACAAATGAGTTTGACTATGATTTTTTTTATTATTTTTCCCGATATCTGTATATATTAACGTACCTAATAATATTTTTTAAATTAAAAAACAAAAAAACTTGCAGGTAAGGGTTAAAGTTGATTATCTGTGATATTTTATAATTTTGTTAGATTTTCAGTACTTTAACTATTCATATTCGATTTTTTGCCAAATTTTTAGGTGATTTATTATTATGAATATACGCTAATAGTTACATGAAAAGTTGATTATCTGTGATATTTTATAACTATTGTTAGATTGTAAGTAAAATATCCATTTTTGAAGTTTTTGCCAAAATCATTGTTACATTAAAAGTTGATTATTTGTGATGTTTTATAATTTTGTTAGATTTTCAGTACTTTAACTATTCATATTCGATTTTTTGCCAAATTTTTAAGTGATTATTATTTCTTTTATTCATTTTTTATACATATTATTTATAAATTTTAAATATTTTTACAAAACTATATTAAAAAACGTTTAAAAATATGAAAAAATAGTAGCCCATCGGTATCTAGAATAGGGTCCAAGCTACCGGCGGTCAGGGCTCCAGAGAAAGGAATCTCCTGACAATGCGTGCCGTGTCAAGAAGTACTGCTCTCTGAATCAGGCCCTTGATCCAACTGCCTAACGAGAGCCTCCTAAGGTGTCGGTCGAGACTCTCGGTAATTAAGCCATTGGCCGAAACGACTATCGGCACAATGATCGCTGAATCCACATCCCACATGTCGACAACCTCGCGAGCCAAATCAAGATATTTGATCTGTTTATCTTTCTCGGCTTTCACGAGGTTCTCGTCATGCGGGACCGTTATGTCGACAATCATTGCGCGCCGCTCTGATCGATCCACCACCACTATATCAGGTCTATTGGCTACAATAGTCCTGTCAGTGATGATGGATTGATCCCAGTATAGTGTGATATGGCCTTTTTCAAGAACTGGGTCGGGCACATACCTGTAGTACGGCACATCCGATTCCACAAGGTTGTATTTTAGAGCAATTTGCTGATGGATAATCCTGGCTACAAGGTTGTGTCTATGCAAATACTCTCCGTTAGCTAGACGAGAACACCCGGAGATAATGTGACGGATTGATTCGCCTGGACGGTGGCATGCCCGACATATGTCAACCGTGCCGTCCTTCACAATAAATCTCCGGTAGTTATTTGTCATCATATAAGTGATTTATTATTAAGATACGCAATTATATGTGATTTATATTCAAACCCTAATCTTGATTAAACATTACTTAAAATCACTCAAAGCATTTTAATTTTACTGAACCTGACTGTATCTGATTTCTTCAAACTTGTTTTGGTATTGGTTTTTAAATGTGGTACTCGTTGGGAATAGAAAATAAATTCGGAAATAAACTAATACCAAATGGTATTAGCTCTTGGTATTGGATGGGAATAGATCTCTGTTTATTATCTCTCAACAGTAGAAAAGGAAACAAAAAGAGTCTGTAAGCAGACGTTTTTGAGTACAATATCTTCTAGTGAGCGAATAATATCAACGGCTTGGAAAAAATATGACGGCATAGGAGCTGTAGAAGACGACAAGAGAGGAAGTAGCTCCTTATAAAAATAAACTAACTGTGCCTAAGTTAGAATTAAATGCTGCTGTAATGTTAGCAAAACTGCATGACAGAATTAGTTTGATATTCTGTAAAATAAATCTTCATGCGATATTAAAACCTGGGCATCTGCACTAAAACAATCACGGGCTGCCTTTGCCCCTCAACGTGAACCATATGATGTTTATTTAGAAATCCTTGCAACGGCACAAGGCAACAAAGAAAAAATTGACACATTTTTGTGCAAGAAACGTGCTTTGCTTGGATTATTACCAAACAAACGACATAAAGAAGAAGAACAATTAGCCTTACTTTATAGACTCCTAAAAACGGAGTTAAAGAAAAAGATAGCACGAGCTGATATAAAGACGTTCGCTGAACTTATGGAGCGTGCTCGTCACCAAGAATCCCTGGAAAAGGATGAAGGAGACGAAAAGTCTTCATCGAAAGGCCCAATCACACACAAAAAGGGTCCTGTAAGCCGTTTTTTATTCTGTGCCAAGAGAGGGAACGTATTTGAAGAGTGTCGAAAGCGTTTGGCACAAATAGACACGAATACAAACGAAAAGGAAAAGGGAAACCCAAAACCTGTAATAAAATGTTATGGTTGTGGTGCGGCAGGCGTGTTCCGTAGTAACTTCACTACCTGCAAGAACAAAGAGACCCCACCTAAACCGGTTGCGTTTTACACAATTGAGACTACTGGACTATTGGAGAACCATACTAAAATACCGTCCATAGAAATATTATGGAACAATGAAAAAGGTTATGGTTACATCGACACAGCTGGAAGAACTAGTGTGGCAAGTACACAGTTGTATAATTTTTTAATAAGAAGTGGTGTTACATTTGAAGCAAGAACTGCAGACACCATTTTAGCTGATGGAACAGTGAAAACTCAAGGACTTCTTGTCACAACGGTGGATATTACTTTAGGTAAACGTAAACTACCAATGACGTTTACAGTATTACCTGACGCAACTGATAATCGAACACTTCTTGGCATCGAAATGTCTTTACATAATCGACAGTGATATCGACAATATAAATAAACTGGTTCCAGAAGACTTGAAACCTTTAACAGGCACTATGCAGATACACCAAGTTATTGCTAAATCACCTGGCGAAATTCAATATCGCCCACTATCTTGTTTTTGTGGCTTCAACAGAGGATTGTGTGATTGCTTTGGCTTACGTATCATACCTACGGAAAGCCTGTGGTGACATATTAGGATTCGAAGAAAAAGAAGAACAAGACAAAGGATACGGGGTCAGTGGTGCAGCATTAGATTCAATTATAATTCTTTTTATTTTTTTCTTTTTTTTTCTTTTGATATTTTTATGTTTTGTGCGTCATACTGGGCGTAGAAATATAAACTTTTTCTTTCTTTCTTTCTTTCTTTTTGAGAAAGATTTCTTATTTGATTTAAAAAAATTGTGTGATTTAAGTGATAATCTAAGAAAAAAGAAAGAAAGTAAGAAAATCAATTTATTTTTTGCACACAGGACACCGAGCATGCACACATAACAAACATAAAAAAAATTAAAACCAGAAAATTACATAAAATAAAACAATGAAAAATAAAGCATGGAAGTGTGTGTCCCTCATGTGCAAGAAAATGGGCATCGATCAGCTTGTTGTCATTGGCAACACCAATGACGCTGGTTTTCATCGATGACCGACGTCCGTGGGTGGTATGTCGTAATCACGTAATGTCGTGTCCACCTTCTGGCGATATTAAACAAAATAAAAACATAGACAAAATGCAAGATAGACGAAATATACCTAAATTAAATAAAGAAAATAATTTTCCAAAAAAACATAAGTCCATCAGAAATGTCGTTAGCCGTCACTCTGAGTCACCATAAATGTAAAATTTGCACATCATTGCAATTCATGAAAAAATGTATAGCGTGTCAAAAGGACATGTTAGGAAATGGGCTTAAATTAATTTTATTTTTGGACAACTCTCATGTGCGGTTTTTCTGATAGGGAACATTATCCAGGATGGGCTTACAAAAACAAAAAAAATATTATTAGCACCCTTATTTAATAAATAAATATTTTAAAATCAGTTTTTTTTTTTATCGTAATATTATTTTAGTACATTAAAAGAAAGGAAAAACTGTTAAATATCATTTGTTATAGCAAAAAAGACACCATATGTTATTTAAAATATCATAAAATAATATTTAAAATAAAACCAGTGAATTACCTACATGATTTGGATGTATGGTATTCCTTTGTCACGTAATGGAATCTATGAAAAAAACTTCATGAAGTCGGTAAACTGCAGAATGCCTACTGATGGTTATACATCTCTTCTAAGGTGGGCCAATAAACCAGACATTCTAGATTGGATTGGACTTGTTAATAATTTATAAATAGTTGCGCCAGCGGGTCGGAATAGGTGAACATAATATATGTATTTGGTAGAGAAATAAAAGTATAATGTATTTGCACAAGTTTATTTGTTTGTACATAGTTATTTATTCTACCTCTTCATTTTCAACATCTTCCCTTACAATTACGTTATCAAGAAACTGTGCAGGCGGTATTATGATGTTTTGATGCCGAGCCCACCCAAGATACCATATGATCGTCATTACATGAGCACAGCTTCCGACAGTTCGCTTCCCTATTATACAGCTGCAGTAATAGTCAGAAATTCTCTCCTCCCAATTATTTGATTCTGTTAATTTGATCAAGACATAAGTATAATATACTTTATTACTTTGATGTCTTGATCTGATCCTGCCTCTTAGTAATACTGTCTCATGTGATGACATTATGCCTGGGACATTTGTGATTTCTAAACTTTCACTAATTTCAACCAAAAATGTCCCATTTGCACGAATATGCTCCCCGTAATAAGATCTGGCTTGCTTTATTTGGTAAATTCCAAGACTGAACAAAATCAAATCTGACATTTCCATTACTGGGAACATATCTATTTGTGGTAATTGGGCATCATTTATTCTTATAAAACTGGCTCGGCGTCTATTTAAATGATGCTCAAGCACATACTCTCCTAAATAGTTTGGCACATTCACTCTTTGCACTGCTCTGTCTAAGATTGCGTGAGCATCAGAACGGTCGGTAATAAGCGGATGGAAATTGTTCAATATTGCTGCGCAAATTCTAAAATCGCTCATTAAGTTTCTTGATGCTACATTAAAATATTTATTTCTGATTATCTTGAAATCACGTTTAAACCGACCATTCACCACTTCAATTACCCACCTGCACAAGGTTACAAGCCGAGATTTATTTGCTTTTATCGTGGACAATTGTGTTTCACCTACATCTAGAGTCTCTGGCTTGTGTACTGAGAATCCTAATGAGGTAAGTAGTCCTATAGCATCCCGAAACCCTCTATCTAGCAATAACACATCATTTTCTCTAAAATAATTTCTGAGAGCACCACTGGGTGCAAAAAGCTGGTTCATTATCTGGGCATCAGAAGTTGTAGCAGCATACGGACCATACACATCTAAAATAAATCCATCTGTGGTTGTCATCATAAAAGGTTTCAATAGATTAGCATATTTATGTAAGCTATAGGTTTTTTTTTGAAATAGGTAGTTAGACGACTTTTGCAAATATATATATGTGCCATCAAAGATTACTATAGGATTACTTTCCTGTGTGCCAAAGAGACCCTGTGGAATCAAAAGATTTCTACTGGACAAGCTTGCTCTCGGGATATTACTAATGCCCAAATGTAAAGGTACATATGATTCCAATAAGCAGCCACGGGTTTTCTTTAAATGCTGGCATACTGTATAGGTTGATAAATGAAACAAAGAGGCAATGCGTCGAAAAGGTTCTCCAGTCCTTATTTTGATTAAATACATACCAAGTGCTGTTTTAGGTTTTCTACATAAATTGGACAATTGAGGTATGCAAGTTAATATTGCCAGAAAATTCAAAACAGTCAAGCCTGTCCAGTATTGACAAGTAGTGATAGTGACAGTATTGACATAACATGACATTTGATTGACGTTCACATTTCACAATGACAGTAATGACATCCAACAGAATAGAGTTGCCAAAGTCAATAACTAATGAGGGTTGCAACTTTATTTTTCAAATTATAATTATTAAAAATACAATAAATATAGGAAGGGAGCTTTAAAAAAAAAAAAAGTATATACAAAGCCTTCCTATTTTATGTACTTTCATAAAAATATAATTTCTTCACTGTTCAAAGCAGCTTCGAATTAAAGCCCAGCCTCCATACAAAAACCTAACATGTCCTTTTGTTTGTTTTACTTGCCATAGTGGGATTATACCTAAAGATTGTCATAACGATTTTATTTGCGATATTTGTTTTGGTGGGTAGACCTTTAAATTTCGATCTCTTTGTTTTGTATGGTATAAAGTGTTTGTTGTAAACTATGCCTTACTATTTCCACACACTTCCGCTGAGTGACGGTCCCTCTGTTGAGGCAAATCATTTTAGATAATATTTTGATTGTTAAATAAAGAAGATCTGATATATTCAATTAAGATTGACCCAGTCGATACTAGTATTTCATTATTTGTATAAGTTTTAATCAGATCTCGTTTTTACCTAAATTTTCTCTAATTTTTTGTTATTCTAACAAAATTTAGAAAATAGCGAATCAATCTGAAGAAATAAAACCCCAATATCATGTTTTTTTTTCTGCCTAAATTTTTTCACCATACAAACTTTCATAAAAACGCCCATAATCTATGGTAAGAAATAACTTCCTGTTCCTACTAAATACTGTGAACGTGTGCTCTGTAAAAATATATTATAATTTTGCCTAATTTGCCTTAAACCTGAAGTTGCCGTACATAAATCCATTGTTTTAATTATGTTCATTACATTGATCTTCGCTTGTAATAGTTATACTTACTCAAAGAAATATTTCCACGAAAATGTTGTTGTGTGCCAGTAAAATGGTTAAGTTATTCCGGACGGAATTAGATGAAGGCAGCAGCTGAGCAGCAGCGATGATGAACTAGACATGGCATTGCTTAGAAGAACACGCCCCCGGTTTGGAGTCTCATTAATAAGAATTAAAGGATACGTCGAAAATATTGTCCATCACTTGCCATGCAGACAATTTAAGGCTCATTTTCGGATGACACGGGAAACTTTCGAAAAACTTCAGCAAGTTGTAAGCAATGAGCTAACTCCGTTCCGTCGTCCTTTTCGTTATGTTGAGAAACAACTTGCCAGTGATGTGGTTATGGCTAACCAAGAATCTTTTAGGTCAGTATAAATTATTATTTAAACATGTATACGAGTAGTAGGGTGTCCCAGGCTATAAGGACGAAATATTTATTTTCTAATTGAGATACGCATACCCGCTATTTTTTTCCCATTTGACCCTGCTAACTGAAATAATAATATTTATTGCTATCGGATAATGATAACCCGTGCCGACTTGATGTCAAACTTTTACATAAAAGGTAGAATGAAAGTCATAAAGGGATTTTAGAAATTAATGTTTATTCAGTAAATAAAACACTATTTTACCTATATGTTATTGTTCACACGCCGGCAGGTCCGATGTTCGAGGTTAGATAAGAAAAACAGCCAGCGTAACAAAAGTAGAAATTATAAGTGTAATAAGTAGAAAATATCAGATGTACAAGTTTCTTTGTATTACAAAATTGTGCGCGTGCGCTCCGTCGGGAGCAAGTTGGGGTAGAGAGCCTATATAATAATAATGGCGGCCGGATGTTAGTGCCGCGTCACAGGCGCGGCAGCGCGTTCCAGAGCCGCGTTCCATTTCAAGTAGCATGGTTGCGAACATCCTCCCCCCCCTTGGGGACAGGTTCCCCAAGGAGCTCTTGGGAATCTAGTAGTGCGAGTCTTGAGGCGGATCTATGGATGATGCCGCCCTTCGTTTTGACGTCGACCACTCTGCAGATGTCATCCGCTCCAGGAAACATTTACACAATTCGGCCCAAGAGCCACAGTTCATAGGTGGTAACTGGTCGTCCAGGGCTAAGACGAGGTCGCCGACTCGAACGTGGTCTTGTGACCTTTTCCATTTGACGCGTTGCTGCAGCGTGGATAGGTAGTCCCTTGTCCATCGGGACCAGAAGTGTCTTCGTAGTCGTTCGACCAGTTCGTATCTATTGATACTGGCTCGCTCAGTGACAGGTAAAGGCAGTGAGGTCAATGGCCGACCCACAAGGAAGTGCCCAGGGGTGATGACAGACAGATCAGAAGGATCAGCAGATAAAGAAGTGATAGGACGCGAGTTCATAATAGCCTCAATCTGCGCAAAGAGTGTAGACAACTCTTCAAAAGTTAAACTGGAGTTGCCCGCTATGCGTTTTAAATGAAATTTGGCCGTCTTGACCCCGGCCTCCCAGATACCGCCGAATTGCGGTGCATAGCATACGCAGGAGAGAATTTAAATGTTATGCCTTCCTCGCTCACGTAATCGCTGACCGATCATCTTAAGCAATCTGTTCAGTTCATTATTAGCTCCTACATAGTTTTTTCCATTATCACAATATATTGTGATAATGGAAAAAACTAAACACCGCGTCGTGAAATAAATCTACGTAGGCATAGAATAAAAGCATCGCTGCTTAGGTTAATTTAGAGAAGAAATTAAATAAATCTAATATGAAAAATGACTATGCCGACTTTATTAATGAATATAAAAGATTAGGGCATCTAACTGAAGTAAACCGTCCTAGCTTTGGATATTATATTCCTCATCAAGCAGAGATGCGTGAGAGTAGTGAGACTACACGGTTATGAGTAGTATTTGATGCCTCTTGTAAAACTTCCACAAATAAATCGCTAAATGACATTCAGTATGTTGGGCCTGTAGTTCAGGACGATTTACTGGCTATTTTGCTGAGGTTTCGTCAATATACTTATGTAGTAACAGGTGACGTAGAAAAATTATATAGACTGTCTACCAACTTGCTCCCGACGGAGCGCACGCGCACAATTTTGTACTACAAAGAAACTTGTACATCTGATATTTTCTACATATTACAACTTATAATTTCTACTTTTGCTACGCTGGCTGTTTTTCTTATCTAACCTCGAAGATTGGACCTGCCGGCCTATGAACAGTTGTATTTATCATTAAAAGGTTATTATTTATTCTTTTTAAAGTTTTCTTTTTACCGTCAGTTTATAGCGTGTATTATAGCGTGTTTAAATAAAGCATTTTTTTGACCATGAAGTGGGACACTCTTTGAGAAAACTGTCATTAATTTTAAGTCGATTGAACAAAAATTTGCTTTTGATTGAAACAAAGTCACAGTTGTTTACGTGTGGAGACGGCGACGCCCGCCCCTGCTCGCTGTGCCTGCAGCCAGGACCAACCTACTGGCGAGAACTCCGTTCACTAGAGCCGTCCGCGTGGTGAATGAGGTTCACGGGAGGGTTGATGTATTGTGGTGCAACTTGAGTGAATTCGCAAAAGTTACACTATATGTAATAAGTTATTTATATTAAGATATTTTTTTTGTTTTACTGCATAGGTATAAAGGTGTAGATTTAGGATTTAGTAAGTAAGGCCACTGTCGCATTGGATCATAGATCTGTAATGATAGTATAGGTAAGATTGTTATAAATAAATAAATAAATAAATGTTTTTCTATGAAATAAAATAAAATATTATAGTTTCCAAACTAAACGTGTGTGCAAAACGTCAGCTTAATCGGCAACCGGGAAGTGAGTTAAATTTAACTTCCAAGATTTTTTTTACATAGTATAACGTGGCTAAAAATTGGAGCGCACCGCGCCGCTCCCGCCGATCCGTGCCGGACCGCCGCCCGCTCTGTCTCGCTCAATCGGCGAGAAGAATCTTCTAGAATCGCAGCGCGCCCCTTCGCCCGCGCCCCGCACGCGCGACTAGGGTCCCCGCACGCCTACGTGACTGTGATATTTGATTTTTTTCGTGTTTTTTACGTGTCATAGGAGACCCAGAAATAATTGCTAGAAATAAAAATGCTAGTTTATGTTTGTGTTCAATATAAATGTTAACACAGAAAACTAGTTCATATTATTTAACAAATAAACCTGTTAAACTAGTTATTTAGTTAGTTACAGGCTTACAGGTGAAGCTAATTAAAGCGTGTTAAAATTTACTTGTTAGACAAACCGTACAGTGAGCCACAAAGTACTTCTTTCGATGGGATGTAGCGTTCACTATGGGCTGATCAATGACATTGGGGCTGATGGTTTTTCTTTGGCTAAGTTAGTAACCATTTTTACTTTTTTTTCTTGGTCCACCATGGTCAAATAGAGACAACACAGACACTTCATCTATCAAATACCATAAATGCTGGCAGAACTTCTGTAAACCTGCTTTCGAGATGCTTTTGTTCATTGTTTCGTAAGCCTTCATGGCCTTCAAAAAGCACAAATCCTGGTACGGTGCTTTCACCGCTTAAGTGCATTGCAGCCAAGGCTTGACGTACGAAGTAATGATGAACAGGCAGAAGTCTAACACAGCTGCCTTATCCTTATTTGAAATTCTGAATTGAGATCTGAGTAATGATATTTATAATTAAAGAATTTCTCTTGCCATCCATCGACCTTGGTGCATGGCGCCTGGAGAACGCATCTTAATTTCTAAGCACATCGATACGTTAGCTCCCGCGCGCCTTAATCTGCAAGTATTGTAGTGATATGTTTCGATGCAAGTCGGCACGGGTTGCTGTGGTTCTAAGTACATGAAACTTTATTTATTAACAATAATTGCTTTAAAAAAAAAAAGTCCTTTTTATTCAACGCGAATGAGTATGAGTAGAGTATGCGTTAAAAAAAAAGGACTTAAATTTTTTGGGACACCCTAATGTACAGATATAATATTTATTTTAATTGAAATAGCAGTTCATCATAAAACCCAACCCTTTGAATTCCGATTCTGAGAAATGTATCGAGTTTCTGGACGGATAACCCTTTTGACAAGTAACGTCGTAACCCCTTCTGAACATAATTTCAAGAATGATAAGATAAGATTCATTACCTATATTTTAGTAAATTGACTACAAATGGTAGTAATACACATTATCATTATTTTCAAGCTTTATTAGAACGTTTTAAAAGTGAATTTCATGTGTAATTGATTGCCAGATATTTATAGATTAAATACAGAATTGGTTTTTGATGTAAATGTTTTCTTTATTTTTTCAGATCTGTAAGTGACCGATTTGATGCATCCAAGGATACCCTGCATATGTATTTTACAAGAATTGTTAATATATTAAATAAAACACAGATACATACAGATAATAGATAAACACAGATACAGCCCGGACAAATCTACTGGCAAAAGCGCCCCTCTCCCGCGCAATCTGTACCATTAACGAGCTTCACAACAAAATTGATATTTTTAGTTGTAACTTGAGTGAATTCGCAAGGGTTCTTTTATATGTTATTTGTTATAGTAGTTTATAGTACTTAAGTCATTTATTTTGTTTGTGTAAATGTTATTTAGTAATTTAATTGATTATTATTATTTCATAAGTTATGTCTAGATTTTAGAGCACTATCGCATTAGGTTTACCGACCTGTAATGGTAGATGTTTTTGAAAATAAATAAATAAATAAAATTGCACCAAAATTTGAAAATAAATAAATAAATAAATAAAATTGCAAAAATATTATTAAGTGGCCTACTGGTGCAGAGTGATCCACAATACAAAGAAATTTTGCCACATATGGCTTGGACAATGTGGTAGATGCAGTGGATGGTACATAATGGGCAAATTTTTAATCGAAAATCCCTAATTTTTTTTTTCATCTAACAATTCCCCTAGTTTTGTACCCTAAAAAATCCCTTAAATTTAGGAGAAATATAAAGTTGAGGACACCAGTGGCGAAGGGTGACAGTTATGAAAGGGGAAGCCGTCCCAAAAATTATCTCTAAAATTGCTGCAATTAATGCTGCAAGACTAAAATCCATACCGTCTCTTGTAATCTATATTTATTATAGTAATTTCTGGAAGAGCTCGACCTAACTGAATAAGAAGCCATATTACGTTGGTCTTTGCACTAACCAATTCCTAAAGGGAAGCCGATCGGAATCGGGTTGTATGGACTCTTCGCCACTGGGGGACACTGATGTGAACAGGAAAATGTTTATGCTGATTGCTGGTCCATACTTAAAGTACATAGACTGGTTTATGGGATATCCCAGCTCTGAGTGATAGGAGGATATTTACGAACAGTGATATTTACAAAGCTGTAGAACAAAACCCTGAAAGGTACACCAGTAATTATTTTATTTTGAATGACTGTTGTACCATTTTGAGTTAAGTATTTAAAGTAAGTAGCACAAGGACTGTCTATAATCCACTTTTATATGTTTTTTTCTAGATACTTTGATGTAAACCAGTACATCTTAGGAGATAAATCATATCCAGTAAAAAAAGGTGTTTACCACCCTATATACATAGGCACTCTCCAAAATTATCAAACCAACTACAATACAGTCCATGCGAAAACACGGTAAATTGTGGAAAGGTCCTTTGCTCTGTTGTTTGGAAGATTTCGGCGTCTTAAATGTTTTTAGTGTTGGGATATTTTAACAAATATCGAGCACTCCTAGGTAGCACTTGTACCACATCACACTTAATTCAACATCACTAAACACTAGCTCAGCTAGCCAGTGGATGGGTTACAGATGGAGAATTCTTTCTGTTTATGCAACACTTCATAAAGCATGTAAAACCGTCCAAAGAGCATCGTGTTTTACTGGTATTGGACAATCACAGCTCTCATTTAAACGTGGAAACATTAAATTTGGCTAAAGAGAATGGCGTTGTAATGTTGTCATTTCCACCGCATTGTAGTCATAAGCTACAGCCGTTGGATGTCTCTGTGTTATCTCTGTCTATGTTTTTTCGATGCCGTTTAATGTAGACCCGGAGAATGTTTCTGTAGAATTGCAGTTAGAAATTATTGAAATGCAGTGCAGCACGCATTTAAAACAACTGTTCTTAAATTCATCAAAACTAGATTTTTATAGAACACTGCCGAAACTTGAATACCCAAAAGTGATTGCTCACGCCCAGAAAATTATGGCGATGTTTGGATCGTCATATGTGTTCGAACAGACTTTTTCGACCATGAAATTGCGGAAAAACTCAATCAGAAACCGACTTACTGATGAACACCTTTTCTCGCTGCTGAAAGTTACTACGTCACAGCTCGAACCTGCATTCGAAGATATTATGGCAAATCAAAAACAATTTCATATGTCTCACACATCTTCCATGGCAGGGCCTTCGAATAAAAGTTAAATTGTAATTTGTAAATAACTTGGTGTGTAATGTTTATTTTTATGATTAAAAGATTTCAAATTATAACTATAATACACTAATACACTATAATTATTATAATAATAATAATAATTATTATTATAATATACTATAATTATTATTATTTCTTTGCATGGTGATGGAAATTTCAATCATAACATTTAGTGGGGAAAAAAAAGGTACACAAAACCGGTGTACTGTAAATTGATTGTTGCTGGCAATTTCTAAAATGACCATTGCGTAAAACAAAACGCAGTTGTCAAAAAATAAAATAACGTCACTGTCAAATACTAGGCTTTAAAGTTGTCATTCCGCTGTTTGTTGTGGTTGAAAGAAACGAGCAATTTTATAAATTGTTTTATGAAACTAATCTGGGATTTATCTGCTAATATAAGTGATAATGAGTGAAAATAAGGTTTGTTTTTAGTGTTTCTGTTATTTTATGTGCAATTTATATCGAAATACCCTGAATAAATTTCCCAAAACTATGTGACAGAAATTTACATCACTATGCAGTAACTTCACTTGAAATGTATGGCAAAAATGTTTTTTAGTAAATGTTAATTTCATATTGTTTTTGTAGGGAACCTTGAAAGACAGGGACATTGAAGCTTATTTGAGTCACTTAGAAGGTGGTTGGCTCTCGGAAGATGGCCTTGATGACGAAGATTCCGACGATGAGTATCGCGATGCCGATGAAATTGTAAGAGTGTTGCAGGAGGAAAATGATGATGATGATGTGGGTGATGAAACTGCTAATATTGATCCTCCTCTTGTAGAAGAAGTCACCATAGAAGACCAAGAACCCTCTAGATTATCTTCTTCATCAAATTTGCAATCTTCATCCAGTTTTTCATTTGATAAAAGAAAGTTGATTTGGAGAAAAAGGAATCTGGTGTTTGACACAGATAAGATTACTTTTTTGGGGAGTTCTACTGCTTCAGATGAAATATCACACCTGGAAACCCCATATCAATGTTTCAACCATTTCATCACAAAAGATTTTATCAATAGATTACTGGAGCAAACAAATTTATATATAATACAAAGTAATCCCAATTCATCTATAACATTTACAGAATATGATTTGTATAAGTTCTTTGGTATCCTGTTGTACATGTCAGTACATAAATTTCCAAGCACAAGATCATACTGGTCACCAAAGTTTGGTTATGACCCCATTTCTTCAACAATGCCACTAAACAAATTTGAGAAGATAAAGTTATCATTGCATTTTAACAACAATGAACTTCATAAACCTATAGGTCATCCAGAACATGACAGGCTTTATAAAATCCGCCCTGTAATCAAGCACCTCAATGAGAGGTTTGCCACAGTGCCAATGGACCAAAGACTTTCTGTGGATGAACAGATGTGTTCCACTAAAATAGGGCACTTTCTAAAACAGTATCTGCCCAATAAGCCCCACAAATGGGGCTTCAAATTATATGTCCTTTGTGATTTGATGGGATATGCCCATAAGTTTGAGGTATATTCTGGACAAGAGAATTCAGAAAAACTCCCAGAAGAACCAGATCTTGGTGCAACAGGAAATGTTGTAGTACGTTTGCTTGGGGGAGTGCCAAGAATGCTAAACCACATCATATACTTTGATAATTTTTATACCTCATTGCCATTAGTTTATTTTTTAGCAAAAGAAGGAATTCACACTGTGGGAACTGTGCAACAAAACAGGATTCCAAATAATAAATTACCAGATAAAAAAGATTTTATGAAGAAATCAGTGCCCAGAAGTAGTTATGAAGAGAGAGTTTCTATGCTTGATGGTATAGATATGAGTTGTGTAGCTTGGAAAGATAATAAGGTAGTAACCCTGTTATCTACTTATGCTGGAGCATTGCCTGTGACTAAAGTCAATAGATATGACAAGGCAACAAAACCACGGCTACGTGCCGTGGGTTCGATCCCCGCACGGACCAAATATTTGTATGATCTACAGATAGTTGTTTCGGGTCTGGTTGTGTGTGCATGTGACATGTATGTTTGTAAACTGTACCCTCGACACAGGAGAAATCCTAGTGAGGGGCAATGTTTTTAAAAAAGAAAAGAAAAAATTTATATTACTTGCCCGTTGATTGTCCAAGAATACAATAAACACATGGGAGGAGTAGACCTGATGGATAGCTTTTTGGGCAGAAATCACATAACAATGAGGTCTAAAAAGTGGTACCTGCGTATTTTTTTTCATTTGTTTGATCTTGCAGTAATAAACTCTTGGATTGTATATAAAAAAAATGCTCAGGAAAGGGGTGAACCTAAAAAGAGCCTGCTTACAATGGGCCAATTCAGAAATGAATTGGCCTTTGTGCTATGCAATAACGGAACCACCAAAGATGCCAAAAGAACATCCTACGCACACATACATACATGCTACATGTATGCATGCTAGGAGTATGAACAGATCCTTAAACTTAAAAAATAATATGGACGCTTACACAAAACTTATACAAGGAAACCAATTGTATTCTATTGATGTCATTGAACAATTTGGTAAAAGGCATCCAAAATGGTACAATATGAACGGAAGAGAAAGGGAAAATCATCTTCTCCATGTAACGTTATGCATGCTGTTATGTAACAAAGAGAGAATTAGCAATAAAACAAAAGCACAAAAAAGGAGGAAGGAGGATAAGGAAGCCGAGAAGAGAAATGTTCCAAAGCATCACTTTGACCAAGATCCTTTGGAAGGGACTTCAAGCCAGTATAGATCGGGAAGCACTGTTAGTGCATCTGCATCGGGATCAACAGAGAGTAGCACTACTACAGAAGACGAAGTCACTATAGAAGGAGCATGTGAAAGTGGGGAAACAAATTACAGATTCAAGATGTTGAATCACATGCCTATGAAGGATGCAACGCTAAAGGAGATTTGTTCCGAATGGGAAATACCTGAGGTGTCATACCAATGGGACATTATAGATTTAGAGCAAAAAAAGTTGGTGAGAATTAGATATTCCTACAACACAGGGAGTGATGTTCATAAATACTTGAGAGCAAAAGCAGAGATCCCAAATAACTCTGATCTATTTATAATTGAAGCAGGTGAGAACTTTGGTAAATGGCTGCACCACAACAAAAAGGCAGTTGGAGAGACAAAAGTGACGAAATTCTTATTAGAGCGCTCTATAATATTACAACAACATGGAATAAATGACAATTTATACCTTCCTCCTGTCTCTCTAGAAACTCTATTTCCTAGTGATTGGTTGAAAGAAGAATTATTGAAGTGGGAAAGAGATCTATTAGCATCACAAAAAGATGAATACAAGGAGAAAGAGCTATACGTACAAGAGAGTCCTCCTAAAACAATAACACCTACTGATTTTTTGAAAAACTTGTTGCATATAGAAGAAAGTGAAAGGCCTGCTGATTGCATCAAGAGGAAAGGGAAGTTGTTACCTGAAGGATTTTGTCATAATATACAAACAAGAGAGACTCTAGACAGCAACATAATAACAGTTTTGGTGTCCAACATTAAGTTGTCATTGACCAAACTAATAAAGGTCCATAGGGTGAACATGAAAGAAAATAGCTCCCTTACCGAAGACATATTAAATGACGTCATAGACATATGGGAAAATTCTGATCTCGTGCGCATGTATGTGTGTGCGTCCTAGCAGCAGTATCTTAGAAGAAGAATTGCTATCAAAAAAAAGAAAAGGTTCTCCAGCTCCTCCACCTCCGAAAGACATAAGGAAAGATGGCTCTGAACATTGGCCAAAAGTAGGTGGGTCCCTCCGGTGTAAATATCCTAAATGCAAAGGTTATTCTACAATATCATGTAGTAAATGTGGAGTTAATTTATGCCTCAATAAGAATAATAATTGTTTTTTAAATTATCATCAGCAATAAAGAATGTACAAAGATATTCTATTTTTTATTTATTTAGTACTGAGCTAAACATGTAACATTGCATGATGGTGGATATTTCCATCATATTGTTTTTTACGTATTTCATATTATTATTTATTTATATTTGGATTTTTTCAATTATTTTTCCTTTAATCTAGAGCATGAATTACATCGCCCTGATTTATTTCACAAAAATATAAAAAATCATGCAAAGAAGGGTTAAAAAGATAAAAAATAGGATCCCACCGGCATCGAGAACAGGGTCCAAGCTACCGGTGGCTAGGGCTCCAGAGAGAGAAACCTCCTCACAATGCGTGCCGTGTCGAGGAGTACCGCCTTCTGTATCAAGCCCTTGATCCAACATCCCAACGAGAGCCTCATAAGATGTTGGTCGAGGCTCTTGGCTATTAAGCCATTGGCCGTAACGACGATCGGCACTATGACTGCTGAGTCCACATCCCACATGTCGACAATCTCGTGAACCAAGTCAAGATACTTAATTTGTTTATCATTATTGTTATTCTTATTACTGTTTTTATTATCTTGGTTATCGTTTTTATTTCTAAAAAAACAATTTCTATCGACATGGTTTGTCTTCTTACAAATAGAACAACTATTTTTACAGTCTTTTGCGAAATGTCCAATTTTATCACACCGAAAACATTTAACCTTTTTTTTCATTCTTACTTGTTGATGTCTTGAAAGCCACAGGAGTTTCATTAGTTTTCTTGAAAAAAAGCCTTCTTTCTTTATTAATTTAATTTTAAATTCTTCAAATTTTTATCTTTTTTTGAAGTCGATTCCCATGCTGTTATGAAATTTTCGTAATCTGACGACAGACACGTCAGTATTTTTGTTTCAACTAAGTTATGATCAAGATCAATTTTCATTTTTTTAATCTGTATACTAGGTTTTCCAGGTTAGATAGGTTTTGCACCATATCTAGATTTTTCTCATATCTGAAGTTGAAGAACTCTTGCATTATTTTGTCTCTATGTCTCTCCTCAGTGCCTTCGAACAGTTCACAAAGTTTATTGAACATTTCAGATGCAGTTTTACATTGAAAAAGTATCATTAGTAGTTTTTTGTCTACAGTTTTCATGATGATATATTTTGCTTGGGCGTCTTTCTTAGTGAATAATTCTTTGGTCTGTTCGTCACATTTTTCGGTTCCATTTACAATTCCTAGCAAGCCCTTAGCTTGGAAAATGATTTCTATTTGGAAACGCCATAGTTGATATGTTTCCACATCATACAACGTTTCAATATTTTTTAGTTCTTTATCTTCCGTAGTAGCCATTTTTATTTTTAGCCGACAAATCAACACGAACCACTTTTTTATTATTTGTACGAATCAGGTCGGCGGAATTTGGCCCATAACCTGTTAAGATATTTATTTTTTATAAATAAACCATTGTTATTAGCAATACTTTGTTTTATTGGTTTACCAAACAGATTCGAACAAAAACCAGTCATGAACACAAAGATAGCATAGATAAAAAAATATTATTGGAACTATAGATTTAGAAATTACCTAAGATCACAATATACAGTAACATTTATTTCGAGTGGCATCACAACAGATGAGAGGCAAAGAATTAAAAATCTTGCATTTCATGCCTTAGGGGCAAATTACAAAAAGTATGGAATAATGCCTGAGAGTAGCAGGAGTAGCAGTACTAGTAAAGAAGATGATGATTTTATTGTTTTTGTGAACAACGACAGTGATCAACCAAAGACATCAAAAATGGAGTTAAAGTTAGTCAACTTCCTAAACGATAAAAGCAAGGAGATTACCTTTCTTGAACGCCATCCAAATAACCCAGATAAAGATTTAGAGCGATTCAAGGCTTGGACGATGTCTATTGGTGGAGAAATCTTGTTATTAGACAATAATTTTGTATATCGACGAAATAGAGTATGTCACTCCCACTTTGAGCCTAAATACCAATCGGGGAGTGGAAGAGGGACTGGAAATGCCATACCCATATTATTCTTGTTAAGTAGGACTGTAGACTTAAAGAAGATAATAACTGTTAATATTATGTAACTATTTGAATTTGCATCGGCCATTTGTAAGCCTTAAACATTGATTGGGGCATGAATAGTACCTCCACAAGTTTCAATATCGAAGTACATTCACCAGTCATACTTAAGTATTGAAACTGAGCCATCAGCCCCATCACTAACTTTGACGACTAAATAAATCTTTTGCCCATAGCTATCCCGATGTGAAATTAAGTTGGTTTTGAGAAGCGGGTTAAAATTAACTGGGAAGACGGTTTAAGAAAAATGAAAAAAATGGCCTTAGCTCTTTATAAACAAGGTCCCAGGGCATATAGATGGCTCAGAAAGTTTTTTTACTACCATCACCATTGACACTCAGTCGTATGATAAACAAGAGCTTCTCTAAAACCAGGGGTAAATGAAAATATATTAAAGCAAATCAAGAAGAGTTTCTAAAATAAGCAGCACAGAAAGATAATGTGTATTAACTCTTTGATGAAATTGCACTCACACCACATTTTGAACATGAGAAGAAATTATGGTATTTGTGAGTTTGTCAATAATGGGTTAAATATAAAACAAGAAATATCAGACCATGCACTTGTATTTATGGTAAGGGGGATACAGAAAAATTATAAGCAGCCAATTGTTTACTCTTTCTGTGCATCTACCACCCCAAAAATGGAATTTAATGGTACAAAAAACAATCCATAAGGTTTAAATTGGATTGGGCTTACTTATGGAAGATCTTCCAGATTGTTCTGAAACTTCAGATGTGGAATTGTCTGACGAAGAAAAAATTCCCCAAGAACAACTACCCTCAACTAGCAATTGATGAAAATTTTGAAGCAGCATTAGAAGAATTAATGTTGAGCCAAGCTGAACCTTATACAAGACATGAGGCAGAAGATCCTAGTGCGGAAATAGACCAAGAGGTAATTGTATATTCTGTTTCCAACACTGTTTCAGATGATTTAAGGACTGGGGCAACTTTTACGTCAACACATGCACAATCCAAAAAAAAAAACTATTTAGCCTAAACCTAAATGGAAGAAATATATATAGGTAAACAGGTATAGATATTTTATATTTATAATCCTGTAATTAATAAGAATTAAACTAACATTAAGAATATTAGACTTTGAACAATTATAAGGTATAAATCAGATTCAGTCTTTCAATTACCTATTAATTTAATTATTATAATATTGCTCAACTATGTAATTTCTGAACGCCAGTCCGGATGGTGTACTGTCGACAGATGGTTCAACAACACTTGCCACATCTATTGCATCTCCATCCACATCAACATCATTTGCAGTTATAGTAATGTTATGAAGAACTGCACATGCAATTATAATGTTGGTAATCGACGATCTACTATTTGGAACCGTGCACCTAGAGTCTCGACATTTCATAAGTGCCTGTATCTGGTTTACATGAAATAAAGATCTATTCTATTCTATTCTAACGCTTTAGTGTTTTCATTTAACTAACAAATGCAGCTAAATCCCTAGCAAAATCAGTTCAAAAATCGATATTGGCATCAAAGACAGCTACATGCCAACAAGTAAGAATCAAATACAGCTAAGAGTTACGCCTGCCAATCAGAGAGCAAGATTTCGGAAAAACAGCATGGCCGCCCCATACAATTCATGCGAATGTGTCGTCCAGTTTTTGGCGTTATTCTTCTATTTGTGTTTCTATTGAATTACGTGACAATTGTTTTGCTATAATTCGAATTTGGATAGCCATGGAGGTCCTTGTAACAAGAGCAAGTGCGGGCAAGGCTCGTAAAAGAACAAGAAGCCCCGAGAATTGGAAAGCTAATATTGCTAAGAAGAAAAGGTTAGTGATGTGCCTACACGTTTTTAGTTCCAAATACCAACTATTAGAATATTATGTTAATACTGCAACAAATAAATACCATATATCACGCCTGACCATTTTTTAACACTCACGGCCCCTATCCCCTATCTTCCAATCCTCACGATCTGTCCCCACTTATCCCAGGGCATTTCCTCATCGGAAGACCGATGACATCGCTGCCAGCCGGATCTGTTGGACGCCAATACTAGCCGCTTGCACAGATACGCCAGAATAGAACAAGCTCTGCAACACTTCTGGAGTCGATGGAGCCACGAGTACGTCTGCGCACTACAGTAGCGAACCAAATGGCAGAAGCAGCAACCTAACTTTGCACATTTGCATTTGCAACTTTGTGCATTTTTTTTGCACATGAGGGACTTCTTTCTTCAATGTTTTATTATAAAGTAATTCTCTGGTTTTCTTATGTTTGATAAGTATGCAAGCTATTGTGATTTTGGTGACCTGTGTGCAAAAAATAAATTTATTTTCTTTCTTTTCTTTTTCTTTTAACTTGAGAGCCAGGCCAGCTGGTACTCATCAAGCAGGAAACTACCCCACCACTGAAGTAGTATAGCGGAAACCATTTCCCTGCACATTTCTCCGATGACGTTGATAGAACTGAGCGACCAAATAAACGCATGAACCTGCACAAAAGGGGACGTTGCGTTAACTGTAGGGCAAATAAAATCCGTAAAGAGACCAACATAATTTGCACAGGGTGCAACGTTTTTCTTTGTGTAGGTCAGTGCCGGCGCGAATACCATACCCCACCTAGTGATTAGTTAGATACTCTTTTATTGATTATAATAAAAATCGATCAAAACTTTGAAAGCATTTTTCATAACCCATACATTCTGTATATGAATGGACTAGTCTGTGCCGGAACGCGGATCCGCGTTTGGAAATGCAACAAAAATGTACAATAAAGAAACCTATGTGTTTCTATAATATTTTACCAGGGTTAACTATTTTATAGTGTTATTACGAACACAATATATCGAAGAATATAATAAAACAAGAAAAAGTCAAAAAGTATTAACATTTTTTTTCCGTGTCATAAGAAAGAATGATTTATAATAAATACACCACTCATGCTGTTCTACTAAATTATACACTTATAAAACTTGGATTCATTGTCTTTAATAATAAAAATCAGGTAGAAGATACGTTTTCTAATCTTAAAGATATTTGACGTCAAACTTAATGTTGCGCGGCCGCGCGATCTCTCCGTATATTCGCGGCATACAGCGGTACCGTGACTGTGCCAGTTGCGGCATACCAAAGGTGCCTTTTACTTTTTAATATTACGTTGTAAAAACTGCATAAAACCGTTTAAGGAAGACTCAACATATTGGTCACTTCGAGCCGATCACAGAAGACAAGTAACGGGGCGTCATCGGCGGATTCGGTGGTTACTATCGGAGCCAGCAGCCAGCGTACAGCTGTCAGGTCATCAGATTTCCAATCCTAAATCCCATCCCAATGCTCATTTGTGCTAATCTCGTGTGTCTGCTAAATTCCAGTGTTTTCTCATCGAACAAACGGGTTGTCAATTCGTGACATTACCGCCATTTCAGAACAACGCGTGCTGAATGAATCGTATTTGAAATTTATTCATACCGAACTGTAAGTATTTTCTTTATCTCTTATAAACTCCCAAAATATATCCAGAAGAAAGTGTTAAAGATCTGATAAAAAGGCGTGGGGTAATTAAGGGTACATTCAAGTTGTTTATAAAATATGTACAATCTTTACAAGACTCAGAAATAACAGAAATTCAAAGGTTTTCATTAGAAGATCGTTGCTCCAAGTTGGATAAATTATTAGAACAATTTTCAAATATTCAGGATGATATTGAGATACAATTACAAGGTAGCAAATTAGATAAAGAATTAATAGAAAGAGAAACCTTTGAAAATCTATTTTGATGTGTTTGTATAAGCTAAATATGTATTAAAACAAACAAAAGTTAAAATATCTTGTAACCAGTCGTCTAAAGTAAAATTACCCACTATAACGTTACCTTCTCTTGATGGTTCTTTTGAACAATGGTTGTAGTTTAGAGACACTTAATTTAATAACTGCGGATTATAGACCTACAGCTTAGCTTACACCATTCTCTTCTAATTACATTTATTTATTGTAGCAATAAAAAACTGCGTTTAGTTACATATATTAAATTATAACCTTATGTATGATTTAGGTCATAAACATACTGGGGCCTCGGCCATGATGTTTGTATAATTAACATTTAAATTTAAAACAGAAGTTTATACTAACATGTACTGATGAAAACAAATACTATATTTAAACTAAAATTAAAGTTATCTCAGACTAAAACTAAAAACAAACTCTTTACAAAATAATAAACTCACTAATTATAATCTATAGGCAGTGGGCAAACTTTCATCACCTTTCATCACACTTGTTCTAATTACAGAACCTTTAGCAGTTTTTGTATCTAAAGCTCGAATAAAATTATTTTTTCCTGGTATTACATTAACGATTCTGCCCACAGGCCAGTTTAATGGTGATACATTATCAGATC
Source organism: Allophyes oxyacanthae (assembly GCA_932294325.1). Lineage (NCBI taxonomy): Eukaryota > Metazoa > Arthropoda > Insecta > Lepidoptera > Noctuidae > Allophyes > Allophyes oxyacanthae. The sequence continues at coordinate 8,077,549 of OW028632.1, read as the reverse complement.
TAAGTAGTACCGTGGTACCCTTTACAAAATTTTGATGTGGGTTTTTCCACTTAGGGCGATTCTGCAGCATGACCAAGTATTGTTTATGCCATTGTCGCCAAAAATGCTGCTGCATTTGAGTACATTGTTTCCAGAAACTAAGCTTTCCTACATTTACATCCATTAAATTTAATTCAGGGTATGAGGTCAACGGAGCACCAGTGAGAAAGTGTGCAGGTGTCAGGTAAGTTATGTCATCGCAGTCCCTTGAATTTAAGATGCCTTCAATTTGAACTAAAGCCGTGTACAATTCCTCAAAGGTGAGTACCACATTTTCAACTACGCGTTTTATGTGATACTTAATGCTCTTTACACCTGCCTCGCACAGACCGCCAAATACCCCTGTATTTGGCGGTCTGTATAATAAGCTGGAATAAAATGCATAGAAATTCTCTCTGAACTACCATAATCAAATACTTTGTTTTGGTGATCTGAGGAATTCAGTAAATTATGTAAATCCTTAAGGACATTGTCAGTACCTCTATAATAACTAGCGTTATCACAATATATTTTTGTAGGTTTATTTCTACGGCTTATAAATCTTTTTAAACATGCTAGAAACGTATTGGTAGTCATGTCGGATGCCAATTCTATGTGAATTGCTTTAGTAACGAAACATGAAAATTACAATATACATATGCCTTTGTAATTACAGGATTTCGTACCCTTGTTTGTTTAACATTGAAAGGCCCGGTATAATCAGTGCCTACAATTTGAAAAAGACGAGTAATATTGACACGATCAAGTGGCAGAGATCCCATAAGTTGGCTAGAAGCTTTAACTTTGAATCTGACACATAACACACATTTATGTAATACAGCTTTTACTTCTCTGTTGGCATTGATCAGCTAATACTGCTCGTGCAGACTACTAAGAGTTAGCTTTTGCCCTGCATGTTTGAGCCTAATATGCTCTTTGAGAATAATTAATTTAGTTAAAGTCGAGTTTTTTGGTAAAATAATGGGGTGTTTCTGCTGAAATGATAAGTATGCATTTTGTAAGCGCCCACCCACTCTTAAAATCCTATGGCCATCAATAAAAGGGTTAAGACTGCTTAAAAACAAAATTGTGATCTTGTTGGCGAGGGCGAGTCGATTGCTTCTGTCATGGCTGCCGCGTGGCCGGGTAGTGATGTTTCGTTTTTGTTAAAAATATTTAGTTCAAAATCGATGGCGCTAACAGTAACCCATTTCAAGACCACCTACACAAACAAACCGACAAACAGACAAAAAATCTAAAAACGTGTGTTTCGGCTTCTGTATCGTTCTAGTATACGTAGCACTTATTTTTTTCCAAAAATATTCAATGTACAGATTTAGCCTCGTTACGATTTTATTATTAGTTGTCATCCTATTTGATTTATGTAAGAATAGAATCTAGAACCTATGGTCGAGTGTCATAGCACATGGCGGCTCCAAGTCTAAATAGAAATAAAGTCTTCATTATAACAATCGTCGTTTCCCTAATACAAAGCCATCAAGACCGAAACTAATACATGGTGTCAGAAGTATCTAATAATATAATAGTTTAAAAAAAACTAAAGAAAACGCTTTTGTCATCCAAACTAAACATGTATGCAAAATTTCAGCTCAATCGGAAACCGGGTAGTGGGTCAAATTTAACTTACAAGATTTTTGTACATAGTTAGGTACAAGTGAAGCTAATAAAAGCGTTTTAAAAAAGGTTTCCAATTACGGCAGCATTTTAACCCAATAAAACTTAATTCAATCGACATGGCAACCACGTGAAAAATGAATGAAAAATTTATCCTTTATATGGAAGCAATGGCTATGGAGAAAGAAGACTCCAGCAAACAAATTGCTATTTTACTAACGTTAATCGGAGATGAATGTTTAGATATATTCAATTCTTTCGATCTAGACAGAAAAGATGCGTCTCCTACACTTGAAAAGGTCATAAAAAAGTTCGATGAAAACTTTCTGCCACTTAGGATTATAACTGTCGAAAGGTACAACTTTTTTACAAGAAAACAGGAAAGTGAAGAATGATTAGAGAAATACGTAACGAACTTAACAAAAACATGGCTAAATGCTGTGAATTCGGAGGCGCTCGACGTACATCGACATTTTGGGTCGCGGCCGCGCGGCGCTTGAGGGAACTGCAAAACCCTGATCTTGATTATATTTGGCAGAGAGATTTCTCATGTGCCTACATCGCACGAGTAGAAAAGAAGTTATCTTCATACCTACATTCGCCGAGCCCTAGGTATACAACTAATACAACTTGATATGTGTGAGCTCTCACATTGCACATCGAATCTCACCACAATCTCACCTCGCGTTAGATTTATTTAGTACCTATATTATATATATTTTACACTGAATTTTATATCGATTTCATCCCGCAGTGTAGCGACTACACCTACACGCAAAAAAGAAAAAGAAAGAGAAAGTAAAAAAATATATACAAAATTATAAGTAGAAAAAAGTTTATTTATATGAAAAAAATGTGATACTAAGAGAAATTGTGATAAAAGAATGTGATTTGATTTTAGGTATTTATAGTAAGTAGGTAATAAATAACTTAAGGCTGTTTTTGCAAGTGACCCAAATAGTTAAGAAAACTGATTGTTATATTTATTAATAATAAAAATTAACGTAAAAAAAAAAATATGATCAATAAACGTACTTACTGCTGATTTATATCGATATGTTTTATTTAATAATGTTGTGAACAAAAAATAGTTCCCATCACTAGAAGAAAATTTTACGTTGGTGCCCTTCGTGGAATAAAATTAATATTATTTTACTATTCCACGAACCGCACCAAACCAAAATTTGGATCGGTGCCGTTCGTGGAATAGCGTTGGTGCTATTCGTTTTAGTGCCGTTCAGATCGGTGCTATTCGTGGAATACCTCGTATTTGGTAATTAAAGTCTAATATACATTTTACTTATTAAAAAAAACAAATATCAATTTACCATACCTACTCAGTAGGTAATCGATAGTGGTACCTAACGAATATCCCCGTCAATATCTATAGATAATTCAAGTTTTCGAAACTAGCTTGGGTCGCCATTTGATGGAAATGAAAGAAAGTTTTGACGTTACAACAATTACATTTTACTTCACAGTGACTCTGACTTAAATATACTGAGTGTTGATGCTAACCATGGGGGGCAAACCACGACTCATTTGTATGGAGCCATCATCCGCTCAAGTCCCACCTTGAACAATTGCACGCTGAAAATGAAATGGTTTGGTTGTTAGGTAAGTACTACATTATTCTCTATGCATGAACAAAATAAAGTCGAAACAAATCAATAGAATATGATTTTTTATTGCATTTTAACATTTTTAACAGAGTCTTGTTTCAGGTGATTCAGGCTATCCCTTAAGATCGACCCTAATGACACCGTTACTGGATACTGAGCCCGAGTCCACCCAGCGGTACTACACCGAACTACATTGTAAAGTCAAAAATACAGTGGAGCGATGTATCGGGGTGCTCAAAATTTACACTTCGACAAGTACGCGACTATGAATGATTTAGTTAAATAATAAAAAAAGGAAGTGAATATTTCCAAAACAAAGAAGGACCATTTGCCACTGTTTCTAGACACGGAACCAAAATAAAAGGTGACGCTCGTCATCTCTCAAAAGATTGGTTTTATAAAATTATGCCTAATGGTGAAAAAATCCTGCGGTCATGGATGGTTTATTCCCTCGCCTCTAAAAACCTGTACTATTTCTGCTGTCGTTTATTTGCTATGGCCAATAATACCAATGCGGGAACATTTACGACTGGATTTCAAAAGTGGTGGAAATTAAATCCGAAAGTAGCTGACCACGAATGTTCAAATGAACATCTGGAACATCTTGAGAAATGGAAAACTTTAGAAATGAGACTCAAATTGAATAAAACAATAGATGATACAGCTTTGCAATTGATGGATACAGAAAAACAGAAGTGGAAGCATGTTTTGACTAGATTACTGGATATAACTTTATTTCTGGCTAAACAAAACTTGGCGTTTCGTGGACATGATGAAGGACAAGACTCTAAAAATAAAGGCAATTTTTTGGAATTAGTAAAACTATTGTCAAAGTATGATGTAGTGTTAAAAGAACACATGATGAAATTGGTGGAAGATAAAACTTCAAAAGTATCATATTTGTCGCCGGATATACAGAATGAATTCATTAATGTTCTATCAAACCATGTGAAAACAAAAGCTTAGGTCAACGAAATTAAATCAGCGAAATATTTTGGTATTATGTTTGATAGCACACCTGACATTTCACATATTCACCAAATGTCTGAAGTGATACGTTATGTGAAAATAGAAAATAGGAAAGTGGAAGTCAAAGAAGCATTCCTTGGATTTTTTCCTTTGCAAGGAAAAAAGCTGCTGATCTAAGCGATGAAATTCTTGACAAGCTTAAGACAGACGATTTAGATATTATGATGTGTCGTTCCCAAGGCATGCAAGGCCATGCTGCTGTTATGAGCGGTGTGCTAGCGATGGGCGAGTCGAGTTATTTAACTCGGGTAACTCGAGTTGCTCTGTGAACTCGGTGACCCGAGTTGCTTTTCTCGAAACTCGAGTTGACTCGGTCGGTTCATAGCTTCGTATTATTCATTCCCTCACCACGCGGCTCGGCGTGTGACAACCGAGTTACCGAATCAACAGACCAATCACGATTCATGCGTATGACGTAACTCGGCGCGGAAGACCGACGCGCGCGACTCGCTGACTCGTTCGTTATCGTAACTCGGGCTAACTCGGCGCGGAAGATCGACGCGCGCGACTCGCTGACTCGTTCGTTGTCGTAACTCGGGCTAACTCGGCGCGGAAGATTGACGCGCGCGACTCGCTGACTCGTTCGTCGTTTATTGCAGTACCGAGTCAACTACCCAATCACGATTCACGCGTATGACGTAACTCGGGCTAACTCGGCGCGGATGGTCGACGCGACTCGCTGACTTGTTCGTTGTTTATATTTTCTGGTTTATTTACACTTTGTAAGAGAGAAAGCCGGGTCGCTCGCAAGTCGGAAAGTTTTATCACCTTACTATTATCTTAAAAATAGGTATTATATTAAATTATGGCCTCTGGTAATAAAAAGAGTGTGGCATGTGACTAGTATATTACTTTACTCTTTGCATGGGAGTATTTTAACAAAACCGACGATGGCTCCAGAGCTGTGTGTAAATTTTGTCCTTGTAATTATAAATTTAATGGAAATAAAAAAACTTTGGTAAACCGTAAACCATATAAAAAAGAAACATATTGTTCAGTACAACGAAGCTATTGGACAAAATTTAACTCGTCGCGGAAACGAGATTCGAATCGGACAGAGTACTGATATTTCCACTATTCCTGTTGTGACCAGTGAAAATAGTGTTGGGACTTCAACCTCAATACCGAATGTTAGGGGTGAATGAACCAACGCGACATCGAGAACTTTCAGAGCACCATACTTCATTAAATATTTCTTATGTTTTGAGAGCAATATAATATTTTTTTATATTAGAAATTATGTGTTTTATCATTCACAATACTACCTAACCCTTATTTTTTTTTCATTGGTAACACTCGTGTTGGACGTTGAATTGTTCTAATACGCAAGAATAATAAACATGAAATGTTCGTGTATTCGAATCCATGACCGTACGTACTGTTTAGACACCGAGTCGAGTCAACTCGAGTTGCAACTCGAGTCAAAGAATATATTAACTCGAGTAACTCGAGTTGAAAAAAGCTCGACTCGTCCCATCGCTACGGTGTGCACGGAGGAATACAGTCCATTATTAAAACAAAAAACAATAAAGCAATTTTTATTGGTTGTATTGATCACTCGATTAATTTGTGTGGTCAACGTTCATTTGCCGAAAATGTATCATGCGTTACATTTTTTGGAACGGTAGAGACGATTTTTTCTTTTTTTTTCGCCTCCACTAGCCATTGGGAACTGCTTATGAAACACAGCAAATTATCTGTTAAAAGACTCTCAACAACGCGTTGGAGTGCACCGTGCAGTAAAAGCACTAGCAGATGATTTTGAAGGACTTGTAGACGCAATTGAGGAGTTGTGTGATGGACGAGAAAATGTAGACACCAGAGTTGCTGCACAAAACCTCATGCCTGCTGTGTGCAATTACACTTTTTTATGTTATCTTTTCTTCTGGTATGATGTTCTTCGGGAAACAAATGCTGCACAGATTGCATTGCAAAGTAAAGGCTTGACTGTTGATGAAACTGCTAAAAAAATAGAGGCACTTTGTTTTTATATCGAAGAAAAACGGGATCACATTGTGGAAGAGGCAATAGACATTGCAACAAAAATATCTGAAGACTACGATATTCCAACAGAGAAACGACTTCGGCGTAAAAAACGGATGGTTGGTGAGATGGCCAGCGATGCAGGATTCACACTGAAAGAGGAACTTCAAAAAGATATGTTGGAATGTCTTGACCGATTCAAAGTTGAACTCGAAACAAGATGGAAGTCTCTTCAAGATGTAGCTTCATTGTTCGAGATCGTACAAACTAATGCTTTGCTTTTGGCGAATACTGAAGAACTGAAATTAGCTACATCTAAAGGATGATGCCAATTTTGGTCCCACTCTCCAATAGCGACGTGTCATACATCGTTGGATAGGTATTTTGTAGCTGAATAAAAGTTAATATGGCGCCAAGATTCAAATCTTAGTCCGTTTAGAGTTATGCATTATTAAACATGTCAGTTTAACAATAGTCAAGCATAATGCTTTCCCCTAATATAATACAGTTTTTGAATTAATACCTACTAGTATTAAATACCCATCTACCGTTATCATCAGAGTCGTAAGAAGAGTTGGTCGGACGTAACGCAAAGTGCCCGTTTCCTCAGGTGCTGATTCCTCAGAGCTCGCGCGCGGACTATACCTTACCATCGTGTTTCATCTCTAAAAAAACCTTACGACTCTGATGATAACGGTAGATAGGTATATAATACTAGTATTAATTCAAAAACTGTATTGTATTAGGGAAAAGCATAATGTTTAACTATTGTTAAACTGACATGTTTAATAATGAATAACTCTGAACGGACTAAGATTTGAAACTTGGCGCCATAGTAACTTTTGTTCAGCTCAAAAATACCTATCCAACGATGTATGACACGTAGCTATTGGAGGGTGGGACCAGAGTTCATACAAATCCTGGCATCATCCTTTACTGATTTTTATGATGAGGTCTCAGAAACAGAACAGAACAGATTTTATTTGCATGTGGTGTATACCAAATTCGCCAGGCCCTTTCATATGTTGGTGAGCATTTCCGCTTTTATGGAATTTATACTTTAGAGGTATCCCGAGAGAATAAATGGTTTAGAGGGAATAAACCCAATATTGCTTCGTGCTAAAATAAAGTTCCGCCATTCTTCTGCTAAAACATATTTTGTTTTAATAGTTGCAGAAACAAACATGAATGGTCGGGACGCATTCAGAAGTTATTGTTGTAATTGAATTGTAGGTTTAAGAACAGTAGGATGCTCCTCACATGTAATGAGTATTATTTGGTATCTAAGTTATGCTCGCCATGAGGGTCTTACCCGACCTGCCCCCTTCTTAGATGAAGTAATATTAAGAATAAATTAATTATAAGTACTTACAGTAAAATAAATGTACTTACAAAAACAAAGTATTGTATTATTTACCTACACCCAAAACCCTATCAGAACTTCATTATTATCAAACTGTTTCAGTCCGCTGCTGGACATAGGTATATCGTAAAGATTTAGCCCACAAATCACCAGGCAAGATGTCACATGCCAGATGGCTGACCCGAGCTAATCGTGTTCTTCGTCACTACGTAACGTAACGAAAGATCTTTCTGAAAAACTTTAGATTTTGGCCATGTATATACGAGGTGCATTCAATAAGTACCTAGCCTCATCGCCAGAGGGCGCTGTAGTTTCAAAAGAGTTTTACCACAGTGTAGCACATTCTTTTTAAATTCTTTTTTCAAATTTTCATTCCAATCCCTTCATTTGTTTTAATTTGACAACTTATGGAAGCCAACGTGTCGATCGGTTTTACAAAAATGGAAAAAGAGCAATATCGTTCGGTGATTCGATTCCTATTTTTGGAAGGGAAAACGCGCATCGAAATCAAAGAGCGCTTGGATGCTGTGTACGGTGACTCTTCTCCATCGATGGCCACCGTCAAGAATTGGTTCAACGAGTTTGCACGTGGCCGTACGTCGGTTTTTGATGAACCACGTCCAGGTGCACCGAAAACAGCTGCTACGGAGGAAAACATTAAAAAAATCCATGATCTCGTATTGGCAGATCGCCGATTGAAGGTTCGGGAGCTAGCTGAGACTGTAGGCATTTCAGAAGGAACAGTGCATCATATTCTTCACGAGGAACTCGGCATGAGAAAGCTGTCGGCGCGATGGGTGCCGCGTTTACTCACACCAGAAAACAAGCGCAACCGTGAGACCACATCGGAGACGTGTTTGGCGCTGTTTAAGCGGAATCCAGCGGAGTTTTTGCGTCGTTTTGTGACCGTCGATGTAACCTGGATCCACTGGTACACACCAGAGACCAAGGAGCAATCAAAACAATGGATCCAGACCGGGGAACGTGCTCCAAAGAAGGCGAAAACTGTAAAATCGGCCGGAAAAGTTATGGCCACCGTTTTCTGGGATTCACAAGGTGTGATCTACATCGATTACCTCGAGAAGGGTAAAACAATTACAGGGCTTTACTATGCCGATTTATTGGGCCGATTCGACGCCGAATTAAAGAAAAAACGACCCCATCTGGCGAAGAAAAAAGTGCTGTTTCACCACGACAACGCACCGGTTCACACGTCTGCCGTTGCCATGGCCAAATTGGTCGAATTACGCTACGAATTGCTGCCCCATCCACCGTATTCTCCAGATTTGGCCCCTTGTGACTTCTTTCTGTTTCCTAATCTGAAAAAATCACTCGCCGGGAATAGATATGGATCGAATGAGGAGGTCATCGCCGCCACGGAGGCCTATTTTGCAGAGTTTGACAAAAACTATTTTTCGGACGGATTAAAAAAGTTGGAGCATCGCTGGGCTAAGTGTATCGAACTAAAAGGAGACTATGTTGAAAAATAAATTCCCACTTTTCCAAAATTTTCGTTTACTTTTTGTAGGCTAAGTATTTATTGAATGACCCTCGTATAGTAAAAAATTACGCTCCAACTTGGTTTGCTATAAAAATTCATCCTTCTTGCAAGGGTGGAGCGAAACACTTGTGGTCACTGATCTCTGGATCCAGATATCTATCAGTCGATTTAAAAGCTAAAATCGATCCTATCATCAAAACAAACAGTTATTTTGCTCACCCTGAGAATTTACTACTTGCAATGCTTACTGATCCACAAAATCATATTCGTGAGTTAGCCTCGTTAGTAGTATGTTAAAAGCTTGAAGCAGTAAACATACCAATGAAACCTGGATGCTACTTCTTACATCTATCTCATCGATTGGCAATCACCGAACCCCCAATTCTAAGGTGTAAGTAATGAGGAATTGCAATTGTTTGTTGCACAAAAAGATAAAAGTGAATTATCTCTGCTTCACCTACCATGTCATACACAAGCTGCCGAAAGAGCTGTCAAGACAGTCACCGAAGCATCACGTACCTAGTGCAGCAAAACATCAAGAGAAGGCTTTATAAAGACTCAGGTAGAGTCTCGCCAAGATATGCCTAAATTCGAGAGTAAAAAGTTTTTGTGTTAAATAATTCAACAACGAAATATACACTCAGCGGCACGGAATCTTGGCCAAGCGCTGATATCGCAAAAGCTTGCGAAAACAAAAGCTTTAAATATTTTCGATGATTGTTTCTTATAAAGAGGCAGGTCAAAAAATGTTTACCCTTAGTTGAAGACGGTAATTCATTATGTTTAAGTGCACTGTAGCGTAACTTAAAATTTTTAGCTGAATCGGGTTTCTTGAGCGACTAAGTTGGTTTACGGTTAAGTTAAAAAAAATTGTGTTTCGTGCTTTTAATTCAAACACTAAAGGTGCTTTATAACTAATAAAAATGCCATTAACACCAGCACAGGTAGCACAGGTTGCACAGGCTGTAGCCTTAATCGACCAAGGATAGTCACAGCGCGAAGTTGCTGTAGTGCTTAACATACCGCGTTCGTCAATGCAGTATGCTCTGAAACGATACCAGGAGACAGGCCACTACTCCCGCAGACCAGGCAGCGAAGGTGTCAGATGCACATCGGCCCGGGACGAGTGATTTATTGTCCTGGAAATTTTAAGAAACCGCTACCTTACAGCTGTTGAGATACGCTAGCGGCTCCTAATCGCAAGAGATGTGAATGTTAGTGAGCATACGATGAGAAGACGACTGGAGGAAGTAAACTTAAAAGCCCGTAGACCAGCACGTGTTCCAGAACTCCTCAGACATCATCGAGTAGCTCGACTTCAATTTGCACGTGAGCACGCCAGCTAGACCCATGAGCAATGGGCTCGAGTACTATTCACAGATTAGGGTCGCATCGCTTTGCGAGCTCCAGATGGTCGGGAGCGAGTGTGGAGAAGAAGAGGAGAGAGGTTTCTACCCATTACCACCACACAATCCGATACAACGAGGAGGTTCTTCAATAACATGTTTTGCCATATTCGGGGTTCATTGGGTACGACCAATTCCTTCTTATGCACGATAATGCTCGCCCACACGTTGCACATTGCGTTGAAGAATACTTTCAAGACGTTAGCATTACAAAATTGCAGTGGCCAGCACGTAGTCCGGACTTAAATCCAATGGAGCATATCTGGGACATGCTCAAGAGAAAGATTAAGTCCACCTCCAGCCCGCCAGAAACTCTAAACAAAACTCAAACTCTTTAAAAATGCGGCACTGTCCGCTTGGGAAGACATACCGCAAGTTATATCAGAAACATCATTTAAAGCATGATCGTATGCAAGCGGTTATTAGGGCTAGAGGAGGAAACACCCGATATTAAAACACAGAGAAAATAAAGAAAATTGATACTTTTTTCATTTTGTAGTGTTTTAAATTGATAGTGCAAAATCCTTTTTCCTGCAAAAGAGTTATTATTTATTCTAATGGCTGTCGTTACCAAAACCGTAATGTAACTTTATCAAACGCCCTTCTAAATTTGGCAGTTAAAAACCAAATAACCATAGAACAGAAAAGACACTTCCTAGCCAAGTAACCATTGTCAAGGTTTGTATACAATTTAGATAGAACTACTAAATGTGTTTCCTTTATTTTTAATTTTCTTGTGTACTGTAACACGGGTGATCGCCCCACCACAGATAAACCTGCGTTTTCGTTGGTCCCCACCAACGAAAACGCAGGTTAGCTTAGTGATTTAAGTGTAGGTATAATATAATTATAAAGTAAAGAAAAAAAAATAAAAAATTGATGTCCGACATACACAGATGGAGGTGGATGCTATGCATTCCTCAATAGAACGAAGGATGCGTAATAGGATTGTAAACGTACCCGCAGACTACGTTCAAATTATTAAGTCCGCCCGCCACAATCCATTCTATATTAAAAATTTGGAACAATATAATACATTTGGAATAATATAAAAAGCTATAAAAGTATTCGCCCAGGCCGTACGGCGGGAGACCTTAAGGTCACCGATATACGTGGGCTGATGTATTCTCCATCAGGGAATATGTCGTACAAAACTACGGTTCAGTGAGCCATGGACGCTGCTGCCCGAGAGAGAGGGAATTTTTTCAGCAATTAGTTTTGATGAAATGCAAAATTTTCACCAAGGTAGACTTAAAATTAAGGCTAAAAATACAACGACTTACAGCAAATTAAAGATGTCCTACCTGCAGATTTTCGAGAATTTTATGATAATTTACCGCATGACTAAATTTGCGATTTTTTATAAACTTCATTCATATTCGCTCAATTTCAAATTGTAAAGGCAAAACTAATATAACATTGACCAAGGTGACACACTTGCTGCGTCTCATCTTATCACCGTGGAATACACAATACACACCACTTCATAATTTCATATAAAATTTTACAAATTGACACCTCAACCTAAATTTTTGAGCAAGCAAACGAAATACAATCTCAGAAAACAGCGGCAACAACTGCAGTTTTTTGTTTTCTTCCTTTTTCAAATTTTAACTATCATGAAAGTCAACAATAGCTTATAGTGCAAACACGATTCCGAGATGATCTTGCAGGATACAAGAATTGTCTGCTAGTTCTCTTTCAAATACTCTCCACATGATCCTGTTTAGAGAGCTTGTATATGAAACTATCAACATTTCTTTTTGTTTGGGTACTATTGACCATTTTGTTTTGGAAGGTATCGCTATTGATGGTATGTTTTCAAAAACCTAACCCTGCCCAAAAAAAATAGCATGGACTAACCAAAGATCTAACGAAATCCACAAAAACTTCACATGAAAACTACGTCTCTCAAAATAATTTCATCAGGAACATAAACTACTTTTAAAAACGAAGGTTTTCTGACAGAATTACACAAAAATACACACACCCACAACGCATCATCAAAAGTCAAAACACAGCAGACCTCAAAGATATTTTAATCATATTCGCTTCATTTCAAATTGTAAAGGCAAAACTAATAATAACAATGACCATGCGTCTCATCTTATCACCGTGGAATACACCAGAATACACAATACATACCACTTCATAATTTCATGTTAAAATTTTACAAATTGACACCTCAACCTAAATTTTCTACAGTGTTACCCACTCTCAAAAATATTTATCCCCAAAACTAAAGTTAAAAACCCCTAAAATCCCCCAAATAAAAAAAACTCTGTAGAATTAATAAATAAATTGTAATAATATAAAATAATTGAAACATTTTCTAAACATTTACAGCCAGCTGCGTCACAATCATTATAAACTTCACAGTAAAAGTCAAGAGTAAAAAAAACCCCAACATTTTTGTAATATGGTTCTGTCTGGTCTGTTCGTTACGACTTGTACAAAAGGAAGATTATGATACATTGTATGTCATACAGCTGTATGTAGAATTGTACCCTTGGTATTACATGCCTTCCAGTGTTCATAAGTTACTGATACACGGGTCGCAAATTATTGAACATCTCTCTATTATGCTCTATTGTTTCGATAGGCCACCTTTCGGAGGAGGTATCGGAGTCATGAAATAAAGACTTCCGAACATATAGAGAACACCATTCTCGTAAAATTAGTGGCACTACTTGTAATGAAGATGTTCTCCATAATTTGCTAATTTCGTCAGATCCAATTTTGGCACGAATACGACCACGGATGGATAATAAGCAAAAGAAGGCTTTATTTACAGAAGCGATCGATCTACTTATTCAAGAAGACCATGAAATTGAATTCATAGAAGTCAATGAATCGTTAGGCATCGAGTCTGAAGAAGAAGATACAAAAAACGATACTTCAGATAGTGAATAAGATTGATTATAAGAAATATTTTTTTGTGTATAATTTTTGTGATTATTTAGTCGTAGGAATTTTAGTAGTAATTTTTATATTCGTTTTAATAAGTTTTCGTTTTTTTTTTAAATTATTTAGTAAACTTTTGATTTATGTATACTACCTAGCTTATTTTGATTTATGACATTCATAACCCCTATGGCGCGCGCCTGCTGTCCCGCAGCATGAATAAAAATCGCTTGGGCGCGCAATGCTGTCCCACGGCACGGCCACTTGAGATATTTTTTTTTTTTGATTTCGTCTCCGTTCAAAAACTAGTCGAGGGACTTGAACCAGGGGATTGGCAAACGTTGACTAAATACATTAGCAACATTTTGATACCAATTTAGTGACGGTTGGTGAACGAAACCGGAAAATATAGATTTTTGAATATGGTCGAGATTACGGTGTTGATTTAGCGTTGCGCACATATGCATATCTACTTGGGTCGAAATCCACTTGGGCCAATATCCAATAGGAATTTTTTTCTGGGTAAGTAAATTCCATTAGGTATCCATTTTTAATAAGTTTTAGAGCTTGGTCACACATTTTTACGTTCAATTTGTGGTTTAAAGTGGTTTATAGTTAATCTTGTGCAAGAATTCCGCCAAGACCTTACGTACATTGTGGATGTTTGTTGTAATTATTTTCAGGATAATAGTGAAATACTGTTAAATTGTGTGCACAATATCATTAGCTATCATTTAAAACATCCCCCATGTGTGTAGATACTACCTATAGCTCGCAATTCATAAAAAACTAAATCACAATCAAGGCCATGCCGTGGGACGGCACGTGCGCGCGCAAGGGAGTTGCCGTGGGACGGCACGTGAATTCATAGCATAGATACGGCGTTTGGCGTGATTTTGTTGTTAAAACTAATTAATTAATTGATGATTGATTAATTAATCATAAATTAATGATAAATTTTTTGTTTACTTTTATTTAGTTGTGTTTTTTTTTTAATTATAAGATTTTTTAGGCTTGGTAGTAGACCTTATTTGACGAGCTCATACCTCTCATATTACTCATTCTTATCACATGGGATGTTTTGTAATAGTTAGTAAGCATCTTGAACTGATAAAAAAACCATAAGTTAAACAAGATGTGACACAAATAGAACTACGCCGGCGAGCGGGACGAATATCAAGTGGCCGTATATTTTTTTCTGCCGCGTTCGACGGTTTCAAGTTTCATGACTCATAGTCTTTGTTCATCTTAGTTTGAAGGTATTGTTATGATTAAATCTTATAGTTAATGAAACAAACATTGTAAATGAACATTTTTATTACATAAAGCTTAGTTATTTTCGAATTCCGAACCATTTTAATTGACAATAAAGTATAAATTTCGAATGTTTGTGATTGTGGCAATTATTTGAATTTGTACGATGGCCCAAATTGCATGACAATTAGATAATCAGGTAGGCAATTTAATCTAGATTACGAAACACTAACTTCTTCATATAGGTTTCATAGTAAAATAGCGAGAAATCGTCGTTTTAGTGCAGAGGGGCGTGCGCGGAATTTCGCCGTTTCCGGTCCGTTTCCGCTGCGCTCCGGAAGTTTTATTGGCCGGACGTCCGGCGCCCCGGAGTCTTCCTTTTGTACAAGTCGTAACGAACAGACCAGACAGAACCACATTACATAAATGTTGTTATAGAAAATACGGCAAAACTGTGTTTTGGCTTCTAGCTATCTCCAAAAGCCCTTATTAGTAATTCCAGTTCAAACTACTGCAAGTAGGTAGTAAAGTACTAAGATAAAAACAAACTATATGTAACAAAAACGAATTTATCTCCCCATTATCAAAGAAAATAGGAGAAAATGATGTTTTGTCACATAGCGCCCAGAGAGGTGGCTAAAGGTACCTAGAATGTTTGGCCGATATTTCGCAAAGTGTTCATACTAAATCACTATAATCACCGAAACACGGAAATATGCGGGAATCGCAAGAAATTCAGTTTTTAAAGTAGTTTTCTATACATTGAAATCAGTTTTTGTCAAATATCTTCTAAAATTGAAGTCTAATCAAACATGTGTAAGATTGTTTTCGAATACATTCATTAAGCGGAATACATTGGCATCTTTAGTTTTTCAGAAATCGATTAATCGTTCTTTAAGATTCCTATGTCCGCTCATTTGTACGAACCGTTCCAGTGTGCGCCGCTATGTACAAACGTACAAGTTTTCTGCATCCGCGTTGAGTTCGGGTCCTCGAATTTTGCTTATGAAAACTAATGTTTCTAATATTATAAAATTTTACCAAAACTATTATTAGAAAATGCCAAAAACATTAAGAAAATTAAAATATTAAATACAAAAACTTACTTACCTACTGTATGTAACATTTAGCTACTTCTAGCAACTTTTTGGGGTAAAAAAACTGGTAATCTAGCAACATTTTAAAACTTGTCTAGCAACTGGGTAAAGTTAGCAGTTGGCAACACTGGGTCGGCGGTCATATAATTAATGTATAGCATACGCGGTCATACCATACGTAGTATTAACAATTTGTCATTGATCCAAAATCAACAGAATTTCAAACAAATTAAATTATTCCTACAATGCGTTTTTGGGGAATCTTTTCCATTGGTCATCGGAAATACTATTGAAACGTGGGTCAGTAGTCATCTTAAGGGCGGTGTTTTGTTTTTGTAAAAATGCCACGAAATTTTGTCGGTGGTCTGCTCAATCGTGTCGTTGGTGCCCTCAGTTTATCGGAATTGTCGATGCCTTTCTGTTTGTTGCGTCATGATGTTGTAGTCTAAAGTTTTATTTTCGCAATGGATAGACAAAATCGTACGGACACCGAGGGACTCCATATTTCGAAGTGAAAAAAGTGAATAATCGGTCGGGGTATAAAGCAATGACGCAGACGGAAATGGTATGCTAACTTGATACCAGGAAAATCACCCATCTTCGTTTTGTTGCTAGGTGTCCCAAGTATATTTTTTATTGTAGTCTTTTAACTGGTACAATAGTTCTTTGGAGCCGTTTTTTTTTTTATAGGTTATCGGTGGTATTATTTTGCCAATGACAAGAAGTTTTTTTTACCTCATCCTGGAAGTAAAGGCTTATTCTTGAGGCAATTTCTCATATACATAATGTATGTATCTAAATTATTATGTAAATATATTTTATATTTAGCTTGCCTAACAAACTCTGAAGCTCTCTTAACAAGCAGCTTTCTCGACTTAATAGTTTGTGAGAGTTTTTTACACCCAGGACTTCCCGATGGTGGTTACTGTCTGGTTCTGAGTGTCCCGGACCAACCCCAAGTATTCCAGCTTGTGTGTGGGCTCGTTTATGGACTTCTGGTAATTTAGTGACACATTACATAACTATGTATGTAAACATAAAATTATTATAAAAATTCAAATATAAAACTAGGTATACAAAATGAGCACTTAAGCATGACTGGCAGCATTGCCACAAATTTAATTGATATAAAATGTGAATAAATTCTTGATTGTTTTCGTTGAATATTTTTGTTGTCGCACTAAACTGGTCTGATTCTAGTTATCTCTTATCATGTCAGATGTTATTGGAACAAAGCTTCAAGGTTGTAAGAAAAAAAAAGCACTTCAATAATTGGAGTCTGATGCTTGTCACTGGTTGTTGAGTCTTTAATTTTTTAGGTTACAAGAGTTCATTTGGGAAATAACCCATTCATTGCCACTTCATTTTTAAAAGCATTACCTGGATGCCATTTCTTATTATTGTTAAAATTACTTAATAAAAATGAGATAATTATTGTTGCTTAATTACAGCACACAAACATACAACTTTACAGGTGAGGAATAATATTGTAATTTCTATATTTAAATAGGTTGTTTGTTTTAATTTTATGAGTGTTTATTACTATTATATTTTAGACAACATTATATAGCGTAGAAAGAGATAAGTAATATCTTTAAAATATAGTAAAAATGGTTACAGGCGGTTTTGCCTTCTTAAATAAGTCACATTGTTCCATAAAGTTGGTGTTTCATCTTTCTTTTTCCGAGAGCAATCATTATTATGAGTCTTTAGAAATTATCAAGTCTCTGTTCCCTCTTCTATTGCCTTGAGCAAATATATTTAAACTTTCCACGTGCACATCCTCCTCATAACTATTAGAAACTATAAGAAAATTGTAAGTCAGTTAGGGAAAAAGGTCTCAGGCTCTTTTGCCTTCTTAAATAAGGCATATTTATTTATTTTCCAAACTTACGACTATTTTTACAGGGATATCCTAATGCAATATCGTAGAATCTTGTCAAAATAACAATATACAGTCTAATCTAGGTATAATTTAATCTAATGTAAGTATAAGGTACTTAACAATTTGGCGTATTACGCAATTCTGTGGAACATTTATTGTATGTAATGCTTTAATTGTGAATTCGCTCAGAGTACAGCAAAATATGTCTGTGTCCCTCGCTACAACATTTAAAATCCATATATTCTTACATTTAGTTAGATGAAATTATCAGTCTAATGATCAAGTCTCTGTCTCCTCGCCTATTACCTTGAGCGAATATATTTAAACATTCCACATGCAACATCCTCTTCATGACTATTAGAAATTATAATAAAATTGTAAGTCTTAGTACAAAATAAAACAAAAACATCTTAAAAAAAAAAGTGCTTATAGCGTAAAACAAAACAATGTGGCTAGTTGATGTAAACATTGTGGTTGCGAATTAGTCTTATCTAATTAAATTATTTATATCACAAAAATTGGACTAATAAATAAACTTTAAAAAAAAACTAGTAAAAACCAAAATGAATAAAATCATTTTCATAAAAACTTTAACAGCTTTTGAAGTTGGTGCTAAGGTGCGTTATGAATTAAAGGCGTATATTAATTACCCCGTATAGGTAAATTTTGCAATAGTGTTTTCAAAGTGTCATTTATAGCGGACAAGTTGTATATTTCTCAAAAAACTTAGTGCGGTTCAATCAACTCTATTTCCCAACAGAAATATTTCCTCCAAACAACAAACGAAATCGTTCTGACCGAAATTGAGAAAAATACAGGCAACTATTTCCTAAACATTTTCTATGGAAACATACAGGGTGTCTGGAGGCAGATTAATATTTTCAAAATTGAATAAAAACTAACTGCTTGACGTATCATTTGAATGAAAGAGTAAAGATGCGGATTTAATTCTTTTAAAATTATGTCATCCAAATGTGTTCCGTCCAGTTATACACACTGTTCGAAACGGAGCCTTGTGTTCCGCGCCACGCTGCAGTAAGCTCGGTTGAATTGTGCTGTTTTCATGACGACTGTTTTCTTTTAACTCCACAACAGTTCGCGGATTGTTAGTGTAAACTCTCTCATTGAGGTATCCCCATAAAAAAATCCATTAGGGTTAAGTCGGGTGACCTCGGTATCCACGGGATGTCCCCAAAGCGACTGATCAGTTTTTGAGGGAATATTTTCCGAAGTAAATTCATCGAAGTTCTGGCCGCGTGTGGGGTCGCACCATCCTGTTGGAACCACGTGTTCGATGAGAACGATGGATGAGCTCGCAAGTTCGGCAAAAAGAATTCCATAATCATGCGCCCATAATTCTCACTATTCAAATTCG
Source organism: Allophyes oxyacanthae (assembly GCA_932294325.1). Lineage (NCBI taxonomy): Eukaryota > Metazoa > Arthropoda > Insecta > Lepidoptera > Noctuidae > Allophyes > Allophyes oxyacanthae. Next base: position 8,058,477 of record OW028632.1, on the reverse strand, counting down.
TCGCCTGGACACAGGCATTAAAAAAAAAGGCCCAATAATTCTATTCGTGGATAGAACGCACCAAACATTTAGCCTGGGGCAATGCAAGGGTATTTGAAGCGTCTGAAGAGGGTACCGAGTAAAAAAAATAAGGCGCATTCTTTTATATTTGATTTTTCGATAAACTGCCAGTCTCTGAAAACTTTTATAGAGTTACAAGGTACTTGCTTATTTATACTAGGTACTAAGTTAAAGAAAGAAAAAAGTTTTTATTTCTACGCCCAGTATGACGCACAAAACATAAAAATATCTAAGCTTAAATAATACTAAAAAAAATAAAATAAAAAATATCATCGTTCTGAGACGCTTCTTTGGTCATTGGCTCCAAGTGCAAGTTCCTTGCACATTTTGTCAATAAATTTCATTTCTTGGAATTTTTGAATTGCTTCTTGCCAATATTTGTGGTGAATCGACGTCATTGTCAGAGTGAAACATTTCCTTAAAGAGTATAACACACGGACATTTTTGAACAATGAAACGCATAATACTTTCTCCTCAATTGAGAACCTCCGTCCTCTCTTAGCTTTTGTTAGCTGTAGCTGTTTGAGGCTGCATGTGTTCGAAAAGCTGTCCAGGTTTGATCATGTGTTTCGTGACTTGTTGAAATGAAGTATCATTTGAGAAATTCTCAGAATTAGCCAATCGTAAAGAGCCACATGGTTGGCAGATTGAGATCTAAGTGGAGTTGATCATTGCGGAGGTACCAGGAGGCATCCGTGACATGAAACCATTTGTTCCCAACGAGTAACACCCTCAAATGTCACACTGTTACTCGATGGGATTTTTTTCTGAAAAAATTCCCAACCGGTCACACTACCAGTCACACTGTTACTCGATGGGAATTTCTTCAGAAAAAAATCCCAACCAGTCACACTGTTACTCGATGGGAACACACTGTTACAGAACTTAATGAAAATAAGAATTAAATCGGTTTTTTAAATTTTTATTAAAATCAACAAAATAACAACATTGGTAAATACAGTTACTTAATTACGGACGTTACACGTTAACATTCGTCATATTGCTAGTAATTCTCATTTTAATGTTTTAGTCATAGTAACAATATCTAAACACAATCGGCCTTATATAATATAACAGAGTAAATCATCACATTTTACAATAATTAACAGTCCTTATTTCTAATATTAATTTGAACTTTAAAGAAGAATTTTCTAAATATAATCAACCTTATGTTTGTACCTATATGTATGTATCACAGTAAATCACCACATTTTACAATAAGTATCAGTTCTTAATTCTAGTGTCGTAAAATCTCCAAAGCATGGCCAACTGAAATAAGACCTTGTGTTAATTCCAGCTGCACTTCCTGAATAAACTCGTCTCTTGATATAGATTTCTTACCCCGTTTTCTTTTTGACGGTTTGCCTTGTTGTTTCAGAACATTTCTGACAGTATTCTGAGAAGAATCTTCTTCAATTGTGTGCAAGAAATGCATAATATTCGGGTGTTTTGTTCCAATGGTCTTATTTAGTTTATTATGCCAAGATTCGAGTGCATTTGTTGTGCGATGGGCGTCACCAAAAACGCACCACACTTTTAAATATTCCTCACGGAGCCACTGTTTTTCCATGTAGTTAATGAATTTTTTTGTGCCTGTACCTTCACTATCTCCGTATCTAGCAATTATGTAAACCCATCCATTAATTATCTCGTTTTCGGGCAATAATGGAAGAATCGCACTAAGTTCAATTATTCGCACCTCCTTCAAATCTTGTGACGTTCGTGAGGTCATATTCAGGCTTTTTCCTTTTTTAAAAATGGCTTTGTTGTAATGATAATAACAACCTTTTATTATGACTGTTGGAAAGACTTTGATAATGGCATTCATTGCAGCCTTTTCATAATCAAGTTTAAATTTTGTTGGATTCCAATCCGGCAACTGCGACTTAATCATTTGAAACAGAATTAAGTAGCTCTGCATTGTTTTGTTGGTCATTAAAAAGCATATATCACAGGGGTTATATTTGTGTGGTTTATTGTACTACCAGTATCTACATGAATTGTATACAATTGCACGAATGGAGAAGGGCAGCTTCTGAATGTGCCATCGCCATAAAATTCTTTTGATTCACATGTAATTTGCCTTGCTTCCACCGAGGAAAATACTATTATTCGTGTATTATTAGTTTTATTTGAGTAGTCTGCTAACAAAAAGTTATTATATCTTGGTGGCACTTCGCCTTCAAGAGCGTTTTTAAATAACATCTTTGAAACTCCAGCTTCTTTGTTCCGTTGTCTATACAGTGTACTTTTAACGCTAGTAAATTTTGGTATGTTGGATACAATATTTATATCTTATATCTTTAAGATACAATATTATATCTTTAAGGTTGCCTATCATGGAATTGTATTTTTGTGGAATGTTAGGAAAGTCCGGTTTGTACAATTCAGTCTTTAATTTATGGATTGATTCATCAATTTCGTTCTTCGCAAAGTCTGGAGCATGGCTATGAGCAGTCTCGTCTAGTATTCGTTGATCCTATAAATAGAAAATAGCAACAATAATAACAGGAGTCAAAGCTGTCGTATTAGTAATATTCGTCATATTGTTTAACCCTGCGTATGATTAAAACAAGTTGTTTTAAAACACGTGTTTATAACAGTTCCAAATAAATCGATTAAGTGTTTATGCCGCGTTTGTGTATGACGCATCTACTACTACTTAGCATACATGTTGAACGTCACTTGTCGCGCGCCTAATGTTGTCTTATAGTGTAAACTCGGCTTTATTAATAATACATTTTGAAACAAGTTTTAAGCAATTTTAAAAGCCTTAAGAAAAAATGTTTTAAGCCGCTTTTAATAATAGCGTATGCTTGGAAGAAATGAAAACGAATAAGTATTTAGGACTTTAAGTAGCTTGAAATAAAACAAATCTATAGTTTTATGAAAATAATGCAAAGCATTCATTCACAAATAAACGTATTGATTAACAAACAAACCATAGGTTTATCAGTAAACTTTATTATATAGGTACTTACTTTTATTCTCAAGATTCCTTTGCAAATGTTTCGTTTTGTGCACGCCCACACTATTAATCCGCTACTATGCTTTCGTCTAGCATAAAATTGATGTCCACTTCGTAGCAAAATTGTCCCACCATTCCTTTTAATTAAATTTAATGGCACTTGACCGGACGAACTAGATGCGGTGGGCTCTGACATTGTCGACAACGTGCACTTTGCTTCGTTGCACTGCTCTGACTAATTCATTTTGCGTCCCTCTCCCCCACTTACGACACGTGGCCGCCGCCGCCGGGGCCGCGGGAAGAGGGATGCAAAAGTATTTTTACATTAAATGTGCATGGAAAATAACCGCCATTACACACTCGCGATAACTGATGTTGCCGGCTTATCATAACTTTATTTTGCTATACATAATTTTAATTGTCACAACATACTTATGGCTAATTATATGTATTTGGAAAATTGTTTAAAGTTCAAATTAACATTAGAAATTAGAACTGATAATTGTTGTAAAATGTGATGATTTACTCTGATATATTATATAAAGCTGATTGTATTTAGGTACCTCCCCCCCCTTATTACGTGGGACTTAAATATAGATGGCGAGATGTGGGTGTAATATACAGGCGTGAGTCTATGTATGTATGTATGTATTTAGGTATTGTAATTTTATTTAATTATTTAAGAATAAAACGTTCAAAGGAGAATCACCAGCAATATGACGAATAAATGTTTTTAAAGTAAAAACCGATTTAATTCTTCTTTTCATTAACTACTGTAATATTGTGACTGGTTGGGAAATTACTAATAAGAAGTTCCCATCGAGTAACAGTGTGACTGGTTGGGAAATTAGTAATAAAAAGTTCCCATCGAGTAACAGTGTGACCGGTTGGGAATTTTTTCAGAAAAAAATCCCATAGAGTAACAGTGTGACATTTGAGGGTGTTACTCGTTGGGAACAAATGCATGAAACGGTCTTGTAAGGTGTGCAACCTTTTGAGTCTGGAGTGCCTCACGTGTGCGAACACAACGCGGGTGTACGTCATGATGGGATGAATGCTCGTGTAAATTCGCACCTTGGATTTAAGGGGGAGCTTACTGTGCGCAATTGAGAAGAGAATGGAGGCGGTTTAGAGCGAAGTAGGCACGGTGGCGGACTGTCTTCAAGTGATCGTTGAAGGTGAGTCAGTGATCGAGAATGACACCCAGGTATGGCTTTGAGTTCCCAAGGGATCTTTTGGCCTGTGTCAAACATGTTACATCGCTCTTATTAAAAATATTCATAGCGCGAGTTACGATTTATCAAACTGGAATGAAAATAAAAAACGAAATCAATTTTAATTTTATTTATATTTTTACACCATGTAAATATATGAAATATAGCACTCTTATGCATTAAAAACCTAATGACATTGTCTTAATGCATATGGCAAATTATAAACGACATAGGTATCTAAATCACTAAATGTATGGAATATATTATATTCTAATTATATTTTTGTGTTGGAAGTTTGGAACCCTTTTTCAATATTATTTGAATTATATTCTCTGTTTGGGCAAACAAGTTAAAAGCTTCCTTAGTGGGTTAGCATTACCAACCTTTGTATGCATATTCACATATTTTTATGTATTCATGATAGTCTTCCACCTTATCACTTTCTAAATAATTTTTGCAAGATATACAATTTTTATAAATTTTCCTAGCCTTTTTCAGTAGTCAATCACTTCAGTAGACATCACTTAGACTTATAATCAAATCGTTTATATTGATTGGTTCAATAATTAAATGTTCTTCACATATATTTGTTTCGTTGGCCGTGATATCGTGACTTTTCAGGGTCATTATTGAAAAAAGGTTCCAATGAAGTCATCCAGCATGAATTTTCATCTTTCTCGCAATTTGCTCCTACAGAATGAGTGGATGTCGTACTATTAATTAATAATGTTTTGTATGCGCTTTCTCTAATGCGGCAGCATTGGGCATAATATTTTGACATAAAATGTGAGCCATTATAGCACCAAAAAATTTTTCATTGCGATCTTGTTTTTTTTTAACCGTATTTAATTAGCCCAGCCATTTAAAATCTTTTAGTAAGATTTTAAATCCTTCAATTGTTTTGATCCAACTGGTTAACGAAGGAACAGCTCGACAGTTCTTCTTGCCGATGGCGTTTACGTATTTCATGGAATTAATTATGGGTACGCTCTCCTGCCATAACTTGTGATGTGGTGAGCTTCTCTCCAAAAATTTCCACCATTAATCCTGCTAAAGGTGCCATTGGGTTAGTTTACCAGCATCTGTTGAAGAAAGTATTATATAATTATATAATGTAAAACGGAAAGTGTAGATAGATAGGTACATTAGAGAAAGTAGAAATTTTCACTATTTCAGATTTACTAACCTGCCCATAAATCCAGTGCTACACCAACACTGCAACTAAAAACTTGTATACCAAATTAAACTCGCGTTTTTGAACAAGAAGTTTAATTGCTTGTCTGTTGTTAGAACCTTGATCGCAAATCATGGCAACCATTATTAGCCCCGCACCGAGCAGTTCTTTTATAATTTCTTTTGTTTGATTTGCTAATTTAGGGCCTTCGGTTGCTGATGGAGAAAATGTGTATGAGATTTGTGGTTAAAATTTTCAATTAAACCCCAAACAATGAAAACTTGGGTATGGTCAACAAATTCTCGTCTTGTGATGATTCCATCTGTCACAAACCCAATTGCGTCATCTTTACGTTCAGTATAGGTCACTGCAGAGTGCAGGCCGTACGTACATTCATGGTCTATGTCACCGTAAATAAAATAAGATCCGGCTTGAAAGACCCAAAATGTACGGGCTTCTTTCTATACACACTACACTACATATATAAATGAAACAGCAAATACTTATTTAGATTTCTATTTTTTAATTTTGTTTTATATTTTATAAATGCTTTATGCGATCTCTGAAGAGATTTTCCAATGATTGTCGATACATCTGTGCCTGTCATAATTTTATTAATAATATAACACCAGTTGAAAATTACTTAGTTTACCCCATGGTCAAGGAAGGCCTTTTTAGTATTTTTTTTGTGTGTATCACAAGAAAGAAAGTCAAATGAGTACTTAGACATAATTTGGCTTTTTATTATTTGGTTGGGTTGTTTATAGCTGGCGAATGTTCTTAGTACAAATTTCGTTCTTCTCTGATTACTGCGAACGCTCTCACTGCATATTCGAAGGGTAGTTCAATTTAAAAATAATAAAAACAATTATTTTTATACTTTTTTTTTGTCAATCTAATTGTGGTTCAAACGTTACATTTTGGTTTCGCCAATAAGATTCCTTGGGAGTACCCTGCTGTATAATATGCTCTTACATGTACATTGAGATGTTCCTGAGCAACAGATCGCGGCATCGTTCCTGACGTATGGGATTCTACATTCATTTCACACAGATACTGCACATCGTCATATTTTTCGTTATGTACAAAAAGTTGTTTTAGTTTGACCAACTGGTCTGGTGGATCATCTTCACAATTAAAAGTATCCGAGTGAAATTTTATAAATCTTGTTATTATTAAAGTTCTGAAGGTGTTGATGAAGGTGTGGTAATTCTAGTTATTATTTCAGAAATTATACGCCCGCATTTGTCCAAATAAGTTTTCCATAGGGTCTGAGGTAAAATATCGCGGGCGAATTATTTTCACGTTTTTCATCTGGAAGAATTGCCACAGCCTTAGATAACTTTCAAGGGTTACAATCCAATTTTTTTGTGACGGCACTGTCGTCTCCCTGCCTTTCACATCAACATAACGTATTTCCTTTAATTTATTAATGGCTTCTTGCCAAAAACGTTGGTATGGTGAAGTTAACGTACAGGCTGCGCGTAAGAGAAGTATCCCCATTCACTGAGTAGAAAATGTTATATGTTTTTATTTATAAATATAAATAACATTCTAACGATAAATCAACATATTTTAAACAAAACTAAAACAACAAAGAAAATCTCCAAACAAAACAAAATCTAATCTGACATTTCCATGGTGGGGAACACATTCAGCTGTAGTATTTGACCATTTATTGGAATAAAACTGGCTTGGCGTCTATTAAGCTGATGCTCAATCACAGAGTCAGCTAAATAATTTGGCATGTTTATTCTCGGACTAGCTCTTTTCAGTAAAGTTTGGGCACTAGGACGATCAGTCAAAACGGGATGAAAATGTTTTTTATGCCATTATAAAACATTTTCATCCTATTTTGACCATATGGAGCCATCCAGCTATTTTAAAGTCATCCATCAGATTCCTAGAACCTATATTAAAATATTTATTTTTAAAGATTTTAAAATCCCGTTTAATCCGACCATTTACAACTTCCACAACCCGCCTGCACAGTGTCACCATTCGTGACTTGTTAGCTTTATTGGTGAATAATTTAGTTTCCCCATCACTTAGGGCCCCTGGGCTTATACACAGTATAACTCAAAGAGGCGAGTAATGGAATGGAATCTCTAACAAAATATGTCGATAATGTGGCCATCGGTGGCCATCTACAAAAAAGGTTTCACTAGATTTCTAAACTTGTGTAAACTGTTGGATTTTTTTTACAAATCATTTGATGATTTTTGTAGGTAAATGTAGGTTCGATCCCAAATAGTAAAATATTTTCTGCTGTTCCAAAAAGAGCTTGTGCGGTTCATAGATTCCTACTAGACAAGCTTGCCTTTGGTATGTGATTTACACCTAAATGTAATGGTACATAAAATTCCTTCAAACAATTGCGTGCCTTTTTCATATAAATACATGCTATTGATTTATTTACACACATGAATGAAGCAATACGTCTAATTGGTTCTCCAGTTCTTAATTTCATTAGGTTATAATAGTCCTAAAGCTGTTTTTGGATTTCGGCACACTACTGATAAACGATTTATACAACTCAGTACTGTTAAAAATTCAATACACTCAAGCCTATCCAGTAACGACAAATGAGGTTGTTCATACTTTCCTCATTTTGGAAATCTATTGTGATAATAGATGTTTTCTTAATAAATCTAACATTTCTACAATTTGCGTCACAGTAAATTTTGTTGTAAACTGAACTAACTGATTGTGTTTTCTTCTGTCGTGGCCAGTTTTTTCTGCTGCTGTTGAACTTCAGCCAACCTTTTGCGGCATACGTCAAAGAGGTGACCCTTCTTCCCACAGAAAGAACATCTTTTCAATGGCTTCCGCTCAGAGTTTTTTGATGTGGATGATCCCTCTGCAGCTTCTTTTGTCAGGCTTTCCAAATGTCGACCGTGTTCGAGGAATTCCGCATAGGATTTTATATAGGAACGAGAAATCTCCTTTTCTAACTGTTCCTCTTCCTTGTGTCTTTTAGTGGGTGGTTGGTGGTTTTCCAAAGACTTATGTTTAACTTACCACCAGATATAGTAACATATAACAGACAAAAATAGTATATGATCACCAAAATTAAACCCGCATTTTAATGAAAAATTATAACCAAAGTTTTAACATCTCGCTATCCTATTTAAGCCAATACGTAGATATCTCATCTGAGTTGATACCTATCATTTTACTGTAACGTAATCCATGACTTACTGCGAAAAGAGTTAATAATATCTTCTGGTATAAGCCACGGTTCCAACAAATCCTGTAGGGAAAACTCGTTTGTCATTATTACGTAGGCATACGTAGCGTTCTGTGGAAAACATGAACTTACAAAAAATCACGTACCTACGTGGTAGAGGTGTAAAGTAACGAAAAAAAGCGTACCCGTATGTATTCGTTACTTTAACAATTAGTACTCGTTACTATCGTATCGTTACGTTACTTCTGAGATACCGCATGCTATGTTATGTTAGAGTAACGAATCAAGTCGTATTGCGTACGCGTACAGTATGACGTCGCGGCAACGCAAGATTCGTAATTTGTAGAAAATATACTTATACATTACCCGATTAACCTGAAATTTTGGTATAAAAACCAAGTCAACCAGGTGAGATGGGTGGATACGCTATCCGATGAATATAGGTTAGAATGCGGTGTAAGGCAGGGTGTCTGACGTCCACCGGCCTCTTCAGCCTATACGTGAACCAGTTGATCGAGGAGCTCAGCAGAACGCATGTCGGATGCTACATTGACGGTACCTGTGTTAACAATATAAGTTATGCTGATTAGATTATCTTGATGCTAAGTTAATAATAAAAATAGATCCAACCTCAAGCTGTAGCTGAAGCAGAGAGTGCAGTTCAAACCATGTGATGATTGCCACGCGACATGCCAACGTGGTCAGTGTGCAAAGCTTTATGTAAGCATTTTTCCTTTCATTAACGGCAACAAGCGATTTCCATCTTATTTAATAAATATGGAACAGCGGCCATACTTAAGGTATTTCACTGCATAATATAAATTTATTGGACGATTCACAACATTAATATTATATGGGAACTAGCCCAATTCCTTCATTTCTACAAATCTATTATAAATTTCCTCTGACTAGGAATAATTATTCGCATAGAATAAATGCGTGTGAGCACTACACGTCTCTTGGGAAAAGGAAAGCCACAAGGGCGACCACCCTTAGATCTAAAACCTACCAACGATTTTGACACTTAATGAAATCTATGGTAACTATCAAGCTATGACTTTATAAAATTAATGAAAACAAACTGAGAAAAATCCCGTATCTAATTCCATGAAATGAGAATAATAATTCTACATTTCTTAAAGTTTGATACCACAAATAAACTAACAACCAGACAAAATTATGTATTTCCAAGATAACCAAAATTCTACCATTTGGCAGACTATAAACTACCATTGGTAACATTCAGGCAACTGTCTTGACATGAGTTGTCAAAAGACGACCAATCAGCTATCAACGAATATTCCACATCAGAAACTTAAGCCAATGTCAAGCGGCCACGAAATTCGTCTTTAGAGCGCGCTTTTTGAAATTCGCACAGATTTCACAACGTTACAATATAAGATTTTGCACATGAATACAGTTTACTTTTTTTATATTTTCCTGCATATGTATGTATCCAGCAGTATATGTATACCGATGTCTGAACCCTCACTTTTTCTGAAATTACTTTGTCAATTATTGAAGGATCTGACTCTACCAGATCCTTTGAGGATGTCGGTGCAATTAAATTTCGATTTGAAATATTTTCCTCCTTATTCGATGTTGATGTAAAAAGATAATTTAAATCTATTAATGTATCACCGACATTTACTTCACAGTTTGCAAACTTTGAGTGACGGTTCAATATATTTGAAAATGTATTTACATCGGGATTGATGTTACGGTAATTCATTGCTCTTATGCGACAAAAGAAGTTTTCGAGGGGATCTTGGTTTATTAACCCGGGGTAAAAGTATTCCACAAGCTTTGCACCGTATCTAGCCTATTTACTGTTAGTATATAGATATACAGGGTGTCCAAGAACCTGGCGTCCAACTGGATTCCCACGATGCCCCAAGTTCTAACAGTACTCAGAAAAATATTTTAAAAAATCCACCCCATGTACTTACAGAATTATACTGATTTAAAAAAAAAAGGGGAAATGAGCACCCTGTGACATACTTTTGAATGCTGTGACTGCTAATGCTGATAATTTCGATATTTCTTGGAGGTTTTGTAATCTAGGGTATTGCTGTGTCTAAATAGAATGTAAAAATAAAGTACTTATTGTACCATTTTAAAATAAAATATTATTTTAACTAAAGGTGATATGGAAAACTATTGAATTTCGCAACTTTGACCGACTGTAGTGTAAAAAAAATGTACCAAAATAGTATGGCAAGTGACGTCAAATTTTGACGCGTTTATTCCTCTTTTTAAAAAGGTATAATAATTACAAATTAATTTGAAAAAAAAAAATTTGATAATATTTTTATTCAACAACCCAATTTTTACGAAGTGCCTACCTACTAACGGTAACTGTCGGACCCTTTCTTATCTTAGAAACTGTTATGTTACTACTATTATTTACTTCGGTTCCAAGAGTGAGCAAGAAGGAAATACACACAGGTAGATGGGTTCCCAGTAGAATAAAAGCAAAGAATGTTAGTTTAAAGATATTTTATTACAATAAATGTTCAAAATGTTGACCACCCGCGGCAATACAAGCTCTCACTCTCCTTAAAAAGGACCGCTTTATGTTTCGCGAGTAACTTTTTTGACGTATCACCTGCACTGCTTGTGTTATCTTCTCACGAAGGTCAGCGATGTCATTAATGGGCTTCGCATAAACGAGCTCCTTCATAGTTCCCCAGAAAAAAAAATCCAGCGGATTTAAGTCAGGTGAGCGGGCTGGCCACGGGATTGTTCCTGATCGCCCAATCCACCTGTTCGGGTATTGCTCGTCCAAAAACTCTCTAACGGATACGCGAAAATGTGCTGGACAGCCGTCGTGTTGGAACCACATATCTGGTGGGGTCTCTTCTAGTAAGTTTGGCAAATCATTTTGAAGAAAATTTAAATATGATTCGCCAGTCAAATTCTCGGGCATCTCAAATGGACCAATAATATTCCCACAGAGAATACCGGTCCACATGTTCACTTTGAACCGGTACTGGGATCTATCTTCTCGCATCAAGTGCGGATTTTCCACATGCCACTCGTGCAAGTTGTGTAGGTTCATGTAGCCATCCTTCTTAAATGTTGATTCATCTGACCACAAAATTTTGTCGATAAAGTTTTCGTCTTCTCGATGTTTTTGCAGGATTGTTTCACAAAACGCGACTCGGCTCGGATAGTCTCGAGATAAAAGACTTTGCACTCGCTGTACGTGGTACGGATGATATTCTTCTTTTTGGAGAATACTGTGTGCTGTGCTCTTCGGTATCCCCGTATCAGCTTCTATTCCTCGCACAGAGATGCTTGGATTTGCCGACACCGCCTCTAAAACTTCATCGCGTATGAAGTCATTTACGGGTCGTCCTTCACCAGCTACTTGATTGGGGAACCGCCCGTCACATAGTGATCTGTGCACATTAATGAAAACTCGATGGTCGGGATATCGCGTAGCCCTCGGATACCTTTCTCTGTAAAGTCTCGCTGCAGCTCGTCCATTACCTCTACATTCTCCATAAATGTAGTGCATATTTGCGTATTCTTGCGGAGTGTAGGTCGCCATGGTAGCACACACAAAACACAAACTGTCCAAACACAGGCAAAGGTCGTCGTAAAGAGTTCGTTTCAAAGTCCAGAGCACAAAGAGTAATCGAGTCCAATAAACAAAGCTTTAAATCGTAGTACGTGATCAATGGTAACAATAAGAGAGAGGTGCGTAGTAACGGCAGGAGGCAGTGACGCGTACTGACCGTACTGTTATCCTAAATAGCACGATCCCAGATAGCGTCACTATCTATCTCACTCGCACCTCTAACCTTTTTCTCCCTCACTCTTACCTGAATAATGGGGTGGGGTACCATAAAGAAGAACCAGCAAATCGCAAAGATAGTTTCTGTCTTGCTCCCTCCTGTTGTAATAACGAATCACTATGGTGAGATGCATGCACATACCGTCCCTTACGGTCTAACCTGTTTTTTGAGAGGCCTGTTGTTATTTTTATGAGCATACAATAGTAATTCTTTAGAGGTTAGATTCAATTCGTCGTAAATTTTTCTTTCTAAGAATTCTGTAAGACATCGTAAAAATTGGGTTGTTGAGTAAAAATATTATCAAAAAATTTTTTTTTCAAATTAATGTGTAAGTATTATACCTTTTTAAAAAGAGGAATAAACGCGTCAAAATTTGACGTCACTTGCCATACTATTTTGGTACATTTTTTTTACACTACAGTCGGTCAAAGTTGCGAAATTCAATAGTTTTCCATATCACCTTTAGTTAAAATAATATTTTATTTTAAAATGGTACAATAAGTACTTTATTTTTACATTCTATTTAGACACAGCAATACCCTAGATTACAAAACCTCCAAGAAATATCGAAATTATCAGCATTAGCAGTCACAGCATTCAAAAGTATGTCACAGGGTGCTCATTTCCCCTTTTTTTTTGAAATCAATATAATTCTGTAAGTACATGGGGTGGATTTTTTAAAATATTTTTCTGAGTACTGTTAGAACTTGGGGCATCGTGGGAATCCAGTTGGACGCCAGGTTCTTGGACACCCTGTATAGTATGTAGATATACTTAATATATTTTAATATTTGAATCGATTTTCGCCATAATGATGATGATTTTGATTTTCATGTGGTGAATTTCGTTTCACAGCGCATCTTAGTTCGCCTTTTTAAAACCATTTTCGTTTAAGAAATCATGATAATTTGAGAATAATCTCTGTACAGTCTCAGAATTTTCTCATTTGGGTATGCCAATTTTTTTTTCTTTAATCTTTTATATTCTCTATACTGAACATATGCATGGATCGCCTGGATTTCTTTTGTCGTGTAAGATTTTGCACATGAATTGCAGTTCACTTTTTTTGATAGTTTCCTGCATATGTATCCAGCAGTATATGCCGATGTCTGGACCCTCACTTTCTCAGAAATTACTTTTTCAATTATTGAAGTGGGATCCGACTCTACTGGATCCTTTGAGGATGACGGTGCATTTGAATTTCGATTTATAGAAATATTTTCGTCATTATTTGATGATGATTTAAAAAGGTAATTTAAATTTATTAACGTATCGCCGTCATCCTCTTCACAGTTAGCAAACTTTGAGTGAGGGCTCAATATATTTGAAATTACTAATGATTTAAATGTGTACTTAAATGTATTTGCATCGGAATTTATATTACGGTAATTCATGGCTCTTATGCGACCAAAGAAGTTTTCGAGGGGATCTTGATTTATTAATCTGGGGTAAAAGTATTCCACCCCAAATTCTGTGAATAATAATTTGGCCAATCCCAGAAAACTCTGTAAGGTAGTATTCCACCCTTCTAGGAATGGAACGCGCATGTAGACGACGCGTAAAGCCTATATAGTTATCATGTCATTATTGTACCTACATTTATTCCTAAATAAATACGCGGTGTGCGCGGGCGGGAGCAGGGATCATCCGAAGGGGAGCGCGGGCGCGCGGGGGCGGCGTACGCGCGGCCGGTCGGCCGGCCGCGGCGGATTTTAGTCGGTTTGTGTCAGCCAATGAATATACGCGCACGCTGCTCTCGCCTTCGCACACCGCTTTGTTTGTCAAAATCTATGTTTTACTCATCCACCTCTAACATTAGCTGGTCCATTCGAGCCGGATAAGTAATAATCACGCACTAGCAGTACTAACAAACGAGTTTTTGCTCCGCTTTGCACCCGCATGTTTCACACGCCGCCGCCTGCACGAAACAAAATGGTGGGCACACGAAGCACTGTACGACGGGAACGCGAACTGCAAATGGCGATGGCGAGCACCGGCGAAAATATAAATGCTGCGGAATGTCCTCCGCCTACTTCAAGTATAAAAACTGAAGGCAGCAGAAACTTGAAGGTAAAATCTTCTGCATCGTCATCGGTGAAGGCGAGGAGGGCGCAACTGCTACTGGAGGCCGCAAAACAAAAAGCGCAGCTGCAAATGGATATCATTGACAAAAAGCTGGCCGTCGATCTCGCTGAACTGGAGAGCCACAGCTCACACTCACAGTTAGAAAGTGAACATAACGGAAGTGAATTGGATCTTCGCGTAGAAAAGTGGCTCGACACAAGTCAGGTGGAAAAAACTCAGTGCGTCACTCATGGTAATAACGACGACGTATTGTGTCCGGCACATCAGCAAGATACCTTGCAACATATGGGGGCAGCCGGCCCACTCCCACCTGCTACGAGCATCGAACCCGCACTCACCCAGCGACGCATATCGCTGCCGGCGGAACCCCGCCGCGGCACTAATGAAGACACCATGCACATGCTGGCGAGTGCACTCAAAGACCTGGCCGCTACTAAACAACCTGTGACCGACGTGAAGATGCTAAACCGATTGTGCACGCCACGAGATCTACCTAAATTCGAAGGTGACCCTCTTGAGTGGTTGCAGTTTAAACGAGCCTACGAGGAATCTTCTCAAGTATGCAACTTCAGCGATCGTGAAAATTTATGGCGACTTAGAAAAAGTCTCCACGGAGCTGCCAAAGAAGCCGTCACCTCACTGCTCATCGACATCACGTCACCCGACGTCGTGATGGCCACCTTGGAACTGCAGTTTGGAAACCCGGACGTGATAGTTTCCAGAATACTACGTGACTTCGGTAAATTGCGACCTATGTCACAAGAATATCACAAAGACATCGTGCCCTTCGCAGTGAAAGTCAAAAACTGTGTAGCAGCAGTCACCGCAATCGGCTGCGAAGACTACTTAAAGAACATGAACATTGTAGCAGAAATACTGTCTAAACTGCCGACAGTACTGATATCTAAGTGGACTGACCATAGTTACCCACTTCTCGACCAGAGAAGCAGGCCGAAGCTCGTTATCTTGTCAGAATTTCTAAGTACGGAAGCAGAAAAAGTATCAAAGTGCTCAGTAAACTTAACGTGTACACAAAACTTCAAGCATTACAGTGATAGAAACAAAACACGTTTGCAATCTCATACTCTGTTAGTGAACAATAACAATGACCACAGTGCAAGTGAGAACAGTAGTGACACTGACAAGTGCCGGTTCTGTAGCGTATCACAACACACGCTGCCAGACTGTAAAAAGTTTAGTAAGGCGTTACGTAAAGTTCGATGGTCATACGTCAAACGTCACGGTATATGTTTCAAGTGCCTAATATCACGACATAAGAAAGACTCTTGTTCTGCGACCGCGTGTGATATCGACAACTGTGGACATTCACATCACCGTCTCTTACACTTTAACATCAAAAAAGACAATAATAGTGCAGTACCGTCACAAAGTGAAAATAAAAAAACTGATTCGGAAAACAGTTCGACTACAGAAACAGTGACTCACATAAACATGAACAGTTGTAAAGTGTTACTCAAAACCGTGCCCATCGACATACACGGACCTCACGGAACTGTGCGCAGTGTAGCACTACTGGACGATGGCTCCACTGTGACGCTGATAAGCGACGAGCTTGCATCGCGCGCCGGCTTGCGCGGCGTAAAACAGTCAATGCGCGTGTGCGGTGCTTGGGGCGGTACTGAGGTAGTGTGCGACAGTGAAGTCTTGAACATTGACATTTCGACCAAACAGGGAGATAGGTTCACTATAGGGGCGCGTAAGGTTAAAAATATGAACTTACCTCTGCAAGCTGTTAACCTGAGTGATTACGAACTGAAACCTGAAATAAAAAGTGTAATTAGTGATGGACAATGTAAACCAGAAGTATTAATAGGCCAAGACAATTACGATTTGCTTTTACCATTGGAAATAATAAAAGGCAAACCTAACAAGCCTTACTTCACACGTACACCATTAGGGTGGTGCATGCATGGCCGTGTGAGCACGTCGCTCGATATAGGGGCGACGCACCATTCTACATTGTTCTTACACGAAGAATATAACCCCAGAAGTTTAGAATCAGAGGAACACATCGAGAACATACGATTACCTAAAAATTATTTATCCGCTACGAAATTATCTGCTACGGAAGAGTCTGCTACGCCCGCAAGTCTATCAGCTACGAGCGTATCTGCTACGAGAACTGAATCCCGCGCAGGCACCGCGACTGCGAGAGTGAGCGAGACGCACGACAAACCCAGTGCAAGCGTACCGAATAGCGCGAACGGAGGACACTATGCGAACCTACAGTCACATGTTATTTGCGACGCGTCGACGAAAGCTATGTGCGCGACTGCTTATTGTCGTTGGTTTGATATTAAACAAATGGATGAATGGAGATACATACCTACTAAGTTGAACATCGCTGACGTTGCCACTCGAGAATCCTGCGATATAAAAACATTACAGAATGAATGGTTATACGGCCCATCATTTTTATATGAAGACAAAAGTTTATGGCCTACAGAATCGGAGATACAGCTGCCTAATGTTAGTGACGCGGACCTAGAACGCATTAACACTCTTCGCGCCACACCTATGTGCTTACCAGCTGTCCCAGAACCAGAGAAGTTCTCCTCTTGGCTCCGACTTCTGAGATCTACGTGTGTGTTATTATCCTTCATAGAAAAATGTCGAAAACGTACCTGTGACATTGACGGTGCGATGATGGAACGGGCTGAGAGACTGCTGGTGATGTACGCGCAGAGCCAATCCTTCCCCGAAGACCTGGAAAACCTGAAACATAAAAAAGGATTAAACAAAAATAGTAGACTACTTACCTTATCACCTTTTATTGATAACGACGGTATTCTTCGTGTGGGCGGCCGCATTGACGCTGCTCCTGGAATATCTCGCGACGTAAAACAACCTGTTATACTTGACGGCCGCCATCATGTCACTCACCTCATCGTGCGGCACTACCATGTAAAGGCATATCATGGATACCAAGAGATGGTCGTGAACGAGCTGAAACAGAAATACTGGATTATTCGAGTTAGACCTACTGTAAAATTTATAACTTCAAAATGTATGTTGTGTAGACTCAAAAAGGCACAACCACACCCACCCAGAATGGGGGACTTACCTGAAGCGCGGATGGCTATTGGACAGCGTCCTTTCACCTACACTGGCGTTGATTTGTTTGGCCCCATGGAGGTGACTATTGGCCGAAGACGAGAGAAGAGGTATGGCGTTATTTTTACCTGCCTTACAGTAAGAGCTGTACATATTGAGATGGTCAGTAATCTTACTACTGATGCGCTGATTATGGCTCTCCGACGGATGGCGGGGAGGCGAGGCTGGCCACGCTACTTATTCTCAGACAACGGCACGAATTTGAGAGGCGCTGATAAAGAATTAAAAAAATGTATCCTGGAACCTGATGAAGATAAACTGTCTAAAGAGGCTGTGAATTACGGCATGGCAACGTCATGGACCTTCATCCCCCCCGCTAGTCCTCACTGGGGAGGGGCATGGGAGAGACTCATACGAAACATAAAGAAATCCCTTAGCGTTATTCTGAAAGAGAAGGCTCCACGAGACGAGACGCTGCAAACGCTGATGATAGAAGTGGAGCAGACTTTGAACAGCCGTCCACTGACGCACGTGACAGTCGAGCACAACACTCAAGAGTCAATGACCCCGAATCATTTTCTTCTGGGCACATCGTCTAACCTACCAGTTCTTGGTACATACAATGACTCCGACATGTACCTAAGAAAGCAGTGGCGCATCTCGCAAAGACTGGCGGACATGTTTTGGAAGCGCTGGGTCCGCGAAGTTCTTCCGGATATGCGACCTAGAAAGAAATGGTCCGAGGAACAAAGATCATTAAAGGTCGGAGATCTCGTACTTATCGTCGACCCTAATTCACCCAGAAATGTATGGCCGAGAGGCATTGTACAAGAAGTAATGCCGGGTAAAGATGGCCGAGTCAGAGTAGTTGACGTGAAGACAAAGACCGGGGTGCTGCGGCGGACCGCAGCACGCGTCGCGTTTGTACCTACCGGGGATGAGTGCTGTGCCAGCACTGGGGAGGGGAATGTAGACGACGCGTAAAGCCTATATAGTTATCATGTCATTATTGTACCTACATTTATTCCTAAATAAATACGCGGTGTGCGCGGGCGGGAGCAGGGATCATCCGAAGGGGAGCGCGGGCGCGCGGGGGCGGCGTACGCGCGGCCGGTCGGCCGGCCGCGGCGGATTTTAGTCGGTTTGTGTCAGCCAATGAATATACGCGCACGCTGCTCTCGCCTTCGCACACCGCTTTGTTTGTCAAAATCTATGTTTTACTCATCCACCTCTAACAGCGCACATGTCGAGGCTTTGCAGCGTGTCTAGCTAATATACTATTGGTGTCTATATATTTAATATTTTAATCGATTTTCGCCAAAATTCTTTGTGGTGAATTTGGTTTCACAGCGCATCTGAGTTTGCCTTTTGTTCCACGGCGCGGCGATCCATTGACGCTGTCGAATAATTCGTCAAAAAATGTCACCACCTCTGCTGTAGTCTGCATAGTCTCCATAGGAGTGTTGAGTCGCTTATCTGAAATGTTTTATTTGTTATGAATATTAACTTAATCACAACCATTTACCTATTTCCTACAATTCACAAGATGTCTCTACCGTCGCACTTTAGGTAATTTTAGTTTTAGCAAGTGATAAACACTAGTGATATTGTTTACGCGGGATTAGCGAATATTAGCGAAAAAACAAGTAACGATATTTGGTTGGCACGAAAATACGAAAGGGATATAAGAACTGCAAGGAACAGGTAACACAAGAGTCAGTTCTTAATAAGGAAGGTGCACAATACCTTGACTCCTTCTCCGATGAGGTGGGACGTCGCGACGTCTTCGAAACTGCGCTAGTTTTATGCGGGTCACAGCGAAAAGCACGAAAGTTTGATTATTTTTAACGCACGACCGCGGAGATGCGCGCGGTTACCGCCATGTCGATTTTGCAAGCGTTCTTCTTAAAACTTGCGTTAGAAGGCGCCACTTGTTTTGGCGCAGGCGCGATGTTGCGTTCTTGCTCACACATGCGAGCAAAGTACGTGCAGGAACGGGATGAGGATACAGGGATACAATTGTACCAACCAAATATTATGCATTTATTATCAAACTAACAATATGATTGAATCCGCGCAGCCAGATATTTTATATAAGTTCGTGGCCAATCTAAGATGGAACTATTCCGGGCCTTCATTTTCTATTTTCATGAAAGCAGCACTACAATACGTTCAATAAAGTAGTGATAACTTCTTGCATTTCTAGATGAATTAAAATTCTGATTTAATAATTCTACTTACGAAGAGCATCAGTCTAGTTAAGCATTGCAGCTGTACGAGCACTTAGCACTTGAGCAGCTGCTTTAACCTTCATTTTATTACTGTGTTTCGGGTCCACATGTTTTGCGGTCAATTTTGGTATTGCTCTAGTGTGACCCGATTTGCTGTCCAATTCGTATATGTATAGAATATCTTTCCACGATGCTCTTTTCCCTTCATATAAAATATCCTTTGTAAGGAAATTATTTCGTACGCCTTTCAATAAATGTGGTGGATCATGATATATGAAGAGATCATGTCCAGCTATGTGAACTGTACCATCTGAAACAAGTTTTTAAACATGTAAATAAAATAAAACTATATTATACAAGGTCCAACCTTTCTAGTCCCGATCCCTATAAGGGGTACTCACTCATCATTATGAACAAGTTTTACTAAGAGACCAACAATGACATCACGAAAAAATAAAATCTGCTGTTCCATACAAATAATTCACTATTACTCAACTAGCACGTGAGTAAGTTTGAATTTTTTTGGTGAAAACTATCACTGATCGTTTTGAAAGTGCCTGCAAAGGCCCAGTTGAAATAAAAATCTTTGACTTTGACTTTGACTGTGGTCATAACACGGGCATAAACACCAATTGTTCTTCTACCGGTTAAACAACTGCAACAGTATTTATTTATGATATTATTATTTAAGAGTAATATAGGTGGTTGAGGGTCTTCGTGTTGGTCTTGTCCCCCTAGCTGTTGTTGATCTACCACTTGTGCATCATCAAGTGCTTGTTGACCATCTGCAGGTTGTTGTTGTTGTTATACTTGATGTTGATCCATCACTTATGCATCCTCACACGGTTCTTGATCATCTCCTACTCTGCAGTTGTGCGACGCTAACCTTCCACGCCTTGCTCGTGTCCAACAACGATAACACACATGTTCTTGATTATTGAACGTGATCTGAAAAACAAGTTCTATAATAATACGAGTATTTTATGAAAACGAGTAGCCTGCATACGTATTATGATTTTTCTTCAAGGTATGCTGCTTGGATATTTTCGACAGTTTGAGCATGTAAGTTATGAAGATTCGCATTCAAAGTATATCTCCGAATGGTAACACAGATATATTGCACAGCATACCTACATAGGAATCTATCTATCCATAGGAATGTAATGTGTAAAAAAGCTTTACTAATAAAAATATTTTTATTACACTGAACGAAAATTACCTCCTTTTTTTTAATGCCTTGTAACAACTCGCTATACCTTAGAAAATAAGCAGTCCCTAATTACCTATACGTTTACTTTGAATCAATATGATTTTTTATTGCCATAGTTAAAATTACTATTGTCCATAAGTTCTATCAATTACCATTGGTTTCAACTTTGGACAACATGTTTCAAAATTTTGGGCCAAGCTTATAAAGGAAGAGTTGCATTGTCCTTTTGCGGATGCCGAGGCCATAAACGAATGGGCAGGGTTGCTTGCAGCCAAAGCTCGGTCATCCTAAGCCACATTAAAAATGGATGTTAAAGAATTCTGAATAATTTTGTCAGCTTTCTCTAAAAGTTAAGGATGCTTCCAGATATGAGAACAGCTGTTATAAATAAACAGCAGTATCTAATTACAGTAAATGCCGAATGTAGGTTAATTTTGCACTGCGTATGCAGTGATGTGAGACCCCACTGCAACGTGGAATCAATTGTTATCAATTAATTGTTGCTCGGCACGCGCAAAATCAGCGTATATATAATAGTAAAATAGCACAAGGCGTACGGGGCGGGTACCCACCCGCCCCGTACGCCTTGCAACGCGTGTTCGGGGTGGGCGCAGGGCGCGTGGCGTATGCGGTTGGACTTCGATATAAGATGCAATTTGAGATCTATTGATGTGCCATAAGACTCAAATTATATACAAAAAATTCGCTGACGCGCGTGGCGTGCACTTAGCGGGCGCGTGTTGTCTGAACGCAGCGTTAGTGTTTGCAACACGAGCTAGGTTTATGACCTTTGTTGTACACAACACTTAAGGCAAATAAATTATTTTAATTGAACATCATTAATTAAAATTCTTCTTTTTAAATTCTAAGTCTATTTTTGTATTTTCTAAAATAATTATTTTTTACTCAATATCAACAACCAGTAACATTATAGTTTTATCTAATTTTATAAGTTCTGGTTAATATTGAATATCCAATATTTCTGGCTTTTTAGTCGTTATGACATCTTCGTTCATTCGCTTCGCTTCTGATTTTTCTTTTTGATTATTGAAGCACTGAGGTTATTTATATTCTTTCTTTTTGTTTCAGTTAAACACATTTTCTTAATTTTCGGTGTCCTTTCGACATCCTTAATAAGTGGTGAAGTGGGTCTTTTGGAACATTCAACTTGTGTAGAAGTTGACTGGATTTCAGACACCAAATCTTCTTTTGCCTCCAATAATACGAGGAAGTCTTGAGAAGTACCAACCTGTGCATCTCCACGTAGCACTTGTGTTTGGTATTTGACTGACGTGAAGTCGTCAAACCAAAACTTTTTCAATACGGTCGACGTTCTATAATATTGTAGAGAAACCATCTTTTGTGCTGCATGAGCAGAAATGAGGTAAATTAAATCAACAGAAAATTACACTTACAAATAATAAGTAATTTTATGTAATACTTTGTAATAATGGCTGTAATGGCGTCTAAAGTGAAAGCCAGAGAGTGAGGGTGTTTTTTTTATTTTTTTTTTTTATTGAAAATACATGACCTGGACTGTAGTCCTTCAGCCGAAATCAGTAAAGTTAAAACTAGGAACGGTATTACGGTGGCAGTGTTGCCAACCGTTCATAATAAAGAGGTGGGGCGATGATTAACGCCATATGTGTAATGAATAAATTGTAAAAATTTGTTACTACTGTGTTTTAATCGTACTTGATGATTGTAATGTGGGTTTTATAATTAAACCAAAGTCTTCTATTTGAGTATGTTATATACTGAGTTATGGTGGTAACATAGCAAATGCTTTAAATATGAAGTAATGTAGTACTACAGTATATAAATTCTAGCATGGGGACATATCCCAATGATTATTTTATTTTATTTCACAAGAGTACCTCAACACATTCACATAATTATTATACGTGAGTTTGATTAAATGTTCATTAATTTTGTTGTACATTTGATTGCTCGGGTAAAGTATAGACTAGTAGTATAGTAGTAGTAGAACAGTGGCAATAAGAACAATATGAAAATAACATGACTGCAAATTATTTAATTTAAATAGAAACATAATTATTTCTTGTTCAAAAAAAAGGTGGTGTTTTATGCTATTATAACTAAATTTATAGTTATAATAATTATGGTGTTGATGAGTCAAATTCAAGTTTGAATTGAAGAGTTAATAAGGCCACGACTTTCTCATCTACTGCGGTAGTCTTGGGACAAAATGTTCAATCTCCGAGATTGTACAGCTCGGACTGTAATTAAAATTTTACATAAATACATTGCATCTGAAACTATTGAATATTAATAGATTATGAAATAATATATATAATATATGAAATAGTATACCGTATGATGAAATATATTGTAATATTATAAGGTGCTATAAAAATATCTGCCACGGCTTTAATGGGAGGTAGTATTGTGTTTATACATTACAATAGTGAAGAACTTTCGTACCCCGGAACAGTTAATTCAATTTGAGAAAATAAAGTAGTTAAATTAACATTGACTCTACTCTGCATAACGTGGATCACAAATTACGCGCGATGTGTCGCTTCGACAATGAAAACAACTGCTATCTCTTTCCATCTGTTCTGTGAATGAAAACTGATATCAGCTAACTAGTTCGTCACGACCTAATCTACTAGGTACGCAATAATACGCCAAGTGTTTTAAAAGTGCAATTACTTACCAGCTATCGCATTCTTCCAAAAAACTGACGTAAATAAGATGATAAACTTCCCATCACACTTAAACAGGCTTTGGACTGTCAAGTTAGTGTAAGAATCGCAATTTTTTTCTTATTATTTTTAAACAATAGGTACTGTAATATTAAAAATTGGCCATTGGGCTATAATGTAATAGTGTGGTTATTTTACCACAGCAAAGTATAAATGTGTGCTCCACTATATAAAATTAAAATAATATAATGAGTTTCGGACGCCAGGAGCTAACACAAAAATGTTACCGGAAGCTTACCTTAGTAAAGTTGAACTTTTAATCTTCAAGCGGGAGGTTTTAATAAAAAGCAAATGTTTTAATTCACCATTTATTAACCCGTAGGTTCTTTTTCTCCTTTTCTAAAATGAGTATTGTGTTCTAGTTACAATTAAATATAAAAAATTGATATTAATACAAGAGTTACTATATTGGTTACTATTGCATCCAGTAGGTATATTTCATTTTAAAACCGACATACCTAATAACGGTTATAAGAGATTTAAATTATAGATTCTAGAGGTTACTTGACGAGCCGCCACGTGGAGAACCCGGCGAGTAATCCACAAGGAAATGTATGAAAATTTTAGTGAATATTAATTATACTATCAGTATAATTATTAAAGACTTACTGAAAATCTAACATTGTAATAAGTTGTTTTTAACTTACTGAAAAAACTCAGATTAAAGTATTGATAACTTACTGAAAAACGCCAATGGGCGTTTTTCATAATATGATCAGCATCGACCAAACGATGACGATGTGATAAATAGGTATTATTTCAGCAAAAATACGGGAACCCACATGGAATCCACAGGATATTCACTGTGTTAGGCGAGATTCACAACATATTCGTTGAAAATAAAGGCGTATGAAGCCGGATTAAATCGAAAAGAAATAAATTATTACGGAGACGAAGTTCAGGCCATTATTGTCGATCGAAGAGTGAGATCCTGTCATCGTCAATTTGACACCTGTCATTCACACTAAAAATGCGTTCGGATACTCGTCCTTTGAGCAGAACTGGATCGAAAATAAAGCTGTCCTACAAAACCGAAACAATTTGAGGAACTAAAGTCATGTGTTCTATCAAAATCCTAAAACCATGTAGCGAATGAAAAACGTTCGTTACAGTACTTAGATTAATATCAAATAACGATAAATTACAGTAACTTGGCGTGTTTAAAAGTTAATCATCTTATTTATAACAATTGCACCGTATTTACAGTTATTTATACACTCCCTACCTACTTATCTACAAAACTGTTGCACAAGGCCACCTTCGCGTTGCACACAAATGTAGGCACGCTTACGTACATGTCTCTTCACTTTATTTAATGTGTCCGTTTCACTTTTTACTTGCCTAAATGTGCGTTTGATGCGCCTTTTTAGTTCTTCCACACTTCTAATGTCATGTCCGGTTTGGCCGTACACAAGGTCCTTTACACGACCCCACAAAAAAAAGTCTAGAGGGGTTAAATCCGGCGAGCGAGGAGGCGATGGCACTGGCCCTCCTCGGCCTATCCACCTTTCACCGCCGTACTACACACCGTTTAAAAATTCCCGTACGCTGATGGCGAAATGAGGTGGTGCTCCATCATGTTGAAAGTGCAGCCCTCTTATCTCTTCAAGAGGAATGAACGAAAGAACGTTCCAACATTTTTCTCACACGGGTTCGTAGTAAGCGCAGATACGTGTCTCCGTTCAGTCTGTCCAAGAACACTGGACCTAGAATTCTGTTGCCGAGTATCCCGGCCCACACATTAATACTGAACCGAGTCTGAAAGTGGTCAGGCCGCACATCACGAGGATTCGCCTCAGTCCAATAATGCGCATTGTGTATGTTGAACATACCAACCCGTGTGAATGTGGACTCGTCAGTCCACAGAATGTTGCGGCGTTCTTCTCGAATCCAATTACAAAACGCGAGGCGAGCCGCGTAGTCATGTGGATGCAATTCTTGTACTCTTGTGAAGTGGTAAGGATGAAGCCCTTCCCGATTTAAAAGTCGCCACACGTAGTTGTCGCTCACGTCGAAAACTCGAGCAGCATCCCTGGTGCTCGTAAGACGATGACGCCGGAAGAACTCTAACACTTCCTCTTCGAGTTCGGCAGAGTATGGAGGCCTGCCTGCGTCAACCGGAGGCGGGCCAAAGCGGCCGTGTTGTCTAAATCTGTACACGGCATCCAGAATGGTATGATGACTCACTCGCACACCAAACCTCTGCTGGTATAAGTTTACTGCATGCGCAGTTATGGAGTTATGGCTTATTTACACAGGGTCAGTAGACAAGTCAGTCGCAGCGCCAATGTCGGCGCCGCGACTGACTTTAACTGTTTACATGAAGTAAGTAGTAGTGGTGCGTTTCTCACGGTGAGCACACGTGTGTGAAGTCAGTGGGAAAAATGAATTCGCGAAAACAACTGAAACGAAGATTTAATTATTTGTTGAAAAATTTATCAATTTTGCTGTTGAATGAGTTAATAGAAATGGTAGAAAATGAGATAACTAAATATAAACGACAATGGGTAAGAAAATGGATTGACGATAGAAACGAAACTGGTGGCTCTGCTTTGTTGCTGAAGCAGTTGCGATTTGAAGATCCTGCGGAGTACAAACTGGCTATGAGGAAGTCACCACAGAATTTTGACGAATTGCTGTCAATGATATCGAGCTCTATTCAACGACATGATACATTCATGAGAGATGCTTTACCAGCCAAAATTAAACTGGAAATAACGCTGACATTTTTGGCTT
The DNA here is from genome assembly GCA_932294325.1 of Allophyes oxyacanthae. Lineage (NCBI taxonomy): Eukaryota > Metazoa > Arthropoda > Insecta > Lepidoptera > Noctuidae > Allophyes > Allophyes oxyacanthae. The sequence continues at coordinate 8,032,002 of OW028632.1, read as the reverse complement.
CAGGAATGAACTATCGGTTCCTTAGTCCTTTTATCGTGTCTCAAAACCAGCAATTTCTCAACTAATACCAGAAGTGTGCTGGGCAATATATACGGCACTAAAAACACATATTAAGGTAAGATTTTTTTTATTATTAAATTATTAGAAAATTAAGAAATACAACATCAAAATAGTATTAAGAATTTTCATAGGCACGCATAATCGTGTTAACAGCAGTGTTATTTTCACTTTCAGCTTATAACCAAGCTAGCCAAAGCTTTTATGCAGAACTTAAACTGTATACAATGTGAAGCGAATATATAGTCGCTCACAACCAACATTGAGTCGCGTCACTGAAAAGCTGCCGAGCAGCGCCGCTCAAAACCACAAGCCGCACGGCTCATAAAATCGGCTCGCGCCACCAGAAAAACCGAGCCGCGCCGCTCAAGTATTCAGCCTTGCAATGACACACTGACGGAGAAAACAAATATTCATATTATACCTACATAATAATATGATAAACACGATACTATTTAAAATTATAATTAATACTTATGATAAATAAAAGAATTGCGGCCTACAAAGAAATCATAAATAATATAAAACTATTTTCCTACACAAGAACGATAACAAAACAAACTTTACGGCATTCTAAAGCAGCAGTATCGTTGATTATGGCAGGAACTGCAGAAGAAGAACTATTACCACCTTATTTAGTTTACAAATCTACAAACCTCTATTAAACGTGGGTGAAACATGGACCCAAACATGCAAGATATAACAGAACATCGTCAGGGTGGTTTGATGCAGAGGTATTTAAAGACTGGGTCACAGAAGTGATCATTCCGTTTTTAGAATAAAAGCAAGGAAAAAAGTCTTGATAGAAGATAACCTGTGCTTCCCAAGAATGTTAAAGTTCGACTTCCATAGTGCTGATTGAATCCTGATGAGGCATTTCGAGGGCAATGTTATGTAGTACTGCACATGCTACAATTGTGGTTTTCGCTGTCTCTATGGTAATAAACATCCCTAGTAGCAAACAACGAAAGCATTGTTTCCACAGCCCAAAACACCTCTCCACTGTATTTCGAGTGCTTATATGGGCCCTATTGTAGCTTTCTTCTTGGGGAGTGCTTGGGTTGAGAGTGGGAGTAAAGAGGTAGCTTGTACAGGCATACCCACTATCCCCTAACAAATTACCATGAAAGGCTTCTGCTTCAAGCGACACTCACGGAAAATCCGTGAGTCATGTACTCTGCCACGCCATGGCGCCACCGAGCAACAATGTCCATAATTTTTAGTTGAGCATTGCATACAAACCTGAAACCAATATTTGATAAATTAGAGTGACACTGAAGATGGGCAATCTTCAGTGTTTATCTTTTTGTTTCTAATATGGGTACAGTCTATTGCCCCGATTACATTTGGAAAGTCTGCAATTTTACCGAACTTGGCCATACTTCCTTCTTCTTCCCGAATAGATGATAGCATCTTGACAAATCTAGTCGACAAGGAAGCCTAAACCCTAGCCACATTCTTGCATATCTTGCTTATAGGCTGAAAAACACCATGTAGATCACCTGTCTGATGCCTTTATCGAAGATATCGATAAAGGCGTCTTAGGCCGATTCGTAGTCTTTGGCAGGTCCAGGGGTAGGACCTGAAAATTGTTCAGGAACTCCCCTGAACGTGACAAATCCTTCGACCCAGGTGAAACTAGACGACGTACCTAGCAAACGATCGGCCTCGTCATCCATTCCCCTTTCAATGTTTTATATTACATCCCGAATAGGCTCCTCTAATTCGTCATTATCAGGAATGTCTTTTCCGACACCTGGAATGGTAGTGGTGTCCATATCGAATTCATCATCAAACTCGCTATCAAAATCACTACCGTCCTTCTCAGTCCTAGGTACCGGCTTGACTGTTACCTTCACTCCCGAAGTTGATGGACGAACATCAACATCGGTTATGTAGGCAACATCAGCATCTACCGAGGAAGCCTAAGTCATGCGGTGCACCGGTGATAGGAGTGAGCGGTGTCGGCAAAGAACATTCCCGATTTTTATTTTGGGCCCACCGCCCGGCATGTCAGGGAGCAGTCTGAAGCACCTCTTCTGTGTCTTCCTCTGTCATGTCGAGCGCCTCTACCCGCTCCAGTACGTCAGAGCTGAAAAGAAATATAAGTTGTAAGAATACAATCTAATTCTGTTACATTTTGTTGAGTGGCATTGACGTTTTTGCTATGGAACAGCTGAGTTCTTTTTTCACTATTGAACACATATTCAAATTTGTTCATCATTATGAGTATAATGAGCCCTTTCGGCTTAGTGCCCCTCTTCCAACTTAATCTTGTATATTTTTTTAGAATAGCCTTAGTGTCATAACTGCTCTAGAATCAAGGAACCTACAAAGGAAAACGAACTTACAAGAGGGTCTCTTCCGTCGTTCGTCGAAGATGTCCGCCAGGGGTACTTACGACAAGCACTATCGCGTCGGTGATGTACTATTATCACCTGGCGTTCGGTCGACCCCCATTGCCTTCAACCAGTGCCTAAAAAAATTTAAGTAAATTTGAATCACACTATGTATCTAATCTCAGAACTGTGCAGTAAATAGCTATATAGAAAATACTTACGGGTGGCAGGGTGTGGGTCTATGGCCGGGCTCTCTTCAATAAGACCCATTAAGAGAGCCAGACGTGCAGCCGTGCGCTGGCGATCGCCCATTACTGGCGTCGGGTTCGCGGACCGCGACCTTTGTTCCATACTTGCAGACCGCAGTCTCGCTAATCTAAAATTTTTGTATAAAATAATATATTTTCTTAAGATCTAACGGTAGATCGCGCGACACGCAAAGCGTTTTTCCTTAAGATCTACCGTGCGTGCTTTCGTTATTTCATGGGATTATCGACCCTGTCGAAAGCCTTTTGAATGTCATAGTAAGCCGTATCTATCTGCCGTCTTATATACTTTTTGAATACATTTAAGTAATAGTATCCATACTATCACTGCATTTTTCTTACCCGTGTTTCATGTATCTGCTGTTTCCTTAATTCATCATTTTGAAGATGAAGCATTTTAATATCACTCTTCCTGCATTAGAAACGCTAGTTTTTTCCTGCAACCCACATTAGAAACGCTAGTTTTTTCATTAGTTAGTTGGGTAATGTGGCAGTAAACATTGCAATAGCTTGCGTGCTTACTGAAGCTACACTGTCTTTAACATTGGACTGAGATAACATCACCTTCGTCAATAACCAGTGTGCATCCATATAATTTTGCATGAACTTTGTGTTCTGGACATATTTTGCACTTTACAGTACACAATTTAATGTCAGGCTTAAGCGGCTCATTACTTATGGATGTTCCTGTTTTTTTTTATTCGATATACTTCATTATTATTTTGAACGCCACATTTATTGTCAAAACCCTCATATTCCCACTTTAAATCATGTCGGTAAACTTAAGCCCAATTCTCGTTATGAATTTAAACTATGACTGAAAGTTGACCGAACCGAATATTCCATTATTCATCTTTCAAAATATTTCGAATAATATCTTACCCACTCCTAATACATTCCCTGGCCTCCCGTGTCAAAGGGAAGTATACATGTTTTTTAAAAACTTCTGGGTGGTTCAAAGCCTTTGTCACATTAGTCTGGGAAACAGCATGTGCCACACTTTGTCCCACCAAATTTTTATAAGAACCACTGTTATAAAATTCGAGGGTTATCAAAATCTGTTTCCCGATTCTCCTAAATTTGGCTCACCTGGTATGGCCGCGTTTATGGAGCCTCCTCCAGAGTAAATCTCAAATTGATGTGCATACCCTTGTAAACTGCATTATGAGGTACAGTTTGAAGCCCCACTTGTGAAGTTTGTTGAAAAGGTATTGTTTTATGTAGTGGTTCATTTTTGTAGGATCTGTTCATCGATGGAAAGCCTCTGATCTAGAGGAACCTTCCCAAACTGGCGATTAAGTGTCTCTATAAGGGGTCTGATTTTATAGAGCCTGTCATAATCTGGATGCTCCTTAGGCAAACATTGGGTGTTATCAGCAAAGTGAATGACTGGACCTTACTTTTTCGAACTTCTTTTGTGACATGGTCTTCTTGATGTGTTTATAGCCGAATTTTTCATTCCAATAAGATATATATATATCCAATAAACTTCATAACCGAGGAATAAAACAATATACCTATGAATTTATTCAAGATGTTTTCGTTTATAATTTCAGGATTTGAGATTTGTTTCTGTAATGCGTACAAATTACTTTCTTCTACTATTTTATTCTGTCTGTGTAATTTTTTTGTGTCTGGGTGTAATTTATCTATAATATGTATGTATCTAGAAATATATAAGTATGTTTATCAGTTGTCTAGTACCCATAACACAAGCTCTGCTTAGCTTGGGACTAGATGGCGTTGTGTGATAGTTGTGGAATATTATTATTATTACCGGGTAAGTTTCTTTTTCTCAGCTCTTGGCTGGTTTTTGCTACATCTACGGGCTGGGTACCAAGTAAATGTAGCGTGTGGTGTGTATGATTTACGATGAGGGTGTGATGTGATGAACTGCGATTTCATTTTCGTCTATTTGCATGAACTTTCTCACGATTCTGCAGGTATTTAATATGGCGGCTTTTTGAAGGGATATATAAATGGATTCTTTGAGGTCTATTAGTTTCAGGCTGTGATGGAGATGGTTGGGAATTACACCTGTCGTGGAGAGGACTATGGGTACTACATACACTTTTTCTTGTTTCCAGATTCGCATAACTTCTTCTCTGAGTTCTGTGTATTTGCTTATTTTTTCACTTATTGTTTTCTGTAAATTGTGTGTATTGGGGACTGCAATATCTATAAGGTAAGTGGTTTTACTAACTTTATCTTGTTATTATTATTATTATTATTATTCTTCAAATCTGCTGTAAAATAGTATGTTTTTTTTTTCGTACGGGGTGCTACAATTCATCAAGCCTTATCTGAGCATCTCCTCTAAAAACAAGGTGGTCTTCATCTATAACAAGATAATTACGTCTTTTAGTGATATGCATTTTTTTAATAGTCTTTTATTTTGTCGCTTTAAGTTTCTAATTTTAGATAACGTTTTTTCGGAAAGTAATGTCTTTCTATGAATAAATGTTTTGAGCCTATGCGTTTTTGGGGTATTTAGAGCTCAAAGTTTAGGCTCTCACGATTGTATTGAAGTTTAATATCAGTGTTGATGTTCATTACAATTTTAGTAACGCGGCAGACCCGCAACATTGACAATAGGGGTCAAAAGCCATGGCCTTAAAGGGTACCCAGAGTCATCTGAAAACAAAGTTGTAAGTATCATGAACTGCATCATTGGTATAGTGGCCGCAAGCACGGCTAACGGAAACAAGTGATTGGTGTACCTACTTAAAAACCAGACTAATTCTCCAGCCTGATGCAGTTGTTGAAGATGAGCATTAATAATACATTGACGCCAGATAAACGCGTCATGGGTGGCCCCTCCAAAGGTTGCGTCTGTATTTAAAACGTTCAAATCACTATCGCAAATCTGTAAAAGAAAAAATAAATATTAAGCATTTATTTGATTTCCACAATTCATAAGAATTAATTTATTGTGATGTAGATATTTTTATACTTACTATTTGAACATTCCCTGTAGTGATATAGCTTTCTATTGAAGATTTGCTCTTCATGATCCGTGGGTTTTTTTATTGCAACATGCGTGCCATCTATGCACCCAAGCACCCCGGGAATACCAAATTTATTGTAAAATCTAGAACGAAAATGATTAATCTTCAAGTAATGGAAGAATTAGGTTTAAATAGTGGTAAAATAATATTTATCATATCGTGATCATCAGAGTAATCAATTTGCACATTCTATACCTACTGTTCAAGATATGTAAATGATAAAAAATATAAATTGTCAAAATATTACAAACCCGTTTATTATTAATTGTCTTTCGTCCTGAGTTTGTGGGAATCTAACATATTTTTACATAATATTTATTGATATTGTTCATTGCAGTTGTGACCTCTCGTACGTATTGCACTGGATACACTAGGCTGACTAAGCCCATGGAGGTAACTCATGCCAACAGGTTTTTGATATGAGCCAGTTGCAAAAAAAGACAACGCCGTTATAACCTGCAATATACATTCTAAAATAAATAACTTGAAATCGTGCCCAGCAGTGGGATAATAATGGGCTGAATTATTATTATTACAATATAATAGTTATGTAATATCTATACCATACATTATTATAAAGAGGTATAGTTTGGATGTATGTATTTATTTGTTAACCTCTGGGACTACTGAACCGACTCTAAAAATTCTTTCACTAATATAAACTACCTACACTATCCCTGAGTAATATAGGGTATATTTATTTTCTTTTAAATAAAAATAAAACCCGCGGTTAAAACCGCAGGCAACAGCTGCAGTTTAAAAATCACATGTCGTGCCGAGACGCGTCGGCTGAGTTGATTTATTGAAAATATTCTATTAAGATGTGGAAATCATGAAGGGAAAGCCTTTGCCAAGCATAGTGTGATAGTTGATACAGGCTGATAGTAATAACTAAATAATTGGATTAGAATAACGAGACCAGAAAGGTTTTGCAGTTTTGCTTTTAAGAACAGGATTTATAACTTTGATGGTGGTACTGACTCCCACACTAATTCGCACACAATTCATAAGTTCGTAGGTGAACATGTTCACAGTTCATATTTTAGGTAGGTACCTATCCGTGTACACAGTTTAAAAATCATCAAAATATTTTATTTCCTATTTATTCCTTACCTTACATTCTAAGCTTACTTTTGTTTGCTTTTGTGCTGTGATGTGTGTGTATGAGTGGCCTGACTTCAGAGCACAACTGTTACTAGAACAAAGACTTTGTTAATCGGTAGTGGGCTTTGAATTGCACTTCGCCACAACGATGGAGTTTCCTGAAGTATTAATTGAAATTGATTGTTATTTAAACCTGTCCAAAAATGCATAGTTTCATTCGTTATAGCACCAACTGTTTGAAAGTCCAATTGTGTATTATGATGAACAGCTCTTGAAAATAATTCATCTTCGTTATTCCAATTTAGCGTATTCTTGACAACTAGATGGGAAGGTATTTTTTTAAAGGAAGCACTTCACAATCTCAATATCAATTTAATAAATCAAGCAAACAATTAAAAATGCACACAATATTGGGAAAAATAAATGACGGTCGCTACGACGACGTGTAGGCGGGTCGATGGCTCTCGAGCGAAAAGGGGCGCGCCGTCAGACAACGCTCCCTTTTATACGGATTGGTTTCTTGCGTTCGTTCTCGTTCACAACAGTATATATTGGGACTTCCCAGGACGATGGCACCAATGGCAAAGTTTCTATGAAACATGCTTGTCAGAAAATTCAAAAATAATATGTAATTGTTTATTTGTTTATTCATTCGTGTTGCCAAAGTTTGCTTTTGGCATGTCCACTAGCAATCCAATTTCATTGCGAAATCTGGCCTAAATTTCGAGTTTCCTTTCGTTCTAGATTTTTTTCTCGTGTTCAGTTTTCCTCTCTCTCTGTATTTTTTTACATAACTTTTTCTTTTGAAAGAAGGACAAAATAATAAATATTCACTGTTAAAGTCCTTGTTTGTACACGATTTACACGAACGCCGAGAACAGACACATACAACAAGCGGGACGATCAAATTCCGACTGCTCGTGGAAGCGCGGTATGCACGGGGGAAAGGCGGGAGGGGCTGGGTATTGTTCTCAAACCTGTCCCCTAGCTCAGGTAGTCGTCCTTTTTTAAGTGTTTTGCATTTTGTAAATTTGAATTATGGCCGCCTAGATCGTTTGAATACCCGGTCGTGCGCTGGCAGCACAGACGTAATCTTAGTAATCGCCATGCTTGTAAAAATTTCAACACCCAAAGATTTCAGTGTAGACAAAGCCTCTTCGAACCGTCCTAGAAAATCTGTTACCGATTCCCGTTCTTGAAATTTTAAATTGTAAAATCTTTCTTGAGCAATGTGGATAGACAAATTACCTTTTTGTTCGAAAATTGTATGCAGTTTGTTCCACACTTCCTTTGCTGTAGTACAACTCAGCACTTGATTTATTGTTTTCTCTGATAATCTTGTTACTATTATACTTTGAGCCTTAGCATCACTATCTGCCCACGCCGTATATTCTTGTTTGGCCTCAGCCTGTTTGGGAACGGAGCCATCAACTATACCTAGGACTCCGCCCGCTCTTAGTAGAACCTTGATACGGAACTTCCACGCTGCCCATTGTCCGGGGTCACGTAACTTTATATATTTTGATATTTAACTTTGATACTTTCCAATGTCGTAACGTCCATTTTTACCTTTATTCAATGCTCGCTTTACCACGCGCTGAAAACGAAAAAATGGCATTTTCCCTTTTACGTGCCGCTTCACCGCGACTTCACCGGGTTTTTGATGCTTGACATCACCTTGTAATTTTTCTTCACAATGATTATCAAAAACTGTTTCGACGGTATTATGGTCGAGCCTGGGCCCATAACCTGTTGAATTATTTTGATAGAATAGATCTTTATTTCATGTAAACCAGATACAGGCACTTATGAAATGTCGAGACTCTAGGTGCACGGTTACAAATAGTAGACCCTATGGAGAAGAACCGGCAAGAAACTCCATAGTAACTCTTTTAAAAAAATAGATTATAATCTTTATCAGTACAATGTTGTGGACATGGACAATGTGGATGGACTGATAACCAATTTTGAGATAGAAAAATAAAACACTTTTTACACAAGCTACGACATATTTAATCTCTGGGAAGTAATGTCAATGTCACAGATATAGCGTTGCATAGACTAAAAATTAAACTTAATTAATCCAAAATATTTGTTGTCTTTGACATTTTTGTACTTTTTAAATGTCAATTATTTACCGAAAAGTAATTCACATAAATTACAATCAATAAAAGAATTATAACTTTCGATTATTATTTTTTTCTTTTAATACACTTCATAATATACCGTTTCTTTTATTTTATGCAAATCCGTTCATCATCGCAAACTCTCATAATTATTAAAATTGTATTTAAATCTTTGCAATAGTTATGAAGAATCTGCAGGATATTTTAATTAAAAAATCTATCAAATTTTCTTTATGAATTTCGCATTGTATGAAGTCAAAATCCACATGCATTAAGACTGTTTTGATCATCAGCTCTTTTAACCTTTTGAGCGCCAGGGTCACAAATACGTGACAAGCGAAAACTGTCCCTGAGCGCCAACGACACAAATATGTGACAAAAACAGCGGTACATTAAAACACGAAATAAACTATTTAAACATTACTTTAATGCCTATTTATTTATATACCTGTAAAATAGAAGGTCCAAAATTTATTTATTTCCATAAAACTAATTAAATTGCATTATAAATATTGAGAAATTTTACGTTAAAAAGAAAGAAATAAACTCTGAAAAAAGAATGTCCTCACACGCCAGAGTCATAACTGCGTGACCGCTAGTGATGTAGCGCATGTTGGATAATATCATTATTTCAAATCAAAGATCGATTCGAAACTTTCCTCTGGAATATATTATTTTAGGTATAATTTGGTACTAGGATAAAGCAGCATTAATTTTATAAAACCAGTCTTAAAAATCATTCAATAAGCTACATAGTCAAAAATAAAATTTGGTTGGGTCGAATTTCGATATTCACTAATCCCAACTCAAGCGCATCCCTAACGCAACCCGAATTATCAGTACCCTGTACGCCATGGTCACGACTAGACGACAATATCGTGACGTCACAAGCGCGGCGACCAGAAATTAGTGAAGTGAATGAATAATATTTATGATTAATTTACTTGTGATATCGAGTTCAAGATTTATATTAAGTGACTATTATAATGAGTGGGAATTTAATGACTACGGAAGAACTTCTTCGCATATTAGAAGGAGTCTCAGATGACGAAGAATTTTCGGAAACAGAATCTTTGGACGAATTTGATTTAGAGGTAAGTTATTTTTATCTGCTTTTATTTTAAAAATTTTGAGCAAATATTAATCTTATTAAAAATCACGATGAAATCTGTAAGTGTGGCCTGGTATTGGTGTTTGTAGACCGAAAGAAACATATTTTTTACAGAAATAAGTTACTTTTGAGAATATTATTGTTGTAAAAAAATAGATACAGCCGTTATACAGAGTTTTTAAGTTGATATATCGATCGTTGTTTGTTTACATACGATTTAATTAAGATATGAATCAGCATACAGTTACCTACTAAATGCTTGTTGTATTATTTAACCTATTGATCGCTAACATAAATAAGTAAAAATCAAGAATGATTTTGATATTTTTACTTGTGTATATGTTTAAGCGATATAATATGTTTAAATATTACATATATTTATGAAATATTAATTGCGCCTTATACCTAAGCCTGCACTCATAGGTTTCTAATATATGTATACTATTATTTCAATTAATTATTATGTATATATGTGTGCAGAGAACTCGACTTTTCAGTTTTGTTTCGGTAATTCGGTATATAGTTCCTATAGTGTTCGTCAAGCTATATGATCCCTCCGAAAATGTTTTTAAGATATAATTTATGTAGAGCACAGGGTTAAGAAAGAATTAAGCCACGTCTGAAAAGTATTTGAAATAAATAAATGAACGAATTTACAGATTTTATGATTTATTTTGGGATATTTATTAATTAGACAATAATCAAACTTATAACCTTTTCAATCATTTATTATTTCTTAATCGGAATCCTGGTAGCTCGGTAAACTAATGTCATCTAAGTCTTTTTGGTGTCGTACTTTACGTATAATATTAATTATATTGGTGTAAGTTACCGAACGCTTCTCCGCTGGTACACTATCTAATTCATGTGCGACCAATCTTGCGAATGCCTTATTGCGTGGGTCCTTTGGCTCTTCTTCGAAACCCACATTAGGTAAATGTGAAACTTCACATTTTAATTCGTCTTTGTCCCATATACTGCGCTGGTACATATTTGAGGTTGCAATATCCTCAGTCGTTACCTGTGTTTGCTTTGATATCATTTCTGTTTTCACTCCTTCACACACACAGGTCACTTTCACAGGTTCAACTGAGAACTTAATTCTCTTGGCACGGTGTATATTTTGTAATAAACTTGGTGATGAAGGTCTGCTCTCGTCACCAGAAGACATATTAATTATGTAAATAAAATATTTCAGATAGAATGAAGAATGGTGATGAATGATAGAATTTCGAATGTTCGAAACCGATGTACGAATGTCTAATAAAACGTACTTTTCTAGTCAACATGTCAGTATTACCAACCTAAAAAAATTGCAAATACCAATAATGCTTGGGAAGAAACATAAAAACCATAGACGTTTTTTTAATCTTTAGCTTATTTTAATTATATTCTATTTTCTTTACAAATAGGTAAAGCGTAGCGTAATTAATGAGAATTTAATTTAATGCAAATTAAGTTTCTTTTTGTAAAATGATATCTTGGCTTACAAATTACCAAATATACGAAATTCTAAGATCGCTAATGTTTATGTCTGTTTTTTATTATCGAAGTTTAAACTAATTGTGCTATTGACCAGTCTTCAAATATTATGCTCTAAAAATATTTTGCAGTAGTACAATAAAGCTTGAGCTTCTGCCATAAACCTAAAGATTTTGTTTTGTTGATCAAAGTAAAACATTCTAACAATAACGAGATTCTTAAAAGTTTTACCTTAAAAATATTAACTAATGGAACAATAAACTTAAACTAACTGTCATAAATCTGTAGCTTTTGTTTTGTTGTATAGCAATAACCCATCTGCAACAGCGCAAGTAGTAATTTCAAATTTCATGATGAATTAGACACAATATAAGCCGATAACTCGAGTTGGAGTACAATAATATCTTCGGATCTGTCGGCCGTAAAGATCTATTGTTTTCGGGCAGAATTTAGAACAAAGAAAAATACTTGTTTCTCACGCACTGGCTAATTAACTTCCCACAATGAATTATTGTTTTTATTTTACAGCCAGCAACTGTTGCCCATCAAGAACCATCAAATGATACACCTTCGACGTCTCGAGATGGCCACCATCGAGGTCATGAGCCGGAACCGTCCTTCCAATGGACCTCGGAACGACGTACACCCGAAGTAGCTGACTTCAATGATTTTCAATCTGGAATCCATTTAGAGCCGTCGGAAATTGCTTCTGAATGCGACATATTTCAATATTTTATGGACACAGATTTTGTGTCGATGATTGTCAATATGACCAATAAATTTCATCGATACTTTGTGCTGAATGTAGACTTGCGTATGCATTCTCGTTTACATGCTTGGTACGACGTAACAGTCCCAGAGATGTACATGTTTTTTGCAGTCATAATGTTAATGACCAGAAATAAACATTTATCTATAGAAGAACATTGGTCCACAGATATTTTATTGAATTCTCCGATATTTTCGAAAGTAATGACACGCAACAGGTTTTCTATGATACTTGGCATGCTCCATTTTTCTGAGCAAAGAGAAGAAAATACAATTTTATCGAAAATCCAGAAATGTGTATCTCATACACGACAAAAGTTTAGAAATATTATTACGCCATATAAAACTATTTGTATTGACGAAAGCATTGTTCCATTTAAGGGTCGCTTGTCCATAAAACAATACTTACCGAATAAAAGAAACAGATTCGGTGTCAAATTATTTGTTTTATGTGATGTAAATACGGGTGTTATTGTTGATTTTATTGTTTACTGTGGAGCAACCACAGAGATAGTTGATCCCTGTAATCTAGGTGTTGGCGGGGCTGTTGTTGCCACGTTGGTCAAACCATTTTTAGGATCCAATCGCCATTTATATGTGGATAATTGGTACACGAGCCCATTGTTATTTAAATATTTACACGAACATAATATTTACGCTTGCGGTACGGTAAAAAAAAATAGAAAGTATATGCCAAAATTAAACACGATTCTAGAATTGAATGAAATGGAAGTGCTATATTCTGGTCCACTGATGGCCATTAAATGGAAAGACAAAAAATATATTTTTATGTTATCCACCATCCATGATAATTCTATGGAATTATCATCGCGAATACATCGAAATACGGGATTGCCTGTAATTAAGCCAAAAGCTGTAGTGGACTACTCAAAAAACATGGGCAGTGTTGATACCGCAGATATGCTATTATCATCAATGCAGTGTATCCGCAAAACAGTCAAATGGTATAAAAAATTATTTTTCCATTTATTAGATATGCACCTATTAAATGCATTTTATTGTTACCGGCATTTAAAAGATATGCCAAAATTGAAATTTGCCGATTTTCAATTGAGCGTGATTCGGCAATTGATAGAGAGGTACACAGTGGTAGTATTATAGAAGGCTCCACGTTAGCTACAACTAGCAGTAGTAATCCTCTTCGTATATTACCCAGTAATGCAAAGGATCATATGCCGAGTCGTATGGGAAAATATCAAAGATGCAAGCAATGCGCACTTTTAAAACAAAGAAAAAATACACGTTTTAAATGTAACGTTTGTAACGTATATTTATGTGCTGCGCCGTGTTTCCAAAAGTACCGCTCTGTGTAATATATTTAGATTTATATTGATTTTAATGTCTCTGTGATACTGATTTTTCTATTGTAACTTGAAGTTTTTTATTAGATTTTATTTACATATGGCTTACTATTAGATGATAAGATAATACAATGCAGATTTTGTATAATGTTGTTCTATTATTCTAAAGATTTATTAGTATAAGACTGATTGGTAACTGTGATAATTATATATAATGGTTAATTGTTTTAATTTGTTACTTTTTTATGCCTGATAACACATGGCTTACTATTCGCTGGGTGCGCGATGACAGCGCCAACTAGCGGTCGGCGGACTCGGCGGACCTTGGTACGTCAAATAGTTGACTGTCATTGTCTTTACGAGGAGTAAGCAGTGAATAAAGCATGAAGGTGTAGGTAAAGATGGAGTACACAGTACACACTTGAAATACCTACTTGAATTTTTATTTCTCTTCTACTGTCTGAGGTCAGTTTGTTTCAATTTCTGTAGTACACTAGAAAAAGAGATCAGACCTCAGTTTGCCTCAGAGAATAGGAGCGAGAGTATTTGACTCGAAACTTTTATTCTAAGTGTGGGCTCCATATTTACCTATAACTTCGTGGAATAAAGTCTGCCAAAAGTTCCTTTTTTAGCCACGGTGCGCGCTGAGATCGATTTCACTGTCCCCACCACCCACTTTGCACCCAGCGAATTAGATGATCAGAATGCAGGTTGCATTGTAGATTTTGTATAATTTTGTTCTATTATTCAAAAGATTTATTAGTATAAGACTGATTGGTAATTGTGATAATTATATATAATCGTTAATTGTTTTAATTTGTTACTTTTTATGCCAGGTTTATAGAACTTAATATTTAAAAACATGTATACATAGTACATACTGTATAACATTTTATAAAAATTTTCTATTTTTTCATAGTTTTTATTTACCTTCTTAACCTATTTCAATCATATATTTTTAAGTACCTGTTACATTCGGAATTATAAATCTGATTTAAAAAACGTGTTTCATTTATTATAAAATAATATTGTACTAGAACATCGATAAACGAGATATTACGTTGCCACATCCTTATTTCGGAAGCGAAGTAGTTATTAAAATGGCGGGCCGTCCACGCCATGGTCACAATATGAAGACAGCAGAGGCCCAATTCTCGTAATTAAAAATGTTCAAAATATAGTTCGGATCTCATTCCGATCAACTACCAATGTCATAAACGTCACAAATGGTATTCTCCTACCCTAACAAACAACGTCAAACGTGACATTAAATTGTAATGAGATCGAAAGTTGAATAAAAGGCAAATCGGTATTCTGCTAACATTTTGAACTGACACAGATAATAAAATTGACACTCTCGTCTATACACAAACGTCAAAAATGAGATTGAAATGAGTTTGTAAGAAGATTGAATCCAAATCATACTGGAATCGGACTGAACTTTAAGAAGAGTAGAATACATGACTTTTTGTCAATTCATAATATAATCTCAGTTCGGTCAACTTTCATTCATATTATAAATTAATTACGAGAATTGGGCTTCAGATCAAGAATAGTGTTGTACCTACAGTTATTATATTTAAATATATTGTAGTCTCATATCTGTTATTACGGTATTATACAAGTCTGTAAATAGTGTATAACTATTACTTTAATAGGAAGAAATGTAATGTTGAATTAAATTTCAATGTTATAAGGACATTATATTTCGAAATTAAAGACGAAAATGAAAATAAAATTGATTATCGATGAAGTTTTGGAATCCCTATTTTTTTCGTAGGTATTTGCGGTGAATTTGTGGCCTGGCGTTGAGGGCAAGTTCATGCGTTTTTGCTCTGGCGTTCAAAAGGTTAAATTATTATTTTGTAAATGTTTTTTCAATATTGTATAGTTTATATCCTGCAGATTCGAAATACAGTTTAAGAGAGTCTCTGGGACAGCAAAGCCATTTTCATATTTGCATATTCTCTGTATCTTAAATACTTAGGCTCATGGTTGGACATCAAATTTTTAATACACTGATCACTCGCCTTGAAATTTTTTTCTTGGCGCTTTTAACAAAATATCCGCTAACATTCTGTAGGCCTCCAACTTTTCGGGGGTAATTTTTTTCTTCAAGGGGTGTGAATGTGATGTCGGGTGTATTTTTAAGCTCACAATTTATTTGGTCTTTGCTGCCCCCGTCTGTGACGAGTGCTTCATGCAAAGCATAACAGCTGTTGACTTCACAATTTGACCCAGGGGCATGGACACTAGAGAGGCTGTTAATAAGCAACGTGGTAAATGCTGCTTCGAACCTTTTTGGAGTAGGGTTTACGTTGCGGCATCCGTGGCTCCTTATGGACCCAAAAATGTTTTCTATTGGATCCTGATTCAGATGCCGCAACCAAACTGATGTTACACCGTATTTGGATGCAATATTTTTTAATAACAATTCCATACCTTCTAGTGTCCATAACCAATTGTTTAATGTGGGAACATGTTCATTACTTAATGCTTTTGGATTAATAAATTTCATGTTTCTTAAGAGTTGTTTAGACTCCGTCCATGTTTTGTGGTGCATCGAAGTAGGCGTCGCAGGTCCTAGAAGAGGCTTGCCATGATTCTTTCTTTTTCCGAAGCTTCTATTTACTGAGTCAAATAGTTGATCAAAGAACAACATGATGTCTGCTGTATTTTTTGTTTCTTCAGGAATATACATTTATCTGCAAAATAAGAATATAGATAATTGTTATTACAGTTTACAAGTGATTTGGCAAAATGAAGAGGTAAGAACTATATGACAAGCAGGTATTTAAAACAAAAATGCTTATGGGAAGTGTGCTGTTTGAAACAATGTATAGACAACATTAGGTACTGATGATTGAAGTTACATTATGACATCAACAAACAAACAGTACCCAACGCCAATGCAGAAACACCTGCTTAATGCGTTTATTTCGTCGGCAATCCGTTTCCACCTCGCCTCGCTGTCTTTCTTTGTAAGGGTGGAAGAGAATTTACCGTTTCTCAATTGTGGATCGGCTTCTATTAGTTGTTTATACGGCGCCAATAAGTCTTGGGAGCGTTGGCGTAAAGTAAGTACGTTTTAATATATGTAGATTGTTCCTTGTTCTTACTTCAAATAGTATTTCACTTTTATCCAACAGAATTCACACAAAAGTTTTATCAAAATATCTATAAATTTTATACCTGACCTTCCTCCGATTTGTGCCTCTGTCGTCCCACTATCTTGTCCCACATTCCAAAGAATTCCTCGTTCGTCCCACTTGAGTTTTAAAGTCACCACTCGTCCCACATTCCTGGCAAATTCAAAGTACAGTTGACAAAAAATATTGCTATATCTTCCAATAAATTGAAATAATAGTTTTTTCTAATAACATAAAGATATTAAATACTTCCAGTTCTAGGTATGCATCCGCGATGCATGTTTTTAATTTTAATAATTAAAAGATCTATTGCAATTTAGGAAAATCTTTATTATTTAGTATCACAATCAAATCCAAATCACAGTACTATTAGTTACACCTATCAATATACACATTTGTATTTATCTTATAGAAGTACCACGTTAAGATATATACAACATGTAACGGAATAAACGCAAGACCTCAGACACGCCAATTAGAATATTAAATTATAAAACTAAAATAACATCTGTAATTTAATTTAGTTAAACCAAACCAAATCACATAATATAAAATAGTTGTCCTGACTAAACGTAAAACGTTTGAGCCTACTATTCTCTACGCACACACTCATAGCAATGTTTATAGCGGCGAGCGCACACCAGCGCACATCAGTTCGCCCGCCATCAGCTGGCTAAGCACTGCAAGTGTAGTCACTAGGTACGTCAGTTCAATGACCGAAAATTATGATTCCATCTTTCCATCACACTTTCACAGGCTTTGGACTGGCGGTTTTGAATAATTTAATTTAATTTTACGATTGTATTAAATAATCTACATTAGCAATACGAATCTAAGATATTAGGCTTAGTAACGGGGATGTATTTTTAAACCAAGCGACATTTTGCCCGACTGTGATGTATCAGTAAAGTAGGGCGGAGCACCCGGGCGGCGGCGCCCGCGCCGCCAATCGCGCGCCCACCGACGCGCGCCGCCGGCCGCCGCGCCGACACGTGTAGGTAGGTACTATCATCGGACACCGGGGAACGCAGAACTTTTTTATCTCAGACGCGTAACTTTCGCGACATTACCCTCTAAACCCTGATAAGTCGTGTTTACCGTTTATTACGTGTAAAAAATATTCAAAGTCGGCGTGTTTAAAAGATTTGAATCATAATATTTACAGTAGGTAATTAAAATAAAATCGTATTAATAGGTACTTACAGAATTTACACTAATTTACACTACTTCTTCGTCCCATTTTCATTAAACTTTCAAAATGACCACCGCCTTGTTCGATGCACTTTGTAGCACGCTTTCTTAAATTTAATTTTAGTTTGCTAAGAACCTCAGTGTCATTTTTCACTATCACAAATGCGTGTTCGATTTTTTGTTTGAGGTCATCGACACTTGTTGCCTCGTTTACATACACAAGGGATTTTATTCGACCCCACAAATAAAAGTCTAACGGCGTTAGGTCAGCCGATCTGGGAGGCCACTGTACAGGTCCCCCACGACCAATCCAACGCGTGCCATATTCCGAATCAAGATGCCGTCGAACGGTCCACGTGAAATGCGCGGGAGCACCATCGTGTTGGTAAAAGACTTGTCGTAAAAGTACGAGAGGGACGTCGTCTAATAACACCGGCAATGTCTCCTGCAAGAACTGTAGGTAGGTATCTCCAGTCAACCTCGGTAGAAAAACGGGGCCGAGTACGTGTGTACCGATGACGCCCGCCCACACGTTTACAGAGAATCTGTGCTGGAATGAATCCACACGGCATGCATGTGGATTCTCGTGCCTCCACAAATGTTGATTATGTTGGTTGTACATCCCAACACGAGTGAATGTACTCTCGTCAGTCCAAATAATATTTTGTTGCCAGTTCTCCAACACCCATCTACAAAACTCTAGACGTGGCAAGTAGTCGCTCGGCGTTAGCTCCTGACAACGTCGTAGGTGGAACGGGTGTTCTCCATCAGCATGTAATGTTCGCCACACGTACATGTGACTGCAGTCGAACAATGGCGCTGCCTCTCTCGTGCTACTCTCTGGATGCTCGTCGAAATAATCGAGAATGTTTGCTTGCAAACGAGTACTGCGCACATTTGTCCCTCTATCCAAGGCCGTGTTAGGACGAAACGTCCCGGAGTCCCTCAGACGCTGAGTTGCACTTAGCATCGTCCTGGCGCTCACTCTGGTGCCATATCGTTCATTCATCACTCGACAAGCTAACTCGACATTATCGTCACAACGAGCCAGTGTCCTCACCATCTCCGTGTACTGGATATTGGTATAACGGAAAGCCATCGCGCGCGTAAACAATAAAATGTGACAACAACAACGAAACACAACCACTGAAACATGTCAAACCTGTCAAACGTCAAAGGTGGCTGGTAAATCGACATCGGCTCAATTGCCATATCGAACGAAGAAGAAGAAGAAGAATGCATCTCGCTCTTTCACATTATTCTTACTATTGCAAAAAACATTTTGAAAAACTTTGTGAAATGCGAACTACAAATTCTGTCGTGCATTTAAATAAGCCTTATTGGTTGGTAATAAGGGTTAAATTTCCTTAAATTAACTATTTTATTTAATGCACACTACCTCAAATGTAAAATGCATTGATATTATTTACGTGTGTGTATGGATATCTATGAACGAACTACAAATTCGCTCGTGCATTCAAGAAGGCTTTATTACTTTGGAATAAGGCTTAAATTTTCTTAAAGCAAAGATTTTATTAACTTGTTACGACGCGGTGGTTCTAATTTAAGATAAATAAAAGATTTTTTAGGGAAAAATTAACATATATAAATTATGATGGAAATCGGTTCAGAAGCCGATTCTGAACAAACAACTTTCAGGTCTTGCGTTTATTCTGTTACAGGTTGTATATGTATTACACATGTAATATTTATCTGAGATACTTCAACATAATTAGAACTACTTATTTAAAAAAACCTTTATTACGTGACTAATATCACAATCAAATCACAATCACAGTATTTTAATTAACCTCCTATTTATGAAAAAGTGGTATTTTAACCCTTAATTTGGCAAGGCAATTTTTAAAAAAAATTTAATAATAATTATACTTTTTTCATATGATTGGAGTTCATTTTAACCAAGAAAAATAATAAAAAAAATCTCTTGTGTCTAGATTTCGTGAAAAAGCCTGTCTAGTATGCTGGACATTATCCAATATTGTATAAAGTGACTGCAAATATTTGTGTACAGTATGATGGACTTTGCCAAATTAAGATCTGATGTGTGTAAATTTTAATTATTCATTATGTTGTTAAATGACGAGAATAAATCACAATTGTTACAAATTTAAGAACTTTATTACGTTAGAATCATATTCTGTTACAAAATTATTTAGTTTGTTTAACATTTTCCTCACAAAATATAACAAAATTATTTGATTCTTGAATTTCAAGATTCAGTAAATAACAACCATTTGTCGTTACTGAACAGCCTCATTGCCTTTAAATTTAAAGATAGGATAGTCCTCTCATCTATGCTGTATCTCTTCACTTCTTCAGTAGCTGAAATTACGTCTCACCTCTTCTATAAATGGCCGCATTTTGTAAAATCAAGCTGAATCAGGGAATCAACAAAATGAAGATATCTATGTAGTCATTCAACCCTTGGACTTGTTGTTTTAGATCTGGTTTTTACTACACTTGGTCCAGGTGATATAAATATACCTTATACAGGCATAATAGAATAGATTGATGACAGGGTTGGAATGTTATC
This sequence comes from Allophyes oxyacanthae, assembly GCA_932294325.1. Classification (NCBI taxonomy): domain Eukaryota; kingdom Metazoa; phylum Arthropoda; class Insecta; order Lepidoptera; family Noctuidae; genus Allophyes; species Allophyes oxyacanthae. The sequence goes on along the minus strand of OW028632.1, from coordinate 8,011,525 downwards.
AAAGTTTACCTGGCTATTGAATAACAGTACTCGTCTTATAATTGGTGTAAGTGGCATTGGCTGAATATCTATGTCTGGTTCAATATTTTCTAATTTAGCAGGACTGTTTTCTCTTTCTTCTGAGTTATCATGCAAATTCAGATTTTCCGATGAAAATGGAATAGATGGTGCATCGGACAAGGAACAGTTCGATTGTTGTCGTTTAGTGAACTCGGCATTACTATTCGAGCTTGCTTCATCCTCAATATGGGAACTAACGTCGATTGGTGACAATAAAACGATTAATTTTGTATCTTTTGATAATTTCTTGAAGATCTGAAATGATATTATTAGTAGTTGTAATGGGCAAAGTACAGTATACTGGACATTACAACACCAAATGAAATCAGCGTGTAGTTGGCAATGGGAAGTATGCTGAACGTAAAACTTTAATGACATGTAGAGCAAATGCTATGTAAATTGTAATAATTGTGATTTATGTATACATTTATGTATATCATGTAGAATATATTATGTTAATTTCAGTAGCTATTTTCATACAAAATAAAGACGTAAAAAATTACTTACCGCGAGCTGTCGTGACACGTCTGTCTCTCTGGATATTGTGGCTATTTATAGCGGACTAAACGCGAGTGCACGGCTATGATTTTTTTTTATATGTTAGTCCAGTGTGTACTTAAAATAATCGAGGTGAAAAAAAATTACATTGTCTGAAAATATGTGATGCAGATTTTATTTTCGTCGATGTCCAATATATCACCCAATGTCAAATTAAGGGTTAACAATTAAATTTCCAAAAAATCAACATTTGTATATAAGTAACAGTCAAATAATTATAGACCGTATACACATTTGTATTTACCTATATGTACCTTATAGAAGTACCACGTTATGTTATTTATGTTAATGTGGTATTTCAACATAAATTGAAATATTTATATTTAAAAATCTTTATTACGTAACTAATATCACAATCAAATTACAATCACAGTATTTTAATCAACCTACTATTTATGAGAAAGTAGTATTTTAACAATTAAATCTCCAAAAAATCAACATTTTTAAACTTATCATTAATATAGACACATTAATATCATTAATAAACAAAAGGGCTGATTTTTTCCAGGCAATGGCCCAGTGATATAGTGCCATTGAACATTGCCGTTACAGAATCAAATATATATTTGTCATGAGCTATATCATCAGCACGCCGAGGTTTACCTTGGCGAGCTAAAGAAAGAACAGCGTCGTTTTTGATCACATTCAAAAAGCTAATGATGTTCAGCTTTCCCGAATATGTTCTGTTTAATTTAGCGTTACTGCCTTCCACTGGGTTATTTGTTCTGTAGATATCCCCCCAAAAATCCCATTTGCCTCGATAATATTCGTTGTCAAGCCATGCCGATACAAAATAGTCATTGAATTTCTCAATATTGAGAGTTTTCGGACAATCCTCCATTATATATAGCCATCCATCGCATTTAAGTTCAGGTGGTAGCAAAGCTTACGCTGTGCATAGAGCTATATGCTTTTTGAACATTCTCTTTTTATTTAACTTTAACGCCTTTGCTCTCTTCCAAAGTGCTTGACTAAAATGGAAGTAACAGCCTTTGCATATTACATCCGGAAAGATGTTACGGATTGCGTTCATGGCTGCTTTCTCATAATCTGTTCTGAATGAAATCGGATGCCATTCTGGAATTTGCGATTTGATAAGAGCAAACGCAGTCTCATATGTGAACTCTTTTTTGTCCATTAATAAGATGTATATTAAGGGCACGACGTGAATTTTCTCACTTGTGCTGCCAAGGTCACCGTAAATCACATATAATTGTCTGAATGGTTTCACTACACACTTAAATGTACCATCTGCAAGGTAATGTTTCACGTGTTGATGAAGTCCTTTACTATTTACATCAGCGAAAGCTAATATCCTTGTTTTTCTGTACTCATAATCAAATAAAACAAAACTCATGTAACTTACTGGAATTTTTACTTCAAACGGCGTTTTAAATGTAGCTTTCTTTATTTGCTGGGCTTTGTTTCGAGCACTATACAAGCTGTTCTTAACATTCGATAATTCAGGTAATTTTTCTATCTTGTCAGTACCTTTGTCCAATAATTTTTTTATGCTTGAATTGAAGACAGAAGGAATCGATTTTCCTTCAGAAGATTTTGCTTCTTGCTTGCAGCGATGTATTTCTTCTTTGATGTCATTTCTTGCTATGCTGGGCGTACAAATGTCATGACGAAGAATTTTCGTCACATTATTATTTGAAGTCACCATTCCTCCATGACACCTTCTGTTCACACATCTCCAGACGATTGAGCTATTTTTGTTCTCTCGCTTTTTCGTATATTCGTAACCGGCATGCAAAATAATAGGCACACCTCTTTGTGATTCAATAAAGGTTATCTCTTGGGATGTAGAAGCCAGACTGCAGCCAGTCTGAAGATCAGCTCGGGATGATGAAGCCACTGGCTCCATGTTTCAGGATGAAGAAGCCACGGCTCTATATCTGATCACCTGCAAATACAACGTGAATTAGTTCTGTCGGCGCGGAATGACGGCGCGTGTTCTTACTCTCATAATTCAAAAACTAGTCGATGGATTAGGGCCGGGGATGTCTTAAACGTCGACTAATAATATTGGCAACATTTTGATATCAATTTAGTAACCATTGACAAATATAGACCAAAAATATCGATTTTTGAAAAATGGACATCTCTTGTGCGGTGACGTAATTTCGACCCATGACGAATAATTGATTAAAATGACTAATAATTTTGAAGTTTCCGATCGGGCGTATGTCTATTCTATGGAATGATCATTATTAGTCCATTTTATAATAAGTTTTTGAGGTTGTTCACACAGTTTTACGTTTTATTTGTGGTTAGAAGTCGTTCAGTCGCAAGAATATTGCTAAGACCGTTTACGTACATGTGGATGTTTGTTCTAATTATTTTCAGTTTATTAGTGAAATACTGCTGTATTGTGTGCACAATATCATTAGCTATCATTTAAAACATCTCCCATGTCTGTAGATTCTACCTTTAGCTCGCAATTCAAAAGAAACTAAAATAAAATCCCGTTTGTGCCGACAGTCGGCACGCGGCGCTCTGGGAAGTTGGGATTTTAAATAAGCAAATATCCTGTTTTTATTACAAATAAACGTATTAAACGTCTAAAGTCCACATATAATCACATATAGCAAATATAAATAAATATATATAAATCGACAAAATTATAATTATTACTTACCCTTTAAAACTTCACAAATATTGAACCTCACTCTATGAATACACCACGCTTAATGTAAACACCTCATATTTAAAATTAGCAGATGCACTTTGTAACCGCATTTGCTCCGATTGCGCTGATAACGCAAAGCCACGTCATTGGTCAATTGATTAATACAAAGAAAGCAGAGCGAGAGAGCAAGCTCTAATCCGGTCGCACAAAAATACCGAAGCTATAAACATTCAAAAACTTGTTCTAGGTTAATAATAATAGTAGTGGTCTAAGCAGTGGGGTGCACAGGGTTTGTACTTAGGGTCGGCTATGTGTACTTTATTAATGCCTTCAATCTAAACCTAAAGTTTGATCAGAAAAAAACTGTCATGGTGGCGTAACTTGTAATTTTATAATTTATATTATAGTGGAGTCTCGGATTGAATTAGTTCATCAAATTTTCCGCAACATGAGGTTATTTATCTTTCTGGTCAGTCAGGTTTTTAGGCTGACTGTACAATTAAATCAAATTTAACTCATATGAAAAAAATGTGGGACGAGCCAGGCATACGAATTGGGACGAGCGGGGAATAAAATATTGAAAATTAAGTTTTGGGACGAGCGAGGCATACAAATTGGGACAAGTGGGGAATTTTTTATGTGGGACGAGACTCTGTGGGACGACCGAGGCACAAATCCTTCCTCCTGATGCACTCTGTTCATTAGTGAAAACTTAAACAAAATCAATTCACTAGTTATGGAGAAAATCATATAGACAGACAGATTTGGCGGGGGACTTTGTTTTATACTATGTGTGTATTTATTTAGCTATATACTTTTTATTATTAGTGAAGTGAAATTTATTACATATTGCATTTAGTATACGTATTTGTTAACTTAGAAATTATTTTTTTAGACATGGCAAGATAGGACATCAATACCAAAAAGAAATCCATGCCATTGGTAGACGGCAATCTAATATGACAGGAGGAGGGCCACCACCAAAGCTGTTACCGTTAATTTTAAATACACAAGCATGAATCCTGTCAGTAGCAAGGGCAGGAAACTGATTCCAGATACGGAAATCATGACTGGTCCCTCCAAATGTTGAATCAATGTGCAAAATTCATAGGTCAGCATCACAGATCTAAAATCAAAATTAATAATTAAATTAAAAATAAGATGAAAAAATTATGAGGAGTACCTAGCTTACAACAATAACTACTTACAATGAGAACATTGACGCTGTGATATAGTTTCCTATTGAAATAAACCTCCTCATTTTCATGAGGACGAATAATTGCAACATGGGTGCCATCAATGCATCCTAGCACCCCAGGGAAACATAGACCATCCTTCTCCAACATTTTTGAAACAGTCGTTTTCAATTCTTTAAAAATTAAAACGTTTATGCCAAGAGTCAATTTAATCTGTGCAAGCAATGATTTTAGTACTTTCCTAGAAGGCAAAGTAAAATGTTTACACATTAATTTATATCCATTGAGACTTTTCTTGAAAAGTGATAAGGATAAAATCTTTTCCTCCAGAGTATATCTACGTCCCTTCTTTTTCTTCCGTCCTTCAATGCATTGCATTCTGGTAAATAATTTTGCAGACTCGGGCATGTTCGTAGTCAATTTTTAAGTCCTTTTTAGTTTTCAACTTCTGTTCTTGCCGAAGACGTAGCTTGAAGTTGTTTACCTTTTTGCGCAATCTCTTTATTTTGTTTGCATCAGTCTTCTTTTTCTTGTACTTTCTGCTTGAGCCTTATTCTGCAGATTCGGGAATGTTTTATCTGAAAGTTTAGATTAAAAAATTAATGTTTGTGTGAACTTCAATATAGTAAGTGCAAGTTGGACATTTAAAACCATGATCATAGCCGCACCTGCCACACTTTGTTAATTTCTGACCTTGTATCTTTTTTTATTTTACTTCCTCCGTTTCTGTATCCATTTATCTTTTTTCTTAACTGCATCAACCTTATTTTCCTATACATCAAAATTGCTTATTTGTTTTTCCATAACCTCGAAAGACTTACAAATCTTTATACACTTGGTTAAATCAAGTTCAGGTTCTTTTAATAGACTTTCCACAATGTGTTTTTTCTTTATCCCTCTAATAATTATTTGATCCTTGATTAGACTTTCTTTGGCCTGACCAAAATTGCAATCAGTGCTTATTGTTCTCAGTGCATTCAGATATTTATCGAAAGACAAAAGACACACATATGACATTTGATTCTATACTATATTTCTTAAAAAAAAAATGTTTCTCGTTATTGTTTCGCTTTTCATAGGAGTGAAATATTCATCAAATTTTGTGGTGACGGTTGAATATTTATTTTCTTCAGTTGTCAATTGAAAATTATTATAAATTTCTATACCTTCTATGGGTAATTATTAGGATATTTAAAGCCCTCTTCAAGTTGGAATGTAATAAGACTTCCTACCCATAAACTTTGCTATAATCTAGTTTATTATAGAATTAGTCATACCTTAGTTATCTTCATAATAGTTTGGGTAAGTGTCTGCTTCACTGTATGCTTCTTATATTCATGACCAGCTGAATAAGTGTTTCGGCCTCGAAGCTGCTTCAGATAATGGATGGTCGCGGTTATCCTCTCCTTCTTGTTGATTTATTAATGCCCGATGACACAACGAGTTCCCGATTCAGAATCCTATTGTAATCTTCGGTAAAATAAAAATCTATTAGTTGATTCTGACCCTGGTCAATCGTGTTTTTCTTTCAAAATGTTCACTAATTCTGTTATTGACTACATGTTTGGTTTATTCGGCAGACACATGCTCCGTAAAATTTCATAATGACGGACACCAATGTGCTCTAGAAATAAAGATTTCCTTTCATTGAACGTTGAGTCATCTGCAGGAATTTTATTTAGCTTGCAATATTCCTCAAGTATCTCCAACCAACCTGCGAAACTTTGCGTTGTATTGTCAAACACCGGTAAATTTCCGATGAACACATGGGGCGTCGCCATTTTTTTTCACTAGGACTTCGGGACTTCGTGGTTCTTTTTATCTTGTTTCGGGACTTCGTGGTTCTTTTTATCTTGTTTGTTCTCCTCGTCGCCACTTTGATGTTCTTCGGGTTTAGGAGGCTTCTTCTAAATGACACGCTGGACTTGCTATGAGACTTCTTATTGACAGTGAAACAACGTCGACCTCGTTTCCCAACTCGCATTTGGTCAGTAAATGACAGTCTTATAAAACATGTGCCGTTAACGCAAAATGCCTTTGAATCTTGGCACAACCGCTGGAACTCATTATTGAGTCGCCGAAAATCGAATATATTTTTAACCATTGATGAATTCATAAAGGAAAAAAATCATAAGGAAGGCATTGTTGTGAAAATCAAATCCTCGGAGCCAATGCTTAAGCGTAAGTGCAGTGAAACAGTGTAAAGAAAGAATAGAGCAGCATTTATCAGATAAAAACGGAATGGATTTGAAATCCTATTTAAGTGGCTGGGCACATATTTGTCATTTAATCAATTATGAGAAAGAAAAGATCAAGAGAAAAAGAATGAGTAGGTACAATAATATGATTGGATTTTGGTTTAGCGAAATGAAAAATATACTTTTTTGGAGTTAGTTTTTATTTTATGTTTTAAATGACTCCAAATGGTTCGTGTAATATAACACCTATGGATCTCTTAGTACAGACACCGTAAGCTGTAGATATCTGTATTATTTTTTTGTAATATCACTTGTCTGAAGATTGACGGCGAATTCTCCGTAGATGGAAAGGTCTGTAGTTAAAAGAGTTATACATATATAGGTTTATCGTCGTGTCGTTGAAACATTCTGTTGCTGGTAATGGCATGTCTTCGAAAGTGATTTAGATGAAAGATTCTGTCGGCGAAATGTCCGTAGGAAGACTCTGTTGGGAAACGGAAATAAATGAATCATCCTGTCGACGAACAGTCCAATGGCGAATCGTTCTTAGGAGAACGGTTGCGGAATCCACATGAGTATATTCATGAAGGACATGTAAATTAATACCATTTTAAAGTTCTAATTTTTATTTCTAAATATTGCCAAATGTAATTCAGCCTCTTCTCTCTTAGCTCTGTTGCAGAGAAGTTCCTCCGGAGATTCCCTCTCAGGTTTAACTTTAAAGTAGTTCTCCTCTGCTGCTTTCACCATCCACACTTTCTCAGTTATTTTGAGTTTATGTAGCTGCATCTCTTTTTTGGGATCTGTCGTAAGATTTTTGACGGCTAGAGAATTCCTCTTGGATCAATCGAGTCCGTATATTTCTCGATCCTGTAATGCAACAAGTAAAATTCATATTAAGTATTTATATTCAATATTAACATATTATATTAAAATGTTTTCATATGTTGCGATTTGTTGAATCTGTTTAGACTTATTCAAATTTTATTATACCTTCTATAATTAGAACAAATTATTTGTAACTTGAACATAAAAATATTACCTTGTGATGGAGCTACACCATAATCAGTCAGACGGGATGAGTCAGAAACACGAGCATGCATTATGGTCTGTAAAATATATTTTTGTAAGTCTAAAATATCAATCAATATGGCTTTAATAAATGTTCGTATAAAGTGCCTACTTAGGTTGCATACTCATTAAAAAATTGTGTTCTGCTCTCACTGGCACCATACGGAACTTGTGTGTGTGGCAATATAACAGAATCAATGAGCACATCTGTAAAAATACTGTCTTCCAGTTCCAGCCATTTCGAGAAAGTAAACACAATACAACACGAATGAAACACTACTAAAAAAGTATTTATAAGTTCCCAAGCCATTCACTTCTCAAGTATCACAACAATTAGAGATGTGCCAACTCGGAAAAAAAAACTCGATTTAACCCGAGTTAAAATCCACATAACTCGGGTTGAACTCGAATTACGTAACTCGAGTTAACTGGATGGACAAGTGAATGCTTTTCCTCGATGGCAACATTAGGATGCTTTTTTTAATGTGGTCGTATTTCCACTATATTTGAATGAATCCGAACACTGTTTACATGCAACACGTCCACTCACTGGCGATTCGAATACATCCCAAACTAAAGATTTTCTTTTAGGACCCGGCATTTTTCAAAAACAGAACATAAATAAAACACGAAAATCTACAACAAGAACCGGCAGTTTAAAGTTAACCTCAAATCTACATATATGTGACACTTGTTTACTTGCTTTCTTATGACTGAATTAATGAATATAATCTCACTCAAATGATCGGCAAACTTCGCTCCATGTCGGTTCCATTCGGTTTACGAACTCGAGTCAGAGAGAATTCAACTCGAGTGAGTTCGAGTTACGCCCAACTCGAGTTAACTCGAGTTGACCATCACTAATCGCAATATCTACCCTCATGCGGATTATAATAATAGTTTTGGCAATTGAAACAAGTAGTTAGTACTGATTTACAATTATTTATTTCTTAAAATTATCATTTTCCTTTCTAAGGCTTTCCTTTTCTCTTCCTCGTCCATTTTCCTATTTCTTAATATTGTATATATTTTATACATATAAAAAAGGTGCAGGTTTTTAAATGTTTTTTATTTATTTCTAAATGATTTATACATTTATTTAAAAACTCAAAATTCACACAACCCAGAGAAACCATTATATTATGTTTCACTTGCGATTTCCAGGCATTGTTTTTTTCTTACTTTATAACATTGGTCGTTCTTGGATTAGGAAACCTACTCGTATGATAGGTCACGGTCATATCTTCAGCATGTGTTCTACCGTTCTTGGCACATTTTCTATAGTTATTAACCGATATTTTACACAAAGAGCACACAAAGTTTTCCACTAATGTAATGATAAACACAGAGACTAAGACTAAATTAATACTATTAGAACAACTAACTTAACCTAGAAAACGTCCTGTCGTAACTAAACACTAGATTTATAAAGGACTTTTCGTTATAATGTGAAGATTAATTGATTGTGTCCATGTGTCACACAAGATAACTAATAAAATATTGAACAAAATTATGTCATAAAATATATCAGGCAACAGTGAAATAATAAATAACAACTATATTTAAATAAATAAAGTATTAATAAAGCAGCTTTTCCACTCTCCTACCAAACCATGCTGTGCCCGACAGGGTCCATAATTGATCCTTACATTAATATACCATCTGTTTTAACTTTACTTTTTTTTTCTCTCTATAATACTGACTTGTCAAGTTTTAAATTTTTCTTTCTATTTCTGATACATTTGTATTAAAATGGTTTGCTATTTCATTCAATGAGTCGAAACGCTTTGGTCGACTTTTATGATCTGGGTGTTTTGGATTCCACAATACCTCCTTCTCATGATAAAGATTAATTAACGTAAGACATTTTTCGTCGTCCCACTCCATGTCGTAAAAAAAAATACAAGCACGTCACTACAGGTCGAGCGTCGCCGGGTAACTGAGCGCAGGCGTACCCAAGCCGCCGCCCGCCAACATGTCGGCGGGAAACACGCGCGGGTGCATGTTGCCGACATGATTCTTTTCATACAGGCCGCCGCCGGGTTGAGTCGCCGGGCTTTGCCGGCGGCCCGGCGGGCTCAGTGTGTATTGCGCTTTACATTATGGAATGCAATAAAGATTTGATTTGATTTGATACACTCTAAAAACGTCTCTGCAGGTGAGATAAATTGAAATAATAGTTACAACAAAATTATATCAACACACAATGGAGATTGGATTGGAGAGTATTCAATATGGCGGCCGGTCGGCGCAGACAGTGTGACCAGTTGTTTAATGTTTGACGCTTTAAAGTATTCAATTTTTTTTTGGTGGTATACATTATCAACACACATGTAGAAAGTTGTTCATGTTGTAAGAGCAAAATCGTTTGTATAGAAGACGAGGGAGGTTGCTACAGACGGACGTCTATGGTACATTGGCATTGAACCTTATAGCAAAATAGAACATGACGAATGTTTTTCATTTTAAAACGAAGCTTTGAATTGTTTGAATATAGGCAAAATCATAATGTTGTAATGCCAATGCAAGCCTACAAAAATCCATCCTGGCGGGGCCCCTTTGCCACTACAGCTTCAATTTTAATATAATTATTATTTTATTTGGGAAATAGAAATGAAATACAATGTTCTTATTTATTAAATGATTTATTTTTCAATTTTTTCTTATATTTATCTAATGCTTTTTTTGCATAGGTGGTAATTGCCGTTTTTCTAATCTATTTATGTCCGTTCCTTTCAAAATTTTGTTAATGATGCTGTGCACCATTTATGAATAAACAACTTTGTTGAAATTTGAAGAAAATATTCACGCAGAATATCTTTATGGGCTTCGTAATTGATGAAATCAAATGAATACTTGGATAATATATGATTTTTAATTTCTTTTGTATTGTTTGGTTTATGTGAATTGTTCTCCAAGTATTCATTTGTTTCATCAATTATGTACCCCATATAATAATAATAATAATTCTTAATTACGGACACTAGACCCATAGGAACATCATACAAAAAAACAAAAAATAGGATGAAATCTTAAAAAACTAAAAATACACACATTTTACATACTTATTAAACAAATCAACAAAAACATAAATTTATTCAACCTGCAGTACGCAGCCAATATTTATATATGTCCGTCGAGAAGATCCTTTCTCACAGACTCCCTATAATATAATTTTTACACTTGCGAACTCTGGACATAAATCTAGCTATGCGGCTCCTCTGTATGGCTTCAAAGGAATTAATTAGTGCCTCCAAGAACATGTCGGAGGCACTACAGTAACGCGTTAGACCCATTAATTTGCCTAAAGATATTATTATAATTATGCATCTCGAATGCCATCAAGCGCTTTTTTAGTGTAGTTTGTCCAGAGATGACAAGTATAAAATATCTGACAGAAAGATCCAAATAAGATGATTTTCACATCAGGGAAGACTTATGGATATGTCAGCTTTTTTTGTTTCACTGTTTTATATTCTCTGAGTGAGATCCACTGTATACTATCTGCCTCAGTATGGGCCTCACACTCGTGGCATTTTATTTTGTCCAGTATTTTTTTACCGACCCATCCAGCTACGTATGCTCGTGAGTGAACATTTAAACGTTCTCGTGTTGCTGGTGTTTGTTTATTTTCTGCAAAGAGTTCCTCATCAACACAATCAATATCTTGATCAATATTGGTTGTGCTGCATATTTTGTCGTCTGACGTTTTGTCAAATAAACCTTGGACTTTAATTAATTGGTCGCAAGTATCATCTTCACAATTATATGACTCTGAATGAAATTTTATAAACCCCGTAATCAACAAAGATTTAAACATACTTATGAAGGTGTGGCAGGTTGGGTCGTTGTTCCAAAAATTGTAAGCCCTAACACGGACAATTTTTTTTTATATAGGATCAAGTTGTAATATCGGGGGCGCATAATTTTAATATTTTTTTTCCTCAACGTCTGCCACACCCTCTTGTAACTTATAATTGTTGTTACCCAATTCTTCAAAGTAGGAAAGGACTTTAGGTTACCCCTGTCATCTATAAATTTTATATTTTCTATCTTCTTTATAGCTTCATTCCAGAATTGACAGTGAGGTGATGTAGCCGTGACAGCCTTCCTTAATACTTTTCCTTTGCACTTCTTGTGGTCCAGGCTGGAGCCGTTTACACTATCAAATAAGTCGTCCAGAAATGAAATTATCTCTGAAGTGTTTTTCAGAGTCTCACTGACTGGTCTGCCGTCGGAATAGTTGGTGAAGCGGTTAGCGGTTTCGTATATAAAACTGTGGTTGAAGGGGGAGAAAGAAATAGCGTTGGGAGTACACCGTGTTCACACCAAATAAAATAAAAGCAAGCCAAGGGCACATGCACTTACCAGAAAGCCAGCCAAATCGTCCTCTTTCTGACATGCGCAGCAACTAGCCCCGACTTGAGGTGAAGTAGGAAGGTGGTGAAGCACACACACAAGCGTCTCAAGCGTGGGAACAGCGCGTTACCCAAAGCTGAGTTCGAAGAGGGTTAGTTAGTATACACAAATCTGTCCTAATAGAGAAGCAGCAGCGGGTTACGATGATCTGCGACAGCGCATCCACCATACCACGAGTAGGAAGCTGGTGCAGCACACACACAAGCGTCTCATGTGTGGAAAAAACGCGTTACCCAAAGCGGTTAGTTTTCGAAGAGGGTTAGTTAGTATACACAGATCTGTCCTAATAGAGGAGCAGCAGCGGGTTACGATGATCTAGCGACAGCGCATCGACCAAACCACGAGCGGGAGAAGCGCGGTCGATCGTCCAGAGTTTTCTACGGCAGACTAAATTTCTTTGAGCGGCGGGGGCGCGGGCCTCGGTCATCCGCGCAGAGGGCGCTGCGATTTTGCGCCACGCATAGTACAAGGTGTCCAGAAAGGGTATCGGGTATTTGTAAGTTCAATGAAACAAAAATTATTTGTATCCAATAAAAAAGTTTATTATTTATTATTAGCATATGAATTGGAGAATTATTTGGAAAAGGTGATGTTATCCAAATGATGACCGTTCTGTTGCTGGCACTCTTCTAAACGGAAACGAAGATTGGCGACAACACGTTGACACATAGCTATTGATATTGCTGCCATTTCTGACCTGATGTTTTGCTTTAACTGGGTTAGATTCGTCGGATTGTTTTGATAAACCTTACTTTTAAGGTATCCCCATGCAAAATAGTCAAGCGGGCTAAGGTCGGGGCTTCTGGGAGGCCAGTTGATGTTACCCCTTCGCGAAATAACTTTATTAGGGAATAATTCGTTAACAACTTCCATTGAGTCATTTGAGGTATGGCAAGTGGCCCCATCTTGCTGGAACCACGTTCTTGAGTTGAAACCTGCAAACTCCTGCAACTCTGGGACCAAAAAATTTCGCAACATATCGCAATAACGGTCACTATTCACATTAATTGCTCGGCCTCGTTGATCTTCATGAAAATAAGGACCAATTATGCCTTTAGCAGACATAGCGGCCCAAACAACGACCTTTGGGCTATGCAGGGGTCGTTCATGCTTTCGTCTCGGATTCTCCACTGGCCGGTACCGACAATTCTGCTTATTAACATGACCATTCAGGTGAAAATTTGCTTCGTCACTGAACAGTATGTTGTTAAAGTTGTTAAATCGCTGCAGCATTTCGTTCGCAAAATTCGGTCGATTAGCATAGTCCGTATCCTTCAATTCTTGAACCAATTGAATTTTATAGGCTTTTAGATGTAAGTCTTTCTTTAAAATCGAATGTAAAGACGATTTTTTTATGTTCAACGCTTGGCTTCGCTTTCGGATGGATAAAGACGGATTTTGACGAACCGATGCCTCAACTTCTTCAATTGTTTCTTCATCGCGAACTGAACGAGGACGACCAGAGTTTTGAATTTTAACTGTCGCACCTGTATTCTCGAACATCCTGATCCATTTCCTAATGCTATCGTCACTTGGCGCGTGGCGTGTACGATATTCCGCACGATAGAGACGTTGAGCAGTCACTATTGAATCACCATTACGATAATACGCTCGTACGCAAAATGCGCGATGCGTTCCCGAGTACTGTTCCATCGTGACTAAAACTCCACAAAATGGCGGACGCCACGAACCCCTCCCCGCACCCTTTAGACGCCCCGTTTCGAATATGGCGCGAAAACAAATACCCGATACCCTTTCTGGACACCTTGTATATGAGGTGTAAAACTGCTTTTTTATCCCACCAGATGTCGCATGATCGACTTTCCCTAATTTTGTTCTGTCACTTGTCAAAATCCATATTAATCGTAGACAGAGAAACCAATAGACTAATGCACGTTTCCATCTCTTTTACTCCAAAGCGAAAAAGCCTTATGTAAATAAACCGAGTGCGGAGGTGACATAAATAGTTATTTACTGTCCTTATCGTTGTTACCATGGTACTCCAAATCGAATTGACGTCTGTCACGTCTGTGGAGTTACAAAACGTAGACTGAGAAGGCTATAGACGGCATGATATGTTTTGTTTCATTCACACAACAAAGGACGCATAATATCATATTAGCCCTTGTAAGAAAGAGATGTAGCTACAATATAGTTGTCCTTATCACCGTTTATCTTAGCAACTCGTTTGACATGAATTTTGATGTCAGACAAAGCGACTGTCAATGATTGTTTCAGTGATTTTCATTGTTTTATGCTTTTACAACTCGTTAATTGTACGTTATAAGCTAGAAAACTATTTGATTTGTTAACTTATTATGGTGGCGTGCAGTGTTATGGGCTGTAAAAGCCGTAGTGAACGAAAAATTGAAGGTATTACATTTCACGCGTAAGTAAACATATTTCTTGATTGTATGTTGTAATTACTTTCTGAATCACGATTTAACTGTAAGTATTATTTAAGCTGAGGTTCACGACCATTTATTTCAATTCGTAATAATGTTATTTTAAATATTCGCGCAATTATAACCACAAAACTATGTTGCCAGCTAAAGTTTTAAAATTACCCGAGGTCCGACCTCTTCGCTTACAATTATGGCGTCCCGTACCTACATAATGTCAATATTTACCATTATGTTCATATTATTATACCTGTGACTTACGATTATGAAATTTATATTTATGTATAAGATAAGTATGTAATGAATACTCATCTTGGAGTTTTTGTTATTTTCAGTTTTCCAATTGACACGGAAATTTAAAATAAATGGATTTCTGCTACCAGCAAGAACAATTGGGAGCCCACTAAATACTCTCGACTTTGCTCAAGGCACTTTGAAAGCAATCTAATAGTCCGTAAAATCAAATATTGGCACATTTTAACAAAAATAGGATACTGCATGAGATATAGTTCGGATTTACGAAGGGACGATCTACAGAGAGAGACGTTTGACAGCGTGGACCACCACACACTTATCCTGAAACTAAAACACAACGGAATTCGTGATAGATCAATAGACCTTGTAACATCATACTTGTCGAATCGGGAACAAAAGGTGACAGTTGGTAACGTTACTTTTACATAATATAATAATAAATAACCCAGAATAACCCGGACAGTCGATGTGTTTATTCTATCCTAATGATAACATGTATATTAAAAGGGTTAGTTTCAAAATCCCGTTTCGATATCCTCTTTTTTATGGGATTTTGAAACTTTTCGTTTCATCTAACCCCTTTGGTCCTAGAAGTTTAAGCTGAAGGGGATTTTGACACAAAAAATGTCAAAATCCCCTTTGAACGATTAGTATCAAAATTCCCTTTAGATTTCCTCTGTCAGACTGTATGGACGCGTAAAATTACTGACTGACGCTTCACAATAAAAATCTCCCTATTTTGTGGGTAACATAGTCGAAGTGGTATAACTGTGATACGCGAATGAAAGGGAATATAGCGGTTACGCTACCCCGCCGTCTATAGCCTTCTCAGTCTACGTTACAAAATGATACTATTTGAAGGTTTTCGAGATTAATTATAAAAAATAATTAGTTTGCGTAATATGTTGTTTGTGTTTTCGCATCAGAAAGTGACTTAAGTCTGTGTGGCGTATTTAGAAGGCATAATTATGGTGCAGTGCTCTGTTATAACATGTAAAAACCGATTTGAACCAGGGTTGTGTTATGTTACATTTCATAGGTGAGTTTACCTAATTTTTATACAATATCAATTTTGGGACCAGTTCAGTTCTAATATCGACACAAGAGAACAGGAAACATCCCATTGAAGCAAAGAAAAATATGAGTAATAATGAAGAAACGAGATCGTCAAAGGTTAAGTCATCTGGAGAACCCCCAAGGAAAAGGACGAAGTTAAGTTGTTTATTCTGTAATGGTAGCCACTTCAACGACCAATGCGATAAATATAAAACTTCTACAGATAGAAAGACTATGATCAAAAACCGTTGTTATCAATGCTTGCGTCCTGGCCACTGCATCCGAAGTTGCAAATCACTGAAGCCGTGTTTTTATTGTAAAGGACGTGGGAAACACAATAGAGCATTGTGTCCCAATCAATTTCCTTCCCAAGTAAAGTCATCTACGCTGTCGGCAATAAACAGCAAAGGAGACACTGTGCTGCAAACAGCAGTTGCTATAGCCTCAAAAGAAGGAGTCACTTTTCGCCAGGTCAAATGTCGAATCTTGTTGGATTCTGGGTCACAAAGATCCTACGTCACTCAAAAAATCGCACGTAAATTAGACCTCCCAATTGAGGAAGAACAAAACGTATCTGTTTTTACCTTTGGGGCAGAAGCTCCCCGAGAACTCAAAAGTACAGTAGTTAGACTCAATTTGGAAACCCGAGACATGTCTAAACGATCAATTTATGCAAATGTAATACCAATGATATGTAAAGGAATACCAGTTGCACCACGTGAACTCAGTAACTAGAAACAGAAAGAATTACTAGCTGACGACAGTTTATCTGATCAAATTGATATTCTTATAGGTAACGATTACTACTACAGTTTCATGAAAACTGAGAAGATTCAAATCAGAGAAAACCTGTATCTAGTAGATTCCGAGTTCGGTTGGATATTATCCGGCATAATGAACCAGGAAACTAAAGAGGCCTTAACGGTAACCACATATTTTCAAACAGAGCTACAGTCTGTCAAGAAAGTCATGAAAAGGATTTTGAAGGAACTAAAATTCTTCTTCGCTCGCAACCCTAAATAAGTACCCTAGGTGTCAGTTTGGGTACAACGATGTGTTTATTTTACTATTCTGTGTAGATTCTTTGTGATAAAAAAATGTTTTCGGCATTAATATATTAAAAATAAACAAGAGAATATACAAGTGGCGCCCTCAATCCTTTTCATGACTCTCTTGACAGACTATTGTATCATACTACTTGTATCATGTTATATATCTCCGCTTGTCATACTTTAATTTCGGTAATATTTCTGTCAGCATCGAAGTTTTGAACAAAGTTATGTAGTCTTGTTAACTTTCCTTTGACTGCACTGCGTTGTACTTTCCATGTCTCCAACTCTTTTCTTTGTTGTTCACCCATTGTATTTGTATTTATGTATTTTTATCGTATTGTAGTATGAAACTTGATAAATTGTATTTATTGTATGCACTGTGCTGAAATAAAATGGCGAACTGGCGGGCGTCCCGTGTGCTGTGCAAGAGCCGCCGAGATTCCGTCACTTTTTTTTTTTGTGGATTTTTCTCGATATATGTCGACGGGCGTTGAGCCGCTTGCTCCTCTCTTCTCAATTGTAATAATTATTGATATTGTTGCGAAGTCAAGTAGGTAGTTCACTTCGTATTTTCTGCCCGCGGCACGAATGCACGATGCGACACGGCAAAAAATGGCGACTGGCTTCCTTTTGCTCGATATGGACCAAACTTGATGTAGAGGACTGTATAAGATATTTTCAAACAGAGGAACTACGCACACCTTGGTTATGAACTAACCGCTAATAATTTGTTAAGAAAAGAAAAGAGGACTGTTTTTAGTGATTTATTTAATGCGTGTGCTTGCGCAGCACGGCCAGAGAGAGAGCGAGAGCGCATAGACAATCACAGACTACTTTTTTAAACAATATCTATGGATGCAGAATTAGTAGAGTAGTAGATACAATTTAGTTTACTAAACATTTACAAAAGATAAGGCATACATAAAAGATGAAAACAGAAAAATAGTATTGCAAGCGAAGAAAACAATTAATGGTCTATATTATGTCAAAATGAATACAGGGAATAAAAATTATTATGCCAAAGAAAATTGTACTGAACAAAATGACATTATGAAGTGGCATAAAAAATTAGCACACTTAAATGATCATGATTTGAAAAAAATGTTAACAAATAACTTGGTAAGAAATATAAATTTCAGTACCACTGAAAATGTGAAAAATTGTGAAACATGTATAAAAGGAAAACTATCATGTCTTCCTTTCCCAAATCATGAAGGCATCAGAACAGGTGATTTCTTAGAAATAATTCATAGTGATGTGTGTGGTCCTATGAAAGAAGAAACTATGGCAGGTTCCCGATATTTTATAACATTTATAGATGATTTCAGTAAATACTGTTTTATATATTTCATGAAAAAAAATGTCAGAAGTTTTCGAAAAGTTCATGGAATTTAAGAATGAAGTTGAGAACATCACAAATAAAAAATTAAAATGTCTACAATCCGACAATGGAAAGGAATATGTAAATATAAATTTTAATACATACCTGAAAGAACATGGCATCCGGCGAAGACTCACAGTTCCTTATACACCACAGCAAAACGGTGTAGCCGAACGTAAAAACAGGTCTTTACCCCTCCGGCGCGCCGGCCGTCCGGCCGATAAAACTCCCGGAGTGCGGCCTCCCCGCGAGCGAAAACGGCGAAAACGCCGCGCACGCCCCTCTGCACTAAAACGACGATTTCTCGCTATTTTACTATGAAACCTATATGAAGAAGTTAGTGTTTCGTAATCTAGATTAAATTGCCTACCTGATTATCTAATTGTCATGCAATTTGGGCCATCGTACAAATTCAAATAATTGCCACAATCACAAACATTCGAAAGGACCATGGGCAAATTTGTATGGAATCTGGACCAAACTCTCAACAGTGATGAAACCTATGCCATGTGAGAGCTTTTGGGGTATTATTTAATTCACTCTATGGCGGCCAAGTCGAAATCGAGCGCGAACATGGTGTTTTGGATCATTTTCAATACTGAGAAACTTGCTTGTTTTGCGACTACTGGCTCCTTATTTGACTCCAATATCAGCTTTTTTGTGTCTATCTGGTAGGGATGATCGATATTCATCGATGGTAGATTAGCGGGAAAACATCAACGATAGTACAATATATAAAAAAAAAAAATCCTCAAAAGTATCGACACATAGATGTTACGAGAATAATATCGGCCCATCGATATACTCCTAGTCAACTAGCGTGAATTGGGTGTATGTACTAGATTTCGCTGACTATGTACTAGGTTTCAGAGAATGTATCATAGATTTACAATCACTGGGCTATGAAGCACACTTTCCTCCTACAAAGGATAGAAATTAAAGGCAATTAACGACAGAGCAGGCTAATAAATCTTTATTAGTAACAATAATTCGATGGTTGGTGGAAACTGTCAATGGCAAATTCAAAAGTAGATTTAAATTGCTTCGCTAAGATTATTTCAACCTCCCCCCGCTCGATCAGAATTCGTGGTAGAGCATTGCCGCATATGATGTGTACGGATTTCAGAATTGGAGCTGCCCTAATTAATGCGTTCTATAAAGTAGCCACAGATAATAGGTTTGCCGAAGACATTTTGCGCATTATACATGCTAAGACCAATACCCCAAATCTTTTATTTGATTACGTTACATAAAGAAATGTTGACAGACAGCGACTTGCCTTTGAAAGGCTTACCTTTCAAAGGCAATCCTCAGTTGCAAGACTTCCTGATACTAACTGATGATGATTTAGTTCTTATTATGTGAACACAAATGTATGGAAAAGCAGTTTTTTTTCGCAACTTCAGTATTGGTCCGATAGTAAAAGTTGTTCATAATAACGTATACAATAAATTCTTTTCGGGTTTTGCATAAACTAAAAATAATGACCCTATGGTTTAGAGTAGTCTAGGAAACCTAGCCACAAAAAAAAGAAATGCGTACTATTTCTGAACAAGCACCAAATTTCATAACTTTTACTATGTGCCCAAAATAGGTTTTTTGTTGTAAATTCTTCGAATTTGAATGGTACACAATAATTGTCTCTGTGCACAATAATTGTCCTTGGATTTGTGCATAATAAGGATTGTTTCTTTTTAAAGATAATTGGCCATTACTGTTTTCTAAATATGGTACAGTAACTGCATTTATTGGCTTACTTGACCTCTACAACAGTCTCTTCACCTAGGAGCCCATCTGGAGAAGCTGCAAGGAAGGGGTATTGCAAACATATGAAGAGACCGCACTTTTGTACATTTAACCCAAATTCCTTTTCATATTTTTGAATTGCAATAGACTCATTAATTTTGCCATGAACTATAGAGCGAGAGAAAATTTTCTTTGGGTTTAATATTTTTTCTATCAATAGTTTTTTCCCAGTTTGGACGTGGCAAATTGCATAAAACATGCTTGCAGTTGCCCTACATGATCTCCACTTATGCCAATGAATAGATTTATCTTCAGCTCTTGATAATACCTCCACATTATCAATTATTTTATTATTTTATTACTTGAATATGTATGATCTTGTCACAAGCCATAGGGATTAGCTGGTCTAAATGTCTGTAATAAAGGCATTTTTGTGTCTCCAAAGTTTATAGCTAAATTGCGAACATAATTGTGGTAGTTGTCTTTTTCATCCTCCTTTGACAATGGGTCAAAGTTAACATTGACTCTCCTTTTTTATCTAACTGATGGCAAATGTTGAGCTTGAATAGGTGATTTATAAAACACCTTGTTTGGTTTTTTAAAAGTCATCAAAGTTTGAGTTGAAACCTGATGCAGGATAATAGTTTTGGATTGGACCATATCTTCTATTGCACAAAGTAGCACTGAAACATGTTTGCAGTGTGCTTCAATACCACTGCCTGCTGCACATTCACAATGGGATTGTTCAATGTTGCCTTCATTGCTCAACAGATCATTTACTATGTAAACAACTTTTTTCATTTGGGCCTTGCATTGGCCCTGTATGTATGTATATGTTTGTACCTTCAATTACATACCGTGCAGTCAACAAACACCTGGCTTCATACATAGCCTTTCCTTTTTGCTGAGCATAGAATCTGAAAGAAATAGAATTAAAGCATTTTAGGCACTTTGGGTAACTCATGTAACATATTATGTAACTTAATAATATGTAGTCTAAGGTCTAAATATAAGGAAAATATTAAATAATCAAAGGAAAAGATACAAGAGATTTGGTCAGTGGGTCACCTTAGGGATTTTATAAATGAACTCACCTTTCGAAGTATGGCTGTATTTCTTGCCTATTCAGAGCAGGAATTGGCGAATCGCCATTTATATCTTTGAAAAAAAGAAGTTGGTGGGCACCGATATTGTGGCTCACTGAGAGATGATCCAGGCACTGCTAAGGCATTAAAATTAAAATTTCTGTCGTATGCTTCTAACCTGAAAGTAAAAAACATACATCTTATTAGATTCGAAAAGAATATCGACTATCTAACAATATAACCTTATTTTTTTTTATTGTTTACCTCTCAATCAAAATTGCTTTTTTCCCCGCTGTGGATGCATTTCGCCATAAGTTCTCAGAATCGCTGTCAACACTACAACAAAGGCGTGTGGATTCGTAAAAGGATTCTTTAAATTGCAACCACTCCATGGGATATCCGAAGTATAAAGGCAGGTCTTTGGAAGTAGCTAGTCTAGACAATAGCTCTCGGTTTAAGGTATTTGCGGTTTTCGAGGTAGCTACGCCAACGGCATCCTTTATCGCGCTGGTCAATGCTTCAATGGCGGTATAGGTGATCGCGCCCGCAGCGGCCGCGGCTGTCTGATCTGTGGGTTGCCGTTCGCCGCTGCCGTAAACGTTACACTTTTCTTTCCGTTCAAGTGATGACCCGGGTGCAGCCACTGATTTTTCAAGACATTTTTCCACTATACTTTTGTAGGATATAGACGAAGATTGCTTCGAACTTCGAGAATTTTCATCTAACTCGGCAGCTAATTTTTTTACTAGTAATTCTTTTTCTATTCGAGCTTTTTTCATCATCATCATCTCTGCTTGCGCTTCTTCAAGTTCGAGCATTGCTTTAGCTTGTGCTTCTTCATATTCGAGCTGCTTCTGCCGCGCGGCCGATGATGTACCGCGAGTACTTTGTTTCATCTGACCCGCGTCGTAATTTTTCTGCGATACGGACGGCAGACCGATGTCTGATTGAACTTTTCCAGGTTCTTTCACTGCATCGTTTCGATTAAACTGCACATCCGATCTCACTTCCAGTTTTCTAGTCTTCGTTAGCCGTTAATTCCATTTTCAATTGTGCACGTGTTTTCATAGTACGCGGCGGTGTTTAATCATGACCATGACCATCATTTCCTCCTCATGACCATCATCATAGTCCTCATGACCATCATCATGACCATGACCATCATCATAGTCCTCATCATAGTACCTACCCTACCTACCTACTTATAATACTACACGGTTACTCTACCTACCTACTTATAATTATAATTATGAACAACTTTTACTATACGACCAACGTGATAAAGAAATCAGCTGTTCCATACAAATAATTCAATATTACCCGAGTAGTATGGAACACCTGACATTTCTTTCGCGATTTCACGGTTGATCCCATAGTAAAATTTCTTATTATTCTGAATACATTCGTAGACTGCTTTTATATCTAACCCAAACTTACCTTATATTTTTTACGCACTTTTTCATATACCACCAGCGCTCGGCAATGGCCCGTCCACTTTAGGTATGAATTTAGATTGTGGTTGCAAATCTACTAGCATACTTCTTAGTATTTCTTTTGCTTTTCAATAATTATAATTATATTCTACCTACATGAAACTTTCACAAGCCTGTTCTAAAGCTTGTATTTTTTACCCGACTACGGAGAGGGTTATTTAGAATCTACATTTTATAAAAACACTACCTTTACAAATATTGAACATTGTAGCAAAATCTAGGTAAAAAAGTGTTGATAATATCAAAATTGCACTTCTGTATTGTTTACACTGTGGCGCTGTCTTTTCGGGCGGGAGCCGAGCCGCCTCGCGTTGTTCGCGCGCGCCTTCTGCGGAATTTTATTGCAACTCTTGCGACCGCTATTTGCCTAAAGTTTCCAAACAAGAGCGCCTTAAATAGGACTTCCTCCAGCCAGACTCCAAATAAAGCGCCTTTTGAATTATGGAATGGCGTCAAACCTCAGTTAGGTCATATGAAGGTGTTTGGTAGTGTCGGGTATGTTCATATCCCGGATCAATTAAGAACAAAATTGGATAAGAAAAGTGAGAAAATGATACTAGTTGGTTATGAAAACACCAATGTACAGACTGTTCAATATAGATACAAAGAAAATAAAAATATCAAGAAATGTCATCTTTGATGTACAACAGGTTCCAGAAAAAAGGAAGAATATTACTCAAATACGTATTGATAATGATGATAAGACAATGAGACAGAATAGTGAAACAGGAGTGAAGCAATGCAGATGATACATTAATTGAGACTCCAGTATCAGAGAGTGACGAGAGCTTGTTGAATTGTAATAGTGATGACCCATCATATGAACCGTCTCAAGAAATAGAAGATATACAGAGGCACATAACTCTAAGGCCACGAAATAATAGACGTTTAGAAGCAAATCTCGTGGAGCTGTCATTGCCTCAAACATATGCTAAAGCATTGATGTGTCCACAGAAAAATAAATGGTCTGAAGCTATTAAAGAAGAATTATCAGCACACAAAGAAAACAACACCAATTTAGAAATTCAACAATTTGATGTGAAAACCGCTTTTCTCAATGGGTATCTTGAAGAAAATATTTTTATAGAAGTACCTGAAGGTGTGTCAATAAACAATGATTATGTGTTAAAATTGAATAAATCATTGTATAGTCTAAAACAGCCTTCTCGATGCCGGAACAAGAGGTTTACTAATTTTTTAAAGAAATACGGTCTTATTACAGAACAAGGTTTAAACCAAGTCTAAGGTAAAACTCTGGTTTAGGCTCTGGTTTTAGAAAATTGTTATTACAAAACATAGTTTAACGAAAAATCTCAGTTTTATCTCTGGTCTAAGCTAAACCAGGGCCTCCCCCTAGTTTTGCCGTGGTTTAAGTGACGTGATCTACCTACGTTTCGTTTTCTTGAATACATTATATGCCTAAAAATCCTAGTGATTATAATAAATATTCTTTTTGGTATCGTAACACTTCTAAAAGCTTTTAAATCGCACTCTTTGTAGTCAAAACATACTTAATATTATCTTAATTATTTACTTTTATCATAATCTAATGATCCAAATCTTGTAAGGTACAATTTATTTAAAGTCATCCTTATAAAATCTGCACGAAACGAAACATTTCTACGAGGATGTGACTTCGGAATATTTATCTGTGGCATTTTGGAGTGAATGAGTGAATGATAAACTAATACTCGACGTTGATTGGTCCGAGCTCGGTCTAAACTATGGTTTTAGTAGACCTCGGAAAAAACTGATTTTGTAATAAAGTCGGATTTAAACCAAGGTCTTAATTTGACACCTGGTCTTGTTAGACCTGGCCTAAACTCAGGTTTAACACATATTTTGTAATGAACTTGAGTTTAGACCAGGTATCAAACTAAGACGTTGGTTTACATCCGACATTATTTTATGTATGGCGATTTAAACTTACAATATATTATGTTACGGTACCAAAAGAATATTATAATATATCGACA
Source organism: Allophyes oxyacanthae (assembly GCA_932294325.1). Taxonomy (NCBI): domain Eukaryota; kingdom Metazoa; phylum Arthropoda; class Insecta; order Lepidoptera; family Noctuidae; genus Allophyes; species Allophyes oxyacanthae. The sequence goes on along the minus strand of OW028632.1, from coordinate 7,986,942 downwards.
GTATGCTGACAATACCTTCCTAACATTTTTATCGAAATATTGTTTAGAACGCCGCGCCATCTGAATATTTATAATACGTGCTAACAGATGGCGCTAAAATAAATATTTGGATAAAAATGTTAGTTAGAAGGTATTGTCAGCATACGGTCGATATATTTTTTATTATATTTATGGTTTTTTCGTCATCTCTATTGTGTTCAGGAAATGCAGAAAATCGTTTAAGTAATTTTTTTTTTATGAATTCTACATCAAACCTAGTAGTAGGTCGAAGCCGCATCTCAAATTCAGTTTAAAAAAAATCATAAAAAAATTGCGGGGCTTTTAGATAATTGTCCATAATTGTCTTTTTACATAAAATGGAAAGCCAAAAGTAAAGGAGTGATACCCTGCAGTCCGAATTGCGCTAAAAGTGATAATATCGCGAATCCGACCAAAGTCACAATTAATAATATTATTCAATAGCCCTTATTTGTGACTATTAAATTTGGTCGTATTCGCGATATTATCACTTTTATCGTAATTCGGACCGGGATAATGTCACTTAAACCACGGCAAAACCAGGGGGAGGCCTGGTTTATCTTAGACCCGAGATAAAACTGAGTTTTTTCGTTAAACTTTGTTTTGTAATAACAATTTTCTAAAACCAGAGCCTAAACCTGAGTTTTTCCTCAGATTTGTATTGTAAGATTTAAACCAAGGTCTTAATTTGACACCTGGTCTTGTTAGACCTGGCCTAAACTCAGGTTTAACACATCTTTTGTAATGAGACCGTTATGGTTTTGTTCAATCTTAGGCTGAAGTATTCCTAATAATTTATGTCGACGATGCTCTTGTAATATCTTCGAGTAAAAAACTTATTAAAGAAATAATTGAGTATTTAAAACAAGTTTTTAAAATCAAAGAATTAAACTTGAAATATTTTGTGGGCATGGAGATAGAAAGAAAGAATAATTGTATCTATATTCATCAAAGGGACAAATTACATAGAACAAATTATTAAGAAGTTTTGTATGAGTAATGCAAATCCTGCTAGTACCCCGGCAGATGTCAATGTTATTATTACTAAAAATGTAGATGTACATATTGTTAATTTTCCTTACAGAGAAGCTATAGGCTCCTTGTTATTTTTGTGTTCTGTTTCTAGGCCTGACATTTCATTTGCTGTAAATGTATGGAGCAGATATGTAAATAATCCAAGTCAACAACATGTAAATGCTGTTAAACGTGTAATTAGATACCTAATTAATACAAAAGATTTATGTATAAAATTTGGAGAAAGCAATGACACAGGTAATAATCTAATTGGGTATTCAGATTCAGATTTTGCGGGAGATATAGACACTCGTAAGGTCCAGTTAAAAACAAAAGACCATTGCTCTCTCCACAACTGAAGCAGAATTTGTAGCTGCTTGTGAGTCTGCGAAAGAGATACTTTGGTTGCAGCAACTGATGTTAGAATTAAGTGAAAGTCTTGAATGTATTATGCTATATGTTGATAATCAGAGTGCAATTAAATTAATTAAAAATCCTGTTTATCACAAGAGAACGAAACATATAGATGTTAAGTATAATTTCATAAGAGAAAAGGTTGAGTTGGGTTTAATTAAAATTAATTATGTTTCAAATAAAGATCAATTGGCAGATATTTTGACTAAATCATTGCCCACTCAAACTTTTATCTATCCGAGAGATCAGATTTTGTTTTGTTAATTTTCTTTTAAATGTAGCCTTTATTAATGAATGCCTACTGTTAAATTTTAGAGGGAGTGTTGAAATAAAGTAGAAAATTTAACTGGCTATCCATGTACGACGCCTCGTGTAGCTAGTTTTTGTTCTTGCCGTATAAATGTGCAATTTAGTTAATTAAACAATACTATCAAGAAAACATTATTTCATTGAAATAACCAATAAGTCCTCATCTCCTTACTCCTGCTCCTTCGGAGATCGCTCATCATACTTAGTATATTTCTCTACACGCTCTTATACCGCTATAAATTATACCTACCTAAATAGATCGGAACTATGGTCCTTCGCCCCTCCATCCTTCGCTCCTCCTTTTTTAGACAATAGTTAATTTTAGAAATAATTGAGAAATATTTTTCCTCTACAATCGCTACATCTTTATTATCTTTATCATCAATAGATAAAATATCTATTTGGACTTTTTCATAGTCTTTGAAGGTGGAAATGACCTTTTCTTTACGGACCTGAAGGGCTTTAGCAGTAACACTTGCGATATTCACTGGATCTTTAATAAAGTTTTCAATACGAGTTAGGGTACCTTTCATTTGACGCAATGTCTTAAGTTCCTTTTCCTTTTTTTTATTAAATCACAGCACCTCGCTGCTTTGCATGAATACCCGCACAAACCAAAATTTTGAAAATACTGGTTTATAACACAGCCAAATGCAAAAAATGCAAAATAGTCCTTATTTCATGGTCTGTAAGACTCACATTCATAACGGCAAAACCGGCGTAGTGGCGCGCAAAAATGTCGTTTATATGTGATTGGTTGATTTATCACGCCATATTTGTGCAACAGTCGACGATCGCCAGTTGCTATAATTGTTTTCGCGTGACCACATTAAAACTTTCGCGAATATTAAGGCTACGTCCGGACAGACAAGCGCCTTGCTTAGCGACTAGAGCCTAGTAGCTTGCGCTCTGGCTACTTGCTAGGATACACGGTGGCCACACTGCAGGTGGTTTACGAGGTGGGTCGCTAAGTGTGTTGGTCATTTGCTTGTCGGCACGTTAACGAGATGTCACTTTCAAAAATAGCTCTAAAACTGCTACTTACCATTTCACGGCCTTATCCATCATGTTGGGTTCATGACATAAATAAGTCACGGTCAAGTCATGGGGAGTTTAATGTTCTGTATAAACAATTGCGTAATTTTGACCACAAAGTTTACGAATATTTGCGTATGACAAGAGAAACATTTGATCTACTTCTCAGTAAAGTTAAAGGAAAATTAACTCATTTGGATACTCATCTTAGAAAAAGCATATCAGCCAAAGAAAGACTAGTCTTTACATTAAGGTAAGTGAAACTCTAAATACATATTATTTTTATTTATTCAAAAAAACTTAAAAAACAGTAATTTAAGATCTATGGAAAAAACAATCTTTCATATAATTATTTGTAATTGTTTATGTAACTAATCAACGCCGAATCGTTCTCCATTTGCATGGGTATATTATGAATTAAATTTTGTTCAGATGAATTCCGGACGTGCAATTCATAGACTGATTGTTGAGTGATATTTGGTACAGGAATATTCATCACTGGTACAGATTGTTGAATATTATTTTCTACAGCTTCAATTTCAACCAAAATTAATTACAACAGCTAACTGCATCGAAGATGATACTTCTTCTTTATTCGATTGAGCCAGTAGCTTCAACTTCACGTTCTACATCGAATACACCTCCAACTTCTTTGGAACTTACTTCTAATACCAATTTTACACAACATCGTGATTGTGAAGACAATATCAGCTCAAATAAAGGTCGAAAACGAAAACCCACACCCAATAACTGGTTGCGTAACAAGGCAGAAATCCTAAGAAACTCTGGTAAGTCCTATATGTATATCCAATTCTAAAAAAGGAACAACCGTTGTGCTTGCAAAGTCTCTAAATACACCGTGTACTGGTAAATGCAAACAAAAGTGTACTCAAAATATTGCAGAATCACAGCGCAAAGAAATTTTTGAATGCTTTTGGGGCATGGGAGATCTGCAAAGGCAACGAGAGTTTATTTTACGCCATCTTTCCGTCATTGAACCACGATATTCATACAAGATGCATAATCATAAATATCCGTGTGCATAATAGTAACCGGGGGAAAAGCAATATTTTTATTTGGCCATTGATAATGAGAGTATTCGAGCGTGTAAAGTATTTTTTAAAGCTACGCTAGATATAACTGATGCCTCTATCCGAACTGTTCTTCAAAAGAAGAAGAATTCATGTGGCATGTTAGATTTGGATAATCGTGGCAAACACAGCCAACATTTTCATTTAGATCCGGCTATTAAAGAAGGTATTATTCAACACATCAAATCAATTCCAAAAATTGAAAGTCATTACTGTCGTGCAGGCACAAAAAGGCTTTAAATATTAATGGTGGTAAAACTGTAGCAGGCAGTAAAATCCTAAAAAAACGTTATTATCACGCACTAAAAATTAAATATTTCTACTAAATTAAGGGGGTATTTTACAGGAATGCCGCAAAAACCGATTTGTATTTACAATTTTTTGAATAGAAATTCTTATTTCTTTGTCCTGAAAAAAATATATATCAAACTTGAAGATGTGACAATCTCTGCACGGTTGTCCGATACATGATTGGATGAAGTTGGCTCGATAAAAAAAAATCGCAAAGTTACCCCTTTTAAAAAAGTGTTTACAAGATTATTTCTAAAACATGATATTATTTCAAATAATTTTTACATCACAATATTGGTCGCAAATATACCAACCAAAATCGGTTGTTATTTTTTTATAATATTACGTATATTGGTCACAATTTGATAAAAACCACAAAATTCGTGATTTCTGTCATCTCTGCCATCAATCAGTCGCGTTTCGGCGCGCATCGAGGTTGGACCTGTGCAATTTTTTTTGACTTTCCTGCGCTTACACTTTATTCAAAACCAAAAGAAAGAATGACAGTAAAATCATTAAAAAAATTATTAAAAAGCAACAGGAAGTATAAGTAAATTGCCTTTTATTCAGAAAATCTAAGTATTTCGTTTATAAAAATCAATATGCTAAATTAATTTCTTGACATCTCCGTCAAGAATTCATTTTATAGGATGTAGTATAGAAAAATCAGTACGACAATTTGTAGTGTTGAGAACAAAGAGTATGAAGTTTTATATACACCATGTCCCAAAATTTAACGATAAGCGGGCACCAGAGGGTTGACCAGCTCATGATTACTCGAGAACAACAATTATTTTTCAATTTTTAAGAAGTTACATAAAAAATTTTAAATCCTTCAAAAATTTACACCCCTTAAGATATTTTTAATTACCATGACCACAATGTTTCAGATATTTCTGAATTTCTTTTTGTACCGGCAACCTAAGTAGCACTGCTATCCACCACAATCGTTAAAAATCCCAGAATGCCTGTAGATTTGACACAAAAATCAATCAAAATTATTTTTCACCCTAAAATTTTGAAAGATTTTTACTTTTGGTCCACTTTCACTCATCGTGGTGTAAAAAAAAAGTAAAGACACTACCATGGCAAGTTTTTTAAAAAATTGACGCAACTATCCAAGATTCCAAAATGGTATAATAATCTAGGAAAACTAGCCACAAAAAAAAGAAATGCGTACTATTTCTGAACAAGAACCAAATTTCATAACTTTTACTATGTGGTTTTTTGTTGTAAATTCTTCGAATTTGAATGATACATGTCCGTAGTTAATAAAATTTAGAAGTTAGAGAGAGATAGATAGATAGTATGTAAAGAAGGAAAGAAAACGTTTTTAAAAATTATATTTATTTTTAGTTATCGTGGTTGTCCGTGGCATCACCACGGTCCTATCCGAAAACCAGCGCTGCGGTATTTATTTTATCTGTCAGGATTAACTGTCAGGATATGCTGAGATAGGGACTTTCTTTGGCCTCTTGCAGGACTTTTTTAACCCCCGACAAAATAGAGGGGTGATATAAGTTTATAATGTGTATCTGTGTATCTATGTGTCTGTGAATCTGTGTGTCTGTCTGTGGCATCGAAGCTTCAAAGCGGATGGACCGATTTCAATGCAGTTTTTTTTAATTGAAAGCTAGTTTAATCGGGATGGTTCTTAAAATCTGTTCAGCTGTTCAAAAGTTACACCTCTTTTTCTAGTTAGAGTCGAGGGTTTTAGACGGTTAGGTTATTGTTATCATTATTTGAATTTTTGTGTGTTTATGTAATTTCGTGTGCGAGTCCGATTTAAATGTTTTTTCTTTCTTTCTTTCAATTTTGAAGCTCTTCATCTGCATACATAGCGAGGAATCTGAACTAGGAATATGGTTTTGATCTATGAATATGCAATTTCTTTTTTGGTAAAAAAGCAACCCTGTGAACATACTTAAGTAGGTATGACTACGGAAACGGACGACTCCTACAGGTGTGGGTGAGAGTAGGTTATTATCTCAAGGCATGGATTTGAGTTGGCTTATTCTTCTATCATTACACACACATTGGCAGTGTCATCAGGTTTGTCATGCCGATATATCGGTTTCGTTACGGCATTATTGGCTTAGTGTGAAAATGCCCAATGTTGGTCGAGACAATTATGTGCACTTGCATAAACTCATACACAATAGGTATGACTGATAGTTTATAAGTAGATAGTTAAATAGGTATAAAATCTACAAATACAAAACGGAGGAACAGATTTTCTAGCGTAATATAGGACACTGGGTATACGATATTGTGGATTTATATTTTTCAAGTATTTGCTGGTGTCATACTGCATGTTGCTAATTAATATTGCTATTCTGTGACACGTGTGTCACACAGTCTGATACGTCAATTGCGTAATTGCGAGAACGGAGCTCCCCTAGTGGGTGGGGCTTAGGCTGATACTTCACCCCCTCAAAAGTAAGAAATCGTCGTAAAATACAACCTTAAGGAAAATTTTATTCGTTAATATGCATATTACTCTCTTCAATATTTCAACTTCATTGTAGAGTAAACGTAACATGGTAGAGTAACTATCACCTTTTACTACACCTGTCTGTCAACAATTAGTCTGAATGACTGACTGATACAGCACAGAGAGGTACGAAATAACATTACGACTGAAAACCAAACGACACCTAATCATGTTCCGGGTAGTACTGTCTATGTACGGACTAGAGAAGATCCTATATGAAAATCGGCAGAGATCGAAAGCAGAACACAAATATTCCTACGTTATTAAAACACGGGAGGATATTACGACGCAGGCACGTAGACCATTTGAAACCACGTGTTGTAGAAGAAACAATAGTGACGCAGGGGAATATTTCCACACCCCTGTCGAAACACCGTCAGTAGATGACACGTCACCTCCACCCAGGGGGGTGAAACTTCCATACAAACGCAGGGTACGGAAAATTTCAAAACAAAGCTCCATCTTATGCACATATTGATAAGTTTTTGTCTTTGCGTCACTAGGTGGCAGTAAAACTGAAGTGGTATATTTATGCAGAAAATTCTATTCTAGAAAAATATAAGTTAAAATAAAATAGCATTTTTTATGCATCGTGAGTATAAAATTAAAATAAACAATCATATAAATCAAGAAAGCATGATAATTTAATTTTGGCAACATTGCAAAAGTAAAATAAATAAATATTCCACATTTGATTTGAAGTTTGAACGTTGACGGAAAAAACGAGAATCTTTGTTAGCGATGGCCCAAGGGACGAGTCGAACTTATTGCAACACGAGTTCCCCGGTTTAAAAAGTTCATTGACTCGAGTTGACTCGACTCGGTGTCGAAAGAGTTCGCACGGTCATGGATTCGGATACACGAACATTTCATGTTTATTTTTCATGTGTATTAGGACAATTCAACGTACAGTCCAAGTGATCCCCATAAAAAAAATAAGGATTAGGTAGCACTATGAATGATAAAACACAGAATTCATAATATAAAAAATGATTTATATCAAATAATAGCGTCTTCTCCGTCAATTATCAATACCTTGGTATTAAAATAAATCAATATAAAATATAATCAGTACCGTAAGTAGGTGATTAATAATAACTTTGCACCTTGCGAGCGAGACCTCTTTCTCCCTCACAATACAAATCGAGTCAGCGAGTGGCGTCGATGTTCCGCCGAGTTACGTTATACGTGAATCGTGATTAGTATGAATGAATAAAGTAAAGCGTGGACCGACCGAGTCAACTAGAGTTTCGAGAAAAGTAACTCGGGACAACGAGTTCACAGGGTAACTTGAGTTAAATAACTTGACTCGCCCATCGCTATTCTTAGTTTGTTTCGTGTTCATTTGGTGTTCATCTAGGTACCTACGATTTCTTGAAATTTCTTCGAATTCTGAGTTTCTATCTAAGACTATAAAGGCTGTAGAATTGGATATAAACTGAAAACTGCTATCACGACTTACTTGGCGAGAATACCAGACTTTTGTCTTTACTTTTCGATTAAGTTTTTCAACTGAAAAATCTGTCCTAGACCTACCAATGCAGGCAAAAGAAAATAATTATATTTACAACAAGTTAAGATTATGTTATAGACACTTTGAGGCAAATTATTGCCTGCCTAGTCGGCACTTAACCAAAAATGCTGTCCCAACTTTGTACCTACCTTGGTAAGTATTATTTATTTCTACAAATTATCATTAACATGTTCCGGTACACTTGACTATTTGCAAATGACACTTCAAAATCCCATACATTTTATCATACCGTCTGTAGCCATGCTACTGTTGTATTAAAAGACGTGCACTCAGTATACGGTTTATTAGGGACTGGCGAGAGCCACTTAATGATCATCTCTCATGTACAACATAATGGCATTGAACATATATTCACAGCTCCATATCATCCTGCCTCTAATGGTGCCGCTGAAAGTGCAGTAAACATTTGTAAACGCACCATAAAAAAGGCTTTTAAACAGGGTCTGGATGTCGATGTAGCTCTGTCTAGATTTATTTTAGCCTACAGAAACACTGAACATGCTACTACCGGTGATAGTCCAGCTAATAAATTACAGGGTCGTAGTCTTTGTATGAAGTTGGATAACCTAAAACCAGAAAGAGAATCGCGAGTCACTGCGGGCCAAACTCGTAGCGAGCGAAACGCGGGCGGAACGCAGCGCGAACTTGAGCCAGGCGCTCACGTCTGGTACCGCGAATATAGAAGCTCTGATAAATGGGTACCCGGTACGATCACCAAACGTTTAGGTGATACCGATTATTCCATAAGATCCGAATTTGGATCGGAAATGCACAGACACGTCGATCAGCTAAGACAGAGGGCGGATCTGCCAATGATCAATATTATGATAAAAAATTATCACGTGGAAGGCGCGGGAGCAGTCGCGGTGCAAGCGGGCGCGCCAGGGGGACTCAAGTACAGCGCGGGCATGGCGAGGTAGGCGAGAAAGGGCTCCTTTGTTCTCGTGGGAAGAAATGGAAGGCGATAAGGAATACGAGTACGAAGAAGACGATAAGAAGCCCATATATCAAATGACTTTAAGCAATTATAAACCGGTGTGTATAACCCTAAAGGTTCAAAATTGTTTGCTCGATATGGAAATTGATACGGGATCAACCTTATCTTGCATAAGTAAAAATGTGTATTATAATTTTTTCAGCAACTTGCCCTTGATTTCATGTGACTTAAAGATTATTTATGATGGCTCAACTGTTCAACCTTTAGGTTACATAGAAACATCTGTTAGCCACAATAATGTAATAAAAACATTGGATCTGTACATACTAAATAAAGGCTCTACAAATTTACTGGGGTGGCAATGGTACTACAACAGTGGCCTTGTCGCCACTGTTGTATTAAAAGACGTGCACTCAGTATACGGTTTATTAGGGACTGGCGAGAGCCATGGTATGGTATGTGTTTGTCATGTTCGGTAAAATTTAAAGATAGGAATGAAAGTAACAACTTGTTACTTACATCCCGATTATGATCTTGATATTTCTAAGCATAATTTATATTGTTTTTATATTTTAAAGTAATAAAGATTTATTTTCTTATTGCAGAATGCCTAATATACATAAAAGGACGACCAGTAGAGGTTTAGTTACTACAGAAATAATGGATTTGGCTGCAGAAGAAGTACTTCTCAGAAAAGTACCATATCGAGACGTTGCGAATTCATATCAGGTGTGCCATGTAACTTTATATAGATATGTGCAAAAGAAGAAAAAAATGCTTGAAGAAGGTTCAACAAGTCTTCCAAATGTAGGTTACGTATCGAAAAGACGAGTTTTTACCGACGAGGAAGAAAAAATACTGGCCGAGTATTTACTCCATTGTTCTCAAATTAATTACGGATTAACTACCAAAGAAGTACGAAAGCTAGCATTTCAATTAGCAATTTAATATAATAATGAAATTCCCAGCTCGTGGAGGTCTAATGAATGTGCTGGTGACGACTGGCTGAGATTGTTTATGCGTGGTAATCCAAGATTATCAATAAGAGTCCCGCAAGCAACAAGCATTGCCCGAGCGATGAGCTTCAATCAAAGCAATGTTGAATTGTTTTTTCAACATTATACTGAGATTCTAGGACGAGACAATTATACTGCATCAGCTATATGGAATATGGATGAAACTGGCGTAACCACTCTACAAAAACCAAACAGAGTTGTAGCAGGAAGAGGCACCAAGCAAGTAAGCTCAGTCACATCTGCAGAACGTGGCGTGCTGGTTACAGTAGCTACTGCAGTTAACGCCATTGGAAATAGTATTTCTCCGATGTTCATATTCCCACGAAAAAGGTTTAAGGATCATTTTATCCGTGATGCACCCCAAGGGTCAGTTGGAAGTGCGAACGGAAGTGGTTGGATGCAGGAAGATGATTTCAACATATTTTTGAATCATTGTAAGACTCACGTAAGACTATCTAAAGAAAATAAGTGCATTCTTCTTTTGGACAATCACAGTTCCCATATAGCACTGAAGAATATTGACTTATGTAGAGATTCTGGCATAGTCCTTTTGACTTTCCCACCACACTGCACACACAAGATGCAGCCGCTTGATCGCAGTGTATTTGGACCTTTGAAAAAAGCCGTCAATGCATGCTGTGCCAACTGGATGCGATCAAACCCTGGCAAAGTTATGACGATATACCCAGTATAGTCCGAGAGTCTTTTCCGATCGCCGTAACACCACGAAATATACTGGCGGATTTTGCTTGCATAGGGATATGGGCCGTCAATACAGACGTCGACTTCTTGCCCAGCTCCGTCAATGATCGACAGTTAGAAGATGTTGCAGTCCCACTACCAGACCCGATTCCGTCAACAAGTCGTCAAATCTATGCAATGCCCTTTTCATCATCAGCATGCGTGCGAGGAATTTTGACAGATGATTTGCTGCCCCTACAGCGTGAGTTACGCTTGCCGACACCATTAGTAACACCACCAATGATAGCTTCACCGGCTTCGCTAGCTTCACCATTACTACCAAGAACCCCTCCGGAATTATCATTGACACCAATAATGGCCTTGCCATCAACAACTATTTCAGAAGTAGATGTGGCTATTTCATCGACATTGTTTGATAACTTACACATCCCATCTACCTCTTCAGCTATTGTTCAGGACGTCACGTTGACCGCGTTTAGCCCCTATGAAGTTAAGCTCGTACCAAAAGCAGGACCCAGGAAGAATAATGGAAAGGGAAGGAAAGGCAGAAAAACAGCAATAATGACTGATACTCCAAACAAACTTGAAATTCAAGAACAAGAAGAAAGAAAGCTTAGAGCCAAAGAAGTTAAGAAACCCATTTTGCAGGCTGCTAAAGAGAAAAAAAAGCCAAGGACTTCAATTGTTAGGAAAACTATAAACAATAAAAGAAATAAAACCCAAAAGGATAGTGATAATTCAGACAGCGAAGATTGCTTCTGTTTAGTTTGTATGGAATCCTTTTTAAACAGCAGATCAAATGAAAAATGGGTACAATGCCTATAGTGTCAGCTGTGGGCTTATGTAGACTGTACTAATAACGAAATAAGTTATGTGTGCCATTGTTTGTCTGATTGAGATCTCATTTTTAAATAATAATATTGATTATTTTAGAAGATTATTATGCTTCCTAGAAATGTCGAATTTTTTCATAATTGTGATACTAATGTAAAACCTAAAAGGCTGATTATAGATAAATAATATGTTGATTTTAAAAAGTAACTTTGTTTTTTTTACAATTTTACGTCCATCCCCTTACCCTGTTACAACCAACCAACCATCGGGTAGGGATGGTTGTAACATCCTTCACTTTTTTTATTTGTTAGTTTTTCTCAAAATCTGTAATATCTGTTGCATTTAAGCTAGTGTTAAAAGATAGCTGAAAGACCAATTTAACGTGTGTACTGATTAGAATTTTGATATTCAAATAGCTCTGTGAGATATTACGAGAAAATTGCAAATTATTACGTCCATCCCTGGTCTCCCCTACTTCCTGAGGAACGCAGAGGAACTGCAGATTTTTTATTGTTATTTGACAAACTTTTTGACTCGTTCAACGGTCATTCTTATAAAGAAACACCGAAACAATTTAAAAAATGTCAATACATAATATAAAAACTTTTAAAGAAATGTGGCAATATCTCAATCAAAATCATAACGTAAAAAATTTGTTAACCAGAAAGTTTTTCAGTAATATTAGGAGTAACGGCATTAGATATGTTAATCCAACCTGTAATCAATTTGCTAACGGTTTTAAAACTTTGAGTACTAATAATTTTAATTCATCACATTCTGCACAAGCTAATGGTGAAAAAGATTATAATAATTCATATCAATCACTGGTGCATCTACTTAATAAAAATATCTCTGATAATTCAAGTAGTGATGATTTTGCATGTGATGTAGATTATTTATTGATGGTGATGAGTCAAATTAAAAATGTTCAATTCTTAGTTTATGGTGAAACAAAAAATAAATGTAACTGGTTATGTCTTAAAGAAATGCAAATAATTTATTTTTTTGAGAAAATTTTAAGGAAATTATTGGCATCAACAATTCTCAGGACATGCTGGATGTCCTTTGCTGCGACAAGTACAATACAAAGTGTGTTGCTCGAGAGTGTGAAACCTGCAACAATAGAGTCGAACCATATCAAGAATTTAATAATCAGGAAGATATTGAATACCAAGAATGGTGCAGAGATATAAAGAAAGCCTAGAAACCTTATACACAATTTGGAGCAGTCTCTGCCGAAGTTCTTCGCTCATACTGTGAACATCCTCAATCAATACCAAACTGTTACTCAATTGAAAGAATCGCTGAACAATAACGAAACATTAATCCACATGGACTTTTCGGAGAATTATAGTTACAAAGGACACTGGGCAAATTCGTATGGGAAGTGGTCTATGGACCAATAGCGATGCAGTAATGGTATTTGTGTTGGGACACCTCAACTATACCCTTGTGCAAAGGGGCATCAAAATCGGCCCCGGCAGTTTTGAGAAAAATTATACTTTTAGAATATTAAGTTTTTAGTACATTTTTTGTTTGAAAAATGTTATAGTCGGGTATTTCTGAGTTTATATAAATGTATTATGTGTCATTAATGTGCTTTTCTGCTAGACGAGGTCTTAGCTACCCCAATTGCTCAATTGCTGTATTGTTCGTACAGATTTTAAGGTATTTTTCAGATACGTAGGTTTCATGTAGGTTTTCTAGGTTTATAGTATTTTCTAGGTAGCCTTCCTTAAAATATTAAAATAACCATAAAATAAGAAATATTCAGGAGAACTTCTTTCAGCATTAGATCACAAGCTAGAAAAATAGTATAGAGGTGTGTAGTTATGTATACTTTTGCAGATAATGCTAACTTTAAAAATGTGTTTATCAGGGCAATAAAACATTTTTTTTATAATATTATTATATCTGTCTACGTCTGAATTGACGGCCGAGTAATATTGGAAGGAAGAATCGAAGCAGAGTATTTACGAAGTGTTTTTGTGTTTTTCCTTTTTACCCTACTGCGCGACGCAAAGGAAGGTAATGTGTTCATTAGCTTATGTATGTATGTACTCGTATATTTGTTTGCTCTAGAAACCAAACGCGTGGGCCAATTTTGATGATTCTTACGTTAATCGATTTTTCTTAATCTTGCGAGTGTCTCTAAAGACATGAAAGTAATCAAAATTCAATATGGCGACTACCAGGCACCATATTGTGAAAAAGAAAAAATGAATGAATGAATGCTAGTTAAATCAGGTATCATCTTAACCATATTTCATGAAAATCTATTTAGCCGTTCAAATGTTACAGCTCTTTTTCTAGTTGGAGTCGGGGGTTTTTGACTGTTAGGTTATTATTTTACAATTCACATATTATGATCATATCTATGATAATGGAATTTAGAAATTCAGCTGGACGTAATATTGTTTCTTCATATCTAGCCAAGACAGGTTTCATACTGTATACGAGTACTATATAGTAATATATTGCAGACTAATAAAATGAACTAACCTCACACGGAACCACACTAATTCGTAAACGGTTTGCTACTTTCATATTGTATTCAAATAAATAACGTGTTATTAATCTTCTTTGGCGGGTTCTTTGCACAGAACGGTGGCAGATCAAACAAACGACACCAGCTCTGGGTAGAAACATTATTTCAACACAACAAATAGTCCAAATGACTATCGAGCCGTATTGAAATCGTAAGACAAAATCGGTATTCCATTTAAACTCTGACGGCATCGGTAAAACACACGAAAGCGCTAAGTAATAACGAGAAACTGATAGGCTCTTAACAGATCTTTCAAACGCTGGTATGGAAAATAATCTTTTTTAATTTGACATTTAAAATACAAATATATTCTAACAATGGCTTTACAAAGTATTATGTATATATAAACTCAGAAATAGGATTTAATTTTTTTTATGTAACTTCTCAAAAATTGAGTTTTTTTTTTCTCAATACTTCTTGTGCAGGTCAACCTTCTGGTGCCCGCTTATCGTTGAATTTTGGGACATGGTGTATAACCATTTTGCTAGTGCAATTTGTCCTTAGCAATATTGTTTTGGCTATTTTCACTGTAAGTATTACAAAGTTTTTTTATAGGGTATGTTAGAGATTGTTTGGCCTGCAACCATTCTCTGAGTAAAATATGTATATTTATACAGTCCATCTTACTGTACAGCATTATCATTCCTTAGACATGTTTTACACATTTCGCATGAATTCTCATGAAGGAGTTTAGAAGCGACATATACACTTATGTTGTATATTTACTGGGTGCTCTTCAAAACATGGGTTTTTTTAAATCTTATTTTTGTACGAGGCTTCTCTCACTAGGTGACTGCCAACCCCATGGGGAATCGCATATTAACCTTAGAAGCATAATTAATCTATTTAGAGATATACAAAGCCTTAACATACGATACGCCTCAGAGGCGTACACCTAGGTATATAATGTATATGACAGTCTGTATGCAAAAAATTATTTCAGGACTATTATTTTAAGAAAATTTAATGTCATCCCAAATATATTATCTATGAAACGAAAGTGACAGATCTTGACACGGAACGTAAATGTCACAGTGACAGCCATTTGAATTCGTGAAGCCGTCCTGTGTGTGCGTTTTTGACCCAGCTGAGACATTTTTGCAAATAATGTCGAAATCACGAAAGGTAAGTCGTGCAATTTTTTTATATGTTGTAGATTATGAGTTTTTGTTGTGGTATTGTCAAATTTCTGTGTAGAATACTGGATATTTTTCTTATAATCACCGCTAAAAGTATGTGGGAGAACTGTGTCCATTGCCTGGCTAGTGGTGGTGATAGTGGGAGATATATGCCCCCAGCCTGACAATGCTTTTTATTATTACAGGGACCTATAAATGACTACGAGATTGAGAACATGCTCCAAATTTGGCAGTCATCGGAGGAGGAAAGTAGTGAAGATGAGGATTTTCAAGCTACTGGAAGGGACTTTATTCCTCAGTCAGTAAATACGTTACTGGATAAAATTCAAGGTTTGAATATATTTACTAAATATATTAGAGGATGGTCCCTTGCAAAATCCCCCAGCATGTGTACCCTCACCTCCGCTTGATACTTACTTAGTTGGAAATGAAGATCTGGAATTACTCCCCTATAATGACAGAGCTGGTCCTTCTCAGTCCCAAAGTCCACCAACAAGGCCACTTACTCCTGAACTTGTCCCAAACTTACATGAAATCGAGGACCTGGAAGAACTCCCACACGATGTC
This sequence comes from Allophyes oxyacanthae, assembly GCA_932294325.1. Taxonomy (NCBI): domain Eukaryota; kingdom Metazoa; phylum Arthropoda; class Insecta; order Lepidoptera; family Noctuidae; genus Allophyes; species Allophyes oxyacanthae. The sequence continues at coordinate 7,970,999 of OW028632.1, read as the reverse complement.
AGGGCAGGTCCTTTCCAGCATCAAAGCAGCAAAAAACGCAAAGATAAGGCTTTGGCTAAAACTAACTCGGATATTTGTGTTATTGCATTCGATTTACAACAATGTCTACCTACTCCTATGCTGAATACTCAATCAGCATTTTATAAAAGACAACTATGGGTCTTTAATCTGACAATCCACGATTTTACGACTGATTACGCATATTGCTACATGTGGCCAGAATGTAGTGGTGGTAGGGGCGCCAATCAAATAGCTTCGTGCTTGTACAAATTTATCACTGTGAGACTTCCGTTGCTTCACCCAAATGCTAAAGCCTTAATCATGTATTCAGATTCATGTTCGGGACAAAACAAAAATTCTATTATTTGCACAGCTTTATTATTTGCACTAAAAGACTCGCCTCAACTTTTGAACATAGAACATAAATTTCTCGTACCCTGCCATACACACATGGAAGTTGATAGTGACCATGCGCTCATTGAAAAAGCAAAAAAACGAACATCAATGAATATTCACCACCCACGCGATCGGTGTCAATTGGTAAGGAGTCATCAACTAGAACTAATAAATTTTCAGTAATTGAAGTGGCGGGGACAGATTTTTACGATTTTGCCATGTTTGCTAAAAATAATTTTACAGTTAAAAAAACGAATTCTACGGGTGAAAAGTTTATATGGTTGAATGTAAGAGTTATTAAATTTAGTGAAGAAAAATTTCCGGTTTTTGAATATAAAGAAAGTTACGTAGGTGATGATTATTATGTGATGTCTTACGACAAAAGGAATAAAGACTACAGTTTAGTTAGTATTAATGCTGTTCCAAAATGTTACAATGGACCGATTCCTATAAGTGTTTTAAAGAAAAGGGATTTAATATCACTGTTAGAATACATTGATCCAAGTGTTCACGATTTTTATCATAATTTGATAACAAACTCAAATTTGCGTGACGTAGATCCTGATAATATTGTTTCGGATAATGAATAGTTGCAGTGCTACAACATATGTTGTTCGATTTTTGGAGACTGATTTAATACAATTTAAGACTGTTCAAGATTAATGATAAAAAGGATGAAAAGTTATGTTTTTTTTATAAGAAAATTATATTGTTATCTGTTGTTTGATTTTTGGAGACTGATTTCATACGATTTAAGACTAATTCGATCTCTGTTCAAGATTAACGATAAGTAGGTTTAAAAGTTGTGTTTTTTTAAAAGGATGTTATATTGTATTGTATAGCGAATAGTTGAAGTGCTACATGTACAACACATCTGTTATTTGATTTTTTGAGACTGATTAAATACGCTTTAAGACTGTTCAAGATTAATAACAAAGAGGTTTAAAAGTTATGTTTTTTTATAAGGATGTTAATTATATTGTTTTATATAGCGAATAGTTGAAGTGCTACAACAAATCTGTTGTTTGATTTATTGAGCCTGTTTTAATATGTTTAAAGACTAACGATACCTACTCTGATAATCAGATTAACGATAAATACCTACTTAGGTCTAAAAGTTATGTTTTAAGTTTGATTTATAAAAATGTTTTATTGTTTTGCTACTACTTGTAATTCATAAAAAAGTGTTTATTCAAGAATTCTTTATTAAAGAAACGCTTTTTTATTTTGTTATTATTTTATTATGATATTAACATAGTTTTACCCTTTCTGTGACAAAAACGTTTGAAAATACTTATTACTAGTATCAATAAACACTTCGATGTAAACAAAATGTATCACAATAAATTCTAGCTTGTAGCATTAATCACTTACTAGTTTGAAAAGTACATTGGTGTTTAGGGGTACAATTGAATATTTACGTAGGAATTTTAAATAAAACAATGAAAAAAGGTTGCTGATAATCAAAATGATGATATTAGTTTTACGACTTTTTCTCACAACAACTAGGTACCCGCGGGTATTAAGGCCTGTCGGGCAATAAGGCCTAAGTAACAAAAAACGTACGAAATTCAGTAATTGACGATCAAGGTTACACTCACACAAGCTCAGAGCGTATACAAGTCGCTGCGAAGTTGCGGACGAACGCTTGCACTTCTCCCCCCGCCAGTGTCGTCGAAATCATTCAGCGGTGCAGTCACGCGGCACGAATTATAAAAATTGGCTCCAGTAAAACGTAAGTTATTTTGAAAATATCATATTTACAAACCTGTATTGATTGTCCGTTTATTAATTAATGTATGCTTGTCCCTAGGTTACCGTATTAAAGGACTTGTAGTTGTAAATTTTTTATTATTTTTTTGTTCTGTAAACACGTGGTTAGCGGATATTAAGGCCTATAAAATTTTACTATAGGCCTTATTATACTCCTATTTTTTTAAACTGCTATATAAGTAGGAGCGTGGTTTTAAAATGTTTGTTGGTGGGTAGTATGTACGTAGTTATACATTTTCAATTTATTTATTATTGTTTTCAGTGCTTATAAGCACCGTATACGGTCACGATGCCTCCCAAACGGGCATTGTGGTCAGAAAACGATCTGATCGCAGCTGTTAGAGCAGTACAAAGAGGAACTTTGAGTACGTATAAGGCTGCAGAGAGATATAAGGTTCCAAGAAGAACAATCAGAAATCATCTGCAGTCTGGCAGTTTAAAGAAAAGATTGGGACGTAAACCTATATTAAATGATGAAGAGGAAGCTCAACTTGTGCAAAGGATAATCCGGTATTCTGAAATGGGCTTGCCTGTGACACCAAGAATATTGCGTCGATTGGTGTATAAATATTGTGAGCAAAATAATATAAAACACAATTTTAATGATGAGGGCAAACGCGCAGGCAAAGACTGGTTCAAAGCGTTCATGAAAAGACACCATGAAATATCAATAAGAAAAGCGCAATTCATGAACCCAGCTAGAGCCCAAAAGCTAAATAAATTTATCGTTGATGACCATTTTAAAAAACTGAGAGATATCTACGATAAATTTGACTTATATGATCATCCCGAGAAAATTTATAATATGGATGAGAAAGGATGCCGGTCTCACTATCCACCACCAGCAAAGTGTTTTGGCCAAAAAAGGGGCTAAAAGGGTTCATTTGCAGTCTTCTGAACATGCTGAAAGCGTTACCATCGCAGGATGTGTAAATGCTCTTGGCACAGCCATACCACCTATGGTCATATTTAAGGGAAAACGTTTGAAACCAGAATTGTACGATAATTTGCCTCAAGGCTCTTTAGTAGAAAAATCAGCAAAGGGGTATATGACCAATGAACTTTTCAAAATATTTTTAAAACACTTGTCTAGATATAAAAGCCAGGGACCATGCCTTTTGATATTTGACGGAGCAGCATGTCATTTAGATCTTTCCATAGTCGATATATCCGATTCACTTGGCATTAATTTGTACTGCCTACCTTCAAACACAACCCATGAATTACAGCCTCTTGACAAAGCCGTATATCGATCATTCGAGCACCACTGGGATGCTGAATTGTTATCATTTTTGGACCAAAACAGAGACAAAAAACTCACTAAAGCACGCTTTAATATCATTCTTTCAAGCGTTTGGTCTAAATGTATGACACACAGCAATATCACGAGTGGCTTTAAAGCGACTGGCTTGTATCCCTTCAACCCACAGGCCATACCAGAAACAGCTTTTGCCCCTTCCATTTTAACGGAAGCTCCTGCACCAGATAGTGCACAAGAAAACGCACCAGCTCTCGAACATCCTCATGCACAAGCTTCAGAATCCGGAGATACAACACCGTCTATTTTATCTGAAGCCTCAACGCCTGATCGTGATCAAGAAAATATACCACCTATTAATAGTGATCAACAGAAGAGTTCAGAATCTGCTACTGGTTCACCATCAATTTTGTCACCGATTCCAATACCCGATGTCCCGCTTGGAAATATTTCACCTCTTGATTGTCTTCGACCAGCGACTCCAGAACAAACTAAGCGATCACCAGCTATAGCATCAACATCCACAGGTCAGATCTCAAGAGAATCAATCGTGCAACGCAGCTATTATCGAACAGTTTATGGAACAAGCTCTAGTTCAGATGAATCTGATGATTTACCACTCAGTCGGTTGAATAGAAATGATTTTTATGATCTTCTGCCTACGCCTGTTAAAGTTCAAACATGCACACCGACTGTTAGACGAAAAGCCATTAATTATCGAGGTACTCCAGTCACAAAAGATTTATTTGATAAATATAATCAAGAGAAAATAAATAGTAAAGAAGTGAAAGGTAACAAAAGAAAGAAAAATAAACAAGACGAAAACTTTACTGATGTTAAAACAGGTAGAAAAGAAAAAACGAAGGTTAAAAAGACTTTAAATCCTAAGAAAGCTAAAATCGTATCTGCAAAAAAGTCTGCTACCGTCAAAGGTAAATCACAAAAACAAGCGAGTTGGTACTGTCATGCCTGCAAAGAAGATAGAATGGACGATGCAATGAGGCAATGCTCGCGATGCTCCAAGTGGTACCACGAAGAGTGTGTCGGTTTAACTGCAGAAGATACTGATGACTTTCAATGTCCTGATGGATGCGAATAAAGGCAATTTATTTAATTTTCTAAGACCACCATGCTTCCTATTGCTTTATATTAATGATTATTGATCTCAAGAATACCAATTTACGTAGTATAAGTTGATTTTTGGATAGTTTAAGGACGGGTTTGCAAAATGGATAGGTATCGAATCGCACTAATCGCACCACTACATTGACACGGCTCAAATACTCACACACGCGCCCGGATAGCTGCGGGAATAACTAATTTCGATACTTTGAAAGTAAATTTTTTGTTTTGTCATATTTTATATTTTTGTAATATGTAGGTATTATATTTTTATTGTCGGACTGGATGGAGTGACCTGATGGTGTACTTCCTTGACTGCTACTAGAACTCCTAGATGAGTAGACCTAGATGTGCCGAGTTTGGGCTCGTTTTGTTAGTTATGATGAGGACTTACCTCTGGACATGATGGAGTGACCTGAAAGTCTACTTCGGTGACTGCTACTGGAACTCCTAGATGACTAGAGCTAGGTGTGCCGAGTTTGGGCTCGTTTTGTTAGTTATGATAAAAACTTTCCTCCGGACTTGATGGAGTTACCTGAAAGTCTACTTTGGTGACTGCTACTGGAACTCCTAGATGAGTAGAGCTAGGTGTGCTGAGTTTGGGCTTGTTTTGTTAGTTATGATGAGAACTTACCTCCGGACTAAATAGTGACCTGAAATTCTACTTCGGTGACTGCTGACGTACTGGAACTCCTAGATGAGTAGAGCTAGGTGTGCCGAGTTTGGGCTCGTTTTGTTAGTTATGGTGAGAAATTAGTGAACGAACGAACGTGAGTGAGTGAGCGAGTGAGTGAGTGAGTGATCGATCGATCGATCGATCGTCACGTCATCATAATGATGATGATCATGATGATGACGACCATTATGATGATGATGATGACTATGATGATGATGATCATGATCATGATAACAATGATGATCATGATGATGACTATGATGATGATGATCACGGTCATGATGACCATGATGATGATGATGATCATGATAACCATGATGATGATCATGATAAACATGATGATGATCATGATAACCATGATGATGATCATGATAATGACTATGATGATGATGATCATGGTCATGATGACCATGATGACCATGATGATGACTATGATGATGATCATGGTCATGATGATCATGGTCATCATGACCATGATCATCATCACCATCATGGTCATCATGACCATCATCATCATCATCATGATCATCATCATGGTTATCATCATGGTTATCATGATCATCATCATGTTTATCATGATCATCATCATGTTTATCATCATGTCCATCATGACCGTGATCATCATCATGATCATCATGACCATGACCATCATCGCCATGGTCATCATGACCATGATCATCATCATAGTCCTCATGAACATCATCATGACAATGACAATCATCATCATGGTCATCATGACCATGATCATCATCATCATAGTCATCATCATGATCATCATTGTTATCATGATCATGGTCATCATCATCATGGTCATCATTCATGATTATGACCATGATGATGATGACCATGATCATCATCATTATGATGACGTGACGATCGATCGATCACTCACTCACTCACTCACACTCACTCACTTACTCACTCACGTTCGTTCGTTCACTAAGTTCTCATCATAACTAACAAAACGAGCCCAAACTCGGTACACCTAGGTCTACTCATCTAGGAGTTCCAGTAGCAGTCATCGAAGTAGACTTTCAGGCCACTCCATCTAGTCCGGAGGTAAGTTCTCATCATAACTAACAAAACGAGCCCAAACTCGGCACACCTAGCTCTACTCGTCTAGGAGTTCCAGTAGCAGCTATCGAAGTAGACTTTCAGGTCACTCTATCTAGTCTGGAGGTAAGTTCTCATCATAACTAACAAAACGAGCCCAAACTCGGTGCACCTAGGTCTACTCATCTAGGAGTTCCAGTAGCTGTCATCGAAGTAGACTTTCAGGTCACTCCATCTAGTCCGGAGGTAAGTTCTCATCATAACTAACAAAACGAGCCCAAACTCGGCACACCTAGCTCTACTCGTCTAGGAGTTCCAGTAGCAGTCACCAAGTAAACCTTCAGGTCACACCAGTAAGTCCTAGACGAATGTGAATTTATAATCCTATAATTACGTCTAGCAAAAAAAAAAAACAAAAAAATCCAAGTTGCGTAAAGTATCTAGTTTGGTGTTGTCAAATCTCTTGTATTCGTACAGCGATCTTTTTTACACGAGCTGCTGCTTACAAGCGACACAGAGTCCACTCACGACGGCGGCCGAGCCCGGACTGAGATTGCATTAGAAATTGTTGTGAAGTAAATCAAGACAGTGACCAAATAAAATAACCCTTATTGCCAACCATTAAGATTCACATATAATGGCAAATTATGTGAAAAAGATAGACGCGATTTTAATTTTTTTCTGAGACTATTTGTAATATTTTGATTAATTTTTTCACCACTATTTTGAGTTGAACATATACCCGTACCTAAGGTAATTTTTTTTTTTTTAAATTACGTTCTTAATAGAAGGCATATTGAGCTAAACTCAACCCGATATCGTCAATTTCATGTGAAGAGGTAACGGAAAATCGTTTTTTCAATATAATAAACCGTCATTTTTAAGAAAAACGTCAGCAATTTTTATAGATGAAAGACTAATCTATCTGTGGTTATTATTAGTTTACTTTAATTTAGTTTCATTTTGTCGTAACATTGACCGAAAATCTGCTTATTTTTGTTAGATTTGTGAATACGTCCTTAAAGTATAGGCCTTTTTACCATACCCTAGTATAATAAGGCCTACAGACTGCGTTTTAAAAAAAGTTATATATTGTTTTGGTTTTAAGCTAGAGAAGCTATTTTTTGTTTAAACTCTGTAGTAATTTAAGTACATGACTGATTAATAATAAAACTTGTTGATTATGTTGGATATTTTTCATTCTATTACAAATTTCCCTTAGCTAGGCCTTAATACCCTCGGGTACTTATTTGCAGGCAAAACATGCCAAAACACAAGCCTTATAACATTTCACACAAAACGGTAACTAAATGTGTAAAATAATTCATTTCATTATAGATTTAAATACACAAAAATAAGCAAAGAAAACTACAGTGTACGGTGATATAACTGGCTATTTTTATTAATTACTTAAATTCCGTGCAAAAAAATATATTCAAACCAAGCTCTTTATAATCTTTATAATATTATCTACACGTACCACATAATCGTTTTTTATTTTAGAACGTTAGAAAAATAACGAGATTTTTTAAAATCTTTAACCTTAAATACTCAAAACTATGATTTTTCACTTATATCACTTTTCACTGAAGGTACAGATTTATGACGTTTCTCTTCTACCTGTTTTCTCACTTTGTTATAATTTGTTTTAGTGTAATTACTTTTAGTAGGTATGTTCCCATCATCATCTCATTAGGTGATTTTATGTTTATTCCTGTATTCCAACAGAGCTAAATGTAAATATTTTTTCTGAATACTACATTTCTTAATCATCCTTTTTACAGCTTGAATATGTCGTTCAACCATCCCATTGGACCTTGGATAATACTCGTATAGTGTTGAATGTAGGTACATGTTTAAAATTCCAAGATCTACAAAACTCTTTGAATATTTGACTTTTATATTGAGCTCCGTCATCTGTATACAATATTTCAGGAATTCCCCATCTTGGAAAAACTGATTTTATCGCTTTAATATGACTTTCCCACATATTTAGTTATATATTAGAAAAAACATATCTGCACCTAACACAGTCCAAGGTTTACTTGATAAGTGATTATTCTGCACTTGAGACTTTTAGACACAAATCACAATTTTGAATTCAATATACTTCAATATCCTAATAATGGTTAATATCCAATATAACTTTGAAAAATATTTGAGTCATCATGAGAGCTGTCTAAAAACTTTTGCTGGTAGGCAGGTTGATGAAAGCCATCACAACCCCATTTTGAAATGAGTTCCAAATTTTCCAATTCTTCTGTTCTACAGTTTTGGAGTACATCCTCTAGATAAAGACAAAGTCTTTTAGCTGTTTGATCCAGTAAGTCTTGGAGCACAACTTTCATACATGTCTCCGTAACTTGAAGTGCCTCTGGTTTTTGATAGCAGGGTCATAAACAAATGTTAGGGGTAATAAATAAAAAACGTCTCTTTTTTTGTTCAAAATCAGCATTTATTATAAAAAATAACCAAAGGATCATATTAATAATAATATCATAACTTGTTCACTTTAACTTGATAAATAACTTGTTTTGTTATAAATATGTGACTTTTTCATTTTTATGTGTCTACCGTAAAGACCACAAAATCCACAGAAAAGATAACTATTAAACTTTTAACTAACAAAAGTAATTGCAAAGCTATGCAATTGTAACTAAAATAACAATTGTGTTGTACTTCACTGATTCGTAAATAACCCATAGAAATCAAATCAAGCAATCGCAGACAAAAAATAATTGTTTTTGGTCCATAGAAGCGAAGTCCCTTCAGTTGGCTATGTGATGATGTTAAATAATATGAAAAATAAAAACAAGAAAAATAAAATACGCGGGCCTATTAATTTGTATCCCTTTAAAATATAGATTCTTCATCTTCGCTGTCTGTGTAAGGATTAATAAATGGTTTTTTATGCTGTTGTGGGTGGATAATGAAGTCTTCTTCATCTTCGCTGTCTGTATGATTAGTCAATATTTTTTTAACATGTTGCGGAGATTAAAATAGTATCTGAATCATCTGAATTTGAAAGGAGTCTCAATCTCTTATAAGGACGTGAAGGGTACGCTTGGGAAGGTTTGTCTTCTGGTGTCGTTGGACTTAGAGGGTATGATCTAAAAGATACAGTAGAAGCATCAGGAGTGGGTATATATCTTGGAGCTAAGCTGCTGTCATTAGATGCGAAACTGATAGGAGTACTAGTACTTTCTTCTTGTCTTGGTTGAACATTATTTGACCGATTTCAAAATGTGAACAAATCATATTTGCTGCACAAGACAGACAACTTAGTCTTCGAGCATGTAAAATATTTGGCTCGCTTCGATTCCAAGAGACTTGGTGTATTTTAAATGTCCCTTTGAAAGCTTTGATTGTATTCGTCTCCATAATTTCTTGAATATCTTGAATATTCGGATCTCCGATTCCGTAAATCTCTATACCTTTGCAATTTTCTTTTAAACACGACATAAGACAATCATAACTGGAAACGTCTTTTCCCATTGCAACCGAATTGTCACAAAGGCTTTTGATACACCCACCTACTCCATCAGGAGCTCCTTTTCCATGAACTTTCTCGCTGTAGTGCCAAATAATATTGTTAACGTTATTTAATTCTTTGCCTATAAAATTTGCAATGAAAAAAATCATTAATTTATTTCGGTACTGTGTGGTGGGTCCGTCACTCAGTATATGTAAATTTGTTAATTGAAGTTTCTTCATACAACGGTAAGTTATTTCTTTAGACTAATAGTTTATATTTCATATTTAGGTATAATTTACGTGAATTCTGAAGTGTGAACGTAAAATCTTTTGATAACAAAATCGTAGTATATTTCAAAGCCGTGTTTAAGGCCTATTCAAACCTGAGCGATATTCGCTGCCGCTGTGGGTAGAGGTACATACCGCGCGGGTTTCGCTCTGGTATTTAGTATCAAGTACCGCGGCTAGAGTGACCTGAGCGATATTCGCTGCCGCTGTGGGTAGAGGTACATACCGCGCGGGTTTCGCTCTGGTATTTAGTATCAAGTACCGCGGCTAGAGCGACCTGAGCGATATTCGCTGCCGCTGTGGGTACAACGTGACTGACGTGTATATTCTTTGGCGACTCAGAAATGACTAACTGCCGAAAATTCCTTCCTCTCTGAGCGAAACTCGACTACCGCGCGTTATTCTACACACAAGGATTTCGATTAGGATTCGAAATCTCAGAGAATTATACTATATTTTGGGTCAAATATGTAAATTTCTATTTTACCGTTGATACCGTGCATTCAAATATTACGCGGAATATCCGCCATGTTGTGCAAAATTTCAAAGTACGCGGTGGCATTGTCGATTAGACGTTATCGATATTTTTATCGATGTTTTCATACTGTGTCGATTGAAATAGATTTGAACTAAATAAATTGTTTGATATTTTGTAGATGACGTACATACAACAATATTGATATTTATCGATGAATCAAATCTAAATACATTTTTTTAGCAATTTTATTTTATTTTGTAAAAGTTAGTGAACTAAATGTATTATGTTTTTAGATGTGGAACCCAGGCCGTGCCGCGCCGCAGGATTTCATCAATGAGCTGGCCAACGATGAATCTGACTCTGGAAGCGAGCTCGAGTTTTATGACGACGAGGTGGTGGATACTGAGCCGGTGGTTGATGAGGGACGAGAGGTGTTGGAGGAGGAGGAGGAGGATCAGCAGCATTACGATATTGACGCCATGCCCTTTTACAGCATGGCGGAGGATGGGAGTGTGCAACCTCTGTTAGTATAAAAAATATTTTATTATCTATTCACTAGAATAGATATAAAATATTTTTATACTTACAATGGTTTCACTGCATGTTTAGTTTATTTGTTTTAAAGCATGGTTGAGGATGGTGGTGCGCAACTGTTGTATAAAAATATTTATCAGTTTTACAGCATGGCTGAGGGTGGTGGTGTACAATTGTTGTAATTACTGATGTCATGTAATGTTTCTGTACAGGATCCCCGAGTACTCCAACACCACCGACGCCCGAGACACCACTGATGCCAGAGACACCACCAGTCGTCATATAATCGACGCTTCCAGAGTCAGATATTTTTTATTTTATTTTTTATTTTATGTATCTAATGTTTTGGGTAATTCATAGATTTTCTTGTTCAAGGTCACCACTGCGTACACCAGCGGCACGCCGTGATAGTCCTCCCGGCAGCCCTCTGGTGGCCCTCTTCCATGAACGGGACGACGGCAGAGTCAGGTATTTTTTATTTTATGTATCTAATTCTAATGTTTTAGGTAATTCATAGATTTTCTTGTTCAAGGTCACCACTGCGTACACCAGCGGCACGCCGTGATAGTCCTCCCGGCAGCCCTCTGGTGGCCCTCTTCCATGAACGGGACGACGGTAGAGACATGTACTTTTTATTTTATGTACCGTTATGTAATGTTTTGGGTAATTCATAGATTTTCTTGTTCAAGGTCACCACTGCGTTCGCCGGGCTCGCCAACGCCGCCCCGATATAGTCCCCTCAGCAGCCCAAGGCACCACGCGGTCTTCCTGGACCGGGGTGAAGAGTTAGGACCGGTGCAGGAGATGATCGCCAGGGGTGCTTCGAGGGCGATAAGGGGTCGCGGCCGCAGACAGGGCTGAACGAGGGGTGCGCGTCCACGGGGTGGAAACAGAGGCAGGGGCCGTCGTGTTGCCACAAGGGCTGTGGAAGATGAGACTGGATGGCGGCGGGGTGAGCGTATTATTGAAGTATGTCTAGACGATGAAGATGTTCTGCCGAGACTGAGAGAAATGGTGCATGAGTTAGAGGCTAGTCGTCGTCAGAAGGATGCGCAACAGATGAGGAGACGGCGGAACATCAGACCAAATGAGGAAGAGAGTGACAGTGATGATGAGTATCAGGACGCCGAAAGCTTCATGGTACATGAATTGTTCGCTGGTGACAAAAAAGATATGCGTACTATTTCTGAACAAGAATATGTTGTATATAGTTAGGTACTTGGGCAAACATTACCTAGGTATATAATTGTCTACATTGTAAGTATGCAGAATTTGGTTACCCTATTAGAAAGATGCGCAACTCTTGTAACATACTCTTCAGAATGCTTAAAGGTATCCGCGTAAGAGCCGTTTGTAAATACCGCGGAAACAGCAAAACGCGCAAAATATAAATATCGTATCAGCTGACTCTAAACGCCTATATTGACTTATTTTAGACCTCACCCGTGTTAAATATTGTAAATATTTTAATAATTAAATTTCAAGTATGGTAACTCTCTAGCTTACAACGCCGGTAGAAAAAAAAGCGGTATGTCCATTTTTTGTACTTTGCCTAATGTAAAATAAAATAACGCCCTTAATCGGGCACAGGGAAGTATTTTCCCACCCCGACAGCCGAGTCATAAACAGTCGTATATTTTTAAAATGGCAACTCCCCAGTCTATTTTTTTCTTAGATATATTCTTGATTCGTTACTGATTTATTTTATTGACAACCCCACTCTTTCAAATGTCAAATGTCAACGTCAGAAGCAAATTAAGGTCACTTTTGAAAAAATTGCTCGTTTTTCATGTAGTGGAGACATAATTCTGTTAAGTTTCTTCAAGAAAGATTCTGGTAAGTAGATATTTGATCCGTTATTGACTAGTATATTATATTCTGTGTTACGTTGTTATGATATTCAATACAAAAATGTTATATTTGTGTGGATTATATTCATTTGAAATATTGTCTTGCAAGTGGGAAAATAGTTGCGATTGCCCGTTCCTGAACTCCATATTGCGTCAATATATATAAAATGTAGGGATTTATTTCTGTCGACATTTTTTATTTTTTTGTAATTTTGTTTATTACCCGACTGCGGTGAAGCCAAAAAGGAGGATTATGTATTTGACCTGTTTTATCGTTTTTAATTGTTGGTTTTAATTGTTTTAGATCATGTCTTTTAATAGAAGAATTAATGATAAAACACTTGAAAATATATTAGAGAATATTTCTGATTTATCAGACATCGATACTTCTGATGATGACGATATTTATGGTGGTTGCCTGATAAGTCCAACGGATTCATTTTACCGTACAAACTCAGAAGACTTAGTCGAGAGGCGTTTAGAGGAAATATTTGGTAAACAAACTTTAGACCCTGTATCAAATGACACTACAAACAAAACAGAGCTACCTACTTCCTCACTCGTAGAAATTTTACAAGGACCTTCAACATCCAGGCAAAGTACTTTTGCTTCTTCACCACCACATTCTACGCCAACATTGATTTCATCAACTGTGCCAACAAGTTCAGTTTTTGAGCCGCCGCTTACTACACCATCTTTGCTTTTATCGAACGAACCAACATCCAGGCAAAATACTTCTGCTTCTTCACCACCATATAATACGCCATCGTTGCTTTCACCAACTACGCCAACAAGTTCAGTTTTTGTGCTGCCGCTTTCTACACCACCTTTGCTTCTATCGCACGAACCAACAGGACCGGTTAACGATCAACCCATCCCTGCAAGACCAACTATAAGAATAGATAGAATAGAAAGACTCAATAATAATCCTCGTGAATGGAAAATTGAAGATCAGATTCATAACATTCCAAACTTTACCAATAAAATTATACCCCAGTCAATCTATACTCACAAAACACAACCTGTCCAAGTATTTAACAACTTCTTTCCGAGATATCTTTTAGCCAAAATTGCAGAACAGACAAATAAATATGCACACCAAAAATCGAGCAGAAACTGGTCTGACGTAACAGATACCGATATGAGTGCTTATTTAGGTGTATTAATTATGATGGGACTTAACCCATTACCTAATATGGAATATTACTGGTCGACAGATCCCTTCTATAATAACTCCGAGACATCAAAAGTATTTACGCTAAAAAGATTTAAGAAAATCACCGAAAACTTACATTTAAATGACAATTCTCTGGAACCATCAAGAAACTCTCCGAATAATGACAAACTATACAAGTTACGACCATTTATAAATGAACTCAATGAAATTTTTCAGAAGCAAACAGCTAACTCCAGTATTCAGTCCATAGACGAATGTATGGTGACATTTAAGGGGCGATCTACTTTAAAACAGTATATGCCGAAGAAGCCTATTAAGCGCGGATTCAAGGTGTGGGCTAGATGCGACGCTAAAACTGGGTATCTGTATGAGTTTGAGGTGTATACTGGAAAGGGAGATAACATGGAACATGAAGGTTTAGGTTACAATGTTGTTTGGAAATTTAGCCAAAACTTGCCAATGAACACGTTATTGTTGTTGTTGTATTGTTAGAAAATGGAGAGAGAAAGATGGATTCAGCAAGATGCCAAGACCTATTACCTGAAGATTTATGTTTACCGGAAAATTTATATCACTATATAACTAGCGTCGGAAATACCACAACTGTAAATGGTGAGGAAATCAAGTTTAATTTGCCAGTCGCCGCAATTCCTCAAGCCGCTGATGGAAATATTCCAGCTGGGACGTTCGGTGCCATTGATGCATTAAACCATAACGTTTATGAATGTTACATTTCTCCATACGTAACCGCTAGCCGAGTATTAAATACCAGACGTGGTCCAGGCGAACCTGAAGTACCTCCATTACCACTGCAACTCATTCCAGCGGGCTCAATCCCTAACCAGAATTTGCTCGGCCATGGCCCACCTGATGTTCTTCCAGCTGAAGCCAGGCCCCGAATTGAGGGGTTCGAGTTTCCTGACGGAGATACAGTAGCTGCACGATTAAAGATTTGCCCCGAATTAATGAGTAGGGTTAATACCGTGCTTTTTGAATTGAGACACCGCTTCAAGATGAGGGACATTGGACGTTCATCCCCAAGTTCCAGAAATTACTTTAAGCCAAAGGTGATTCCAAGTAATGTGCAATTCGTTCGAGTCCCCGAGCCTACGCCGGATGTTCAGCGTCTTACACAAAAGCAGAATCAAGTTCGAAGTGCGACGTCATTTGGATCGTCGAGTGCCGGATTCTGTAATGTAACAACGTTTCATAGGGAGAGGGCTAATAATGCCAGAGGTGCCTGTTTTACCATTAACGGTGCCATTCCTCCAGGATGGGTTGCGACTATTAATAACAATTTTAATATGGTCGGACCTTTCGCGCCTACTATTGGTGCCAACAATCCCGCAATCCGGATTATGAAGTTTATATCCCATCCTCGTCGCCAATGTTATATCTCTGCTAGGGAACACAAGTGAAACGCTTGCTAGCTGGAATTACACTGTTTATTCGTCGGAGAGCAGCGACCGTTGGCAACAGCCATACGGGACATATGAGCCGCTAACATAAACAATCACACATACATAACAGCATTTGACAATTTTTTTACTGGAGTAAACTTACTGGATGATTTATACATGAAACATGTGTATGCTGTGGGAACAGTACGTAGCAACCGGAAGGGACTACCAGATATAATCAAGAAGACTCAGCCAAGAAATATGCGTTTAGGGAAACATGAATTCGCAGCAGTAACTGCATCACCGGTATCAGCAATAAAATGGGTGGATACCCGAGATGTATCCGTGCTCACCACAGCACACGATCCAAAGGATGTTGTTTTTATAAAAAGAACACAAAAAGATGGCACCAAAGCAGACGTCTTGTGTCCAAAAGCAATAGCTGATTATACGCAAGCTATGGGAGGTGTCGATCGTTTCGATCATTTTAGATCATCATATCCCATTAACAGAAAAAGTAGAAAATTTTGGATGAGATTATTTTTTTTCTTGTTTGATGCTGCCATAATAAATTCTTATATTACATACACAACTATCCATAGAATTACGAGCGATTCACATAAGGACTTTAGGCTACGGCTGGCGCGAGGGTTAATAAATAATTACACGGAGACGAAAAGGGGTACAATTATTTTTAAAAATAAGAAAGGGGGGAATTTTGGAGTTCCGAATGAAATTCGGCTCCAAAATTTCGGTGTGCATCTGCCCGAAAAAGGGGCTACCTACAAAAGGTGCCGATATTGCAGCACAAAAATTAAAGAAAAACGCACCAACATCTTGTGCTGTACATGCAAGGTCTCCTTATGCCCGCAAGAATGTTTTAAACTATTTCATTTGGCTGAGTAAATTTTAATCACATTGTTTTTATTTTTATTGAATCCCTCGTTCACACACTGATCCTCCTCCACCTCACTTCAAAGTAAACAACTCAGTGCACATTTATTTGAGGATTGAGGAACATAAATTCAAAAGTAAAGTCAGGGTAAGTTACTAGTCTATTAAAATTTATAGACGTAATCGGGCAAAGGGAAATAATTCCCCACTGGGGTTATCCTTATACGGGCAAAGGGAAATAATTTCCCACACGAAAAAAAACCTTTTTTTTTCAGTTTCAGTAATTTATATTGTTTTTTATGTACACTGCTATCTAACATGATACAAGAACTTACACTTAAACCATGAAAAGTTATTTTTTTTGTTCGGCCCGATTAAGGGTATTCCTTCTCGAAGCCGTTTTATTTCGCTCCATCCACTGCCAATAATAACTATAAAAGGTTATGGGCCCAGGCGACGGAGCGCAATAAAGGAATATTGACTTAAAAGCTGTGGTAAAGCGGCGGCGTGGTCCTGCGGTCAAGCAGAGGCAAAAGCGAAACAAGATGGACGGCGAGGACTATATTTTTGGAGCTTCAAATAATCGCATGTTATTAGAAGATGTCGGTAATTGGCATACATGGAAATTTCAAGTAAAAGTCATATTGAAGGCGGTAAATGTCTTTGACTTGGCGGATGGCTCATCAAAATGCCCTGAAAATGAAGATGAAAAATTTACCACGTGGAAGAGGTTAGATGCAAAAGCCCAAGGAATCATCGTAGGAAGATTGGGTAACACGGCTATGCTGCATGTTCAAAATTGCGAAACAGCCAAAGAAATGTGGGACAAATTAAATACAGTTTATGAACAAAAATCTACACATCACATATTACAGCAGCGCTTCTTCGAAGAGAAACTTAATAGTTCGGAAGATATATCTACGTTCATAGCTAAAAAGAAGCCATTGTGACTCAAATAAGGCAAGCAAAGGGCGAAATTGCCGAAAACATGATTGTTACAAAAATCATAAGTTCGCTGGGTGAAAAGTTCAGACACTTTGTCTCTGCATGGGACTCTTTGCCATTAGAAAAGCGAAACCTTTCGGAGTTGACAGCCAGGCTCATCATAGAAGAACAAAGAAACAAACTGTACCAAGACAGTGAAAACAGTAATTCCACAGCGTTCAAAACGAACACAAACTCAAGAAAATGCTTTAACTGCGGTAAAGCGGGGGGGGCATTATAAAAAGCAGATACTAGCAGATACTAGAGGCAAGAAACAGCCATCTAACAAACTTTCTAATGATAGATTTAATCAAATTAAAGAACATATATTTTCATTTCCTGCCATGGAATCACATTATTGTAGGAAGAACACAGAGTATAAATACCTTGATTCTGGACTGAATGTAAGAATAATGTATTTGCTATATAAGAAAAAGTGTGAAGAAGAAGGGACAAAGCCAGCGAGTATAGAAACATACCGAAAAGTTTTTAGATCGTATAAATTAAGATTTCATGTGCCAAAAAAAGATCTATGCAAAAAATGCGTAGCTCACAAAGAATTAAAAAGTAATGATAATAATATGACTAACTCTGAAGACGACAGTCATTCCAAGCATCTTAAGCGACGGGACGATGCTTATCTTCGCCGAGACGCTGATAAAGCAGCAGCAAAGAATGACACGAAAACTTTAGCGTTCAATTTTGACCTAGAAGCGGTCCTTCAAACCCCTAAAGGTGCATCTGGACCATTCTTTTATGTTCGAAAGCTAGCCTGTTTACAATTTGACATTTTATAAATTTGGAGATCAAGATGTCGATTGTTTTACTTGGGATGAAACTGAAGGCAAAAGAGGAAGTATTGAGATAGCAACTTGCGTTTATAAATATATTTCGAGCAAGCAAGATATAAGTCATGTCAGAATGATGTCTGATAATTGCGGAGGCCAGCAGATTTTTTTTAACTTTTCTTGTATGTTGTTATATTTGGTAACAAACCACCCTACAATACACACAATAGATCACGTTTTTTATGAGTCTGGACACAGCCACCTGGAATGTGACTCTATACACTCCAAAATTGAAAAAAAGTGTAAAAACTCTGCTGTATACACTCCGGATGGATGGATTCAAATAATGAGACTGGCTAGAACGAATCCCCGCCCATTTAATGTAAATGTGTTAGTTCATGAGGAGTTTTTAGATTTCAATCCAAATCAGTGTCAGTTTGCCGAAGAAGTTACAAGAAAACCAAACCAAAGAAGGAAATATTCTTATAAAGAAAAAAGAAACAATGAACAGGAAAGCAGTGAATAACAACTTGAAGTGAGAGGAAAGGAAAAGACGAACTTCCAAGACGCTGTGTGGAATGTGTCGAAAACCAAATCCCGAAATACTATCATTCGTTTTATCAAAATCTTCCAGACTCGGAAACAGCTGAAGACCGTTTGCCACAACCTGATGCTGAAGAGGCAGAGGACCTGTAATCGTACCTACTTATATAACAGTGTTTTTTTTTTTTTTGCAATTTAAATCTTCTTTTTAAATATAAAAATATAAATGAATTTACTAGTTTGTTATTGGTATACCTATTTTTCAATTCACAATTCCAATTCTTGTAATACTTCGCTTAAATTTACAGTATTTTTACTGCTTGACCTTGAATATTTTTTTCTTACCTTACTACTAAAGTACTACCCTTACTTTACTTACCTTACTAACCTAACTTACCTTACTTTATTTACTTACCTAACTTACCTTACTTTATTTACTTACCTAACTTACTTTTAATAATTAGATAGTTTTATACCCCTGGCAAACTTACGAAAGTGATACTTTCGTAAGTTCACCGAAGTCTCAATTGTATTTTTTTATTATGTTAATGTTAGTAACGAAAGTACCACTTTCGTAAGTTTGCCGGGGTACGAATAAATATCTATTAACTTCTATGTATGATGATGTAAAATAACGAATATGTTTTTATTTCTGATCCTTGTAAAATATTGACAATCCTTTGATAATATCTTAAAAAAGTACTATTTTGAAAACCGAATGTACCACGGTACCTTTGATAACTCTTTTTTATTAACAGGTGTAATTGCTTTCAAAACGCTCCCGTGTAAAATGCATTTTCTGCAGATTCGTAAGTTTGCCGTGGATGTGACGATATAATCCAAATGGTACCATAGAATATAAACTCCACTTTTCTGATAATTTTGTCCCATTACCTAGAAGACCAAAGAAGATCACCACTTTGATTAACAGTGTGCCTCCGCTTTATGAATCCAGGCAACCAATTTCCAAGACAAAGTATGATCATTTACAGGAGCTAAAGAATGTCATACCAAAAGACTGCCATACTTTTAATGATAATTTACCTTTTAAATAACTTTAGTTACTACTTTGACTGTGAAATGCTGTGATTTATAATAGAGAATTTAATTAGAAATTAAGAGCAAGTACCAGAGTATTGTTGTCATGATTATTATTTGTTTATGAAACTTTAGCTAACACAAGATTTTGTGATGAAGGTTTTGTGATTAATATGGAAGAACCTAGGAGAAGGTTTATTTTTGTTATTTCTTGTTTTCTTTTATCTTATAAAAATGTTTTTTGCTTTTAGAAGATTATTTAGATCTTTTGCATAAGAAGTTTGAACTCTTGATTTAGATCTCTATTAAAATTTATGAATATAATATTTTGAAAACTGTTTTCAACAATAAATACGTGATATTTTTCTTCTTCGTAATAATAAATACAACTCTTGACTAAATTGTTTTATTTCAAAACTGCGTACCTAATAAAAGCAAACTACTTATGTTCTATTTAGTTATATAACAAAACCGCAGAAGTGACTTTACAAAAAATCTGAGCCAGCTACGAGTAAATTTGCGTTATATTCCAATAAAGAATGTTGTAAAGAACTAGCTGTGAAGTTCAGTCGGTAATCAAAATTTAAATCTCTGAGATATTCAGTTTTTCCTTCCTCCTGTAAAATCATCAAAAAGCAAATACGCGGTCTTTACAAGTAGCTCTTACACGGATTCGCACGCGCAGCGACGATAAGCATTCCAGTTTTTGTATAATTTCCTTGGCTTAGACTCCTCCGCTGACTAAACACAGACATTCATATTTGTCAAGGCCCACTGCGGCCGCTTATGATTAGAAAGTGAAGTACCTACCTATTGAAACTAACAAAGAACAAACTGTTTTTCTTTTTTTAATTTTAAGTTTTTTCAGCACCTCACCTGGTGATAAGTGATGATCCTGCCGAGGATTGATCATGCAAGCTCAAATAATGCCTATTCACTCTGGGCTTGAAGACTACCAAATTCACTCTTTTTTAGAGACCAAAATGCTCTTTGGGTCATGGAGTAAATAGTAAGTAAGTAATATTAGATGTAACACAAAAGTTCAACAATGGCACTGGTGTGGTTATGACAAATGACAAGACAGCCAGAAAAGAAAAATTTAGTTCCTACCCTATAAAAACATGGCAGGATGACCTACCCACTTAATAAGTTAGAATTACCCGTGATCGTAGGCCTGAAGAAGGCCAGTATCCTTTTTTTTTGTGGTTCGACACCCTAACTTGTATATTGCGGCCAGTAACATAAAGGTTGCTTATAGTTACCACTGATATCAATTTAGATTTCAAAACAGAAGCTGAAGTGACTACGGAACGATACAAAATACGTTTTATGTATTGTATCATATAACACAACACCTGTTGCCATTTCAACAGTTAGATTATCCTTGTTTTTTTCGTTATCGTCTGATTGATATTTTTGTACACAAAGGCTAGAGTCCTTTGGAGTTGGACTCATCACCATATTATTTTATCACAAACTATTTATGGTGTAGTACCTATAATAACTATGCTCATCACAGCATGACAGCATGACAGCACACTACCAGTGTTGCCAACTGCTAGGTTTACCCCAGAACCCGGTTTACCCAGTTGCTAGACAAGTTTTAAAATGTTGCTAGATTGCCAGTTTTTTTTACCCCAAAAAGCGGTACGTTTGTACATACAGGCGGCGGGCGCCAGTAATCGCTTTTCACCTGAGCCCATCGAGAAAAGCCTCTATACCTATTATATAAAAGTACTCTGTGGCGCAGCAGTAAACGGGTATTCCCGGCCAACGCCGAGG
The DNA here is from genome assembly GCA_932294325.1 of Allophyes oxyacanthae. NCBI lineage: Eukaryota > Metazoa > Arthropoda > Insecta > Lepidoptera > Noctuidae > Allophyes > Allophyes oxyacanthae. The sequence continues at coordinate 7,949,491 of OW028632.1, read as the reverse complement.
TACCTACCACAGCATCTATGACCATAGATTCGCGTTAAGTTTTATTTTTTCTTTCAAGACTCGGTACCCTACTTTACGAATCTCGATAGCCTCACGTCTCATGATGAAATGAAAAGTTGCTAAAAAAGTAGCTAAAAAGTTTAGCTACAAGTTTTATTATAATGTAGCTGTCTGTCACCAAATAATAGCTAGATCTAGCAATGACCAAAGAAGCCTCTCTTAGATCTAGCTATAAAGTTGCTAAGTTGGCAACACTGCACACTACCACACTAAGAGCAAATACTATAGAGGGAGTATATCAAGTAAGAGCAGGAGACGTATATATGGCCCTACTCTCACTAATGTATTAGCTCTATAAGCAAAGTGAGATAGCGATAGAGTTTCTACGTCATCTTGAAACGCTGCGTGCCATCAGTCGAGCTGTTTTCATCCAGCTGGAGGTCTCGGTGCGTTAAGTGTTTTGTGAGATTATCTTTGAAAAAATCAAGTGTGTGGTGATTTTAACTATTTGTGCACATACAATAATGACAATACTGTGTGCAGCTACCGGCTGCAACAGCCGGATGGGTGTTTTGCCTGAAAACGGTCAAAAAATATCTTTTCATTTTCAGTATATAGATAGATGTTTCTATAGTACAAATGGCCGCATTACTTCGCTGAGCGGTAACAGATAGAATATATCTATCTCTATTACTCTTATGACGTTTTGTTTATGTAAAGAGAAATGTCTATAGGTTTTCTGTTTACACTCGATAGAGTCCCTCTATAGTATTATTGCTCTTAGCTACCACACTACTTTGTTTTTTTTTTTTTATTGAAAGTACATGGCCTGGACTCTAGCCCTTCAGCCAAACTACTTTGATGTATGAGTCAGTGTTGCCAGATGCGTTGATTCATGACTGAGCTTTTTATCTTTAGTAGAAACTGTTAAAATAATTATGTTATAAATCTGTATGCTATTAAAAACTTGAAATAATATATAATAATAATAATAACCTTATAGATGAATAAAATTGTCCATAGTATTTAACAAAATTGAAAAGTTGTCGATTGAAGTTATTAGTGTACGATATCAATAAAATTATGGGGTGCAGTATCTTGGAGTACACCATAGAAATATTACAAGCCTAGATGAGTAACAATTTTTTGACATATAATTGAACTGTAACGCGCTAGCGTGACTTTTCTAGAAATGTTACATTTCAGCTCATTTCAGGCATTGAATTAAAAAACCATTCAGGTAACTTTTGACTAGAGCCCACTGGCAACATTGTTTCCTCCAATCCCAGTTTTAGGTATGCCATTCTTCCTAAAAAAGATCATATTTTGAATTGATTCTAATCGAATTCTAAAGAATCGATTAAGATAATTTATTATAACCAAGGTCTAAAAGATCGATTTCTCAAAAATCGATCATTTTATGCAATTCTTTTGTAAGACAAAAATATCGATCTTTCATCGATACATAATTACTTTATTTTTATTAATAATCAATAAAATAATGTTGTGTTACAACATGTCTGAGATCGATTTACGGGAAACATCCAATGTGTAAGATCGATTAAAATAATTATTTTCTTGATCCATAAAATCAATCCTTTAGTTAATCGACGCCACATCCCTATCGATCCATATATAAAACGTAGATCTCTTAAAGTCTGTGTACTCCTCTGTGTCTCTCTCTCTGTGTCTTAGGGATGTAACATTGTACCTAAAAAATCGATTGTTCATTAATCAATTTTTCTTAAGAAAATAATCGATTTTGTTTTAGTAATTGATTTTTTGGTAATTTATCAATTAAGTTCAAAATAAACGCCATAAATACTATATCAATACATTTATTCATTAAAAATAGACAACAAAAATAGCAAGCTTATATAATCATCACAAATTAAAGTTTTAGCAATCAAATTATAAAAGGTTCAAATTCAAATGTTTTTCACATAAATTAACAAAATTAAATTATTCAAATAAATAAAAAATAAATTAAAAATTTCAAAAACTTGAAATCCGTAGGCAACGAGTTCAGGAATAACAGCTTAGGTAAGCGTTTGGATAATATACGGCTCCTGGCCCTTGTTAATATGGCACTAGCTTTCGAGAACAATCTCTCTGCTGGAGCTGAAGAAGCCGGTGCAGATGAAAAATCGGTAATAATTGATTGACTGATTGATTATAAAAAAATCACGTATTAAAATCGATTTTTTCACATCCCTACTGTGTCTGTGATTCCAAAGCTTGAAATCTTGTAGGGTTCCCAACTTAGGGGTTTTCCCCCCAAATTTAGGGGGTAAATAAGTGTGATGGGATTTTTTTAGGGGTATTTTTAGGGTTTTTTTTATTCTTGACTTTTACTGTGAAGTTTATATTGATTGTGACGCAGTTGGCACTAAACTTTTTGAAAATCTTTCAATTATTGTATGATATTACAATTTATTTATTATTTTTACAGAGTATTATTTTAGTTCAGAGTAGGTTTTTAACTTTAGCTTTGGGGATAAATATTTCTGAGAGTTGGTAACACTGAAATCTTGAATCGTGTATTTTACATAGCGATGGGACGAGTCGAGCATTTCTCAACTCGAGTTACTCGAGTTAAAATGTTTATTGACTCGAGTTGCAACTCGAGTTGACTCGACTCGGTGTCTAAACAGTAGTACGGTACGGTCATGGATTCGAATACACGAACACTTCGTGTTTATTTTTCTTGCGTAATAGAACAATTCAACGTGCAACCCGAGTGATTCCAATGAAATTAAGTATTAGGTAGCATCGTTAATGATTATAAAACACATAATTTCTAATATAAAAATGATGTATATTAAATAATAACATCTTCTTCGATATATCAATGATTTGGTATTAAAACAAATCAACATAAAATATAATCATAATAACAAATAAAAAATATAATTCCACTGTTATACAGCCCTATAATTCTAATCAAATAGCATCTTCTTCAATAATTTGGCATTAAAAAAATCAACAATATAAAATAAGTACCTAATCATAATAACAAAACATCGTCTTCAATAATTTGGCATTAAAAAAATCAACAATATAAAATAAGTAGTTAATCTTAATAAAAAAACAACATCACTAGGTATGTACTTATCAGTATTTTTTTTAAACATGTTTATTCTGAAAGGTATTAGTAGTAATAGAATAAAGCCGAAAGGAAATTATTGTATACATTATTATAAACAACTTGTACTATGGGACCAGTACTGAAATTACGAAAAAAAATCTACTGTTCCATACATTTTAATATTGAATAATTCGTATGGAACAGCTTTCTTTCGTGGCCGGATTTCTTTCGTGATTTCAGGGTTGGCCCGTCGTAAAATTTATTTTTAAATATGAGTACAATACTTTCGGACTAACTAATAATATAACAAATAAAATCAACATAAAAATGGTCTTATGAACAACAAATATATTATAAATTATGCATTCATCAGTATTTTCTTTTTTCGGTACAGTATGAATTAAGAAATAAAATTTGGTCTACCTTTTTTGGCAAGAGTCTGTTCCGTCTTTGGTTGGTAAGAAATCCAGCCTTCGAAAATAGCCGCTCTGAAGGAACAGACGTGGCAGGTATGCATAAATATTTACATGCCATTCTATGAAGAGATGGATATATATTTTTCCGCTGTTCCCAAAACTGCAGCGGATCTTGCTTCCTATCTAAATAGGGTAAATCTAAGTATTGTTTTAATACTACTGAAGCAGAAGATAAAGGCGTTTGTTGTTGCATGCTACTTACTCTCTTGTCAAATATTTCCCAGAGCTCATCGTCATCACCAGTTGAAGCTTGAGATGTTGAAGTTGCGGCAGGTTCGTGCGGTGTCTGTTCTGATTGGAGTTGTACCTGGTATTGAGAAAGTTCTTCGAGTACATATTTAGCCGCATTTTCTGCATTACTTTCCACCCCGAACGCTTTTTTCTTAAAGCGTGGGTCGAGAATGGTGGCTTTTGCTGCCGTTCTGTTACTCTCATACACACTTAATCTCTTATCTATTACATCCAGTAATGACCGACGTAAATGTGTGCCTGCTTCAGTAATCGGAGACTTTTTTGAAATAGAATATTGTAAACCTCTTACTAATGGAATTATACAAGATAAAGTTGGGTACGAATCTCCTGACAACGTTTTGGTAATTTTCTCCACAGGTTGCAATAAGGCAACACAATCTTCCAAGATCGACCATTCATGTGCATTCAAGTTCGGTGGAGGAGAATCGAGCAAAGGCAATGTAGCTGAAAGAGGAACTTTAACTTTAATTAATCTTTCGAACATATAAAATGTCGAATTCCACCTAGTTTGGACTTCTTGCTTGAGTTTGATTGATTCCATCTTCATTTGGCTTTGCATTTCCCTAAGAGTGTTAGAAGATTTTATACTCTGTTTAAAGTGAGTAACAATCGCACGACTTTTCGAAATAACTTCAAGTACATCGGCATTTTTTAAATGATTGCTTTGAGCATTTTCATTTTCTTTGTTAATGCAATCTTTCACAGCGAGATTTAACGTGTGAGCAACGCAAAAATGGTTTCTCTTGTCCAAATAATCCTTCACAGCTTTTTTCATGCTCGAGGCATTGTCAGTAACAATAGTTACGACTTTGTCAAAAATTTGCCATTCTATTAATATTGCTCTCAAAGCATTCGAAATATTTAATGACGTATGGTGTTCTAAAAGTTCATTAGTTGAAATTACCACAGAATGCAATTTAGAGTCTTTAATAAAATGCGCAGTTACACTAATAAAGCTCTTTTGACTATCAGAGCTCCATATATCTGTGGTTATTGAGATATCTAGGACATCTTTTAATTTTTCTTTTACTTCAGCACTGCATATTCTGTATTTATTTTCCAAGTTTTGAGTCAACTTCTTTCGGGAAGGTAATTCATAATCCTGATTTAATATTTTTGTAAATTTCCTAAAGCCTTCATTTTCTACTATTTGTAACGGTTGCATATCTAAAACAATCATATCCATCAATGCTTCGTCACCATTTTTTTGATTAATTTTATAAGGGGCGGTTAACCGCATTTGTTTTTGTCGCTTCGACGCTGGTTCATTCACCCCCCTAACATTCGATATTGAGGTTGAAGTCCCAACACTATTTTCACTGGTCACAACAGGAATAGTACATAACGTAGAAATATCAGCACTCCCACTCTGTTCGTTTCGAATCTCATTTCCGTTACGAGTTAAATTTTCTCCAATAACTTCGCTGTACTGAACAATATGTTTCTTTTTTATATGGTTTATCAAAGTTGTTGTATTTCCATTAAATTTATAATTACACGGACACAATTTACACACAGCTCTGGAGCCATCGTCGGTTTTGTTAAAGAACTCCCATGCCACACTCTTTTTATTTCCAGGGGCCATAATTTAATATAATATATAAAAGATAATAGTAATAAAACAGTGATAAAACTTTTCGACATGCGAGCGAGCCGGCTTTTTGTCTTACAAAATGTAAATAAATAAACAACGACAGCGAACGAGTCAGCGAGTCGCGCGCGTCGATCTTCCGCGCCGAGTTAGCCCGAGTTACGTCATACGCGTGAATAAACAACGAACGAGTCAGCGAGTCGCGCGCGTCGACCTTCCGCGCCGAGTTAGCCCGAGTTACGTCATACGCGTGAATAGACAACGAACGAACGAGTCAGCGAGTCGCGCGCGTTGATCTTCCGCGCCGAGTTGGCCCGAGTTACGTCATACGCGTGAATCGTGAATCGTGATTGGTCAGTTGACTCGGTAACTCGGTTGCCGCGCGCCGAGCCGCGTGGTGAGCGAATGAATAAAGCGAAGCCATGGACCGACCGAGTCAACTCGAGTTTCGAGAAAAACAACTCGGGTCACCGAGTTCACAGAGCAACTCGAGTTACCCGAGTTAAATAACTCGACTCGCCCATCGCTAATTTTACAAAAGATTAGTGTAGGTAGGTACATAGAAGTTTTGTGAACCTTACCAAAAGTTGACTCCTGTTTCAGTTCTAGGTAATAGGGTTGTTTGATGTTTGGGTCAGTGGGTCATCATAAGGGCTGTGTTGCTTGCTGTGTGAATTTGAAAAAAATATCGTTTGTATTAGTCGCAAGCATCGATGGTCGCAAGAGTATTACTAGGTACAGATTTCTTTTCGAAAATACCATGAAGTTTTGAGTGTTGTGTGAATTTCGTTGTTCGTTGATTTCATAATATCAGATTTCTGTTGATGGATGCCTGCTTCTCTCGCTTCTCTCATTGTGCACCATCAAAACAAACGTTGACTGACTCTTGTTTCAGTTGCCTATCAACATTGCCTTATAATAGGGTTCGATGTTTCTCTCTTCTGTGATATGTGAATCTGAGAAAAATATCGTTCGAATTAATCACAAGAATATTAATTTCTCTTCAAAAATAAGTATGAAGTATAGTGGTGTTATGTGAATTTCGTTGTTCATCAATTTCAGTAGATGGATGGGTCCGAGGGTCATCTTAGATGCATGCAAGACGCATGTGTATGAGTTCTCTCATGACCACCGTTATTTCGAGTATTGGCATATTGTTGTTGGGTTTTGTGTTCAGCTGTAGTTCCTATGAACATTAACAAATGGGTAGGTACCTTGTTTGTACAAGAATTTATTGAAATTCGTTGAAATGTTGGGGTAATTCTATGTGGCATTTAATTGAACTGGCCACTGAAAGAGAGTGACCTGCAAAAGAACTTTAAAAAAATTTTTAGGTACTATAGTCAAGTATAGTCACATTTGCTCTCAGCTCTCAGCACATATGTTGCCATGGATTGTTGTTAACAATATATTATGTCAAGAAGGACATCAGTACATGCTTAGTAAGTCTATCTTTATAGAGTGATTAAAAATCAAGACTAAATTATATTTGATTAAAATTGTCTTGCATTGGAAAATTTGTTGTTGAAAAACATCTTAGCTCAACTTATTTTCTTTTGTTGCTTCCATTGTCAGAATCTTGTGAACTATGTTGAAAATATCTAAGTGGCATTAACATTGTCTAGTCGGTTTTCTAAATCTAAAGCATTGTAAACCCAACCCTTTTGGTTTGTTTCTTCCGTTTACCCGTGTCATATATAAATAAAAGAATATTTTCTCTAGAATGTCATTGGGCTATTCCCAATGTTTACAATGGACTGATGAGTGAGAGGTTGAGAATTGCAGCATTGACTTGGATTTAGCTTCGTTTAGAAAAATCAACAGGTACCTATCCTAGTAATATGCTGTGTTTCACTAAGCCAAAGTAGGGTCAGTGGGTCATCTTAGGTACCGTTCTGTTTGGCTCCATGAAACTCTATGATTACACTATACAATGTTTCTGTACTATTTCAGTACAAAGAAAAATAAATCTCTTCCAGCAGGTCTGTGCAAGTAGAACTTGAAACTAGAGATGTAGTCAGCATGTAAAGAGATAATAGTATGTCATAGCAACACTATGTCAGGTAGGGCATCACTAGGAATATGGTCCTGTTAACGCTGGGCTAGATCGTTAGACCCAAAATGTCTGTAATGGTTAATAAATTGTAATACCTATAGATTAAATAATAAAATGACTGTGATAAGTCTCATTGCTCGACGGACTGCAGTGTTCTTCTAATTTCTTTAGTATTTGCAGGAAATCTAATTTATCCTTTGCGTCTTATTATCATATCTCTCATCATATAAAAACAAAGGTTTTAATATAAAATAATTGGGCATTAGGCTATTATAAAATGTGACTGTTCCTAGCCACCCCAGGCTGATGAAAATTTCGTTTTTCCTATAGTTAGAAGTATTTGGTTGTTTTAATGGCCCTTCCTTATTAATGTGGTTATTTTACCACAGTAAAGAAATAATGTGTGCTTCGTCTATGTAAAATACAAATTAAATTATGAGTTTCAGACGCTAGGAGGTAGTTAACACACAAATGTAACCGGAAGCTTATCTAGTAAAGTTGAACTTTTAATCTTCAAGCGGGAGGTTTCAATAAAATGCAAATTCACAATTTATTAACCCATAGGTTACCCATTTCCCTTTATCTAGAGTATTGAATATTGAGAGAACATCTAAAAAAAATTAAATATAAAAATAAGATTGTTGAAATAATGGATGTAAATAACTTAGGCCAGTAGTCATAGTTAATATTACGTTTATTACTTGCAAAATATCTATAACAAAAATAACGAAGTAAAATCAAGCGACGCCATGTCAGACATATTTTTAGTAGAAAAACTTCAGAGGGCGGTAGTGTTGCCATATTGTAAGTCAAGATTATAACATTTACCACAGATTACAACAAAGATATTAAATTTATAAGAGTAATTATTGATATCTCTTTTTTTCCTGCTCCCTTCATTTGCTGTGGAGAAGAAACTGCAGCTTCATGTAATTGGACGATGGGAGTTATTCCTTTATTTTCGTCTAGCTATTTATACGTGGAGGCCTTTCCAAAATTTCCTCCTGAGTTATTGGTACTCACGTTTTTTTTTGTGTAACGTGCTTTTAAATATTTAAATTTGTTCATAGCCTCGAATCCAGTATGGTGATCAATATCTGTTGCTATGCGGTTCCACACTGTTACATTTCCGATTGTTGAATTATCAAATATTTTTTTATGTTTTGTATATCAATCAATTAGCTGGCTTGTCCTTATTTATACATATAATTAGAATAGAACTTCACTTAAGGTAAGTTCGTTTAATAACAATTTTAAATGTTTAATAGAGAAACATTACTTTAAAACTTCTATAGTATGAATAATTAGTATTTGAGATCTTATAGCAAACCCTATGCCCTGGCAAAACTATTTTGGCCGAAATATCGGTGCCACTCGCTACTAGTCTATCTGCAGTTTTCTTGCAAGTTGCACCCACCCCAACGGGAGCTCCCTTCCCGTGACATGGTTCATAAAAATTCGAAGTGAAATTTTGAAGGTTAGGGTAGAAATCTCCTAGCATTATTGCCAAAACCTTGAACATCATTTTGTTACGATATTGGATGACCGGCCCATCGCTCAAGAAATGTAAATTAGTAGGTAACAGTAGCCGGCAGACGGTCAAGTATCGGCTGTAAATGGGCCCAACTTGCAGGAGGTGAGTGCGATAAGTTATGTGACAAAGTGCAGTAACATTTGCTTTTTAGCTCTTGAGCGACATCTTTAATGTAGACTACAACAGTGTGCATACCTCTTTGCTGTCTCGATCCTCCAAAATAGAAAGATTGCACTTCTTCAGCGTATTTTGTGAGGTAATTTTCACTGAAATCAACGTGTATAATTGTGTCTAACTCAGTAAGGCACTCTTTTTTCGTTTTTATAGCTTGATATTGGTGCACCATGTTTAGTTCGTGATTTAAAAACTTTTCCATCTCTGATTCCATATCCAAAATCAAGTCCTTTGGTTGAATCTGTAGTGTGCTTTTAACGCATTTCGTTACAGTTCGTGATTTTATAGTTTTTGAATCGACGATATCTTGGCGTACACTTTGCCACTTGCTGTAAAATAGTGGGATAGAGTCATCGGATTCCTTGTAATGGAGACCTTTGTTTAAACACGTCTTGCACTCGCGTGATGAACATTTTTCGTTGAATCTGTTGCAGCAAAATTGATTTAGAAGATTCACGTAATTCGAGACGGATATTGTTTTAGCGTTCTATCGTGAATTCAGCGTTAAATCTATATTTTTATGTGTAACACACACTCAAGTGTTATGCTGGCGCCTCACATCGCTATTCGTGTTCGCGTATTCGTCTTATTCGCCCAAATACGACGATGTGTAGTCACTCTATTCGCCTATATTTGCCTATATTTGCACGAATAAGACGAATACGCGAATACACGAACATCGTATCCGGTTGTCGGTTTTTGGTCACATATCAAAGGATTGCGAATATACCGAATATGTTCGTATACCGTCCACACATGGCTTGCTCAGTAGAGCGTGGTGCGCGACAGCGACGGACGCAAAGACTACAATAGTATATCGGATGGACGGACGTGTTTATCATAGATAATATATTAAGTTTAGTACTTAAGAGTTTTAATACTTCTATATACAGAAAATAATAAGCCGCTGCTGCCGTCAACAGGTCCATCTTTGCGTTCAAGAAAATAGCAAAAATATTCGTGAATGTTCGCTAATATTCGCTGTTCGTGACGATGTGTGGACGGTGTGTTCGAGTTATTCAGACTTCTACACGAATATAGCCGAATAAACGGCGAATAAAACCCCGAATACCGAATAGCGATGTGAGGCGCCAGCATTACGACTGTCACAGCGCGGCTGGAAGACCCAAAATGGTCGGAGGTTGCAGAACATTGAGTGAGATATTTTTATGTGTGTATTTTCCACAAAACGTTTGTGCAAGTTGAGTAAAGTATCTAGCATAAGTCGCTTTTGCTTACGCTCGCTCTTTTTTGTGATAGTCTTTTTTTCCTGCACAAAGTTTGCTGCTTGAATCGTCTTCCATAAACTTGACTATGCTTGTTTGTTATCAAATTTAATCAGTGTCTTCTCCAGTTGTTTTAGTTTTCTTGTTTTCCTATCTTCCTTACACTCCGTGTTGTTATTGTGCATGTTTATTAACAATTTTATACATTAAACAAATTTTATCACTTTGTTTCTGAAATTTGAAGAGAACAAAAGACTTTTTCGTGACGTTTCAACGAGCGCGAAAAAAACGATTGATAATGTGATATTAGTGTGAGGTATTCCACGAAGAGCACTGAAACGAATAGCACCAAAGCTATTCCACGAACGGCACCAATCCAAATTTTGGTTTGGTGCTCTTCGTGGAACAGTAAAATAATATTAATTTTATTCGACGAAGGGCACCAACGTAAAATTTTCTTTTAGTGGTGGGAACTATTTTTTGTTCAGAACATAATTAAATAAATCATATCGATATAAATCAGCAGTAAGTACATTTAAGGATCATATAAAAAAAAATAGGTTTTATCTATTTGGTTTATTTGCAAAATCAGTCTTAGTCATTTATTACCTATTTACTAAAAATACCTAAAGAACTAATCACGTTTTCTTTGAAATCTAATATGATAATGGCAGATTTAGGACATTTCTATTGCTAGGCCTGAGAATATGAAAAGGTTATAACATTATATCACTTGGTTTAAAATATTGCATAGGTAGTGAGTATTTTAGTTTGAAGTAGACTGACTGGGATATTACTATTAGAGGAATGTATAATATATTAATTAGATTAATATTTTTATAAAAATGAATGAACTAACTTTTGAGGTTACCGTAATAGGCACATTTAATTCTATTACATTTAATTATTTTTAGGTATTCATTGTAATATAAATAATTGGGCATTGGGCTATAATGAAATAGTGTGGTTATTTTACCACAGCAAAGTAAGAATGTGTGCTCCACTATATAAAATTAAAATAATATAATGAGTTTCGGACGCCAGGAGCTAACACACAAAAATGTTACCGGAAGCTTACCTAGTAAAGTTGAACTTTTAATCTTCAAGCGGGAGGTTTTAATAAAAAGCAAATACTTTAAATTCACTATTTATTACCCCGTAGGTTCTATTTCTCCTTGTCTAAATCATTGTTGTGTACAAGTTACATTTAAATATAAAAATAAGATATTATTACAAGAGTTACTATTGGTTATTATTGCATCCAGTAGTTATATTAAAACCGACATACCTAATAACGGTTATATTAAGAGATTTAAATTAAAGATTTATGAGGTTACTTGACGAGCCACCACGTGGAGAACCCGGCGAGTAATCCACAAGAAAAAGTATGAAAATCTTAGTGAAAGAATAACTAACATCTGCGCGGTAGCTATGTAGCTACGAGCCCCTCCTCTTATTATTATTAATAATATTCTTTGTTTTATTATATATTATACATACAAATATGTCTTATTTTTATACATTATTACACGCTGCCACTACTGTGATATGTGTAAAGGCCCTCACATCAAATGCATCTGGGGGGCGCTGGTACCACGGCCGGCGTTGGCATCGCGCGCACACCGCGCCCGCGCCCGCGCCCGCGCCCTCGCCCTCGCCCTCGCCCGCGACTTCGCCCGCGCCCGCGGCCACGCCCATTCCACCCTCCACTTTTTCTATGTAAATAAAAATATGAAAGGAATATAAAATTGACAGTAGATATAAACCAAAATCTTTTATATTCATTAATTTTGTAAATTGGCAAGGAATAAAGTTGCAGGACAAAGGCCTCTCCTTCCTTCTTCCACTCATCCAGGTTTATTTAGCCGAGATAGATGTAGGTACAGACAAATCTGTGGATGTAGGTATTCATGGTCATATTCAATCGCCACACCTTCTATATCGATTCTATGCGCTGTGCTATTTGTCATGAGATTGGTCTTTGCCATTTTATCCGAAGTCCGACTTGCCTTATTTACATGTGTCCGTTTCGACCGCGCGGCCACGGCGAAATTAAAAAAAAAAAACAATGCCAAGATTTTGTAAAAATTTGTAGAAGTTGATTCCCAAAACCATAAATTTGTCAAAGTTATGGTTAAAAAGTTATAAGGGTTTGAACGTGGCCGCGCCATTGAAACGCGGCGAACCGCGCGGCCACGGAGATCTTTAAAACTAAGCGTTGCAGAGATCTGAAATTCAGGTAAATAACAGATTGAATTTGTAAAAAATTTGTAAAAATATAGAAAAATATCCTAGGTTTATATTTTGGGAGCTATAAGACTAAAACTCCATGGCCGCGCCATCGAAACGATGAAAAATACGTTGTCGCCGATATCTCGCTGAAAAAGCATCGCAGGGGTCTGAAGTTTTTTGTAAAACGTAGATTTGAATTTGTCGAAACTTGTAAAAATACTACAAAAAATCCTAGGTTTATGTTTCAGGAGCTGTAAGACTAAAACCTCATGGCCGCGCCATTGAAACGGTCAAAAAACACGTTATCGCCGATATCTCGCTGAAAAAGCATCGTAGGGGTCTGAAGTTTTTTGTAAAACCTAGATTTGAATTTGTCGAAACTTGTAAAAATACTACAAAAAATCCTAGGCTAATATTTCAGGAGCTGTAGTACGGTATCGCGTAGAAATAAGTAGTGATTATTTATCGAAGAAAGTAATTGTAAAGCGAGTTTTTTGTAAACAACACCAATTAATATGTAAAACTACCGATACTAGGCAAAAAACATGTATTTTTTCGGTATTTATAACTTTCAATACGTTTTGAATATTTCGATAGGGTGACCATGGCTTTTTGTTTACAGAAAACTTTCCACATGAGATTCTAAATTAAATTAAAATGAAACGACAAGATACAAAAAACATATTTATATTTCTTTTATAATCATATAAATCACAGATTATTTACTTACCCTAACACATATATTTCTTTCAAACTCACAAATCACAGATTATTTACTTATACTTTCTTTCAAAGTCACAAATCACAGATTATTTGCTTACACTTACTTACTTTACTATATATATTTCTTTCAAAGTCACAAATCACAGATTATTTACTTAGAATAAGAATTTTTTTTTATTAATACGACCTCAGGGCCAAGGACTTTCTAGTACATTTGTCGAAATCTTGCAAAAAAATTGACATTTCAAACAAACCAAAACTATAATAATGAGGTACTCGCCAATATTTTTGGGATTTTGACCGGTTCCTTGGGTCATGAATAAAACTTGTTACCTATGGGAGCTTATTCCCACTGTATAGTTTAATTTTACCCTGTTTTTTATTATTTAATCATCATCTATTAGACCATATGTTAAATTATGAATTGTCAGAGGTTGTTCAGAACTTGCGTGCGTTCCGGTTTTATTATCGTCGTAACAAATCATTATGGAATTATTTACTAAGCAATGACACTTGTAATGACCAATCAGACCTACAACCGGGGGGACATATTCCACAGCACCTATCAGTCCATATTTTTTTTGCTTTATTTTGATGTAATGAGGTGTTTCTTGGAGCATAATTTTGTCTGTGCCATTGAGATCAAATAAAATAATATTACTCAATTCGTACGTAAATCTCTTGGTTTCGTTGTTACATTTTAAACAAATTTTTAAATTGGAGTCATCGATAATGACGGCATCTTCCAGTCCACCGATTCCGAATAAATTTATGATTTCCATATTAATTGACAAAAATACTATGGTTCTTGTGATGTCGTAGTTAAGGTTTAATAAATAAAACACCAGTACACAAATTCCACTCTGCTATACGTGCGGTCGCCACGGGTGCCCGGATCAGAAGTGTCAGTGCGGTGCGTTGCACCGCACAACCTCTACCGAGGTACCCCCGCCACAGTACGTATAACTTGTTTAATACAATACGTCACATCTCTTCCTTACAAAATAAAAAAGAATCAATTTCTAACAATTAACTTTGTTTATAACAAATCACATACAATCAAATATCTTATGTTGAATCATTTATGGAATTAAGTAACCATCACACTTTATTGTAAATACAATTGTAAATAATTAGTTTCAGAATCGTTCGCATTACAATTTCCAGTATCTACAGGTTCAGAATCTTGATGAATCGTCCATTTACCTTCGACTTTCTTTAGATGTATTATGTTTCTACGTGATGTCTGTCCTGTGCTATCATTCTGTACTTCCACATCACCACCTTTTTTATTTATTACAGTGTGCGATTGATCATTAAATGAAGGAGTTAATTTGTTTTCTTTAATCATATTCTTGACATAAACCTTTTCTCCAATTGCTATATTACTTTCTTCAGCCTTCCTTTTCCTGTCCTCTTGTTCCTTACCTTTCATTTTCATTATCGTGTCTCTATCTTTAACTTCTAAATCAGTTGCATTATGTTCTACATCTAAAACAGATGGTAATTTATCTCTGAACTGCCGCCTAAAGAACAGTTCAGAAGGAGATTTTCCTGTACTAGAATGAGGAGTACTATTATACATCATCAAATACTTAAGAATATCTAATTTCCAGTCAGATTTTTGAACTTGACTGATTTTTAACCTTTTGAGTATGTCCCGGTTTTGTCTTTCGACTTCTCCATTTTGTTGAGGCCAGTAAGGAATACTATGGAACAATGTTATTCCGTATTCACAACAAAAATCTTTAAATTCAGTTGCTACAAATTGTCGACCATTATCAGCCGTCACACTGAGTGGTATACCAAGTCGCGAGAAAATTTCTTTAAGTATATTAACCGTATCCGTCGCAGTTATCGATTTAGTTATTTTAATCTCTTTGTAACGACTGAAATAATCGACAATTACAAAGAGATAATGTCCACTGGGCAGTGGTCCCATAAAATCTACTGCTACATCGATCCAAGGCTGTGTAGGAAGTTCACGTCTTTTCATCGGATTTGGAGGATTAGGAGCTGACACCAGTGTGCAACCCTTACAAGTTTTAACATAATTTTCTGCATCTTTATCAATCTTTGGCCACCAAACTTTAGAGCGTAGTCTGCTTTTCATGGCTACAATACCTGGATGGCCTTCGTGAGCAGATAATAGTACTCTGTAACGCAATTTTGAAGGTTTAACAATCTTTGTTCCGCGCAGTAAAATGTTTTCTTGAAAACAAAGTTCCTGTTCAAAAACTTTGTAATTGTTTACATTCTGGTGCCAGTCATTACTATAAATACCTTGTTTAACCATTTTGATTTCCTCATCTATTTTGCATGCTTCTCGTATCTCTTTTAATGGGACTGCTATTGGACAGGACTGATCGATCACATGGTTAATATAGTTTTCGTCATCAAAGGGATAAACAGGTGTATTAATACACAGACGAGATAGAGGATCAGCAATGTTACTTTTGCCCGGCCTGTATATAATTTTGTAATTATATGACTGCAACCTCAAAACCCACCGCTCAATCCTTGCACATGGTTTAGAATTGACTCCAAATATAACTTCAAGAGGCTTGTGGTCACTAATTAACTCGAACGAGTCTTTGCCAAAAAGATACATCTTAAAATGTTCTACTGCCCAAACCAAAGCAAGAGCTTCTTTCTCTGTTTGACAGTAGCGTTTTTCACAAGATGTCAAGCTTTTATTGCCATAAGCTATAATGCGTGGACCATTTTTATCATATTGAACTAGTACAGCACCAAGCCCTACCGGACTGGCGTCTGCAATAATTTGAGTACGGTCTTTTGGGTCATAATATCCTAAAGTCTGTATGTTTGTCATAGCATATTTTAATTTCCCAAAAGCTTGAGATCGATCATCCGTCCAATAGGGTGTAATATTAGCATTTTTCGGTAGTTTTAGTCGTAAGAGTTCTCTTATAGGTTCGGTTAATGTAGCTAGATTTGGAACCCATTTACCCACAAAGTTTACAAGGCCCAAAAAACTTTGAACCTCATCTATGGTTGTCGGTTCTCTGAATGACTCAATTGATTTGATGTATTTATCTAAAGGTTTCACACCTTTATACGAAAGCTCATGACCCAGGTAATGTATCTTATCGACTTTGTATACGCATTTTGAGTCATTAAGCAGGACATTGTTTTTCTTTAAAACTTCTCGTACCTTCTCGAGCCGTGTATCATGTTCGATCTCATGTTTCCCAAAAACAACTATATCGTCAATGAAATTAACAACTCCATCGCAAGGTAACAAAATCCTTTCAAGAATTTTCTGAAAACATTCGGGCGCACATGAGATCCCGAACATGAGACGTTTGTATCTATATAAACCTTTGTTTGAAATAAACGTAGTGATAAATCTACTGCCCTCACTTAATTCTATTTGATGAAAAGCATTTTTTATATCCAATTTGGAAAACAGTTTTGCGTTTCTAAATTTAGGGAGGAGTTGCTCCATAGTGGGCAATGGATGATTTTCTCGAATTATAGCTTGATTAGCCCGTCTCATATCGATACAAATTCTTAGGTCTCCGTCACTCTTGAGAATCGGCACCATAGGTGAAACCCAATCTGACGGACCATTAACAGGCTCAATTATATCACATTTTACTAATTCATCGAGTTTTTTATCAATTTTGGACTCTAAAGGTACTGGTACTCTACGATAAGGTTGACATACAGGTTTTACTGACTCATTGATAGGTATTATTATTTTAACGTCTTTAAATTTGGGAAAAATACCATTATCTATTGTATTTATATTAAGACCTACCTTTAGAACCCCGAGAGATATAGCCGTGTCCTTTCCGAGGAGATTTTTTGTACCATCTTTAACTACGTAGAAAATGGCATTTTGGCTTTGTGAACCCACTACGATTTCAGCTTCAAAAGAGCCTAACACGGTCAGTGTATTATTACTACCATAAGCTATGAAGTTTTTCTTAGGACTTTTGACTTGATTATAGACTTTAACTTCGCACTGTTTTAAATCGTTCCAAGTTGTGTCATTAATAATGTTACATCTGCTCCCCGAGTCAATAAGCATGTCTATATTGACACTGCCAACTTTGCAAACGATCGTCTCATCACTATCTAAATGAAACACGTAGTCTATCTCACTGCGGTCTTTAGGTTTATCCTCCGCTTTGACCTTTTTCACATTCCTATTTGGGGCGTCATTTGATTTTCGCTTTTTGGTACGAGTTAAACACTGACTACGGAAGTGTCCTAGATAACCACACTTGAGGCATTTTTTGTTTCGAGCCGGACAACTTTTGTCGTCGCTCAAATGATTTACATTGCCGCAACGGCAACAAGGCTTTGAGATAGATCCATTACTTTTTGTGTCTAGTCGATTTATGACTTGATTTTGATTTGCCTTTGACGGATCAAAATTATTTAGCTGCCTTTGTACTGCCTCAAGTGCGTTAGCTTCGGTAATTAATTTTTCCAATGTTACATCGTCGCCTAAGGTGAGTATCGTTTTCCTTAATTTAACAGACTCGCATTTTTCAGTTACTTGATCTACTATGTTTTCATCTAAATTGGTAAATTTACATTTAGAGCCTTGAAGACGTAAGCGTAACAAAAATTTATCAAACTTTTCTCCTACTTCCTGTTTAATCAGTCGAAACAGATGTCTTTCGTAGACACGACTTTGTTTTGGTGAGAAGTATTCGTCTAATTTTTCGATGGCATTTGTATACACATTATTATCGGCGTTTTGTTCTACATGAGCGCCTGGTATATTATAGTAGATTTCTTGTAATGCCAGACCACCGACATGAAGAAGCGTTGCTCTCATTCTGTCTGGTTTGTCCATTTTTGTGGCAATTAGGTAGATCTCGAGACCCCTTTTCCATTTCTCCCAGCGCACACCCACAGAGGTGGGGTCACCTTCACAATCAAAGGCTTCAAGTGGAGGGATTTGCGACATTTTGGGGCGATCTGTAAGGAGATATTTAGATTTAGGCTCCATTCGACCTATTCCTCCTTTTAGCTGGTACCATTCAGACCTATCTGAATTACCACTTTTCTATAACAATAACTCATTCATTGTGATTTCAATCGACATATTACTACAACTTTAAAACTTATTAGAAAAATATTTATAAGTAGGTAGGTATATGAATTTTATTGTTTTGTTCTCATAATCTGTACCTACTTGTTATATAGTTCGAAAAACTACTAACAATGAAATAATACATTGTTTAGTTCTTAATCTATGGTTGCTTAGAAATGTATAAGTACCTACTATTATTATTTTTTACTGCGGGTAGAAAAATAAAATTGAAATAATATAATTATCATAATTAACTGAAGTATCAGATAATAATATGAGTTATTGCTAACTTATAGGTACCAACTATTTATTTAAATAGTTTACCTCTCCAAATTACATTATGCATGTAATGTCTTGATACCAATCAACAAAATTGTTAATCTATCAATTTCACATTTTACGTGATTTCTAATCTTATTTGCCTACCTACTATAGGCAATTGTTTAAAACCCTTGGCTTTTGTTGGCACCCATTAACAAATGAGGTCGGTATCTTTTT
Organism: Allophyes oxyacanthae; assembly: GCA_932294325.1. NCBI lineage: Eukaryota > Metazoa > Arthropoda > Insecta > Lepidoptera > Noctuidae > Allophyes > Allophyes oxyacanthae. Next base: position 7,930,567 of record OW028632.1, on the reverse strand, counting down.
CATTGTTTATTATTTGGTCATGGTAATTAATAAATATAATTTATTTTAATTTCAGTATAGTTTACACATTAAAATATAATACCTAACTTCCAATTATAACTAGTAGTAGAATAAAGACGTTAAAGCACTTGCATGTAGGTACCTCATTTGTCAATTTGCCTATAATTATTCTCTTTTTCTTTTTTCATTTGTTTGTACAGAGATTTTGTGCACGGCATACCTTAATCCTCGTCGCCACTTGTGATGTCGTAGTTAAGGTTTAATAAATAAAACACCAGTACACAAATTCCACTCTGCTATACGTGCGGTCGCCACGGGTGCCCGGATCAGAAGTGTCAGTGCGGTGCGTTGCACCGCACAACCTCTACCGAGGTACCCCCGCCACAGTACGTATAACTTGTTTAATACAATACGTCACAGTTCTTTTTGAGTGGTTGGCGCATGTTTCGATTAAACATTCATTACATTGGCACTGTACAAATCCTCTAAAAGTATGTGTTCAAATATAAAAGCCATATTACTATCGCATCCATATGTATTGTTATCCCTTTTGTAATATTGAGTAATGATTTCCTCTCGTAGTTTATAAGCACTATTTAAATTTAACGATTCTGCTAATATTTTTATAAATCCGCGGATTAATTTGTTTGTGCATGTATTAAATATTTGTTGAATGTGCACGTTTTTTTGGTATGCAAATGCTAACAAAAAGAAAACTGAATCAAACGCACACGTATTCGTAAAATTCATACTTTTATTGACAGAATTTACTAAATTCCCATTTCGCAAAAACAATACTGAGATATTCTTCGGAGAATATCCCTCTCCACCCCAGTTTTCAGTATATGAAGGCTTTTCTGTAAATATGGAATCAGAAGAAAATGATTGTTTTGTGTTTATTTTAATTTTTTTACACTGCTTATTATTATTTTTTTGTAATTTCCTTTTTCGGCCCTTGATTGTTTGCTTTTTTGTATTTGCTAGAGTTATATTAAGATTTGTCGCAGCAATTTTTGTCTCCCCTAATATAAAATTGTAGTGAATTTTTATAAATTCATCCACGTTGTATTTATGCAGACGTGTTTCAAATAATAAGTGTTTTAAAGTTTTGAAATAACTTTCAATAGCTGACGATGTTGGCGACTTATTTTCTGATTTGTAAAAAGGACACATGACATTGCTCCACAGAGGCAGTTTGATCATTAACCTTTTAAGAGTTGATACTAGATTGGGTAAGTAATAGTCATTTGGTTTTTCTGTTTTATTCTTTGTTTGATCCAACATTTTTTCTTTATTCACAAGTTCATCAAACCAATCTAAAATATTGTCATCGTCGGTTATTATAACATAATCATCACAGAAATCTTTTTTGTCGTTTTTTTCAACTCGGTCTTCTATCTTGACCAACAAAGATTTGAGGTATTTCATAGAAATTTTACAAGTCTCATTGTTTGTGAATTCATATTTGAAAGTACAAATTTTTATAATATGACAAAGCACATTTTTTATTATTTCAAAATTTTCGCACTCTTTCACAAATAAAATACTGCGAATGTAAAACATTTTAATATTTATATCAACGTTATCGAAGCATCGCAAGTTGTATACGTTTTTGTCAAAATGACTTGTGTCTAATCTTAGGAATACTTGAGGCAAATTGTTACTTTTACTCATTAAAACTAGAAATGATTGTCGTAGATAGTCTCGGACTGTTTGAAAATTAGTAAAAGCCTGAACGTTTGCTGCTATTAACGCTGAAGAGTCGTCAGTTACAATCTCGTGAGGCGCAGTACGTACTTCGTTGTGCCATCTTTTCAACCATGACAATATAGAATCCGTTGTGTGGTTATCCGTAATCAATTGGCAAATTGCTGTAGACTTAATAGTTGAAGACGTTATCATACCAACATAGAGGAACATCCGTTTCGTTAGCAGAGATCCATCTGGGAGTTTGATCGTTCGGAAGAATGATCCAGTTGCATCTATAGTCATTGTGACATGAGGAATTTTCTCCAGATACGCCTTGTAGTATTGGATTTGTTGCTCACACCAATAGCACAGATGGAAGCTCGGTAACAGGGTGAACTCGCGAACGAAATTTTGGTATGTTGCCATTATCGACATCATGAGAATGCTCATGATTGGATCAGAGTGCAATCGATTACTTTGCCTTTTCTCGTGTTTCATTTTCCTCAAAGCTTCCATCGTTGGTAGCACTGGACAGTTTACAGTATCATCATCTTTGATGACTACGGAAGCAATTTCTTTGTGAACTACTGTTGCGGGTTTATATTGCAATTTTTTCGCTAGTTTTCGTCTTTTGTACGGAGTGAGCTTTGTCTTCTTGTTTGGATTGTGTGGTATTCTACTATTATCGGTATTAAATAGAGTGCAGGTCACTGCCACTATTTTATCTGTTGCTGCCTTGATCGTTATTTCCGAGACGCAACTACATTGTGAGCACTTTCCTTTAATCAGAACATTCTTGTCTTCGTCGACCCGCTTAGTTTTAAAAACCCATGTGCATGGAAGCCTTGTAGATTCCCACAGTTTCTCTCGTAGTAAGCAAGCCCATTTGTACTTTGGCAGTGTATTGTACTTTTTGTGTTGAGGTAGTATTAGGATCAAGCCTGAAGTAATTAACTGAGACGGGTTCCACTTTCTTCCAGTCATATAAATCCAGTAAAAAATTAAACTCTTTAACAGTTTCAACTTTTTTTGAGGTACATTTCACAGGTGAAGAAACTGTGCTGCGGCACGAAGGCGAAGTTGAGGTGCTTTGTGTGAGTGAACTTTCTTCATCATATCGTTGGCCAAAAATCGTCTTGAAATTTCTCTTCAGTCTCATGAACAATGAATACGGCGTTATTTCATTGTTCAGTTCTTGAGCAATAGTTATAAATATAGGATTATTGTATGATATTTTTTCATTTCTACAAGTAGCTGCATACTTAAGAAACTTGTTATTCAGTTGCACCGCATCAATTTTCGGTTTTCTACCTCTGACCATGTTTCTGTAACAATATAGTAATAACATTGACCAACATCTCTACTTCTTAATCTTTTGTTTTATACATATTTGTTTGACCGCGTGAGAACGATCAGCCAACAATCACGTAGGTAATAAAATTATTTATTGTTTTACGAGTTTCAAAGACCGTTACCGTGCTAATGAAAAGAACAAAGAGCAGTATAATGGCAGCGCCGAAACTACGGTTTGTCTTTAGTGGATTTTCAACTTTATGCCCTAGAGCATAAAGTTAAAAATGTATTAAAGACAAACTGTTTCGGTACTCGTCGTCGAGACAGTTTGTCTTTAATGGATTTTCAACTTTATGCTCTAGAGCACATAGTTAAAAATCTATTGGGGACCAAACTAGTATCGGCGACGAGCTCGTCGTAGAGTCTTTTAGAGAATAGCATAGCAGAATTCGTTGAACTAAACAAAAGAACGCCTAGGTAAACATAGCTCGCATAGACTATTTACCTACGCCCCGCTCGGTAAAAAAACAAAAAATACTTTTTTTTAAATATTTTAACCATGTATTCCTACAAAACTAACCCTCAGTTAGCAATATCTTTGTTCAAGCAATTAAAAAATTTGTTCAAGCAGTTTCTTAGAGAGAATTTTTGGTGCCAGAGTCTATGTCTTTTTAAAAATAAGTATAGTAGTATAAGTAGCACTTTTTCCAGAGTTCTAAAAATAAATACCTAGCAAATACACAATTTGGACACCTTTCCGCATAAAAATATCATCACGATAGAGCAACCAGTATTAAAATAGGTACCTAAGTAGGTACACATTATCATTACAAGACTAGGTCAACTAGGTTGATAAAAAAATAGGAAAAGTATTAAGTGGTAAGAGAAGAGAGTAATTAGTATGAATTACTTACCTTGATAAGAAGTATTAATTTGAAATCAAATCCTAAGGCTTACGCCTTACGCTTTCGAAGTTGTAACAGCAGAACGTAGTTTTCCAAAGATAACAAATGTCCGAAACAGTGCACAAATTAAAGTCCGTAGGAATGTCAAAATTTAAAACACCAACGAGCAATCCGTGCGAATTAACTGAAAGTAAAACGACGACTGATCAACAAAAAAGCCTTTGGCGGGAAGACGGGGTGCAGCGGCCAGGATATCTCTCACATATTGGACTGCTGTGATTGGTTATACAGCCTTCGTCTCCCGCGCTGCACCCGCGTTCTGTTCGCTCCTGTGTACTGTAGTGTGTGTGGCCTTATGGTTAATTCCTTTAGTGCAATTCAATGTTGGAATGCATGAGTTAATTACACGTTACTTATGACATAATACTGTTAATTACAGGGGGTTATTTCTGGCAGAATTTAGTCTTAGACATAAGTTATGTGTTTGATTCCACAATTATTCATCAAATAATGCTATCTTACAGGAATTACGAATGTTGTGCAAAGTTATTTGTTATGGTTCTGGCACGTGTACTCAAAACCACAGTATTGTCAAATCAAGCAATGATTTAAGTGAATTTAAAAGAAATAAACATATGATTTTGTATTTTATCCGTTTCATTTTAATTGAATTTAGAATCCTTGAGATACAATTTCTAAAACGATAGGTGGAAAGTTTTCTGTAAACAAAAAGCCATGGTCACCCTATCGAAATATTCAAAACGTATTGAAAGTTATAAATACCGAAAAATACATGTTTTTTGCCTAGTATCGGTAGTTTTACATATTAATATGTGTTGTTTACAAAAAAAAACTCGCTTTACAATTACTTTCTTCGATAAATAATCACGACTTATTTCTACGCGATACCGTACTACAGCTCCTGAAATATTAGCCTAGGATTTTTTGTAGTATTTTTACAAGTTTCGACAAATTCAAATCTAGGTTTTACAAAAAACTTCAGACCAATACGATGCTTTTTCAGCGAGATATCGGCGATAACGTGTTTTTTTACCGTTTCAATGGCGCGGCCATGAGGTTTTAGTCTTACAGCTCCTGAAACATAAACCTAGGATTTTTTGTAGTATTTTTACAAGTTTCGACAAATTCAAATCTACGTTTTACAAAAAACTTCAGACCCCTGCGATGCTTTTTCAGCGAGATATCGGCGATAACGTATTTTTCATCGTTTCGATGGCGCGGCCATGGAGTTTTAGTCTTATAGCTCCCAAAATATAAACCTAGGATATTTTTCTATATTTTTACAAATTTTTTACAAATTCAATCTGTTATTTACCTGAATTTCAGATCTCTGCAACGCTTAGTTTTAAAGATCTCCGTGGCCGCGCGGTTCGCCGCGTTTCAATGGCGCGGCCACGTTCAAACCCTTATAACTTTTTAACCATAACTTTGACAAATTTATGGTTTTGGGAATCAACTTCTACAAATTTTTACAAAATCTTGGCATTGTTTTTTTTTTTAATTTCGCCGTGGCCGCGCGGTCGAAACGGACACTATTTACATTGGGGAGATAAATTATTAATTATTAAAATACTTACATGATAACAATTTTGCAGTTGTTGAATATTTTCATTTTTCTAGAAAATTGATGTCTTTTGTCTTGATGCTTTTGTCTTGAATTTTTTGGTGTTTTTTTTGTTGTTTATAACCTGCCAGTATTTTTTATTTATTATTATACTCCTTGCTAGGTTGCCATTTTTCGAGTACGCTCACCATTTCGAAATATTTGGCAAGGTACAAGCTCCACCTAAGACCACCTCGCGGGCCACCCGCGGCCCGCGCAGCGCGCGACCTCTAGTAAGTTACTATAAAACTTTCTGAGAAACTAACGGAATAAATTATTTATTTATAACTTACTGAAAAAAACGAACATTTTAATTTATTAAAAACTTACTGAAAAAACGCCAATGGGCTGGAACAAAATATAATCCATTAAAACAATGAAAATAACGGCCACGATGTTGAAATTGAAAACGTGGTGCGTCGAGACAGAACTTACCGTTTTTCATAATAAAATCAGCATCGACCAAAAGATGACGATGTGATAAATAGGTATTATTTCTGAAACAAGACAAAATTTCGAAAAATAAGAACAACGTTTCAAATTATAACGAACTATCACATGTCCCAAAGAAAAATCTACTTACCAGCAAAAATACGGGAACGCACATGGAATCGACAGGATATTCACTGTGTTAGGCGAGATTCACAACATATTAGTTGAAAATAACGGCGTATGAAGCCGGAGTAAATCGAAAAGAAATAAATTATTACAGAGACGAAGTTCACGCCATTATTATCTATCGATCAAAGAGTGAGATCCGTCAATTTGACACCTGTCATTCACACTAAAAATGTGTTCGGATACATGTCCTTTGAGCAAAACTGGATCGAAAATAAAGCTGTCCTACAAAACTGAAATAATATGAGGAACTAAAGTCATGTCTTCTTTGAAAATCCTATAACCATGTAGCGAATGAAAAACGTTCGTTACATCATGTAGGTATAAATCTGGCTTAATATACATATATTTTAAATATTTATGCTAGGCATGGTGGGACAAATCACGTTGACAGCATGAGCAGTAGCAGAACTAGCTTGCTGCTCGCAACATGACAGGATTCTGCGAGTCTCATCTAGGGAAGCCAAAGAGCAAACTAAAAAAAAATAAAAAAAGTCGAATGTAATTGAATTTATAATTTGTAGTTTTTTTATTCAGCAAATATTTATTATTGTTTTATTTAAATAAATATTTACAACGACGGCCTTAATCTAAAAAGGTATAAAGTAATACGATCCTACCTGAACTAGGATAAACCCGTACCTCATGTATCAAAAGTGCAGGAATAACTTATTATATAAATATTTCCTAAGATTCCTTATATAATTTTAGGGACTAACTTAACGAACTAATAAAGATGTTTAAATAAATTAAAATTAAAAATATTGTTTAGCATAGAACAATCAACAACTTTTCTGAATCAGCATAAGACAAATTTTGCAACCATGTTCTGATAACATCTTGCAATGTAATGTTTTTAGTGAATACATTTGCAAAATTGCGTTTACTTTATTATACAGAAAAGGGCCTAAAAACGTTAAGTTAAATATGTACATAAATGAATGCCTTAATCTATAGTTAGCTACACAGATTTCCCTACGTCTATTATCAGTGGCAGTTGTATTGTAGGGCAATTTCAAGTGCTGTGTTAGTAAGGTGTTCATAATAAATAATTGTCGTACAGTCAGGACATTGCACGATTTATATAAAAGCTGAATCGAGAACAGGATAGGCCGGAATGTGGAGACTTTAGATACAGCTCTTTGAGCACGCTCCAGTGGTAACAAAATAGTTTTAGCTGCTCCTCCCCATGAGGTATTACAATAGATAATTATAGATTGACACAAAGCATAACATATCTGTTGTATTACCTTAGAGACAGCATTAGGCGTAGTGTTGTACTATTGTTGGGTATGTTATACAGGATGTTTGGTGCATCGTTTGCCAAATCAAATTGGCCAAAAGGAGGTCATTTGCTATGTCTTCAGGACAAATAACTCATTCCTTGCCACACCGGTTTTTTTATTACAATTTATAAATTTTTATTTTGAAGAATTCCAGAATTAAGCATTTAAGCTTAAAAAGAAAGTTAGTATATATCTAGTCTTCAAAGAATTAAGTTCACGATCCGTACAAAATTTACCCAGGCCCGGCAAACAACTTGGGTTTGCGTATAAAAAGTTTTCGAAGTAATGTACCGTGAATGAATCCTGCACCTGAGAAGGATATTATTTTGTTTATTGTTTATTATTATCTCTTCCGGATACTTGTATAATTCCATTTCATAAAGCCTTGTTATTTTAATATGCTCACTGCAATAAGACGGCGCTATGCGAACGTTATATGTACCGATAGCGAACATAACTAAGTCCACAACCGTCAGTTATGTGAAATCTTCTAATTCGGCGTTATTTGCCACCATTCGTGCAAAGGCAACTCTTGTTATCGACGTACTGATTCGGAGACTTTTTTAAAGGTACTTTATAAACCCTAATACTAAACTAAGGTATTTCAGCAATGAAAAGCACGGAGTTACGGATGGTGATATACTGAAGATTTTATTATAAGTTGGAGTTTATATTGTAATTTCGAACAATGAAGTCTCTTAGTTGGTAGCGGTAATGTTACAAGAGAACAATAAGGAACTTTAGACGACGTCGCTGCTATTTTATCAACAAAGCACAGTTCTATGAATTATAGTGTCTTAGGTTAATTATGGTATTAGATGAAATATTAACAACAATGCTTCTTATTCATAACATACTCAGAATTTAATGGCGGTATAAGAAACAATGTACCTAATACAATGGTACTTCTGTTTTCTAATATGTATAAATTATGATGTCATGGGTTAATTACAATAGTAAATGGAATTTTAAAAACAACAAGGGTTCTTATTTACAATATACTTGGAATTAAAAGGGTGGTATGATGTAATACAATGGTACTTCTATTTAATAAAACATAATGTAGTTTTTAAGGGAAAATAGTTTGGAAGTTAAGGGCTGTTACACTCTTTGTCGATTTAAATTGTGCATTTCAACATAGTCGAACAACAGATTAGGTCGATCAACACTTTCATTTATAATGATTATAAAATCGCTTGTATACGAACTGTCCTCGTACGGTGCTTGGAAGTAATTAATAATTGCTGCAGCATGTCAAAATATGTAGGGCACATTTTTATTGAATACTCTAGTTCTGTAAAGATAGTCACGCTTGAAGCGTCCATTTATAGTTTCTACCACCCATCTGACCATTGTAATAGCTCTAGATTTATTGGCTTGTTGGGTACTCAATTGATTTTAATGTCTCAGTTTAGTTGGTTGGTTTATATATGCAACGTAGCCGTGACTTTCAATTAGTGGTATAGAATCTCGAAAGCCCCCTGTCTAAAATAAATACATCTCCTTACTCAAACAAATTGTGGAATGCACCATCTTCATGCGGCTTCCCATGATTTTCAAGAAATTGTCTCATTATGTTAGCGTCTGTCGTCCTAGCCCATAGGAACCTGTTACGTCTAGAATGTAATTATCTGCACGAACCAGCATAAAGGCTTCATGAGGTTGCGGTATTTATGTATGCTACAACCTGTACATGTTTATGATGTCAGAGACATGATCTTCATTGATATTAGTTTGTGGATAAGCAACATTTTCAGGAATATCCTCACAAATTGTGGTTTGTTGTCCATTATGCCAAAAAAAACTTTAGACGAAAAATAAAAACTCAATTTTAGGAAGCAAAGAAAAAGAGTTTGTTACTGAAATAATAATTTATTATTCTTATTATGTCGATGTTTATTATAATATATTTGCGCATAACGTTTTATTTCATTATAATCACCGTACGAGAGCTGACGTTAATCAACCTGCAACAGCTGTAAATTACAATATATACGTATAGTAGTTTCAACGAAAAATATGTATTGGCTTATACTTTAATATATTTGAAGCCTGTTTTAGGACATCCTTTTTTAAATGCGAAATATTTTGAACTTCATTTAAACATTCTTTTAATTCTTTGGAGGGATAACATAACCACTTTTTACCACAGTATTCTTTTGCTTTGAAATAAGCGTTATTTTCATTTCTTTCACCTAAAAAAGTGTTTTTGCATGTTTTGCAATTTTTTATGACATTGGTGAGACATTCGTTTTCTCTAAACTTGTAAGAGTGAGTCGGCTACTCGGACCAACACCAGTGCCACTAGCGTGACGCCGTATTGTTAATGCCTTCTTTTTAGTTTTCGACTTCCAGTCAGCCCACACCTTAAATTTATAGAGTTAGTATAAGCACAGTGTGTAGGTATGAATAACTATGATAAATATGAATGCATACTTATGCATAAATACGTATTTAACACTTATGTACAGACCTTTTTCCATTTGTCCGGAGTCTTACGTACTCCACCACCAACGGAATTTAAAGTGTTCGCTAGCTCTAGCCACAAACGATCAGCCCTTATACGCCGTTGAGCACCAGGCTGAGGTTTGGCGAGGTCACCGTGGCTATAACATAAACAAACAAACCCTTTAAGTATTTCATTGCACATCACGTCATTGTTTACATTATGCTCTACGACTCTTTAGATACAATTGAATCAAAACCAATGTTATTTTATACACCAACCTATAGAATTATGATTGAGACTAATATTGAACAAATATTTTACCTTTCCATGTACTCCAAAAGACTTGAAAATTGCTCGCCACTAGACCGAGCTCTCGATTCCATTTCTTTCTAAAAATATACAAAACATTAGCCCGCCTGTTTTTGTATTAGCTTGAATGGAAAGGTTTTATGAACACTCTTAACAAAGCTGAAATTACAATTTATTTACTTACCACTTTTACCAAATCCAAGAAAATCCAAATTAATAAAATTTACAAACACACATTCACAAACTTTTGAAACACTTCAAACTTTCGTGCGCACTTCGATCCGAATGTAGTATTGACAGCAAGAATTTGACGTTTCTTGACGAAAGACCATAGACTAAAAGTAATTTTTATCGAGCAGACGAATGGCATGAACGTTCGCTAAGCTTATGTTACTTTGTCTACCAATCTACTTTCATTATTGACAAAGAGATAACGACTGTAGAAATGGAATCGCTTCAAAGCGAATGCCACTTGCCTAGGCTTACTGATTCGACATCGAATCAAAAGAATATTTTTGTGACAAAACAGTCCATAATTTTTTAATGTCTTCAATGGTTTTGTGAGGTAATGATGCGGTACACAAAGAACGAATTTCACAAAGAGATTTGAAATCGGGATAAAATCCCAGTCACACAGGGGTGTGTGACTGGGATCCGCCGATGATATGATGAGCGTATGGTTAGACTGCTGTGGCTTGGGGAGCTTTGGTGTTTGGGCTAGCTGAGAGAATGTCTTCGGACCCAGCTGCGGTCTTTCGACTTTGCTCAGCTCTGACATTCCCCTCTGAATGTTGGCCAGCGTCTCTTTGACCTCCACTACTGCCAGTTCCGCGTTCAGATTTGTAGCTGCCGGCGAGCGGGGTTGCGATTTCTTATCCCGCAGCTCGCGGAGGTCAGAGGACACAATTTTTAGGCGTTTCATGAGGGGTGCTTCAGCTGTTGCGTCAGGTCAGCGGTGGCTGCTGCTTCCGTGGGGGACTGGCAGGTTTATCCAGAATTTATTGAGCATCGCATAACAAGGTTTTGATGTCTACAGTATAGATTGTGCGTAGGTAGGTACATACCTTTTGCAGACAACGTCCTGGGAATAGATTTCCATGTTTGATCCCTTTTGACAGAATCAGCGTATTTTGCGTCACTGGCATCATACAGATAGGGATGTCTTCGCACTTCTTCTATAAGTTTTTCTTTATAGACAATGGATACGTTCAATACCTGCGAAAACACTCTGAAAGAGATCGAGCGTGTGGATTGCTTGGTAGATAATTCGAAAATGGCCGCGGGGCCAGGACAAGAAGAAACAAATAAAACGGCATATTTGGAGGAGTTGAAAGTCACACACCGCATGCGTAAACATTAATATCACAAAATTAATTTTCTTTTGGTTTATCCGTGTCGTCCCAACCGAATTTCGGCAACGGCAGTCAGTCTCATCCAAGACTAGTAAACTGCGCAGGATAATCTGATCACAGGTCTCGTCAGTAACATTTGCATATAATTCCAGGCAGCAAGCAGCTTTTAATTTGTGCTCATTGCCAAGTCACTATAATTATAATATAAAGAAAACTATGGATACAATTACTAAATGTTGATTTATAACTACAAAATAATTTGAATAGGACTTGGCTTCTATGAGATCTCAAAACTTTTTACGATGGAAAGACTGCATCGAGAGACTTGGCATTTTTTTACATTTTAATGTTTTTGTTGGGATCTCATTTATTTTTTGTAAGTGTATTTCTTTCTTTTTTTTTAGGTGACCTCATAATTTCTTGGACTTCAGCTACTGCTTTGCTTAGAACCCATTCTCTATCTCTATCTCTTTTGTTTCTTTTCTGAGGCTTCGTTACTTCTAAGGTAGACAAGTCTGGGCGATATATACTTCGGAGTCGATTATATTCAGCTATTGCTATCTCCTGAACTTTGATACTACTAAAATTCACATTTATTATATGTAATCCACCCAAACTAGAAACTCTTGAAAGGGCCACGTATGCTTGACCACAGTTTATATTATTCTTTTCTATTCTATGTATTTATTCATCCAATTGAATACTTAAACAACGAACAAAGTTAACAATGCAGTCAAAATCCATACACAATGTTCTTGCCAAACCGCAAATATAAAATTGTTTTCTATGCTATATTATTTTTTAATGGTTTTATAATTATTTTTAATGTTTTTTTAATTTTTCCTTTATATGTGGCTAATGACCTATCTTGGTGCAAAATTTCAAGTTTCTAAGTCTGCTAGAAGTACCTTAGATTTTTGATGATCGGTCAGTGAGTCAGTGAGTCAGTGAGTGACAAAATGGTGTAACTTTGATCGACTGTAACTCCTAAACTATTAATTCAATTGGCATGTAATTTCGAACTTAAGCTTGTTTTAATGCTTACTATTATTCACCGAAAACCTAAACTCGTAGCTTTGTCCACGTCGAAGATATAGGGGAGGCGAAACAGCCGCGAATCGCATCGAGAAAAGATGGTACGGCCGTGCCCGTTTTGCTCGAGACTTGGCTGGGGCACTGCCGTGCCCCCAGATTGTCTAACTTTACCAAAGTTCTCTATTGTATCTAAATTAATATACCTTGGTCTCATGACTTATGCTTTTTTCTCTCAACAACTGCCACAACCTCTACATGCTCTGTAGTGTACATATCCAGTTTTTAATACTGGGCACGGTTTTTTCTCGTCCATTTTGATCAACAAATTTTAAATTGCCAAATTTCACAATCGCTTCCTGCCAGAAATTGTGGTGTTTGCTAGTTGCAGTAACTGCAGAACGGAGTTCCTTTCCCTTTCTTCTTTTGCAGAATCTTGCAGTTCCATTTACGGAGTCAAATAAGTCGTCAAGGAACGACACAACCTCGGCGGTATTTTTTATGGTCTTGCTAACGGGTCTTCCATCGGCATAATGAGCTGCAAAAAACATTTAGTATTAGATCTTCATAAACAATCGGCGTCACAAAAATCGCACCTCTTTAAGAATTCCTTTCAAAGTCATATTAACCCTATTAATCAATGGTAGACATTGACTATAAGGTATCATTGGAATGGCAATTTATTTAAATTTCAGAATAAATCAATAGATTTGGTTTTTTGTTTACCAGGGAATAAAAAAGCAAGCTAATGCAAATGATTAAAAAGTTAAATTTAATTTTATCAGCAAAAATTGCAACAAAGTCCATAAAAACAACTTAAAACCTAGTGTTACCCCCCCCTAGCCCTGATGACTGCTTCCATGCGTTCTCACATGGACCTAATTAATGTGACAACAGTCTCTTGAGGAATGTTGTCCCATCTGCAACGACATCTTGCATGCATGTGCATCTTGGAGGTCTTGGAGAGTGGTAGGGGCAGGATCACGTGCCCGTACTCGCCGTTTCAGTTCATCCCAAAGGTGCTCAATAGGGTTCAAGTCTGGACTACGCGTCGGCCAGCGCATAACAGGGATCCCAACTTCTTGCAGGTAGTCACTTACAATTAATGCGGTGTGACAGCGGGCGTTGTCGTGCATTAACGTGAACCCACTGTGAGCTGCAATTTTCTTCTCCCGCATTCTTCTTCTAATCGTGGAGACCCTTACAGAAGTTCTGCGAGCTGATCGCAGTTGTTGTTGCAGCTCAACAGCATTGAAGAACCGATTACGTAAAGACGTCGAAACAATGAAGTGATCGTCTCTTTCGGATGTGCACCGTTGTCTTCCAGATCCACGTCTGCGGATATAGCCACCAGTCTCTTGGAAGCGTTGGAACACTCGTCGAACGGAAAAACGACTTAAGTTCAGTTGCCGAGCAACATCACATTGCCGCATCCCTGATTGCAGTAGTGCAATGACTTGAGCGGCTTCATTTGCAGTGGTATCCATTTTCTGGGGTATTTTCTTGTTGTAGCTGTTCACGTGTGTTCACTTCAAAGGTTGGATAGCGAATGACCCACATTTAACCCGGATCGCCCTTTTTATACCCTTGTAGGGAGGTGCAATTAGCGGCCGTTACAATGGGTTAAAAAAAAAAACCTAATGCGTATTTTGACAACATTTTTTTTTAACGTTACGTGCTAATGAGGTCTGTTGTGTTTAGGAATTTTATTTAATGTTAATTTAAAGGTCGTTAAACATACTTTCAATTGATACTAATATTAATTAGGTTTAATGTATTCGTTAATGGCGGGACATGGTTGAAACTTATTTTCGGAGGTGCGATTTTTGTGACGCCTGAATAATTTCGGGAAAATCATCACTAAGTAGTTTTGTAAAATATAATGTTGTATATTTTGACTTTTATAATTTTATTTTATTATCAGGAAAAACATGTTTGACCACTGTTATACAGGGTGGGCCAGAAAGAAATGCGAATTTGAAAAAATGATAAAAAAAAAACTTAGTACAATTCACATACAAATTTTTATTTTTATAAAAATTTACATCTGGGAAATTCATTTCTTAAAAATAACGTCATCCAGGTGTGCACCATCCCGCTGCAAACATTCTTCGAATCTGAACCTCAAATTGGTAAAAACTCGCTGGCACATTGCACGGGGAATAGCTGCCATTTCTTCCCGGATATTGGTCTTCAACTGGTTAATCGTGGCTGGGTTATTGGAGTAGACTCTACTTTTTAGGTATCCCCACAAAAAAAAGTCCAGTGGCGTTAGATCCGGACTTCTAGGAGGCCATGCAATGTCACCTCGGCGCGATATCAGTTTCCCAGCAAACATCTCGTTTACGACCGCCAAAGAGGCATTAGCTGTATGGCATGTCGCGCCATCTTGTTGAAACCATGTCGCACGATTATAGGCTTCAAATTGTTGCAGTTGTGGAAAGAAAAAATCCTTTAACATGGCTATGTATCGGTCAGAATTTACAGTGACAGATTGGCCTTGTCGATTTTCGAAGAAGTAGGGTCCGATAATTCCGTGCGCTGACATGGCCGCCCAAACGGTTACTTTCGGCGAATGCAGAGGCTTTTGATGTTTTGCACGTGGGTTCTCTGCAGCCCAGTAACGGCAATTCTGTTTATTCACATGCCCATTTATGTGAAAATGAGCTTCGTCGGAGAACAAAACGCGATTTTTGTAATAATGTTTAACGCAGAATGCATGTTGCGCTCCGGTGAAGTGATCCATCGCGACTAAATTTCCGGGAACCGAGCTACTTAACCCCACCACCCGCGCAGTCCCCTCTCTAAAGCTTCAAACGCAAGTGTTTTTAAAATCGTACGCCTTTCTGGCCCACCCTGTACTTACAAAATGCGGAAATGTTTAACCTTTATACCTTCCGTATCTCGTGAGATACATTGCCAAGTTCGTAAGGAATGACTATCTCAGACGAATGTATCTCACGAGGCACACTGCCAAAAAGAGGTAATAATACAAAATATGGTATTTATAATAATTATTTTTAATTATCATCACATATTTGTACTAAAAAAGAAATTACTGGTGGTGAAAACTATAAAAACAATTTCTGCCAGGTACTAAGCATAATCTGACTCCACACTTAGTACATGACACAGTGGTTTGACCTTTGGTACATAGTTTGCACCTGCCTTTTGTCCCAAAAGACGCGAAATGGCCAAGTTGGTCATTGCGTAATTTTGATGGTGGTCTTGGAGCAACCGGCGCCCTTATTAGTTTTGATGGGGTTGGACCCTTCACATTGTCCGTATGTTTCGTGGTGATTCTGTGGCGTAATAATAAGTTTTTGGCAATGTTGTACCTGAATTCCTTCAAACTCATTATTTTTCCATTACCGATATTTCTCCGGTACAATATCAAACTATTTGTGATACATATGTCTAACAGCTGTGATACCAATGGTAGGTACCAGCGGTGCCCCTTTAGCTCAGTTCTATAGAGAGCTATTAGCATATCAGCTAAATCACCACCGCCCATATGGGCGTTGTAATGCTTTATAATTTCAGGACATGGCACTGCTGACCTCATTTTTTTCTCCTTGTCGTACCTTTGGATCGTAGATATAGGGTGGACATCTACATAGCTGCTTGTGGTAGTGACACATTTATTGTCGTACCACTTGACTATACACACTTTCTTATTATTGCACACGACTTGCGAATGAGAACCCCTTTGTTTTTTCTTCAGTCCTTTATCGGTGATGAGCTTCTTCTCAGCTCCGCGTAATCTGTTTGCCCTTATAGTTCCAAGTGAAAATATTCCCATCTCTTCTCGCAGGTAGTAAATCAATTCGAGGCTTGTAAAAAAGTTATCAAAGTACACTACAGAACACGCTGGATCTGGTATAGTTTTACATAATGCTATCACAACTTTAGCGCCCATTCCGAGAGAAGACTCTACTGGTGAAAAGTCTATTGATCTAAAAGTATCTTCACCACCATAAATAAGAAAATCGTAAACAAAGCCAGTTACACCAGCTTTTACAAAAATCTTGTAACCCCACTTTTTAGGCTTATTTTTGACGTATTGCTTTCGATTACCATCTTTTTTCCCTTTCTAGGCCACCATCATTTCATCTAACATTTCTTAGCCCAATTTTACTATCGGATTTCAAAAACTGGAGACTAGAATTTCTGGTTGTATTGTTTTGTGACCAAATTTGATGATGAAAGCTATTTTTGGACACATTTTGTCGGATATTCCTCTTTATATTATCTTTTATAGAAGCTGGTCCATTCGTGGAATCAAATAAGTGGTCCAGCAATTCCACCACTTGTTGAATGATACTGCTGTAATGACCAAAATATTAAGTACACTGCCACCTTCCTATCGTTCTCTGCGACAAGCATGGTTATCACTTGACCCAGATAATCATACTATCCAAAACTCAACATATCGATTAATTGATGAAGAGGCAAGCTTAGAGAATGATGTTAATGATGACACTGCCTTAGTGATCACCAATAAAAATTCAAAACAAGTTAAAAACTAAGACCTAATAACACCTAATGCCTATTAACACTTCCAAGAGCAATACGATAGACTCAAGTCATAGATTTATGTGTTACAACTGTAATAAGAGGAGTCATTTCGCAAGAGAGTGTAAAGCACCGAAAAAGTCTGGTCATAAGAACCAACAGCAGCGGAATATGTTAGCATTTAATGCAGAGAAGGCCTCATCGTGTGTTAATGAGAATGATGTGTGGATTTTGGATTTCTCAAGTACTAAAACAGCATGTTCAAATCGGTTGGTTTATAAAATTCTTACACCTCCCCTTAAACTAAACGATTTGTAAACCTAGACGAGAGAAACAATTACAATGTTTATTTTCACAATTTGTCTTAATATAATGTCTTGTGCTTACTACGATTATGATTGATTTGATGACTATTACAATTTTTTTGACTGACTATCATTATACAAAGTTACTGACAAGTATTTGCCCAAGCATTCATAAAAAAAACTTCTAATAAAGCACTCGTTTCGGCGTATCTAGTATGTGCCAAACATCCAAATCCGTTCAACCGTTTATATTATGCTTGATTGAGTAACAAACATCTCAACACCTTTACATCATTTCTTTTATCGAATGTTTACGAATAATTACTGATTTTATTGGTGAGAAATTTAAACATTTTACAAAACTTCCCTGTACATCACCATATTTGAAGTTTTACCTTCGGTGGCCAAAATGTACAAAGTGTCAGGGCTGGTAACGTAAGATCAAGCGACGTACAGTTAGTTGTCAATATGAGAAGCAGCTGGTCCTGAGGTCGACGCCTGAAGCCTTCAGGGTCTGCCCTTGCGACTTGTTGATGGTCATCGCGAAGCATACGCTCACGGGAAACTACGCGCTTGAATTGGAACGGGAAATTATGTGGAATTAGGGGTATCCGTGGTATAAACACCGTTTCGCCTGTGCCGCACCCTGTTAGAATTTCTGCCTCGATCAGATTCCGCTGTAAAGCGACGACTTTAACCCTGGTCTCGTTACAAAGCTTCGGAGGGGTAATATTCCGTAAAAGCATAATCGGAACACCGACTTAAAGTTGAATAAAATGCGCAGGAAGTCCGCTGGCGCTAAGTGAGTTCAAAAATTTATAGACGTGTACACCACTTCATTCCCTTCAATTTCCGAGAGAATGCTTTCATTGATCACAGCGGCTTATTCGTTTTTGGGCGTTAAAATCGCGCTTTCACACACCCAAGAATAATTTCGGTGTGGTATTTCTCTGATGTCTTCGTACACCAAACGAATGAGCTCATCTACGGCGGGAACAATTTTTCTGAGTTTCTGGCAGGTCCACCAGGCCGCTTTCTTCTGTTAGCGTTTCCTCTCCGACATTCAATAAGACATCAGAGAATTCTTGAGCGTGTAAATTTCCATTAACGCCGTACCCTCATATTAACCATCAACCGCAGTATGTGAACTCGTGGCCATAAAGTGGAGCGTTTCAATGAAGCATTCACCTCACCCGCCCTAGTACCTCGTGTCACCACGTTTGCCGAAAATCGCCGCAAAAGAGGAGAGTAACACCACCCATAGTATTGGTGTTCCTGCGGATGTCTTGCAGAGTTCGGTCTACTGCCTCCACTGCTTTCCTGTGAGCCATTCCCATACGATTAGAGAGCAATTTCGCAGGACTTGGGCTTTTTCACTGTTACGTGACACTGCACACACTGACGTTTCATTACTCTCTAAATCGATGGGAATTCTGAACATTGTGTGCGCTGTTTTGCCACCAGGAAGCATTATGGCGGCGATCCACGAAGATGCTACAGCAAGCACCATTTTCCATTGCCTCCTGACCTCAGCAACAATACCCGTGGTGAGAAAAGTTTTCCTCGTTCCACCGGGAGAATCTAAAAAAAAAAAAAAAAACCTTCATTGAGAACCACACTCTGGACCACAGCGTTGAAAATCTGTCTTTGCTCCAGGGTAAACTTCTCGACGTAGTAATCCACGATGGCTGTCATTGCACTCGGATCGTAGTGCGTTTCAGCGACGTACGGAAATTGAGGAGCTGGCAGCCCATACTCCACAAATGAATTGCCACCAGCCAAAACAACCAATTCTTGAAGAGAAAAAAGACATCTATTTACAACACGGTCGTCGTACGCCTCAATGTTGGCTTCAGGAGTGCGCCTCAAAGTCCGTTAATAATCTTAACATTTTCAAGTGCATTAGCAAGATTTACGTTTGCATTTTGGTACAGTTGCGGCATTCATTCATACCAGATTTTTTGCCTACTTGGTAATTTGTAGTTTGGGCTTCTGTGAACCTCCTAATTCCTCTGTCTTCAACAATTGAATACGGCTGAAAGTCCGTAGCGATCATCATGGTTAAATATTTATCAATTTCTTTCATACTACTGACCAGGGTCTCATTCAATGTAGTTTGGAACATGGGACGAGGAGTTTTTGAAGTGTTGGAAGATTGTTCTTGCTCAGTTTGACCTAAGGTGGAGGTGGGTATCTACACTTAGAATATTCATGTCGCTGTTACAAATCTGAAAATAATAGTGAATGATTACAATTAGATGGAGAAAGTAAGAGCACTTCTGTACATGGACTTCAATTAATGGTAGAGTAAAACTTAAAAAATTTACATTCCTGGAATGTTAATGTTTTCCGTTAAAATATCTTTATACATGCTCTATGGTCGAATGATAGCCACGTGTGTTCTATCAAGGTTGCATACCACACTCAAAATGTGAAAGTTTTCATAAAATCTGTAAAAATAATAAATAATATAATCATGCTGTCTCACTTATAAAAATAATATCTTCTAGAGAAGAAATGTTATTAAAAGAAAGTACCTGACTTTCTTTTAATAACATTTCTTTCTTCAGCAATTCTCTTTATACACTTCTCATCAAAAAAATCGAAACACTACCAACATTTTCTTTCTGGCGACAAATAACCAAAAAAGAGGATTAATTCTTTAAAAAAAAATACATCATTTTGTAGCTGGCAGTTTGGCCTTTTCAGTGGTGTCTGAGAGTTCCAATTTTGAAAGTAAATTTTTGAATTTTCATCCGTTAAATGAAATGGAACATTATTTTGAGGCAATGCGTTTAATCGGAGTACAGTTAATTGGTGTGTAATAAACACAAAATAACGATTTATTTTAAAACTTACTTTTGGTAATTTGATTATTAGGCTCTATGACATCTGTTAACAAGATTTTTTGTCACCACACAAGGATACTTCGCCCGCAGAAGCCGCCCAAATCGTGGCGTTGCTGAATTTGGGTCTTAGTCAACGTGTTGTGGCTGCAAGACTACATCTAACCCTCTCGTCTGTTCAAAGAGTGTACAAACGCCACCAAGAGACTGGTTTATTCACGCGCGGCTCAGGATCGGGTAGGAATCGGGTCAGTTCTGAGCGAGATGACCGATTTATTGCAACAGTTTCTTTGCGAAATCGACGCCTTAACGCTTTTGAACTGCAGCAACAGCTCCGTGTTGTTCGAAGGGTGACTGTGAGTGACTCTACAATTTAACGAAGATTTAAGGAACGTGGATTGGTACCACACAAGCCAGCCAATGGGCCTAAATTAACAACAGACCATCGAAGAGCGCGCCTTCAGTTTGCACGTGAGCACTTAAATTGGTCATACCTACAATGGAGCAAGGTTCTCTTTTCTAACGAGAGTAAAATTATGCTGTATGCTAATGATGGAAGGAAGAAGGTATACAGAAGAGAGGGAGAACGTTATATACACTGCTGCAATGAGGGAAAAGTAAGCTATGGTGGCGGTTCATGGACAGTTTTGAGGGGCATTAGTACCGACGGAAAAACAGAACTCCCTTTGGTATCTGGACCACGCCTGCCTGCAATAAACAGTCGTCGTTACATCAAAGAATGTCTTGAGGCTCATGTGGTTCCCTATGCACATTTCATTGGCAAAGATTGCATATTCATTCATGATAATGACAGGGCCCATGCCGCAGGAATCGTACGAGATTATCTCAGTGAAGTCAGTATCTCCGTTATGGAGTGACCAGCAAGAAGCCCGAACATGAATTCCATAGAGCACCTGTGGGATGAACTAAAGAGACGAGTTCAAGCAAGAGATCTTGCTCCAGAGACTGTTGGCCAGCTCAAAAACGCAATTCAAGAAGAATAGAATAACGTTCCACAACATGAAGTCATGACTCTCAACCAATCCATGATGAAACGTATGGAAGCAGCCTAAGGGTCCGGGGAGGGAATACAAACTATTGAATAAATTCTAATGAAACTTTTTTTTTATTTTCGTGTTTAAATTATTGCATTTCATAAAATCTCCATACGGGTTAGAAGTGACTTGTTAAACAAAACAAGAAGCTTATGAAAATTTAATTTGAATTTAGAACATTAACATATGGAATTCGAAACCTTGTACTACCTACTATTAAATGACATTTTCATTTTTTTCCGAATAAAACATTTTTTTTAAATAATCCATTATAAACATAAATTTGAGAAGTGTTTCGATTTTTTTGATGAGAAGTGTATATTTTGTTAATATGTCTCTGTGGTTTAGTGCTTTGGTAACCTCTCTTATAGCTTTAGATACAGACTGTTGACACATTACTGTGCCATTGCTTCTTGCTACAATTCTTTGATAAGGTAGATTATCTTGGCGACAATATTTCGATAGTAATATTTATATTCTGGTTTTACAAAATATTTTTTTTCTTTAAAATTAGCTTTTTTTTCTTAAGAAGATGTACCATATTTTCTTCAAACGTTCAACTATTATATCCGCCTTTCTAAATAGCATCATTTCGTCGTAATTTTCTTTATATAAATAGGAACCGAATTCTTCCACTCTTATCCATTTAACGCCGTCCCTAAAGCTATCCTGGAGACGATTTGGAAAGTCATGAAGAAAATCCATTATACTGGCCTTGCATGTTTGCAGCCCCATCAGTCGAATTACCGATGCACCTTTTTATGCCTGAATTAGAAGACTTTAAAACTGAATCAACTAAGGAGAACATATCCTTCCCGGTTGAAGATTCACGTTGTACAACAGCGAGAAGTTTTTCATCCACGCGTGCTGATGGGTTGGCAAGCCATCAGTACCTACTTACTCAAAGTAATCATATTTTTGATTTGTGCTTCCACACTATCGAGTGGATCTGCTGGTTTTTCCGCCTCCGATACGATAAAGTTCCGATATTATTGTAGCCTATTTTTTCCTGACCAACCGTTTTAAACTTTCGCACTTGATCGGCAATGTTTTATTCGATCTGTACATTCCACCAGAACGAGCATTAAATTATTTTTGTATACTTTCCCATGCAGCTTCTTTCTTTTTCCATGTCATCGCTTTGTTTATTTTCAGTAACACTTTTATGGTTTTAAACAAGTACTTGATAAAATTAGCACTTCACTCACTTTGATAAACCCAATAGTTTAGTCAGAAGATCCTTACAACATTGTAATTTTGGAACAGATGTCCGTTATAAAGTTGAAAAAGAGTCGATTGAAAAAAAATTCTTACAAAGCCTAATGAAAATAATTTTCTTGCTCTACCTCAATACTGAATTGAATCGTCTTGTATAATGTGACATCAAATTATAATAATTATGCTTTAGTGAATTTGTAATTATTTATTTTAATGAATTAGAAATCTCAGCTGTTACAATCAATTTATAAAACTCAGTTGTACTGTGTTTTAAATAACCATTTTTTTAAAATGTTACTACTCTTATTCAATGTTTGCAGTGCCCTAACAGGGTTCATGTATTCCAATGTAATATCAATGTAATGTGTTTATTGTCGATGTAATGTTGGAATTAAATAAAAGTAACTATCACAGCTGTTGCTGTTTGTGACGTAAAGGTCTCCGAGGTCAATTCCTCGAAATCCAAAAAATCTGTATGTTCCAGTAAATGTACTTGGTAAGATTTTAGCCGTTTTTCGTTTTTCTAGGAGCCCTTGAATAATTTTTATATTTTAAGAGGCGAAATAATGATTGTCGTCAAAAGTAAACAGAGTAATAGAAATATTACTAAACTCAATCATAGAATCTACTGCAAATTAATTATCTTTCGTTACAGAGTTCTAGAAAGCTTATGCATCATGTGTACTGGGCCCTGCTTTATCTGAAGTGAATTGTTAATACAGGTGATTCATTGAGCATGGTCAAACGAAGCAAGGTTATAGGGGACCTCTATGTGCACCCATTTCATCCTCATATGATCCGCTATATTGGCTAGTTTAAGAAATAATTGAAATTTAGCGTCATTTTAGTCTACCGCTAGATTTAGCCATAATTTCCGCTATTCTGACAAAACTACTTACACTCGTGTCGAAATTTTTATGACCGTAGTCTAGTAGTGTGGTATCTAATTTAATTATAATTTTTTGATTGTAATTATAGATACTACCAGAAAAAAATATTGTTTAAATCAATCTTAGTCACCGAATACAGATAATGCCTCATCTGTCAAAAAATTCAGTGACATTTTTATCAATCGCAGCAGTGAAAACCATGAAAGGTTACTCCCTTTAGTGAAATCCTTACCATTAAAGATATGCTCATCTATGTTTGGAAGCTAGGAACCACGTGGCCACACTGCTGTGTCTGAATAGTATTTATGTTTTTTATAGCAATAATTAATTTAGAAATTAATACAAAGTATTTGTCTTCTAGCACTGAAATATCTTTCGTGTCATTAAAATCAAAGGCTAAAATGTCTATTTGTATTCTTTAAAAGTAGTTGAAGGGGCGAAGGACCATAGTTTCCGATCTATTAGTGGAGAAATTTACTACAATATGATGAGCTATTTCCTAAGGAATTGGAGTAAGGTAGGTAAAAGATGAGGACTCACCGCTTCGGCTACGGTCGCGGGCTTGAGAGAGTTCTATTGTATTGTCTGTTGTTGTGACAGTAGACACAATATGTAGGTGAGCACACACGATCGATCACAAATCACTTGAGTAATTGAGTACTTGCAAGTATATTAACAGTTTGTAGCCGTCTACTGAATACGCGTGCGTGAGCGCATGACACGCCCTTCTCTTGCGCTGATTGAAATTGTACTACTTTTTTCTGTTACTACGCAATAAGTGGTTGCGTGACGCTGTTTGGCGGAAACGGCTTAAGTCTATCTGCCTTCGTACTCCTCTGTTAGGATCGGGCTATAGGAAGGAATGGGAAGGAAATAGGAAGCGGAAAAAGCTCATCAAAATAATAGTAATAAGATTTTGATTTGACTATAAGAGTCACAGATAATTAATATAATTGAAATTGTTTATTTAAATAAATTTTTACATAAATATTTACAATGACTGCCTTAATCTAAAAAGGTATAAAGTAATACGATCCTACCTGAACTAGGATAAACCTGTACCTCAGGCATCAAAAGCGCAGGAATAACTTATTTTATAAATATTTCCTAATAGTCTAAGATCCCTTTAACAACGACCTTCACCGAGATGTTTATTTAATGAAACATATTTTATATTTAATTTAATATGTCAATAAATATATTGCATATGGGTTGCCTAACAAATTTCAGTCCAGGATATGATTAATTAATAATTTAAAAAAATATTTTTTTTAAACTTTTCACCGGTGTGATTATTAGACAAATTCTATACCAATCGAAAGTATGAAGCCCATAGAACATGCAAACGTTAGGTTGCCTATTCTTTTCCGGTCACAACTGTCGGGTTGCCAGGTATAAACAGGTAAGTCGACATAGCATTTTGCACCGGTCTGATTATTGAATAAAAATTAAATGAAAATAAAGATTATTTCATTATGAACACGGTGGTATAGGGTTGCCTGCGAAAAATCAGTCCAGAATACCGGTTGCCGAATTTTGAAAAGTAAAATATTGCTGCGCCATCCCATGCGATAGCGAAGACAAAAGACAGAGCTAACGTGCTAACAATAAAACACGCCATGCTAATAACAATTTAACACCAAAAATTATACATGGCAGCCAAAAGATACTTCCGGATATCGCAAAAAAAATGTTGTGATTATAATAAATAATAATATAATAAATCGTTTATTTTCAAGCATCTACAGACTCATATTTTGTTAGTAAAAACATACACTTACAATCTAAAGTTAGTATAATACATATTATAATTAATTCACAACAACGAGAGCCATACAGCAGTGGTTCACGTATGGATAGTCGACCCTGTCCGCTATCATAGTCAGGATGCTGTTGGAGCTGGCCTTAACCCTGCGCACCAGGGAGGCGCATCGTTTCCGGATGGTCGCGTAGAAACAGTCGACGCGCGCTTCTGCAAACATCCCTGATGCGCTGCAGAATCGCGGCAACCCCAGCAGCACCCTGAATGCGTTATTAAACTATATACTTATACATATAATTATAAGTTTTCATATTTCATTGCCATAGTTCAAAATTTGAAATTAATTTGGCATTTTATTTTAGCACTTTTTTAAAAAAATAGATTATTTTTGTCATTTTTTTAACAGCAAGTTAGCATATTTGGTATTAGCCTAGTTGCCAACACTGTGTATGCTGTGCTAGTGTAATTGGAAGTTGAATGTAAGTAGATCAGTCCAGAATTCCGGTTGCCGAATTTTGAAAAGTGAAATAATGATGCGAGTGAATATGTGCGACTGAGAGGTCCCAACCAACCATCCAATGCGATAGAAGAGGACACAGCATAGCAGTTGTTTGAAGTCCGTCCAGTTAAAGAAAGAGAGTGCGCATGCTATTTGTTCTTGAAAATGAAAAGTATAGCGATAGACTCGTGTATGCTGTGCATCATTTTGGAGTAGTTTATTATTAAAATAGAGGAATAGTTTTTTTTTTATGTGTGTATATATTTTAGGTGACATTAAAGTATATATACATCTTTAGTAAAAAAGAAGGTTATAGTAATACATATTTCGTCAGTGGAAAGCCAAAACTACTAAAGCGCCAATTCGTTGCCAAACTAACTTAAACTTTACAGGGACACATTTTAAAGTTTAAGTTAGTTTGGCAACGAATTGGCGCTATAGTAGTTTTGGCTTTCCACTGACGATATAATACTAATCTTGCAAATTTTATCTTTATAATTAGAAGACAAAATAAAAAACAACAATTAAAAAAAAACTTCTGTTTATTGTAAAAAATCATAAATACAAAAAATAAACAATTTTTTATAATTATTCAGGTTCCGAGTCATCGGACATATAACTATGATCTCCAACTTTTATTTTTATAACACGTGGTATGATAACCTACAAATTCAAGTAACGCACTGGGTAGCTCAACAACATTGTATTTAAAGTTTTTTCTTTTACGAAAAGCTAACTTTAATACACAGTTTTTAAAAGTTTCATCATTAAAGTCAATTACATCATCATCCGAAACACACAAAAAACACTTTTTCGCCATCTTTTTCAGAAATAAATAGTAGTACCTACGTTTTTTCAATTGTTTTAATTAAATTTTTCAATTTTAGAATGATGCACTTTTTTTTTTATTATTGATTATACATGGCCTGTCCCAGTTCAGTCGTTCAGCCGAAAGCAGTAAAAATTAAAACTAGATTCCTTATCTACTAAAATCTACTTACATTCAACTTCCAATTACACTAGCACAGCATACACAGTGTTGGCAACTAGGCTAATACCAAATATGCTAACTTGCTGTTAAAAAAATGACAAAAATAATCTATTTTTTTAAAAAAGTGCTAAAATAAAATGCCAAATTAATTTCAAATTTTGAACTATGGCAATGAAATATGAAAACTTATAATTATATGTATAAGTATATAGTTTAATAACGCATTCAGGGTGCTGCTGGGGTTGCCGCGATTCTGCAGCGCATCAGGGATGTTTGCAGAAGCGCGCGTCGACTGTTTCTACGCGACCATCCGGAAACGATGCGCCTCCCTGGTGCGCAGGGTTAAGGCCAGCTCCAACAGCATCCTGACTATGATAGCGGACAGGGTCGACTATCCATACGTGAACCACTGCTGTATGGCTCTCGTTGTTGTGAATTAATTATAATATGTATTATACTAACTTTAGATTGTAAGTGTATGTTTTTACTAACAAAATATGAGTCTGTAGATGCTTGAAAATAAACGATTTATTATATTATTATTTATTATAATCACAACATTTTTTTTGCGATATCCGGAAGTATCTTTTGGCTGCCATGTATAATTTTTGGTGTTAAATTGTTATTAGCATGGCGTGTTTTATTGTTAGCACGTTAGCTCTGTCTTTTGTCTTCGCTATCGCATGGGATGGCGCAGCAATATTTTACTTTTCAAAATTCGGCAACCGGTATTCTGGACTGATTTTTCGCAGGCAACCCTATACCACCGTGTTCATAATGAAATAATCTTTATTTTCATTTAATTTTTATTCAATAATCAGACCGGTGCAAAATGCTATGTCGACTTACCTGTTTATACCTGGCAACCCGACAGTTGTGACCGGAAAAGAATAGGCAACCTAACGTTTGCATGTTCTATGGGCTTCATACTTTCGATTGGTATAGAATTTGTCTAATAATCACACCGGTGAAAAGTTTAAAAAAAATATTTTTTTAAATTATTAATTAATCATATCCTGGACTGAAATTTGTTAGGCAACCCATATGCAATATATTTATTGACATATTAAATTAAATATAAAATATGTTTCATTAAATAAACATCTCGGTGAAGGTCGTTGTTAAAGGGATCCTATACTATAAGATTCCTTATATAATTTTAGGGACTAACTTAACGAACTAATAAAAGATGTTTAAATAAATTAAAAATATTGTTTAACATAGAACAATCAACAACTTTTCTGTATCAGCATAAGACAAATTTTGCAACCATGTCCTAATAACATTCTTGCAATGTAATATACATAAAAGAATGCCTTAATCTATAGTTAGCTACACAGATTTCCCTACGTCTATTATCAGTGGCAGTTGTATTGTAGGGCAATTTCGAGTGCTGTGTTAGTAAGGTATTCATAATAAATAATTGTCGTACAGTCAGGACATTGCACGATTTATATAAAAGTTGAGTCGGGAACAGGATTTTCCGGAATGTGGAGACTTTCAATACAGCGAGCAATATAATACGTTTAGAATATACGATTCGGCCTTAACAGCAGTTATTAGTTTATCCTTTCTCGCTTCAATAACTTCTAATTCCGCAGAAGAAAGAATATTCGGAATATTCGAATATACACCTGTGAAAATAATGAAACAAGTTAAAGGAAACTGCAGTCCTGCACACTCAATAAGGTTAAATTGTAAAATGTAGATACTTACAGTTTGTGATGTCTGATCAATTATAACAGAATTTCTAGTATCATCCTTTACATTCGCAGGTTTCTAAAACAATATAGGAATAAATTATTATAAATACATACTGTACTGTAAGTAATATATTTAACTTAAATTGTATAAAAATATAAAATATTTTCTACCTTAGGTGTGGATTCAATGACATCATCATCATACGTGGCTTCCAGGCCATCAGTTGACATTACAATAATTGAGCGCATCCAGTCTCCAGTAGTGGTAGTGGCAGGAATGTCAGGCCTTCCCCCTCCTGTGCGCCGTCTCTCTTGGCGTTCTTTGCTAGCATCCTAAACACGTGGTATATAATTATTAAAAATCAAGTAGATTTATACATAATATAAACAGTTAACTATTGAACATACTTTACGTGCAGACTTTTTTAGGTTGTCGAATTTATATTTTAATTGTTTTATCGAACGATGGAACGCGCTGCATTCGAATTGAAAATTCTGTGGATATTATTCCAGGCCACCTCCTTTGCGTTATGCGAAACTGCATCTGTTTTTTTACATAGCAGCACATCCTTAAATTCATCTATGAGCACTTTTAACTTTTCTATTTCTGCGACGGCAAAATTTGACGAACGTTCTCTAATAAAACCAAAGTCAAAGTCGAAGATTTGAGCTGACACCAATACACTTTTACATGCTTGAGATGCGGAAATATCTTGTTTGACTTTATGTAATTTTTGATCCATAATATTTTTGGCGAAATCAGGAGCATGTGAGTGTGGAGTTTCCTTAACAACAGCATTGTGCTGTAACAAAATATAAGGTTTTACTTCAAAAGTCATATTTTTGCAACAAAAATGGTTAGCGCATGACTCAAGAAAAAGCCCCACGAAATACTTAATGTAACATGAAATATTTTCTTTTAATAGATAAAAGAAATCAATGTAAAGAATGCCCCGTTGTTTTATTTTTATTTTTTATTATGACGTTGCCCCACAAGTTTGTTTCTTTTCCACAGCTGAAAGAGTCCGTAGACTCGAGTATTTGATATAAATATCAACTTGATACCTTACGCGTTTCTGAGGAAAAAGGTCTCGACAGACAGACATACGGACAACAAAGTGATCTTATAAGGGTTCCGTTTTTCCTTTTGAGGTACGGAATCTTAAAAACGACATATTTTTTTAATTATAATTATTGTACATAATATTTTCTAAAATAAAGCTTCATGAATCACTAAACAGGTACACTACTTTTCTTACCAGAATGTTTACCAATCCACGACAATGTTGCCTTCTTTGGTTACACTCGTAGACAGTTACTCCATTTTTTAAACTCTTCTTTTTATAATATTGATGACCGGCGTGTAAAAGCACCTGGCCACCACCTTTTTTTTATAAAAGACCATTGGTTGTCTACTGTAGCAGAAGTACCAGGTATGTTTTTGAATTCCGACATGTTATTGTAATCTGAAAAATAAATATTGGTGCTCAATAACTTTTGTTCTAGGTATGTTTTCTAAAAATTTGCATCAAAACTTGCTAACAATTCCAAAAGTCGTATTGTGTGTAGTGTACATTCTATATGAACTTACCTCTGTCTGTAATTTCCTCTCAGTTTAATGATACTGTGCAATAGTTCGCTTGAAAACTACATACTTAGTGTTGCGGAATATTAGATGATATTTTAAATAAAAATCTCCAAACAGTTTTAAAAGCTTGTATTCAGCCAAATTACAAGAGAAGACCCAGAAAAAACAAATGCTAAAAAAAAACTTTAAAAATAGAATCAAAAATATAAACAAACTAAATGACTTATTTTTCATCGTCACATTAACTGCCAGTACCTACTAAAGCTAGACAGACTTTTTACTAATTTTAACACTTAGTAATATAAACACTTCACTCAAATTAATTATTACGAACATTTTAACACTGACGTCACACCTTCAAAAATTGTAAATTTGCACTAGTTCTCTTAGTAATGCGCATCATTGCGGCTGCCCGTATGGCCCCTTGAGTAAGAAAGAGAGAACCGATCTATTGTTTATTTGCACCGAGTAAATGCCCGGAAGAGCCGGCTTTTTTGGAAACAATAATGGAGTGCAAGTAATTCTCAACCATATTGTATAAATCTTTAAGTTGTCATTCGCAAAATAAGTTTTGATATTAACTATAGTACTGACATACAGAGCACAGACAAATTTTATTTTGTTTGATAACTCCTATAGGAATGAATACGTCAAAACTTGAATTTATTTACTTCATTCCTGAATAATACAGAATTAATTACCTTAATAGAAGCTGCAATTTTATCTAAACAAGTAATATTTTTTTATTAGGAACATTTCCTCATCTAAAAGTTAACATATTGTTAGTAAAAATTAACATTTGTAATATGAAGTCAAATCAGAGGACTGATTGTTATTATACTTATTATACCTGGAATACCTACGACGTGATATATGGGACTGTGGCTGATTAATAGAAAAACAAAATAAATATTTGTAACTTATTTAAATACAGATGATTATAAACCTAAACCACTAGTCTTTAATTTAATGTAATGTTGCAGTATGTGTGGCATTAGTTATAAGAATTAATATATTAATAGGGGGACAGATGAAACCGTTAAGGAGTGAATAAAGTTCGAACTGTCCCCTCATTGCTAACAGGGGGACAGATCAAACTTTTTTTTCCTATCTGTCACCCTAAGGGGACAAAGCGGGGTGACAGATCGGAATAATTCGACAAAACCTATTAAAAATCACTGTGGTAAGAATTTGCAACTTAATATTTAAATTAATGAAAAAACGGATTACGAGTTTTTAAAATTTGTTTATTTATTATTATTATGTTTAATTATTTACTTATTGGTATAACATTAACTAAAGAATAAATTATCACTGGCCTCTCTCCCAGCATGCACTTTGAACTTCCACAAATACCCAGTTTGGGCCTCGCATACATACTTCGTACGTCTTTATGCCAACCGATGCGGCTTTGTTCCTAATAAATTGCTTGATATCAAGCCATCCCTTCCACTGAGTGAGGGAGTCGGTAGAGTAACTGAAACTTTGAATTTAAATGGGACACTACTGGGGGTATCTTGAAGAGCTTCGCTTGAGCTCGTGTGATTGTCTGTAAGTCTGTCGAATTTTCATCAAAATGGAGGCAACGGGAAAGCAAAGTGTAACGGTTGTTACTCATGTAGCGTGCAAAGCCCGGCGTCGCGAGGATTTGGTTACTTGACCAGTAGTCTTTCAGGTCGCCTTTGACCACTAAACCAGCGGCAAAAGCAACCCAAAGAGCACGTATAGTTTGTCGGCATTGGTTTCATACCAACGAACCATACGGCTGAACTGGCCAAGTGAGCCCTCCCGCATCTGCCTTTCCGTTATCTCCTGAGCATACTTATTTGTCTCAGTGACAATGTACTCCATAAATTCTCGATCCCATATGGCAGTGAATGCCCCATATGGAGTGAGGAATGGTTCAGTAGGACCACAATTCATTTCGGAGAATTCTTCTCTCCTCTCAGTCATAGGAACTGGAGGATTAGGGAAGTCTCTCCACACAACATTATACATACTACGAGGTTCATAATCGACGACCGGCTCCAGGTGATCGTCGACCTGCTGCTGCTGCTCTTCCTCCTCTTTCTCCAGCTGAATTTCGGCAGCGGCGACGTCCACAGCTGGCAACGGGACGATGCGCTGCGGCACGGGCTCCGGTATTCCTTCCAGACTCGGGACTCGAAGAAGATGCTATGCGCCCTTCGCATGAACACCGGAAACTGTATGCCGTCTGCGTCATCGTAGTCGTCGCTGTCGTCGTCACTGCCTGAAAGAAGCAAGAAGAATTTGTTAAGCTATGTACAAACAAAACAAAATCACCAGACAGCGTAGGCTAGAATATTTACCGAAATTCACTGCCAAGTCAATTTCCGCCTCCCGCAAAGGAGGACGGTAGCGGAAGGCACTCCCTGGGTTGGGTACACTCCGAGGAGTGCTGGAGCTGCTTCCGCCACACGTCTCGAACCTGTAATAAAATTCCTTGAATAAATAGTTCACTAACGTAAGTATGCATACCCAAAACGAATAAATTCAAATTGCTTACGCTGCGGGAGACGAAACAGGCGGCGTCGACATCACCGAGGGCCTCGCCAGCACTGGAGACACTGGATGACAGTTGTAATAAAACATCATTAAATAACTTATGTTCAAATGAAAAGCAAATAATAAAACATTAAAAAAATTAAAAACCCCCGGCACAAAAAGTAAACTTTAGCGGTCCCCCGTCACGACGACGCGCCGCCGGAACAGTAAGATTTATACAAATAATACATACCATCCTTGAGATCTAGCGCCTCTGCGATTCGTTTCCGAATAGAATCTTGTATTCATATAATCTGGGTGTTTTACGTCGTATAAACTTTTTTCGCTTCGAACAGCTTCATTCGACTTCAGTATTTTTCGCAGTCCCAAAATTCTTATTTGTTTTCTTTCGTCAGCCAACATAGCCAATATAATGTTCTCTGTATGGCCAAAGAAGCCATTTCTTTGTATGACTGGATCTACTACCTTTCTTAGGTGTTCAGGGAGGTATCTCGAAAGAACAATGGTTTGATGTAAATGTTTCGCACCATAATTGCAAGTTGGTTTCGTTTTGATGAAAAACCACATTGGAGCGTAAACTTTCAAAATGAATGTTACCAGGTGTGCCAGGTTTTCTGTAGGAGTCGTCGTCGAGGCATACAATCTAAGTAGTCGGTTTGCCATGGTAAGCCACCTGGAATGAACAATCTTGCCGGGATTCTTTTTGGATAAACTGTCACTGCAATGTCCCAAGTCAATAGCTTTACAAATTTCAAAGAGGTATAATTGATCCGGCCTGCTGTATAAGCAGAACAGTGGACTTTTATTTTTCTTGTATAACTTTACCCCCTAAATCACATGGACGGTCTTGTGAAGAGGATGGTACATCAGCATGAATTAATGTTGTGTTTGGAGAGACATTTTTTATACTGTCTTCTTTTTCTTTATTAAAAAACATAAAATTTATGTCTAATAATGTCTCCCCTGCATCCTCTTCACAGTTTGAAAATCTTAAATGAGGGCTCAGCACATTTGACAAAATTATAGATTTAAACGAAAATATAAATGTTGATGCATCAGAATTTATATTTCAGTAAATTAATTCCCTCAACCGTCCAAAAAAATTATCTAGTGTGTCTTGATTAATGTATCTAGGATAATAATAATAGTCCACATTAGATGTTTCAAATAATAATTTGGATATCCTAATGAAACTTTCAAGACTTGTTATCCAACCTTCCAGGGATATCCACTTGCATATCGGGCTTGTCCACTTTGTATAGCTAATTTACTAGAACTATCTTTAAATTCAACAGTTCTCAGTTTTCTAATTGCATCTTTCCAGAATGAAGTATGAGGCGAATCCGGCTTCACTGCTTTCCTTAATTTTCCCCTTTTTGATCCTTTGGGATATCCATTTACGCTATAGAATAAATTATCGATAAATTCGACAACTTCTGCTGTTGTAGCCATTGTAGAATTTGGGGATTTACCTGAAAACAGAAACATAAGTACCCATGATTTTTGATACACATTTATATTTATGTGTATTTGTTTTATGTACGTATTTTATTTATGTTTATATTATATTCAATGTAAGGTCAACCGGGGTAATTGCGTCATATTTTCTGATCACTTACGGTCTTATTCCAAAACACGGACTAAATAAAGTACGGGAGTTGTTACCAGGTTTAAACCAGGTACTAAAGAAAACGTTATTATAAAATCACGTTTATCACCTAACGATGGACTATCTATGGTACTAAAGATAATCCGCCGAGACCCCTAGTTTATCTCCAGACTAACTTTAGTACTCATGTCAAATTTGACAGTTGACTATATATTTGAGGTTAGAGACGATTTTATTTTGTATGTATAATAATAAAAAATCGGTACAAATGGATATTAACATGATTGACTTGATGGATTTGGACATGCTGGAGATGTCTCAGCGACCTGATAGACGTGATAGTGTGAATCCATTTGAATTGAGTGACGAAGATTTTAGATATACGTAACTATAGGCTCACAAAACGTTTCGGTGAAAAAATTGTGGACATTTTACGTGAGGATTTAGCCCACGACCCTCGAGGATGCCCATTGCGTCCTGAAATTCAAGTGGTGTGCGCATACGCAACTGGGCTCGCCTTGAAGTAAGTACTCGATAGGTATTTATTACCACGGTCAATGAAAACCTCCTCCAGTTTTTTGGAGTAGAGATGGTGGAGGGTTTGCCCGGAGTGGTAGATCCACTGCAGGTAAGCTGTTGTTGTTAATATGTTATTCTTGATACCTATTTAAATTCAAATTTTGATGTTTATTTAATTGTTACAGTTGTCAGAGGCAGAGGTCTATGTGTCAACTTCACCTCCTATCGAGGTTGAAGTAGTTGAAGAGGCACCAAATATATGTATAGAGGCAGTTCCAGTGCCTGAACCTACGAGGCAAAAGCCTAATGGTGTGTATTACTTTTTATCTTAAGTTATGTGGTCCTGTTATGAGAAAACACCACCTATAGTAGGTTGGATTAGGTTATTTTAAAAAGTAAATAAATCAAAATATTATCATTTTTAAAAATCTACAAAATTTGAATTGAAATGTTACCTGACTACGGAGAGGGTTATATGTTTTAAATTGCATGTTTCAATAAAAAGACATCTCAAGATTGATTTCCTTTAAAAGTTACCTAAACTCAGTGAGTATAGGTGAAGATATTGTTAAAGGTATCATGTAAAAATCGCTGTTGGAATTAAGAATTATTGTGATTACAGCTGATCCTCTGCAAAGCATACTGGAGCGCCAAGCAGCTGCACTGGAAGATGTGGCAGCTGGCATACATGCAATTGCATCTGCGCTGCAACAAATTGCAACTGCATTGCATCCAGCGCAACTTTAAATAGGTGAGTAATAAAAAGAGGTACATAGTTAAAAAATTATACTAGGTTCATAATCTATTTATTATATTAGCCCTAACTTGCAGTCCCGTACTGTATATACCCGCATCTAGGTGGACTCTGTTCTCCGAAGCTTCAGTTGGAGTTTGGCCATCCAACACCACCTCTTCTTCAGGTTCTGCCATCCGAGCCTTAACGCACATGTTATGCAGAACTGCACATGCATTTGTGATCAATCCCACTTTGGTTGGAGCATATTCAAGAACCCGGTACTTATGTAAGCACCGAAAGCGAGCCTTCAATACTCCAAAACATCTTTCGATGCAGTTGCGGGATTGTATGAGCATTTCTGTGTAGCGTGCGTCTGGGCTATTCGGCTCAGCATTAAGGACCGGCGTAAGAAGCCATGGCTCCAGTGGATATCCTGAGTCACCTAAACACAAAAGTTCCATTTTAATTTTTATTGGCGTTATTTAAAATGTAATTGTTCATTATTGTTACTGTTACTCACCAAGAAGCCAGCAAGATGTATCTGCCAACTCAACCATCTTGTCTCTTACTAGGCTGCTCCTCCAAATGAAGGCATCGTGTGTGCTGCCAGGGAATTTGGCTACTATATTTATTATTATCAAATCAGAATCACAAACCTGAAAAAAAAGTATTTTTATAGGTATAAATGTTTGTTTTTAGATTTCTTTATACTATGTTCTAAAATAAAATCAGTTACCATTTGTACGTTAAGGGAATGTTGACCTTTTCTGTTAACACACAGATCTTCATGTATGGTTTTTAATAAAACATGTGTGCCATCCACATAACCTTAAACTCCTGGGATTCTAAATTTGCTGAAGTTTCTGAAAAAGTTAAATTTTGTTTTAGGTACCTATGTACTCGTAAGTAAAGTATCAAATCTATGATTGTTGTGATATCTTTAGAATATGGTTATCTTCTGCTTTTTTTTTGACATTTCTATGAATATAATTTTTTTTTTGTATCTACACTAGCTGTTGTTTTAAGCTAGAATGATTGTTTACTTCTTGATAAGAAAATAGGTATATAAATATAATTATTTTTATTTTACAAGAGCACTCAGTAATATTAGCATAGTTCAAAGAATCTGTGATCGTTGTGATCTCTTTAGAATACAGTAATCTTATGATTATTACTTGTTTATTAGATTTATAGGAATAGAAAATTTATTTTCTATCTACAGTAAGTAGCTGTTGTTTTTTTTTAAACTAGAATGATTGTTAACTTTAAATATCAAAGCATATTAATATTATTGTTGTGATCTCATAATTAATAAATTAAATAATAACTTAGAAGAACAAGTTATGATTTTATATTTGATTTTTTTTTTATGTATAAGTAAATAAATACTTATGAACAGTTTGCTGCCTTTCATTTTCTTCACAAGGGAATTTAATCCACTTGCAAAGAACTTGTGGTGCATTTAATGCCATTGTGGTTTGGCTTATTGCCCTGGAAATCGAGGCTTGGCTGAGGTTGATGCTGGAATCCTTCTCATCGGCCTTTTGGTAGCCGCCTTGGCCATAAAAAGGGAGGGCCGCTAAAACCTAAAAAAAAAAAAAGTTTATTATATAAATAAAAATTTATCCATTTTTATTTTCAGTGTTGTTGGTGGTACCTACCGCTAATAATAATATAATATAAGACAAATGTGGGCACAAGTGACCATGAATTATTTGTCTTAGTACTCCATTTAGGAGTATTGTGATATTAGGTTTACTTCACTTAAGGAATACTCTACAATTCATTCTACTCACTTTAAGATCCACCGATATCGCGGCAGACGAGCTTGAGTTCGGAAAGTGGACCCTTATTTCATCAATAAGGCTTCGCGCCATATCCGGTGTTAGCCGGTATATTAAACGAAATCTAGGATCGTTAAATGGATCCGATAGATCTCTTATGGCCCGATGAAGGGACAAAGTCCTCTGCCGTACCGCTTCGCGCCGCCGGTTTGTAGCCCGAACAATTATGTATTCCATCTACCCAATCAATTCGAATACATAAAAATTTATCAAAAAATTGTTACGTACTGTTATAGGACACAGTGGAGTTAGCTTTTTAAAAAATAAACTAATTTTACTGATGACGATTTATTCAGATGGAAACAACTTAGACTTCACTATATTTACTTATATTAGAACTGGTAGACAGAGGATATTGTAGAATAAAAAAGTTGGCAAGCTTACGACACGGCGGTCCGAGAGCAACTGCCCACTGTAGGCAGTGTCGCACTAAGGCAAAACTAGTTGACAGGGCGCTATACTAGTTTAAGCTGTTTAGGGATAAATATGGGCTAGGTAATCCAATTTCCATACATTTGAGGGTCATAACAGTACGATGTACATAACAACTTACTTTAAACAATGTTTCATTACCTACAATCGATTAAACAGATAAAATTATAATTGATTCGAAGATTCCGTTAGGATCCCGACGGCAAATAGCTGTCGGGAACTTTCCCGCGAATTTCCGTCTTCGGATCGATATGATCTCTCAAATGATTTCGGATTTGTGAATAGCGTTTAGAGTCTACCTTCGTAAACTATCCGATTCGGATCGAAAACGGACGTTTCCGATGGGTTCTGAATAACCATGCTGTAATAAGAAAAAGAGAGGAAAGAGAGAGGAGAGAATTGGTAGGCACTAGAAATGACATCCAAAAATTTATTAAATTATCGTTCTTGGGGAAACAAAGTAGCCGGTGAGTTTGAATTGTTGCAGTGCAACCACCAACACAGCACTTCAGTAGCACCACGACGAGATGTTCATGCGCAATAATGAGCAAGAACAAAAGCGATAGCTTGCGAATTATCATTTCAAAAAACTGCAGAGAATATGGCGTCTCAGGGATCTAAAAGCGTAGAGCTCACAACATATACCGGTACACTTCGACCACGTTATCCGTGTTAAAATTACAACAGATAATTTAGGTTTGCAACATTAATTATTCCATTTTTTTGTTTAGCTAAAATAAGTTGGCAACTCTTAGTAACAAAAGAATTTCAAGAATGTAAAAATATCTTGTGTTGACTCTGAGTAAACAAATTATAAAATAATATCTTCGCCTAATTTATTTGCTGTCCGCTGAAACCTTTGAACAAGTTATGGGCCCAGCATCGAGCCGGTAAATGGTGGCGAAGTAAATCTGCGGATATAAAGCAGGAAACAAAAGTTGTGACGCACGCCGACCGGGAAGCGTGGTACCAGCGCATAAAACAATGGAGGGTGTACTCCTGAATACGGCGACGACGGCAACAAGCTCAGAATTAAGATTGGAAGGGGCTAAAAATTGGATTAGCTGGAAATTTCAAGTAAAAGTAATTCTTAAAGCTCTTGGAATTTTTGAAGTAGTAAATGGAACTCAAGAAGAGACAAAAGACGAACGCAAAATGGAGGAGTGGAAAACAAAGGATGCCAAGGCACAAGGGGCGATAGTAACAAGAGTGTCGAACAATATAGTATATTTACTATCTAACTGCGAGTCGTCTAAGCAGATGTGGGACAAATTATACACCATTTATGAACAAAAATCTGTAATGTCATTACACATCATGCAGCAAAAGTTTTACGACTTAAAAATTGATCCAAAAGAAAATATTGCCACGTTCTTAGGTAAAATTGAAGAATGTGTCGGGCAGATAAGACAGGCAAAAGGCAAAATAAGTAATAGCATGATAATAACCAAAATCATCAGTGCTTTACCAGAAAAATACAAACATTTCCTGTCTGCTTGGGATTCAGTTTCAATTGAAAGCAGAACTATAGAAGAATTAACAGCAAGGCTTTTGATTGAAGAGTAAAGGACAAATATGTATGAAGAAACTAAAAAGTCTGTATTAATTGCAAAAAGTACTGATAAAAGATGTTTTAATTGCCACAAAACAGGTCATTTCAAAAAGGATTGCAAATTCAAGAGGATAAATAAATATAATAAATATTGTAACATTTGCAAGAAAGCTGTAAAAAGATATATAATATTAGATAGTTTGAAAGATATAAAAGAAGAAGCCTGGGATTACTTGTACTTCGTTTGTGTAATATACCTGTATACTATGATGACCTACTGCAAAAAAGGTTATGCTAACCTTTATATATTATGCTGGGGTGGTTCTGGGAAATCCTCGGTCTCTACAGAAGGTATTGCAGTTTGATCTTGCACTGCAGGAATAATAGAATCACTATCATAAGGGTTAAATAACCCAACAGCACTGGTGGATATTAGACATAAGATCCGCTGAAGAAAGAGATCTTCCTTTTTAGGAGGTATAGGGGATCCACCTACTGAAATGAAAAAAAAAAGTTAATATTTGAGAGAGCTTTCATCATCAGCTGATGATGAAAGATGAGCTCTTTTGGGAAACTTTATTTCCATAAACACTATGTCATGTGGTGTTTCCAGTAGCACATTAACAACAATACAACAAAACATTGGCACGCATTTACCATATAATTAGTTACCTACTATTTTACACATATTTTTGGATAATAGGTACCTATAATATTAATAGTAGTACTTATAATATCATACTAACCTGTTTGAATCATATGTCTCCTATTATTTGCTGCATCTTTTCTAGCTACCTTTTTCATACTCTCCCACTGGGCTTTTAGGTTTTCTGCTGTGCGAAAGCAGTGGCTTGTTCGACTATTGTACTGGGGGTCAACCACCATCTCTTATAACAGTATTATAATAATCTTACTTTGTCATTTCGTACCATGACGTCTTTAAAATAAGCTTATTACATTCTTGAAACAATATTACTTTTTTAGCAGTTTTGGTGACGTCACCTCTAAATTGTTCATTCAATTCGTACCATGGCGTGACTTTTGACACAAAGCAATATTGTTTTTATGTCAAATTTAACAATCTTATAAAAGTTACTCGGACGCGACGGATTTATTATTGTGTTGTTAATTTATATTCTTTTAAGTCATTATCGTATCATATACAGTAAGTAAAACGTTTTTATTTACGTAAATTTATCGAATGAATTGTAATATATTGATTTTAGTACCTACATGGTAATAATTATTTTCTTATTGGATTCTAGATGGCAAATGCATACGAAATATTTGAGTTTTCGAGTTTTCTTCATACGAAGTATTTAAGGATCGGGCTGCAGATGTATTTGCAGGACGTGGGGATTGGGTAGGAGTTCTACTGGGCGAGAGCGAGCCGGTGCATCTTGGACAATAAGGTCCAGAGGAGGATTTTGAGGCACTGGCTCTGAGATAACCTCAATAGGAGGATTTTGGAAAGGAACCTGGAAAGGTAGATCTAGGACTGAGGGAAAATTTTGTATAATGGATTCTGACGCTGGGGAATCCTGCACACCCACATCTATTGCTATAGCAGCGCCGATCTCTGGAGGCTATAAAGAGATAACATAAGGGTTACTGTTACTGTTAGCCTGTATCATCCCACTGCTGGGCAAAGTTATGTGCTTTATATTTTAAAAAACAATAAATTAGCTTAAGTAGTTATTTTTATCTTACTTGTGCAAATGGTTCCACCCGAACACCTGGTGAACCCTGGCCGAAATCTTCTCCCAGTATTATGAGAAACTTTTCTTCTAATTCAGTCAAGGGCTTCTCAGTGGCAGGTCTTCTCCAGTCCGTACATGAGACGCCCGTACCGCAGCAACCCTCTTTTTTAGCTTTGTTTTGTAATCTACCCAGTACTGAAAATATATTATTTATTTCTTTATTATACTTACTATTTATTTGTACACATTGAAAACAAAAATGAAGCAGTTATGTAACACAATTAGATTACGTACAAAGGGCGGCCTTATCGCTCAAAGCCCAAAGGAATCTCTTCTAGGCAACCAAAAATAGAATAGCTCAAAATATGGAAAATACAATAGGCAGTTTGTGCACAAATATATAAAACAATAGTTCAATACAATTTGACATATACTCAAGTTAAGTATTAAAACCAATTTAAAAAAATACCGGCCAATTGCGAATCTGACTCGGGCATGAAGGGTTCCGTACCATTACTTAGCCCCTTAAATATATATATTATTCTGTTTTCTAGTATTTGTTGTTATAGCGGCAACAGAAATACATCATCTGTGAAAATTTCAACTGTCTAACTATCACGGTTCTAAAGATACAGCCTGGTGACAGACGGACAGCGCAGTCTTAGTAATAGGGTCCCGTTTTACCCTCTGGGTATGGAACCATAAAAACAGGCTTAGATTTATCTCTTGCCGTTAGTGATAATGCATTCCAGAAGAGAGCTGCTTGAACACCAAAGGATTTATCTAGAAACTTTGAGGAATATTGTTTAGTTTAATGTTGATCTAAAGATTAATTAACTTGACAAAATAAACACTTACTTTACACCAGCCTGTCCAATCCTTATGAGCTCCATCGCCTTGGGAGTTCAGTATTTCTGCAATCTCTCTCCACTTTCGTTGCGACTACTCCTTGGCTTGTAGAGAGCGATTGTAGGCGGCTGCGATAGCTCTGTTTGAATTTAAAAATTCCCAGAGCATCTCTAGCTGTCGCCAGGAAACCCGGTGACCTCTTCGGCTGCAAAATAATACCAAAACACTATGTAACCACCAGTAACCACTAATTGTTACGACTTATCTTCGTCAAAACATTAACAGGAATTTTTAAAATATATTCACTGAATAAGTATTTAACCTTACCTTGATTCCATGTCGACTGAGTTCACTAGTTAGATAAGAAATTATGGCAAAATAAGTTCAACCATTATATCCACTTGAAATCCACTTATACAAAAATATCGCCACTTAAAATTTCCGAAGTTTCGAATTTCGTTCGCACTACACAGCTGACATGTAAATATTTTGTTCCGATTCATTATATGTGACTGTTTAGCCGCAGCTAATTATGTTGTATTTTCAATTGTTTTTCTTACCATTCAACACAAAATCTTTAAATATTTGTATGCATTTTATGAAAGTTCCTAATACAAATAAGATTTTATTGCAAACTAATACTTTTAAAATTATTTAATGTAATATTTTGTTTCAAGACCATACTTCGTATGAGCGATTCGGACCAACGTGTGAAAGAGATAGCGCTATATAGTTCATATAGCGTTGTTTCTGTTCTATTATAGCAGGAATAAAACAATATTGATTGGCGAAGGCTATGGTACGAATATGAGTAATCTTATTATAAGCTTGAAACAAAACTCTCTTGAAATAAGATTGTTTTGTAAAAGGTGGTGGTAGGCCCCCAGGTCTGCAATAATTTTCCACTGAGCTAATTTTGATTTTATAGTCACTCCATCAGTTTTTTTTTTTTTTTTCTATAATATTAAAATGAAATTCAACTAGGCTCAACAAAAGTTCCTTTTCAGACGAATGCCAATTAGGACTGCGTTTACGCTTATCCTCACTCATTTTCACTTGCTAACGAAAAAAGATAAAAGATAAAACCACACGACAAAACTTGATAATTCCCTCAAACAAACAACAAATAAAATTAACACGTTTGACAGCTAGCTAGCTTACACTCATAGAAATAATAAGTAGGGCTCCCCCCTACTATGCTTACACTACAGCTACTTTTTCACACTATAATACCGCAAAATCGAGTTGACATGATGTATGCTCTTACACTATCCCGTTGTAGAACAACATTTATTTGCCGGGTTTTATTTTCGTTCACCATTTACTCTGTTATTCGCGTATTGTTATTCCTAGCGCAAGTATACTATCGATTACGTGGAGAAACGACTATGGATTTACTCGAGATTAAAATCATGGAATAGATAATCTATTCCATGATTTTAATCTTTTTACAAGGGTTTTTTACAAGGAAGGGTTTTTTACAAAAACTGCGTAACTAACAATTTTAAGGTTTTTTTTTTTAATGATGGCAATATGATCTATGGAAAAAGTTACACTAGACAGTTTAATTCGATTTTACAAAAACAGCATATTTAGCACAGAATCACACTGTAAAAAAACATATATTTTACAAAAACTACACAACTGCGTGCAAATTTTACAAAAACGACGTATGTGAACGCAGTTAAGTAGTTTTTGTGAAAAAATAAAACGTCAGTCATAGTTGTCAAAAATGTCGGACTACGCGCTAAGCGAGGAATTTTCTAATTCAATTTTTAAAAGAAAACGCAAAGAAAAGAAGGAGACGATTATTAAAAACAAGAAAGTAAAGGGTGAGGAACATATTAACCACAAAAACAAACTGGTGGCAGCTCAGAAAATCGGTCCTGATTGCAGGTTTGTTTTGATAACATTGCATTTATGATTTTCGTTAGTATCTTGAAATAGTAGGCCTAACTCATTCTATTACATTGTTTCAGATGCAAGCATTACCAATGTTTTAATAAAGTGTCACTCAGAGATCGTGAAATGATACTTGCCAATTTCAATAACCTTGATAACAAGAATGAACAGGATGCGTATTTGATGGCTTTGATATCTACCTCTCCAGCTGCTAGACACACAGTTTCTAATCCGCGAAAATTCAGAATGAGTTCCTTCAAATATAAAGTGCGAATGGGACTGGAAGAAATAAATGTTTGCATGCGATCGTTTTGCAGTTTTCATGGTATATCTGTGGGTCGCGTGAGAAGATTACAAAGCTTAATATCTGCAAACATATTGACACCTAAGGATCAACGAGGCAAACATACAAGAAATAGAGTAAGGAAAACACCAGAAGTTATTTTAAATGTAGTACGTGATCATATTGCATCATTTAAATCCAGACAGTCACATTATTCACGTCGTGATAACCCCAACACATTTTACTTGCCAGAAGACTTAAGTGTAACAAAGATGCACAAGTTATTTTTGGAAATGTACCAAATAAACATAAGCTATGTGGTGTACTGGTCTGTATTTAATAATGAGTTCAATCTGAAATTTGGGCTACCTAGAACCGACACTTGTGCTGTCTGTGATAGTTATCGATTAAAAATAAAATGTGCTGTATTACCAGAAACAAAGAGAATATTGGAAGTTGAGCATAAACTTCATCTAACTAAAGCAGACAAATTTCACCAGATAAAAAAGAAATATAAACTTAAAGCACAGCAAGATAATGTGATGGCTATTAGTTTCGACTATATGCAGAACCTGCCGCTGCCACATATTCGCACAGGGGATGTTTTCTATGCCCGTCAATTATGGATGTATGTATTCGGTATACATGATATTGGTAAAAATAAAGTATGCATGAACTTATACCTCGAAACAGAAGGAAAAAAAGGGCAATGTGATGTCACATCTCTTTTATTAAAATATTTTAATG
The DNA here is from genome assembly GCA_932294325.1 of Allophyes oxyacanthae. Taxonomy (NCBI): domain Eukaryota; kingdom Metazoa; phylum Arthropoda; class Insecta; order Lepidoptera; family Noctuidae; genus Allophyes; species Allophyes oxyacanthae. The sequence goes on along the minus strand of OW028632.1, from coordinate 7,885,939 downwards.
AACACAGTATTACCAATGAGCATCTTATAATCTTCAGTGATGGATGTCCTGGTCAAAATAAAAATACCTCATGATTAATTTTTTATATGTATTAGTTCATGTATTTCGCTTGTTTAAATCTGTAAAATACGTATTTCCTATACGTGGCCACTCTTACCTGCCAAATGACCAGGATTTTGCCTTGATTGGCAATTTGAAAAATAAACACACAATAGAAACTCCAGAAGAATGGGAAGACCTAATCAAAACGGCACGCAAACACCCATCACCTTTTGAAGTGAAAAGTATCACTCATGATATGTTTTTTGATCTGAAAAAGGCACTAGAGCCTTATTTTTTAAAAACTTGTAAACCAGCAATGAAAATTGAAGCTGCAAGAATGATTAAAATAGATCAAGAATCACCACTTGTTTTGGTTAAGTATAACTTTACTGGAGAATGGACAAGAATCCATGTACGGACAAAGCGTCCACTGCCTTTGGAACTGAATTTTAGTCCATTGTACAAGGCTCAAATTCCATTAAATCCTAATAAAGCTAAGGATATTCAGAGATTGAAACATTTTTTGAGTGAACCCCACAAGATGATTATTTATGATAAAATATGTGAAATTGTAGCAGAGGAAGGAGAAGATATTGATATTGATAATGAAGATGTAAGTGGAGGAGAAGAATAAATAATAAGGGTGTTTTGTATGGCAATAAACCACTTAATTATGATTAATTAGATGTCTTTCATTGCAACTTTTACTTTTACTTTTATTTTTACAAAAATAACATTAATGCATTTTTTTTACAAAAAGAACACTAGTACAAACTACATTTTATCATTTCATTCCATAACAGTAGGTATAAATAATAAAAAAATGTTATATATTCAATGCAATACAGTAACATGAATAAATGATTAAAATTTCTAAGTTATTAAACGAAAAATATGGATTGGAGAACATTTTTTTTATTTCATGTAAAATTGTTGCTAAAAAGTTGTGCTGTTTTTGTAAAAAACCCTTCGATTATTCCTGGTGTAGTTACTCGTGTATAAATTTAAGTTTGATTGAATCCACCCTTAGAGTTACAAATTTCAAGTACTTATCTGGGATCAGTCATATCAGAAGAAGGATCAATTGAAGCAGGCATAACTCAGTACAATATGTGGTTCGAACTACTGGCATATTCTTTCAGGGGTTCTGTGTGATGCAAAAATTCCCGTAAAAACCAAAGGCAAAGTATATTGAACGGCTTTCAGCACTGTTGTATTGTATGGCAGCTAAGTCTAGGCGTCAAAATAGACTTACGAACAGAAGATTCATACAACAGAAACGCGTATGCTGCCATGGAAGGGAGGAGTAACACTAAAAGACAAAGTAGGCAATGAATTAATACGAAATAGTTTTAAAGTCGCCTCTTTAAACTCAAAACTCATAGAATCCAGGCTGAGATGTTACGGTCATATAACACGAAGACCATGACCACGTCGTGCAAAAGTGCCTTTCTATGGCTACAAAGAAAACAGGGAGACGGAGACCTCAAACCACCTGGTTGGCGCACGTGTCTTTTACAGAATCTAATTGTTTTTAAATTGGTTAATATTCATAATTAATATTAGATTTTCTCTTATATCAGATATCAAAAATTCATTCATATACAAGCTGCAGGTTTTTTATATTAGTGGTTCATTTAATAATGTTCATCCTTCTAGATTCATTCAGACTCTCAGTGATATTGGTGTGACAGGTAAAGTCTGTAAATGGATATTTTCATTTTTGTATGATAGAGTAATGTACTCGTATGTTAAATATAATAATATTTTACATGGACCTAAGCATGATTATAAAGGAATAATGCAGAGTTCTACTATTTCTCCATTGTTGTATGGTTTATATAGGTACTTCGAAAATCAATAAAAAACAGAAACATGTTAAATGTTTATTGTTTGCTGATGATATTGTTGTATGTAGTGTAAATAAAGTCATTAGGAACTTAAACAAAGTGTGCGCGACGAAAGAACCCGAGTTTACGTCGTGCATCGCCTAAGTAGTTTTTTTCCATAGCACAAGTAGTAACGGACTTGCGCCACACGAATCTGTGACTCGCGAGTGACGTAGCAGAAGGATATTAGTGTGTCCGGTGTAAATAAGTGTTGATTGATTAGAACATTATGTGAAATAACGTTTTAATAGTAGATTATGTCAAATCAGATAGTAGGAATAAGGTAACTGAGTAGTATATAAGAGATTTTATGTTTTAGGTCTTATTTACATTTGTATCTTGTTTATTTCTATAGTTTTAGTGTTGTACACCTAGGATAAGTCCTAAATCCAGAATAGGTCAAGTCTAGAATGAATAATGTGTAAGAATTGACTAGGATTACGTAATTATGATTGCGAATGTAACATGTTTATAAATGCGACTTAGGTCATAAGTTAGGCATATAGGGCTTAGGGAATGCTAAATAAATAAGTTGCTTGTTTCATTGTACCTCCCTCTGCGACGGCTCCAGAGCAAATGAAAGGCGCGCGCCAATTAGGGCGCATTATATAGTGGTGAGGCGGGGGACGGGGTAGTATAAAATGGTCGCCCACGTTTTTCCGCGCCAGACGCCAGGCGGAGCGTCGCAGAGTAAGGTCAATAGATTAAAAACATAGGAAAAAGTAAGGATTCATAATTTGTATATAGACTTAGTTCGTTTGTGATAAGCTGGGTTTATGGTTAACTTTTGTGCACTCTGGTTGTCATTGAAAAGATCAATAGTATACATTTCTTGTGTTATTTCATACTGTAAATTACGCAAATAAACAGCTTCTTTACAGGCTTCGGTACTCGCCATGTATTCGGCTTCGCTACTCGATAAAGCAATAGTTTTTTGTTTCCCAAGATATTACACAACCAAATAAAGTGTAACAAATTCCAGTATATGACCTTCTATCGATGATGTTTCCACCCCAATCAGCATCAACAAACCCTTCTAGTATTGTGCTTGCATTACCAGAATATGTAATTCAAGCCATAATCTCTGGTATATTTTAAATATCTCAATAACCGCTTTATATAATTGCACAATGTTCTTTAAAATAACAATGATTAAATTGACATAAATAACTAATTGTATAAATGCAATGTCTGGCCTAGTTAATACTGCTAAATACTTAAGACATCCAATTATTTGTTGATATACAAAATTACCTACACAATGTTCATTGTTAGATATATTCAACTTATTGTCCATTGGAGTCTGAATCGGTTTACATTCGCTCATATTTAACTTATACAACAGCTGATCAATATAATAAACTCTCTTACTTAATGTTACTGTTTGCTGAGATTTATTAACAGTTATATTTACTCCTAGACACTTCTTTATTTCTCCTAAATCTTTTAAATTGCGTTGTGTTAAGTATATGCATACTTAACACAACGCAATATGCAACTTGACCTTCGGTCAGAGCTTGGTAATGGTTATGGTAAGGTTAAAATTAACACTGGTTACAACGTTAGCTAAAATGTACCAACAACCGACCCTAAGTCATCCTATTTTATCTATAAAATACCCATTTTTGAAGTTACGATTTACTTACTTTTTGCAGTCAAATCCGAACTCGAAGCTTGTTGTTTCTCATTTTCACTTGTTAAAAACATTTCAAACTCATCAGGATATTTGCTCTTCAAGTGATTTTTAAGTGAGGTATTAGTACGCCTGGTTGCCCCAATGTTTAGATAAATAGATAAATCTTATAATGTCATCTGCCGGACACGGCGCACACGGCGTCGCAACTCCCAACTACTGTTTTGCCTACCGAGCACCTTGTAAGGTTTGAAGGTGTTGGTACAATGGACTGAGGTTCGAGAAGTTTTCCCCCGCAACTAAACCCGGGTATCCGCTCTGTTAAAAATTATACTAAACTATAACACAGTGTTAATTATGTGTGGGGAGATGTTATGTATGTGTGAATGTTTATGTTAGCGGCTCATATTTCCCGAATGGCTGTTGCCAACGGTCGCTGCTCTCCTACGAATAAACAGTGTAATTCCAGCTAGCAAGCGTTTCACTTGTGTTCCCTAGCAGAGATATAACAATAATCTTCTGGGGATTTTAGTCGGTTCGATTCCCGGGTGTGGCAAGCTTTTTTTTTAAAAAAATCTTTAAAAGCAGTTTTGTTTCTTTTTAAAAATAAATTAATCTCTACGCGACTGCCCCTCGTTGGCTGTTTGCAAGAGAAAAATTAAGGAACATTTCCATTCACTGTGAGCTATTATTTATTTATATTACTATATTTATATATTTTAGTTATAGTATATTGATATTGTTAGAAAGTATGTTTATCTTCTGTTGTGCACTTGTGTCTATCCTCTGAACCTGTTTTCTTCTAAATTTTTTTGGTTTGCTGTAAGAAAACTCAATTTTGAGTTAAGCTCGCCTATGTACAAGTTTTTCCTTTTATGTATTTTATTTGTGTTTATGTGTACAATAAAGAATAAGAATAAAGAATAAGAATAATGTTTCCTTTGAGTAAAATTTGCTGTCTTCAGTATTTACAGTACTTTTCCTCCAGGTACGCTTCGAAAATTCCATCCTGTATACCCAAAGCTGTCTTTTATAAAAAACAACATTTGTGGGTATTCTCGGAAGAGGCAACGTCTTTTGTAGATTAAAATTAATCGTTTCTATAGTTGGATCATCTTCTGCCAGTTTTATAATATATCTTTTTTGAGTTGTTGCTGCAAAACGTCTTCTTCGATTTTCCTTTTTTCTTCTTCCGATGCTTGTTCTCTTTTGCTTTCGTAGACGTCACATCTGTTGCACGTGTCTTTTTTAAGTGGTTTAGTACGCAGGTTAAATTTTGTAATAATAACATGTCTTCACGCTTGACGCGTTACGTCTGAAGCTTTATTGGGGAAAGCTCGTCGCTCAGGCGCTCAGGTAGTAGGCATTCCGAAGAGTAAGCTCAAGCTATAATAGTCGGACATTAAGAGTTATGTAACTTTTGTGCTACTGATAATAATTTCTCGGAAGTAACGCAGCCAAAGTGCAACAGTCGCTTAAAATCGAATGAAGGATGCACTATATTTCCGTTTTAAATACTTGGTCGAAGTAACTCTTCCTTAGTATTTTTATCAGTTATGGTGCGTTCACATGCCGATTGCACCCTTTCTTAGGGTAGGTTCAGATGACAAGCGCTCAGCGCGCGTTGAATTTTTGTATAGTGTTCACATGGTGCGCGCTTGTCAGGCGTTAAACGCGCGTTGTTGCGGCCAGTTTGAGTTCTACATTTGTCGAAGATGGACGTAGAAACAGTTTTATCGGTGATTTTATACAGACGGCAGAAACGACACAACAGAAGACGGAGATATTGGGTTCACCCAATTTTGTCAACCAGGCTGACTGAAAGTCAGTACATTATTTTATATCCTAAGTTAAGGCAATTTGAGCCCAAATTCTTTAACTACTTCAGAATGTCCATCAAGTCATTTGATGACTTACTGACTCTCATAAACGATGAACTCGTAGCAGATAAAAACGCTGTGCGATATAGCATTTCACCGGAAGAAAATCTCATAATTACATTGAGGTAAGTTTTTTAATAATCAACATAATCTATAAATCAAATCAACATGTTTAGGAACAATTTTTTTAAAGAAAAAATAACATTTTGTTACTCGCAGAATAACTCTAACTCTGATTCATTGCTGACATTAGTTGGTGCTGGCGATGGAGTAGGTATTACTGGCGATGGAGACCCCATTGCTGTAGTATAACCATAATGTGCAAAATTATTTGACACACTAGACTGCTGTGATCTATAATCATGATAACGAAAGCCTTCAACAGAAGCTGATGACTGATGACGCTGCTCTTGTGATGAATAATTTCTTCGTTGTGATACCGGGTAATTTTGATTTTCATATGTCTGTTGTTGTGGTCCTTGAAATTCATTTTGGTTTTGCAAAATTAAATTATAAATGGCAATTTTAGTTTGAAGTCGCCTATATTCCGGAATTTTTTTAATCTCTTTAACGAGTGACAAACAAAACAGCTTGTCTTCATCGTCATCTTCTTTTGGATGAGACACATTTTTCTGTGCTAAACTCTGCTCTAATATGTTTGCAAATCTTTCATCAGCAGGATTTAATTTTTGTTTTTTTCCTGAAGTAGATTTAGGACTCTTAAAGCCAGAACTTATTTCTACTTCAACAACCTCTGACGAAGTTGATGCATTATCTGCATCGAAACTACTTTCTGTATCTTTGTTGGCAATTGATGCCTGTAGAAATCGTAGTCTATTATAATGAATATATGTCGAAGTTTTGGAAGCTCCTGATCCAGATTTGACAGTCTTTATTTTCTTCACCTCTCTCATATAATTATCCCGTAAACTCTTCCACTTTTTTTGCAGGGATGACGCTGAAAAAAAAAACAGTATTTAGTAATAGTTTATGTTTGTTTCCAGATATTTGGCCATTGGATGTTCATTTGGGACATTAAGCTACGACTATAGAATTGGCAAATCTACTGTGGCTACTATAATACCACATGTATGTGAAACTATTTGGAAAAAATTAAGGCCCGTTGTTATGAGTGAACCAACGAAAGAAAAGTGGTGTGAAATATCCACGATATTTGAAAAGAACTCAAAGTTTCCCAATTGTTTGGGAGCCTTGGACGGGAAACATATACGGTTAATCCAGCCTGAACACACGGGTTCTATGTATTATAACTATAAAAATTATTTTTCGCTAGTTTTATTGGCGCTAGCGGATGCAAACTATTGTTTTGTGTGGATTGACATAGGTGCCTACGGTAAAAACAGTGACTCAGGTATATTCAAGAATTCTTCATTGTACAAAAAGCTGACAGAAAGGTCATTAGATCTACCTGAGCCAAAGGCATTGTTAATACAAAATAGACCGACAACGTTGCCATATGTGATAGTGGCTGATGAAGCTTTTGGCATGATGGAGAATTTAATGCGTCCATATGGGGGAAGGTCACTAACTTATGCTAAAAAAATATTTAATTACCGTTTGACATTAGCACGCCGGTATGTTGAATGTACTTTTGGCATAATGTGCAATAAATGGCGCATTTTACACAGGCCGTTAGATGTTAACATCGGTTTTGCAGAAAAGATCGTAAAAGCGATATGTACACTAAATAATTATGTCAGAATCAGGGATGGCTACAATTTTGAAGACACACTTTATACGCCACCCCTGGAAAATCTAGCCTCACATTATACCGGACGTGCTGTGCGACAGGCGGATAATGTTCGAGTACATTTAACAAACTATTTCATTAATGAAGGAAAAGTAGATTGGCAGGATCGTTATATTTAACTTGTAACACAAACCGATTGTAAATGTAAATAAATATATATACTCACATAATATTTTCTTCTTTTCTTCATTGTCATGTCCTTCACAAAATATAAGGACGAGTTCTTCCCAAGCCCGTCTTCTCAAATTCTTATCTGAATAATCGCTACTTGTCATGTCCCATATCGCAGGACGTTTCTCTATTTCATCAATTAATAATTCCGTATTAAAAGCTTCGGTTTCCATTTCGGACGATTTTCGGACGAACTTGACGAACCCTAAAATACGTCTATCCGCGTCGAAAGCGCGCGCTCAACTGAACGGAAACATAGAAAACCAATGATCTCAAAGCGGCGTTGACGCGCGCTGACAACAGTCGAGCGCTAGCGCAGCGTTGAACGCGCGCGTTACTAAAACGCGCGTTAGCATGTGTACGGCCTGAATAAAATGTATGTAGTTGTAAACGCGCGTTATCAAAACGCGCGTTGAGCGCTTGTCATCTGAACCTAGCCTTATGCTTGTGCCTTGCTGGGTGGATATTGACACGGGGTTGGCACTCGTTGGTATGATTATAATCTTTCAAATTTTTCAGTAGTGTTTGTGGCTAAGGTATAGGCTGTTACATATGTGCTAGTCCAATGAAAATCAACGCTCCAGAATCCTGTAGTAACTATTATTATGCATTATGATCATGTTTGAGGTGTCACTATCAACTTTATGTAGAATAGATTGTAACATGTCAGATTTAGAGTTAACAACTTTGATACTGGTAGCGACATCTAGGCTATTTAGAAGGAGGCTTGGTGGGACACATGATGCATATTAATGAAAGATGATTAAAAAAATAAATAATAATAGAACAATGTAGTTAATCGTAATAATTAATTCCAAATATATTATTGAATTGGTTTTCTTTTTTTTAACTTCTTGTTAAAAGAAGCTGAATAAAGGGAAAATAATAAAACAAGTTAGCTGTCATAGACAAACGTCAAATCATAGAGAAGTTGACACTGTGGAACTGGACTTAAGTATTTTTTCTCGGAGAGATTATTTTATTGATGGATTGTGGCATTAATATTTTTACCTGAGCTACAAAATATTGTTGAAAGCGATATACCAATGTAAATTAAAGAAAACATTCCGGTGAGTTGTTAAATTTTAATGCTTAAGTACCGATGGAAATTGATTATGTTGAGATCTATATTGATTTCTTTCTATGCATCGTGTGCCCATCTGACCAAGAAAATTATATTGTTTTAGGACACAAAGCCGATTCTAATGCAGGAATTAAGCTTTTGCAATGCCTAAATCGTGCTATATGTTACTTCATTATTGGCTTCTTGCCCGCTTTCACTTGGATAAGGAATTTTGAGTGGTGCATGGGTTTAAAGTTTGTCATGGTTATCATACCAAACAAGCAATTGGCAGTGGAAGAATGCTTGCAATGTATACCTAGGTGCGAGCTTCAGCTTTGACCTCCAAATTTATGTGAAGTGACTGCCACGTCCACCACGAGATGGTTGTACCATCCTTTTATGTTGTATGTTTCACGACACTATTTGAGCTCTTTCATCCTAATTATGTTCTTCGCTTTATTTATTGTGATTATACCAAGGAAATCATACCTACATTGTTACTGTTAAAAACAATGTATCCTTGGACTTGTCAAGCAACTCAGCCACATGTTTTTTTTTTTTTTTTTATATAATTACATATAGATGTATAGTTTTTGACTGGCCTGTTGGTCTAGTGGTTAGTGACCCTGACTGCTATGCCGGAGGTCGTGGGTTCGATTCCCACCCAGGACAAATGTTTGTGTGATGAGCATGATCATTTGTTCTGTGTCTGGGTGTAATTTATCTATAATATGTATGTATCTAGAAATATATAAGTATGTTTATCAGTTGTCTAGTACCCATAACACAAGCTCTGCTTAGCTTGGGACTAGATGGCGTTGTGTGATAGTTGTGGAATATTATTATTATTATTATTTCCTTTATTTAATTTTTAACATACTTTTATATAATTTTAAATAATTTTACAATTAAATTAAAAAAAAAGAAATTATAAAAACATTTAAAAATACAAAAGAGTAGGTAGTAGGCCACCGGCATCGGGAACAGGGTCCAAGCTACCGGCGGCTAGGGCTGCAGAGAAAGGAACCTCCTCACAATGCGTGCCGTGTCGAGGAGTACCGCTTTCTGTATCAAGCCCTTGATCCAGCCCCCCAACGAGAGCCTCATAAGATGTTGATCGAGGCTCTTGGCAATTAAGCCATTGGCCGTCACAACTATCGGCACTATGATTGCTGAGTCCACATCCCACATGTCGACAACCTCGTGAGCCAAGTCAAGATATTTAATTTGTTTATCTTTCTCGGCTTTCACGAGATTCTCATCATGTGGGATAGTAACATCAACAATCATCGTGCGGCGCGCTGACCGATCTATCACCACTATATCAGGCTTATTGGCAACAATAGTCCTGTCAGTGATGATAGATCGGTCCCAGTACAACGTGGCATGACCATTTTCGAGAACTGGGTCGGGCACATACCTATAGTACGGTACTTCAAAATCCACAAGGTTGTATTTTAAAGCGAGTTGCTGGTGAATAATCCTGGCTACTTGGTTATGCCTGTGCAAATATTCGCCGTTAGCAAGACGTGAACAACCAGAGATAATGTGTCTAAGGGACTCACCTGGGCGGTGGCATGCCCGACAGATGTCAACCGTGCCGTCCTTCACAATATACCTCCGGTAATTATTCGTCATGATAACTTCGTCCATTATTGCACATACAAAACCTTCGGTTTCCCCGAATAGGTCTCCGAAACGTAACCAGGATACGGACGCTAATAAGTCAACATCGGGCCCATGAAGGGCCCGATAAAAGCGTCCGTGTAGTTCCTTGCTCTGCCATACTTCCTTGCGATCATTAGTAGTAAGTATTACAGGTTTGCGCCAGTTCTCTTTAGCCAATGAGAGAGGGGTGAGCCCTTTGTCCACTGCGACCACATCTCGGTGCATTCCCACGTCGGCATGGAGAAAATATTCTCTAAGATTGTACACCTCACAGTTGTGTAGGGTTTTGGCATTTAAAAAGCCTCGACCTTATTATTATGACCTTTATTCAATATTTATACTTACATTCATTCATATTTTTAAATAATTTTACAAAAAAAAAAAAAAAAAAAACATTTAAAAATACAAAAGAGTAGGTAGTAGGCCACCGGCATCGGGAACAGGGTCCAAGCCACCGGCGGCTAGGGCTGCAGAGAAAGGAACCTCCTCACAATGCGTGCCGTGTCGAGGAGTACCGCTTTCTGTATCAAGCCCTTGATCCAGCCCCCCAACGAGAGCCTCATAAGATGTTGATCGAGGCTCTTGGCAATTAAGCCATTGGCCGTCACAACTATCGGCACTATGATTGCTGAGTCCACATCCCACATGTCGACAACCTCGTGAGCCAAGTCAAGATATTTAATTTGTTTATCTTTCTCGGCTTTCACGAGATTCTCATCATGTGGGATAGTAACATCAACAATCATCGTGCGGCGCGCTGACCGATCTATCACCACTATATCAGGCTTATTGGCAACAATAGTCCTGTCAGTGATGATAGATCGGTCCCAGTACAACGTGGCATGACCATTTTCGAGAACTGGGTCGGGCACATACCTATAGTACGGTACTTCAAAATCCACAAGGTTGTATTTTAAAGCGAGTTGCTGGTGAATAATCCTGGCTACTTGGTTATGCCTGTGCAAATATTCGCCGTTAGCAAGACGTGAACAACCAGAGATAATGTGTCTAAGGGACTCACCTGGGCGGTGGCATGCCCGACAGATGTCAACCGTGCCGTCCTTCACAATATACCTCCGGTAATTATTCGTCATGATAACTTCGTCCATTATTGCACATACAAAACCTTCGGTTTCCCCGAATAGGTCTCCGAAACGTAACCAGGATACGGACGCTAATAAGTCAACATCGGGCCCATGAAGGGCCCGATAAAAGCGTCCGTGTAGTTCCTTGCTCTGCCATACTTCCTTGCGATCATTAGTAGTAAGTATTACAGGTTTGCGCCAGTTCTCTTTAGCCAATGAGAGAGGGGTGAGCCCTTTGTCCACTGCGACCACATCTCGGTGCATCCCCACGTTGGCGTGGAGAAAATATTCTCTAAGATTGTACACCTCACAGTTGTGTAGGGTTTTGGCATTTAAAAAGCCTCGACCCCCACATTTCCGTGGGATGTACAATCTCATTACCGAAGAACGTGGGTGATGCATGCGATTTGTGGTCAGCAATGTTCGGACCCTTCTATCCAGGGTATCCAGTTCTGTTTGAGTCCATTTGAGTATGCCGAAGGAGTACATTAAGACTGGCATGACCCAACCGTTGTAGGCGCGCACCTTATTTCCGCCTGACAAAAGACTTTTAAGTACTTTTTTTAGGCGGCCAAAGAAGCGCTCCTTCAATGATTGCCTCATATCAGCCTCACTGATGCCTAACGCCTCCGACATACCCAAGTATTTATAGGTCTCAGTTGAAGAGAGGGATCGTAGGTTTGTGGAATCCGAAAGATGAAATCCATCTGATTCCACAATCACACCTCGCTTCACATGCATGACTGCGCATTTGTCCACACCAAACTCCATCCTGATGGAATTACTGAAGGTTTCAGTTACCTTCAGTAACTTCATCAGTTGTAAGTTGGTGGGGGCAAATAATTTCAAGTCATCCATGTAGAGAAGGTGAGAAATGACCTGACCGCCTCTCCGCAAGCGATATCCTAGCTCCGACTCCTCCAGTAGAGTGCTGAGAGGATTCAGAGCTAGACAAAACCATAAGGGACTCAAACTGTCACCCTGGAATATGCCCCTCTTAATACTTATCGGTTCACCGTTTCCCAAAATCCGCCGACATCCTGGATATTGAAGGACCGTCCTCCATTGCCTCATACATGACATTAAGAAGGTGCGTAGGATTGTATTTACTTTATACAGCTCCAGCACCCTCATGAGCCATGTATGGGGCACCGAGTCATACGCTTTCTTGTAATCTATCCAGCATGTCGTTAGATCCTTACGGTTACGGCGAACCTGTTGACTAATGGTCATGTCTATGAGGAGAAGCTCCTTAGTACCGCGGGACCCTTTCCTACATCCATTCTGAGAAGTAGACATGATGGAGTTATTATCGATATGATGATTAATCTTTGCTCTCAGAATGGATGTAAGAAGTTTATAGACCGTCGGTAGACAAGTTATCGGTCTATAATTCTTGGGATCCACGGTACTACCTGCTTTATGAAGCAGGTGGGTGAAGCCTGTCGTTAAGAATTGTGGTAACGACCCAGACTCAAGGGATTGCTGGAATTGAGACGCCAAGCGAGTATGCGAGCTGCGTAACCATTTTAGCCAGAAATTGTGCAGTCCGTCCGGGCCCGGAGACTTCCAATTGGGCAACTGACAGGCTGCACTGGCTACGTCTTGGGGGTCAATGGTGATGGCCTCCATTTCTTCTATTGGATCGCATACACGCTCAACTTCTCGTATCCAACTACCTTCGATGTGATTGACAGGCATCGACCAAATGTTGCGCCAAAATGTGTTAGTGGCGTCATCATTCGGTAATTGCCCATCAATCACACCTTGGTCTGGTCGTTCCCAAGTTCTAAATACCCACCTTTGATCGCTTTGGAACATGCGATTTTGGGTATATCGTTCTACACGCTTTTTATATCGCCGAATACGGTTTGCCCATGCATAAATTTTCTGCTTCAGGAAGTCGATGCGCTCTGTGACCCGAAATGCAAATTCTTGGGGACTGATTCCAGTCCCCGAGAACGCCCGTCTCACAAAGCGCATCACTCTGGGGCGTGTATTGCCCTCCCTGAAGCAGATAAGCTTGCCAATGAGTACCCTAGCCTCGCCAATACGACGTTCGATTCTGCACTGCCACGTTGGTATCGTTATTATTATTATTATTATAGTTGTTTGTGGAAGCAATAACTTATAATTAAATGAATTTAGTGGTACTGTAGGTTTAAGTTTCTTTCATATTTATTTTTGTAATTTGTGTACCTACTTATGAAATATAAAATAATTTTTGATGCAAGGTTGGCCTTTTCTTATTTCAATCCACACACTGAAGCCTCAAAAGAATCTTTAAACTTTACATGTTTGTTACTTTGTTTTTTAAAAATTATTATGTAGTTACCCTCACTCAATTACTATTTTAGATATAGTACAATAGTAAAATGTTACCTTCACGTTTTATTTTCATACAATAATCACTTCAACACACACAAGTTCTTTTATAATTGTTATTTATTTAATTCATATTCAATTAATATATTTTCTGTACAAGTAGGCACACATAACGTCACTCGATGTGGCTCCCGCTGAAAACCAGCGCTGTCGGGCTGCTCGCAGCGCGTCAGCTTAAGCTGAGCGGAAGCCTTTTTGACACAGCTGCGACGTACAACCCATTTGTTATTTAAGATAAATATTTTTTTCTTTTACATGTTTTATTCTTTTATTTTTTGTTACTTTATCTTTAAAATTGTTTTTGTGCTGTGTCAAATAAATACTTTTTTCTTTCTTTTTCTTTTACATGTTACAAGATTTAAGGACTTTTTATTTATTCTCCTAGTGTCTTTGATGTCAAAAGTTACTTGCCATTCTCTTTTATTACAAATAAAGAATAGAACAACCACGAAGTATCTTCAAAGTAAAAGATCAGCAACTTGACGCTGGCAGAATAGTCTACGACACCGACACAATTGCCAAAAGGAAAAAAAAACTAATGTTTTTTGTATTAATGATTGTTTTGAGAGTCACTTACTTGGTCACAATACAAAAATACAAACACCTTGAAGTACCTTGTGGTTACAGCAACTGATGGTTTTGTTAACTTTGTATCTGCTGACTTTGGTGGTCGTATATCAGATGCTAATATAGTGGAAAGCAGTGGATTCTTATATGTTGCTACCCAACTGCACTATATCGGCAGACAGAGGATTTAAGCATATAGACACTTTACTCTGTAGAAAACCGATTAAGCTCCTTCACCTACCTAATGTTTCAAAAGATACAAAGCTCACGAAACAGGAAGCTATTAAAAGCAAGGTTATTGCCAGTCTGCGTATCCATGTTGAGAGAGTAATTAGAAGAGTAAGGCTATTATAACGTTTGAAACCACACTCTGTAATCAATAACAAATTAATATAACATGCAGATGAGGTACTTATTGTGCATGCGGGTTGATAAATTTGCATAGTACCATTATAAAAAATGAATAAAAAAAATATCTTTTTATTCTGCACTATCAAAAATAGTCTGAAAAATAAATAGTTTCCAAAAACGTTCCAAATACGTCAATAAATTGTTCACATAAGTATCATCATAGTCTACCCAGACCTTGTGTATAATTTTTGACTGCACAAAACTAGGATCAGCAACATAAAATAGTCCTTTTGTTGTTTTTGCTGCACGCATTTGTGTCATTATTTGAGAGCTTTACTTTTTTCCTACAAAATGCTATCCTTTACATAATTTTTAATTGTCTTGTATATAGGACATTTTATTTCAACAACAAAGTCTTTGAATAACCCATCAGGTGAAACACCTATTATCTACAACATCTACAATTCAATCAACAGCTACATTTACAATTGCTGTTGGTATCCCAATAGAGAAGTTGGAAGGGATTGAAGACTACAACAATTGGAAATTCATGATGAAGAGGATCCTCATGCATGAAGATCTCCATGAATGCATTTTGTCAGAAGACTGTAAAGACGAAAAAAAGAAGCAAAAGGCGCTAACGAAAATATGTCTATAAGTAGGGCCGTATGCATTACAGCATGTTCCTAATGCGCGGTCTCCATGCGAAGCATGGACGGGACTGCGGACAGCCTATGAAGACTATGCAGAAGGCTGGGTCTTCTAAGGTCATTTGATTCGGTGTGAAATTGAAGGAGATGGAGGGAATGCAGAGCTACATATCCAAAATCACAGAACTAGCACAGCAATTATCTGATATTAGTTCACCTCTTGATGATGAATTCATTGCAGTGATATATTATTACGTTACCATTTTCAAACAAAAATATTTTTTCAATAACGGCTTCAAATACCTCTAATAATACGTTTAACATTGAGAAACTAGTTGGCCGTGATAATTATACAACGTGAAAGTTTGTAGTACAAACTTTCCTAGATCACGAGGAGCTCTGGGAATGCACTGAAGGGACAAACATGGATCCATAAAAGGATAAAAAGGCATAATCGAAAATCATCCTACTGGTGGATCCGATAAAATTATGTCAACATTCTGGAATACACAACTGCTAAACAGGGATGGAATAATTTAGAAAAAGCCTTTAGCGATAACGACTTACGAGAAAAGTCTGTTTATTAAAAACCCTTATTACTACCACTTTAGGCAACAGTCACAGTATTGAGGATTATGTTAATAAAATCATGGGTACAGCTCATAAGCTCCGTTGCATAAACTTCATAATAATCTATATTTTTCCTTTTTTTAATTTATTCCTTTTATGACTAGCCTTTCCTTAAATCTTGTAATCTCCCCATTTTCATCACACCTAAATCTGTGACTAAATGAAGAATGACCTAATTTTAAATCGCAATAATTAACTCTGTACGCACTGTATTTCCAGGAACTTATCATAAAGGCTGCCAATTTCATTTGGTTCAAAAAGTTTGACACCGCGTTCAAGTATTTCAACCACAAAATCAATATCAGGAAAATCGATAATTGTCTTTGAAAATTTTTCCGACATTTTTCGAAAAAAAGCTACTCGAATTGCTTCGGCTGGTCCCCCCTTGGGCCTGGACTGGGCCCCCACCCCATCGGAGACATGTGGGTTTCCAAGCGACCCGGCATCCGGCGTTCTGCCCGCCGGCGTACACCAATAGAATTCGTTACTCGAACTCGACGCAACTGCGGCAGCTAGTCTCACAGCATTCGTTATGGGGCTGGATCCCGGTGACCGCTCGGCGGATCTCGGTGACGAAGCCGGATGTGTTGGGCATGCCAGTCTTGATGCGGCTCTCGTAAGTAAGCATTTATTTTTATTATCTTTGTTTTCGGACATGCATAATTTTCATATTTGACTGTTGACTTGACGTTTGACTTTGTCAAGCTTCAACCATTCAAAGCTATTGTCTTATTTTATATTTATTTTTCATGTTTATGTGGAATCGTGGTTAGGGGAGAGAGGAAAATTAAAATACTAATTAACGTGTCCGAAGGGTGGCAGAGCGTGAGGCAATGACTAACTGATTATGACTATTTTCTGTGATTAAACTTTCAGCGATTAACTCTGCAACTGTTTTATGTGACTGATTGTGGTGCGCGCCAATCGTGCTCCTTATATAGTTCCGTGCCTCACCCCCTGCGCGTCCTGTGTCCCGCTTTATTACGCAATAATTTCACTACTTACATTTTACCTAATATTGCACAATCATTACAACATTCACAACTTACATAATATTTTACAACTAATCAATATTATTACATTATTATATGGTTTATCTTGATGTTTGTTTACGATGATTACAAGCTGCTAGTATTGACCATTCACAGTAGTCCTCTTTGGCAGGTAATCAAGGAGCAAAACACCTTTGTCCCAGAAAACAGTCGCCATAAGCTTTGATGCAGACTTAGGTCTCAGCACACATATGGGATCGGAAAGGGATCGTAACCGTAACGCCTTTCGCCTCGCTGTCAACCAGGCGTCAACCTACCGTATGCACGTAACGAAAGCGTATCAGCAGCGCCTGTACGTCAACTCGGCTACGGCTAGGCGACACCGCGCTTACGCCTCGCCGCCCCCTGGCTGACCTGGTTGGCACCAGATCAGTTTGAATCCAAACGTTAAGTGTAGCGCACGGTTATGTCTTGGTTTACAATACGTGAGTTGGCTATCATAGCCATAGCACTTGATGAAGAGGAAAAAGAAAATAGCAAGAAAAAAAGAAAAAGATATTGGGTACACAGTATGAATAAAGCAAGGAGTACTGAAGGGGAATTTCGGACTATAAAAAAACATTTGATGGATGATGAAGAGAAGTTTTATATTTATTTTCATATGCCGAAATATCTCTTTTATAACATATTGCAGTCTATAGATGAATGTATAAGGAAGAAGAATACAACATTCAGAGAAACAATATCGCCCGAAGAAAAACTAGCTGTAACGTTAAGGTGAGAAATTGCATTTGTTTTTGGAATTTTTAATCTGGTCTACATAAATATTTGTACTATAATTTTAATGTTTGTATTATCTCTATTGTTCTTTTTTTTAAGTGTACAAAAAAAATACTCGGTTCCGAAACTACAAGATAGATTAATTTTTATCCTCTGTCGATAACCCTCATTTGCGATCAGGTGTGCACAGGGGATGTACGTTTTATGTCTGGTGTATGTGTGTATATATTTTGTGTGATTGCGTAAGGTATTTTAGTAAATGCAACTTTTTTGTAGTTTAGGTAAAAAAAAAATACCCATAAATCACATATTTTTTTATTATACTACTACTTACTATATTATTAAATCCAAAAATTATGGCAATTAAACAAAAATAGCGCCACAACAAAAATACAATCATTGTATAAATTAAAGATTGTTTGAAGTATCAAGATCGTCAGCATTTGACGCGCCATTTTCTTCTAAGTTTGAAATATTAAAATCATGAATGTTTGAAGCGCCAGATGTTGATTGTATCTCGTGGCTAATGTTATTTAGAGTGGTATAACCTCGAGGCATGTCATCTTCTCTTTGGGGAATGTAAGGGTTGCGATAACTATAATAGCTTTGTTTCTCTGCGATTTCTTTTAACTCCATTTCCGAAACTGCGTTATATATTTTACTTTTCATAACAGCTTGGTTATATTCTGAAAATTTTTTAACCGTTGCCGCAATGCTCTTAAAAAATGTATCTATCTCATCTTCTTTTTTGGTTTCGTTGTGATTTAATAAATATTTCATTAAAGTTTGTGACGCTGAATTTTTTTCAATATTAAGATTATTTTTTTTTGAAATTTTGGATGCAACTGAAGATGCAGAAGACTCAGGACGCGGCGAAAGTGGAGTAGTTTCCGCTTGTAAGTTTTCTGGAGACTGAATTATGTTTATTGAGTTCTGTGAATCATCATTACCCAAGAAACTGCTAACATCTGAACCGTCATCATCATCAACCGAAGAGATCGTATTTCTTTCTTTGTAATGAGGTACTAAAAAACTCATTTCATCTTCAAAGGTCCACTTTTTCGTCGTCGGGGCTGCCTGACCACTTTTAGTTTTACGCTTCTTCATAGCTCGTCGGTGAGACTCTCTAAGATTTAACCAAGTTTTCTTGCACTCAGATTCTGAAATAAAATAAATCATGGTTAACTATATCAAGCGCATGTAGTTACACATGTATGTGTGAAAGGGAGTACGTACACACACATTCACATAAACATATACACGAATTATAAAACGTATATTAAATATACATTTATTGTTGCAGGTACTTCATAACTGGATCTACATTTACTAATTTATCATCGAGCTTCCGTTTAGGAGAATCAACTATTCGTTTGATAGTAATAGATGTGTGCAATGCAATAATAAATAAATTAATGCCAATTCATATACCTCAACCAACTACAGCCACATGGCAAGGAATCGAAGAAGGATTTAAAAATAAATGGAACTTTCCGAATTGCATAGGCGCCATTGACGGCAAACATGTAAATATAATTGCACCTCCCAATAGTGGACCGTTGTTTTTTAACTATAAAAAAACATTTTCTATTGTTTTGTTAGCTATAGTTGATCCTGAATACAGATTCATAGCGGTTGATGTAGGAGCCTATGGAAAAAACAGCGATGGCGGAATCTATTCATCATCTACATTTGGAAAGGCACTTGAAAGAAACACATTCAATATTCCATGTGACAAACCATTACCAGGAACTAATCATGCAATGCCACATGTATTTGTGGGAGACGAGGCATTTCCATTGAAGACATATTTATTAAGACCATATCCTCGCTCAAATACACGGAGACTATCAGATCCTGAACGGCAATATAATTACCGCTTATCACGAGCTAGAAGGGTTGTTGAAAACGCTTTTGGAATTTTATATCAAAAATTTGCGATTTACAACAAAAATATTAAATTGCATCCAAAGTTTGTAGATAAAGTGGTATTAACAACTTGCATTTTACACAATATGATGAGGACATATAACATTGTGATGAATTTACAGGAACCGAACAGAACAGAACAGGAAATTACAGTTGAATTCGGCGAAGACCGATTGTTAAGTCAATTACCAAGTATTAGTGGTGCCCATATGGCTACCGCTTTTAATGTACGTGAAAAGTTCAAAACATATTTTCAAACTTCTACCGGACGAGTTCCATGGCAGTAGCTTTTAGCTTTAAATATTAATGTTAATTCTGAATGGATATTCCAGTTAAATTTTTCATTATAATTATATTAATCACAACTGTTTTATTTCCCATACATACCTACATACGCGAAAAACATTAAATAAATAATTAAATAGGAGTAGGTACTTACCAGATTGCTTTAAAGTAATACTTATTTGTTTCCAAGCCTCGTCCTTTTTTATAGTATTGCTGTATTTAGCATCACTTAAGTCATATAAATATGGATATTTTCTCACTTCTTCAATAAGTTTCTCCCTTTGCATCGTTATTTTGTGTTTGAATCGAACTTAAAATTTTAAATAAAACATACGCGCAACACGAATGAAATACTCCTTGCGAATGGCGGCGTCTTTAGCAGGCAAGTCGCGGGAGGGGAAAGGGGAAAGGGTGGACGAAGAGATGTGAGCTCGGGTACGGAGAGACGTAAGCGCGGGGACGGAGAAACGTAAGTGCGGGGACGATGAGCCGTAAGCGCGGGAATTCAAGTTCGGAGCCTGTTCCGAGGCGAGGCGATTACGTTATTATTCCGATTAGTGTGCGTTGCAGTAGGGAGTTTAATACAAACCATTCTGAACGGCTCGAGGCGATACGGTGACGATCCCTTTCCGATCCCATATGTGTGCTGAGACCCTTATGAACCTTGAATTTCTTCGGCGACCTTTCTCCTTTTTTCATCCATTGCATGGACTCCTGTTTAGATTCCGGATCGTATTGACAAACCCAGGTTTCATCTACAGTTACGATTCGGCCGCCGTCTAGATTGTCCCCGACTAACTCTAAAAATTCCTTTTTAGTCTCAAGTCGCCGCTGCTTGTCGAACGGCGAAAGCATTTTTGGTACCCAAAGCGCACTGATTTTCTCATATTCAAATGATCATGCAAAATTGCACGGAGTTGTAATTTTAATTTTATTGTATTTTTGGCTGCTAATTTTCAATGATATTTTATTAATTGTTATCTTAATAACAGAGGATTCTCTGTGTTCATACTGTTGAGTAAATATCTTATCCGAAATTGAGATTGAGAATTAGATCACCTCTACATTTACTCGAATTAATTTATAATCTGATTAAAAAATTACATTACCTATTATTTTTGCGATAATTATTAGACAGTCTTTTTACATTAAACATAAAGTTAAAAAAAAAAACTATGGACTTCAGATTATTTTAAGGGTACTTCTACGAGTTCGTGCAAATTTGTTATTTGTACTCATAAAAAAAATAAAAATCACTTTGAGTGTGTGCTTTCTATCCGAACGAAATATAATAGTATTAAACTATAGCCATACGGTAACGTGAATTGCTATTTCCAATGGGTTTAATAAATATTTTACAAAAATATGCTAAAAATCATCTACCTTCAGTGTCCGTTCGTGAGTATTGCCGAATGGTGTTTCAATTTTAATGCTGCGTTACTACAATCAATTACTAAGTGAATTTAAATATTATTATATACATTACAAAGAATCTGGAGTCATGTTTCTCACAAACTTAAACTGTATAATTAATTTGAAAAGAAAAAAAAAACTTTTGTCACACAAAATTGATCATTACCAGCGGCAAAATTTGAAAGTACAAAATATCTGTGTATGTTACTCTGTGGTTTTATTCCCCTCGCCCCGCATTTCACTCGCCAGCCAGTTGAGCCACAGGCACGGGAGAGGAAGGCTGCGCGTTTGGGTTGGAGAATTATAGAACATTGAATACTCGAAATTTTACTTTGTCACGAAATATTTGTCTTTACCGTCGCCTAAATTGTGGGGTAAGTAATAAGATTTTATTTATGTTTGATCTATAAAAAGGAAGCTCACTAGGATTATTAATGTTCTTGTTGGTTTGATAATTGCCGTATTTACGGATATAGGTTTACAGACTCAAATGTCCTAAAATGTCATTACCCTCAGCATCATCACCTTCTTTTACCTTCAGCTTTGAAACTGAAGGTAATGATCCTAAACGGAAGGTAGTGATGAAATTATTTAAAAAAAATATTTACTTTTTAAATCTTAATTTTATATTTTAAGGCTCTGAGTAGGTACTTAAATCGTTTCAATTACGCGGTTCGTTAATGTATCTAAATATTTATCTTTATCCAGATCTTCTTTATCAAGTACTTGGCACATTAATTACTAATCGGAGCTTTAAAATATTATATATACCAGCATTCCTAAGGTAAATCTAACCCAAGACACAGCACAGAAAATGTGTATAATTAGTATTTTTGGAAATAAATGAATAAAATGTACACAATTTGCGGTGTCGTGGGTTGGATTTTTCTTAAGAACACTGGTGTTATCATATTTATGGATATTATCGTGTACTTTTTTTAATAAGCACTTACTTTACGACTTCTATAGAAAATATATATATATATATATTTATAAAGGTCACGGCAGAGGGAACTTAAAGTAAGCTTAGTATTCTTTAGTTAAATAGATAATTAATTACAGTGTTTTATTTACAGGAATAAGAATCATGGCGAAACTGAAGGGGAAGAATAAGAAAACTACCGAGGAAAAGTTAGCTCAACAAAGACTTCATAAAAGACAAAAGTATGAAGAAATAAAAGAAGATCCAGAAAAATATGCTGCTCAAAAAGAAAAAGAAAGGTTACGATATTTGAAACGCAAAGAACAGAATAAAATAAAGTCAGTTAAAGACTTAACGCCACGGCAACAAAGACAGAAAAGAAAACAATGGAGAGAAAATCGTCAACGATACATAGAAAAGAAGAAAAAAGAAAAAGCAATAGAGCAAATGCTTGTTGATAATTCTCCACCTACCAGTGATGATGAAACAATAGATCGTCAAGTGCCTCAAGTTAGTGGAGTTGACCCACTGGAGGGACCAACAACTTCTCAGATCGAAGTCAAAAAGAATAAAGGAGATCAATTTAATAAAAAATGTGAAAACTGCGTTAAAAGAATAAAAACAATACGGCGCATTCGTTATATTTATGCTAAAAGAATTGGAATACTGAAAAAAGAAATTCAGAAGGAACAAAATGAGAAGAGAGAGCTGAAAAAAATGATAGATAGGCTTAGGAGAGAGAATATAAATGCTAAAAAAGAAAATCCATCAACTGAACAGAAAATTGAAAATTTGTTGGAAAAAATAGACAAAGGCAAAAAAGAAGAAGTGAAAAAGAAGTTGATATTTGGTGAAGTTATTTCTAAACAGCTGAAAGAAGGGTTCAAAACTCTAAGAAAAACAGATAAACGTAAATTCAGTGATGTTATTGTAAAAGACAAAGAAAGTTTCAAAAAACACAGAATAACGACAGCAATAATGCCATTTACATTGAGAAATAAAAAACAAGTACATGAAGATCAGGAGAATGAAATAAAACGAGAAATAGAAGAGTTCTTTGATGAAGATAGTAATAGTAGAATTGCTGCAGACAAAAAAGAATGTATCAAAAAAAATGGCTTGACAAAACAAAAACGCTATCTCACGGATACTTTGATTAATCTTCACAAAAAATTTAATGAAATCCATAAAGAAGTTAGTTATTCAACATTGTGCAAGTATCGTCCATTTTGGGTGGTTTATCCGAAAGAGTCCGACAGAAACACATGCTCTTGTGTAAAACATGTTAATATGGACTTATTAGTAAAGTCGCTTCAAAGAAATAAAATAATAAAGGAAGCTAACGGATCTATGTTGCTGGAAAGCCTTTGCTGCGATGTTCGAAGAGAAAAGTGCCTAAATAGAACCTGTGGAAAATGTAAAACCAAAGTTATTGACTATGGAGAGTTCTATAATGACAAACCTTTGAAATATTACCAGTGGGAAACGAAAACTGTCACCTATGTCAGTAAGGACGAAGAGAAGGAAACAAAGAAGACAAAAAAAACTGAAATGGAAGATTTGCCACTTACCATAATTAAAAAACTTGAAGATTCTCTGCCGCACTATTTTAAACACTGTTTAAATATTGTCCAACAATATAAAAACATAGATAACTTAAAAAAGACTTTAACGCCCAATGAAGCCCTCATACACATGGACTTTTCTGAAAATTATATCGCAAAATTTCATGAAGAAGTGCAAAGCCACCATTTCGGTAGTAGTCCAGAACAAATCATACTTCCGTTGTTTATTTGCTTGATTCTGAAACAGGCGTACATAAAACTCACAGTATGTGCACTATGAGTGAATGCACCAGACATGATGCTGAATCTGTATGGGCACACATAATACCTATAATAGAATTTGTAAAAAGCAACAGTGTCATTGATACTTTACATTTTTTGACTGACAGCCCTTCAAGCCAGTATCGGAATCGCAAGATATTTTATATCATCAGTCAACTTCAACACATGTTCCCAGATTTGAAAGCAATATCATGGAACTACTTGGAAACCGGTCACGGGAAGGGAGCTCCAGACGGGATTGGGGCCGTCGTTAAACGTACAGCAGACAAAACTGTCAGATTTGGTAGAGATGTGGGAACTCTGCAAGATTTTTGGCTTGTAATGAAGGAGAAAATCAAGAATATCGAGATGCGTATCATCACAAGAAAAGATATTGAAGAGAGGACAACGCCGAACAATATTAAAACTTTCAAGGGTACAATGTCTGTGCACCAAGTTTTGTGGTCAGCAAGTAGTTTGCGGATGACATTTAGAAAGCTTAGTTGCTTCTTTTGTCCAAATGGAATCACGTGTACCCACGGCTATCATTTGGGATATATGGATGTACCCGAGGATACTATTTCGCAGGAACAAGAACAGGTGTTGCATGATTTTCTGGACACAAATACTACTCCCGAAATGATTGAAGAAGTTACTAACTCACCCAAGAGATATTTTACCAGCTTTAATAATTTAGAAGATAGTCAACATGCATATCCAGATACACAAAAAGTTTCAGTCTCACCAAAGGTAAAAATACTTTCTGATGTTCGATTACACTGGTCGAATACTAGTTTTAGTTTCAAGACTCCAACTCACAAACAGCAGAGATTTCAATCAAATTTTGAAAATTTTGTATCTTCCAACAAAATATCAAAACCAGCCGATTCAAGTGCAATTATGTTAGAAGATAAGAAAAAAACTAAATCTGAAAACCAAAATAAGGAAAATTTTTTTGAACTTGATGACGATGAAGAATACAATATTTTTTAATCTATGAAAGTGACTGAAATTACTTTTTTACTTTATTATTTGGTTTCGTTTATACTTTTTTAGTTTTTATTTGTTATTTACTATAATAATGATAATATGAGTACAAATAGGTATCGAGAATTATAAAGACTGATTTATTGAAAAAAAAGTTTAATATTAATGTTAAAAGTAAGGTACAGATTTATGTACGAAGTTGTATGTAAAACACCAATTAAAGTAAAAATTATTTTAAGATCATTTGTAAGTCTGATTTCTAATTGTGTTCACTAATTAATAAAATGTAAAAAATATTACCTAGTCTTTTAATATAAACACAAAACTTTTTGTAATCATTACCAGTACGATTGTATCACTACCGTCTTCCCTGTTGTCATTACCTTCACTATCAAAGTCATTACCAGTTCGAAAAAAAAATTAAAACCCTTATAACTTCTAAGTTTATACAGGGTTATTATAAATACCTTAGCTATTTTAAACAAACCTGTTCTAAAGTCAAAATTAAAAATACGTAATTTATTTTATTTTATTTGGTTAAGAAAATAAAATGTTATGACGAATCAAACTTTTCCTAAATAAACCAAAACTTTTCCCCACCGCCCGGGCGGTCAACAACCGACTACAGAGTACCTATTTATTGCTAGCTATGTAGGCATTCGTACGGCTCGGTGCGGAGCGGAGCGATTTGTGGACTAAAAGCACGCCGCTTGTCATGCAATTATCTAACCTATTAGTTTGTCATAAGGTGCAATTTTCCCTTCATACTTTAACGGGCTTAGGACCGTCTAAATACAAAAGATATCTTCTGCATTCTGGCGTATTTAAAAAATTGCAATCAACTTATGTACAAACAATAATTAATAAAAAATCAACACGTTACATACCTAAATTAACAATATTTTAATAATTGCTCAAAGTGGAGTCCATTTCTTTCCAAGCAAAGTCTAGCACGCTTAATAACATTACTTTTTAGTCTTATTAGCACTGCACTGTCACTTTTTACAGCGTCAAATGCACTTATTATTTGAGTTTTTAACTGTTCTACATTTTGTATCTCATTCTGATAAACGCGACGTTTAATTTCACCCCACAAAAAGAAATCACACGGCGTGAGGTCCGGTGACCTGGGAGGCCAAGCCACGGGTCCACCGCGGCCTATCCATTGGTTTCCGTATTGACTATTTAGGTAACCTCGAACATCGCGGGCGTAATGGGGCGGCGCGCCGTCTTGTTGAAAATAAAAGTCGCGAAGATACGCGACCGGCACGTCTTCTAAAAAGTCTGTTATTACACCCTGCAACATATCGAGGTACGTGCCTCCAGTTAGGTGACCTTGAATAAAATACGGTCCGAGTATCTTATCACCAATGATGCCTGCCCACACATTGACACTGAACCGCACTTGATGATAGTCTTCCCGTATGACATGTGGGTTTCGGAATGACCACCAATGTTCATTATGATGGTTGTAGAGTCCGATACGTGTGAATAGCGCCTCATCCGTCCACAGAATATTTGTCTGTTGGTTTGCAATTAACCACTCGCAAAAAACTCGGCGTGGATGCGCGTCGGCTTCGTTCAACTGCTGGACCGTTTGATAATGGTACGGATGAAGACCAGCACTATTCAAAAGTTTCCACACCGTTGGTTGGCTTAAATTGAATCTGCGTGCTGCGTCATTCGTACTTGCTCTTGGATTTCTTTCGAAAAAATCCAAGATCGACCTTTCCAATTCGATCGCCATTTGCGGTCGGCCAGAGCCGTACGCATGTGTCGGTATGGTGAACTGGCCATAATCCAGAAGCCGTTGGTTTGCCGCTAAAATCGTGTTTCGGTGAGGGACCGTTGCATTCACAAGTCCTTGAGCTCGTAGCCGAGGGATGCTCTCTGTTTCGTACAGCCTTCGAGCTTCGTAGAGGCTCTCACCGCTCTGAATGTACACTCGCACCATCTCATAATATTCACGGTTACTGTACATCTTAAATCAATTAAATCCAGTGCGCGGTTTACGTAATAATTTTCCGGGGGCGCAAAGAAAGCTGCGCGTGCACTTACGTCACGGGTTGCCGGCGACCATGCTATGGCAACTAGGAGTAATACAAAAATTTCGCTAAAATACTGAAAACAGCGCCGTCTAAGAAAAAGTTAGGAGAAACAAAATTACGGTGTTGCTATATTTAAATATATGATTCTTATGCTGGGAGTTTCCATAAAATAGAAATCAATAAATAAAATAATTATCACAAGTTATTGGTAAAGTGAATAAAGAAAAATAATAGTGTAATAAATTCAAGCATATTGAGGTTATTAGCATCAGCACAATAATACAGAAATCATATTTTTGTATTTAAAACGTGCACAGTTTTGTTTTCTTATGGGCACACTTGTATTGCAAATGGCCGGTGTGAGAGTGTTTACGCTCCTGCGCATTTTCCTTTTGCAATAAAAGTCTCATTGTTTCGCAAGTGCATCTGCTATCCACGTTGAGTTGAGCCTCTGTTCCTCCGTGTTGCCCAGAAAAGAAAGAAAACAATGAAATCAAAAAGTATGTATATAATTTAATATAAAACACTATTACTGAATTGCACAATTAAACTGGAATGAAGATCCCGCCCAAGGTTAGGTCATAAATGTAAAAAAATACTTATTTACTTTGAATACTTTGAAAATATTATCAGCTACAATGAGAGGCTAAAACATTATAAAATCACCTCGTTAGCAGACAGAAGGAAACTGGCCGACCTGATATTCCCGCACAAAATATTTAATGGAAGCGTTTGCCGCGAATAAGTAGCTATAACCTATTTAATAATATCCCATGATCCAGAACAAACCTAGGGCATTTCGCCGTTCTGTAGGCAATTTAAAGACATATCAAAATGTTGTGATTTGGATATTGCTCTCAGTAAAATAATGTTAATTTTACTAGTGTTTCTTATTTTTGAATACCTTGACTGCTTGGAAACCACTGGCGTTGTGTTTGCTACCCTAATAATGACGGTTTGAATGACCTAATATATACGACGTTTTTGTTGATCCGATATATTTGTGCAAGATGGGTGTTCTGAACAATTTGACGACCATGGTTGACAGGATATCAGTGATTACTTTGGATGTTTCTAAATATTAGGTCACTTTGACTGCCCCTAACAATATGATGATGACTATACCTAGTAAGTGAATGCTGTGGTCTCCTATAATTGGAGGCGCACAATTAATACCAACCAATGAAATTATTTCAAATGTCATGTGTCTGTGTAGACTTTGTTGGGAGGTCCTATAAATAAATAATATACTTCATTTTTAACTCTTGAATATGTAAATCTTTTTTAAAGCTTGATTATAATTTTGTTTATAAGAAAATACGTGTTTTTCAGGTCCTCGTGTAACTTTGGCGCAACATAAGGAATATAAATCGATTTTGAAAAAGTTAAGAAAATGTGAAAGCGTTAAGAAGTCTTTTAAAGCAAAATACATGATTGCTAAAAAAATGAAAACAACAACTGCATTCAATATTGTTTGTAAGCATATGTCTAATACTGCGAAGTTATTTTGCCAAATGCAAGCGTCTCAAAGCGGCAAGAAAAAAAAAGGAAGGCGATTCACGCTTGATGAAAAAATATTGGCGTTGTCTCTTTACAAACCATCTCCAAAGGCATATCGCATACTGAGCAACATATGTATTTTGCCAAGCCGAAGAACCTTACAAAATTTACTACACAA
This sequence comes from Allophyes oxyacanthae, assembly GCA_932294325.1. NCBI lineage: Eukaryota > Metazoa > Arthropoda > Insecta > Lepidoptera > Noctuidae > Allophyes > Allophyes oxyacanthae. The sequence goes on along the minus strand of OW028632.1, from coordinate 7,857,294 downwards.
AATAAACCTGAAAGCTGGAGTAAACAACATAATATTCGAAAATTTAAAAAATAGAGTCGCCAAAATGCCTAACAATTACAAATATTGTGTTTTAACTTTCGATGAGATGGCAATTGGACCCGGTATTTCCTACGACAAAAGAAATGACAAAATATCAGGATTTGTAGACAATGGTGAAATAACCGGAAAAGAATATTGTGATCACGTACTGGTTTTCATGATAAGAGGCGTTGTGAAAAAATATAAGCAGCCTCTGGCCTATTATTATTGTAGTGGAAGCACTAAAACTATGGAATTAAAGAAACAAATAAAGATTATTATAAAAAAAGTGCAAGAAACAGGACTGAAGGTCGTGGCAACAGTATGTGACCAAGGCACCTCCAATGTGGCAGCTATAAACTCCTTATTGAAAGAAACACAAGAAACTTTCTTACGCAATGGACAAGAATATAAAGAGGGTTTTTTTGAGGTGGAAATGGATAAAATTTTTCCAATATATGATCCACCTCACCTCATAAAAGGTATGAGAAACAACCTACTTACAAAAAACCTTAAATTTACCATTAAAGGTAAAGAATGTATTGCAAAATGGGACCACATTGTGACATTGTACAAAAGGTGTCCAGGTTATAGAGGCGTGAAGCTGGTGCCTAAATTAACGGCTCACCATGTATTACCTGCATTAATACCAAAAATGAGGGTTAAACATTGCACTCAAGTGTTCAGCCAATCAGTTGGAGTAGCTCTTGGATTTATGGCAGGTAAGCAGTTTGTTATTTTTATTAATTTATTATTGTGAATGTTTATAGATACATAGCTTTTAATTTCCTATCTGTCTTTACTAATGTTACAATCGTGAAAATATCAGTCAGGTTTTTCAATGATATAGGCCCAAGTTCACCGACAATATAACTTATGATTAGAGCAAAATCTGTCGTTTAAACATGAATTTTTGTATGGGTAATCAGACCATTAATTTTAAACATCTGTTATTTTGTGGTTCAAAATGCCCCGTAGTCTATTATCATACAGCCAGATTTAATTGCCAACTATCGTGATCTGCGGGTCTACCGCGTAACAAAATGGTAATGAACATCAGACTCTGGTAATACACTTCGATACGATCGTGAGAGATTAAACTTCGAACTACCTTGTAAAAAAGAAAAACCTATCATGTAGTTGAGACTCCCATCTTCATGATCGGTATTTTTTAACAACGTAGCTCGAACTTTAATCTCTCACGATCGTATTGAAGTTTATTACTAGTGTCGATGTTCATTACCATTTAGTACGTTGGAGACCCGCTGAATATTGCCATAACCACCACCCTCGACAAAACAGATTTGTAATCGCAGTATGTTAATTTCAAACATGATGATGCTACTTCCAATCTTGTCATAATCTCTTAGTAGATTTTTAAAACGCGCACAGAAAATGATAAGGTGGCCATGAGAAGACAAGCAATTGTTATCGATACAAAAAAATAATAATTAAGAAACAAAATAAAATAAAAACACTTGCATCTGAGGGCCATTTATTTATTTATTTAATTACAACGGTTGTGTTACAACCAATTACACTGCCAAAGTACATTAGCTACATTTTTCAGCAGAATCCTTTTGCTTACATTAAGTGAATAATGAGTGCGAAATAAGCCCTTAATAAGTCGAAGTGTGTGTGTGTGTGTGATCATATTGTTAATCAAACTAAGTCCAATGTAAATAAGTTTCGTTCATAATCATCATACTCGCCTGTTAAGTTCCATTGCTGAACATGGGCCTCCCAATGACTGCTACCATAAACGGTCTTTTGGGACATTGCCAGAATCACCACACTTGGTATACGGATTGCTGATTGCATGTTCTTAGCACAAATAAGGATGCTGTTGTCCATCCTCTTTACATGATCCCTAAGTCGCCTTTTACGACACGCTCAGACGGAGAGTGGTGGTCTATTCTTTACCGAGAATCACACCGATGGATAGTCGTGTTAATATATTTTATCTACTTTGCAGGATATGGAAGTCTAGAAAAGGAAAGTACCGACACAGCAGATTTACTCATGTTCTTCGATGATTTGTTTGACAGCGTCAATGGGAGTTTTAGCGGGATAAAAGGAGGAAAAATCTACAGGGCTGCAGTGACCCCAACCTCACCTCACCACAAATTGTGGAACTATAGTCTACCTATTCTCAAAACCATGAAATTTATTAATTCAAATAACCAAGGAGTAGTGCCTTCGTTGTCAAGCTGGATCAAAACCATAGAAGGGTTTAAATTAATTGTAAAATATTTAAATTCCAAAGGGATTAACTCTTTATTGCTGCGCAATTTCAATCAAGACGCGTTGGAAAACTTTTTTGGGGCAATTAGAGCTCATGGTTACAGCAACATTATGCCTACGTCGTCTGCATTTGAAGGAGCCTTCAAAACTCTATTAATTAATAATATTTCATCCTCACATTCAGTTGGCTCAAACTGTGAAAAAGATGACGGTGTTTGTCTCCAATCACTAAAATATTTTTTAGCGAAACCAGGAGACAACAGCTCTACTGAATGTGAAGGGGAAATTGACAGTGCTCATTTAAATGTAGAACTTTTAAATACAGACGACCTAATACAGAGCCAAACTCCAATGGACGTTGAAAGAAGCGCAGCAATAGGGTATTGCAGTGGGTGGATAGCACAACTTGCCAAAAAGCATATTTATAAAAACTGTGTGGCCTGCAGAAACAATATGGAAGCAGAAGAGCTACAAAGTTTCCACAAATATATAAAAATGAAAGAATTTGGCAACAAAAGGTGGTTGTGCTATCCTACAAGAGCATTGTTTGATTTCTTTGCCCAAGTGGAACATATATGTATAGAAATATAAGCAATAAAGAATATATATCGGCATATATAAAATTAATTATAAATGTAAATGTAAATTTATCATATATTACTTGTGCTGAACATAAAGATAATTTGCGTAATTATTTAATAAATAAAAGCACAATGTTTTTCATACACAATTGGTGCAAAGATATCAACAATGTTCTCATTGGAAAAATAACCTTTTGGGATATAAATGATCCTATGAAAGAAAAGGCAAATAGACACTATCTAAAACATAAAGGAAGAAAAAGAAAAACACAAAATAACATATTAAATGTATAATTTAGTTTAGGAGTACTTAGACTCTCATTTTGTACCTATAAATTCAATATTTTCCCAGTTTTTCGTATTTTTACATAAGTAAACATTAGATATTGATATAATTTTGATGTCTGCGACAGCAACACATTTTATGTAGATAAATTCAAATGATTGTTTGCCTTTAAAATAGCATGGTTAAATAGTATTCATGTAATGTTTATAAAAGTCGCAAAATATACAAATTTACACCATTGATTGAATTTAGAAGATATTTATAGCATAATAAGTGCATAAAAAAATATTATGTTGATTAATAAAAATAAAAATTTACACAAATAACCAAATACTTCTCAAAAATTTCTCTAACATATGCAAAATTGCAAAAAACCTGGATAAATATTGAATTTTCAGCCACAAGCTGGAGCATCCCTTTAATATGCAGTGTACATAGTTAAATTTATTTTATAATAAATTATGTTAAAATATTAACTGTTTTATTCATAATTTTCAATAACTCTTCCTACGTCACTTGACATATAATACGTACCTAGTATGCAGCGTACAGCTATAGGTATATGTAGCTATAGCTAGGTACCTATACCCTTAGTTCCCCTACCGAAAAAATAGATGGCGTTGCGGTTGATATTAAGGTTAATAATAAAAAAAGGCCGAGCTGCCTGTCTATGTCCGATATACTATTGTAGTCTTTGCCGGCGACTGTTTGCTTTGCTTCGACATGCGCGCGCCGATGGGCGGTGCGTCCCCCGCCCTTGCACCCCGCCGCCCTTTGCGTCTCTACCCCCGTGCGCCCGCGCCTCGTAGTGTGCACAATAACTACTTACTATGTTTCGCACACTACGATAAGATTGCCTACGACTATGCGGGGCACTAACCTTCAGGTTATTCACTTGTTATGCTATCTATCGTTTTGGAGAAATTAGGACATATTAAAGACAAAAATATGAAAAAAAAAAAAAAAATTTTTCTTCACGGATGTGTTCTATTACTGATTCTGATTCATAGGAACAAAAATAGCTAAGGCATTCATAATAACCCTGTATGTGCAATTGGCTATTAATTGGTAAAATCATAAAGAATTATGCATATTTTAGAAATAAAGTTCTAGTTTTGAAGTAAAAAAAAATCTCTAATTTTCGCCAAATTTGCACGACATGGAAGAATTACCCTTAAAATCTGTGAGACGGAACAGTATATTGCTCGTTATATTGCGAATCTTGATTACTTTGTCTCCGTGCTCCATCAATCTGTCAACGTTTACAGATTGAGATGAGGTTGTACTGGTTTTTTGGCATTGACACTCACGAGTTGGTCCTGGTACTATATATTATCTCTATGGTCCTATATATTTGTAATTATGCCAAAACATACCAGATTTTGCGACTCCGGTGTAATGTCCCGGTGACCAATGTGCGTCACCTGCTAGACAGTAGGTTTTACCTATAAATTGCACAAGATTCGCTATGGACCCTAGTGTGTGATGTAGACATTCATTTCTGTTTGTTTATGTATCGATCGTCAGTTATAACACTTGTGTCAATAATTAGGTGTAATCCATAATCAATATCGTCTTCTATTAACCGTTTGCACTTTCGGCACATTCGCTGTGTTTCATTTCCATCATCGATTGCTTGCTGCATGGAACCATAACCTTGACACGAGATTAAATCGATATTAATTCCGAAAATGATGTTTTGATTACTCACGCCATATCCACATTGGCAGATAACTTTTGTCTTGTAGCTCGTTATGTCGCTAAAAATATAGTGACCCAAATGAGCTATATTGCACTCGGTGTCCATCTGTTTTATCTTCTTGGTGAAAGATTCCAATTCAAAAAGGCCTAATTTTGGACAATAATATGTCTGCACTCTATCGATAATCGGATGCAGAAAGCCTTTTCTCCATTAATATTTTCCGGGCTAATTGGATAGTTTTACTCGTAGACTTGCCTAGTGATTTAGAATATACTTGATTCAATGCCATTGCGCTCATAATCAGCTGGAATAGCGTATCGAATGCACAAGTTCAACTAAATCAACTCATGGTACTATCTGAATCAACTGCCAAAAGAAAGAAAAAAAGTAGTGTTTTATAAATTTTTGACTATAACATACCTGTAATCAGCGTTTATTATTAGATGGGTATTTTTTAATGCTAGTATAGTACCTACCTTCTGTTACCAACCTTAGATGCTACATACGGCTAAAAGCAGTTCGTCCAACACATGAACACAATACGATTAGAGTCTAGAAGTATTTTTAAGAATTTATTTTCAATTCATTTGTGTCGATATTAATAACAACTTTCTTTATCGCTTACACTTGCTCACGTTATCACCAGATTAGTAATGCACTAGAGATAGAGATGTGAAGCTCGCGAGCGAGTGATAAAAAAGATATGTGTAGGTATATCCGTCTCGCAGAGCTAATATGTATATTAGTAGCTCACTTATTTTCAACCTATATTTTCAATGATAAGGTTCAATTCCATTTATTCAGAATCAATAAAACTACTAAAATACTAGGCTCTCCTTTTTTGACCGGAGGTTGTTTTGATTCAGCAATTTATTTTGGGTCCTTTTCAGCTTTTCCACTCCATTCTTCACGCGAATTTCAAACGCTGTAGTCCTTGGCTATATTTGATAGGACATTTTTAATATTTTGTAAGCCATTTCCAGATGAACTGTCCTCAACATGTTTTCGCTGATTATCATGCCATAAGTTTTGTCTGTATCTCTCGGTCACCTTCAGGTGCCCATGAGTGCTAGGAATAGTGTACTCAATATCTTCGCGTAGCTCGATAATAGACGTTTCAAATTCGTTGGTGTCATACTAGAGTTCGGATTCTTCAGCAATTTGGGTACCCCGTTTAGTTGTGGCATCATGAGTTCTTCCTTCGACTTCTGGTTCATTTCGCGCGATTCGCGGCATATCTTGTTTGTTGGAAGCTGTTAAGGCTGTGTATTGCTCTTCGATAGCTGGTCGTAGAGAATAAAACACTTGTGAATATCAACATGTCGGCGTCAGTCCGTGCGCAGTGCAAGAGAGTAAAGCAAGCGGGAGCCGCGGCGAGGAGACGCGCAATTTTGGTTGTCTCTGGCGCGTAGAGATGTGACTGTGGGCGCGCGGACGCCGTCTAGTGACGCGTATGCGACGCCGGAACATGTTTATGTGAAATCGTGGTTTATCTTGATGTTTGTTTATTATTATTTGGAGGTTTTACGTTGATTATATGGAAGTATTTACAATGAAAATGAAAATTATTTACGGAGGGTAATTTTACGTAACAGTTGGCTTTCAATGTTGCCGTATTATTATTATATAAATTACCTTTAAATTTCACGATATTCGCTATGGACACTAGTGTGTGATGTAGACATTCGTTTCGGTTTGTGAATCGATCGTCAGTTATAACACTTGTGTCAATAATTAGGTGTAATCCATAATCAATATCGTCTTCTATTAACCGTTTGCACTTTCGGCACATTCGCTGTGTTTCATTTCCATCATCGATTGCTTGCTGCATGGAACCATAACCTTGACAAAAGATTAAATCGATATTAATTCCGAAAATGATGTTTTGATTACTCACGCCATATCCACATTGGCAGACAACTTTTGTCTTGTAGCTCGTTATGTCTCTAAAAATATAGTGACGTAAGTGAGCTATATTGCACTCGGTGTCCATCTGTTTTATATTCCTGGTGAAAGATTCCATTTCAAAAAGGCCTATTTTCGACAATATCTGTGCTCTCTCTCGATAATCGGATGCCGAAATTTTCTGTTTCTCCATTAATATATATATTTTCCGACTAATTATATAACATTTTCCGACTAATTGGATAGTTTTATTCGTAGACTTCCCTAGTGATTATAATACTTGATTCGATGCCATTGCGCTCATAATAATAATCAACTGAATCAACTCATGATTATAATTGTACTCTCTGAATCAACTGCCAAAGAAAACTTTTGATTCCATTTCATACTTTTTCTCATACAATGCAAAGATGACAGCATCATGTCGGCTATATATATCTACCGTTCCCATATTTATATTATAATCTACAATACATCCTGGTTTTAAAATTGGTAAACCTGATTCTCTATCTTCCCTTAAACACGGTATGAATGTATGATCGTGCATCGTTGAAAGCATTGTTATTATAACTTTTTTGTCATACCATTGCAATGCCATCAAGGGTGGATTGTACTTGGCACAAATTTCGCCATTTTTTATTTTTTCAAATTTAGGCATACCTAACCTATTTTACTGCATACTGTGCGCCCATGCGACTATTCCCCGCTGATTTTAATATCGGAACAACTGAGAGCTACTGTACCAATTATTGACACCACCTCTTCTTCACGTTCTCCCATCCGAGCCTTAACACACATGTTATGCAGAACTGCACATGCATTCGTGATCAATCCCACTTTGGTTAGAGCATACTCAAGCACCCGGTACTTATGTAAGCATCCAAAGCAAGCCTTCAACACTACAAAACAACTTTCTATGCAGTTTATTTATTTATTTATTTTAATTCAATTACTCTCTACATTTACAGTTTTCAGCCAACACGTGTATAGTCAATAATATTTAAAAAACATTAAAAATATTCTACAATTGAGTACAAAAATATTCCTTATAGTTGCGGGATTGAATGTGCAGTTCTGTGTAGCGTGCGTCTGCGCTGCTATTCGGCTCAGCACATTAAGGACCGAAGAAGCCATGGCTCCAATGGATATCAATAATTTTTATTGGCGTTATTTATAAAGTAATTGTTCATTTTTGTAACAGTTACTCAGCAAGATGTATCTGCTAACTCAACCATCTTGTCTCTTACTAGGCTGCTCCTCCAAATGAAGGCATCGTGTGTACTGCCAGGGAATTTGGCTACTATATTTAATATTAACAAATCACAATCACAAACATGAAAAAAATTATGTTTATATATATGTTTGTTTTTTAGATTTCCTTATACTATGTTCTAAAATAATATCAGTTACCATTTGTACGTTAAGAGAATGTTGACCTTTTCTGTTAACATAATATATATATCTTCATGTATGGTTGGCTTTTTTAATAAAATATGTGTGACATCCACATAAACTAAAACTAAATTTGCTGAAGTTTCTGAAAAAGTTTACATGTGTGTGTGTGTGTGAAAGAAAGAAAGAAAAGAAAGAAAATCAATTTATTTTTTGCACACAGGACACCGAGCATGCACACATAACAAACATTAAAAAAAAAAACAAAATTACTAATAATAAAACAATGAAAAATAAAGCATGGAAGTGTGTCCCTCATGTGCAAGAAAATGGGTATCGATCAGCTTGTTGTCATTGGCAACACCAATGACGCTGGTTTTCATCGATGACCGACGTCCGTGGGTGGTATGACGTAATCACGTAAATGTCGTGTCCACCTTCTGGCGATATAAAAAAATAAAAACAGACAAAATGCAAGACAAAATAAAAACATTACCCACTTATATAAATAAATACATCATGTGAAAAAGTAAAGTGTGTGGCTTTTGTAATAACATATGTGGGCCATCCACATAACCTAAGACTCCGAATATTCTGAATTTGCTGAAGTTTCTGAAAATAATAATATTTTGTTTTAGGTGTGTAAGTAAAGTATCAAATCTGTGATTATTGTGATATCTTTAGAAAATGGTCATCTTCTGTTTTTTTTTTTTCTATGAATAGAAAATTTCTTTTGTATCTACCTAGTACCTACACTACCTACACTAGCTGTTTTTAGCTAGAATGATTGGTTACTTCTTGATAAGAAAGTAGTACATATAAATATAATTATTTTAATTTTACAAAAGAATACTCAGTAATATCTCGGCCATCCAACCTACTTCTTGCGAACCCGGGCCCGCTTCTCCTTCTACCCACACGTAACAATAAGCTTGGTCGTTAGTTCCTGTGTGTACTCCTAAATCGTACACCCATAACTGGCGTTTATAAAAAATGACATTAGTTGGTATTTGGTATACGTGGCAATGGGAGAGTTGTCTGTAAGTCACTTTTCATGAGATTTTGTAAAGATTTGGCCAGTTGAAGGTGTGTATCATGATCTAATGCAATTTGATGTTTGTCTTCTTCGGAAACTTCTTTAATTTTATTATCGAATGAATCGCACCTGTTGCATGCATCTTTCTTTAATTACTTAGTTCTTAAATTAAACTTGGTTAAAAAAACTTGCTTGGCTTTATCAAACGAGACAGAAAGCATTCCGGCTGCCTGTGCTTCTTCACAATACAGTTTGTATTTCTGAAAAGTCATATCCGGTTTTAGGAATTTTGCATCACCATACTCATTTCGACGATAATGTGAACTTCTTTTCTGTTCGTTCTTTTTTTGAAAGCCCTCCATATTTTCTTTTTCTACCCTTTCGATGCCTTCCTTCTAAGTTTCCATTTGTTTGGACATTTATCTGATTATCGGTACTAGTGGAAGCAATACCATTAATAGTCGCCACTTTGGCGATGAGTGCATTGTTGGGATCGTTCTGATTTTGAGTCATTTCTATGTTGTTTCTTTGTTCCCTATTTAGGTTATTCGTTGAGTCACGGGAGCTGGAGCTAGAACTATCATTATTAGCCGTGTAATGTGGATCAGCAACTGAGTCATCACTGTCATAGTCAAGTGTATTACCATTTAGGGTTTTGAATAATTCGGCAGTCTCAGGTGACATGGGTGGAAGAGGCGATGAAGCTCCAGAAGCTGAATAATTATTATCATAGGCAAGCATAACATCATTCATTAAACGGTTTTGAAGCTCTGCTTGAATGAGGCGGGGATTCGACCAAAACGATTGAAGGTAGATGTCTGGGTGGAGCTAACTTGCTTGGGCTGCATTCTGGGCTATCTTCTATAATATCTGAAACTAAAATAATTCTAGTTAAATCATTAGGTATACATAGGTACTTACATCACACAAAAAACGTGACAAATAAAATTACTGCAAAAACTTATTACATTATTAAAGAATGCAACATGGATATCTCAAGCAATGAAAGGACAATGGGAAGAAACGTCCCCACCCTCCAACAGATTTGAAACATATCTCATTCGAAGGGTCTTAATGAATGATTATTAATGAATAAATGATCGTCCGAGATCATTTTTTATTATGGCGACATTCTTCGAATATATGGAGATTCCCTGGAATTTGAATTCATAGATATTTTTTTATTTCGATTTTTTTTTTTGCTTAATTATTATTTTATGGTTTTTCCACCATCCAACAGATTTTAAACAAATCTCATTTTCATTTAAAAACGGTTTCCGTATTTATATTTATGATTATAATATTGTTTAGAGTTTGGTTAGGTTTCCCCGAGAAGTGCCCTAACAGCCGTGGCACCGAGGTAGGCTTCGGCGCGGTCTAGGAGTCCGGCACACCCCTCCCCCCCAGACGGAGGACAGCCCTATGATGGGTTCCCAACACGTAAAACGAAAAAAAAAAAACAGTTAGGGTAGGTTTGCTGCTTCCAAAAGAGGCAGAGGCTGAGCCGCAACAAGCGGTAAATACGTGGGCTTGGCGAAGGCTCAGAGAGACCTGAAGGCATCTCAAAAAGCAGCCGAGAGAGAGGACAAACTGGCAGCGGAGGAGCGACGGATCTCAGAGCTGGCCATAAAGGTCACAAGACGGTCGGAGTCGTCCACGACTGCCGAAGAAGAGGTCGACGAGCTGCCAGCTAAAAGGCTCGCTGTTAAAGTGGACGACGCGGTGGCCGTTATCAGGGGGGTCGCCAAGATTTCAAGGGGTTGAAGGGCACAAGCCAGAAGGCCCTGAAGACGGCGGCCACATCAATAGCCGAGGCGTCAGAGGTGCTATTACAGCGCACCTCTACGGAGGAGGTATCGAAATTGAGGGCCGAAAATGCCCGGTTGGTGTCGCGAGTTGGCGTCCTCGTCCAAAGAGAATTGGAAGAGCTTCGAGCTGATCTGGCGAAAGATCGCCAAGAGCGCCGCCACACGGAGCAGCCGCCTGAGTCCGACTTGGCTCGCCTCGTCCGCGAGGAGATAGCGACTCTCAAAGCTTGTTTCGCTGCCCTGGAAGGCCGGCTCCTACGCCCGCCTGTAGCGGCAGACCAGTCAAGAGGGATGGAGCGGGCACAGGCGCCAACATATGCAGCCAAGGCTGCTGCGCCACGCATATCAGCCCAAGCCACCCAACCAGCTGGTCAGCCGGCTGAGCCGGTTGACCAGCCGGTTGCCTCGACAGAACAGCCAACTGCCCAGAAGGCAAAGAAGGGGTAAGGGAAGGGCAAGAAGTCGGCTGCCCAGTCGGTGCCTGCCTCTGAGCCTTCTACGTCAGTGAAGGTGCTCCCGGCGGCTCCCGAACCCAGAGAGGGCGAATGGGAAACCGTCGGAGACAAAGAAAAAGGCGACAAAAAAGGCCAAAAAAGCCGCGGAGGCGGCCGAGACGGCAAAAGACGGTCAAGCTCCGTGCCCCTCGATCCACGGAAGTCGTTCTGACACTTGAGCCTGAAGCTATGAAGAGGGGCATGTCGTATGCCACAGTTCTGACCGAGGCAAGGGCAAAAATTAATCTCGCCGACCTTGGCATTGCGGGAATCCGGTGCAAAACCACCGCGACTGGTGCTCGCATGCTCGCGATCTCTGGTGCTACCAGCGGCCCAAAAGCCCACTTCAGCCTGAAGCAAGGTGGGGCAAATCAGAGTCGCGGGATTGCCTAAAAATCAGCTCCAGGAAGCGTTTTTGGTGGGATGGGTATCGGTGCAGGCAAGGGTATTGCAGCCGAAACCTCTGAGGTGCTACCGATGCCTTGAAGTCGGACACGTCGGTGCCAAATGCGCCTCGGAGGTCAACCGAAGTACCCTTTGCTTCCGCTGCGATCAGCCCGGCCACAAGGCTGGTACGTGCGAGGAAACGCCGCACTGTGTTGTGTGTGCGGCAGCTGGGAAGCCGTCGGAGCACCGGGCAGGCAGCAAAGCTTGCGCCGCGCCACCCCATCTGGGGGAGGCTGATAATATGGACTTAAACAAACGGCTCCATACATAAGTCTCCTCCAAACTAATATCAACCACTGCGCCAAAACTTAAGATCTCCTGCTTCAGAGCATGGCGGAGTGGTTAGTACAGGAGGCGGTGGTTGCTGAACCGTACCTTGTCCCTCTCAGGGATAACTGGGCTGGGGACCGCGACGGCTTGGTGGGGTTCGTTTTGCAGAGTGCCGTCGGTGGGGCTCTTGAGAATGTTTCCCGAGGCCACGGCTGGGTGGCTTGCGTGCGTGGCAAACGTAGCAAGCACGAATGCTGGCGACGTCCCTGAGGTGACCCGCGAGGATATGAGGGTGGTGATTCAGCGGCTCCGGGCGAAAACCACCACCCCGGGGCCCGATGGTATACCAGGTCGCGCCTTGGTCCTCGCCCTGAAGACCCTAGAGCCTCGTTTGAGAGGACAGTTCACCGCATGCCTCGAGCAGGGTAGGTTTCCATCAATGTGGAAGTCCGGCAAGCTTGTCCTGCTGAGGAAGGAGGGGCGCCCCGCTGACTCACCGTCCGCGTACAGGCCCATAGTGCTCCTAGACGAGGTGGGCAAGCTCTTTGAGCGCATAATTGTAGACCGCCTCGTCTCACATCTGTGCAGCGAGGGGCCAGATCTAGACAACAGTCAGTTCGGTTTTCGTCATGGGCGCTCCACCATCAACGCCATTATGCGCGTGAAGGTCTTGGCGGAGGAAACGGTGCAGTACTAAAATTCGTCCGTCGTGATCCAATGATTCGTCACTGGTTATGACCTTCTTATAGTACAAATAGTATTCGAACTAACTAATATTGGAAGCCCTAATTGGAGGACTTCTGACTAATTCAAAAAATTATCTTCATAAATTTGTTATTGCGAAAGATAAAGGGGCTTTTATATCCGTCGAAAGACGTTGAGAAAATATGTACACAAGCTAAAAGGGTTATTCGGGGGTCATACAGACAAATTACAAAAAATTAAGAAAGATGTCTTGGTGACGAAGATATTGAGAAATTTCGTCGGAACGACTTTATTTGATGACAAATCATTCCACCAAATAAATGAATTCCCTGGATCGAATCATATCACTGCTTTGATTAAAACAGTTATTGAAAAGTACATTAACATTAGAATACATTATTTACTAAAAAAAAAATGCTATGCCAAAGGATACGAAACGACATCTCCTTAACAAATATATTTTATTTCAAGGTCAATAAATAAATATTATGTAGTTTGGCAAAAAAAGTTATTTTACATACATTTACTTCATATCCCTTCCTATTTAGTACAGTACCTATAACATTTCATTAATGTGATGGATTTCATAAAATTCTTTATTAGTAGGAAGTGCAGCATATTTGAAATACTGCGCAGGTAATTTGGAATACTCGGATATTTCAATTAATATAAATGCCATCTATGTTTTTTCGCCCTAAACATAACTGCACATGACATTCGATATCAATGAGTACTAAAAACCCGTGGACGGAGAAAGAAAATTTGGGCGCCATCTTGACATTTCTGGTGACAGCCACACAGGAACGAAACATTTATTTTGAAAACTTTTTTCTAAGAATGCAATCCTTGATAATCATTTACTATGATATGCAAAATCTTTATTGTAATTGTTTAAACTATTATGTGACCTAATTAGCTTATGATGTGTTTTTAATTTTATGTATATTTCTAGAATTAAAAATATGACATGAACGGGCTGGATGACGGCAAATGTTTTCAAACCGTTTATAACCGAAACATTTGCGCCGCATGTCTAAGAACTGAATATTCCAAAGCCGGTGATTCTATTTATAGATGGCCATAAAAGTCACATTACTTTGCACCTTAGTATAACCTGTAAGGAACTAGGAATTGAGCTTATTGCTCTTTATCCCAACACCACTCGTATCACCCAGCCAGCTGAAGTTTCCGTTTTCGGACCTATGAAAAAAATGTAACGAAAAGCCGTTCGACAATTTCAATCTGAAAATGTGGGCGAGGTTATAACGAAATTAAATATTGCAAAAAATTTAAAAACAGTAGTAGATGATTTAAATCCTGAAATTATAATAAGTGGCTTTAGAGCCTGTGGGTTGTGCCCATTTGATGAGAACGCCATTGATTTTACAAAGTGTCTAGCCACAAGAAATATGGACGAAGTGTGCGATGTAGAAAGGAAACTTATGTCTCTGAAAGACTTTGAAAGTATTATAGGAAGCGATCTCATAAATAAAATGAAAGATATGAAATGTCGAGGCGCAAGAGTCAATAGCAATTCACCTACGTTGTACAAACTCTGGTGCTTTTTTCAAGATGATTTTTCACAAAAAGAATCAACTAATATTGAAATACAAACTCCAAATAATACAACAAATGTAAATCTGACCAATGAAGATAATGTGACAACAGTAAAAATTACCATGACTCCTACAATTGAACAAACTTCCCAACAGTAACTTATGTACTAATTTAGAGATTAGCATAAAAAGATTCATAAAATCTTGGCACGACGTTTTTTTGGATTAGCTTTAGAATGCCTTGCTTCTTTGCTTCAGGAACTGTAAGCTTTTCAGTGTAAAGTTGGTTTAGAGTCAAATTATTATCAGGCACTGTCTTCGACTTGGTGCGGCGTTTTCTCAACGTAGATACCGACCTGAACTCTTCCTCTTCGTAGGATGTTTTAAAGAAAAATATGCCATTGCTTACTTTATCCGCCTTCAGAATCTTTATATCGGTCCATTTGAATTTATTGCCATCGTCATCTATATTGTAGTTTCCTGTACACAGAGGTTTGAGGTCAAAAAAATTCTTATGTGTCAGTTCTTCAACAGTATAAGGCTTTCCAGTTTTCTTTGCTGTTTTAATTAGTGATATATTGGTCTGGAACGTAAATTGGAGATGATTTTAATGCTCTCGTAATGTAACATTGGATAACAGAATGAACACAGTCTCCTTCGTTTTGGGTATGTCCTTTTATTAAGAACTTATGAGTAATACTATTGATGTTCGGTAATTCCTGAGTCGCATATTGGTACATTGCCAGCATGAATTTGGTTTTTTGCTGGCCACAGCAATTATCGCTATAGAAAGTGACATCACAAGGTTCCGTGGCATTATCATTAAATTTTCAGAGATACATTAGAACACAGGAGCCAATTTCATTAATACCTCGGGCGCCTTCTCCCTCATGCCATACAAAACAAGTTGTGTCCTTTGTACCGAGCTCGGTTATTGTGAAATTAAGTAGATTTAATTTAGACGTATAATAGAAATTAGACACATCACCCTGAGGACAAGGCATCACCGCTTGGAAGTCGTACACAGCAGTGGCGAAGGGTGACAGTTTTATAAGGGGAAGCGGTCCTAAAAATAGCTGCAATTAGTGCTGCAAGACAAAAATCCATACCGTCTCTTGTAATCTATGTAACTGAATAACAACCCTTTTTTGTCAGTTGGGTGAGTAAATAATATAATATTACTATCCTAAAGGGAAGCCGATGGGAATCGGGTTGTATGGACTCTTCGCCACTGGTACACAGCCACTACGAAGGTATTACTCACAAGCTCTATCTCTATCTTTTTCAGCTCTAGCGAGAGTCTTTTGCTTCAAGTACTCGTCGTATGTCTCTTGTAGTAACGATTTATCTTCAGCGTTTTGGTAAGCCATGCAATCTTCGCATTGATCCTTCTTAGGCTGCCAGAAAGATAAGTTAAAATCATGTGTAAATATGTTGTAGTATACTTGATATGAAACGTATGGTGTACGCTCAGATTCACATTTGTCTACGTAATGTCGATGTAGTGCCGCGACTGTAAACCCACCCTCAATATACTCCCGAGTCGATCGCGCCCTACAGTAATGACTTTCTATGCGGGGTATTGAATTGGTGTGTGCTTTGACACCACCGGTCAGCTCCGAGTCTAGTGTCTTATGGTTGTTATGTTTTCCCCTGTTATCTTTAAGGTGCAGACCGGTTTCGGACTGCTTCTTGACAACGGTTCTGATCATTGTGTCTGAGATTCCAAGGGTGTAAATGAAGAATACTTTACATACCCGAGTTTTTTTATTATTTCGAGTCAGAAAATATTCGTGATAGTAATTTTTGCGACTGCTACCTTCACGAACGTATCTATATTTTGGTTCTATCTTGGTCATGTGATCGTGAATAAACTGTCGTTGGATTTCAAGATCACCGCAAGTGATTAAATATTATAAATTTTTGCAGACACAAAATAGTCCATAGGATTCAAACTCTGCTAATGTGATAGTTACGAGTACTGGTTTAACTGTTAGTTTAAATTAATGAACACCTACCACATTCATGCCCATTTTGCAACTGAGTTCGAATGGTATCTTCTTGCATGCTTTTCAAGGCATTCTGGAAAATAATGCCTTGATCGCATATAAATGCCATAGGCTCTAAGCCTGTGGTCAGTACAACACACACAATATCTTTCAGAATTTTTTTCAACTGTATAGCTGGTATTGTTCCCTCACAAAAATAATATGCTATTACTTGTCTCCAAGATGCACAGACAACGGACCATAAATACTCATGCATGGTCCACGAATGTCGGATTTTGTTTCTTTGGAAGAAACCCATGAATAATGTCTTCACTGGCCGAAAAAGTTATATGTGGAGATAACTGTACTTCGTCAAATACAATGCTGCAGTACTTTTTAGCAGAACTCCACTTTTCCAATTTATTTTTTAGTACTTCAAATAATTGTATATTTATCTCACTTTCCAATTTAACATTTTGTAAAACCTTGTTTAGTGTTCTTTTTGTGGGTAATGCAAAAATGTGTTGCAAAAGGCCGTTCGGACTCTGTTTAAAAAGTGTCCGGCACATTATTTTTTCTTCCATTGTATTTTCCATTGTATCTCCTTGCTTTTTTTTTATGTTACTTTGAGTTGCATTAGAATAAATTGTCTCTGAACATAATTCAAGTTATCAAGTAATGATTGATTGATTCGATCTTCTGGGACTACTCCCACTGAGTTAGATTTATTTACTGTAGACAAAAATGAATGTCCTATGTCTAAAGTTGCTGAAAAGAATCGTTTACATACTCTAATTCGCTCTGAATCTATTGTGAAGTGGTATGACACATTCAAGGATCGCGTACTTTTTTCATTGTGTAATGAATACTTTGGCTTAACAACTCCCATACAATTCTTGACGTAGTAGCGCTGTTTCCCGAGGTCACCGATATTCCAAAAATCGTTAAAATTTCTAATCTTTTTTCTTCGTCTATTTTTTCTGTGCATTTTAGTCGACATTTAGTTATACAACATGGAGGTTTCAGTTTCTTAGGTGGTATTGTGCGTCCTTTCACTGTTTATAGGTTTTACCGGTATTCTTTAAATGTTTTTTGACATTCTTTATCCACATTTCTGGCTGTCTCTTCCTCTTTTTAGATTTTTTAATAGCCATAGACTGTTTTCTTCGCGATCTTCTTCTTGTGGCGCTCGGTCAGGTAAGTTAATGTCATTTTGCGTTATAATTGGCTGTGTTTGATTGGATTCATCATATGTAAATAAAAATTATTTGTAGTTTAGTACCCATGCCCGATTTTAGACCCAAGTGACATAAAGTGCAAAGACTTGTAAAAATATAAAACATTTACTTTGAAAATTTAATAACATTATTTCTCTGTGTTTGTAATTTCCGTGTTATATTCTATTTGTTTCGGTTAAGTCTGTATTCTATAATTGTTGCAAAATGGAGTCTTACCTTGCTATTCAGGAGGACATTAGTTCCAAAATGTATAAGGCTAAATCCAATATAAAGAAAGCGCCTAAAGAGCGATTAACTCATGCATATTTAGAGACCCGTATTGAAAATTTGGAACAATTATGGAGTACATTCACGGCTACTCATAAAGAGATAATAAGTACAATTAAAAAGGTTGAATTGTCTAACTCTAGTTATATAAAAAATGGGCTTTATGATGAAGTCGAGGAATTTTATGTGGATTTTAAAAGCGAATTAAGGGAATTATTATCGCAGGGAAATTCAATGGCGTTAAATGAAGATTCTAAGTCTATGGTTTGTCACAGTGAAAAGAGTTTTAGTAGAGTTAAATTGCCAGAAATAAAAATTCCTTCTTTTTCGGGAAAATATTCAGAGTGGCAAACATTTAGGGATTTATTTTTTGGATTGGTGCACGAGAACCCATCACTAGACGATGCACAGAGATTTTTTAATTTAAAGGGACTTTTAAGTGGGGCGGCTGAGCCGTTATTAAGGAACATAAAGGTTACATCTGAAAACTATAAAATTGCTTGGTCTAAATTAGTTCAAACTATTTGTATATAAAACTATAGAATAGGTATGGGTAATTATAAATTATACATTTAAAACGTAATCTATGATCAATTAGGTTAAATTGTCGATAAGTGGAACACTTACTTTGTATTGGCTCCACCTGGTTAATAATAGGAGAGTGAGTCCCATCAGATGCAACTTGCATCTCCTGCATCTCCACACTCCTTGCATCATGCAAGGAGTGTTCGCATATTAGACACGGGCTGATTTCTTTCTTCACAATCTGTATCATCACCTTCTGGTGCTACGTCAGGTAAGTTAAAGTAATTTTGCGCTAGAATTGGCTGTATTTGATCCGATTCATCAATTTCATATTTTAATACTAGCAAGACCAAGAATTAACAATGCATGCATTTTATAAATAGACAGTTTTCACTTAATTGAGTTTAAAATTTAGTCACAGATTTAACCTTAAAAAAAACAATAAAACGAACCTTTGAACTGATTGTTTTCCACAATTCCTTGTTACACTCACTTTTTGAAATTGCTAAATTCAACAGTTTTTGTGCTCTAGAACTGCAATACATTTTTTATTCATAACTTCGAAAATTTTAATGCGCTTCAACCGTCAGGCGTGTTCCACGTTCAGAGCACTAGTGGAGTAAATACGAAAAAATAATATTTAAGTCATAATTTTCAGTCAAACTGGAACATTTCGAAATATACTGTTACTGACTTAAGCCACTATAATACTTCTCTGCCAGTACATTTCGTTTCTTCTAGTTAGATTAACGCGTATGACTTGTTCCAATAGTGATTCGGAAAGAGCATTAGATTTTTTATAATTCTGCATACTTAGTCCAAAACACAAAATTTTAGAGATGTTCCAGTAATGACTCCGACCGACGATAGGTGCTAGAGCAGTGGTTCTTAACCTTTTAGTCATGAGGGACCATTTTACCAAATGTTTGTCTTGCCGGGGACCACCCAGTTGGTTGTTGGTTGTTTGATAAAGAAAACCAGCATAATTTTATAATTAGCACTCATTTATTTATTATTTAGCAAAAATGTAAAAGTTACAGATTTTAATTTAATGTGATTTTTGTGACTGCATACTCTTTACTAACTTCTGAATTCTTGGTTCAGTGCTACTCAAAGCTAAACGCATGTCGGCAGTGGCATCCAACCGATTTCGATGCTTGTTTTTAATCATCAGAAGCGTCGAAAACCCCTGCTCGCATAGATACGTCGATGAAAATAAAGTTAGGTAACGCATAGCAATGTCTCGAAGCTTTGGAAAAGAAATTGCTTGTTTTACTTTGCCGGTTTTAAAGCGTCGTTAGCAAGAACAGTTGCACATAAAACGCATTGCGGTCTAGTTTCTCCATTAATTGAATGATCAAACGAACTTACCTGAAGTGAAGTTCGATCTTAATTATCCTGTCTTCGTCTTCGAGATTTATTTTGACCATGTAGTAGCTTGCCTACGCTTCGAACCTACCGCACAAGTTTTAGAGTGTTACGAGAGAGAAAACAATATTTTTATGCTACGCTCTCTACTGCCTCGGCGCGCGCGCGCTGTTGACACCTCATTTACTTTAGAGTAGAAAATATGCAGCAACATTGATCTTACGGGAATATTAATAGGGTAGGGAGGGACCTTAAATCTCTTCGACGAAGACAGGATAATTAAGATCGAACTTCACTTCAGGTAAGTTCGTTTGATCATTCAATTATCCTGTCTTCGTCTTCGAGATTTATTTTGACCATGTAGATGTTCAGAGATCAAGGTCTATGTTGCAAAGAATAAACAACAGATAAACAAAATTAAAATCAAATAACTGCCTTTTATTAACAAAAAGAAATAAATATATTCACTAAACATACAATAAATCTTAAAAATAATGTTTTCCCAGATGTTAACTCTAGTTAACATCTGGGAAAACATTATTAACAAAAATTTCGTCCTTCTACTTATTTGATAAACATCCATTTGTGTATTTGTGCTTTTAAGTAACAAAATCAAATAAATTTGTACTTATTGATGCCTGATCAGTAACTATTGGTCTATTATAAAAATTTGCAAAGACTGCTGATTGTGCAGACCAACCTGCAGTCTTCCTAATGGCGTCAATACTAAGGCCCGCACGAGCGGCTGCCGAAGTCGAGGCATGTCTCGTGCTATGAGCACCGAAAATAGAGGTATCGATACCGCTGTCCAATAAGGTTTGCTTTACCCAGCGGCCGATGGTCTGAGAAGACGCTGCTCTATGTGGTTTTTTGAAAGTCAATATTACACGGTCTTCCGAATCTACTCGGATGGAGGATGTTACCGACAAATACGTCTGTAACGCAGATGCTGGACAAATTCCGGGTCTTTGTTTCAAATACGGTAGATTTAAAATAGGCTGACATTTACCAATGCCCGAGGTTTTTATAAAGAAAGAAAGAAAGAAAGAAAAACGATTTATTCTTTACACAAATTACGACACACAAAAAGTAAAAAAAATAAAATTAAATCAAATAAAAAAAGAAGTAACAAATGAAGACAACAAATAAAAAGTAAAAAATTAAAAACACGATCCAAAAAAAAATATAATAAAAGTAACAATTTTTAATAATAAAAAGTCTGGCTTGTATTCATTCGTCCACGCTTTGAACCCTTTGAACCCATCATGCGTCGCATCTGTGCAAAAAACTAGGTCATTGTTCAGCATATTGCTGAGGTATTGGAACGCGACTGGCGCGATCCAACGCCCCAGCGCTGTTTTTCAACGATGACCTGTGTGACGCATTGACGCCCACTTCAGGTGAGAGTCAAAATAGTGATAAAGGTAAAATAATATGCCTGTGGTGTGAACAGGGTAAATAAAATAAATAAACGTATATCTTAATTAATAGTTCAATATGTGTTACAGTGTTATGTAGATTTTGCACTTACAAACTTAGCTATAGGTAAGTACGTAATATTACGTAAGTGATTCAACCAACGCGACCCGTCAGCCACGACACGACACGGCATTTAAAATGAATTTATCCTTGGTAATATATTGCCACTCCCTTAAATAATACTTTAGTCGTCCAGCGTGTACCTGTGGTTGTAATTGATGATCACCTAAGTGCCCGGCCACGATCTTGCCGCTATGAGCGGTGGCTTAGAGCGGGGCGGCGAGCGGCAAAAACAAAATGTATAAAAATGTATTAATCATGCCACGAAGCACCGCTCACAGCGGCAACGCTAGCGGTTTTTGCCGAGCGGTTCGCGGCAGCGGCGGGCGGCGCGGCGCGCGGCTTGAACAAATGTACGGACGAGTGATTGAGATGCCACGACTCCGAGCGGTACGGCGAGCGGCATTGCAGCGGCGGACTCAGCGGCGAATGGACGAATAAAATATTTTAGACGATTGTTGCGACGATTGGTGACAACACGTTTGGATCTGATATTTTGATGTTGCAAATGAACTTTTATGTGTTGAAGAATATATCATCATATAGAATAATCAAAAGTTTCTAGACTCATTCATGTGTACTCATATTTTTGTCATATATTTTATTTTTGTACTCATATAATTGTGTCCGGATATTTTCTGTATTATTTGTATAAATCACGGAATTCACTATATTTATACCAGTTATTATTGACTTCATGCACTCCTTCTCTCAAAATTATTCAAAATATCCTGCTTAAAATATGAAATACTTTCAAGGCAAAGAAGAGCTACTTTGGATAACACCATGTCAATAAAAAATAAATAAATAAAATAAATGTCTAAATACGTCCACCTCGGTTGCCGCCGCTAACGCTACTGAGCAGTACGTGGCATGCACAACGCGCCGCCTGCCGACACCGCGCCGCTTGCCGCGCCGCACCCCGCTAAGCCGAAAGTCGTGGCTTCCACGTAACGGTTGGTTGAGTAGCGCGGCGCTCGGGCCGGCGGAGGCGGCTGTGGCTGGCGACGTGCTGGCGGCGGCGGCGGGCGGCGCGCTGGTGGCGGCGGCGGCGGCGGCGGCGCTCGTCTGCGGCTCGGGTATGCTTGGTATGCATACGATGTCATCGGTTTCGGCCCACCTGCTCGGTGTGTATATGTCTGGCCGCTGCGCTGGTGTTGATATCGCACTCGAGTCGATGAGCCTTTCCCGTTTAAATTCGCAGTAGATGAGGTCTGAGCCTGAATCAACTGACTTGTCTATTTAATACCTCTAGAGTTCTTTACTAAATCACCTAGATTTTCCCCAAATGGAAGAGTATCCCTTTTTCTATCCTTAAAAGGATCTGTCAAAGACTTATCGATCAGCGGAATGATAACAGAACGGCGAGTATCCGTTTCAGTATAGTGGGAATCGGCCAGGAGTTGACCCGCATCGTTCAGAGTGCGAATGATGTCCGGTATGTCTGGGTTTTTCTTTAAGAGACATGTCATCGCTGTACCTAAGGCTGAAAGAGCTTTACCGAGCTGATCTTGCTTGGCGAGTAGACGCTTGTCTCTTAATTTACAGGTCTCGACTAGCATGGCGCCTATCTCCGGGTTCAGAGTAGGACCTTTAGCGAAAGGAACATTTTTTGGGAAAAGATGTTTTTTCAAAATCTCTTCCTTCGTTTCCTTTTTTAGACCACATAATAGGATTTTTTGAAATCGGGTTTCCCTTCTAATTTTTCTTCATACTTCTTCATCGTCCTCCTCCATCTATCTTCTTTAGATTCTTCATGATGTCGCTTAGACATCTTGAATTTTTTAACGACAGGTCCCTTGTATTTGCACTTGTGCGAACGCCGTGAGCGCACGGACAAGAATGAGGTGTCAACAGCGCGCGCGCGCCGAGGCAGTAGAGAGCGTAGCATAAAAATATTGTTTTCTCTCTCTAACACTCTAAAACTTGTGCGGTAGGTTCGAAGCGTAGGCAAGCATGGTCAAAATAAATCTCGAAGACGAAGACAGGATAATTTCTATTGAAGTAAAGCCCAGCTTAATATAGTCGTCGTCATATTTTCTTTTTGGAGGCATTTTTCTAAAAACGAAGTTTTAGTGATAATATGGACAGGTATAAGATAATAAAATTGTGTTGTTTTGACAAGCTTTTATTTGTGAGGTCTATAAAGGTTAAAAGTTCCCCTAAATTTAGGTGGTCGAAATTCGGGCCCTTAAACCGCCACAAACGTAAGTGACCTCTCAAGGAACGAAACGATGAAACGAAATTAAGTTTAGGGGCTAGTTTGGGGGAGCTTTTAAGCTAAGGATCCCATACGTAGGTGGTAGTATAGGGGACGTTGGTGAAAACGGGCATTAAAGCCGCAACGACGATATTCAATAAAAAAAAAGCGTGTCTATTATGTTATGCAATATCTCCATTAATTATGAATCGATTTTGATGATTCTTTTTGTTCTAAAACGTATTTTTTTCTGTAAGCTGTGCCTGAAAAGGGATTGTACTCATCATTATGAACAATTTTAGTTATGGCACTATGGGACCAACAGTGAAATCGCGTAAATAATATCAGCCATACATTTTGTCGATTTATGAACACAAATGTATGAAACAGCTGCTTTTTTTCGCGATTTCAAGATTGGTCCCTTAATAATAATGAGTACAATGACCCCTTGTCGGGTATTGCGTATACGAAAAATACCGTAGTCGCGGTCTTGTCGCTTTGTTTGAAGTCAGTTCGTACAGTTAAAAAAACTCCGCGCCTGCGTTTAAATTATTCATGATATTATTGTATTGTTGTCTGTAGATAATGAAAAATGGCACCAATGACTATAGCAGAACGTCAACGGAAATATCGGGAGAAATTAAAAAAAGATCCTGAAAAATTGGAAAAGATAAAAAAAGAAAATGCGGAAAGAACCAGGAAAAGTTATACAAAAATTAAAAAATTACCAGATACTATGCAAAAAGAACAGCGCAAAAAATGGCGAGAATAAAAACAAAGACAATAAGAAAAACCAAAAACTTACCAAATAGAGAAACCAAAAATCGATAAAAATGATAAAGAAAAACGCAGGGTTCGATACCTTCTGTCAAAAGAAAATTTAGAACTAAAGGTTACTATTGGCCATTTATGGCAACACCCTGCCGCTTTTTATTATACAGAAGGAGCAATGTGATGACACTCTGTGTCATTTCATCAATTACAAATCATTTTAAAAGATGTGGTAACAGCAATTGTGCATGCCTCGCGCTGCCAGCTATTATGCTGAGTCCAAGACCTTTTGTCTTTTACCTTCTTGTATGATGTATCTCCTTGCTACCTATGTAATTTGAAAGACAAATAAAAATCTTCTATTCTATTCTAATTGTGGAAGTAGGGCTTCTTCACATTGCCCTTGTGAGAGATCAAGGCTTATCATTTCAATCTGCCTTGCGAAATTGGCAGCAAAATACGAGAGGGGAACAAATACGTGCAGATATTGAAACAGGTAAGTATTTAGTGAAATACCTATTACGTACTTAAATAATGATGTCAGGAATAACGCTATCTTTTATTTTCGGATGAAACAGTTGAAGTTATTGATGAATGGTGCATAGATATAGATGGTGTATAGTTATAGATGATGGTGGTGATGTATAGTGTCATCTATCATCTACCGGTCAAATCCAAATCCATAGATTTTAAAGTAAGAACACAACATTTTTCATTACAGAATTCTAAATCCAGCCTAAAGCCCTTAAAAATAAGAAATAAAACTAACGTTACTTTCAAAATTCTACACCAGCTTACTTTCAAACATAGTCAAATCCGCATGAGCCAATCACGTCGCGTCGCTCCAAACCCCAACCGCGATCTTGCAGTTTCCATACATTGAGGCGACGCGTGGGGCACCTAACGTTTCTTTTTTGTGTCATGTTAATTAGTGATTTTCTATTAGAAAAACTGAATAGATACGTGAATACAATGGAGAAAAGTGTTGAGGAAGTGCCTAGCCATCAGGCCAAGAAGAGAAAATCTGTCGCAGGACCAAATAGTCGCGGAGAAAAGAAGAAGAAGAGGTCAGTAATTTCTTGAACATTTTGTTTGTTTACCGAAGGTAGGGTTGTGCAACGTTTTCACTCGTATCTAATGTTAATATTTTTTCAAGCAAAAGAAATTGTTTTTAATGTAGGCTTTTTTTCTTTTTCAGGTATTCGAGTTTCAATTTGCCTTCGAGATACCCGTGTAGACATAACAGTGAGGCATATAGATGTATTAATATATCAATGCAAGATATCAAACGATTTCATGATCAGTTCTACGCTCACTCTGATAAACGGTATCAAGATGATTTTATTATAAAATCCTGCGAAACATATGAGCATTGTTTACAAGGTAAGAGATTCTAAGCCTCTCACCTCATTATATATTATATATAACTAACTATATATAACTATATATATATATAATATATATATATATATATATAACTATATAACTTATATATATATATAACTATTTTATAAAAGATAACCAGCATTGTTGAGAAAACACTTGAAGAGAAGAAAGTCTGCTCCACCGTATTTCTAGATGTGGCTCAAGCATTTGACAAAGTCTGGCATGTTGGTTTAATATATAAGCTTAGATTAATGCTACGTCCTCAACGCAGAATCTGCATAATTATACTCTTTTGAAAAAAGAAACCAGCGTAAAACTTTTCTGTATTGATGAAGAGGACATATACAATATTAAGGAAGATCATAAGGCATCTTTGTTATGGCTTATAGCTGTCCCCAATACTATGAAGATACATCAAATTCAAACTACAAATCACTCACACAATATTGCGTCAAGAATTTTGAGCTGTTTCTGCGCTCGTTCACCCAAGAGGGGAATGTGTGATTGCTATTTACTAAAGAATCATAACTTACTAAAGCCAATAAAACGTGCAAAAAGGCTTCCATCAAAATCTTCTGAATCAACAGAATTCCCAGATAATGAAGAAATTGTACCCGCGAAACGTTTATTTCCTATAAAATATAATAGAACACAAAATTCATTCTCTCCGATGTTAAAGTTAATTATGACCGAGAAACATTGCAAACTCTGATGGGATCTTCAAAATCTTATCTTACAACTTATCTACAAATGATATACGAAAAGATTTTAAGGAGCTGATCACGCCAGATGAATCATTACCTTCTGTTTCTAATACCGGTGGAAAATCTCAAAACAAACGTCGTAATAATTTCTTTTTTGATTTCTCTCATGATAGTGACGATAGCGTCTAATAAGTATTTTTGTACACAACAAAATAAATAATAATTATGTTAACTTTGTGGTGTTGTACTTTATGGCATGACTATGGATGTTTTTCTTTCTATCTTTGGACGGTATACAATAATTTAGATTTACTGTTTTTTTACCACTGTTTTTCAAAGTTCTTTACTCTATAAACTAAGTTTAAGATTCAGATTTTGAAGCACGACACGTGCTGCACAATCTAAATCATATTTAGCCAGAATCTATACTATAGTATAATATAGTCTTCGATCAATAATGCACATAGTAAACTATTTAGAGATATACGAAAGACATCTATGGTCGTGCCACGAAGTTTAGTAACGTAATGTATAACTGTTATGACTGATTAGCAAATTAAGAACACTAATATTGTTTTAATTGTAGATTGCGCCAAATATCGTAAAAAATCTAGTATACCATTTTCAGTTTTTCAAAGGTGATGATGATTTTTTGTTTTTTTATTATTATCATAAATAAAATAGGAGGTAATTTTCAATAGCAGTCAAATCCACTTTATGCCAAATTGAGAAAAGTGAACTTTTGTATGCCGTCATGATGTACGCTGTTGTGACGCTTTGGATGGTAAGTATTGATTACTATGGAGTTCAGGATTATTAAACAATAACATAAAGTAAATGCTTCTATTTACAGAGAAAACTGTGATTAAAGGTGTGGATTTGACTAATTTAGTTAAAAAGCTGTCAGAATTTGACTAATTTTGTTAGGAAGCTGTCAGGATTTGACTACTTTTGAACAATCCAACTAAACGATTCAAATAGGGTTGTCACTGGTTCTATGTTTTAGGGAAAGTACCTACTCTATAAACATACAAATTAAAATCACAATTAAGTACCTACTACGCATGTAAGTAACAAAATAACTCACCTTTGTGTTTTAGACGTTATTTTATGTTTTATTACACTATGCACTTGGTTAACTGCACTTTATCAAGTTCAGCAAAATAATCAACACGGACGTTAAATACACGAATTCTCGGAATTCTCCGTATTGAAGAATTTTCTAATTCATCTAGTTGATCATCAATAAAATCAAATAAATCCATTTTAACCACAATTACCAAATTAATATTGCTATAACCTATATCTTTTACGTTAATCGTCAAATTAAACAAGCTAATTGGCAGACCAAGCTAGAAGTAAGTTATAGGCTACTTTGAGTGTGGGGTAGTACTACTCGGCCATTGTGAAATTGGTATGCAGAGTTACTCGAGACTTTACTTGAAGACGGTGAAAGAAGCCCTTAGTCTTCATAAAATCGGGGAGTGATCCGAGTTCATATGATAGCCTTGTTCGATACATGAAAAATTGGGAGAAATGTTTTTGCATATAATGAAGAATCTATAAGGTCCGGGACTTTTTTGTAGTCAGTGGGCCAATATGTTGGCTTTCCTGTCAGCAAAAATAAAAATATTAGTTTGTACAAAATTTTTAGATTAGAGAGACTGCGGTCCGCAAGTATGGAACAAAGGTCGCGGTCCGCGAACCCGACGCCAATAATGGGGGATCGCCAGCGCACGGCTGCACGCCTGGCTCTCATAATGGGTCTTATTGAAGAGAGCCCGGCCATAGACCCACACCCCGCCACCCGTAAGTATTTTCTATATAGCTATTTACTGCACAGTTCTGAGATTAGATACATAGTGTGATTCAATTTTACTTTAATTTTTTTAGGCAAAGGTTGAAGACAATAGGGGTCGACCGAACGTCAGGTGATACTATGCACATCACCGACGCGATAGTGCCTGTCATAAGTACCCCTGGCGGACATCTTCGACGAACGACGGAAGAGACCCTCTTGTAAGTTCGTTTTCCTTTGTAGGTTCCTTGATTCTAGAGCAGTTGACACTACGGCTATTCTAAAAAAATATACAAGATTAAGTTTGAAGAGGGGCACTAAGCCGAAAGGGCTCATTATACTCATAATGATGAACAAATTTGAATATGTGTTCAATAGTGAAAAAAGAACTCAGCTGTTCCATAGCAAAAAGGTCAATGCCACTCAACAAAATGTAACAGAATTAGATTGTATTCTTACAACTTATATTTCTTTTCAGCTCTGACGTACTGGAGCGGGTTGAGGCGCTCGACATGACAGAGGAAGAAACAGAAGAGGTGCTTCAGACTGCTCCCTGACATGTCGGGCGGTGGGTGGAGGCCCAAAATAAAAATCGGGAATGTTCTTTACCGACACCGCTCACTCCTATCACCGGTGCACCGCATGCCCAAGGCTTCCTCGGTAGATGCTGATGTTGCCTACATAACATCGGGGGTGAAGGCAACAGTCAAGCCGGTACCTAGGCCTGAGAAGGATGGTAGTGATTTTGATAGCGAGTTTGATGATGAATTCGATATGGATATGGATATCACTACCATTCCAGGGGTCGGAAAAGACATTCCTGATAATGACGAATTAGAGGAGCCTATTCGGGATGTAATATAAAACATTGAAAGGGGAATGGATGACGAGGCCGATCGTTTGCTAGGTAAATCGTCTAGTTTTACCTGGGTCGAAGGATTTCTCACGTTCAGTTTTCACATTCCTGAACAATTTTCAGGTCCTACCCCTGGACCTGTCAAAGACTTCGATTCGGCCTATGATGCCTTTATCGATATCTTCGATAAAGGCATCAGACAGGTGATCTACATGGTGTTTTTCAGCCTATAAGCAAGATATGCGAATGTGGCTAAGGTTTAGGCTTCCTTGTCGACTAGATTTGTCAAGATGCTATCATCTATTCGGGAAGAAGAAGGAAATATGGCCAAGTTCGGTAAAATTGCAGACTTTCCAAATATAATCGGGGCAATAGATTGTACCCATATTAGAAACAAAAAGATAAACACTGAAGATTGTCCATCTTCAGTGTCACTCTAATTTATCAAATATTGGTTTCAGGTTTGTATGCAATGCTCAACTAAAAATTATGGACATTGTTGCTCGGTGGCGCCATGGCGTGGCGCCACCATCCATATGAAGGTTGGATAATAGGAAAAACTGAATCAGGTTGGATGTCATTGGATGAAATCCCTAAGCTACAAATTGACAATGATGTAGCAATAAAGCTATCGCAAAACCCAGAGCTACATCGACGAACGAAGCACATTGCTATAAGACATTTTTATGTCAGAGAATTTGTTTCCGATGATGAACTATAACTGGTTAGTGGAGAAGAACATTGTGATCTTTGCTGTTCTTTTTTTATTTTTTTATTGTAATACTGTGTTAATTGAGGTCGAATTTTAGCCGGGGCCGCTCCTGCGGCCCCACATTTGTTCTGTAGTACCTAAGCTTGATTTATGAAAAGAGTATCCATGGAGTTTCTTGCCGGTATCTTCTCCAGGACCAACCCACTTGGAACCGTGCGCCTAGAATCACGACGTTTTGAAAGTGCCTGCAAAGGCCCAGTTGAAATAAAAATCTTTGACTTTGACTTTGACTTTGACTTTGAACATTAAAAAACCAGTAATCCTTTTCATAATGGGCATAAATCACATGAGGCGTCCATTAGCAAAATTCGTCCTATTTCTAAATTAAGGTTTAAAAATGACTACTGTTGCAAAACTTGCTTAAATTCAATTGCTTTAATAGCTAGGCGTGGTGACAATGTATTATTGCCTACAATAAAGGTAAAGTTATTAAAAATAATGGTCAGCCTATTACTACTTTTGTAGCTGCGTTCAAAAGAATAGGCGAGTTTTGAAACTGCAAACTCAAATGCGCAAGTTTTGTTTCTGTGACAGATGGAAAGTTTTCAACTTCTACGCCTGCATTTGACACATGGGTGTCTGATGGTATAGCATCATGCAGTAAGCTATTATGCTTTGATTTACATGTCACACATTTAAATTGAAACTTACATGTAAGTACCGTTGTGAGTATTTAAACATAATTTGCACAAATTATTTTTTGTAACAAACTTGAATCGATCAGATGTATTAGCAAGCTTGAATTGAGGACATAAGTATAATTTGCTACAATCTTTGCTGCAAAACTTACATTTGTAGGATGAAGATGAATGAGCCCCAGCTAGACACTTCACATTACTCCTTTCATTCCTCTTTCCTTGGACATCTGTATTGCTAGATTCAAGAGCAGTTGCTCGCTGATCTAAAAAGTATAAAAGTAAATTTAGAGATGGTACTTGCCCTTGGCTTTCCACAAAAATACCCTTCAGAGTGTACGAGTACATGTCAAGTTTTCTTTGCATTACAGTCAGCAATATGTGATCCCAATGCTCAACAGGATAACCCAAATTTTTTAATGCTCCTGTGTGCTGTCTTAGTTCAGATAGCAACTGCCTCAGAGCCACAGGAGTACATTTGTTTATAGGACTCATGTCCAATATGCTTCCTATATGAAAATTAATAATCTTAGGCTTAATATCATAGCGCTGTTTTAGCAACCGCAATGCCTCTTCATAGTTTTCAGAAGTGAGACTTAAATGTACGATGATTACCAATGCCTCACCCTCCAGAAGAGATTTTAAGTAATAGAATTTTTCGCAATTATTCAGAGTTGAATTATTATGCACTACACTAGTGAACAATTCTATAAAATTGTAAAACTCGCCTACCTGGCCTTTAAATTTAGGAATCTCTATTTTAGGTAATCCCTTGAACCCCTTTATGTTCTCACCACCTTTGCTGATTGGCAAGGAGTGTAGAACTGCTGTCGCCGCAAACTCCAGTACTACTAGTAATATATTTAGTCTAATAAGCAAAGTACAGTAAGTAAAATTTTGGATCCAAACTTGCCTCTTAGATCTGCATCAGTTTCAAACCTGGGGACAGAGTCATCTTCTCCTGCAGGTACAGTTGTTCTACATACTAGCTTCACACAGCAACATCCTTCTCCTGGAACTGCTACATTGTCTCCTGTTCTAAGAACTGCTTCTGCAACTCCAATACCACGAACTATTACACGTCCTGCTGATGTAGTAGATACAGAATCGTCTGACGATAGCTCCGATAGTGATGACGATGATGAACATTGGAAAAAAGTGCAGTTTCCTCACAATCCGCCAATTGATAAATTCGATGATAGAGTATTGAAACCGAAACAGTTTATCCCGAACAGAAGTAGTCCTGCTGTATATTTTAGAGCTTTTTTCACGGGTGAAATCCTAGCTACCATTGTTAACCAAACTAATTTATATGCAACACAAAACCGCCAGTAAGATTGGGAACCTGTCACAATAGCTGAACTGAAAGCATTTTTTGGAATTCTGATATTTATGGGACTTCATGTACTACCTAATGTGGCACTATACTGGTCTTCTGATCCGCTGTTTTGCGTAAAAGAGGTGTCAGACGTCATGCCAGTGAAGCGATTCAACAACATTGTCTAATTTACATATAAATGACAATAGTAAAATGCCTAAGAGAAATGAACAAGGGTTTGATAAACTATACAAAGTCAGACCTTTGATCGACAGCATGAATGACGCTATTCAAAATAGTGCATCATGCTCTTCCTCACAAAGCATTGACGAATGCATGATAAAATTTAAGGGTCGCAGCACGCTCAAACAATACATGCCAAAAAAGCCCATCAAGCGAGGTTTCAAGGTTTGGGCGCGCTGTGACAGTCTGACGGGGTATCTTTACCAGTTTGAAGTATACACTGGTAAAAAAGACGACACCACGGAAGTTGGATTAGGTGCAAGTTGTTTGGGGTTCGTTCAGGATGGCTTGTAGATCAGGGAAACTCCTTTAGTCTTTTATATTAATTATTTATTAGGCACCACATAACTTACATTCGTACATTTATCAAGGTTGACCATAGAGAGGGTGCTTCTCACCTCTCATAGACAATACTCTTTTAATTGAGCATAGACTACAACACAAGTGTGGTGAAAGGACTGTGCAAAAAACTGATTGAACAAAATGCTGAAAACACTCATGTCGCGTTTGAATTTTTTTTTGCCTCCTGTGAGCTAATGCAATTTCTATTCGAAAAAAATATATACTCAACGGCCACAGTACGTCAAGACCGCACAAATTTGCCTGAATTGATAAAAAGACACAGGAAAAAGAAAAATACACCTAAACCAGCTGCTCTAAAATTGGACAAAGGCCAACACAAATGGCGAGTCAACAAAAATGTTGCATTCTTCGTATGGAAGGATACCAAATTGGTATATGTGCTAAGTACAGCATATCACCCTCGACAAAAGATAACCTGTAAAAGAACGCAAAAAGATGGGACGAAGTCTGATATTGCTCGTCCTTTGAGCATTTTAGAGTACACAAAAAGGATGGGAGGTGTGGACAGATTTGACCAGAAAAGGGGCACTTACCCCTCTTATTCTATTTCAAGACGCAGTAGAAGTTTGTGTCTGACTTTTGACTTTTATAAAAGACAACTTTGGACCTTCAATCTTACAATACGTGACAACGCAACAGGAATGTCAACGCACCACATGTAGCATGAAGGTATTGCGGGTCGAGGTGCTAATCAAATAGCCTCCTGTTTGTTTGTATATTTACGAGAACTACCAGAAAATATCTCAGAAGTGATTTTGTACTCTGATGACAAAACAAGAACACTCACGTGGCTGCAATGCTTACGTACTTGTTGACTGTAAAACCCTCAATGAAGATAATACATCATAAGTTTATGATACCAGGTCATACACATATGGAGGTTGACTTAGACCATGCAATTATTGAAAAAAAAAAGAAAAAACCGAAATACAAATTTATCACCCACACGATGGCCAACACCGAAATAAATCTATTTTCTATATTTTAACGCAATTGAAGAATGATTTCCCATAATCAAACCTTGTAACTTGGAAGTATGGCAAGGGTGCTCCTGATGGCATTGGTGCAGTAATAAAAAGGACTGCTGATTATCAAGTCAAGTGTCAGCAGGATGTTGGAACTTTTGCTTCATTTATAAACGTCATTCAAAAGAACGTAAAAAACGTAGAAACTGAATTATTGAAAAAAGAGAAATAACTTGTTGGGAGTAATTCCAAAATTTGCAGTTTATGGTTGGCTATGAGAAACAGTATTAATATTGTGTTTAAACTGTTTATTGTGTGTAAGAGGGCAGATACTTAAAGATATTGTCATAGTCGTAGTTAAATTTCAAAGTAACAAGGTAATTTCTCAAAGAAATACATTTTTCTATAATATTTCTTACCTTTTATAGTCTTATCCAAACACAATTTTTGAGAAATGTCACTTTTCTTCAAAAACGCTCGTGTATTCAGTGTCGTGGCCGGTGGCAAATGACAGAGGGACATTTTTCTACAATCTAAATGGCGGATGACCACAGAGAATCGAAATGACAGTTGCGACATCTAGTGAACTTGGCGTGAACTTTTTAAAGTGTCGTTTTTACATATATAAAATAATCTTATAAGTAGACTCGTTTTAGGTGATAATCTTATTTTCCAAAAAAATTGAAAAATGTCATTTTTCCATTTAATCGAAGATATATATAGAAGCAAAAACGCCTCTGTCCAAATTTTGGTTTTTTTAATCTATGGATGTCATATTTTGCCTGACGTTAAAAGTTAGACACCCCTATCTTATTTTATATGCAAAAGCGTATACTATAATATTGGATTTGGCAGTCCACGTACAGACGTATGTTCAAGGTGTATAGAGTTACTAGAAAAAATTAAATGCGAAAAAGATGCTAATTTGAAGAATACATTAATAATAGAGAAACGAGTGCACATGCTCAAAGCGAAAGCATTTTATCAATTACTACGAGAAGAAAGACAGGGCATGATAACATTATCGTTTGACTGCCAAAAAAATCAGGTTCTGCCAAAAGTACCTGATCAAATAGCCTACTACAGTAGACAACTCTATATTTGCAATTTTGCTGTTGTCAAATCTGCACCAAAAAAAAACTAAACAGAGACACAGTTTCATTGTATTATTGGACAGAAAATCAATTCAAAAAAGGAGCCAACGAAATATGGTCTGCTGTCTACCATAGACTTAATAGTTTGGATTTAACTGAAATAGATACAATACGTCTTGTAGCGGATGGGTGTGGGGCACAAAATAAAAACTCTATAATGATGGGGATGTGTTCAACATGGCTGTCCAATGCTCCAGCACACGTTAATTCTATCGAATTAGTTTTCCCAGTGTCAGGACATTCATTTCTTCCCGCTGATAGGGTTTTTGGGAATATTGAGCGAGAGCTGAAAAAAAGAGAGGTCATTATAAGCCCCTCCGAGTATGTGGAGATATTTGACCGTTACGAAAGGGCGATAAATTTTGACATGAACCTGGATTAGAAGTCTGCATTAAATTCTGTCATAAAGCCCCCCGGAAACTGGCACTTCCCATTCGCGGCAAGCAAGTGATTCTTTATAAAAAGGAGTCACAATATGAATAACAAAATAACGATTAAAGGTGAATTACACTATCGTTCTGAATCACAAATCTACAAATCAGTTTTGAAAAGGGGACAATCATTCAAAAATGTCGTACCTGATCCTATCACGAAAAACAAAATAAAAATACAGAGTGCTAAACTTGCTGACGTTGAAACGTTGTTAAAAAAACATTTCGGCTCAGAATGGCAAACAAGAAATGAACTGCAATATTTTAAAGAAGTACTAGCTGGCTCAGGGTCTCAAGAAGGTGATGCAGAAGATAATGGAGAAGTGAGCCAAATCCACCCGAAATAGGATTATGTGTATAAAATTATACTAATGTTATGATTTTTAGGGCCACCTTTAAAATAAGACGCTCCGTTGGTTATCTTTGTTCCGAAATGTTTTTCTTACTTCTTTTACCATCCCGTCGGTATCAATAAGTGTACCTATAGATAACGTTGTTCATTATATTTTTTTAATAAATGTCATAAAAATCTATTTATTTTGATTGCCCATAAATTAGGTACACCCTACTGTCAATCCAACAAAATGGCTGACTCGTGCGATGCAAACTTGACATAGTCCTTGCCGTTGAGTTGCAAATACGACACAATCCATTGTTGAGAAGCAAATGCGCCATTGTCCGTCAAACTTTTATAATATATAGGTGTGTGTAGGGTATAGGTATACGTCTCTAATTTTACCATAAATAAAAATCTCTCGCTTCGTATATCTAAATTACTAGGTCTATATAATTTATT
Source organism: Allophyes oxyacanthae (assembly GCA_932294325.1). Taxonomy (NCBI): domain Eukaryota; kingdom Metazoa; phylum Arthropoda; class Insecta; order Lepidoptera; family Noctuidae; genus Allophyes; species Allophyes oxyacanthae. Next base: position 7,821,512 of record OW028632.1, on the reverse strand, counting down.
TTATTTTATTTTGTAAAAGTTAGTGAAATAAAAAAAGTTGTAAAAAAATAAAAAAAGTGAAATAAAGTAAGTTAGGTAGTTAGGTGGTGCGCAACTGTTGTATAAAAATATTTATCAGTTTTACAGCATGGCTGAGGATGGTGGTGCGTACAACTGTTGTAAGTACTGATGTAATGTAATGTTTCTGTACAGGATCCCCGAGTACTCCAACACATCGACGCCCGAAACACCACTGATGCCAGAGACACCACCGAAGTCAGTCGTCATATAATCGACGCTTCCAGAGTCAGGTATTTTTTATTTTATGTATCTAATGTTTTGGGTAATTCATAGATTTTCTTGTTCAAGGTCACCACTGCGTACACCAGCACCACGCCGTGTCAGTCCTCCCGGCAGCCCGAGGACTCTGGTGGTCTTCCATGAACGGGACGACGGCAGAGACAGGTACTACTACAGAATCCCCGAGTACTCCAACACCAGCAACGCCCGAGACACCACCGAAGTCCGCCGTCATACCATCGACGCCGCCGGTCAGGTATTTTTTATGTTATTTATTATTTTATTTTTTATTTTATGTATCTAATGTTTTGGGTAATTCATAAATTTTCTTGTTGAAGGTCACCACTGCGTTCGCCGGGCTCGCCAACGCCGGCCGCCCCATATCGGTCCTTTCAGCAGCCCGAGGACTCGGGTGGTCTTCCTAGAACGGAACGACGCCAGAGACAGGTACTTTTTAATTTATTTTTTATTTTATGTACCTAATGTTTTGGGTAATTCATAGATTTTCTTGTTCAAGGTCACCACTGCGTTCGCCGGGCTCGCCAACGCCGCCCCCTTATAGTCCCCTCAGCAGCCCGAGGCATCGGGCGGTCTCTCTGGATGAAGAGGTAGCAGCAGTGCAGGAGATCGCCCGGGATGCTTCGGTCGCTTCGAGGGGATAAGCAATAAGGGGTCGCGGCCAGGGCCAAACTAGGGGTGCGCGTCCACGGGGTGGACACAGAGGCATGGGCCGTCGTGTTGCCACAAGGGCTGTGGAAGATGAGACTGGATGGCGGCGGGGTAAGCGTATCATTGAAGTATGTCTAGACGATGAAGATGTTCCGCCGAGACTGAGAGAAATGGTGCATGAGTTAGAGACTAGTCCTCGTGAGAAGGATGCGCAACAGATGAGGAGACGGCGGAACATCAGACCAAATGAGGAAGATAGTGACAGTGATGATGAGTATCAGGACGCCGAAAGCTTCATGGTACATGAATTGTTCGATGGTGACGCCGAGGCACTACACTCCCAGTGGTCCCCTATGGCCACTTTAAATGGTCGTAGGGAAGAGTTTCTGCCCGAGCACACCGGACCCAGCACGCCCACTTCATGTGCTTATGAAGCTTTCCGGCAGTTATGGGATGACGATATTCTGGAGCATATCGTGAGGGAATCAACCGATATTCTTCAGAGTTGAAGTCATCATCGGAACGGTTTGCAAAGGGAATGGTATGATACGAATGTGCATGAAATATTAATTTTATTCACGTTTTGGATGATGCTCGGAATTATTCGTATGCCGTCGATAAAGTCTTGCTTTAGTCGCAACCCGTTACTGAAAACAGGTATGTAAGTCTGATTGGGAGCCACTTGAGAGTTTTGCGGAAGTTGGAGAGGTGTTCATACTTTCTGAGATTAAAAGCAAATCGGATACACAAATTTTGCAGTCTCTCAAGTTTATTTAATAGCTCCTCAGTAACATCCAGATAGCAGGTGTCCGCGTAGTCTATAATGGGCTGTATGAGAGTTTGAGCAAGAGAGATTTTGGTTTTTAAGGGCAAGAAGCTTTGGAGACACTTCAGCGAATGAAAGGCAAAATGAACCTTTTTGCTAACGTTAGTTACCCTGGCACCCCAAAACAAATTAGAATCAATAATAACTCCCAGGTTCTTAGCGGAATCTGCATAGGCTATCTGAACACCATCAAGACAGAGTGGAGAAAGAGACGCAATATTAAGTCTGTTACGGATGTACCGACTGACTATGATCAAGGCCTGGGACTTAGCAGAATTATTATTATTAAATCGTATATTTCAAGTAACCAGACTCATTTTTTGTTAGTACTACATATCTTAACCTATGTTAGTATTAAACACTCGAAACAAAATGCCACAATGTCTTGTCCGCGAATCACCGCTGCACCACCCCATGAGAGATGGCACAGCAGCGATTCACGTACACACAGTCCAGCCTGTCTGTGATCATGTTCAGTAAGCTGTTGGAACTAGCCCGCACCCTGCGCACCAGGGATGCACACCGTTTTCGCATTATGGTGAAAAAACAATCCACTCGCGCCTCAGCGAACATCCCCGACGCACTACAAAAGCGGGGCAGCCCCAACAGCATTCTGAAAGCGTTGTTATATTGGATACGGAGGGAATTGTAAGCTTTTTGAGTATATCTAGTCCACAGGCTGCAAGTGTAAAAAGATGTGCAGAAGGCTTTGAAAAGAGTAATTTTAACACTTACTGAGCATCGCGCAAACCTGCGAACTAGCATGTTCGCTCTCACCGACAACGCCCTCCGTTCCCTTTCCACGTCATCATCGTCCTTGGGGCCAGGAGTCAAAACATGCCCAAGATATTTAAAGTTAAATACCCTTTTCAATGGGAGTCCATTGAGTAGAAGGGGTGGCATTGTTTTAGGGCTATTTCCCCTCGCCCCAAAAACCATGACCTCGCTTTTCTTAACATTGTACACCAGGCCATGACTTTCGGCATACTTTTCGCATATATTGATAAGTTTTCGTAGGCCGCATGGCGACGCGCTCAGCAGCGCCATGTCATCCGCGTAACTGATATTATTTAAACATGCGCCGTCAATATGACAACCGACTCTTGCGCTGCTGAGCTCGCCAATCAGCTCGTTCACGTAAAGGTTGAAAAGCGTTGGCGACGTCAAACCACCTTGTCTCACCCCGCATTCCAACCCATACGAAAGCGAGAGAGCCCCGGCCCATCGCACACTGTTGGCCTGGTTTCCATACCAATATTTTAGAATATTAAGAACTGCAGTTGGTAACTGAGATTTTTCCAACTTCCGCCATAAGATATCATAGGAAACCAGGTCAAACGCTTTGGAGAGGTCGAGAAAGCAGCAGTATACTGAAGTTTTGCGCTTCGCATAGTAGTTGACGGCATGCTTAAGACACAGTATAGCACTCTCCGTTGATAGTCCGGGGCGAAAACCGAATTGGTTATCATTGAGCTGGATGTATTTATTCAACTGTGTATTAAGCATGCCGTCCAATACCTTCGAGATGACGGTGGCTAAGGATATGGGCCTATAGTTGCACTTGTCAGCTAGGTCACCGGTTTTATTTTTAACTATAGGAACTACCACAGTCCGTAACATATCCGCGGGCATATAACTGTGGGTAATACAGAAAGAATATAGTAATGCCAAGACTCTTGGCAAATGAGGTCCCGCATACCGAAGATGCTCAATACTGAGACCATCATGACCTGGGGATTTACCCTTAGTCATTGATTTTATAGTGTGGGCAATTTCTTTGGCCTTAAACTTTATCCCCGGCTCCATGTCGGTCCCAGCATCAGGCATCATCCGAGACGGCCCCAGTGGCGACTTTACACAGAACTGATCCTTGAAGAGATTAGCAATCTCACTCGGCTCGGTCACTTGATCAATTGATCAATTGATCAATTGGTCAATTGATGCGCAAGCCGTAGGACCTAGCCCAAATGCTAATGCATTCAAAGTCATGGTTCATTACGGCAATAGCATCCTCTACCTCAGCCCCATGGAAGTGTCGGTAAAGCTGTAAGTCATCAGCGTAGAGATGGAAATTGGATGAGATCACTCTGGTCTGATATTGTTCCAAGAGATACAATGTCTTTTAAAACCATATTAGGTCACCCATTTTTGGAGCAAGCTAGTTTTATTTGCTACAGGTATCACAAAGGTTATGCCTCAAAACAATAACGATTTATTAAGGTGTTTAATTTCAGATATTGTGTGCCTCTAAATTAAATGTCTCAAGAGTGTCTACCGCGTAACTAAAATGGTAATGAACATCGGCACTGGTAATAAACTTAAAAATACTAATTAATACATAATTAATTAATTAAGTATCTACTTTATACTAACAAAAAAGAAGCGACCACAATGTGTACATGGGAATCTAAAACAGGGATACAAGTGTAACGATTTAACGATTCAAGACTACAGTAAAGGACATTGACCATCCTATATGGGAGCTGCGGGTCTACCGCGTAACTCTGGTGAATATCAATTTTTCGATTTTTTGACGTTTCCAACCCATATATGGACTTCGTCGTACCGTGTAACTATTCGATATTCATATAATGAATCGAACCCAGAATCGAACGACAAAGTGTACGATTTCCCAAGATTTCCCTATATATTTGACACTTATTTGACATTAGACGGTACCGCGTAAGAAAAAAAAAATAAAATAAGTGGACTTGAGCCCAGAATGTAATGTCAAATGAAGTCGGTAGCGAAAGAGCTTCGGACATCGGTAAAATTTGCCTTATTTTTAGCTTTCCCCAACAAAATATTGCTTTTTTAAGTTTATTTTGTGTAATTAACTTGTAAATATTCACTGTAATTCCTTGCCTTCGTGTTTTTTTGTCTGTTTTTAGAATTTCGAGTGCGGGATAGCGGGATCGATCTTATGTTTTGCAACTTTTGTTCCTAACGTATTTATGGACGTTGTGTGAAGTTAAAACTACCAAAAGAATCACTGCAGTGCATCCAGAAATCAAGGTATGTATCAATTGAATCAAAGTGATTATGACATTCTAAATATCATTGTCAATGAAAGTGTTGTGTGTTATAATTATGACTGTGTGATAAATAATAAACTATTTCTTAAAATAACTCTAAAATCCCAAGTCCAATAAGGTGGCCAGTGCTGCATATCTATGTAAATGTTCAATGGAGCACCTGGAGCACCCACATAGAATTTGCGAATGCTGACATTTATGTTTTTTACAGATTTTGGCAGCATTGCAGTTGTATGGCAGTGGTGGCTGTCAAAGCCCTAAATATTTCACAGGCAAAAATGTCTGAGTGTCTAATGGAAGTCACGGCAGCCTTGAATTCTGAACATATTTTGCCAAAATATATCCATTTTCCAGTATCTCAGGCAGAACAAAATGAAATATCAATGAAGTAAGTTTAATAATAAATACTAATTATTAGTTGTGATGATAATAAACACCTTTATTCTGCTCACCACAATATAAGGCTTGTAAAGAGGAATAATAGTCTAGATAGGTACATAGTATATGAAATTTATTTTATTTTATACTCATGGAGAAGTTTGGAATTCCTGGGCTTTTGGGGTGTGTTGATGGTACACATTGTGCTATCATATGCCTTAGAGACAATGAAGAGATATACTTCAATAGAAATTATTACCATTCACTTAATGTCATGGTGGTATGTAAAAACTAAACAAGTCTTATATAACTTTAATTCTTGTATAAGAGACATTGCTTATAAAATATTTTTGTTTTTTAGGTTTGTGATGCAGATCTACGCATATTGCATGTTGATCCATCCTTCGGTGGTGTGAGCCATGCTGTCACTCCAGTCCTGTAAAGTGACACATGCAGTATCTAGTAGGACAGATCTTCTGGTTTTTGGGTAAATTATGTTTTTAATTATGCAATAACTGTTAGTTCTTACTCATCAGTGTAACAAATTCAGCAGTGAGATTATGCAATATGATTATGATGAATGAGTTTGTCTGTGTAAGACTAAAGATAAATCCAGAATTATGATATGTGAAGAGAAAACTTTGTACACAAAGGTGTACAACGTTTTGTAAAGACAAGCATATTGTGCGCACGGAGGAGTGTGAGATTTGTCACAGTGAAAGTTTATATTGAGAAGGAGTGCAGAAAGCTAATTTAATGAATTACGATCGAATTTCCATTATTGAGCGACCATTAGTATAATTAATTACACTAAAAAGTGTTTTTTTCATATGTATAAACATTATTAAGTAATGTGACATTGCAGGTGACCCTGGATATGCACAGCGTCCATGGATGATGACACCAATCCTGAGTGCAACCCACAACTCACCGCCAGAATACTATACTAGCCGACATACTAGTACTCAGAATGTGGTGGAACGTTGCTTTGGAGTTCTAAAAACGGGCTTTCCCTGCCTCTCATGCATTATGAGCCTATAAAAGCTGCAAAAATGGTAAATGCTTTTGTAGTTCTACACAATATAAATGATCACCGCATTGCCATTGATGTGGAAGCTATCAACTTGGATGGCCAACGTCAGCCTCCAAGAGACATGGACCGTGGACCAATCGACGAGGGAAGAGCTGCTTTGGTCGGCAGGCTGTGGAGGAATCGAGGTTGTCTTCATTAGTTATAAAATAGTTTTAAGTAGTACTATTGTTCCATAACAGAAATGTAATTAATTTGAACTATTAAAAAACTTGTGATAAAGTACCTAATTTGTAATTAATTTATGCACCTTGTATTCTTTATATCAAGTTTAGTATCATATAAAGGGGCAATGCAGTTTACTGGATTACCACTGCAATTTCAATAGGTACCCATTGTTTTATTTTATAATATTATTTATGCTGAGTCCTAGTTAAGACGCATGACGCCTACAAAGTCTAATAGTTGATTAATTTGCACATGTGAATAGCGGGATATATAGATCTCAGTGAATCATAATATTTAAAGCTTTAATAATTATTTATGTCTATTTTCTTTGAAGAAATTGTGTGCGTGCTGCTAGCTCGCGTGTATATTTACTATGTTATACAGACGGCCAAGCACGAACGTAATACGATATATTACACGAACTTATATAATATTCTTGTGTTATTTTATTGAAACAACGCCATCTATAAGATATCGATTGAATTTATTAGAATCCAATAGATATCTTATGGATGGCGTTGTACCATAAAAAAACTATGTAAGGCTAAATCACATGCTTATGCTATGCAACTCGGGATGCTTCATAAATAAATACTATCCTATTGAAACCGAATTGGAATCACGCATACCTCTCTTTAGTGTCATATTTAATAAATTATGATACGAAATATCCCTACTGGATAGTACCCTATCGATAGATGGCGTTGATTTCAATTATTTATTTATTGAAACACGTACCATAAAAAATACTATTTGAGCAATGTCCTTTGCATGAATCTCAATACAACATTTACATGAAGAAGAACGAGGGTATATTAATTAAAGTCTCATGGCTGTTAAGTATGACTTGTTTATTTGGAACAAGTAAGGATTTAAAACATTTCGTCACCAATAAACAATTTCAAAATACATGATCATGACTTACTACATTATCAGCTTAATTACAATTTTATATTAATTGAACTAGCTTGAAGAAAATCGTTATTAACATGATTTCTTCGGGGTAATAATGTTTTGTGATTTTTGATTTAAACATTTACATAAAGGATTACTTGTATATTAATTTGTTACAACGGAAGATTTTCGTCATCACAAAAACCATATGAATAACAAAATAAATGTATGTCTGCAAAAATATCAACTATGGTAATGTAAATAATATTTCAAAATACCCTTCTATTTATTAAAAATATAATCGAATAGGTGCATGAAAAATTAGTGGCAAGATGACATAAAAAGGTATTTGATAGTTAGTTACAAGTGAAGCTAGTGTACAAAGTATTGTATTAGTAGTGTGGGGCACCAATAAGAACTTTTGTTTAATGTAAGGATGTAATCAATTAATAATAATCGCAAAACGCATCGTAGACCGCACTACGCGGCCTATACAACATTTCTCTCATTTCTCTGCAGCATTTCCTCCATATCCATCTCGGAACTGGCACGGGTTCAACTGTTAAAGAAAATAATATTGTTATCAATACATGTAATTAGGTGTCTTTCTTTCGAAGATGTGAGGTTTCTGCCGACTTGGGAATCGAACCCGCGCGTCGCGCTTATGATCACTAGACCAATGAGGTAATTTTATCAAAATATAGATTACTAGCATCCGCCCACGGCTAAACCCGCGTGATATCTTTATAATTATAGCCTATGTTACTCAGTGTTATTATAGGATTCTGCTGGTGAAAGAACTTTGAAAACCGCTCCAGTAGTTTTTGAGTTTATCCATTACAAACAAACAATCAAATATTATCTCTTTGTAATAATAATATTATTATACTATATAGTATAGACTTATTTATAAAGGTTCGTAATGGGGCTGATTGCACAAGTTGTGCACAATTTTCATAGCTATCTTCACCTTAGGGAGGTTCTGTCCTCGCGGGACATGAATATATTATTATTATGAATAAAAAAATCTAAACTCACTCTGCAGACCTTTAGGGCTTGGGGGCCGTAGGAGGTGATGGCGGAGTGTCACCACCATAGTCAGTCCATTTGGCAACAATCATGGCAGAGAATCATGATAAAATATTGTGAAAACATCCAAAGCACACCACATACAGTACAAATGACATGATATTAAAATGTTGGTTAATAAGTTACTTACGTCTCTCCACTGTGCGCCTGACTTAGTAGTCCCCACACCAACAGCATTTAGCTGGGCCGCCAACGCATCCCACCGAGAATTGACGCGTTGTCTATCGTGTGGTCCGGCATTGACCAAACGAACAACCGCCAAGTCAGCATATCCATCTGCTGTGTAGAGACTGAACTCTGTTAGCCAGCATGCTGAAATATAAATTACATTAGTCGAAACGTACAGTACGTGTATAATGTAGGCGAAAACACTTCCGTCCTAAATTCCGTTTTATGTAGTCTATCCTTCAGAGAGGTAAGAAATTAAGTTTTGTCTGTTCTACGGTAAAGGTAACCTACAATGTGGGGCGAGCGAAGCGACCTTAGGAGTTCAGAGTACCCCGACTAGAGCCCTTTAGGTTTGAAGTATATGACAGCGCGGAGGACTCGTGCCACCTTGCACATCATTTGCTGCACTCTGACCGAAAAAAACCACTATTTCACTTTGCTGCATCATGTTCCACTGTTAACTAAATCATGTTACGATTGCCCCGTAACTATATCTCACTAATTTGCAATGGTCGAACATGAATTACGAGAACAACATACTTACTTTATGAAGTTCTTCTATTTCTTCTATATAGTATAAAATATAATCTTCAACCTTCTTCAACGGAATTTTCAGTTTTCATTGTTTATAAAAGCACAAACCATAGAGTATCTAACCACTACGTTACCACAGACTAGGCAAATGCCAAACATCGTTTGCGTCTAGTTATTAATTTTCATTATTTTTTATATTTTATTATGCATGTTTTAAAATGTAAATAATACAAAAACAGTCGGTCAATCTTTATTTAACTCAAAAAAGTGTAAAGTCAATTTAATAAGCAGAAATGGCACGATTAAAATAACTTCAAAAACATTTCAACGTCTCGAAACGAAACGAAAATAACGTTCACTTTGGCCGTTCACCGCGAACTGTATAATCTGTGCCGCGAACCCCAGTTTCGGAAAATTTTTTACGCGGTACCGGTATGTTCATATTCTTTTAATCGTATGAACTTCACCAAAAGTGTTGTTGTTCATATCCACCAGAGTTACGCGGTAGACCCGCTGGACCAAGTGCTGCCCAGAATGGACACACAGTGCATTATGTTCCTTGGCCTAGTACTAGTCTGTAAACTAAAGCTCTTCAAAATCTATCCGAGGAGTTTTGAGGAAAAGTATTTTTGTTGAGTTTTCTTATTAATGAGTAATGACAACCTATGGCGCATTTTACTAATTAATTACAGTACCAATTATTTTAAACAATGTCACACATTAGAATTACAATAATTTATTTATGAATAATTTATTTACAATGTTATTACAATCATTTATTTATGATATTACTAGCTGTATCCCCGGATTCGCACGGGTGCAATTTCTCTACTATCCTTACATTAAATATAAAAGTATTATACATATAAATATTCCGTGAAAAATTATCCAACTGATGGTGAAAACCCCATCAAAATCCGTTGCGTGGTTTAGGAGTTAGCGGATATCCAGACAGACAGACACGGAAAGCGACTTTACTTTATACTATGTAGAGATTACGAATAATTTTTGTATGAATTATGACATTATACATTGTTTGTTTACATCTTATGACCTATTATGCATAAACGTTCGTTTAAACGTCATCTTCGTCATGGATATAATTGCATCGAGAAACAGAGAGTGAGAGAGCCCACTTTTGGGTACTCGAACACGCGTATTGTTTGTACAATTGTATACCATACAAGCGTTTGAGGTGTTCGGGGCTCGGCAGTCATTCCCAGGAAGACGAAACCTTAGGTTCTCCTCTCCAGACTGATCTTCCACTACAGGCGCATCTTTGACGGCAGGCGCATCTTCCAATACAGGAATCATTGTCACAACTCACAGCATGACGAAATGAATTTAAAATATCGATGATTTATACATGTGACTATATCGGAGTCAACTCTATCGTATATAGATGCAATTTCTACATATTGGTACAAATACCAATATCTATGTACCTATCGGACGGCACAGAATCTTTATATCAGATATCTATAAAGCGGTGGTAATGCTAACCGAAAACAAACGAATATATATAATTTTAACTAAAACTACCATTACCAGAAAATCCTTAAAAACTTTTTAACCCTCGGACCGATTTTTTTTTAAATAATTTTTATGAGTATAAATTGATACAAGGAATCATTTAAAAGTACCCCCATGCCTGGGCAGCATTTGGTCCAAACCCGGTCAATGTCCTTTCACCGCAATTTTTATTCAAATTCAGATAAAATCACACAAGATACGTTTTTATTAAAATATTGTACAGTACAAACATCCGAAAAAAGAAGGTAAGAAAAAACCCAGACTATATGTTATTTTATACCAAAGCACGATACTTTGAGTGGAAGACGCCGTGTCAAATGAATTAAAGTGTGTCAAAAAGCAATGACCACTATTCTGGGAATCTCTAGGGACAGAATACAGAGAATTTGTAAACAGCATCTAACCACAATGGCAATGCCGAAAGAACGAAGAGGAGGGGATAGAAGGTCCAATCTGTATTCTGATCGCACAGAATCCGTAAAATCGTACATAAAAGGACTTAAATCTTTGGAATCACATTATGTGAGAGGGTGAAGTGTGTTATGGAGAGGTAATAAATGATGAGACGTGTATGCGCCACAAGTGCTTTATTAAGACTAACTTAATGCTAATTACAATCTTAATACTTAGCCTATACTTAACTACTTATACCACACTACACATTAGGGGTACTAGAAAAAAAAAATTATTACATTTTTTTTTTTAATCTTAACTTAATACATTATGTTTTAAACAATTTTGTCCGAATTTTGTGTACAATTTCTACTTTATTGTTTTTTACAATTTTTACATTTGGTTCCTGATCTTCAATAACAGTATATGGGCCATTAAACAAAGTATCCAATTTATTTGCAGTTTCATTTTTTAACAATATTAAATCACCTTCCTCATATACTACTAGATTTGCTGTGCAATATCTCAGCAGTGATCTAAGTATAAGAAAACTACACAAGGTTTACAATGATGATGCTCATAATGTGCCGGTGAGATATGAATTTTTCCGACGTATATTTAATAAAAACTTCAATTTGAGTTTTAAATCTCCCGCTACCGACGCTTGTTCAAAATGCATTCAATTAAGAGAATCCATCAAAAGCGAACGTGACTCAGCTAAAAAACAGCTGCAAATAGCGCAGCTTCGTATCCACAAGCTAAAGGCCAAATGGTTTTACACTAGCCTCAAAACACAAATGGACAGCGATATAATTTTCTCTTTCGATTGTCAAAAAAATTTGGTTTTGCCAAAAGTGCCGGATCAGAGTGCCTACTTTAGCCGACTACTTTATTTGTACAACTTAACAATATGCCAAGGACCATCTCGTGGGCCTCGAAGCAGTTCAAACACGTTTATTTACACGTGGCTGGAAACCGAGGCTAAGAAAGGATCTAATCAAATTGCTTTGGCGGTATTTCATCGGCTAATGAATACTAATATTGAAGAAACTGTTAGTCATGTTAAATTATTTTGCGATGGTTGTGGGGGGCAAAATAAAAACTCAATAGTTTTAGGAATGTTGGCATATTGGCTAAAAACAAAAGCTCCACGTCACATCAAGAAGATTACTGTAATATTCCCAGTAGTAGGGCACTCATTTTTGCCCCCCGACCGCGTATTCGGCAATATCGAAAGTGCCCCAGATGTATTTTGATATTTTTTAAAAGTATGGAACGGTTCTCAGACTCGGAAGCGACTTTCATTTTTATGATTGGAAATCGAGCGTCAAAAACGTAGGTACTAAAGTTACCTGGATTTTGGCACTTTCAATTCAATGCTTCTAAACGATTCTTTTCAATGCGCCTGCCACACACTCGACGAGTGGCATGGGAAGTAACGAGGAAAGGAGGCAGAGACATAGTGTGGCAACATTACTCGTCATGCCACACGTCATGCTCCTCGTCCTGCCCACTGCTCCCTATTTTGTCGGTTTTTGCGCGCGAGTCAAAGGACCGGCAATACGAGTGCGAGTGGCTGGCCACATAATCGCGCGGTCGCAGTCCGTATACGGTCTTTACACCGTACATATTTTGTGCGCACGCAGCAACCTACTTTCGGTTGCGCGTCACATTAGTAATAAATACCTTAACTTTAATTATAATTATTGAGTACATTAATCCGCGTCTGACTAGACACTAACGCGACGTCCTGCGTGAGCGATCTAGACGCGAACGCGAAGCGGCGCGGCGCGGCGCGAAAACAACAAACATTCGAAACCTATTGAAGTGGCCTACGTGACCAAACGCACGTGGGGTGCGGTGCGGAGCGGAGCGAAATGAAGCGAACGCGATCAGTTGGCTTGATATTTTCGCGCGAAGTGGACGCATCGGCCATATTTTTTTCAAGCAAAAATTGTAAATGTCGGAAGTAGAACTTCTTATTAATGCTATCCAAGAACGTCCTACATTATGGGACAAAAGGAATAAAAGTTATCATAACCGGTTATTATCGCACCGCGAATGGGAGGCTGTGGCTAAAATAATTGGGACTACAAGTAAGTACAACATATTTCTTTATTATTATTACATTCTTGGCAAAGGATGTTGCTCAAAATACAATTTAAAGTTTTCTCTTGCCTGTGCGGCTGCTCGTGATGTAGCATTGTATCTTCTTTGAGAATTATGTCTTTGTGTTAGTGACATATTTTGATATGTTTTTCGGAAAGACATTAACTCATTCTCATTTATTGATTCAAGATCCCTTATAATATTGTGTAGTAAACATATGGCTTTGACGATATGAACTGCATTTGTAACATTCGTTTCGATAGATTTATGTAGAATTCTGAATTTAGAAGTTATTGAACCAAAAGAACATTCCACCACCATTCTGGCTCGAGATAAGCGATAATTATAATTATCTTTGGCGTCCCCTTTAACCGTTGACTTTTCTGGAAAAGGTCGCAATAGGTATTTCTTTAGAGGAAACGCCGCATCTCCAAGGAGCACATACGGAGCTATGATATTAGAGCCCGGTAATACTTGTTCTTTAGGTATTTTTAGTCTTCCTTGTTCTATTGCTCTTCGAAAGGGGCATTCCTCAAAAACACCGGCATCGTTGTCTTTTCCATAGGAACCCACATTTATCATTACAAACTTATAATTTGCGTCAGTGACTGCTAACAACCCAATCGAAAAAAAGGATTTGTAATTATAATACATGGAACCACTCTTTTTTGGTTTTTTTATGCGAATGTGCTTTCCGTCAATACATCCAATGCAATTAGGAAACTGCCATCTGTCCCAAAAACATTGCGCTATGTTTTTAAAGCTATCTTCTGAAGGTTCGGGCATGTGTTTCCTAACTAATTGAGTCCATATAGCTTTGCAAACTTGTGGTACGATTGTAGAAATAGCAGAAATTGTATACCTGTGGCCAAATACCTAAAATAATGCAAAATATTAAGTTATAATTCCTTTTCTTTTTTCAGGTGAAATGACTAAGAAAAAATGGAAAAATTTGAGAGACACGTTTAGTAAAGAATTTAAAAAAAATCCTAAGCCACGTTCTGGGACTGACGCCGATAATGAGCCGAAGTATACAGGCACATGGCCACATTTTGAGGCCATGTCTTTTTCAAAAGTAGTTCTGAAACCCCGACAAACAGAAGGGAATATTATATCAAAAGACTTCGAAAGCAATTCTGTAGATCTGTCAGTGTATTCAGACGCGGCTAGTCCGGAAGAGATTTTCAACATGAACGCATCTGACAATGACAACACCCAGCTCCCTGAATCTGCGTCTATTTTAGAAGACCTGCAACTCTGCGTATGCCAAGAACCATTAGTTCCCCACGCATGCGAGATCCCTACGTTCTTAAGATTTCTCATATTTATGAGAGCCTTAAGGGACTGAATATTTCTGATTACGCTCTCTGGTTGACAAAACCCGATCATGATTCTAAGTCTCTACTGTGGAAACGTGCAATTTTCGCGCTCTCACTAGATAAGCATGCGCGTGAGTGCCTCATTCATCATGCATACGTGCGCGCTCTCAATCCTTCAGCTTTAATTCATGGCAAAAGTAGACGTAGCATTTTGGAGATATGTTTGCGTGCTGTTGGGCATGCTAATCCCTCCTTTTCGAGGTGGGCGATAATTCCACATATATTATCGAATGATTATGAACCATTGCATCATGTGTACAAAACTTTGTTGCCTAATTTTCTTACAAGAATATACACCATCAATGATTTTAATATGATTTGTCAAATGCTCATAGAAGCGCAGTCTTTAATTGAATCGTCAACGTATGGTATCAATGGTCTGTCCTTTACTAACTACTCCGGCTTTGTATTGGAACGAGTTGCGATCAGGTGGCGTGAAATATTTCCTTTTGCACGCGTTGTGACCCCCGCACAGCTTTCCAATATACAACACACTGTTAGACCAAATATAATGCTTAACCGATCGTGCATTGATCGTGCTCTCGGGGAACTCCTTGACCCGTTGAAATTCTATCTTAAAAGAGATGTTGAAGCCATTTTATCCAGCATCTCTCGAAATATATTCCCATGATAGCCACGAGGATACTTACCTTAACGTTCGCCTATTATTGCTCTCGACTTCGCGTTAGAAGTACTAAAAAAAAAAAAAAAAAAAAAAAAAAAAAAAAAAAAAAAGAAATACCACAGAACATGTCCATAGATAACAACCTTCGACAAGATCGTCCACCTTCGCCCTCGTTGCCAGGTCCTTCGCCTTCATCCTCATTGCCAGCTATCACAAGGCAAACACGCAAAAGAAAAGATTTAAGTCTCGAAGCATTTCTCGATATTGAGAGAGAAAAAATGAAAATTCTTCGCGAAGATCAACCAGATAATACTGACGACGACCTTCTTTGGTTCAAATCAATATTACCTTACATGAAACAGTTGCCATCACTCAAAAAATTACATTTTAGAACGCAGATGCAGGAGCTTCTTCTAATGGAGCTGTCAAAGTTAAACCCACCACAATCCAGTGCTCAACAACATGGCTATTACACATCTTTGTGAAAGTATTGCAATTATGTACATACTTACTAATTAAACTTAATTAATATTATATGTAATCTCTAACATTTATTTCATAGTTTTCTTACCTCAAAGTCACCATAAGTCGTTCTTCTACAGAAATAGGTTCCTGAAAATTTGTTATAGTAAATTGCAGAACAGGTTTAATGGCTTGTACAATATAGTCAAACGTAGTAGGTAACATTCGACAATATTCCTTGAACAACAGGGGTTGAGTACGTAAATCCTGGTACAAATTATGAAATTCCCCATGAGTATGCCTTTCTAAGTACACAGTATTAGTTCCACTTCTCTGCTTTATACACTTCTTCAATATCTCATATTTAAGATATGAATTTTCCAACAACATTAGCTTCCGTCCGTCCATGACAAATGTTTAATGCTAACTGAACTGAATGGCGGCGGAGGGCGCGGAGGGGACGGTTCGCGCGCAGACAGGACAGAGTAGCCGCGTCGCTCCGCACCGCATTAAATTCGCATCGGATCGTTTCGCAATCGCGTTCGCGTTGAGTCGTCCACGTAGGACACAGCGTAAGGGAAACAATCGTCACCGGTTACTTGTGATTATACTATTTCACTGTGTAAATAAACGTGTTAAACTTTAGTGATATATTTCTCTGTGTACTCCATCACTTTACTCTTACTATTGGATACCTACAACTACAAACAACTCCTGATCCAGTCAACAACAGCAACTACTTATTGCTGCTAATGTACGACGATAACTGACTCGTACAGTCCGCATCGAGCGCTCGCGCAAGACGCACGCGTATGCAAAATGGAATGGTCAAATGAAAAAGTGTTAATGTTTATTGATTTGTTATCCACGGAACCAATTATTTGGGATCCGCAACACAAAAATCACTCTTCGAAACATAAGTTATGTTTATTTATTTGAAAGCTTAGCTAAATTTACGAAATATGTAGGTAGGTATGTATCATTTCTTAAAATTACTTTATCAAGAAATGAAGAAAATAAATATGTCGTCGGCCGGGACCTATTCTATTATTTCACCTATTTATCCGTGATTAAATTCCTATAGCACGGTAAAATAATGCCGTACCTGTAGGCCGGTAATTGTTGCCCACGCGTTGCCTGCACTTATAGTCGGCTAATCGATTTATTTCTAATTTAATTATTAATTATTATTTTTTAGGTACACGATGCTTGGGTGAGGCTTGGAGAAATTATGAACATTGGCGTTGAAGAGCTGAAAGCAAAAAAGAAATCTTTGATGGCATCTTTTAGACCGTTAGTAAATAAAAAAAAAGCTTCAATGCGTTCTGGCTCCTCGGCTGAAGATGTGTACCAACCAACATGGTTTGCCTACGATGCAATGGAATTGTTTTTAGGGTCTTTATATGATGTAAAGAAAACAATAAATACAGAAGGCGATGTAAGTTATTTATTTCTTATTAAACAATGTTAAAAAGTTTACTTGTGATAACAATGAAATGTGCACGTGTTTGCGAGTGTGACATACGTGTAGTTTTACTGTTGTTGATTCAGATTTTGAAAATAGTCAGCAAATTCGTTTCTAATTACGGTAATATCGCTAAAAGAGCGTCTGGGTGTCTGTTGTAATGCTCTAATTCCTGCAGCTTCAGTATGTGATTCGTCAGAACAATCGAAAGATCCGGGTGGAGTATAGATGTCCCGAGAGTATTGACTGTTTCTTAAAAAATTATGTAACAAAATACAGGTCATAGTTACAAGAGGCACTTTTTCTATTTCGATTTCTATTGGTTTTTGAAAAATCCTAAAAGCTGATGTTAAAACGCCGAAGGCATTTTCTACATCAACGCGACAAAAGACATGTAAGAGGAGTCTTGCGTTTTTAGGGTTCCGTACCCAAAGAGTAAAACGGAACCCTATTACTAAGACTCCGCTGTCCGTCCGTCTGTCTGTCTGTCTGTCCGTCTGTCACCAGGCTGTATCTCATGAACCGTGATAGTTAGACAGTTGAAATTTTCACAGATGATGTATTTCTGTTGCCGATATAACAAAAAATACTAAAAAAAGAATTAAAATAAATATTTAAAGGGGCTCCCATACAACAAACTTAAGGTTAAGCTCGCCTGTGTACATGCCATCTCAATTGTATTTGTTTTTTATCTCATTTTCGTGTACAATAAAGAATTAAACGTGATTTTTTTGCCGTTTTTATAGATAGTGGTACGGAAGACGGAACCCTTCGTACGCGAGTCCGAGTCATAGAATTGCGCGTTTCTCCGGTGATGGCGGCGCGAGCGTCGATCGCAGATTTAGACATTGAACTTTAATTAATACAATCGGAGTCAGACCAGCAATATGGAACAAACATGTACCTGAATATTCGGACAGAATATTGAAGACAAGGATGTGGGAGGAAGTTAATGATATTGTTATTAATAATTGGAACGACTTCATCAGAAAAGAAAACCATAGGTAAGTTTAACAATTCGTTTTTAATTACATAATATCAAATCTTTTATAATAACAATAGATATTCGGGTTATAATCTAATAAAAATCTAGTTCTAGTTCAGAAGTTCCTCCAAAGTGAACATGCGGATCTCATTGCATCCATACCAACAGAAATACCCGAAATTCAAGCTTTTTCAAGTACGTCTGCTACAGAGACAAATTCCAAATTCGATGATTTGCTTTTTTTGACCTATCAGGTACGTTATACAACACCAGTCGTTGAATCGATAATTGATGTTCGTCAATATTTAGAAAAACCAACGATTGATAAACATGCTTGTCAAAATCAACTAATGTGTTGTGTATGAGTATGATGGCGAAATAATATTTGTGCTGTGTGGCGACATCTGTTCCTTCAGAACGGATATTTTCCAAAGCAGGGCGCATTATGAATGGTCCGTATTGTTTTGTCCATTGGCCATAAAAAAATATACAGAGTTCATGGGTGGAGTTGACCTATTTGACCATTACAGGTCTTCCTATCCTGTAGGTCGAAAATCCAGAAATTATTGGCACCGAATATTCTGGTTTTTACTGGAAGCAGCCATAATAAATTCATATATAGTATAGGTATATGACCACTCATTCAATACGAAGAAATACCCATAAAGAATTCCGTTTACGTCTCGCACGTGCACTTATTGATAATTTTAGCAGCAGAAGAAGCAGGCTGCAGTATTCAAAACGAAAAAGGGGGCTGTTATGGTGTGCCAGAACCAGACTACATATGCCACGCATTAGTAAATATAGAAGGTGTAGCACCCGGGCAAAAGAGCAGAGGACAAAATATTCTTGTTCCATATGTTTGGTATCCTTATGTGCTGCTCCATGCTTTGAGAATTATCATTCTAGACCAGCACTCTCCAACATGTAGATTATTTCCCACATAGAACTCATTTCATTTAGCCCTACACTTGCAGTAGGAGTATATTTCCCACGTTGTTTTTTTATTTAAATAATTAAAAGAAGGATTTTAATCTCATACCTAAATAAAAAATTCCCACTAGGTTTATAAAACCGAGTAGAACCCACACACAGCATGCCCAATTAAGGGTTAAATTCATTTGATTTATGTCAGTATTAGTTTAGGTAATCTTTGACCCATACATAAAATAATTCATATTAAATAAATTTTGTTGCTACCTACCTAAGTACCTACATTATGGTAATATTGATACTTAAAAAATAGGCTTACCTACCTAACTACTGCGTAATGCGTTTCTCGCGTTTTGTTAGTAAAAATAGTTTAGATTTTTATTTATTTTACATTTTTCAGGTACGAAGCCAAGCCGAAACCGTTAGGTGGTAAGCCAAGAAACTACCAACATTTCCAAGATGTGAGCACAACCAAAAAGCTTTTCGCTGTACCGTACTTACATGTCAAGATATACGAAGCTTTCACAAAAACTTTTATAAATGTACGACGAAACTTCAGCAAGATAATTTTATTTTGAGATATTGCAATATTAAGCAAGCGCACAAATCCAAGCCGAACAGCAAGAGGAAACTCGCTACAAAATATACTATATGCACCAAAGAGGGATCGCTTGCTTACGTATGCCGAAACACATTTTTGAATGCTTTACAAATAAAGAAATGTAATGACCAGATTTTATAAAAGCGATGGCTCTCCCATTAAAGAAACTAGAGGAGGCGATCGAAAAACATCTGTTTGAAGCAAAAAAATTGTCAGTTCAGTGGTTTATAGAAAAATTTAAAGGACAGGAAAGCCACTACTGCAGATCACAAACAAAAAGGCTATACCTGCCAGCCGAGTTGAATGTTCGAAAAATGTGGCGGATCTATAATGACTCAAGAGATGCTGAACTATAAGTAACACAAAGTTTTTTTCGGAGTATATTTAACAGGTACTACAACATCGGGTTCGGCTCCCCTAGAACCGACGTATGAAAGCGTAGCGTAAGCGTAAGCGTAGCGCGTTAGACGGAATTAGTGGTAATAGAGGAACACAGTGTGCGAGTGAGAAACTGATCTTTACGAAAATCCTACGTGCGAGAAAGAGACACAATTAAATGTTCGTAGGACCGATTTGAAACAATTTATGTACCTGTCAAAATAAGATCTCGTATTATTTTATGATTTTCTTCACAATCGTTCTGTATTTTATTGGATAAATATCAATAATCGAAAAGGTTTCGTGTTCTGTGTTAGACTGCAGTGTAACTTACAGCAATAATGCAAATAAAGAGACCTTTTACAGGTAAATACCGTACAGTGCAATATTACTTTCAGAGTGCATATTTCCATAGAAAATATTCCTAAAATTATTTAGTAATACGTTTCTAGAGTCTGGCTAACGAAAGTAGGCCTTGGAATTATTTGCGAACTTTTTATATAGCAACTCTGTATGAACGTCAACTATTTTCTGGATTCCAGGAAAACACCACCATCATTATGAGTTACCAACGAAGAAACGATAATTATAATCGTCCCCCTCCTCAGCAGTCGAATAATCGACAGCAATCCAATCGCAATTGGCGTGAACCCGAAGAAGAGAGGCCACCCCAGCAGGCCCAGAACCAACGTCGTTCGCGTCCACCGAGTCAGCGAAAGCGTGATGCCGCGCGGCAGGATACTTTTCGTGAAAACAACCCGAAGTCACATCAAGCGTTAAAAAACATTGAAGATAAAAAAAAAAATGAACGTCAACGTCAATTTGACAAGGTTGTCGTTCGGTATCTCTGGTGTCAAATTGTATGCGTTTGTGTAAATTGTGATTCTAATTACGGTTTAAAATGAACAAATCTATCAAAAGTGGTGTACGAAAGATGTTGTTTTGCATGATTGGCAAGTTCAACGAAAAACAACAACAGCGTGATGCCGCGTTTAAACAAAAACAAGATTGTCTACGTGTGGTGTTGAATTTCATAGGTTAGTAGACAATATTATTTTGATACTATGAACACCTACCTATCCAGTCGTCTTAATAAAATTTTGATTTATAATTTACGTATCCTTACAAATAAGTTCTTCGTATTGAATAAAACTAATTATATTCATTCGTACATCGCATCAGTCAACGTATTCATTTTAATAACATCACCTATGTTTTACGTATATACTCATAATGAATTTTTGCTGTATTTTTGTTGGTAATTTATTATTTATTATATGCTTTATTGTACATACAAAACGATATATAACAGAGGAAAAAAAACAATTAAAATACATACAATGGTAATTTTAAAACGATTAACTTTCTTTAACAGAGAATCTGTAAGATGTCGAAGGAGTTGATGAAATAGTAAGAACTATTGAAAATCTCACTGAATTAGAGCAGAAAGATAGGATAATAACCCAGAATCAGTACTTAGAAGAAATAACTTCAATGACTGGTAAGTTTTTACTATACACTGGTGTTTTGAAATTATGCAGAAAAAAACCTTTGCATTTGCATTTACGTAAACCAAGAATTAATTACATATTTTGTATATCTTCTTTGCAGAAGTGAGTGTCAGAACACTAAAGAGAGTAAAAAGGGAAGGTGCAGTAAATGAAGATGTCTGGAGAACCCCGGGGAAGAAACGCCCACGGAAACCTACTGTCTAACCTAGATAACTTTGACATAGATGCTATGCGTAACAAGATAAACGAATTTTATATTGTTAAAAAACAAGTTCCTACACTGAGGACACTGTTGGTGGAGTTAAAAGAAAGTATTGATTTTAACGGATGCAGAGAAACTCTGCGCCGCTTGTTATTAGCCAATGGCTATGAATTTAAAAATAATAAAAAATGAGCGTTCTGTATTAATAGAACGCTATGACATATCTGCTTGGAGACATAGATTTTTAAGAACTATAGCAGGAAAACGTGCAGAAGGCAAGCCAATCATTTATTTAGATGAGACTTATGTCCATATAAACTACAAGCCTAAGAAGTCGTGGCAAGGTCCTTCAACTAGTGGTGCAATTGAAAATGTTTCGACCGGGAAAAGGTACATTATACTCGTAGTTCATGCTGGATCAGAGAAAGGCCCCGTACCAAACTCTTTGTTAGTGTTTAGTACTAAATCAAAAAATGCTGATTATCACCATGACATGAATGCTGAAAATTTTAATAAATGGCTTAAAGAAAAACTTATACCAAATTTGGAAGAACCAAGTGTAATCATAATGGATAATGCTAGTTACCATTCGGTAATTATAAATAAGGTTCCGAACACACAAACACGTAAAAGTAATATAAGAGAGTGGCTTCGTGATAATGGAATTCAATATGAGGACTACCACACGAAAGCAGAGCTGTTGTGTATTGTAAAACGAAATACGCCTAATCCAATATATGAAGCTGATGAAATTTTAAATCAATGTGGTCATGAGGTGTTGAGACTTCCACCCTACCATTGTGATTTAAATGCGATCGAGCTTGTGTGGAGTTTGGCAAAACGTAAAGTGGCTAGCAAAAATATTGCAGTTACTACAGCTGCATTAGAAGAAATAATTAAAGATTCATTTGAAAACGTAAGTTCACAGGATTGGAAGAAAATGACTGATCATGTAATACATGTTGAAAATAAATATAAAGAACGTGATAAAATAACAGAAGAAAAATTAGAAAGTTTTATTATAAATGTTGGAGACAGCGATACTAGTGACAGTGATGAATCTTTTGGCATTGAAGTGTTAGAATCTGATTTTGATTACGATGAATAAAACTAAGTTATTATGTATGGAATATTATCGTATTTTATTTGTCTATTTATTTTCGGATTCCGCTCATATTTACCTCATATACTAACACCTATACCAGATCAATAAATCCTTAAAATCCCGTTACAAACCTGATACATATCAAAAATTAATACATGTGTAGATACTAACTAACATAATGTTCTTATACTGTCTATATATAGGGTTTTTCATTAAGAGCGCTCGAACTTTGAAATGAAATAAAACAACCTGTTTAAGTGATATTACTACAATTTTTATAATATTTTAAAGAATATTCAATGACATTATGTGTGGAAAATAATATCAGCCAAATGGCCACTGCGACTCCGCTGTAGATGGCGTAATCTGGTGGACTAATCTTGGAGGACGTCTTCGCATAAATGGTCAATTTCACGAAGAACGCGAGTTATGTTGGCCTTTAGGGCAACAATTGACTATGGTTTATCTGCGTACACTAAAGATTTCATGTAACCCCACAGAAAGTAATCGAGCGGTGTTAACTCACACGATGAACGCCATAAATTGAACAAAACGCACAGAACGTAGGCGAATAGACAACTGGTTTTGATAATAAATTTTACACAATTTCTACGCGTTGTTGAAGCGTGTAGCGTTCCATGGTGAAATGTCACGACAAAATATATATTCATGCCAAATTTGGTAGCAATCGCATTGCCGAAATGGCCGCTATGCGCTGCTAAATTTCGAGCGTCCTTATTGAAAAACTATATATATGATATTTTTAATAATGAATTACCAAGTATCAAAGTAGGTTATTCCAATTTTCATAGTATAATTTTAGTGTTGTCATGCATGTATTTTTTTAATTTGCCGCCAATATTCTGGGGCCAACTTTCGTTAGCCAGACTCTAACATGCAGTAAGCCCTCTATTTTCTAAATAATATATTATTTTAAATAATTATGTGTAAGATAAAAAAATATTGTGTTCGTGAAAATGTGAAAATTAAACCGTTTGGCATAGGTTGTGTGTACAAAATCTATCGATATGTCGATATTTCCAAATTAATTTTTCGTACTACCTAGCTTCGTCCATTGCATAACTTGAGAGTTATTGTTAATCCTTGCTTATTTGTATATTGAAAGGTTGATTTAGTCCGGCCCCGCACATTGTCAGAAAATCATAGTCGGAATATTTCTGACGCACCGGAGGGCACTCGACACTATTCACACCATGTTTGTACTATTACAACATTTTAATAGTACGTACATAGCCCATACCCGCATTTTGTACTAGCCCCACAGATGACAGAATTTTCCGAATCGTTCGTCCGCTTCTACAAGAAGCAAACTTACGATTCCGAAGATTCTGATTCTGTCGCACATTAAAATGCATAAAATAGCGCTATTTCCAGACAAAGAGTAGCCTGGTGAAAAAAATAACTTCAGTATATTGACTGGCTAACTTCATAACTTCCAGGTTTCCGGACCACATTTCTCGGCCTGTGTCAGTGTACAAATACAGGGACCTATCACCAGAACCTTCAACATCAAAACCGAAACGTCTGACGTCAATAAATAATGAATATGATAATGAATGATTACATAATGTTTACAATAAATTTTCTTTTTACTTACCTATTCGTCACTTTCGTGACGTTAATAATTTTGCCATCCTAATATAAACCTCTATTACGTAACTTTTAATATTTTAAAATGACAGATTAAATATGTCAAATATGGTATTTTAGTATAAAGAACATTTGAAAGATTTAATTGGTAATTTTAAAAGATTATAAGTTAGGTACATAATTTAGCCTAGCAGATTCTAAATGATATTCCACTCCTTATTAGTATAGCCGATTTTGATATCGATATTGCAGGGATATTGTCAATTCGGTGATATTATAATTTCACAATAACACGGCCATATCGATAATGCGGAGACGTCAAAGTCACATCCCTAAACGTCACACACATGTCAAATGCGCTAACATACGTATTTCTTTTTTGGTCTCGCGATAATGAAGACAGTCTTCCTCTATTACCACTAGTAATAATAACTTTATGGTATAAACTCCCTTGGACTATATAGAATACCCTCACGTTTTCGAACATAGTTGTGTAAAATACACACTGCTTTTATTATATTTGATACTTTTTCTATTATATGACATCTTATAGCAGTACTTAATACTTGAAACTTTTCAGCCATCATCCCAAAAGCACATTCAATTGTATTCCTCCCTCGGCTTAGTCTGTAGTTAAATACCCTTCTCAAGTCATTCAAGGTTCTTTGGGGATATGGTCTCATCAAGTAAGATAGAAGGGGAAATGCCTCATCGCCAATAAAATAGTATGGAAATTCATAGTTAGATTGGTCATTAGGAAGTTTAGAAGGTAAAGGAATATTAAGACGTCCATGTTCTATCCGACGTTTGATCCTGGAAGCACTGAAGATTCCACCGTCGCTGTTCCTACCCGCATAGCCAGTCTCGATAACAGTAAATAATCCATCGGAATCACAACATGCCATTAATACTATCGAATGGTAGGATTTGTAATCTGGGGGCACGGCAGTGCCCCAGCCAAGTCTCGAGCAAAACGGGCACGGCCGTTACCATCTTTTCTCGATGCGATTCGCGGCTGTTTCGCCCCCCCTATATCTTCGACGTGGACAAAGCTACGAGTTTAGGTTTTCGGTGAATAATAGTAGGCATTAGAACAAGCTTAAGTTCGAAATTACATGCCAATTGAATTAATAGTTTAGGAGTTACGGTCGATCAAAGTTACACCATTTTGTCACTCACTGACTCATTGACTCACTGACTCACTGACTCACTGACTCACTGACCGATCATCAAAAATCTAAGGTACTTCTAGCAGACTTAGAAACTTCAAATTTTGCACCAAGATAGGTCATTAGCCACATATAAAGGAAAAATTAAAAAAACATTAAAAATAATTATAAAAACATTAAAAAATAATATACCATAAAAAACAATTTTATATTTGCGGTTTGGCAAGAACATTGTGTATGGATTTTGACTGCATTGTTAACTTTGTTCGTTGTTTAAGTATTCAATTGGATGAATAAATACATAGAATAGAAAAGAATAATATAAACTGTGGTCAAGCATACGTGGCCCTTTCAAGAGTGAATTTGGGTGGATTACATTTAATAAATGTGAATTTTAGTAGTATCAAAGCTCAGGAGATAGCAATA
Source organism: Allophyes oxyacanthae (assembly GCA_932294325.1). NCBI lineage: Eukaryota > Metazoa > Arthropoda > Insecta > Lepidoptera > Noctuidae > Allophyes > Allophyes oxyacanthae. The sequence goes on along the minus strand of OW028632.1, from coordinate 7,795,495 downwards.
GCTGAATATAATCGACTCCGAAGTATATATCGCCCAGACTTGTCTACCTTAGAAGTAACGAAGCCTCAGAAAAGAAACAAAAGAGATAGAGATAGAGAATGGGTTCTAAGCAAAGCAGTAGCTGAAGTCCAAGAAATTATGAGGTCACCTAAAAAAAAACAAAGAAATACACTTACAAAAAATAAATGAGATCCCAACAAAAACATTAAATGTAAAAAAATGCCAAGTCTCTCGATGCAGTCTTTCCATCGTAAAAAGTTTTGAGATCTCATAGAAGCCAAGTCCTATTCAAATTATTTTGTAGTTATAAATCAACATTTAGTAATTGTATCAATAGTTTTCTTTATACTTAGCAGACTATATGCAATTTACTGTACCCTTCATAAAAGCAGCAGGAAAACCATCAGGAAATTTGAAAGAGACCACAGAACCACAGACACCTGATCTTGAACTTAGATGCGAACAAACACAGTTCACAGAAAATGTACCTACAAGCACTCAACCAATCTCGCAACAGCAATCATCTCTTCCTTCTACTAGTACAAGCACTCAACCATTCTCGCAACAGCAATCATCTCTTCCTTCTACTAGTACAAGCACTCAACCAATCTCGCAACAGCAATTACCACCACCACCACCATCAACAACAAATAAAAAAAAAACGGAAGAAGCCGGAAGAAACTCAAGCCGAGCAAGACATTTCAGCTTATTTTAAATTGAAACAATCTAAAATTCTAGAAAACTGTGACAGTACTGAAAATTCAAACAAAATGTTCTTACTGAGTTTACTATCGGACGTGAATAAAATGACTGATAGTCAAAGAAGACTGTTTAAGAGAAGAGTGTAATAGATTATTTATTAATTTAGGTTGATTTAACTGTTATTATAATATCAGTGATTCATACAGATATTGGTTTTATGTAAAATAACATGATTATCATATTTTTGCAGACTAAAGTCGATCTAGACTTTGTTTAATATTCATTAGTAACTTATAGATGTATTAATTGACTTGATATATTGTATTTCTTTATCATCTTAAAGTAGTGGGTAGTTTATCAAATGTCATGTTGAAATATTATCATGACTACCGTCATGTTTGTTACTTTTGTTATATTGTTGGCTATAAAAGAGCTCTCAGCTCAGTGTAAGTAGACAGTCTGCTCTTGACCGGCAAGGTGTTAAGGTATGAGATTATTTCATTGTATACCTTTGTTTCTTTTAATGTTTATATCAAATTACTGTGTGTCGTGATTTTGATAAATGTGAATAATTTAAAAGAGTAACCATGGAGTTTCTTGCCCGTTCTTCTCCATAGGAAATCCACCCTTTGGAACGTGGCACCTAGAATCAGACTATTCATAAGAACCGTTGTGTCTTATGTATTTAATTGAAATTACATCGATGATGATAATTTATGAAGAGTAAAAGTTATGAAACTTACTGTATACTTTTATTTATCTACCCTCAAATAATATGTTCATGATATTTATGAAAGGATAATCAAGATTAGCTAGATTTCATAATAAAGGATTATTAACATTTTTTATAGAAAATAACCTCCAATCTAACAAGTGCTTGCATTGATAGACGATATAATGGACCAAAGTAGTGAAAATATTAATAGTCCCATCACACTTTATTCTACTCCTTCACCGATGAGTGCTGCCGAGGCAATAAGTACGCCAATTACCATAAACGAAAGTCTGAATGTAGTACAATCAAATACTGCCACACTTTATTATGAATCAATACCTATGTTATTATCACAGGAAGATGAAGAATAAGTAATAATTATAAAGTACTTACATATTTAAATTTAATAAACATTTAATTACCTACATGTGTCACAATGAAGTATTATTTACCTTAGGGTTATCAGAATCCATTCTTCCGCACTGACACATTCTCTAAATTTAATATTTCGTTGATGTATAGCTGGTTTTAATAATGTAACAAGATGCAAGTAGGTCTCTTTAGACATTCGGTAGAAAGATAAAAATTTCTTATCATCATGTTGTAGTTCTTGTGCGGCTACAAAAACTCTACAATTTATGTTTCTTTCAATATATGGATGAATCCAGTATTTTCTACTCTTGCGTTGACGTCTTCTATTTCTATAAAACAGAAAAACTGCAAGAGCTTCTTCGTCACTAGAGTCGCTCGACATAACGTCCGTCTACAAAAAATGAGTTTGCACAAATGATGAATTTAGTAATTTTTCAGTAGCATAATATGCGAGCGTCGGGTAGCGAACATGTATCCAACTAGTATTATACTCAAGTATCGTACCCTACAAGTATCGTAATGGGAGAAGGGCCTAAGAAGAAGCAGATTGGTTCAAAGAGTGAGCAAACTGACACCAAAGTGCAAACAAATGTCTATAATGAATACAAAAAATCAAAAAAGCCGCTCAATTTTAATCTTAGAGCTAAAAGAGCTATGCAGTTCAGCAAAGATCAAACATTTGAGAAACTGACTGAAAATATGGGTGAATATTCCAAAAAACTTTTTTGGATGCAAATCAAAATGAGCATGAAGAAGAAAAAATCCAAACGGTTTACCTTAGAGGAGAAAGTACTTTCACTATCTATACTCAAACAAAGTCCAAAGTGCTACAAATTTTTGCAAAAAATCTTCATTCAACCATCACGGACAACACTGAAAAAACTGGTTGCACAGTTGAATATTGAACCGGGTATAAATCCACAAATTATTGAACTCATCAAGCAAGAAGTAATTCATTGTAGGTAAAATTTCTGGTCTGGTAAAGGTCTGTCTATTCTGCCCCTTTTTCTCAGGAACAAAAAACCGCGGTAAATTGCAAAAATAACTTTGTCACATGATACCCTCTATAGAGTGCGGAAACCTCGGCACGCAAGAACTAATTGATTGAACAATATTTTTAAGTTGTTTATTTACTTTCAGATGAATTACCGCAAGGCGCCATTGCTACTGCTACATTAATATCAAATATGGATAAGTTGTTTGACTCTATGAACGGAGATACTCCAGACAGAAAAAGAGGGAAGGAATTTCTAAAAAGAATGACCTCAACCAACACTCATTTAATGTTTTACAATAAAATGAAATCGTTTTTTATTGATATGAAGTTCTTAGGGGCAAGTAATAAGCGGGCGTCACAACAGTGCAAGTAAAAGAATTTCTAATAATTTAAATAAACACAATTTACGAACATTATCTGTAAGGAGGCCTTATCAAGATCCACTAGAAAATTGTTTTGGATGTATAAAAAGCAACTGTGGATGTAATCCGAACCCCACATCAGTCCAATTTATTGCAGCGCTTAAAACCGGAATGATTACAAACTTAATACATAATAATAAAAACAGAAACTGTCTGGATGACAATAATGACATGCTAAGCGATTTTATATGTTCAAAAAAAGTTCTGTAAATTCTAAATCCTCTAGTTATAAATGTAGAGGGTGTAGAAGAGATTGACATTATAATCAGTGTTCTAGTGAAATGCAAGCATGTGCTATGTTTACGGAGTTATTTAAAAAAATATGGCAATTAATTGCACAACAGTCATTCCTTTACATCGTTTAAAGAATATAATGATAGAAGAAGCAGTCTTAACTACGTAAAGTACAGTTTCGATGAAGCTAGAGAGCGCTGCAAGTGTAATTTATTAATAATTACTTTAAAAAAAATCCCACAAGTAGAACATTAAATTAAACTAAGCTTGTGGACCCGAGGGAAATTCCCGAATTATTGAAAGTTTCAATAATTCGGGATTTTCCCTAAGTTTTTATTGTACGTGTTCGTCGTAATATAAATAGAGCGCGCGATTTTTTGTTGTCATTTTACTTCATGCTATTACGCTGTTATCTGATACGCAATTCAGAATCCAGAAAACATGTCTAGTTTTCAGCAAAGTTATTTGGCTAAATGGGAACAAATTCCGGAGTTTTCTTCGTGGCTTTCACGTTATAAAGATGACGAGTACGCTGCGTTTTGTAAAGCGTGCAGTGCGAAATATATGCAGAATATATCTAGTTTCAGTAAATCTCTGTTATGTACATATACCAGTGTCGAATGCTGCATGCGAGCGCATATTTTCACAGATTAATTTAATAAAAACGGAACAAAGAAACAGATTCATAATCAAAAATGTATCTGCAATTTTAAAAACCAAACAAGGTATAAAAGATGAAGGAACCTGTGTGAATTTTAACCCATCAAACAGAATGTTAAAATATAATTCTAATATTTATTGTGATGATGATGATGATTAATAAATAAAAATGTGTTTTGAAAATCAGTATTTTTATTGGTATATTTTCCCTGTGCAAGTTGGTATATTTCAGTATTTTTTTAAGGAGCTTCAGTATTTTTGTAAAATTTAATCTGGTCACACTGCCTGCACTGTTGAAAACAAGACGTTCCGCTTTCGACATCATCAATAAGAAAGTACAGGCTTGTGGTGCCCGTTCCTCATATTGCCAAAAGTTCATTAAATATACAACATGTATTTTTTTTTATGTTTGAATGTCAATCGAAACTGCTTTTACGATTTTCATACCAATAAAAAATAAAGTCAAGTACCTATTACATAATTAAATTTAATTAAAACCTCAAGTATCGCCTATGATATCCTCCATTTCAGACTTCTGGGGGGGTTAGGATATTTTTTCAGATATTTTTGGTAAAAACACATTGTTCTATAGACCCAAACCAAAAATCAAATTGATCTGTAAAAAAATGACAACCTGGGTCTCAGGAACCCCACAAAAAATAACAAGGAATACTCGGACATAAATTTAAAAAGAAGATTACGGAATTAAATCGCATTACACTTGTTTCCAGCACGAAGTTTATTAAGAGAACAATTTTATTTAAGAAAATGCAGGTAGGCAATTGTATCAGTATTTATTTGACATTGTTTACTTATTGCACAAGTACTTATTGCCACTTATGCTTGTGATATTTATGTCAAGCTTGACTTTCAGAAATGAATAAACTATAAAGTTTAAAAGAAGGCTGGTTTACGAAGACATATAAATATGGGATCAGTTCCTTACATGCCTGGATTCGGTATATGGAATCCCTACTTCATATTGCCTACAAACTGGAATTTAAAACATGGGCAGGGAGATGCAATGAGAACAAAAAAGTATGGAAAGAAAAACTCCAAGTACAAGAAAGTTTCAAAAGGGAACCTGGACTGCTCCTTGATATGGTGAAACAAGGCATTGGTAAAACTAACGATGGCAACAGTGCTTGCTGATTCTTTGGTGGCACAGAAAACACGGCTTTGTTAACTGGATTGGACGTAAATCTGCTCATACTCACTGTTATTCTTCAGTGCATATAATTGGGCGAAAAAATTAAGATCCAGAAGTTTCAGTGATATCACTCACAGACAGCAAAGCTATATAAGATTTGTACCCTTGGTATTACATGCCTTCCAGTGTTCATAAGTTACTGGTACACGGGCCGCAAATTACAAAACATATTATAACTATTGGTCCAATAGGATACGTATTCGAGGAGATATCGGAGTCAAGGAATAAAGACTTCTGAACATACAGAAAACACAACTGTCGTAAAATAAGTAGCACTACTTGTAATGATGATATTCTCCATAATTTGCAAATTTTATTGGATCCAATTTTGACACGAATATGACCATGGATGTATAAAAAGTAAAACAAGGCTTCGTTCACAGAAGTGATAGATCTACAAATTCAAAAAGAACCTGAAATTGAATTCATAGATGTCAATCATTAGGCATTGAGTCTGAAGAAGAAGATACAGAAACCAAAACTCCAGATAGTGCATAAGATTGATTTAATTTTTTTTTTTTTGTTTATCATTTTCTTGATTATTTAGTATTAAGAATTTTAATAGAATTTTATTATATACCAACGAAATTAACAAAAGTTTTTCCTAAAGTACCCCTTACAATCAGTCAACCAGATTAAATTACTCTGCCCCTAAGATGACACTGACCAAAATATAAAATATATTTTTATTCAATAATAATAATCAGACTAGTTGTCCCATTCTTTGGAAAGTTGATTTCCAATGGAGATGGATAGATATCGAATTCCATGGTACTCTAACATCTAGGGATAGTAGCACATTATTATGACTAAGCATGCATTAGGTATACTACACAAAACGACGACGAGACAAACCCTACTGTTTAACAAACCCTTAAGATTTGACAAGCAACAACCATTCTTTGATCTTTCACTCACAACTGTTAGCAATAAAATGTCTCTAAAACAAATAAATACCTAAATATTTTTGATAATTTTTTGACAACATTTGACAATTTTTTGGATGCATCTTTTAGGTTACATTACTTGTTTTTGGAAACAAAGATTTGTAGTAATCCCAATATTTAGTTGATACAATGAAACCAGCACTCGTTTTCGACCAAGCCAAGGTAATTAACATGCGAATGTAGTTAGGTTACAAAGACGATTGTAGAAAACCCCAAAGATGATTTGAGAAACTCCATTTTATCAAACCCTTGACTAAATCCATTGATGGTAATTGACTACCTACCGAAACATTGACATGTTGGACAATTAAAACTTTAGATGTTATTTTCAACAGAAACTAGGTAAGTTTATAGATTTCAAAGAGCAAACCACAGAAACAACTCAAAACAAACAGAACACTGCTGCACAGACTACTTAGAGCACTGCTGAACAGTGGGACTGGGGTTGGAGTGAGGCGTATTTATCGAAACAGTTTAAAAAAACAGGTTTTTGAAACATGGAACATGGAACAGATATCTCAAAACAGAAAAAACTGTTCCTGCCTGTTTCGCCTGTTCCACACGTACCTACAACTTATAGGTACGTGTGGAACAGGCGAAACCTACAACGTGCCGACATTGCTGTAACTGGTGTGTGTATCTGTGTAACATAACAAGCTCTTCTTTATCTAGCTTATGGATTTTTACTTTGTTAGAAAGAGATACAAACATAAATGACCTGGAACAGTTTGGAACAAGCTCTTTTCTCTTCTGACTTATTGTAATAGAAAGAGATAGCATCTGTTGTCTGCCTGTGACGGCCTGTGACTCAGTGTTCCCAACTTAGGGGTTTTCCCCCCAAATTTAGGGGGTAAATAAGTGGGCTGGGATTTTTTTAGGGGTATTTTTAGGGATTTTTTAATTCTTAAATTTTACTGTGAAGTTTATAATGATTGTGACGCAGTTGGCTGTAAACTTTTTGAAAATGTTTCAATTATTGTATAATATTACAATTTATTTATTATTTTTACAGAGAATTATTTTTTTTGGGGGATTTTAGGGGTTTTTAACTTTAGCTTTGGGGATAAATATTTCTGAGAGTTGGTAACACTGCTGTGACTATTGATAACCTATTCGGATGCACACAAAAAATAAGCACTTACCGTTGAACAAAAAAATGCGTGAGCCATAGATTTTATAATGTAATAAAAATCGGTATAAAAAAAAAAGTTCGGGGTAAAATAAAAAAGTGGGTAAATATTGGGGATCTATGTTCCCAATATTTTCAATTATGTAGGCCATGGCAAAAATTATGAACAGAATAGGTTTATAAAATACATACTTAGTACCCAAATATACCCATACTAAATAACTCTGTTACCGCAAAATTTTGTATTATGTTAATTTATTGTATTCTTTTCATTTATTTACTTTAGCTTTGTTTATTACAAAACTACCACTAAATTTGGGGAAAATGCTTTAACTGGGGAAAATATTTACTCAATGAAACTAGGTAGGTACTTTAATGAAAAAACTGTTGCAATCAAAGAGTCTTTGGTTCCAATGTAACAGGCTGTTCTTTTGGAGCAGGATTTTGGAACTGTTATTTCCCTGGAACTGGAACAGGTGAAACAGGTTTCTAAATTTACCTGTTACAGACCACCTCTAGACTGGGGTAACCGGTAAATGGGGTTACAAAAGACAATCTTATTGACAATGACAAACAAGGTCTCGACTCGAATTTGTGGATACGTTCGTCACCTCAGTTCAGTGACGTTAGGAAACCAACCTCAGTTCGTCACGCTACCAGTGTTGCCAGCGGATCAATCAATAAATGGTCGAAACCTATGCTGAAAACGGCCGATTTTTTGCAGGAAAGGTCGTTATAGAAAAAAATTGTGTTAAAAGAGTGACAGGTCACAAGTGTGAAAACGTTTTATCTCCCATAAAATTTACATGGGTTGACAATGGCAACGCTTCAAGCTGGCTATTCCGCTATCAAAATCACGCAAAATTCATGTCATTGTAAGTTTTTTCGATGAAACATTTGGCGAACAAACTCCCCAAAGAAAACACAGAGTATTACGTTAAAGGTGAAAATATGGGGAATTCAGGAGGAATTCCAAAAATTTCAATACAGAAAATTAATTTATCTTTCATAATTTAACACTTTATTATTTTATTTCTTTGGTTCCTCCTGCAAACAAACATACTACGTTAGAACTCTTCAAGAGAGCTAGATTCCCATAGTCAGTCGCGGAGTAAAGACAATGGTGTCGATATTACTGCACATTTTGTTTTTAATAGAACATTTCCCGTCACTTTGATTTCTCCTGTATCAAGGGTACAGTTTACAAACATATATCCCAGACCCAAAACAAGTATCTATAGATCATACAAATATTTGATCCGTGCGAGGATCGAGCCCGCGGCACGTAGCACAGAATGCTAATCTCTAAGCCACTGCGCCAATCGTGTCGTCAACGTGTCTCTTTGACAGGACTAAGTAAATTACACAGGTACAGGTAGGTTCTGTCTGTCTGTACAAACACTGAAATGGAAAAAAATCTGCTGTTCCATACTAGTAATAAAGAAATATTGAATTATGAGTAAGTATGGAGTAGCTGATTTATTTGCGGGATTTCAGGGTTGGTGTCAGTAAGTAGAACACCTTAATTTTTTTTCTATTCGAGATATTTCTCTCTATTTAGAATTTTAAAAAATTAAACGGCTTTTTACTTCTTTAAAAAAAAATGGACTTGGTCGCGGCTAGTCCTGGCAGCACTGCTTGCGTCTGTCATGTAATGATGTGCCGTTTCGATCATTATGATAATCGATCAATAACAATGCTAATAATTGAAAACGATATTAATCGATATCGATTATTAATTGATCTTACCCGTTTACTGGATTACAAATATAAAATACTAGCTTCCGCCAGCGGCTTCACCCGGGTGATATCTTTATAAATTTTAGCCTATGTTACTCAGTGATAATATAGCATACTGCTGGTGAAATATTTTTTTAAATCGGTCCAGTAGTTGAGTTTATCCATTACAAACAAACATACAAAAAATCAATTCTTTTCTCTTTATAATATTAGTTTAGATTGAAAATGTAATAATCATCTCATGTTATTCTCATGTATTAGCCACCCTGAATAGAAATATGAAATAATTAAAAAAAAAACATGTATACTTTCACAACGCACAAATTAATATTGAACTTGAATTAGTTAAAAACTCCTGTACATATTTTTTAAACAAAAAATATAGGTAAATCGAGCCCTAAGCAGACTGGTTTATTACTGATCAACATTTATTTTAAATGACCACAGTCATATTATTATGACAATTTGGGTTTACGTCTTGTTCACATATTTTTACGAATATTTTGTGGTTTCAGCTCTTACAATGAAAAATGACATCAAATCCTTTGTACATTAAATAACTTAAAAACGGGTATTTTGCCGAGGTTGGAACTATCTTAACTCATTCGAAATAAATAGGTTCTTCTTATTCCACCGACAAGTCTTAAAAATAAAATAAAGTGGAAAATAATACAATTGCTCTCCGAAACAGTCAGTAGGCTAATACACGTCACTAAAGAAGTGTAGTTGCCGCAGTGTATAATCTATGGTTGCCGCGCACTTCCAGTAAAATTTTAATTTTAAAAATCTACACATTTGGTATTCTCTTAGCTTCAGTGAGATACGATCGCGTCAAGTTCGAGCGTCACTGCAATATGATCGGCGTGTCATAAAATTACGTGAATTAGCCCTGTAAGAAGTAATTGTAGGTAATTCCCGTCCACAGAAATTATCAATTATAATTGATTATTTATTGGTAATCGATTACAAAGACTACATTTATAATCGATTATTTATAATCGATACGTACATCACTACTATTATGTCAAACCGAGTCCGACTGACGAGACGACGGTTGAAAATATCTTTTCAATCCTCACATTTTAGTTCAAATCTAATAAATACTTTTAAAAGAGTTTATATCTTGTGCAATTATGGAGGTTACAGACGAAAACTTGGCTACGCTAGCTAATTACCTTCAACAGACGTTGAATCCAGATCCAAACATAAGGCGGCCGGGTATGTTGCTTTGCTTCAGTTTTCCATTTTCATTGTTTTCTTCATTTAAATTGATTTGAAGTCATTTAATATTCCGGGGATAAAATAAACTTCACCTAGGGGTACTTTGTACACTATGTTACTTTGTTGTTTTGATTCAACTATTTCGCCTTGATAACCCTAAAGATTACACACAATTTCATGATTATGACGGAGAATTATTCCATTATTAGGAATAATTATAATTTTCATAATCATTGTGTGTGGAAAAAGAAGTTATTTTGTTTTTTAAGGTTGACTCTAGGCGGTAATAGTAAAATTTCATTTTGAATCTTTTAAAACATGGTAAAGGTTTTATTAAATTAAGACTGACAGACATATTTTCGGTTTATTTAGTTCTCACGTTAAGTTTGAAATTCTAAATCAGAGTTAATCTAACATAATATATTTACTCAAGAAATTCCATATATTTGAAAGACAAACATTTAGTTTGATTAATTGTAATTGAGAATGCTTAAAATACTGAGTGCCTATGCCTTGATGAAACAAAATGTTTTAACAGAAATGTAAAGGGCTTACAGTAAGACAACTACTATACTTGGGATGATCCTCAAATACCCTGGTAACATCATATTTGACCCCCATATAAATTGTTAAGATAGGGTCTGGGAGACAATAAATTATTATTGTTTGTAATAATTTATTGTTAAGTTAAAGTTTATACAAAGAAGAAGTGCAGAAGTGGCCAACCACTAATTATTTATTTGTATCAACTTTGTTTTTTTAATTCCTGACAACTGTGCAGTCCACTTTCTCTTTCACCCAAAGGTTTGCTCGAAAAAACTCATTCTGAATTAAGCTCGCCTTTGTGCATAATATTAGTAAATTGTTTAATTGTTGTATATTCCATATTTTGTGTACAATAGAGAATAAGAATAATAAGAAATAACACAAAAACAATTCCTTGCAGCTGAGAAGTTCTTGGAGAGTGTTGAAGTGAATCAAAACTATGCTATCCTGCTGCTACATGTGATTGACAAGGATAATGTGGACCTCACAATCAGGGTTGCTGCATCAATTGCCTTCAAAAACTTTATTAAAAGGAATTGGCCTGTGGTAAGTTTAGACATGTTCAGCTGCAGACATTGATGAGATATACATGGTGAATTTTAAGTTGCTTCAGATACATTTTCAAATAATTTTACTCATGGTAATAAACAACTCTGAAAAAGAGTATTTTCCGCTGCAATTTTTTTAAACTTCATCTACAAACTCGACCAGTTGAGCTTACCATTATGTATTGGAAGCCAAACAATAATTTGTTAACATATCAGAAACAACAGAAATTTCACTATCTTATATTTATTGTGGCCGCAGGAGCAGCCCCAGATATTATTGTAAATTTGTTTTAAGACAAGAGTATCCATGGATTTTCTTGCCGGTGTCTTCTCCAGAACCAACCCACTTGGAACCGTGCACCTAGAATCACGACGTTTTGAAAGCCTGCAAAGGACCAGTTGAAATAAAAAACTTTGACTCTGACAAAACCGAAAGTACATGTGCCCATTATACATTAGCTTAAGTGATACTCAATCCTGTTTTTATTACCTGGTGTCATAGAAATATTACAAGCCTAGAAGAGTAACAATTTTTTGACATATAATTGAACTGTAACGCGCTAGCGTGACTTTTCTATCTAATATGCAGCGTAAGTAGTTAAAAAGAGACAAATATATATAATCTCGGCACTCGTCAAATAGAACAGAATCATTATGTAGCCGTATTACGACATCAATGGTCACCAGTCTGGTCACTAATTCCTAAGGAAAATCGCTAAGTCCTTTAGTTCTGACATTTCAAAAACCGGCTTTATTTGGACTTGTATGACAAGTCAATTACAGCTAGCTGTCTCTTTCAATCTCATAAGCGCGTGTATTTGATGAAATAGTACCACTACATTTGAAAAGTTCAATTAATAGCTACTCTTCTAGGTTTATCATATTTCTATGCCTGGTGTACAATAAAGAGTATAAATAAATAAATATGTGTAAAAATTATAACTTTGCAGGAAGAAGATGGTGTAGACAGAATCCATGCTTCGGACAGAGCTACAATCAAGACCTTGATCGTTTCACTGATGCTGAAGTCGCCTGAAGCTATTCAGAGACAATTCAGTGATGCTGTCTCCATCATCGGCAAGTGCGACTTTCCTGAGAAGTGGCCGAGTCTAATACCAGAGATGGTTCAAAAGTTTGGGACTGGTGAGTGTCTTTTGTTCATTACCATTACATTGTGAACCCTGAACCTGGATATGCACTTCATCGTCAGCTCCTGAACAATCGGAACACAGTGCAATAGTTATGTGCTGGTCGTAGTCTAAGGTACTGTATTTTTGCATATATCTTTACTGTTGTCTGCCTAGCTAGACCCATATGTGAACATCGTATTTTATCACACAATCGTTAGACCATTGCGTTGGTCTCCTAGAGTAGCAGAAAGCCATCATATCCATTTCGGCTGATGCGAATGCTACGTCTTTTATACACAGCAGTATTCTTGAATTTCCCAAAAAAAATTAAGGACCTGCTCTGTTCACATTGTACATATATCTTTTATTATGGGACCAACTCGTGATATCCGGGAAAAAATAATGTTGTTCCACACAAATAATTCAATATTACTCAACTAAAGGCCATTTTCACCAACAAAATAACAGATGTTCAAAATGAAATCAACCGATTACCCATACAAAAATTTATGATTATACGGCTGATTTTGTTTGAATCGTCTATGATGCAGCATTGATGCAATTGTAAAAACGCGAGAACTTGATACAGCGATCTAACGTAGTGAGTCGCCCAAACGCAATGCAGTATCGATGCAATCGTAAAATCGTTAGCCACTCAAGTTAAAATTATGGAGTCTGCTATGGCCCGAGCTTATGAAAAATTTATCCAAATATAATTTTGTTACAGGTGATTTCCATGTAATCAATGGAATATTAAGGACAGCTCATTCTCTGTTCAAGCGTTACCGCTACGAGTTTAAATCACAGAAGCTTTGGGAAGAGATCAAGCATGTGCTCGAGAACTTCGCTAAACCACTCACAGACTTATTTGTGGTAAATATTGCTTTATATCTGTCATATTGTTGTTAATGTATTGGTGGACTAGTGCAAGATACCTTTCGAGCTGTTGAGTTGGAATTTGCTTGAAATTGCCCTGCGGGTCTACCGCGTAACTAAAATGGTAATGAACATCGACTCTGGTAATAAACTTCACTACGATGGTGAGAGAATAAACTTTGAGCTACCTTCTAAAAAAATTATCTATCATGAAGTTAGGTTAAATTTTAACCGATCGTGAAGGTGGGAGACCTTCACGATCGGTTAAAATTTCAAAAGGTAGCTCTTACCATGATATTGAAGTTTTTTTTTAATTACCAGAATCGATGTTCTTTACAATTTTAGTTACGCGGAAGGCCCGCTCTAGAGCCATTATTATCCTATCCTATCCTGCTTCCTACTAATATCATAAATGTGGAATTGAGTTTGTTGATCAATTGCGCTGGTCAGATTGCAACTAAATTAGGCATATAATTTAAATATAACCTGGGAAGGACAGGATAAGTTTTTATCTCGGCAAATAACTCTATTTTTAACCCCCGACAAAAAGATGGGTGTTATAAGTTTGTAGTGTGTATCTGTGTATCTACGTATCTGTGTATCTGTCTGTGGCATCGTAGCTCCAAAACGGATGGACCGATTTCAATGCAGTCTTTTTATTAAAAGCAAGTTTAGCCATGATTCATGAAAACCTGTTCAGCCGTTCAAAAGTTACAGCTCTTTTTCTAATTGGAGTCGGGGGTTTTTGATGGTTAGATTATTTATCCAAGTACATGCGGTAGTTCCCCTAAGATGCGAGTGAAACCACAGACAAAAGCTAGATAAAAATAACCTAACCGTCAAAAACCCCCGACTCCACCTAAAAAAAGAGCTGTAACTTTTGAATGGCTGAACAGATTTTCACTAAACATAGCTAAGATGATACCCAATTAAACTAGATTTCAATAAAAAAATATATTATAGTTTAAAAAACTATAGAACACGCTTTAGTCATCCAAACTGAATGTGTATGCAAAATTTCAGTTCAATCGGAAACTGGGAAGTGGGTCAAATTTAACTTCCAAGATTTTCTTACATAGTTACAGGTAAAGCTAATAAAAGCGTGTTAAAAACTGCATTGAAATCGGTCTATCCGTTTTTGAGCTCCAATGCCAGATATACACCTCTCTATTTTTGTCAGGGGTTATTAATATTATCTAATCTTTTCTTACTTCTCAGGCTACAATAGATCTGACGACGAAGCACGCTGACAACCCACAAGCGTTGCGGGTTATCTACGGCTCCCTCGTGCTCATCTGCAAGGTGTTCTACTCGCTCAACTATCAAGACCTGCCAGAGTTCTTCGAAGATAACATGCCTATTTGGATGCCTAATCTACTCAACTTATTGCAAATTAAAGTGGCGTGCTTGGAAACAGATGTAAGTTTATTTAAACCACACTTAAAATTTAACGTTTGAAAAGTTATTTTGTACTAAGTGACATTATATTTTTATTTTATCGAAATTTTTTACATACATGTTATTTTTTTATGTAGTGCACAAAATTTGCAGAGTGATTCAGTGTCCGATCCCAAATGCAACCGCGGTACAAAAATTCACTCCATAAAACTCCATAAATTTGTTTTTGTATGGCTTGAGCTAGTAAATTATACGTCCCCGTCCCCCCCATACTAAGTTGAATTTTCGTTTTGTTTTAAAGTGTATCCTAATACTGCGGTTGCATTTAGGAACAGAGACTGAATCATTCTACAAATTATCCACAATACATAAAAAAATATCCTGTATTAAAGATTCATTTTCGATAAATTAAAAAAGAATGTCGCTTTGTACATATTATAGCCTTTCAACCGTCGTAATATATTTTTAATTGTAATCTTTTAATAGATAAACACTCCGCCTCTGGAAAAAAGGTATCCATTTGAGAACTTTCCTGGTGCTGAAAATTATTAAATCTTTTTCTTTTACTTGACGTGAGATACCTATTGTTCTAAATTTGATTCATGGCTTTAACTTTAACTGTGAAGTAAATAAAACATTGTGAGGCTCGCCTGAGGGTGCTCCAAAATGTTCTCAATTGTGTGTGTAGTCCACCAACCCACACCATGCCCACGTGGTAGACTAAGGACAACCATTCTCACTCTGAGAACAGGCCCATGCCCAGCAGTGGGACCATAATGGGCTGAATTATTATATTAGGATTCCTATTGACTGCTCCAAAAAGACAAATAAGAATAGAATAGAAAACATTTATTCAATATAGGAAATACATAGCCAGCACATTAAAAAAAATTTAAACAAAGATATTAACATCAGATTTTTCTGCACTGACAAGCACGCTCATGCATGCTTGTGGTAGGAATCTGTTTACTTAAGTAATGCAACGGATGGTGTTTGAACACGTGTTTTCGCACGCCAGTCCGACACCTTAGGGCCCATCCACACTCGATACTTTTAACAGCAGAATCGCGGGTTTTCGCCTTCGGTATTCACTTTTTGTAAGCAAAAGGTAGCCAACGAACGCGAAAATGCGCGATTCTGCTGCTTATAGTTTCCGAGTGTGAACGAACGCTTAGTCCTTGGGCTATTGCAGCGTTTAATAATAAAAGTGCTATTTCAGGATGACGACGAAAAACCCGGCGTGATGGAGCAACTGCGCACTGAAGTGTGCGAATGTGCTGCTTTGTATGCCCTCAAATACGAGGAGGAGTTCGCTCCTCACGCGCCGGCCTTCGTCACGGCCGTGTGGACAGTCCTGCTGGCCACCGGGCCGCAGCCCAAGTACGACGCGGTCAGTACACCAACCTTGTGCACTTTACGTTGTACGCTCTGAGGCCGAGCACGAATGTTTTGACGTATGGTAACGTAAACGTAAGCTAATTTTGATCATAAAATACGATTAATCTATCGCATTTTTATTCAATTTTATGCAACAAACACACTTGTTTCGTGAAAACGTATAAATATTGCATGTATTTCCAAAAAAATATTATAGATTAAACGTTTATTTTTGGTTTTTAAATTTGTTTACGTTTACGTTGCCATACGTCAAAACATTCGTGCTCGGCCCACTGTAATATTATACCAAGCAACAGATACATTTTTTTACAATGGAGGCAGTTTCTTGTATCAATTTTTTATCTGTTAAGAGATAAAATAACGAAAATTTGCATTTAAAATGGAGGCAAATTTTCAGAAGATAGAGAGATAGGGAGGTTTTTATTATTTTTTATTTTTTTTTCAGAAGATTTCTTCTGAAAAAAAAATGAAAATCCCCAAAAAAATCATCATGTCATCATCATCATCATCATGCCATGGTGTCATGTGAAATCTTTTGGTCCCGACTGTTAAAGTCGCTATGTTCCACATTAGAACACTCCTGGTTTTTTTTTCTTATCAGTTTTTATTTAAAGTTCACTTTTTAAGCAGTCGGGTTTTTTATTTTTTATATCAACTTTTTTTAATATTTATATTTGTTACTGTATCTGTTTGTTTCCCAAAATTCATAATATTATTAAGATTATTAATTAATGTTCTTTCCATTTATTTTTATTTTTCAGTTAGTATCAAACGCGCTGACTTTCCTTGCTAAAATAGCGGAGAAGAACAACTACAAGAGTTTGTTCGAGGACCCTGCCACGCTCAGCAGTATCTGCGAGAAAGTAGTCATACCCAACATGGAGTTCAGAGGTATGATATTTGATTATATCTTTAACCTAAAGAAAGAAAGAACGTTTATTAAACATCACAAAGTAACCGACACCGAAACAATAAAATATAATATTTGAAAATATTAAGAAAATAAAAAATAATTAACATATAAAACAAAAAATTAAAATTAATAATAATAGTAAAACAAAACTATACACTACACACACACACTACACTACACTACACTATACCTATGGCCTAGTTTCATCTTGGCCTCAATTTTTTTATATGTATAACCTAATATAGCATACGCCTATATTCCCCGAAAGGTTAGAGTGCATTTCCACTAAAGCGTAACGGAGCGGAGAGGACTAAAAATAACTAATAGAATATGAGTATTATCACGTCACTAAGATGAAATCGCCACGTGCGATAAGACCGCCCTTTGTACATTTATTTTTCTAATTACTGTATCTTTTCTTCTATTACTGGTGTGCAATAAACTGTATTGTAAGATGAGCAGAGAAAATACTGCAATCTTATTGGTTATTTTGTCACCTCTTCGCTCCGCTCCGCTTCACAGAAACTCAGCCTTAGGCATAACATTCTCTTTGCACATTATTTATAAGTGATTAATATAATATTTTTAAATTATATTTCCCGGAATGTCTGTCTGTCTTAGAGTCGGACATGGAGTTGTTTGAAGACAATCCGGAAGAGTACGTGCGGCGCGACATCGAGGGCTCCGACGTGGACACGCGCCGGCGCGCCGCCTGCGACCTCGTGCGCACGCTGGCGCAGCACTACGAGGACAAGATGATGACCATCTTCGGCCAATACGTGCAGGTATAGTCGACCATTCAGAGAAATTCCTCGTACAAAAGGCTCTACCACTGGAAATTCATGAAATCAATTATCAGACTAATAAACGCTGTATAAAGTTATCTCATGAATAACGCCTTTTTTAACCCCCAACAAAAAAGAGGAGGGGTTTTATAAGTTTGCAGTGTGTATATGTGTGTCTGTGTTTCTGTGTATCTGCGTATCTGCCTGTGGTATCGTAGCTGCAAAACGGATGGACCGATTTCAGTACAGTTTTTTTTAATGGAAAGCTAGTTTAATCGGGTATCATCATACCTAGATTTCATGAAAATCTATTCAGCCGTTCAAAAGTTACAGCTCTTTTTCTAATTGGAGTCTGGGGTTTTTGACGGTTAGTTTATTACCATACATTTTTTACTTAAAACCTTGACATTACTACCAACAACGTTTATTAGTGAGGGAGCAGATGGCAATCTCTGATCACTGGAGAATAGAAACTATTAGAAACATTAGCAAAATGTACTGAATTCATGTTTCTTTACAGCTGATGTTATCGAAATATGGTGAATGTGGTGCTGCGGCGTGGCGCGGAAAGGACGCAGCGATGTACCTGGTGACGTCACTGGCCTCCCGAGGCAGCACACAAGCAGCCGGCGTCACGCGCGCGTCGCCGCTCGTGGACCTCGCGCAGTTCGCGAGCACGCACGTACTGCCCGAGTTACAGAGAGCTGACGGTGAGCATATCATAGTGTGATGTACCTGGTGACGTCACTAGCGTCACGCGCGCGTCGCCGCTCGTCGACCTCGCGCAGTTCGCGAGCACGCACGTACTGCCCGAGTTACAGAGAGCTGACGGTGAGCATATCATAGTGTGATGTACCTGGTGACGTCACTAGCGACACGCGCGCGTCGCCGCTCGTCGACCTCGCGCAGTTCGCGAGCACGCACGTACTGCCCGAGTTACAGAGAGCTGACGGTGAGCATATAGGAGCATAGTGTGATGTATAGTACGCGGAAATCTTTATGAGCTCTCTGAACTCTCCCTCTCTCCCTCTAGCACCTATAATAGTACGCTTATACATATAGGTGCTAGAGGGAGAGATTTCAGAGCTCAGTTCAGGGCCCATAAAGATTTGCGAGTACTATACCTGGTGACGTCACGCGCGCATAAAGGCTCGTCGACCTCGCGATTTTTAAAAACAAAGAACAAAGAAACAAAAAATCAAGTACCTTTCTCTAGATACAATCGCAAACAATCTACAGTATAGCCCGCGCGGGAAATAGTTGGCCGCGACTTAGAAAAAAAAAAAATGTTTATTTAAGGAAAACAACAAATTACACTTAATTCTGTACTTCCGCCAAACTGTAAAACAGTTTGTTGGCGGATGCAACTCCCCTTACACAGTCTACTACAAATATCATGCATAGGCATGTGAGCGGTGGGACGGAAGGGCGGGGCGCTTTGTCATTACTCAATACGGCGCGCCGTCAACAATAGGCAACCCGCCGCCCGCACCCCCGTCCCCACATTCCGCGTTTCACGAACGGGTGTAAATTCATGGGATGCACCGGCTCTTATTGTGATTAAAAATGATAGGATATTTAAATACTTATTTCTATTCCAGTGAACGAGCTACCGGTGTTGAAAGCAGATGCTCTCAAGTACATCATGACGTTCAGGTCGCTCCTGCCCAAGGAGCTCATCACCGCTGCCGTGCCGCTACTGGTAACCACTTGATAATGTTATAATTTTTTTAACCACTTACAAAAAAAGGGGGGTGTTATAAATTGGTAGTGTGTATCTGTGGCATCGTAGGTCCAAAACGGATGGACCGATTTCAATGCAGTTTTTTTTAATAGAAAGGTAGTTTAATCGGGTATCATCTTAGCTATGTTTCATGAATATCTGTTCAGCTGTTCTAAAGTTACAGCTGTTTTTCCAATTGGCGTCGGGGGTTATTGACGGTTAGATTTATCCACTAAAGCGGCTTGTCGCACGCGGCTATCCGCACAGTAATTATATGTAAATATAATTATAGAGTAAGTATTAGTAAATAAATAGATAGGCTTACACATATTATAATAAAATAAATAAATAATAGAGAAAATAGAGATTAACAAATAATATAGATGATAAGTGATAATATAATACTTTTTTTTTAAATAATATGCATGCCAAAAGAGAAACCATTTTCATATTATGAAAAATTATTAAAGCGCTCCTCCTCTCTCCTACTTATTTAAACTTTTGCTGTGCCCGACAGGGTCCATAATTGTTTCTATATTTGATACTTACCACCTGTATGACTGTGTACATTATGGATTGCAATAAAAATTTGAATTGAATTGAGAATCGCTTGTGGCCCCTCCCCGATGGGTAGTCGCTTATAGTGCCACAAACTTAGCTGACTCGGTCATGGCGTCGCTGCCAATGCTTTTACCAATATCATCTCCCTACAAAAATTACAATTTGAAGTCATTTTTGTTCTGTAGCGACGTTAGTTCTAATTTTGGTCACCGGGTCAGATAAGTTTGTGGCACTGTATATTGCTTGATGGCACGGTTGGCGCACTGGCTAAGCGATTAGTTTTCTACGCTATGTGCCGCGGGTTCAATCCCCGCACGGAGCAATTATTTGTATGATCTACAGACAGTCTGCGCGCGAGTTCCGAGGAATTGGGGGCTGAGGAAGGCACTTTGCGCTGCGTCCGACCGTCGCTCATACCCGGCACTCTCCCTGTACCAGTATCTCTGGGTACCACTTCCTCAGCCTCCGATTCCTCAAAGCTCGCGCGCGGACTATAGTTGTTTCGGGTCCGAGTGTGAGTGCATGTGACATGTATGTTTGTAAACTGTACCCTCAATACAGGAGAAATCCTAGAGAGGGGTGAGGTTATAAAAAAAAAAAGTTTTTTTGTAGAAAAAAAATTTGTGCATGTTTTGTTCGTAGGTGGCCCACATCAGCGGGCGGGGCGTGGTGTGCACGTACGGCGCGTGCGCCATAGAGAAGCTGGTGGCGGGCGGCATGGTCACGCGCGCGACGCTGCAGCCGCACGCCGCGCCGCTGCTGGCCGCGCTGTTCAACGTGCTGGCCGTCGAGCACAACGAGTATGTTATGAAAGGTAACAGTTATACAAACAATCGAAATGTTAATTGTGACGTATAAATTTTTGTAGTTATCAAACTAAAAAAAATCTGTAGGTACTATATTCGTGTATTTTTTTGTTTTTTAAATTTTCCGTTTCCTGACCGACAAAAACATACCTATTTTCAGAAATCCTTAAATGCGATTCGAATTAATTTCAATAGAGTCTGGCCAACGAACGCTGTTCCGGAGAACGGCGGCAATTTAAAAATATACACTGCATAACGGAGTTGATGCAATTCAATTCAAGGAATATTCGAGGATTATTAAATAGTATCAAGTCCGATTATGAAGTGTATACTCAGTGGGGACAGCTTCAGATTTTTTAAATTGCCGCCGTTTTCGTTGGCCAGACCGTAACTAGATAGATTTCTATATAAAGGTTGGCATAGCTGTCATAGAGATCCCTAAAAAATACTCACCTTTAAACAAGCTAGTAGTAGTAGCGCACGGTATGATATCCCGCGCCACTCCACCGACCAGAACAATATTATTATGACGAATAAAAAAAAGTGTAATCATTCTTCTAGCTTTTGAAGACGTATAAAAAATACTCCGAAAAAGATCTACTTAAAATTTATATATTTTAAATATTGGTAATTTTTCCAGCGATCCTACGCACTCTGTCGTGCCTACAAGACGGTGCGCTATCGTACTTGGGCGACGCGTTACCGAAGCTAGCGCACATGCTGTCCGTGGTCGCTAAGAACCCTTGCAAGCCGCACTTCAACCACTATCTGTTCGAGACACTATCGCTCGCTGTCTCGTAAGTTATGACAATTATGATTAATATATATAATATACTACATTACGCACACTGTCCCACCTGGATGAAGCGTTACCGAAGCTAGCGCACTTGCTATCCATGGACAGAGCAGGCAATCAAAAACGAATATTAATAATTTAGTTCAAATTTCCAGGTTGGTAACTAAGTCGAATCCAAATGCCATCTCAGCGTTCGAAGATGCTCTGTTCCCGATATTCCAAGACATCTTACAGAATGACGTACAAGGTTTGTATTTTTAATTTATTTAAAGCCATGTCTCGTGCTCTTTTTTAAAACGCTTTTATTAGCTTCACCTGTAACTATGTAAAAAAATCTTGGAAGTTAAATTTGACCCACTTCCCGGTTTCCGATTGAGCTGAAATTTTGCATACACGTCTAGTTTAAATGACAAAAGCGTTTTCTTTAGTTTTTTTAAACTATAATATTTTTATAGATATTTTCGAAACATTACACAAAAAACCTTACATAAACATTTGTTATCATACACAAGCTGTCTCCTGCGTATTAAAATATTTTTAGATTACTAACACATTTTGTGTAGATGTGGTATTTTTTTTTTTTTTTTTTTCTTCGTGGTAAAATCATCAAATGAGTCCTCCCACCCCGGGCAGGGCGGGAGGGACTGTCAGACTTGTACTGACTAAAATCCACGGTGTTCCTTCAATAGCCCTTTACGTTCCAGGGTCACGGTAATGAGATAAGTCCCGCGACCAGATGTGGTACTGAGTTCCGACGAGGAAGACGTGCTATGAGTTTTAGCAATAATAGACTCAATATCGAGACAGATTTCGAGTCAGACCGTATTTACGACTTTGAAATTTTGACATTTACCAAGAGCTAAGATTGATGTACGGTTTGGATTGCACAGTTTCTTTCGTGTTTTTGAAACCGATTTTGAAGAATATAATCTCAAAACCTGTGTTGAAAATTTTTTTTTTTTTTTTTAAACGTTTCCCCTCACTATCGTTTCTCCTGTATCGAGGGTACAGTTTACAAACATACATGTCACATGTACACACAACTAGACCCGAAACCACTATCTATAGATCATACAAATATTTGTTCCGTGCGGGGTTTGAACCCGCGGCACGTAGCGCAGAAAGCTAATCGCTTAGCAACTGCGCCGACCGTGACGTCAAAACGACTGACAGTGAAACATGAGTGCGGTGCGCATGGCGGTTGAAAATGAAACAATCCCTTTGCCTCTACACCCGCGCGAATGTTTTCCATGCAGCTCGCCACAAATATGTATGGACACGCCTCTTTGTTTCGGTGTTATTGTGTAATGTTTCGAAAAACCCGCGCAGGAGACACGGCTTAACAACTAAAATTAATTTCATCAATAAGCATGCATGCTTTCCATGCAGAAAAGTCTGAGTTCGACCACGGCCAGCACGAAACTCGTTTGTAATCGAATTGTCAAAGTTTAATCGACTCCTATTACGACCGTGTATCGTGATTACCATGCGCAATTTTTTCTAGTTGAGAAAATTCACAATTGTCTTATTCAATGTGGTATTTTTATCATTTTCGATCGCAGGATTCGTGATATTTCCATTTCAGTACCTAATATCGATTAGTCAGTTTAGGATTTAAAAAAAGAAATCATCTTCCCATTTGAACCTACCGATCAGCGTGACGAGTGTTTATGGAAAGATACGGTAAGATAAGGCTTGGCATAGATATCTATTTATCCAAAAAACCATTGGTCTATCGTAAAAAAGTTATTTGAAGTAAAATAAGTCTTCTAAACGAAGTATCAAAACTATATAATCCCGCCCATTGTACAATCATAAAATGATTAATTGTAATTATTATGTTAATTGCTCCTTTTTTATCAAATGTACAATAAAGAGTATTTCTATTCTATTCTATAATCATATACAACATGTCCCAAAATTCAACGAAAAGCGGGCACCAGAGGGTTGACCTGCTCATGACTACTCGAGAAAAAAAAAGAATGATATACACTCAATTTTTAAGAAATTACATAAAAATATTGAAATCTTTCAAAAATTTACACCCCTTAAGATATTTTTAATTACCATGACCACAATGTTTCAAATATTTCTGAATTTATTTTTATACCGGCAACCTAAGTAGTACTGCTATCCACCACAACCCTTAAAAATCCCAGAATGCCTGTAGATTTGACACAAAAATCAATCAAAATAATTTTTTGAAATTCTAATCTAATATTTTGAAAGATTTTTACTTTCGGTCCACATTCACTCATCGTGGTGTAAAAAAAAAGTATAGTCAGTACCATGGCAAGTTTTTAAAAAAATTGACGCAACTAATGAGGATTCCAAAATGGTATAATACTCTAGGAAAACTAGCCACAAAAAAAAGAAATGCGTACTATTTCTGAACAAGAACCAAATTTCATAACTTTTACTATGAGTTTTTTGTATCGAGCAACCTTTATCCAATCTGACGACCGAGGAAATTGTGTAAAACCTTCATGTTAGATTTTTTCTTTTATCAGGGCCGAAAAATAAGAATCCCTGTATTTTTTTTTTATGAAAAATAGATTTTTCGTCGATTCTGAATTACATACCTCGCCTTAGTGGTAGAAGAAAACGTCGTAATGTAACCTGCACATCTGAAAGGGCTCCAAAATGTTCCCGATGGTGTGTAGTCCGTCTACCAACACGAACCGTCAGCGTGGTGGCTTAATATCTAAACTATTCTCATTTTGAGAAGATTCTTGTGCCCGGCAGTGGGACAGGAATGGTCCGGAATTATATTATTAGTATTGTATGTTTTCTTACAGAATTCATGCCTTACGTATTCCAAATGCTATCGTTACTGTTGGAGCTGCGCGGTGCGTGTCAGATGGATGCGGGCGGCGACGCGTACGTGGCGCTGCTGCCGTGCGTGGTGGCGCCGGCGCTGTGGGAGCGCGCCGCCAACGTGCGGCCGCTCGTGCGCCTGCTGTGCGCCTTCGTAGCGCATCGCCCGCAGCAAGTGCTCGCGTCTGGACGACTTGTGAGTACCTCTATCTGTGCGCTACATACGGGGCGCTGCTGCCGTGCGTGGTGGCGCCGGCGCTGTGGGAGCGCGCCGCCAACGTGCGGCCGCTCGTGCGCCTGCTGTGCGCCTTCGTAGCGCATCGCCCGCAGCAAGTGCTCGCGTCTGGACGACTTGTGAGTACCTCTATCTGTGCGCTACATACGGGGCGCTGCTGCCGTGCGTGGTGGCGCCGGCGCTGTGGGAGCGCGCCGCCAACGTGCGGCCGCTCGTGCGCCTGCTGTGCGCCTTCGTAGCGCATCGCCCGCAGCAAGTGCTCGCGTCTGGACGACTTGTGAGTACCTCTATCTGTGCGCTACATACGGGGCGCTGCTGCCGTGCGTGGTGGCGCCGGCGCTGTGGGAGCGCGCCGCCAACGTGCGGCCGCTCGTGCGCCTGCTGTGCGCCTTCGTAGCGCATCGCCCGCAGCAAGTGCTCGCGTCTGGACGACTTGTGAGTACCTCTATCTGTGCGCTACATACGGGGCGCTGCTGCCGTGCGTGGTGGCGCCGGCGTACTTCAACTCTACCCAGTCACGCTGAATAAGCGGGTTGATGATCGTGGAGGTAGTCCTCGCGGTATCGGACTTACATTCAGAGACGACAGAAACGAGTCTAAGCGTGAACTTACGCTTCCATATGTCAATTTTACGAACAAATTTTGACAGATGGAAGCGTAAGTTCCCGCTTAGACTCGTTTCTGTCGTCTCTGAATGTCAGCCTCGAAGTTGTAGACTTAGACGTAGACTTGTGTATGGTAACTTTCAAGATTTGAACGATATGAAATATGATCCACACGACAAATGACAAAAAATTGGGTAGTGGACAGTGCCAGATGTGGAAAGTTCCACTGTTTGGTTTGTGGGTGCTCTATGGTTACCACAATATTTTGTGTTTTTTCACATTATTTTTACTTGTATCTAAGTTAAGTCAACTGCTCTAGCAAAATTGTTACTGCGTTAGTAATTGTGAGGACATGTAATTAGATAACTGAAATGGTGATGTATGTCTTCCTAAAAAAAAAAGTGGAGAATAATAACACTAACCTTGCACTTTTGTTTGTGCAGAGCGCGATGCTGGGCGTATTCCAGAAGCTGATAGCGTCCAAAACGAATGACCACGAGGGTTTCTATCTCATTCAGACCATGCTCTTCAAATTCGGAGGGTGAGTAACATTTTCACGTAATTTACGTATTTTTAAAATCACGATTTTAAGCAAAGTTTTAAAAAGTCTACAACGTATTCTAACCAAAATTAATTTTATTTATACGTGTAGATAAAGGTGACATAAATTTCTACTTCGATGACCCTTCACCTAGACGAATGATAGGAGAGTGAAATTTATTGCAAAAATAATCTTGCGTAAAAATCGCAGATTTTTTGCAGTACAGCTTCAGAACATAATACCAAATACATGGTTTCATTTCATGTGATAACGTCTGTATATATCGATGCTATACTGGAAAAGTAAAATGACTAACGCGCCAATTCCTAAACTTGACAGGATCACATTTAAAAGATTTTCTTTACTACAAAATTAGTATAAAATCTAATGGATAATTTTCTGTAAAATGTACATCACTACATAGTATAAAACAAAGTCGCTTCCCGCTGTCTGTCCCTATGTATGCTTAGATCTTTAAAACGACGCAACGGATTATGATGCGGTTTTTTTTAATAGATTAAGTGATTCAAGAGGAATTTTTATATGTATAATACTTTCATTTTTAATGTAAGGATAGTAGAGAAACTGCATCCGTGCGAAGCCGGGGACGGGTCGCTAGTTTCTAATAAATAATATTATGATTTAAGTATGAGAATAAACGCTTTACAGAAACAAAAATAGAATTAAAAATATGTACCACTGTATAGTTTACGAATTGTCGCGTTAGTCATTTTACCTTTCCACTATCGATATTGTTCTCTGTAAATAACTGAAGCTCTGCACACAGCGAGGTGATGTCCCAGTACACGAAGCAGATTATGACGCTGCTGTTCCAGCGCCTCTCCTCGTCTAAGACCACGAAGTACGTGCGCGGACTCATTGCGTTCCTGGGATTCTATGCAGCACACTTCGGCGCTGACCCGCTGATCGATCTCGTGGACTCCGTGCAGACCGGGTGAGACAACTTTAATAATATAATCAACAACTATTCAAAAAAGAGTACACAAAAGGGGGCGCCATATCGCTAATGTCGCAACCCGAAGAGATCAGAGTACTCCTAAAAAGAAATCAATCATTTTTTTTTATTATAACTTCCCCCAGCTGCTTCGCCCGCGTGATATCCTTATAAATTATAGCCTATGTTACTCATTGATAATATAGCATTCTACTGGTGAAATAATTTTTAAAATCGGTCCCTAGTTTTTGATTTTATCTATTACAAACAAACAAACGTACAAAAAATCAAATCTTTTCTCTTTATAATATTAGTTTAGATTTAGAGAAAAATGTACCGAAATTGTCATTTATTCACATGCATTGCGTTTGTGTATCTGTCCGTGTCGTCGTAAACCCAAAATGGATGGACCGATTTCAAAGCAGTTTTTTTTTATTGAAAGCTGGTTAATTCGGGTATCATCTTAGCTATGTTTCAAGAAAATCTATTCAGCCGTTAAAAATGACAGCTCTTTTTCTAGTTGAAGTCGGGGGTTTTTGACGGTTAGGTTATTATTTTATTTGGCAGTATGTTCGGTATGTACCTGGAACGCGTGTTGATAGCGGATCTACAACGAGTGTCGGGCGCGTTGGAGCGCAAGGCGGCGGCTGTGGGCTGCGTGAAGCTGCTCACCGACAGCCAGCACATGTTGCAGGGAAACCTCGCGCCGCTGTGGCCAAAACTGCTACAGGTAACTAGAAGAATTGGTGGAAATCTTATTAAGAAGTAATTAAGAATATGAAATATACCTGTAGGGTTATCACAATACACGCTTGTAATCGGAATCGATTCAATTTTGATAGTTCAACAATACAGGATAATTTTTTATGTAGGCGCATAATTTGTAGTGATTCAGTCTCTGTTCCTAAAATTCGACTTACGGTGGACACGCATTATTTTAGTTGCGCAAAACATACAAAATCATTTTTTTATTTAGTTTTGGAGTGAATTTTGGTACTGCTGTTGCATTTAGGAACAGACACTGAATCACTCTTTAAATTTTGTGCACTACATACAAAATTATATTTTATAAAAAAAATAAAGTCGTTGTCCGACATTAATCTTACAGATAAATTACCTATTAGATAAAAAATTACAGCTACTAGATCTAGCTGTGAATAAATTAACAGCTAGATTAACGTATCAGACACTTGTGAAATAGAAAGAACGCGTTCTGACAGATGACTTATGGTGTGGATAGGCAATCACCTAGCTTATCAGCAAGTGATCAAACAGGCCCCAAGACTACTAGTAAGTCGATACCATGACCACTGCTTCAGTATCATAATAAAAAGTTTTATTTGAAATGTTACAGGCGCTGATCTCCCTATTCGAGCTACCGCCCGACGACTCGGCGTTGCCTGACGACCATTTTATCGAAGTAGATGACACGCCCGGATATCAGGCGCAATACGCGCAGCTTACATGCGCTAAAGGAGCCGCCGGAGACCCGCTAGCTGGTATGTACTTTCCATTTCTATACATTGTGTTTGCTGTGATCTCCCGTAACCGAGGAAGCACATATGTATTGACCAATTACTGATCATAAAGTCAGTAATTGCGCTTGCCACGGTCAGTCCCTAGATAGGTGACCATTTCTTCGAACATCGAGACTCCTCCGTGATTCCGAGTCACGATTATAGTACGTTTTAGTTGTAACATTTATTATTTAAATCATACAATCTACAATACCTTTAATTAAATATTATATAATTATATTTACGAGTATGTTGTTGTTTGTTTAATTGTAAAAATATTTCAATTATAAAAAATTAACCTAGTTTCCTAAATAATTTCACTAATGAATGATTTTGAATGATTGTATGATAACAAGTTGAGGAAATATTTATGTTGACTCTACGAAAATTTTCGCATTCTGTAGACAACTTCATATCGATCTTCGCATCTGACAGTCCTAATAGCAAAAAAATCGGACTATACTTGGAAATACCGAAAAAATCCGAATGTAACACTATACTATATCGTCAGGCATCTCGGACCCGGTGCGCTACCTGTCGCGCTCGCTGGGCGCGCTGTCGGCGCGGGCGGCGGGGCTGCTGCCGCCGCGCCTGGCCGCGCTGGACGCGCCGCACCGCCAGGCGCTGCAGCACTACCTCGACGCCTGCAGCGTGCAGATCTGCTGAGCCACGCCGCGACCACACTACTGTATAACACGGGGATACAAACTAAACAACGGTTTTACTTAACTGTCCCGCTAAATACTCAAACGCATCATAAGTTAAAGACGCTCTTAACTAAAATAAATAATCGACTGTAATACAGTTTTTTTTTATTCGTGTGCATAGTTTCTATTGATTCAATCTTTGTTCCTAAATGCAGCCGCAGTATTGGGATCCACTTTAAAACAAAACGAAAATTCGACTTAGTATGGGGGACACGCTAAATTAACTAGCGCAAGTCATACAAAATCAAATTTTTATTTTGTTGAGAGAGAATTTTTGTACTGCAGTTGCATTTGGGAATTAACACTGATTCACTGTGCAAATTTTGCGCACAACATAAAAAAATATCCTGTTCGATAAATAAGATTTGTAACCAATTAATATCAATTGGTTAGAAATAAAGGATGTGGTGTGCGCTCGACAAGGCGGACGATGAAGCAGTGCCTCTAAGCGCGCACGCAGAATTAAGGCGCCGCGTCCATCGTGATGTTCTCAAGAAAATGCGTTTGAGTATGTCGCGGTTATAGTATAAATTATATTTTTACATATAAAGCTGGTTTATATAAATTTAGGCTGGCATTTTATGTACCTATTAATAATAGATACTTAAAATATCAAGAGACAGTTAAAATACGAACTGTAAAATCGTCACTCAAGAAATCCAAGAAGTATGCAAGGGGACAAATGCCAACACCTACAAATGTGAATTTCTTAACATACAAAAATCTGTTTGTCCCTACCAAGTAAGATATGAAAGAAGTATAATATAGTAACTGGTAAGTCCGATGTGAATTGGTTGTAATGACCACTGGTGATTTAATCATGAAGGAAGGTGTACAATTGTTGTTTACTCAAAGACTGGTGATAAGTGGTGATAAGAATGTAAGTGAGGGTGATTGTCAGCTGGTGATTAATTTATGACTGTTATGAACGTATCAAATAAGAATACTGGTATGTAAGTGATATTATTATGTAAAGATTGAACTAATCACCAAGTAGCTGGTGAAGATGGTGATGAATAAGTGGTGTAATAAATATAGTATGAATTGTTTTGTATTTGAGCTTTGTATTTGAGCCTATTATATACCATATTTGATGTCGTACGCATTTATAAAAGAAATAAATATAAATTTTGGCATTCTATAGTTTATTAATAACTTCTCATGTATGATTTTAATCAATAAAGAATTATTAAAATGTTGTATAAAAATTAACTGTCGTTGTGATGTGTAATATGTATGTTACTGCCGATTTATATTATTTTTTTCACCAACATTGAAATTTAAATCATCAGCTTCGATTTCACTGTGTGAATTGGTCATATATTTTATTAGTGCACAGTGTGTAAATTCAGCATCAGTATAGTTATAATTTTATAGATTTTTCAACTTATTCCGTTTCAATATTATGGTTTGCCACATGGCAAACCATAATATTGAAACATACTATTTTTACATAAAAATAATGTATTGTCGCGAGTTCGACCCCAAAACCTTAATACATAAAAAATCGCAGTGTTAATAGTAATAAAAAATAATGTGCACTATTAAATTAATATACACGTATCTAACAAGCTGAAAGTACGGCCGTTTCAATATTAATATCGTAACCTGCACATTTCAATCTAGTATACTAAGATACGATTTTTCAATAGCTGGATAAATCTTTGATCTGTCTATAAAAAGCTGTTCCAGTCAAAAGGCGCAACAGAATTGACAGAAGTTGTCAGTGCAGAGTTAGCTTTGCCAAACTAGGTATGGAGGTACGCATCTGGTAGAACTGTGCATTAGAAATTGCCAAGATTTTCATAGTAATTGTTTACAGTATTGCCACACGTTCTTTGCAGAGTCGGATGGCCAGATTCATATGTCTAGGCATTGAAAAACCAGGTTTAATAATAATAAGTAATGAATGTTAACACCGTATGAATGCTGTTATAGTAGATGTACTTAGGGTCAATTCATGATAGCGCAGAGTCGAGGCGTTAATCTAAAAGTTAATATAACAATTCACCCTTATCTCAACAACGTAATGCTCATATTTCTTCTAAGATAAAAATACGGGTGTCTGCGAGCGACCAACGCTGATTGGTACACGCGCTCGCGCGAACCCAAGCGCCGACTACGCGAACCAACGCGTCATCAGTCAGAAACTGAACAATGTCCATCACTACTAAACATAAAAGCGTGCGAATTCACGAGAATACGCGCGCATCCGTGCAACTTCGCTTTAATTGTGAACAATTTGACACTTCGATTCGCTTCGACGCTGCGCTAACATGAATTGACCCTAACCGGCGCTGGCCGTCCTATCCAGCGTGAATGTTTGTAAGCAGTGATATATCTCAATGTATATTTTGTACTACTGTTTTACAGTACCTCTGTAATTTTTGTATAATAAACGCTTTGTTTTAATTAATAGCTGTTGTTATTTCATTTACATACAGAATTTTCAATAGACTAGCACAACCTAGTCTGTTAAAATAATAATATTTTTCCACAGATTTACAACAAGAAATTGCAAAAAAAAAACTGCTGTTCCATACATTCAGTCGAGTACCTAATATTGATTTAATTGAATGAACAGCAATTTTTTTGCGGTGTCGTTTTAATTTTTCCCCTGTATACTTGTATACTGGAAAGGTAAATAAAACAAAATATCACATTCCACAAATGTTTATTTAAAAAGCAAGATTGCTACAAATATTTTTGCGAAACCCATCTAAGATGAAACATTAACATTGAAAAGTTCATTAAAGATATAAATACATGTCGGTAAACTGATTCGGCAAATTACATGATGTTATTCGAACATGAACTGTGTCTATGACATGCAATACAAAACACCGTGAATTTATACATATTAAAGGCAGTTTTGCGCAAAATGAAAAGTGTTAATAAGCGAAAACAATACACCTAGCCCTTTACTGGGTAAGAAAACTATCAGAGATGATTATGCTCTTTATAATAAGCAACTCAAGTACTCAGACTATCAGAAATAAGCACAAAACCATTTCCGTTCATGTACCGGTCAACCGCCCCATTTTTCCCTAGACTCCTAGAAAGTCTTTAATTGCTTAGGTACTTGTCATAAAAATGGCAGCGCTTAGTCCAGAAATGTAAGTACTACAAGGCAAAGTGACTCCCAAACGCAATCACATTTGTTACTTCCAAAAGTTATTTATAACGAATATAAGTCACCTCTGATAGATTTTATTGCTTCTTGCGACCATTTTCAATAACCTATCTATCTGTGATATGTCCTAGTAGAGACCGCAATTTCACATTACTTTTATCATGGAGTTCATGTCAAATTTCTATCTCTAATAGGAAAAACTGACGATAGATAGGTTATTGTAATGACCGTACAAGGGCACGGTATAATAATTTATGATGATTAAACAAAATCACTAAAAAGCGATGAACACCACATTTATTATAGAATTACATAAATATCGACAAATTTTACAACGATCTCATCGCTAATTTCAAAACACAACTAAATAGTAAATAGCGTAATTTATAAGTTAAATAAAATAAAATATTTAAATTAAATGACCCCCTGTTTTAGAATTTGATGTTTAATAAAAATAGTTACTGAAATGCAAAGTTTCTATACGTTTTCAATACTCCTGCGCAAGATTCAAGGCTCACACACAACCCAGGCCTGAGTGAAGTATCATAGTAAATTACAAGGCCGTGTTCACAAGGTATCACAAACCACATGACTCGACGCAAAATAATGTTGACAACAAACTACCAAAAGACGATCGAGGAACTAAAATTCATAAAACAAAAATATTTTGTAAAATTGACCTAAATATATGTTGAACAAAACATTAGAATAAGTAATTATAGTCATTTTTTTCTTGGCTGTCTTATAAACAATATTTGATGCCTTACATAATGAATTTGTTGTCAAAAATCTATTAGATTGCAAACTTAATTTGAATTTCTTTAGAAGTATCTTTTGAAGGACACTACTCCACCAAAATTGGCGGTATAATGAGTTACTCTCGCGTAAATAGCGCAAACTCGTTGGTGGCATGAAAATGTTGTCTACTCTCGTGTAAAATCCCTTTTTACTCTGGAGTAGAACTTCACGACATTGATGAAATCGGCCCTTAAACTTGTAAGAGAGCAAGTACCCGATGACATTTTCGCTGCTGCACATTGAAAAGTAAACAATCACGAGTGTATCGCGTTTGCAGCGCGTTATAGTTGCGTCTGACACGCGTCTATTGCGCGCGAAGTTGCGTCTGACACGCGTCTATTGCGCGCGATTATGTCGCCGCGTGGAAACGGTCTAAAACTGACGTCAGAACCAAAAATTCGAAGGCTCGCGCGTATGTTAAGGTCCGATACATCTCTCAGAGAGGCCTGTGTCCCAGCAGGGAACTTAAGGGTGACGCTGGGTGAATATTATGTAAAGATATTGCTAACATTATATGGGTGAGTCGTTTGATTCGTTGTCAAAAAGTAACTATGACATTACATTAGCTAAAGTCTATGTAAAACGGTAATAATTAAGGTTTTGACAATTTTCAATAGACTAGCTGTTTAGCTAGTAACTAATAGTTAATTTTTGACCACGGATTAAACAACCATAAGGCCAAAGTTCTTCGACGATATAACAGACGTTTAGGACTAAATCAGCCGCTTAACGTGAGCTTTAAGGGTGTGGAGGAACGAGGTATGGAGGATCCTCCGACCAGACGAGGTGATATTGCCTGGCGGGCCGAAGACCGACGGTTGATGTCGGACAGTAAGTTGTATATGTGTTAGATACGATAATCTTTTTCCTTGCGTGAAACAGGCTTCGTAATCTGATTGGTCGAATACATATTGTATACGCTTATCGTAGTTCCTTTTTGTGGCGCTAGGTGTCGCTACAAGAGTAATCGATGTTTTTCATTTTAAAGTCTGATACACTGTCGATGAACATTGACCCTAAGACAGCTAAGAAAAAACTGTTTTTTTCACAAAGTTTGGTCACCTATCTCGCGACGCGTACATAGTGTGTCTGTGTGCTGTATGTATGATGTTGGTGATGTGCGTGTGCGCGTGAGGTGCGTGTCCCCCCGCGCGTCACTTGAGCGCGCACTCCACGAACACGGCGTGCGTGTGTGCGTGCGGCGGCTCCGCGGGCACCACGCTCGGCTCGGCCGTGCGATCGGCCGCGAACTGCGAAGCGGTCAGTGGACGAAGCTCCTTCAGAACACAACTGTAATACAAAAAATAAAGATTTTATAAATTTATAACCAACATAGATACGGTAAAAATTCTATAAAAACTACGTAAAAAATCTTAGCGGAAATATCTCAGGACTCCCTAGGACTAAAAAAAATGTTGTCCACGTTGAAAAATCCTTTTAAAATCATGTACAAAACCGACGTCTACGCGTAAGAATTTATTGAAAATTACTATTATGTGTTGAATATTTTAAAATTTGAGGTATTTATCTACCAAATTGGATTATTATATTTTATTTTTGACTACTAATTTAGTTGTAATAAAACATCAAAATAATGTCTTTTAAGCTGAAGAATCGCACCCGTTGTTTTAAAAATTAAAATTCATAAGACTTATTAGATAAATAAATAGGTGATATAATATTTATGCATTAAAACAACTAGATTTCTTATGGTTATTGTGAAATTTGCACTGAAAAGTCGATTTTTCTGTTTTTCGACCCCAAAACTGATACCTTACCCTTAAACAAAAAAAAAATGTGGTAAATATAAATGACTCACGCCAAGCGCGCGTCGACGACGGGCCGCACAGTGGGCACGGGGAAGCCGTTGAAGGGCGACGCCACGGGCAGCGTGTAGGCGCCCATGTCGCGGAACACGAGCCAGTCGCCCAGCGCCAGCGCGGGCAGGCGCGCGCGCGCCAGCACGCAGTCCAGCCCGTCGCACGTCGGGCCCCACACCGAGCACGCGCTGGGCGGAGAGCCGTTGTCCTGGGGAAACAATCATTGTTACTACATCTACTTGTAAGTCAACGAAGTGACAGGTAGAACGAGGGAATCGGAGAAGGAGGGTGTTGTACTCATCAATAAGAACAACTTTTACTATGGGACCGAAGCCGAAATCGCGAAAAAAAAATCAGCTGTTCCATATAAATAATTCAATATTAATCGACTAAATGTATGGAACAGCTGTTTTTTTTTTTTCGTGATTTCCACTTTGGTCCCATAGTAAAAGTTGTTCATAATGATGAGTATAATAACCTCCTTCAATGCTTCCCTCGTTCTACCATTCACCCTGTATATATTAATACGTTAAGAAAAAAAATGGACCCCTTTTTAAGCATATTGCGCTCACGGTGGAGTGTGAGTTTGCCATAATTAAAGTTTATATTATATATGAAAAAGGAGTGCAGAAACCTAAAATATATATTATTAATAATATTACGGTCGAATTGCGACCACGGGCGACCACTAGTATATATAAATACGTGAAAACGTGAAAAGAAAAATTTGCACCCGTTTTTAAACATATTGCGCGCATGGAGGATTGTAGAGATTTGGCATAGTTAAAGTTTATAATATATGGAGAAGAAGTGCAGAAAGCTAAAATTACGGTCTACGGTCACGATTAGTTTACTTTAATTTGCTCGTGGCCCGAAGTAATTTTTTGTGAATTTAGTATTGTATTGTCCTCAAGTGGCGATACCGAGGTACATCAGCAGGTCTACCGCGTAACTAAAATGGTAATGAACATTGACTCTGGTAATAAACTTCAATACGATCGTGAGAGACTAAACTCTAAGGCTAAACTTTACTCAAACTTAAACTACAACTACAAGCTACAAGGTAGCTCAAAGTTAAGTCTCTCACGAACGTATTGAAGTTTATTACCAGTATCGATGTTCATTACCATTTTAGTTACACGGTAGACCCGCGGAACTATATTTTGAACATTTTTAATTACGAGAATTGGGCGTCAGATTGCAGATACAATAAAATAACTTACATTGAGCGGCTCGGCCACGACGCGCTGGTGATCGTACAGCACGCAGTTGAACGAACCGTACACGCCGTCGTTGATGAAGTACATAGTGTGCGTCTCTGCGTCGCCGTCCGCGTCACATTGCTTGGACGCCACCTGAAACACAGCAAATATTTTAGTCAACTTCTTTCTATACTTGTATCAGAAATTCGTGGCCATTTTTAACCCCCGACAAAAAAGAGGGGTGTTATAAGTTTGTAATCTGTATGGGGCCGTTCAAGTATAACGTAAGCAGATTTTTTGCAATTATTAACCCGCCCCTCCCCCTCGTCAGCAAAAGTAAGCAAAGCTCTTACCCCCCTCGCCCTCCCATGCTTACGTAAACATTGGTACATGCATGTATCAATGTGTTCTGGTTTCGTTATTGATTCATGAGCAGCAGAAAGTCTAGAATTATGGATGAGTTGGAATAGAGGACTTTAACGCACATCATATTTAATTAAGCAAATTTTATTGACATGGTATTCAGTTATTTACGTCGCGTTTTTTACGACGCTCCAGAGTATAATTTTAATATATTAACGAACAAAACAAACTTCTTTTAAAATTTTGATTAATACTGCTGACGTAATCACCACCCAGATCCCTCACCACCATGTCATCAAAAATAAGCAAAGCATAGACCCCCCGCCCCCCTGTAGTGCTTACGCAATAGTTGAATGGCCCCATATCTGTGGATATGAGTATCTGTCTGTAGCATCGTAGCTCCAAAACCACCGCGCCAAACGTGTCTCCAAAATGATTAAATTTATTTTGAACTAACGACCCGTCCCCGGCTACAATTTCTCTATTATCCTTACATTAAATATGAAAGTATTATACATATAAACCTTCCTCTGAATCACTCTATCTATTAAGAAAAAGCGCATCAAAATCCGTTGCATAGTTTTAAAGATCTAAGCATACATAGGGACAGACAGACAGCGGTAAGCGACTTTGTTTTATACTATGTAGTGATAATATGTACTGTGCATACCTCTCGCTTGCCGTGCACCATGGTGGCGAGCGTGTAGGCGGCGGCGGCGAAGTAGCGGCCCGGCTCCGCGATCACGCGCACCTGCGGCTCCGGGAAGTGCTCCTCCAGCGCCGCGTTGATCACGTCGGCCACCTGCGAACAAATTCATTATTAAACCAAGAAATGCAGTTCGCACTGATGAGTGACTGTTTTAGTCAGAGCAAAAAAGACTTTTGGCCAGAGGACCCCAAACTTTTTTAAACCTGCTTAATTGAGATCTAATTTCGTTTTTTTTTTTTGGCAGTAGGGTCTGATCCAACTTGGACACCCAAGCTGCCTCACTTGTGAGCCAGCCTGGGTAGTGTCAGACTCTTACTGAGGCATCAAAACACATCAACCTTAATCTACCTATCTTAAAAACTATGTAAGTACATCACTTTTTTTTATTACAACTCTACTTTAAATTAACTATACGATCTACTATCGTTGACCCCCATTTACATATCATGGACGCCCAAATTTTTTTTGCTGACCCTTTGAACTCCTTGCCTTTCTTCGTCGATAGTAGTCGAAGATAGGGTCGATATAGACCACTTTGGGTGTGTCGATATAGACCACTTTGGGTGTGTCGATATAGACCACTTTGGGTGTGTCGATATAGACCACTTTGGGTGTGTCGATATAGACCACTTTGGGTGTGTCGATATAGACCACTTTGGGTGTGTCGATATTGACCACTTTGGGTGTGTCGATATAGACCACTTTGGGTGTGTCGATATAGACCACTTTGGGTGTGTCGATATAGACCACTTTGGGTGTGTCGATATAGACCACTTTGGGTGTGTCGATATAGACCACTTTGGGTGTGTCGATATAGACCACTTTGACCACCTAAAGCATTGGCTTTAGACGAACATTTGAACTATTTCCAACTGCCACTATCGCGATATGCAAGAAATGCTAGAACCATGATACTGCTCAAATATTTGTGGCACGTTCCCTTTTGACTTTCAACAGTCGTGACCCGATGGCAAACACGAAACATTCGAATAAAAATAAATGAAATTGAATTACACAAAGTATTTTTGCACATAATATTTTAATCCCCGGTTTCTGGAAGGATGATCAAATCTCTGATCATGTTATATAGATAGAATAGATCTTTATTTCATATAAATCAGATACTTATGAAATTTCGAGACTGGGTGCGCGGTTCCAAATAATAGGTTCTATGGAGAAGAACCAGCAAGAATTTCCATGGAAACTATTTTAAAATAATAGATTACAATCTTGATTAGTACAATGTTGTGGTAAGAGCTGCGAGAATAATGTAATTTAATGTGAATAAAAAATTTATGTGTGTGTTGAATTTCATGTTAGCTGTTGTGATTTGTTGACCAACATCAACAATCAATCATATCACTTGACATGAGATTTAACGGCTGGTTAAATATGATCAGCCTTAAACTGGTTGTTAGGCCCAAGTTCACCGACAACATGACAGTCGATTCGAGCAAAATCTGCCGTTTAAAGCTGAACGGTTTTGTATGATCGGTCGATTTCATTTTAAAAAGCTGTCAAATTGTCTGTGAATATG
Organism: Allophyes oxyacanthae; assembly: GCA_932294325.1. Lineage (NCBI taxonomy): Eukaryota > Metazoa > Arthropoda > Insecta > Lepidoptera > Noctuidae > Allophyes > Allophyes oxyacanthae. The sequence continues at coordinate 7,756,727 of OW028632.1, read as the reverse complement.
GGTGTTAGTGTCTCACCTCGCGAATAGAGGTTTGTCTCCCGCCGGGGAAGCCCCCGCCGATGTCGAGCAGGCGCATGGCCTTGTGTCCCACGTTGTGTCCCACGGCGAACAGCGCGCGGGACAGCGCGATGGCGCGCGAGTACACCTCTGTCTCAGATGCACCGCTGCCCACGTGGAAGGACACGCCGATCACCTGGGACAAATGTTTTGTTAATAATCAGTAAAAACTATGGTTGACTGGCAGAGAATTCCCAAGGTATTAAGTCCGCCCATGTACAATCACGAGCAGGGTTGTAACGGATGTCGTATGACGGATGAGGATATCGAAATAATCGGATTTGAGGATGCGGATGAGAAAACGGATATTGGAAAATTCCTTATTGAGGGTGAGGATGCAGATGTCGTTCTTAAAAAATTGCCCTTGTTTTTAATGTTAGTATATTTATATTGTATTGTAGGTAATCATTTTCTAATAAGTCTTATAACAATCGAGAAGTTTTCAAATTCACAACTTTCATATTCTTAACTTTGGATATGAAAGTTGTGAATTTGAAAAAAGGTAAATTACATTTGATGGACAGATATTTGCCGATGGCGGTGATAAAAAAAATCGAATGATTTTATTAAATTTTTGAAGCCTAGAATTTTCGGTCTAATAACGTAGGGTCACATCCCCGTATAAATTATAAAGAAGCAGATGAGGGTGCGGAGCTTTTAAAATCAAAAGTTGAGGAGGCGAATTTTTTGCGGATATCAGATTTTATACGGATGCGGATACGGATATTCGTTACATCCCTGGTCACGAGAAGTAGCGGTGAAACAAAATGCGAACGACTGCAATTCGCTTAGCGGTAAACGATTTAGCCTTAAGGACGGTCGACCGGAAAAATTGCGTTTTGTACATTTGTTGCATGAAGTATAAATAAATAAATGTACTTATGTGGCAAATTGCGTAATTGGGAACGCAACCAAACTTTGCTAGTCTATATAGAAATAATACGATGTTTCTTCTTGATTGGTTATCATAGGTGGAGATTTTTCAATATAGCGTACGGTGTTCTCATTAAAAGGCAGTACTGCCCAGTCTAGTTTCTCAGAGAAGACTGAGTCTCAACAGTGAGCATTAATTGGCCGATGAGTACTCACGTCGAGGCCGAGCACGGCAGCCAGCTTGAGCAGGCGCGGCGCCTCGGTGACGGGGTCGCAGCCGAACTTGATGCCCAGCGGACACTGCGCCGATGCCGCGTCACAGCGGATGCGGATCACTAGCCTAGAATACCGTAAAACATGTTAATATTTCAATTTTTATTTTGTCTATTATTAAATAATTGACTGACTTTTCAGATTTATGTAAGGATTAGAATTTGATTATCACTTGCGTAAACGGTGAAGGAAAACATCGTGAGGAAACCTGCACATCTGAAGGACTCATACAGTTCTCGATGGTGTGTGTAGTCCGCCAACCCGTAATTGGCCAGTGTGATGCACTAAGAAAGGGGTGGCCAACCGGTTGATCGCGATCGAACATTCGATCGCGGCTTTTAGTCCAGTTGATCGTGACAAGGCAAAAACCTTATAAGTTTAATATACATTATTCATTTAAAATTTCAAGAAGTAGGTATGTATTTGGTTTGTATTTGTAGTTGGTTATACAGTTCTATTCTCTCACCCTGTTTATTGTAGCTTGTGTATATTTTATGTACCTATATCTAGTATTTATTTTGTAGTAAGTATACCTATATATTGATAGTTTCGAGCGTATGGCACTCGTGGGTTGCAGCTGAAAACCAGCGTCCAGGTGGCCAGTATCTCTGCCTCCTGACATTATGCTGAGCTGCGGCCTTTTGGCACAATAACTCATTTTATGTTTTCTTTTAAATGTTTTATTTATTTTTTATTGTGCTTATAAACTCTTTTTCTTTCTTTCTCTTATTTGGTAAATCGCACAGGGTTTCGTCAGTAAACAGTAGATCTTCTGTCTAACCAGGTTGGCCTCCCCTGGACTAGGGCCTAAACCTTCTCGTTCCGAGAAGACGGCCGTACCAGCAGTGGAACAGTAATGGGTTGGATTTATTTATTTATTAATAAATAATGAATACAAATGATACTCACTGTGCAAGCGGCATGTATTGTTTGATCTTCATGAGCTCGGTCTCAGAGTCGAATGTCATCACGTCCACACCAGCGGCCGACGCGTAGCGGATGTGCGACGCCATCTTAGCTGGGTTCGCGAAAATTATGCGCCTGAAAAAAAGAAAAATACATTAAAGTCAAGTAGGTATCAGTGGCGAAGAATCCATACAACCCGATTCCCATCGGCTTCCCTTTAGGAATTGGTTAGTGCATAGACCAACGTAATATTATAATTATTTACTCATCCAACTGACAAAAAAAGGCTTGTTATTCAGTTAGGTCCAGCTCTTCCAGACATGACTATATTATATAGATTACAAGAGACGGTATGGAGTTTTGTCTAGCAGCAATTTTTAGAGGGCTTCTTTAATTCTACTTATTAATTTTCCACTGTTGCCATCCTAAGAAAAATGTCTTCTCTGTCTATGCACCTGTCCTCTTCTTATTACCTATGTCTATCATTCTAGTGTGTCTTGTATTTTGTGGCAAATAATTTTTCTATCTTTCTTTGTTTATGTCCAGCAGTGGACTAAGGTAGGTTGAGTTGATGATGAGGTGTACTCACTCGGGAGCCACTCCGATGGAGGTGACGAGCTCTATCTCGGCCTTGGACGCGCAGTCGAAGCCGGTGCCCAGCGCAGCCAGCGTGCTCACTAGCAGCTTGTCATCGTTGCACTTCACGGCTACAGAGAAATAAGTAGTATTAGTTATGAGCGTATTTCTTGTGGCATAATATCAAGAAAATTGAATTATCTGCAACGTGTAATTTAGGCGCTCCACCCACTGCACCGCGTCCCGTCGCGTAGCGCGGGATGGCAGATTTTACCATTGTATGCAAGTATCTCAATTTATATAGAAATCACGCCTAGCACAACACACTGCCGACGCGGAAATGCGCGGGAAGGCGCCCCGCGTTATCCGTCGCTCCGCGCACTGCGGCGGGACGCATCTTCAGTGGATGGAGCGCCTTAAGTAACGCCAAACTTCACGCACCCCAATTAGAATATCTAGTAACTGGCTTCCGCCAGCGGCTTCGCCCGCGTGATATCTTTATAAATTATAGCCTATGTTACTCAATGATAATATAGAATACAACTGGTGAAAGAATTTTTAAAATCGATCCTGTAGTTTTTGAATGTATCCATTGCAAACAAACAAACATACGAAAAATCAAATTTTTCTCTTTATAATGTTAGTTTAGATTTAGAAAAGCATAAATCAATAATCAGTACTCAATTATGAACAAACTATATTCAGGTTTTGTATTTATTCAATTACACCGTTTATATTCTATTTTAAAGCGAGCTACGTCGACATTTAAGTATTCCATGAATAAGTTACAAAAACTCACCATAGAAAGGCTCAACGCGCGGCATTAGCTCCTTCCAGTGGTGGTACCTAGCCACCACCTCGCCCAGATCCATCACGTAGAACGGATCCTCCTGCGTGCCACTCTCCACTATCTCCCGGATCAGGCCGAGCGGCGACCACGGCCCATCCATCACAGTAATCAGCTGTTCCTCTTCCACGACCTTCATTTTGCCTGGGATTTTGAACCTAGTGCAGTAACTTTAAGGTTGACTTTGGAGCCGACTTAGCCCCGGCAGCGCCGGAGCGTGGGGTCGGCTATGCTGCGCTTGCCCGCGGTCCGATATGCGGGAGGGGTCGGTGTCAGGTGTTCGAGCCGGGTGGTGGTGGCCCACTAGCGCTAGTCCACAGATGTCAGCTGGAACAATGGAGGAAATATCGTGAATATCTATACCAGAAGCGCATATTTCGAGGAAGATGGTGGCTTCAAAGAGCTACAGTGCCTCAAACTTATCTGGCCCTGTCACCAAAACTGGGACTAACGTCGCCACAGAACAAATTGACTTCAAAATGTAATTTTTGTATAGAGATGACATTAGTAAAAGCGACGGCAGCGACGCCATTACCAGGTCAGATAAATTTGTGGCACTGTACGTTACATTTTGTCAACGTTGTTCCCGTAGCTCATAAACTAGAAAGACTAGAAACACAGGCAATGAAAGAGATGGGAGAACTTTGGAGGTTTATGCTGCTTGCTTTGGACCATAGAAATTAGAACATTCAGACACAGTTGTAGCTATACTTACGAGATGTCGCGGTGGCGTCAGCGGGCCCGGGCTCGCAGCCAGGGCGGGTCGACGTTGAGCGCGCGGCGCCAGCAGCGCGGCGCGGGGCGCGGGCGGGCGGCCTGATGCGGCCTGCTCGGCCACACACGCCCGGCACTGGTAGACGCGCCGGACTCACCCGGTGCTCCCTGGAACAAGGAAAAGGTACATAAGACAAACAGCTCCCATAAACAAGTTATAATCTATTATGAAAAAAAAAAACTGCTGTTCTATTTAACATTTAGAGTTTTGTTCATCGACAATTTATTACCCATACAAAAAATCATGTTTAAACGGCTGATTATGCCTTAATCGTGTGTTATGTTGCCAATGAACTTGGGCCGTAGTCGAGTACCTAATACCTATTGAATTATTGGTATAGAACAGCCGATTTTTTTTTATTTCAAGTTTAGTACCGTAGTAATAGTAATAGTAGTAGTTGTTCATAGTGAGTACAATCACTCCTTAAGACTACTTAAAAGGATCGGGCTTAGAAACGTAGGGCCTTTTACATGTTGCAGGGATATTGTCAACCCAGTGATATTATAAAATTTCACTAGTGAAACTATAATATCACTGGTATGACAATATCCCTGTGACATATACATTTAAAAAATACGGCTAGCCCTTAAGAAGTGGTTTTTCACATTCCAGACTGTCAGAAGAACCATACCAATGAGCTGGAATAACGCTTAAGAATTCATAAAAGTATATCAGCGGGTACTATCAGCTATTAATATCTCTAATGATAATTTTATATAAAAAGCATCAATAATATTATAAATGATCTTTTTAATCACCAATCGGATGATTAAACCTCATTCGAAAAGATTAATACCTTTGATAAAGCTTGCAAATACCGCTCGATATCGTTCACAATACTAATTAGCACTTTATTACACTGAACACACTTCCTTTTATCACAACACTGATGTAGGTACTATCGGAGATGAGCCTTGAACTAAGTCGCTCGATAACTTTTCGAATACTGATATAAAAGATAAGACGGCCGACGACAGTTATCGACTAAATTAAATTACGTGCGATGACATAATCGGAGTGGAATAAATTCGAGACAACTGTATATGGGACATGTAGTATTAATATAGTGCCACAAACTTATCTGACCCGGTGATCAAAATTGGAACTAACGTCGCTACCGAACAAAAATGACATCAAAGCGCATCAAAGTGTCATTTATGTACGGAGATGACATTGGTAAAAGCGACGGCAGCGACGCCACGACCGGGTCAGATAAGTTTGTGGCACAATAATTAGATTTTCGCGATTAAGTTACGATGTTGGTCCCATAGAGAAAATTGTTCAGTTTGGTGGTCTAATCTACACCCTTAAATATGACCACACATTTCTAATACACGTTTTATAAGCCAGCACAGTGAACCATTTACTGCACAATGTCAAGTTTGCGCGCAAACGATTTTTTATTTATTTATTTATGTACGCACCAGGAAACATGATAATAAAAATGTTACAGACATATGAGCACAATGGAACTAGTTACTTATTTCTAATGAAATTTCTGTCAGAGTATCATCTTAGGGGCAGATTCTTCCAGTAGTCTCGCGACTGGAAATATGGATGATAGAAACGTCGACACAGTGTGACAATTTTTTAAAATAATATTCCTATCTTTATAAGCATTTAATTGTAATAGTCTATTGCATGTGGTGTTTGCCTTTACATTGGCTTGTAACTTGTGACATGCAAATCAAATTATTAAGCTGTTGGCAATCCTAAATAAATTAGGTAAGCTAGACATCAGTTTATTTCGCGTTTATTATTACAGTAAAGGGGTTATACAAATAGGTACATGAATCATTAGTTTTACTGTTATTACGTTAGCACACCTAGAATAACAAGATTCTTACAGGAAACCTGATGTTAATAAATAGTCACAAATATAATTTAAAACGAACGAATCCAAGAAACAGTAAAGATATCCCTAAATATAGACAAATAAATTTGTTGGTCTGGGAGAAATGCTTGTATAAAATATTGAGTTGAACTTGAACCGTTTCATGAGCGTCCAATGCCACAGTAAACGTTTTGTAACAATAAATACAGCGATACATATTACATTATCATTATCGAAGGGCGACTTTCCCACTAGGGTTGTCAACTAAATTTTTGGCGACTGGACAGATTCGAACTTCTACTTCTGGCCAATGTCCAATCAGAAATCTGTACTTTTTGGTATGCTAAGACAATTTGTAGTATTTCACTAATGTCCTACTACACAATTACGAATTTCGCTAATTTAATACATAATTACATGGAACATTACGTGTCCATGTCTGACGCTCAGAGTCAGAACTGGCCATTAGGTACACAAAATGACTTTATGGCGATTGTAAAATGGAACGGATTTTCTGTTGTTGTCAACCTCTCAACTCGATTAAGGTCCGATTGAATTGAAAACATAATAGATTTCCAGGAACTGGTGGTCAAAGGGATTGGAATAGACTGTCATTTCTGAATCACGTAAAATTTTCATTGCTTCTGTCAACCCAATACAGCTGCTGCCCGGACAAAATTATATGGTGGATATTGGATAACCCTATCGAAACTGTACTTATTCAATGGCTAAACGCTACCGGAGACATGTAATTTCATGATTACAGTGTGCGAGACGATAATTTGCAACAATAAGTAGCTACAATAAACTCTTATACATATTTTAGAGGTTAGTAGGTACTTTAGAAATTCTAGAATTTTCAGGTTTCAGAGTCAATATAATATTATTCTGTTAGCTACTACATGGCTTTATTTCTAATAATAAGGAAAGTGGAGCTTGTCGGCTTCATTGACTACTATGTATTTAATTGAAACGAGTGATGTTCTTTCAATAAATTCTCAGATCGGTCAAACTCAGACAAAGAATTCAATAATCAAATTCAATTAGGATATTAAAACATTTATGGACTAAAACAAAAGATGGATCTCGTTGTGATGTACCTAGTGTACCTACCTATCTTTTGTTTTAATCCAAATAAAACATAATTTTTATTCGGTGCTGATTGTATTAATTATTCTGAACCTCAAACATAAAGAAACACACCCTGATTCTCGATTCGTCCGAGTCCTTGTTTGAGCTTGACTGTTGCCACTGTTTATTATAGATTCTCAGACATCAAGAAATCTGCCATTTTTTATTTTATGTTTTTAATTTATTTTTGATTTTATTTAATAATATATTATTTCGGTAATTATTTTTATATTTATTTATTGTGATTGAAATGTTAGTTTTATTTTATTTTATATCAAGTGTTCTACACATATTATTATGATCTCAAATGGCTCCCTTACAACCCCTGCTTCAGAAATTAACCTACGCAATCGCGCCATGATCTTGCGCATGTCGAAATTATATACCTTTTCAATTGCTACTTTATCTTATCGTAGCCAACGATTGCCAGGCTTGTAAAATTAGTTAAAGATTGTGTACTATTTCCGATACTTTATGATAGATCGTATAAAACTGCAAATGAAGAGATTATCATGATTAATTAAATTCTTGAAGTAATCAGTGCTTGTTATCGGTTTATCAGCTTGTATTTGTGTGCTGTATCTACGGTTACTAAGATCAACGTCATCAACAGCCTATCAGCTATCTAATATTAGACACAGGATTCTAGCCCCATACAAGTTGCAATCTACACGCGAAAAAATTATCAGCTGTCCCATACAATACTTCAATACCTACTCGACCCAAACGTATGGGACAGCCGGTTATTTTTTGCGATTACGATGTTGCTCCCACGAAGTTGTTCAGTTTGATGGTCTGATCCACACCCTTAAATATCGATACCTTGGGGCTCATAAGGCGTATAGCACAAAACCAAAATGTGCTATACACCCTTTGAGCCCCGAATTATCGATATGACCACGAATTTCTGATGCACGTTGTATATAATTAGCTAGCGAGCTTCGCACGAGTGCAATTTCTCTACTATGCTTACATTAAATATGAAAGTATTATGCTATAAACCTTCCGTGAAAAATGATCTAACTGATGGTGAAAACCGCATCAAAATCTATTGCGTGGTTTAGGAAGAGTTAGCGGATATACAGACAGACAGACGCAGAAAGCGACTTTATTTTATACTATGTAGAAATAGAGATAGAGACGTGATTGGACGTGATGTTATTTGTGCAGACGTGGTACTACGAGGTTTGTAACTACCACAGCAACCATTAAAATATCAACGTAATTATTTAACAACAGTAGAATGTTTAATTGAGTCTCAAACAGCTGTTCACATTGTGTTGGTCCAATATCGAGGACACATCAAAGTCCACTGATAAATTACTCACTAAATTACTGAACCCCTACATGCGTGAGGAGCGTGGCCATTGGGGCCGTTCATTACAAGTATTATAGGCGAACAAAGAGATAAGTCTACAGGGTGCACCAGATATAAACGTAAAACCTGTATATAAAGATTGTTTTTAAACATGAAATTGGCCACTATCACGCTCGATTGAGCCAAAGAAAATTTAATCTTATTTGAAGGCAATTAGACTTCACTTTAAGTGCAGTAAGTGATGACAGGCGCAAAACTTTAGTTAACTTTAAAAAAGTTAAGTTTTGTTTATTGAATTATGCTTTTAACTAGGTATTCTAATTGGGGTGTGTGAGGTTTAACGTTATTTAAATTAAACTTTGTAGAATTATAGATGAAAAGCTTTGTCAGGAAAATAAGGATATATTCGAGTAATATACAGAGCTTGTTGAACAATAAACATATTGGAGGAGCCCACTATACTCACAATTATAAATAACTTGTACCTACATAGACCAACGTTGAAATCGCGAAAAAATATCTGCTGTTCCATACAGTTAGTCAAGTAATATTTAATTATTTGTATGGAACAGCAGATTGATGGTGAAATTTTCTTACGAGCTGATGGTTCTTATAAAAAATTCATCATGTATGTCTGATGATCCAGTTTACCTATTTCTTTCTTAGACTGTACAATGGACCAGGTTGTTCACATCGATATTTGATAAGTAAATAATATAAGATGTGCTAACAATACTTAAAGTCGTGCTCAAATTAAATTAACGTCCTAATGCCAAATACTCAAACACGTCTCAATTTTAAGTAGGTAGTCGTCAAGTCCGAATTATTTTTAAGAGCGCCTTAAAGTTAATTTACGTTTAAGTTTATAGCCGTAAATCCGTCTGAGTCTACTAGCTTTTGCTGGCAGCTTTGTTCCTGTATTATGCCACGGACTTTTCTCAAGTAACTTAGGTTTAAGTACCAAGATTAAAAGAGCCCTTCTGGCTTTGTGTAAGTACATTCTCCCGCTGTACAAAATATCCAAATCGTCGGGGATAGTACAATACCGCGTAACTAGCATTAAATTAGTAAATACCGCCTAAGTGACGAAAATTGCTAAATGGAGATTTCGTGCCAACAGTGCACTGCTGACGCTGGTTAGAACCCGTTGAATCACTCTCCTGACAAAATTGGTATTTGAAACTTACGCGGTATTTACCAATATTGAACTATCCCGAACGAAATGGCAGTACAGCCGTTATGTCATATCAAAGTCAAAGTCAAATATTTTTATTTCAAATGGGCCTTTGCACTTTCAAAACGTCGTGATTTTAGGTGTTGATACAAGATTGAGTACTTAATTCAGCAACAAATCTAGCTAAAATTCTAAACTTAATTTTTTTAAATTACTGTAGAGGGCTGCTTTTCGACAGGGTGGAACATGGACCATCTGTTTAAACCAGCAAGGAACTACAACAATCAAACTATGTGTGACAAATAAACGAGCAAACAAGTTGTCATCGCGGGTTGATTTAATTGACGAGAATTGGATCATGACATGACAGACACATCATTCGCGCTGTTACGTCACGTAGCCGGGGCGCCATCGCCATGTTGAATCAGCGCGTGCGCAAGGTCAATGTTATGTGGCAGAAGATAATAATTCCATTACGCTTGTATAGTATGTATGTGTGTAAATTTTTCCTAAAAAGTTTCTTCAACCATGACGATAATTAATTCTGTAATGGCGGCCGTTTGGTATTGAATTTTTGGCGGGAGTAGAGATGATAAGAAAATAGTTATTACGTAAAAAGATGGTTAATTTGGTTTATTTAACTCTTTGCTTAAAAATAATAATTGCGAAATATACTTATTACGTGTATAATAAAGTTTAATTCAGAGTTAAAATATTAGCGAATAAGCTAAAAATGTTTATTTTTTAAATTTCTGTTTACTACAATAATGCTAAGTATTTAAATACAATCATGAAATTCGCAATGCTAGTACAAAATAATGAGGAAACGCCCAGTGCAATCAGCCGTCTTGGCTGGTAACTGTTTGCCAAATCAAATTATGTATATCAAATCAATTTCCATTATTATTTTTTTATAGTAAAGAAATTAGAGTCGTGAAACTCCATATTTCGCTTTTAAATTCTTCAGTAATAAAAATACATACAGACGAACATAGAACCTCCTCCTTTTTTGAAGTCAGTTAAACATAATCATTATTTGGTCTAAGATTGGGATTATTTTGTATAAAATATAAGGACGTTAAAATATAAATTTATTTTAAGTGAACAAATTTAATTTACCGAGGTATATTTAAAATATTATAAGTACTAAGGGTTTAAATTAATGTATTTTACCCTCGGTATTATTTATTTAAGTACTTCTAATATTTTGTAAAACTAAAAGTTTATCATACCACCAAATATAAATAATAAAACTCACCCTTAATAGCGTAATTCTCAAAGCTTTCTTTTCACTCGTAAGCAACAACCGGAGGTTGTTGCTAAAACAACGAAAAACTTAACGCAAAATAATGACAACGCTGCGAGAGCAACCGTCGTAAAAACTTTTTGATTTCCGAACGAAAAAGCAACTGTCACTAGTGCGCGTTGGCGGCAAACTAATAATAAATTGCCGACGTTCATGTATTTATGTGGTATGTTATCAGGATTTGTGGGATGGCCCAGTTATCACGAAAGATAGTAAAGTACTAAGCCTGATGTAATTGTTAGACCTCGTCTGCACTGCCGTGAACCGCTTTGGCGACGTCACGGACACGAGCGCAAGTTGTGCACACCTCCTGCCGGCAGGTCTCGTAACTTGTTTGTTTTGGGGTAACTACGCCGAATTATGTTGGTTAGATATCAATAAGGAAACGATAAATATTAGATAATAATTTAATATTATGATAAGTTAAAAGTTATATACTTATAGCTATAAAAAAACATTGCGTCGAAATTGAATCCTTAAAAAATCGTATATTTTATAGACTAGCCCGGAAAGTCTAATAAGAGTGTTCAAATGAACAATATAAAATTATTTGGCATTGCATGCTCGATTCCTCTCAACAATGAGTTGATAATTAATATTATTTTCCTAAATTATACTGAGTACCTTAGTTCTACTTTTGATTTATCATAACCAGCGACCAACGTGAATCGCAAGTAAACAAACATAGGGAATTATTAATTCATACATCTATGTATATCATTTACCTATGCGTGAACAGAAAACTTTGTACCCCTTTATAAGCATATATGGCGCGCACGGAGGAGTGTGAGATTTGGCATAGTTAAAGTTTATATGGAGAAGGAGTGCAGAAAGCTAAAATTACGGTCGAATTTCGACCACTAGTCAATCTTTAATCTTTAGATTCAATAATCCTACATCAAGCACATACTTAAGTATCCACTTATTTTTTATATTTATTTCTTGTTAGGTTAGGACTCAATTACGCCAGCAAGCTCGTAATTATGACGCCAGATGTCTACTGCTTAATAATATATGACTACCAGTAGCAGGCCTGGCAGCTACAACGAACGGAAAATGTAACGTCAATCGTTTCCGACACGGAGCGAATAAAGTCTGACATTCTCAACCCAATTAATGGGAGGGATAACCTAAAATTAAACAGCTTTCCAGATTTTCGGGCTGTTCTCACAGATATTCGTAAGGCAACTGGTGGCTCTCACAGCGTGGAGAGGTCTGGATGATTCCAGACAGGAGCACCTCGCATCCAAACAAAGACGTACTATCAGTGGCTTCATCTGAGTATTCCAAATTACAATAGTTACAAAACAAATTCTACAGCTTGGCAATTGCAATTCCTGTCTCGATAACCTTCGACCTTATAATCTTCTTACATTGGCCCGATGGGGGTGCCGTCACGCATGACCGATAGCAAATGATACCGCTCAATAGTTCCAAGATGTATTTGTTTTTCATAAGACCGTATTTACAAACAGTTTGATTTTGTTTCGCCAAGAGCGGTGATCTTGACCGAGATTTCGCTTCGGGTATTCCGTTTATTGGAAGTGAAAATTGACTTCGTTTGAAACTAGAATCCACAGTAATATAAAAACTAGGTTCAATTAAAAAATCTTAAATTTTCAGGAAACATTGTCTTTTTACCGTCGGTCGGATCACAAATTCTTAAAATCCACCACTAGGTACGCATTGGGTGGTGGATTTCAACTCAATCCTTCTTGCAGACAATAAGCTCGAGTTCTAGCAGTGGGAACATAATTATGTGGTCTGATGATGACCGCAAATTCACAATCCACTGCCATATTCACGTTCATCGCCAACTCAAGCGAACTAAACCGTACATTTTTGTCAACAAAAATATCTGGTTTGGAGGTGAAAATGGAGCGGAGTTATTTCATGTCAATATTTGTAGTTTTAAGCAGTACCAGTATTTCATATCATGCTATCAGTAAATAGTTATCGCTGTTTCTAAGAAATCAGTTTTATGATACCCACTGGGTGTGACAATTGTAAGGCTCTTGATGTTTATATCTGTGATTTTCCTCGAGCCCTTGTTCTTTCCTTGTTTAGATTTCCTATATTCACACGTAGATACAATTCCCAAGGTTCCCAATTCAGTCTCACTTCATTAGGTCATCTCATGCCGCATGTGTCTTATCGTTGAATACCAAAACATTTAGATAGAAAAATCTCAAGAAAGTTATTATGAGACGGACCCTTAGCTACACTTTGGATGGTGATATTGGTAACACTTCCAGGTGCATTAGCTGTGCCAAGTAATACCGATCGAACCATAATAAAATAAACTTCTTAACAGCTTCGGAAGTTGGTAGTACTACCAAGCTAACGTGTATTGAAGAATTAAATGCCCCGACTGAATGGAACCACCTGGGAAGAATACTCTTTCAAACAAAAAATAATCATCAAAATCGGTTTTTAATTCGTGAAGATATCGCTGAACAAACATAAAAACAAAACTCCTCCTTTTTGAGGTCGGTTAAAAAATCCGAGCTATCACTGCAATGATATCAGATTCAATATGATGATGATGATGATGAACCGTGGTATTGAGGTGATTGTAAATCTAATCCTGAATTCAAAATCATGTTACAGGATCCCTAACAAAGCTTTCATCTTACACAATTCGCGTTGGTGTCTATCTTCGAAATGGATTTCAGGAGTAAATAGGTACCTACCGCTTGTGTTATTAGATCATAGTTAGAAATAATTCTGAATAATTAATTCAATATTTGCTTTCTTCAGTTTATATTTTATCCCCGAGAGTACGGTCGAAAGTTTGTTTCAAAACAAATCATCTGTCGATTGCGTACTTTTATCAACGATTCAATAACATTAGTCATCAAAATTGCGGGAACAGTAACTCCTAGGAGAATTTACTCACTGTACTCTTATTAGCTCTCGAGTCAACCAAAGAAATTGATACAATTTGACAAATTGCCAGGTAGTAGGACGTAGTAAATTCTAAATACTGCAACACGAGTATGAAAGTGCCAGGATTTAGGAGAACCGATATGCCAAGACTTCCATAAAGTTTAAAACAGTTTATGCCGTAAGCCGTACAAATAACGAACATTAAATTACTTCAAACAGAAATCAGAGATGATCACATTCATTGTAATGACATTGATTTTACATAATAGCTTGTAAAATATTTTTTGGTAAGATTCGGGATGAGTTTGCCATTTACAAATAAGTGATTGAAAATGTATGTTCCCTGATAATTAATATGATAATAAAACATACGCACGTCTCAAGCCGCGGGGTCATTAGATAAAAATTTAAAATGGGAGATAACATTTCTTTGCTTAACAAGTTTATACCTATAATTAATTAAATCAACAGAGAAGTAACTATCGCGCTTTATAATTCATGATAATGATAATAAAGTAATTATTCTCGCGACTGATAACAAAGAAGAGGTGGATGAATTAATTGTTAAATACATATTGCGTCAGTGTTTATAAACAATTTAATATAGTCGAATCTAATGCACGATAAACCCTTTTGCTTGAAGCCTTGGAGCTGCGAAAATGATCAACATTAGTTAGGTGTTTTGAACATTAAAATATGCTAGCTAGTTTCAATTCCATCATCTGGGATACCAAAGTCAGCATGGCAAATATTCTATTTTTATCTATTGTTTTCCCACCTAAACACAATGATCCGATTACCAAGGAATAGATAGAAACATCAAAGATATGTACCACATTGACATAACATAAGCTAACGAACGAGATTTCTAAATGTAAATGGCCTTACATTTAATTGATGATTCAAACCCCGATGATAGTAAAAATAAAAACAATTGTAACTCTACTAAAACTCAGTATTTTAGAGATTACACCAAAACGTATAGATGCTGTCGGCAATTTCTTTTAATTTGGCGACATTCATATGCCCGAAAATTATTTTTTAAAATAATACGGTATGCTAGAAGAAATAAATTCTAAATCCTCTAAAGATCCAACTCAAGATTGCTCTATGTCAAGCTGGCAGTGATAAGATCACGTTTCTAGTGAACGATAGGGTTGCAGATCATTAAACTTGAAACATGTTCTAAATCATAAAAGAGATTATTATATATTTATTTTATGTTTATACGAAAGTGTGTTTTTTCAGCGGATTTAAGTTCTTTCACATAACAACAGAATGATTTTGTTAAAGCCGTTCGGCTATCAAAGTCAGAAATCTTAAAGAAACCATAATTGCTTGCTTGTTAATAAGGATACCGCAAGTAAGAATACTAGGGCCGCAACATCCACATTCTTTGGCCTCTAGATACACACTAACACTTTAACACGGAAACCAAGCTGTCAGTTTGTACAGGAATCGTGTTTATGCATGAACGGTCGACGTCTGCGGAAACCAAATGTGACGAAGACCTTCCCGTTCGAGTTTAAACCCAAACCTACCTACTGTTGTGGTACCAACAGCAATGCATGTATGAATTCTTTAAACGGAATAGCTACGCAACGACTGGTCTTGATACGGGTCAAATACCACAACGTTGACCCCAGTTGGCACGAGTTTAAATTACGCTCAGTCTACGCGCGTGATACATTTTCATCGGCTGTTGTTTCTCCGATTCCGTACAAACTCATTACAAAACTATCTAACACCCCTGTATCTAATGTCAATATTTACCTATAATACAGGGAACACGTGCCAAGATCATGTGTTTAGTGTAGAATTAATTATATGGATATCATAAAATAAATACGAGTTCCTTGATAAGGCCCAGTTTCTGAGCGATGACATAATAATGATTTGTTAAGTAAATACAATAATAATTTAAATTTGCTTTAGTTTATGGAGCCCCTTATCTTTCTCGTTAGACTTTCTGGCATCTGCAGTGCAGTTTCATAAAATTATATTACTTGTATCTCGTATGCTAATTATGCCATATTAACTCAGTTATGGTTTTTAATACTTCCTAGTCGTTCACTCTTGGCAGAGTAGCCGTGGTCATTCCGGGTCTCAATTCTCGAGTAGCAGCTCTTGCGCTGCGTCTCCATTCGGTCCTATTTTTAGCGTTGCGAGAACATTCAGTTAGTTTTGATACAAATGATAAATACATTTGCCAAACAGGTGTATTAGCACGCTTAATATTCTCATTAGCTTAATTCATACGACAAATAGGTATGTCCTCTTCTTTTCGGGTCAATGGGTTTATTATACCTATTACCTACTAAATCGTTTTAGCCAAGTAGGTGGCCAGTGACCACACCTCTTTCATTGTCACTGGCAAACACAGGTATACGAGCACTCGGGGCATTGGAGTAAGTGTGGTACCTATTGTCTGTACGAAACTACACTCTCACGGACTTTCGGATGAATCAATGATACACCAATTTGCCAAGTTTTGTTTGCATTGGGCGTTTTGTTAAACAACAAAATTGGTTTGCTAAACAGATTTTGCCCTAGACATCTAGCTGGGAAGAGGGGTTGGTGAAAGCAGAAGGAACCCTCGTAACTTATAAGGATGGATTTCTGGTATTGACAAGTCTGCAGAAGTAATAAGGAGCAGCAGTTTGTAAGATCGATTGGGCTAGCAACAAGAAGTATCTAGAACAGTGGTTCCTAACCTGGGGGTAATTACCCCCGCAGGGGTAAAACGGAAATTCTAGGGGGGTAACACGGGATGGCACGAAAAAGTATTAAAATATGGAGCATGACATGAGATGCGCATTGAGTGAAACCGAACCTAATATTGTTAAACTTGCGAATGCAAAGCAATTTCAACCTTGACACTAGTTAAGTAAGAGATTTATATATTACTACTTACCTAAACGTGCAATTTCTTACATAATAAACATATTTTTGTTCGAGTTTGTGTGGTTTTAATTATTTTAAATTAGCTAGGGGTAAACTCAATTCCCATACTTGTTCACAGGGGTAGGGACATTGAAAAGGTTAGGAACCACTGATCTAGAAGATACCTACATTATATTTTCGATGAAACTCTCGGGTGGTCTATATTTGAGTACAGCAATCAAACATATTGTATGTCGCAGTTCGACACACGTGGGACTGCGTGACCTTCAAACGACTCATGTCGACATGCTACGTTTATTTTTGAAACAAATAGGTTATTGGTGGTAAATTCCCACCACTGTAGGTAGGTACTGAATAAAACCAAACCCTACCCAATAATATATTTTAGGCTAACCATTGTACCTACGTATATGGGGTTTTTCATTACAAAGAAAGATGAGGCAGGTTTTACTGTGTCGAAAAAAAATTACTAATATTTTAGCGTCGAATCTTTTAGTTAAGTAATTTGAAATAAAAAATATCAGGCGTAGTATCGATTTCTACGCATCACAAATTTTCTATGGAATTTGGTTTAGAATCTTCAATGGAATGCGATAAAAATATTCTGATAAGTGTTAATGTTTATCTCGTACGACGGTTTTACGAGACCTGTGTGACTCGCACATAAAATGAGGAAAATAAAAAAGGTATAAATAATATCATTCGTTTAGATTTTTCCTATAAAATAAAAATCATTGTTCTAGGTACTAGGTACTTTATGTAAAATATTTTTGATGTTTTTATTCCGCCAATCCTGTATTTTATCTCTCGTATTTATTCAAAAATATGTCGATTTTGTGGATTGAGTGCCACAGTTCACAACGTAAATCACGAACGCCCCTAGTGATGATTTTTAACCCGTATTTTATCAAAAGGTCAATGTTTTAAACTTATCAGTGGCACAAAGTGTCAACTGTCAAATCGCTAATTGGACGCCATTTTTATTTAAGGCGCCATATTCTCGTCTCAACATTATCTTACATGATAAAAGGGTTATATTGGAGTCAGGTGTTTGGCCTATTATCTAATACCTCTATTATTAATTAATATTCTACACGCGTAAATAGTATGGTAAACATTAAGTAGGTATTTGGATACTTTTTCGTGCAAATCGATTTTTTCGTAAACTGGACTTGATTAGTCACATTACAACTATAGAGAAAACATTTGCATGACATTGGGCCAATCATGCATGCATAGGTATCAGCTGATAGCAAACACTGCCACCCGAACATTCGCATGACCGGAATCGGTGATGCGTTGCCAAGCTTTTGTGCCCTCCACAGATCCCCACAATGTTGCTACCTTACTTAGGTAGGTATTTAGTCGGTATTCTGTGAAAGCATGACACTTCCCTAGTCGAGCCGACCTATTTAAGAGTAATATCAAAGTAATATTCAACTATCTACTGGCTGTAGCCTGTAGATACTCGACTACAACTCTTAAATCTACTACGAAAGAAGGCGACTGCACGATGGCCGATCTTGCAGTCGCGCCCCAATCCCGTTTAACCTTTCTAATCAACTGTCGGTTTCGTAACTCAATGAATTAAAGGGCCCTGCCTATCACTGTATAACTAGCAGGAGGTTTATGGAGTTACAGGCGCTCAGAGTTGGGGGCTCTAGATCCTCTAGGCGTACATTGAGGGATCCCAGGGAAGACGGCAGCAGTAGTAGTCATGTGCTGCTGTAAAAACTGTGAGGGTGTCGGTTTTCTTACCCCCCGAAAATGTTGCTGAGCTGCACAGGTGCATTCCACTGGAGATGCCAGACATTCCTGCAGCCTCACTGCGTGTGCTGAACTAAGCCTCCGAGGGTGGTTTTAGTGATTATGAAACCCTTACCGAAGGTCGGAATCGTTTTGAGGGTTTGCCTCTCGCAAAAGCAAAAAAGGCTCTACAACGGGAATTTATTGAAATATTCAATCGAAATAAAAGTTCTTGGTAACAATGTCGTTGGTACAAATAAATAACAGTTAATACGAATTTATTTATAACAATGCAAAATCGTATCTATCTATATCCGGTATATTATCTGGACGAAGCTAATTAGGCTATCGCCACGTCGATGCATGACCAATCAGTAGGCAATAGATGATAGTGATTTTTTAAATCTTACTTTGAAGGTCTCTTATAATTTTATCAACTACGACTTTATGCCTCAACTTCATGTTTCTCGGGTCGCAGTGTTGGAAGTTTAGAAAACTTGGATATCACACTGTAGTTTTGAATGTTATGATAGACATACCATGTGGTACGCAACCAAAGAAATTATGGCTTACTGAGTGTATGTGAAAGAGATAATCTGCTTGAGAAAGGGATATTCTGCGGAGCGACCATGCTACAGAATGAGGCTGCATCCCAACTGGAGTGGAGAGGAACCGGGAATATTATAACCAATAGCATAGCATAAGATCCAATTTCCCGATCCGAGCTTCTTAACATAGAATCAGCAGTGGAGATAACATTTAGATGTGCTCTTCATCACTTCACTCCGCTCCTGAGAACTGGCAGCCTTAGATATTCCACGAGCTGGTCCAAGGGACTCCCAGGCCGCAGGTTAAGTACCTATCGCAAAACTAAACTAGCGACTTACTCGGTATACAGCAGCAGCTTATCAAATAGAAAATGATGGCCCATCAGGATTCCTATAAAGTAATGTATTTCAGGCAGAAGTTTATAGTGAAGAAAGAAGTATAAGCTTCCACGCCAATCTGGGACTAACGCAATAACCTTTATAGCATCTATAGCTGCTTATTATCCCGTAGATATCGTAAAAGTTATAGCTATGCTAGTCGTAAGCCAGCTGCGGGAAAAAGTTTATTATCATTGGTGTCGCCCTCAAGGGACCAAAATGAATACCTACACAATCCTACACTTTCCGCCACTCATAGTAAAATCCTACCACCATTACGAATGCAATCTGGAAGTCTTGCCAACGTCTATTGCCTTTATTGGTTGACTGCCATCACGTCATCACCACAGCCTACATGCAAAGATAAGGGTTTTTTGTTTCATCGAACTGAGCCTTTGCAGGCACTTTGAAAACATCGAGATTCTAGTAGCACGGGTCCAAAATATGGGTTGGTCGGTTGGTCGTGTAGCTTTAGTCGGTGCATTGCATAATTGCAGATGGCACGGCAAAGTATCAAACAACCTCTGGCTTACACGCACTGAGTAAAGGCAAGGAAATCGGTGCACGGCCTCTAATATCCACCTGATCGCCCTGGAATTATCAGGCATGTTGCGAACTGCAGTACTGACAGAATATCGATCATCCATAAACAATTCGAATTCTGAGGTCTGCGTTCTGTGTTCAAAACTCAAACTAGGTATTGAGGAAGTTCATGAGCATGACTCACACAGTTAGTATAAACTTATTATGTAGTATTGTTATAGATCTTTCAGAGAGCATGCCTATGTCCCCCAGTGGGAATATTAATAGGCTGAAGATGAGATCCATGAACATCGTATCATGTCGATAAGGTTCCACCAAATGAATTGTTTTCACGGAAATTCCAAAAGAAACAAACGAAACTACGTCTAAGTGCCCCTACTGATAACTGTCAAGCCTGTAATCTTGGAAAATTATCGCAAAACAGGAATTCAGAAATGTATTATTTTTTAATACACCTACAATCCGCTTCGAAAGGTCTCAGATCACAATGTCATATGCTATTTATCCGTTTTTATTTTAATGGTTCAAGATAAGATCAAGTCAGATTTCTGCATAACCTGAGGTTAAAAAGTCAAAACACAACCTCAATGCGTCGGTAGTTCTAAGCCGTATCAAAATATCTACGATAATTAATAAAGCCAATACTCACAGATGTCACAATTTTATTTCAATCAAACAAAATAACAGTTTAAAAATTACAAAGAAAGGACCTTGATTGAGGCACAACAACCGGGAGAAACGCACAATATAAAACTAGAGAGTTCACGGCTTTAAAACACGTCAAATCATATCATTCATATCCGCCGATGAGCTAATTAAAATAGAACAAAAGCCCGTATTACCTGAGTAAATTACCATTGTAATCGTAAAATTGCAATTCACATTGTGAATATTACTTCGTAAATCGGTTGTTCACGTGTTCATACTTCCAAAGAAAATGGCCATATTAAAATAACGATCCAAATAAGAGGTGAAGACAGATGGATATCTATTAGCAAAGCAAACCCGAAAACGAGCTTTGATTTAACTATGACACTAATTTGCCAATACATCCGTTTTGAATAATAAAAAAAATATGCCTAGATTTAAAAAAAAATTGCATTAGAAATCCATTTTAATGATACTATCAATTATTATGCAATGACATTACAGAATTAACTAAAAACATAAAAGAGAAACAAATTGTTTCGAAAAATTCATTCTAAACTACATTTTGCAATTAATGTGCCAACAGATGTTCTTAGTTCGCAGCCAATCTGCAGAGTGATAGATTTGGCTGTGTTCGGACCAACCATCCACTTTACTTTAAGTAGTTGTATTCCCAAATTACCTACAGACATTCTGATTTACAAGAACCTTACCATAATATTAATTCTGCCATTAGGATATGAAACGAAAACTGTAGACACAGTACCTAAACAGTCTTCAAGAATTCATGAAACATTATTATCTACTTGGAATTTTGGATTTTCTCCAAAAGGAGTTCCAATCTTCCTGTCATCATTGGCTGACCCTTCTTCGTCTTCTTACTCAATTTCTTAAACCTTTCATGCTTTTTTTTCTTGTATTCTTCCATCTTTTTGTTCTTCTCTTCTTTAACTCTGTCTATCTCTTTTTGCTTTTCTAGTTTCTCTTGTTTCACCTTAGTATAATGTTCTTTTGCTTTCTGGAATGGGTCTTTCTTAGTTTTCGTAATAGTAATAGAGATTTCTTTCTCTACTATATCGGGATGACGAACGTATTTCCCAACTTCTTGACCTGCATCCGTAGCGTCTTCGTCGAAAGGCTTAGCTTTATAAGTGCCTACAGTGGGATCATTTTTAATATCTTTATGGTATTCTCGAAGCAACCTCTTTTTGCGTTGTTCCTCCCACTGCTCTAATTTGTACTTTTTACTATACTTCTTGAGACGATATGCCTTTTTGTCGAACGGCTTTTTCTCTTTGTTAACTTCAAGTCCTTTGCGGTTCTTATTAAACTCTTCCTGCCTCTTATTCTTGCGGTCTCCTAGTTCTTCATTATTTTTCTTCTTATCTGGTTTGTTGTCATTGTTCCTTTTTTTTTTCAAAAAGAACGAATCTCGTTTGTTTTCCATTTTAAGTTAGACCTATAAAGAAATGAAAAAGCGTGTTTGACAAAAGGAAATAAAACAATTTAAGCTGTGGGTGGGTAATTAGACTGCCATATTGTGACTGCCTTAAAATAATGGGGGAATGCAAAAAAAGAGAACCATATAGTTTTGTAACAACATGTTTGTCGCGTTATAGGGAACAAAACATGAATTGAAATTCAGGAGATCCATCGGTACTATACAAGTAAAGTGTACTCTATTTAGTAGAGTCAGCCCAATTATTGGACAAATTGTTTTACTTGGTAGTTAATTCATGAAATATCCCACCAACCAACATAAAAATAGTAAATAATATTGGCATAAATGGATACAAGCAACAAACTAGGAATAAAGTTCAGTATTTATTACATATTATATAATAAATTATGAATAAATTGGCAGTCCTTAGGTATTATTTGCACGCAATAAAGTAAATAATCAACATAAAAACACGCCTTTTCATTTCTTTACAGTAATATAAATTTAATATGCTAAATAAATAAAATTCAGACCTAGTTTACCTATTTACATAATAATTGGTAAGTATATAATAATTTAAAATTAATTACTTATATAAATACAATAATTATTTCTTAAAAATATTTAATTATTTAAATAATAATGTATTTTTCAATACTTCATTCATCAGCGGTACAATGGTGTCGACACCTCTGCAGAGTCAATTACAAATCTAAGTTGTTCTAATCATAATCTAATCCGCTAATCAGCTAATAGTTTAGCTTGAAGCTAAACTGTGATCTGATGCTAATGGCTTGCTAATCAATAATCTAGCCCGTTTATAACCTTGTATGTTTGTTAATTACCTATTGTTACCACCATCATAAACATCTAGTATTGAATATGAGGCATTCATAGATCTCTTTACGTAAAGTTTTATAGCCCATAGCCAAGAATTTCAATTGAGCACCATAAGACACATCTTGGAGAACTGTAGGTGTGTATAATCCATTGCAGATCACAGATAAGAAATAGTATAAACCAGCATTTTGACACAACTTCGGTTATGTGGATTTCAGATATAAATGCAGGTTGCTGATTTATCCATACAAGTTCAATACCTAGGAATAGCTAGGAAGAAGCATGACGATGGGATGGCCCACCCCAGAATATCTAGTGTCTAGCCCAACCCCCAAAAAACCTGGTTCTATGTCGCTAAGAAGAGTGTTAACGAGGTACGAGCTATATCACTTATTCCTAGTATAAATTGCTACGCCGATGAGTATAAGTTTAAATATCTCAGATAAAAATAATATTATACTTGCGCAACTATACTATACTATACTATCATAAAAAGGACTGTCTAGACATATCTTTATTGTTTTAATCTGTTTAACATAACAATTTTTTTTTTCATAACATCCATGGTTATGGTTATTAATGGTGGTTACCATGGATGAAAGGCTTAGGAAGGATCCTTCCTTTTTGTGCAATTGTAAACAAAAGATAGCGCTATTTAGGAAGTGTTAATAGTTATTTGTTATACAAGAGTGCAAAGTTGCTTTTTAACCGCGTGTTCAATTTTGATGACCGAGCAAGCGAAGGATTCTAAAATTGAATCACGAGCGCAGCGAGTGATTCAAAATTAGAATCCTGAGCGTTAGCGAGGGAATCAAAAGAGCACGAGGTGAAAAATCTTTGCACTCGAGTGCAACACGTAACTTTTCATTCCACCTCAGCGAGGAAATGACTAAATGCAAAAAAAAAACGTTTAATTCACAAACTTAGTGCACACGATGTTCTAAATTCAATTTACTTTATCCTCTAGAGAATAAAAACGGCTTTTCCACTCAGATATTGAAGATTAAAAATACTCTTTCCGAGATGGTGGGATGAAAAATAATTTATTTTTGATAAATGGATACCTTGATCCAAGTAAATTTTTGATCAAAATTGAGTTATTATATGTACAATTTCAGTTGTTTTGGGACCATTAAGTAAGATTTTATAGATCATTATTACATCCTGGTAAATATTACATATCACCTATTTTGAACACAAAAGATTTGTAAAAATGATGAGATATTAGTGATTATTATTCTTACATTGCGCTCATTATACCTCTTAGGCATTGTTTAAAATTATAATTGTTATAGCACTAGAATAATTTGCTTAAATTATTTTAAGCACATGCGGTACACCAAATGTGAATGAGCTGGCTGGGTGCAATATGTTATATTAATTTACATTAGATTTAATAATTTACTTTTACTCTAAAATTCAGTGTGGAATGGCGAGTCTGTGTGTGAAACTATGTGTGTTTATGCTAATATCTTCGAATGAAGCTCTTGAGTAATTGTGATCCAACTTTGTTTGTGTAATCATCTATCTGACATCACCAATTTGAACACAAGATTTGTAAGAATAGTTTGATAATGTTTAACTCAATCTATAGTAGTACTTGGGAGACACCTGTGATCAGCAGTAGATCGGATTGGTTGAGTTGATTGCCTGAATGATAGTACTCGAAATTACTATGAACTCGTATAGCAGGGTGGAAATTGATCTGCCCAGGCATTTCCAGTATGAGCTGATCTCGTACTGTATACGCTTTTCATACAGTGAAAGGTCAGCTTTTTCTGGAAATTTCTGGGCAGTTCAATTTCTGCCCTGCTATAAAAGCTCATAGTAAGCCCCCAGTTCATAGAAGAAGATAGTTTTTACCATATTTTAATTTCTGATTCTTATTTTCCTGGTAATTATAGGTCTCGAGTAAACATTTTTTTATTTTTGGCTATCAATGCTTTAAAAAACTAATAAGTCTTTAGGGACATTATTGTATGTTGTCTATTGTAGTAGATTCAAAACAAAGTCTAATTGATGTGAATTCAAATTGAATCGAATTTGTTTATTAAAAAGGAAAAGCAGAAAAGTTATAGTAAAAATATCTATGGATAAATATATTTGTATTATTAATATGACCTTAATCAATCAATAATAGAATATGAGTTACTAGTGACCCATTCCCGGCTTCGCTTGGGTGCAATTTCTCTACTATCCTTATATTAAATATCAAAGTATTATACATAAAAACCTTCAGTGAAAAATTGTCACACACAGACAGACGCGGAGAGTGAATTTATTTTATACTATGTAGAGATGTTATATGGATATCTAATCTGACTCATTACAAAGGAAAAATAGATTTCAAATATTTTTGACGTTCTGTAGATATCTTATTAGGGTGGTAAAATAACATGTATTGAGAAATTATTAAAATTCATAAATCTATATCATACATAAAGACCTATACAGGTTGTTTTATTACATTTTATAAGTGAGCAATAAATTGAATTGAATCTGAATGTTTTATTCAAAATATACATAGTATTTTTTTTTAATCAAACCAAAGCATTCTCTATTATACCATGAAGTCTTTATTTGTGTGATGTGTTGATGGTTTTACGTGGTAAATGACTGCCCATCTGTACATACATTTTAAAATAGGTGAAGACAAGTGTACTTGAACAATATTAAAGCTGTGACGTTAAAATTTCGTCACGCTGAACTGACGTGATTCAAGCGTTTCGTATTCATAAGTCTATTTACCGATACCAGAACCCATCTGACCGATTTTTCAAGGCAAAATGACGCGATAAAACGCTTTTTTCAGCCACCAAATACGGGCATTATCAGATCTATGATTACTTGATTTTATATACATGGAACAAAGATAATATGAGACATATGGTTGCGTATCGCAAATATCTTATCAAGTAATGTAAAAATATGTCAGTACTCTTATAAAATATGGTGAAATGTGCTGTGAACTTACCAAAATAAGCCACCCACTGGGTAGGCTTTGAATTATCGGCGGAATCTTGATTGTTTAATTGCACTTGGCACAAAAAAACTTAACCACGGTTACGGATTTTATATCACGGTATTTCGTGCGAAAAACTTTACCGAGCATGCCCTAATGTGATTTTTTTGATGAATTTTCATAGGAAACGAGACCGACGTTTCGCAAAAATGTCACGAAAGGAGCGAGAAAGGGATAGAAAACGTGAAACATACAAAGTTGCTACGCCATCTACTTCTGTCTGTCAATTCAGTGCATTCGTATCGATCCAACCGTAAAATGGAGCATGCGCGGTGGTTAAAAAAATAATATTGTGCAACCTATTATTCATTTTAATAGATTTTACGCATGTTCTTACTTTGTTTATTTATCAGTGCTATCTTACATCTCCATAAAACATTATTTAAAAAGATGTCGGACGAGTTAAAATAAATAATTTTATTATTATATATTTTGTAATGGAACGTAACTGCACAGTTAGCGACATCTGTAGCGTCTTCCAAAACGAAATAACTCGTGTCGTTTTTTTTATTTACAATCGTGTTCACTAGATGGCAGTAGTTGAAATATTAACCATGTGTTATTGGGTCATTCTCCGAGAGGTCGATTTTGGTGGTCACACAGCAATATATCTGTAGTTATTAAAGATACAGTATTGAATTTTTTTTATATATTTCTTCACTTATTACTGTAACTAAAAAATATACTTTAATCCAGATCATTTAAAAATAAATTGCCATAAACTAAATCAGAATACTAAAAACGGGGCTCATTTCGCAATTCTTCGCGTGTCACACTGCCCGCTTGCTTCAAACAATCGTGTATATATTCTCAATGTTATAATGAACACCTATGTATTGTATATCAGAATACTTGTTAATAGTTGTAGAATTCGTAAAATAAATATATTTCATATTCCATAAGTTGTTTAAAAGTTATGAGACAAAATGTATCGGTCACACGATTCGTAGGTAAGTTTCGTGGACACTAAGTTTTACCTATTAATAGATTTTTTAAAGAATTAAGGTTGGCTATAAGTTAGCATAAATAATCGAGATTTTGATAAGGTACCTGGAGTTGCAATTATGTCATTATTTACGTAGTTATTTCAGATTATTGTTAAAATTCATCAGTTACGTGGCATTGGTGGTGTCCACGAAAATCACTTATCAACCCATAAAATAAATTTCTACTTTTTAACACGCTTTTCATCATTTATTTCGTTAATAACGTTGAAAACTAATTGGTTTTTTATTTTCTTAGCTTTCATGAACCTTATTTTACTGCTAAATAAGTTGGTTTGGGATTTTCTGCATGTGGAAAACGATTATCGAGCATAAATAACTCATAGTGTGTTATTTGTTTAGAACGGTGACGTCTTTGTGATATTTGGTTAGTTATTACGTAGCTAACACTGTTTTTGGGTCGATCTAGGTGGTTTTTTGGGTATTTTAAATTGTTAAAATACCTTTTATCCAGTTGTATTTTAACACTAATAGGTACCTACTATTAGAAAATGTATAAAATTGAAGTAAACATGGTTGTATAAAATATTCTACTAAGAAGTTCTTAAATCAATACTAAGTATTTAAGGTTTTTTTACAAAGATGAAAGTTCTATTGACGGTGTCTATTAAATAAAATTAAAAAAACCTTCATAATTCGCATAAAATGATGATAAACTTGAGAGTACACTTGTAATTAGCATTCTAACTAATGTTACATTACATTACAGGTATTCTGTTGAGCATTTCCTCGAGCGTTGGCTAGAATCCTTGACAAAAGATCATACCCACGTTTGGTTCTATTCGTCGCCGATATGCGACTCGCGGTTACTTTGAGTTAGAAAGGTTGGCATATACATAAGGGATCTGTGCTGTTATTACAATATGCATTATTTGGCGGACTGGTAATACATTACAACTTTCATGCAATAGGCGTGTAGGAAAAAGGAATGGACTTCAGGATTGCTCTTTGGGCTCATTCAATAGTTAGCATTAAGGTTTTTGGGGCACCTCCCCAAGAAGTAATGTAGTATTGGATAATTGATTGACCCAAAGCCTGGTAGACCCTGCTTAATTAATTTGTTATCCGAAATATAGCGCAGGTTTTTGAAGACGAATGTTATCTTACGTATTCTATTCGCTGAAGTGGCAATATGATGTTTAAAAGAAAGAGTTTCGTCGATTAAAATACCAAGTTATTTAATAGAGCTAGTGTTATTAATAATAGGACAAGTGAAAACAACTACCAGGGGGGTTGTGACAAATGTCAGATACATAGTTTGAGCTACTATATAATGCGTAATTAGATAATTATTAAGTCGGTAGACAATATTATAAAAATGTAAGTCTTGCTTCGTCTAAAAGCAGGGATTGTTTAGCGACTTTTAGTATCGATATTACCATCATATGTTACTGTTTCATTTTCGTGGTTTGCTCAGTCATTTTCGTGGAAGCAAAATTTTCTAAATTGAATTCTATCTTTATTTTTTATCTAATTTTGCTGTTATACATATCAATGAACTTGTATTATTGTAAATTTTAATATTTTAAAGTTAGTTACATAAAAATATTAAAAATGAAAATTGCCATGAATATGACGCCGAGAATCCTGCTCGGAGAATGACCCTATTATACTAGTGGTAATTAACCATTGTGTAATTAACACTATTTCACGGTTCTTCATCAGAGTGTTATCCATATCCATGCTTGAACCCTAATTTAATCAAATAAAGTTCATTAATTAAATAATTTAATCTCGGCTTTTACATGTAAAACTAATTCCCTATAAAAAAGAACTAATTAAATTACTAAATAAGTTACATTAATTGGAGACGCCTCCTAAAACACTTAAGTTTTTGAAACCAGGTAAAACCTTGCCAACGAAGCTGCGAAGTATGATAGTATCTCTGAGATACCTAGGTAGTAGGTACCCTGAAGCTGAAGTGATAGGTAGTTCAGTCAACTTCAGTCATGTAATAAATATCTGTAGGTTTGAAAATAATATTTGTCACCTCATGGTGTGTGGGGATTTTTCTTGAATTATATCATTAAGGCTTATTATAGATTATAGAGGTAATCAATGACTACTAAACTAGAGGTAATCGAATCTGCGACGACGCTTCCACAGGTGCCAAGGTGGACGCTCCGCTACGAATAGGTAGGTACCTACGGTTTTTAGATGTAATATTGGTATGGGCGTAGGAGATTACTATTATTCAGAGCAAAAACACTTAGCAAGCGGTCAAGGACGGGCGAATGAGTTATAACATAGGTACCTACTATAAAAACTAAAAACTGACGATCAAATAGCAATAAGTATCTATTTGTAGTCCAGTTTGAAGAATAACTGATTTGAATTTAAATTCATTATATATTATAACTAGATGTTATACTTAAGTCTATTATTAAATTAGGTACCTAGTTATGTTGGGGCAAATTAATACTCGAAACAAAGGAATGTACCAGTACCAGTACGTATCAGTACTAATTATCCGGACATTCGGCCTTCCGTCCAGATTTTGTCCCGCTTTTTGACTTGGATTTTTTTGTATGATTATGTATTTAATTTTCGCAAAATTAAAACTACTTTTCAACTTTTATTAAAATATATATATGTATATAACTATTAATCAGTCTCATCCCAAAACTGCTAGCTTCGAAAAGCTTCTAGGTCAAACATAAATTAACCCACTATTCCTGTAAACAGGAATAGTGGGCTATATTATGTTTATCATAGGTACATGTTTTAACATGCGCTGCTTGTGAGGTTTGTGACTAAATAATTAGGTATCTATTTAATCATTTACCACGAAACTGTGGAATACCATCAGCGGTTTTCCCGAACACATACGACATGGGGATCTTCAAGAAGAGCTTACACCATCTTAAAACATCGGCAACGCATCGGTGAGTCCTCTGGTGTTGCGGATGTTCATGGGCGACGGTGATCACTTACCATGAGATAATCCGCAAGATCCTTTGCACCACAGAACACATAAAAGAGTTACTTCTTTCTGTGATCAGTGGTTTGCACCCTATAAAATAGAATTAAAAAAAAAGATTCAAAATAGCCTGCCATCCCACCGAAATGCCACTGAAATGTCCGGAACTGTTTTGAAATGTACGGACTTTTTATGAAATATCCAGCTTTTTATCGGCACTTTTCAAATTTAGAAATGGGGCTACCATTTCTTAATTTGAAAAGTGTCGACAAAAAGCTGGACCTCGTCGGGGGTAGCAGGAAGGGAGGGCTTAGGGGTGGCAGGCCAGCTGGCAGGTTCTCTTCAGACTTTCTGAGGTTAGAATTCACAACAGTACGACAACTCTCGGGAGGTCTGTGCAGAGAGAGGGGTACAATGTACATTTCGCTGACGACGCGACGAGGACGCCGACGCTGGGATGAGCCTATAGACAATAGACAATCGTTTACTGTCAAAATACGCTACAGAATCGACATAGGTAATCGATTATCGGGTAACAACTCCAAACTGAGGCTGCTACTGAGAATTACTTCATGGACAACCCAATGGGTGGGTGTAGGTCCTTGTGAGATACGTGTATGTAATCGCACACACGTGACACGAATCGATACAGGAATAACCTAACCGTGAAAAACCTCTGACTCCAACTAGAAAAAGAATTGTAGGTAACTTTTGAACGTTCTTGAAACATAGCTAAGATGATTCCCGATTAAACTAGCTTTCAATTACAATAATCTGCATTGAAATACACACAGATACACAGTACAAACTTATAACACCGCTCTTTTTTGTCAGGGGTTAAAAATCCTATAAACTGAACACTTCCCGAACCGCAGCCACGATGGCACCACAAGATCAACGCATTTATAAATTTTAAAAAAGACATTCTATACCACAGTTCTCAGTTTCAAATCCTGTTCACTGTCGAATTTTTCTTTCCACAAAAATGGTACGTAATTTTTCGAGTTCGCTTCTATATTAAAACACAAAACCTAATATTCTCTCATAGATGCTCAATAGGCCATTTATTTAAAAAAAAAAATAGATTTCCGTTACACATAAATAATTATTTATACGTACTGTGTGTGATGTGATGTGTGTAAAAGATTTTGGGCTTAATCTCAGAGAGAGACCAATCAAAATATATTAATATTAATATACCTAGTTTATTATTTTTATAAACTAATAGAAAGTAAAGTATAATAGATAGACTGTGAATGGCTACTGGCTAGCGGCTAGCATGTCATCGTACGCAGCACCCCCGTTGGTTACCATACGCATATCGAATTACGGCTGTGCCCGTATAGGTACAGGCGAGCACTGAATCACTAAGTATTTTTATTAGAATTAGTCTATCTTATAGGTTTATAACATAAAAACATTAATAGGTAGGTATCATTATGATACAGCCGAGCTAAGTTAGCATTAGCTAGCTTTGGCTTATAGTTCCATTAGGAGCCGAGAGTGTAATTACTCTAATGACCAATGCCCACGCGTTTCAAACGTTTTTCTCAACAAACTTGCGAGGAAATAAGTCATAAACTTAATTTTTTGTTAATAATATTTATGTATTTATAACACAAATTATGTTTATTTTGTTAACAATAATAAATAATTTTATGAAATGAAATGTTTACCTATCATTATTTATTCAGAAAAATGTTTACTATTTTTAGACATAATTTATGTGGAGATTTAAAAAAATGAAACGTAAAAAGTACACGTGTTTTATAAGCTAAATTAAGAACCTACAAGCGGTGCAATAAAGAACCACTTTACGAGTAAGTGTGATAAAAATATTATATTCGTTAAATTTGTCGTCTGAAGAACATAGTTAAAACTGGTTTTAGACATGTGCCGATCGTAGTATTCCACTATTCAATAAAATGTTACATCAGAATAATTAATTGCGCGAGTGGAAGTAACTAACCAGGTTTCGATTTAAATAATTATTTTTAAAATCGCTGTTTTAAGGTTATAGATTCCAGTTATACTATCAGCCTGATATTTCACAATGTTGCATTGTATAAAAAAAACGGGCCCCTCTTCCTGTGTAGATAGCTGTCATATAAGAATTTCTCACGACAGCCTTATGATAAGCCTTCTCTTGACAACTTGACAACGCTGATCTATCATTCTACCAGGCGCAACTTTTTTTTTTAATTTGCCTCTCTCCTGTGTCGTGGGTTTGATATTTATGGTCTAATCTTTCCACCATGGCATGGCATGAAAAATTCCCATTGACGAACAACCGTTGACATGTGCATTCATCACGCATTGTTACTCGTATGTAACCATTGCCGAGCTAGCACGGCCAGCGGGTTATAATAAGCGGGTTATAAAATGTTTATTTTATAGAAAACGCGCGGCGCCGTTAATTACGAATATTTAGTTAAATTAAGTAACTATAATTATTATTAGAATAAAAAACAAGTGTAGCGACTTTTTCAAGGCCATCCGGATATTTGTGCCAAGTTTATAGAATTCGATATTAGGCACCATTCATAAGGTACAAATGATATCGGATGCTTGTGCCGTAATTAAAAATCGATTAGGTATAGAACTATTTTTGTGACAAAAAATGAATGTGATTTATTGCAAGCTTTCAAAATAAAGTGAATCATCATCCAATGTTTATAAAAATCTACAATTGTTTGTTTTTTGTGTCTTGTGGATAAGGCCAGCACTTTCTCTTTTAGGGTAAGTAGAATCCCAAGCTGTCTAAAATCTATACGATCGCGATGTATCAAAGTGATTACCATTAGATCACATTTTAATGAAACTTCCAAGTGCGACCATTCGAGTATGAATTCCTAAATTCGATTCTCAGGTCAAATAAAATGTTATTAAATTAGTTAAATATATTGCCTAGCTACCTATTCGATACCATATAAGTGGTATTCCAAGAAAACACAACGGATAGGTATTCATAGTGATATTTAGAGGATAGTCATTTGTCAAATTATGATAAGTAGTTTAGAAGTTATGAGAGAACAGATCAACATATAAACATACATACCGGTCAAAAACACAACCCTCGCCGTAGTCTGGTAAAAAGGTAATAAATACGTTTTCAAGTTATTTTACATGTAACTAAGTAGTTAATTTATAACGAGACTTAACGTTACTAATAACAATACTAAGTATAATAGCACCAATTAGTACATAATTATGGAATTGAGTAATCACAAAAATAATAAAAGTGTTTTGTTCACGACAGTCCCTATGTCCGTACTTGCCCAATTGAAGTGACCAGTCTTATTGGCTTTCCGTAATGCTGAGCAGCGTCCACTTAGTGTTCGAAATATGAATGAACGAATTTAAAATGAAACAGTAATTAAAAAAGAATGGCCCTTTAATTGCTTAGACTATTTATTTTATGGGCTTGTTGAGTAAAGAAAGTGTTTCGTGAAACTAGAAATTATTGTGTGAAAGGAATCCTTAGAAGTGTGTTTATCAATTCGTGGATGGAACAAATAAGGTACCTACCTACTTTAATTTTTTTTAACCCCACAAATAAGAGGTGTGTTATAAGTGCGTAGTGTGTATCTGTGGATTTGTGTATCTGTCTGTGGCATCGTAGCTCCAACACGGATGGACTGATTTCAATGCAGCTTTTTTTAATTGAAAGCTAATTTAATTGAGTATTATATTAGCTATGTTTCATGAAAATCTGTTCATCCGTTCAAAAGTTACAGAATTTTTTCTAGTCGGAGTAGGGGGTTTTTGACGGGTAGGTTAATTATATTAAATTCAATTTTTCTTCAATGACATGTTTTTTAATTATTAATGTAAACTACTAAAATTCTTTAAATATTATTTCAATTTAAATTCCATAAATAAGTATTAATGTAAAAACTGTGCATGTAGGGCAAATTGTGTTTTCCGACGAAGTACTCGTAATGTGAGTCTAAAATATGTATTACCAACCGATCTATAATGTACCATACTTCAGGCAAATAAACATTTCATTTTCATTCCAAATAACAACATTTCTGTGCTCTAGACTGGACTGTAAAAAGTAACTCGGCGAGGCTCTTTCCATACACTCTGGACAACTAATGCTTTTCGGCACAATAAATTAGACCTCCGTTTGGCTTACGCTGATCTAAATCAACAGTACCTACATAGGTAGACTGGGTGACTGACTCGATTAGGGTTAATATAGGACCATGACCGTGACATTCACGATCAAGACTCATTCACCGTGATAACAGAGGCAAGGCATAGTGTAAGTTTCTTTTAACAATTTAGATTTTTCGCATTGACCGCGTTCTGCATGCCGGTTGGCCCACTCCGAGCACTTCAGCTCCCGCCCGCGCCGCGCCGGAGCCCTCAACGCGTTCGATGCGTAAATGCGTAAAATCGAGATGGTTAAAAGAAACTTACACTAGGCGCTCTAGTAGGTATGCTATGCGGCCAATAGCTGTATCTATGTAGGATCGCGTAGTTTCGCAAAAACGCGAGCGTTTTCGCGAAAACTCCGAATATGGCGTGAAAACATTCACACTACGCGATCTTCGACTGAAACGACTCGCGCACCCGTGGGTTTTCAATCTTTTAATTTGAAACAATTGATACTGAAGTAAGTAACGAATTATAAGCGAAATGGGAGTTTGTAGATACATGTGACTATTCGATGAAATAGCCCATCGATCAAATAACCTATCGGACCTCTTTGATGATTTGGCGTTGTATAAAATTTAATTTATCAATTTTATCAATGGTTCATGGGATCAACAGCTTAAAATTTCAGTTCCCTTCGGTTCCCTTAGACTACTGAAGGTCAATGGCCCCAAATTAAAATATTACGTAACATTTTGAATGTTGAAGCTATGTAAGTATCCCGTCTCTGCATACCTACGTAACCTTCGCGCCTCGTGCAGACAGGTTGCCAAAAAAACTACACTGGACTTGATAAATACCATTTCAAAAGGAAACTGGTTATTAGAAGCGTTGATCTGTTGAAGCTTTGAACTACCGTAATGCAAGAGATGTTACAGAAAGCCGCTGTGCAGCTTCGATGCCAGATGAAATTAGATTTGTACTAACTATATGTAGGTAATATCTACATTCATCTACAGTAGGTAGTACCGCGTTTACAATTTATATCGAAAATCTTCGTTCAGTTAAATTCTGTCGTAAAGCTGCCGAATATTATAAAAATTCCTACCTTTCTAATCCTGATACTTTCAACTCCTCGAGAAAGGCCAGCAAACATTTGATGTTACTGGCGATCTCCCGGAGAGCACTCTGGTTACCGAAGTACTTGGCCCTGAAGACAGCTACCTCTGGGCAGTTCAGAAGCACGTGGGCCGCTGTTTCGTCCACCTCCATGCAACATGCAAAATATAACATGCAAAACCTGTAAAATGTGAGCATGATGTGAATAATAATGTTAACTGATATTTACTTAGTACCTGTCTGTTGTCTGGTACTATGAGATTGACATGCTCACTTAAATTTCTCGCTGATGGTGGGGTTGTGGCGGGTCGTTGAGTTCCCTTCATATTGGTTGAGCTTAGCGATGCTGACGTTTGAGTCATGCTCGTGAACGGGTGCCGTCTGTCGGGCCTGGACAGCTTGTAACTGCCATGGCATTCTTATTTAAAGACAAATCATTATTCTTATCCTATTCTAATTTATTTTTATTAAATTATTTTCGTAGCTCTTACCACAACGATTGTAATCTATCATTTTAAAAGAGTTTCCGTGAAATTTCTTGCCGGTTCTTCTCTATAGGACCAATTTGGAACCGCGCACCTAAAATCTCGACATTTCATAAGTGCCTGTATTTGGTTTACATGAAATAAAGATCTATTCTATTCTAGCGGATGCCGCCACTATGAAGTTACCTCGTTTCTTCGACTTTACACCAGACGTCCCCTACCAGAAGCCCACGACAATGGTATCCCACCATAGGGACTTCACTGTCGGAGAAACGACCGGTGGGCTCAGCGTGTTGATTACTATACTATGTATAGTGGACCTGTTCGGAGTCTTTCCTATTATCACGCTGCCTAAAAGCGTGATATCCTGTGGTAAGTACCACACTTTATAATAAAACCTTGATATTACATTACTGAGACGGTTTCCTCTCTGCTTGGGACTTGGCTATAATCCACCATGCGTTGGTTTTGGTTCTAGGTCATGTTAGTTTCTAACCCAATTTTAAACACTTTAATTTTTAAACCCCGACAAAAAATAGGGGTGATGTAAGTTTGCAGTGTGTATCTGTGGCATCGTAGCTCCAAAACAAATGGACTGATTTCAATGTAATTTTATTTTATTGAAAGCTAATTTTAAAATTAATCGGAAATCATTTTGGCGATGTTTCATGAAAATCTGTTCAGCCATTCAAAAGTTACAGCTCTTTTTCTAGTTGGAGTCGGGGGTTTTTGACGGGTGGGCTATATACCACTATGCTTGCGGTCCACTTGATGGAAACCGGTTACCATAGCCTATGGATGCTTGCAACATCAGCGGCAGCAATCGCGCGTTGCCGATCCTGTAAAAATCTCACTCTTTGAAGAACCCCATGCTGTAGTCTCTTGGGAAAACCTCAAACAATTAAGTGCTTATATTCGCCTTATTTATCATATTTTTTCTACCCAGGTGTGTACGCCATTCCAATGGTCCTGGCAGTATTCGGCTTGCAACTATACACAGCAGTACTGCTCGGCAGGTGTTGGTTACTAGCGCAGGAGATCACCCCTCACATTAGGAAGAAAAACCGGTGAGTTTGGTAGTGTCTGAATCTTTTATCGTTTTCCAATTTCCAGTACTAATGAGAATTAATTCGAGAAAGAAAAAAATCATAAATGCTCGGACACTAAAAGTTCTTTTCTGTAATTATTTCCAAGTATTTATCCCCAGACAAAAAAGAGGGCTGTTAATAAGTTTGTAGTGTGTCACTGTGTATCTGTGTATCTGTCTGTGGCATCGTAAACGGATGGACTGATTTCCAGCTTTTTTTAAACTGAAAGCTAGTTTAATCGGGTATCATTTTAACTATGTTTCATGAAAATCTGTTCAGCGGTTCAAAAGTTATAGCTCTTTTTATAGTTGGAGTCGGGGGTTGACGGTTAGCTTATCCAAGTTGTTCAATACCCTGAGTTCAAACATTCCAACGACTTAATTCACCGTGTATAACGCAAATATCGGTCGTCAAATTACTAGTTCGCGGATGTTCGTTGGCGACGGTGATCACTTACTATCACGAGATCCAGGAGATAGTTTGCCTTCTTCTACCATAAAAAAAACCCAAAACAATCACGGCGTCGTTCTTCATAAATAAGTCTTCATTCATCATCATTCTCCTGCCCTTATCCCATTTTATTTGGGGTCGGCGCAATATGTCTTCTTCTTCCATTCATCTCTATCAGACGTCACGTCTTCATTAAATGGATGTGTTTTGTTCTCCAGGTTTCCTTATGCAGCTGTGGCTGAACTGGCGTTCGGGACACCAGCGAAAAGGCTGGTGACCTTCCTCATCGATGCAGCAGTCTTCGGCTCAGGAGTACCCAACTTTATTATTGGTAAGACTCTATTGTTAATAAATTATTTAATTGTTACCAATCGTTTGTCTCGCTCGATGTAATCCTTGATCAGTCTGACCTCTCAATTAAATAGTCTTTTGTTAACCAATAAACTGGGTGTATACAGGGTGGCGACGACTACCTAGTATTTGATACCTATAAATGTTCAGAAGCCGTACTAAAAAAATCTGCGGTTTTCACGGAAGTGATTTTTTGCATAATATTTCAGTCTAATCTCATTCCTTTGTCTAGGTGAAGGCACATCGAAATATAAATTGATGTTACCTTTATCTGTTCTACATGTACTGATACTGTTAGCCTATATCATCCCACTGCTGAGCAAAAGCCTGCCCCTATGACTTCCAGATCCTCCGGTCCAGAGCCAGTGTCGACCATTCCTTGTTAATTTTAACCAGTTCAACTCTCCGTATTCTTAGTAGTCCGCCGCCCGCGACGCTGTCCAGCTATGTCAGGGCTCCACATAGTAGTAATTTTGGCCCACAGCTCATCAGGCATACGGCAGACGTGGCCAGCCCAATCCCACTTGAGTTTTGCGGTTATTATGTTAGCTTTCTACGTGTTTTAGTTTATTGAAGTAGGTTTTTTCTATGTTTTAAAGTTTATTTTATTTTTCTATTTTGAGTGGCATTTAAACAATACATAAATATGCGATTACAGCAATTGCGAGTGATAATTATGCTGTTATTCATTCAAGAGTTCCATTGGCTATCTCCGAAGGTCTTCATCAGATCTTCACCAAATTTAAATGGGACCACCTCGGGAGTATACCTTTACAAAGAAAAAAAGAATTTTCTAAATCGTCTGCCCGCATAACAAACATACAAAAAACGTAGGACAGTCGAATTGAGAACCTCCTTCTTTTTTTGAAGTCGGTTAAAAACAGACGGGGCTATCTAAAAAACTGGGTTTTACAAGAATAAGACAGTTAAAGTTTTATGTTTTTATCTCGTGTCCAGCGTCGCAGACTCTTCAGATATTCTGGTGGAAGATCACGGGCGGGTCAGTGGGCATCTCGTACTGCGTGTGGATGCTGATCCTCGGGCTGCTGTTGTGTCCCCTCATGTGGCTCGGCTCGCCTAAAGATATGAAGTGAGTATTTAGTAAACAAGACTCGGCATTTGCATCATAATTACATCAGTTAGAAAAGAAAAACACTTACCTAAGTACCTATACCGATGAAAAAATTAAACAATTTCTTGTTACCTAATTATTAGATCTACTTCGGTACGTTATTATTTTTAACTTTTCAGTACGTTTTTGAAATCGGGTTTTAACTTTTTTTTAAGTGTGTATGTACCTATTAGGTGTCTACCTACTACTTTCCATGCACTAATCGTTATTCACATGGTACCTTTGAGTATATACTCAAAGCATGTTACGCAATAATTATATCTTTCAATTTAAATCAAGAGAGAGAATCAAACCTTATAGTTTCGAGGAGGTTTGGCTTGCAGGATCTACTTGAACTCATTAATAATTTTGCAACTCGCGTAAAAATGGACCTTATCAAATAAATTCAGCAAAACGCGGATATACGCGGAGAACGGCAGACAAACTTGGTCTATGTTCAACAGAAGACTTTTCGTCGTATCGATAACTCATTCACGACTTATCATTTGATATTCATTATAAGAACGAAAGAAAGGTTACAACATAACAGTGTACGGCCGGCAGACATTTCATTGTATGGGCCGTCATTGACTGATCCATGGCTTATCATTAATTGATATTCTTTTAAATTGTATAGATTACGCGTTTTTTGGATGTCCGTAATCTGGATCAGACTCTTATCATGTGATTATCAATTTTATGGTGCCTACATTTTGTATGCTCATACAACTGATAAGAAAACGGTTCGAATTAAAACTTATTGATTAGGTTCAAAATAGTTTCAGAATAATTTATAGGTCAAAGCTTGGAATAATTTAATAGTTTTGAAGCTATTTCTATTTTGTAAACATGTTTATAAACAGAAAACTAGAATCGGTAGGTATTAAAATTTAAGCATTCTTGTTTTGGCTTCGAAGTCCATTCATTAGCTTAAAATACAAATTTAAGTCCTCAATTACACTACATCGCATCGCCCTCTCGCATACAAATATTTACTTAAAAAACGTGATCGCGGAACTAGTGCTCACGCCTGTAAAACCAAGGACTGAGTCTAGTCATTTCGTGAAATTGTTAAATAAGTTTGTTATCAGATGGTTCAGTTGGAGTTTCTAGCGTACAAAATGTACACAGTAAAATGTAAAAAGAAATGTAAATGTAAAAAGTACAAAATGTACTTTGTTCTCCTATTTTAATGTTTGCTGTGTCTTTTCATGTGTGTACATAAATGATTAAATAAAAATAAATAAATAAATAAAATGTGTTCGGCCTGAACGCTTCACTGGAACAATATGGCAGTCACTTCACCTGAGATAATGCCGGTTTCACATAAAGGCAGGGCAGCGAGCTACAACGTGCGCGTGCTGCAACAGAACAGTATGTACTATTTGCACTCCCTTTCAAATAGTAGCAGTACACTACTGACCAGCGGGTCTACCGCGTAGGTAACTAAAGTTGTAATGAACATCGACACTGGTATTAAACTTCAATACGATCGTGAGAGCCTAAACTTTGAACTAACTTGTATTTTTTTTACCGGTCCCAGGAGTCCCAATTTTATGATAGGTAATTTTTTTACAAGTTAGCTCAAAGTTTAGGCTCTCACGATCGTATTGAAGTTTAATACCAGTGTCGATGTTCATTACAATGTTAGTTACGCGGTAGACCCGCTGCTCACTATAAACTAATTACTACTCTGCCTCGCTGCCCTGCCCTTGAGTGAAACCGACGTAAGTCAAAAGTCTCAATGTCCCATCTCTTTCAGGCCCATAGCGATCATATCAGTGATCATAGTGAGTACTGTAGCGGTGACGACCTGGACGTGCATACTGCAGGACTACACCACACCCTTGCCATTCGGCAGTGTATTCGATCAGCAGCCACAGTTGCAAGAATTTCTTATAGCCTACGGAATTCTAGCTTTTCAGGTATTTGGACATTCTATTTCATGTTTTGCTTGCCTGTACTGAAATGCGTGGTCATATTCAGAGGCGTATTTAAAGATTTGGCGCCCCGGGCCAGTTAGCTTTGCCGCCCCATTAAATGAAGATAAAATATTTCATTTAAGAAAACAAATGGTATAGGTATGCAACAGGTAGGTACCTATGTGCAATAGGTGTGTGCCTATGTGGTGTGAAATAATAAATGAAAAAAAAAACCTATTAATGAACCTTTTGAACAAGGTAAATATTTACGGATTCGCCGCCCCTCGCTGCCTGCCGCCCCGGGCCATGGCCCCCTTGGCCCTATGGTAAATACGCCCCTGGTCATATTAAAGGGTGTGAAAACGTTTGGGTAGGTATTGAAGTTTTGTATGGGACAGCAGATATTTTTTTCTCGATTAAGATGTTGGTCCATAGAGAAAGTTGTTCAGTTTGATGGTCTTGATCCACACCCTTAAATACGATCATGTATTTCTGATACACGTTGTATAGTAGTCTAGGGGCCTGTTACAGTTTTGTGAGAACATACCAAAAATAGCCAACCGCAGTTATCATGCCACAGGGCATGCCTCGACCATTAAGCCGGGCTTCCACTGGCAGCGGAGCGGGCTCCGTACGGACTCCGTTTAACTCGCAACGGTAAACTTCATAGAAGTGCTTCTACCAACAAAGAGTCTAGCGGAGAGGACTGAACGAGTAAAAATAGTAAATAACGAACTCGTTCTTCATTTCTCTTTTGCAATGGAAGACAATTTTCGAAACTTATACTTATCTACTTATAGGAAGCTAAAACCTATTTTAACCAGTTGTGGTCCGTTCCATCTAGCTATTACCGTTTCGCAGTGGAAGCCTGTTTTAATCCTTCCAAAAAGACTTATTTTGTGAATAACTTCAGTTGTCGTCCCCAGTTCGACATCCACCCGATGTTGCTGACCTTACAAGTGGACATGAAGGAAAGCAAGAAGATCAACTCGGCAGTGCTCGGGGGCTTCGGTGTCACGGGGTGCATGTTCGCAGTCACTACCGTGCTGGCTGCCATCAGATACGGGACTGATCTCAATAATAATATCCTGCAAAGTGAGTACCTATCTGTTCAGAATACTGTTTATATTATACCACGAGATGAGGGTATTCAATAATACCTACATCTGTAATAGGTAGAAAGTTAGGAAATGCGTAACATTTTGATTTCCAAACGTTTGCGTTTAACCACAATTTCGGTTGATGTTAAACAACCGCGCGCTTCACCACTGTAACAGGGCAAAAAAGAGAAGAGAAAAAATTGGAGACAAAACTATCTTTTTATCGTTTTCTCTCTCGATTTTTCATTTTGTCTTCTATCAAGAAGACAAAGGGAGGAGGCAAACGGGTTTGTCCACCCTTCGTGCTAGCTCTGCTCGAGACGTGTCTGGCAAGTCTGTCTATGTCCAGCTACGGTAGGTTTAGTACAGTCGAGACTGAAGAAGAGGATTATGGATCTACGGGAAAGCCTATTGAAAGGAAAAAAGAATTTTATTAGTAGTACCTAGTGTCTCGCTGACATGCCAGCATGAATAGGTCGGCACGGCCGGGGAAGTACTATTCAACAGAATTTCGAAGTGTAGCAGTATGCATACTGTTGCGTTTCGTTCGGTGCGTGTGGAGCGCCGGAAGACCAATTCCTCCCTTAATCCCCTTCCTTTTCCTAAAACCATCCTAAAAGGTCAGCAAGGCATCGGTGCTTCCTCTGGTGTCGCGAATATTCATGGGCGGCGGTGATCACTTACCATCAGGTGAACCGCAAGCTCGTTTGCCCCCTATGCTATAAAACAAAACGAAAATTATAATATCTAGACGACACGGTTGGCGCAGGGGCTAAGCAATTAGATTTCTGCGCTACGTGCCGCGGGTTCGATCCCCGCACGGAACAAATATTTGTATGATCTACAGATAGTTGTTTCGGGTCCGGTTGTGTGTGCATGTGAAATGTATGTTTGTAAACTGTACCCTCGATACAGGAGAAATCCTAGTGAGGGGCAAGGTTTAAAAAAAAAAAAAAAAAAAAAAAAAAAAAAAACTAGCTAAACTCTGATTATTTTTCATTTTTTATGGTCACGATAGGTTTATTAAAGATTTTCTTGTGTTTTTGTATTAAACAGCTATACCGCCATCCATCCCGCTATACCTGATGTCGCTGCTGGTGACACTGCAGCTGTGCCTGTCGAGTGCCGTCAGCCACTCAGCGCTGTTCCAACACATTGAAGACATACTGAAGATCCCTAGACGTAAGTACTGTTATCACACAACAGTATAGTTCATAGCTTTGTTGAGATCGTCCCTTGCGCAGATGGTAAGTAGGTACTGTTGTAAGCTAGAGTTAGATTTTCATAATACCTTCTTACCAAAGAAGTACTTATTAATTCTATGGTGTAAGGTTTTGAAGAGAAGAGTTAAGTTTGTCACATACAGGATGTAATAACATTATCATAACTGTATTAAGAAAAAACGTATAAATATGAACGTTAGCGAAGGCAGAGGGCTAATTCACGCAATTTTATGACGCGCCGATCATATTGCAGTGACGCTCAAACCTGACGCGAACGTATCTGACAACGATCGCCGAAGCTAAGAGAATACCAAATGTGTTGTTTTGATCAAAATTTTACTGCATCTGCGCGACAATTGTACTTCTTTAGTTACGTGAATTACTCTACAGGTCTGTGTATAGATACCTATTTGTGATTTTGACCTTTAATATCTTCATAACCAGTCGATTCCCAGGTACAGCCTAGCAGTGGCGAAGAGTCCATACAACCCGATTCCCATCGGCTTCCCTTTAGGAATTGGTTAGTGCGTTGACCAACGTAATATTATATATTATTTACTCATCCAACTGACAAAAAAAAGACTTGTTATTCAGTTAGGTCGAGCTCTTCCAGACATGACTACGTATAGATTACAAGAGACGGTATGGATTTTTGTCTTGCAGCATTAATTGCAACAATTTTTAGAGATCTTTGGAACGGCTTCCCCTTTTAAAACTGTCACCCTTCGCCACTGCAGCCTAGTACAAAAAAAATATGGGTAGAATATCTACATGGCTCTCGGCTTCGTGAAGGGTATTATATACCCGTTATTAATCCACAAATAATTTTGTTACAGATTTCTGCTTTAGACGTTGCTTAATACGGTCAGGTATCGTAGCGATAGCCGTCGTCCTAGCGGAGTCAGTGCCAAGGTTTGACTTAGTCATGGGCCTTGTCGGTTCCACCCTAACAGGACCCCTCATGTTCAT
Source organism: Allophyes oxyacanthae (assembly GCA_932294325.1). NCBI lineage: Eukaryota > Metazoa > Arthropoda > Insecta > Lepidoptera > Noctuidae > Allophyes > Allophyes oxyacanthae. The sequence goes on along the minus strand of OW028632.1, from coordinate 7,712,852 downwards.
CTGCCCACCCCTATTCTTCCTCAAACTATGCTACATGAAGTCAAAATTAGGTTCAACATTTAAGCAAAGCCGTGTGCACCAAGTCCCGCTAATCACAGAAGCTTTAGAAACTCAATATAACACATTCACGGAAAGTGTTGTTGTAGTGAATGAATTGGATGAATATGCAATTATGTGGTATGATGTCGTTTTAGCTTTAGGTGTAATGTCAATGGGTATTATAGCAACTATAGTTGCGACCTACTCGAGTTGGGCCAACTCTATTGCGTATGCGACGTTCAGTCCGCCTTGTCTGTTGAACGCTACTGAGGCGGCGCGAAGCTTCATACAGTTACTGTGAGTTTATAGATGTAAGTAGATCTAAAAGTGAATTCCAATTCAATTCGAGGGCCAGGACGCTCAGTTTATAACAATCTGTGTGTGTGTATAAAATTATTGGTTTTCTGATACCTATTTGCTCGAATGGGTATACGAATCTTTATTGGTCAATCGCTGTCGTAACCTAGCTATAATACAGAAATTGCACATGTTTTAAATTAAAAAAAAAAACGTTTTGTACGTGAATTCCTGGTGTTGATTCTTGGTGGTGTTTTCCCGGTATTTTATACCTGTTATCTCAGTACCTAAGTACCGGGATATAAAATATAACTTTACGATAACTACTCCAGTAGGTAGGTACTGTATGTACAGTTAACAATTTCTACCTACCTATCTAAGTTATTATTAAGGAAAATAATTGTTTCTACTTTTATTTGTTATGGGTGGGAAGTCGAAAATTCAAAATATACCTGCAGATGCAAGGCAACCGTGACCGTAAAAACTATTATACAATCTTTAGTGTTGTAGGGGTGTTCTTAACATAAACAGAAATGGAGCTGAAATTGGCAGGAATCGTGTCAAGAAAAACCATTGACTTTATTTTTACTTGTACATACTATGTAATGTGTTGCGGCAAATAAGTCAACAAATCTATAAATATATAGATAACGAAATACACACTCACAGACTAATCCCAAAATCTCACAAAATTGTAATTTGACAAGTATGTATCAGCTAAGAAAAGATTATCCAAAATTCTACTCCGAAAGTGTAATCGGGGTTCAAAGTTTGTATAAAAAATCTTGCTATGCGAAATCGAGTGTTGCTGACTGAGCTTAAGAAAATGTTTGACATTGGTGATACCAATATAAAAATATTTGGTACAGCGCGGAAGAATATTTTTGACTGATACTGGAATTGTACGAGCTGAACTGAAAATCTATGTGTGGACTGAATTTAATATTATTGGATTCGTGATGTTTAATTAGTATGGGAATGATGTTGGTTGACAGTAAAAATTACCTAGTACCGAAAATGAATCTCGAAATACCGGTAGTCCCGGTACTGCTTTCAAATATTCCAGTAAAGGCTCTGATTAAATAAAAATCTATGACCTCAGCCACGCCAAGACTAATTTGGTTAAGTTTATGATTTGTGAAGAATAACATATTTAAATTTTTATTAAATTAAATATATTATCAAAGTGGATTTATCACCACTGGTCGTCCTAGTTTAAATGTTTGAGATATTGTTGGTAAGGTTAAGTTAGGTGATATGTATGTTAATTATGAAATAAATGATACTAAATATAAGTTGAATGTGAATACAGCTCCAATATTGTTTGGTAGCTGTACTACCATATAGTTGTATTTTAAATATTTCTAGCAAGGTTACAAACTAAGTTCCTGCGCGTCTAAAAATGCCGGTTTAAATGAATAATAATATGAATCACAGTACAAATAACAAAATGGCGACAAACTTGACGACTTTTCTTCATAAATGCAGGATGTACTTAACGAAAATATCCTGCAAGTCTGCTTTTCTTAGATCATTCTCAAACCGAGACAGAGTAACTCTGTCACAGCAGAGCATTTCAGGGTTGGTCCTTTAGTAATAGTTGTTCATAATGATCAGTACAGTAACACCTTAAAGGGATCGGGATTAAAAAGGTAGGACCTTATATTTATTGATACCATAAAGCATTTAATGAATAGACATGCTTACAAGGTATCAATGTAATATGGTAGATATTTAAGACGCCCATAACAACAGTTTGTGTGTTTATTGTGAATCTTGTGTCGTCACTATCCCGCGGGTCTACCGCGTAACTAAAATGGTAATGAACATGGATACTGGCAATAAACTTCAATACGATCGTAAAAGACTAAACTTCGAGCTACCTTGTATAATTTTACGTTTTATGTTTACAAGTTAGCTCGAATTTAGTCTTTTACGATCGTATTGAAGTTTAATGCCAGTGTCGATGTTCATTACCATTTTAGTTAGGCGGTAGACCCGCGGTACGGAATAAAATTATTTTTCTTTCATTCTTTCCTTTCTTACTCTGTTACTTTTAGTGTTAGTTCTGTTGCGCACTTTGACAGGACTAAACTAAAGACATTTCGTCGGGGATAGTTCAATACCGCGTAAGTAGCATTGGTAAATACCGCGTAAATGTCGAATACCAATGTTTTCAGGAGAGAGATTCAACGGGTGCTAATCAGCGTCAGCAGTGCACTTGGTGCGAAATCTCAATTCGGCTAATTTCGTCACTTACGCGGTATTTACTAATGCTAGTTACGCGGTATTGAACTATCCCCGACGATTTATCTTTTTCTGTTTCAATAGAATAAAAAAGTGACATCTTTTTTGGTATTGTCAAGATGCACAACAGAATCGACACATCTGAGTCAACAGCTTCTTAAAATTAAAATGCGTTTAAGTATTCGGCGATAAGTCCCCGAATTGAAAAAATGTCGACTGATATTAAAACTTTAATGATAACTGTAAATAAAACGTGTCACATAATTGAATTGTCTTTTATTCAACACACAATTAATAATACAATGTTTACAACGTTATGTCAGTCGGTAAGAGTAAGCCCGAAACGAAACGTTAACAGGGACGACATATTTTGATAAAATTCTTCCCTTCTTTCAGGTGCCTACAAAATGCCTTACAAATGCGTTTGATTAATCACATAACATTTAATAACGAGTTGGTGGTTCGCTTATTAGTTTCTATCCCACGAAGGCGAGTGACCCATCTCAATTTGAACCTTATATCATTGCAATAAAAGCCACATCTCCGTCTTCGTAAGATGGAATATCTCTACATTAACCCTCAGTCGATTCTTATAACATAGTGTTAGAATGATTAAATATATTTCGTTAGTAATTTTTATTTTACATGAATTTCTTTTTTAATTTTCTTTGGACAATTGGCAAGATGACAACAAGATATAATAATCTTACGTTCTATGCAAAATTTTGAATAAACTGAATTCAGCAAGTAACCTATAAAACTTACTTAAGTACATAAAATAATTAACTCACTTTGCTTAAAAAAAAGAATAAGTAATTATAATTAACTATGTTATATTATGCAAACTATATTTATAATCAAGAATGGCCTATCTTCTAAAACAACAACAGAATGAAGCGACATAATAGTTTTAAGCCTAATTAGAAAAAAAGGTTGGTAACACCCATTTTAAATAACAGGGGTTCCCAACCTTTTTTTTTGACCAAAGGTCTTCTTTGTTCGCTACAAGGATTTGAAATTGAAAATTTACTTTTAAAATAACTTTTAGTTAAACAATATACTTCGAATAATATTTAAAAAAGAAACCGATTTTTAATTGTAAATAATGATATTTTTGAGCCGCCAGCGTAATAAATTTTTATGGGTTCATAAATTTGTTTCGCGGACCTTAATTTAGTTTTCGCGCACTCTCCGCAGCTTGGGAAACTCTGATTTAAAACAACTAGATACTTCGTCCTATCGGATTTACTAGAATAAGAATATACTGAAAAAATAAGTAAAGCATCCAATATTTTACAAACCCTCTTACAACCCCGGCCCGTAATTACGTTGCAATCTCGCAAATCAAGAAAGTTCATTGCGTTGCTCCAGTTGTCCAGCGAAGATATTATCAAAACATACTGCGCAATGAACATTGTTGAACTATCAAAATATAAAAGATTCCGATTGTGAGCAACGCAGTGTTACGCAAGAGTAGGTCAGTCCCCTTGCCCTCGAAATTAATTTCAATGTCAATCCAATTCCAATGTATATTACTTCAATAAATACTTCTAATCTAATTATGTCTCTTTCTAACAAATACGTGAGAAAAGGATGGAAGATATTTAGTTCCGTCAAATTAGTTCAGTTGCTTGATAACAACGAGTTGGTAACCCATGAGTTTCTATCCCACGAAGTGAGTGAGCCATTTCAATTTGAACCTTATATCATTGCAATAAAAGCCAAATCTCCGTCTTCGTGAGATGGAATATCTCTACAATAACCCTCAGTCGATTCTTACAACGTAGTGTTAGAATGATTAAATATATTTCGTTAGTAATTTTAATTTTACATGAATTTTATTTTTAACTTTCTTTGGACAATTGGCAAGATGACAACAAAATATAATAATCTTATGTTCTATGCAAAATCGTTTTCACAATTTGATCGCAAAATTAACAAAATACACATGGTTGTTTAAACGTATAACCTTATCGTAGAAGCTACTTTGTGATTCAATGGTTCAATGGTCTCAATTCTGTTGCGCACTTTAACAGGGCTAAACTAAACAACTAATCTATATACAGGATGACTGGTAAATCGAGGGAATCGTATTAGGAGGGTGTTCTACTCATCATTATAAACAACTTTTACTATGGGACCAAAGCGGAAATCGCGAAAGAAAAATCTGCTGTTCCATACAAATAATTTAATATTAATCGACAAAATGTATGGAACAGCTGATTTTTTTTTCGTGATTTCCGGTTTGGTCCCATAGGAAAAGTTGTTCATAATGATGAGTACCATACCCTCCTTCAATGATTCCCTCGATTTACCAGTCACCCTGTATTAAGACGTGAAGGGAAAGCTTTGTACTCCTTTTTAAGCATATTGCGCGCACGGAGGAGTGATTTGGCATAGTTATAGTTTTTTTAGAGGAGTGCAGAAAGCTAAAATTACGGTCGAATTTCGACCACTTGGCGACCGTTAGTAAATTTGAAAACGATCGTGAGAGACTGAACTTCAAACTACCTTGTAAAAAAATTACCGATCATGAAGTTGGGATTCCCAAAGTTATAATCGGTTTTTTTTTTAAAGGTAGCTCGAAGTTTAATCCCACGATCGTATCGAAGTTTATTACCAGAGTCGATGTTCATTACAATTTTTTTACACAGTAGACCCCCTGTTTGTCTCTTTCTGTTTCAATAGAAAAAGAAAGAGACGATTCGTTTAGTCTAGTTTAGTACTGACAAATTAATGTGCAACAGATTCGACACCATTGTTTATTCAAAAATAACTATAATTAAATTAATGTATCAAAGTTAATCGATAACACTATGTTTTTTCATACAAATAAGATAAATTTCTTAAGTAATAGGTACTTATATTTGAAAATAAAAATTTAAGATTTCTGGTATAAACCTTTGCAAAAAGATGACTTCTTAAGGATGACATTTAGAAATTAAATAGGCATAAAACCAACTTTAAGTACCTACTATACATAATTATTTTAAAAATAGATAAGAACAAACAAATGCATTATTCATCTACCTAGGCTAATGAGGAAGAAATTACTTAAAATATAAAATTTATGCATTTCAGGAAGACGCTTGAATCATTTGAATTTGAACCTTATGCCAATACCAATAGAGTCACGTGAAATGCAATAACAACATTATGGTATTATCATAATATACCACTTTTCACAGCTTACAAACTGGTTCTTGTTGTGAATTGACGTAAATGTAAATATTGATTGGTCAGAAAGACATGAATAATAAACAAAAACAAGGCAGACCACGACCTGGGCCAAATCGATTTAGTCTAGCCAAATCATTGACACGACAGTCATAAAATATAGATGCACTAAACCACAATGCAAAGGGGGTTGTAGAATTTATGGAGTCTGGCTTACATTCCGGTCCGCCATTTTAAATTTTTTCAACATGGCTTTCACGCTGAATATACAGGATATTTTTATGTAGTGCGAATAGGGTGTAGATTGATTCAGTCTCTGTTCCTAAATGCAACCGCAGTATTGGGATACACTTTAGTTGGATCATGTTTACAGCTTTTAAGTTTAAAAATACGCTTAACAACAATCTTCATACAGCGACCACGAAACTTAGCTTATTGATTTAAAAACCTAAAACCATTCTTTAAAGTTTAATAAAAGACACTTTCAGGGCATAGAACTTAAACTTAACAAGCAAGCTGTTTCCAAAAATCGACCTTATTTCTTCTTCAATGCGAGCTGTTTTCCAAACATCCTACGAATTTCTTTCTTATCTAACTTACCCATCGTATTTCTCGGCATCTGTTCAATTACAAGCATAGTTTTGGGAAGCTGATACGGTGCCAACTTCTTGCCTGCAGCATCTTTTAATTCTTGGAGAGTAATTTTTTTATTTTCCTTGAACACGACTATCGCGGCGATGATTTCTCCGTGGATCTCGTCTTCAACGCCGAGGATAGCTACGTCTTCTATGCTAGGGTTGTCTAGGATGGCTGATTCTACTTGTAAAGCGCTTACTTTGTAACCGCTTGTCTTGATGATGTCCACGGAGGTCCGGCCCAGTATCCGGAACTTACCGTCCTCGAAGGATGCAGTGTCACCGGTTCTGAACCAGCCGTCTTCGGTGAAGTGTGTTGAGTCGAGTTTTGGTGCTCTGTTCCAGTACCTGCAACAAGTTAGAAGGTAATAAATTAACTTAAAAAAAAAAAAAAAAAGAATTCGGTTTTTACTTTTTTCTATGTTTATTTTATTTTTATATTTTGAGTGGCATAAACAATATAATGTATTGTTTATGCCACTCAAAATATAAAAATAAAATATATTCGATTACAGCAATCGCGGGTGATATTATGTTATTAATTCAAGCGTTCCATTGTCTATCTCCGAAGATCTCCATCAGATCTTCACCAAATTTAAATGGGACCACCTCGAAAGTATACCCTTTTAAACAAGAATTTTCAAAATCGCTCTGCAATTGGATATATACAAAAATATACAGTCGATTGAGATGCTCCGCGTACCACCACCAACCATTAAATGTATTGTTTTATTAATTTTCGTCCATAAACTACCATTTAAATAGGTAGGTACTCTGCGGGGATATACATAAATGGTACAATTCAATTATGGTCATTTAAAGTTCAACAGAGAAGACAATACTATTAACATGTTACCCATATTCGTGTGTATTTAATGTATTCAAATATAATGGAATTCGAATATAAAAAGAGCCTTTTTATTATTAATGCAGGATTAATAATCACGGCAAACGACGTGTGTTAACCAAGGCTGTATAGTTGTCAAGCGATCATAGTGAATGGAAGATTTAAAAATAGAGGAGTTCGTCTAAATTGGGCAATTTAAAAAAATGTAAAAACCGAGTTTAGTTTTTGAAGTCGGTTTTTACTATTTTTTAAAGTTTATTTTATTTTTCAATTTTGAGTGGCATAAACAATACATAAACATGAAATTACAGCAATCGCGAGTGATGTGCTGTTATTCATTCAAGAGTTCCATTGTCTATCTCCGAAGATCTTCATTAGATCTTCACCAAGTTGAAATGGGACCACTTCGGGAGTAAAAGAAAAAAAGAATCATCGAAATCGGTTGGCGTGATATTGAGTTATTCGACCATTTGTCGCGCACATACTTAATGCATATTTAAGACTTATATGGTTTTCTCATGGATCCCATTGTCAGAACTGGACCAAATTAAAATGGGACCAAACGGGAAGCACCAGCTTTTAAATAAAAAAAGAATCATCAAAATCGGTTCACCCAGTCGACAGTTAGGTATGAGGTAACAAACATAAAAAAGAAAAAAAAACACGCGTCGAATTGAGAACCTCCATTTTTTTGAAGTCGGTTAAAAAAATACAAGGCAATGTAGTCGAATCAAATCAATACAACATACATGTATATAAATATTTATATTGTTTAACCTGCTGAGTTCTGATAGTTTGCGGAAAAAAATGGGACAGCTTTTAGCAAAACCATCTTAGGAGACATTTTAGGTGGGTATATGTAAACAAATTTGACGTATTTAAATTTTAAGTTATCCATGAATTTTCTTTGAAAAGTAATAAACTTTGCAACGTCAAAGTCAAAGTCAAAATTTATTATTTTAACTGGGCCTTTGCAGGCACTTCCAAAACCTCGTGATTCCAGGTGCACAGTTCCAAGTGGGTTGGTCCTGGAGAAGATACCGGCAAAAAACTCCATGGATACTCTTTTCATAAAACAAATTTACAATAATATCTGGGGCCGTAGGAGCGGCCCCAGCTAAAATTCGACTTGAATTTACGCAGTAAGTTGCAGTTTGCAAGTTTTTACTCCAGTCCACTCAGTTTCATGTAAGGATAAATTCGTTATATTGGATTAAAAAAAAATACGATCAGAAGTCGTTTGATGATACGAGATTTACTTGTGTAAATAAACAAGAATACAATAATTATTAACATGATCTTAACATAAGTAAATCTAAGAAAAAAAATACTATGTTTTTTTTATAAAATACACAAATACATCTACACAAGTAAATCTCGCGACAAGCTTTTATATAATATAAATTGTGTAATGTAATAAATTAATGGGTTTGAGTTAATTTAAAGTTTATAATTCTTCTTTTTAGAGCATTTAAATAAAAGCTTGTTTTAAAAAAAGTTTTTTTACTATTAATTTATTATTCTGAGAAGAGGCCCGTAGCGATCAGTGGAAGAATAATGGGCTTAATTAAAATATAACAAGCGTGCCTCATATTTTTTTAAATCGTTAAATTCCAATCTTACCAGATATTACAAAAGACCAGTATTTTAACTAAGGTAATCAAGTTTATTTTTACTTTGAATAAATAAACGAGAGTGGTTAACTACTAGAACTAGAGTTGTGAAATGTATAAATCATCAATATTTTAAAATCATTTCGTCATGCAGTAACAACGACAAAATCATCAATGCCTAAAATCATCACTCGAGAATGACCATGACTGAATGACCGTGAACTTCGGCTTCGGCTGTGACATGACAATGACAACATGACAACATGCATTGCGTGAATGCGAGGGCAGTTAGAGAAAAATCATGAATGATTTTGTCATTGTTCCCGTCATCGATATTTTTAGGGTTCCGTACCCAAAGGGTAAAACGGGACCCTATTACTAAGACTCCGCTGTCCGTCCATCCGTCTGTCCATCTGTCACCAGGCTGTATCTCATGAACCGTGATATTTCTATTGCCAGACAACAGAATGAAATAAATATTTAAGGGGGCTCCCATACAACAAACATGATTTTTTTTGCTCGTTTTTATTGGTAATGGTACGGAAACCTTCGTGCGCGAATCCGACTTGCATTTGGCCGGTTTTTTTGTCATTGTCATGTAATCATTGATAGCAAAAAATCATCACTAAGCCCATCTCTAAATAGAACCTGTCTTCCTGTTGAGGTCCGGTATAGTCGTTAGTTAACTATGACGTATGACGATGCCTATCTCGTGTCTCTGTCAAGGAAACATAAAAATATATCTAACATCGACCTTTTAAAGACATGAAATATGAATTTGCGTCAACTCGTGTGTTAAACACAGCAGTTTATTAGATCATTTGATAAGATTGAATTAAATGAAACGACTGCGGAAATTATAATAAAAGAAGTTACATAACTAAAACATCTATTCTGTAATGGTGGTCCCGAGGTTGGGTACCGAACGAGAAACCAAAAGACGAGGAATAGAATAGAAAAGAAGTACTCTTTATTGCACACCTGATAAAAAAAGAATGAATTAACATAATAATTACAATTAATCATTTAATATTAGTACTATTTATTATTTATTTTCAGGATGTAGTACTCTTAAAAATGTTTCTAACTTTTGTGAATCTTAACTAATGTAAATATTACAAAAATCATTATTTTATTAAAACTGAACCAAAGCACGCACTTGACGTGCTGTTTGTAGACAGAAATATGGTTCATGATAATTGGTTTGATATAAAAAATCATAAATATGACAATAATTAGCTATTTAAAACGTGTACCTTGCCAAAACATTCCATCGTGAAACCAAGTAAAAGTTATATCCCACTGAAGGGCAAAGGCCTCCCTCCCTTTTTCCACACACTTCTGGTTTTTGCTAGTAGGGACCAGTTTTTTTTTTATTAATATTTACTGGGATCCACTCAGTTGTTCTTTTGGCCCAAAGCTCGTCAGACGTGCGACAAACGTGTCCAGCCCAATCCCACTTGAGCTTGGCAGCTTTTTGGGTAACGTCTGTGATCATATATCAAGTTATCAAGAGATAAGTTTTAAGATTTTTTGGGTCATGTTGAGAAAAGATTTTTATATAGTCGATAGATCATATTTCAGTAAAAATTATAATATTATGAAATCTTTCAGTTCAAGCGCTCGCGCCCGCCACGCTGCACACTACAACACGTACCGTAAAAGAAACCTTAATAACTACGAAGTATTATTACAATTCAAAACGGGTTATTTACCATGTTAACAGATTGTTTTGAGCTTCCGATATTTCGGCACTGTTGCAAGCGCCTTGCTCACCGTTATGGTTATGGGCCCATTTTGAACTCTAATACTAATGTTAGTGGCCATGACAGTTCAAAAACTTATATTACGAAGTATTACATTTGTTTGTTACCAGACGATAAGGTGATTGCCTACTTTTTTCCGTACCATAAATGACAGTAAAAGAAGCATTTCAGAGCGTTCACATACTAAATGGGACTCTTAAATCAACCACGGATATTTATTATTATTTATTATATACTTTATTGTACACCTGAATATAACAATTTTGTAAATAAGGAGATTACAATATTAAAGTACAATAGGCGGCCTTATCGCATAAAGCGATTTCTTCCAGGCAACCATTGGATGGAATAAAGTGACAAACAAGTTGTTACGGATACTAGTTCTTTCTTTTTTTCAAACCTAACCGGTCCTTTCCTGTCACGGCCGGTTCCAAAACGGTTTAGTGGGCGTTGCCTCATACAAATCTATACATAGATATTTTTTTTGTCTTATACAAAAAAAAGATTCCGGTCGTTCGGTATTAGATTAATGTCAGATTGCTCCCACACTAGCCACATTTGTCTCATTAGAATTTTATTCAACTAAAAATCATTAGAATTGAATTGACATTGTAATTATTTTCGAATGGGAATCACAAACCGGTTCCCAGCTAAGCTAACATGCGCGCCACGACAGAAGTTTGTCGTCATGACAAGACGAGATATTGCCTCCAAAAACCTGTTTCCGTACGAGATAATGCGACGACAAAATTATGTCACGGTGCTCATGTTAGCCCGGCTGGAATTATCTGGGTGAGCAAATCTACAGGATAATTTTTTTTATGTAATGCGCAAAATTTGCTCTGTGATTCAGTGTCCGTTACCAAATGCAACCACTAGTGCCCAGTAATAGTTAAAAATAGACAACTATAATACAGGCAAATTTTTCTAAGCTCAAAATCTTAACTATCTTTTTGTGTATTTTTACATATAAAGTAGTCGATAAAATAAACAGAAGGTGTGCAAAAAGCTATTATGCATTTAAAACAAGTTTTGATAACCAATATAATATAATAAATAATTTAATATGTAAAAGACATGATTGATTTAATTATGACATCAAAAAAAATAGATTGCACAATTCTATCGTGTTTTACGCCGGGCGGTGCGATCATTTTCAATTTTTGGTTTCGATAACATCCTTATTGCATAAGTTTATGTAGGTACGGCCAGCAGTTAATCTGCTTTTGTTGCTGGCCGGATGGCCCAATATTTAATTTTCTTATACTTACTCAGTTAAAATATTAATTTATTCGGTAATTGTTATAACTCTATGAATATCTGAATGGGTAGTGTTATTTTTTAAACGGTTGATATTAGGAACTAATACGAATCAATTTTTGTTGCTGAGTGTAGGTATATATTATGTATATCCACGGTTGAAAGGCTATTCAATCTAAGTGAATTACTAAAAAAAAAAAAAAGTTTTTCGAAAATCAATTATAAAAAATACAAAAAAAAAATCGCTTAGATCAAATAGCTTTTCAACCGTCGATATGTATGTACATATTTTTTGGAGTTGGGATCGATAAGACCAGTCTGTCAGTTCTGTGCGAAGATCGAACCCACGACGCGTAGCGCAGAAAACCAATCACTTAGCCACTGCGCCATCCGTGCCGTTCATCATAGCGTTATTTTAATAATGCTATGATGAACGTGGCTGGTTCTGTATTATCCAAAGCAGCCTTTCCCAACCTTTTTCAAGGGCGGACCCCTAGCGTCACCTTACCATGATCCGCAACCCCTAAAAAAGCTTCGCATCGCTATGCTTTCGTAATTTTAATTTGAAATTTTCGTTTTATCCGCGGGCCCCAGGGATAGGACCGCGGACCCCAGCAGGGTAATCACGATACACACTCGCAATCGGAATCGATTCAATTTTGACAGTCCAACAAACTACATTGCGCGGTATGCTTTTAAAACCACTACGCCCTACAATTTGAGCAACGCAATGAACACTGTTGTAGTGTCAAAATTGAGTCGATTCCGATTACGAGCGTGCATCGTGATTAGGTAGCTGGTTGAGAAACACTGCTCTAAAGTTGAAGTTATTATACGAACGTCCGACATCAATGGCATCGGCGTCCGGTCTGGGGAACTACAAGAATCATTGGACCAATTGAATAAAACCGGTCAAGTGCGAGTCGGACTCGCGCACGAAGGGTTCCGTACCATTATCTATAAAAACGGCAAAAAAATCACGTTTGTTGTATGGGAGCCCCCTTAAATATTTATTTTATTCTGTTTTTTAGCCTATTTGTTGTTATAGCGGCAACAGAAATTCATCGTCTGTGAAAATTTCAACTGTCTATCACGGTCATGATACAGCCTGGTGACAGACGGACGGACGGCGTAGTCTTAGTAATAAGGTTCCCTTTTTACCATTTGGGTACGGAACCCTAAAAACGAGTATAACCTTTTGCTTACATTATTTGAAGTAAATGCGTCACATCTTACGTGAGCTATGCTATTACTCAAATGTCAAGCAGAAATAATTAATTCTACCATTAGGCCGGACCGCATTAAAACGAAGCTGCGCGGCACTGTACTAAGGGGCCATCCATAAAGTAGGTACGTCACATGTTAAGCGGGGGGGAGGGGGTCGACAAAGTGTGACATTATGTGACAAGGGGTGGGAGGGGTCCTAATCCTAAGTTTCGTGGCGTAACATTTCAAAATCATATTAAAAAATAATTTAAATGGAAATACAACTAATTTCGGAACTGCTGTTTTAATTTAATATTTTCTAGATGTAAAATTGTTAAATATGGACGTCACACTAGGGGGGGGGGGGGGGGGGTCTCACAAATGTGATCAACTGTGACAATGACGATCACGAAATTAGTGTGACGTACTTTATGGATCACCCCTAAGTGTCAAAATGATTATTTTTTAAAATACTACCGACCCGCTCCCCGGCTTCGCACGTGTGCAGTTTCTCTACTGTGCTTACATTAAATATGAAAGTATTATACATATAAACCTTCTGTAAAAAAATACCTAACAGATGGTAAAAACCGCATCAAAATCCGTTGCGTGGTTTAGGAGGATTTAGCGGATATACAGACAGACAGACGGGGAAAGCGACGTTATTTTATACTATGTCAAGATGTGCAATTAAGCTTTGAGTACGATTTAATTCTTATAATTCTTGCTTATGCTTGCAAATTAACACTCTTCTATATTCAATATAAAAATTGGTTCCAAAAAAGCTAAGATTCTTGCATCCCACGCGCGTTTGAATGAATGAGTTTATTTATATCACAACATCATTGATTTTAAAAACCTTTAAAACGCTAGAATTCAAAATAGATCTCAAAGGAGCTATCTAGATTTAGACTCATTCATTCAGACTAAATTCTTATGCTAAACAGACAAATGATTGAAATCAACATAAACATTGAAAACCAATGCGTGTTGCAATTATAGAAATATACTAAACTGGTTTCGGAATCTCGAATTAGTAAAAACTGTTTTGCATTCGTTTGTATGTGTTTAATAATATTTACGTCCCATTGATTGCTACAATAACGGTTTTACGAGGAATTCTGCTATCACCGTACCTAAGGCAAAAGGAATCGGTAATCGTAGAAAATAGTTAAAAATTAATGCTGATTCTTGTAACCTAATGGTCGGCCGCCGAATCCGGCGACCGCTTTCGGTTTAACCAGTTAACCGAATTGGGTTGTTTACAATAGGTTAGTTCACCGAATTCGGCGACCGCATTCTAACAAAAAATTAAGTTCAAAAACTAAAACCAGACTACTGAAAAGGTATGAAACAAGAAAATATTAATAGAAACATATTCATAGTGATGTTCAGAGGATAGCCGTGGTCGATACCTCATTTGTCGAATTATGATAAGTAGTTCTTAGATAGATTTACGAAGCGCGAAATGAAATGAGCCATAAGACGCCACGAAAATGATATGTTCACACGAGCCACACATCACCAACGACACACTTACGCTTATACATCGATGTCTATAGATACGCTCTGTCATACAAAGGGAAGCTAAAAAAATAAGAGACGTATTTTCTGAGGACGTCAAATTTTAAATTCAACAATGTTCGAATTATATTTAAATAGAACATCGATACATGCACTAATAGTATAGCTACTGTTATTATACATTTTTTATTCAATACACAAATTAATAATTATGTTTGTAAACGGCATTTGACTAGTGATCAACCACTCCATTTTTCTGAAAATGGAGTACCTGACACGTCTCACTTTTGAGTTCACTAAGCATATCTATAGACATCAATGCGCTTATATAAAAATGCTAAGATAAAACCTTACCTGGTGAATACTGAGGGTCCTTTTATGAGCAGTTCTCCTTGGTACACGTCGTCAGTGACCTCTTTGTGCTTGGTGATCTTGGGAGGCTGCCAATCGTACCCATCTGAGTCCACGAAGAAGTCCTTTGTAGATAACCCGAGGCGATCCAAGCATATCTGATGAATAAAAATGATTATTTTAAAATGGTAACAAGAGGTCGTAACCTGTCTGTGTGTGGGCCAGGGTTGTTGCGAACATTAGCATCAGCATCAGCATCCACGGAACATCAGCATCCGCGTTGATCGATGCTATTATTAATGCTGATGTTGAAGTCGTGACATGACCGCAGAGCGGGCGGGGCTTATAGAACGTGTTGTTTTCGCTTTCGAGTTTTGACCAATCCAGCGGTCGACCACGAAGATTGTGATTGGAAACAAAAAACACAAACTTGTCTCATTATGGACTAAGTACTCCATCCATCCAAAATTTAAGTGCTAAGCACTTGTCGGTGTAGCAATTTCCATTCGGTCCTATCTAATGCCAAATCTTTTAAATCTTTATATGTTTGTATATTCGCTTTTTCTTTCAGCTGATCAATGTAGTTTCTTCTTGGTCTTCCTCTTTTTCTTTTTGCCTCTATTTATCCTTCTATAATGTTGGTAATGAACTTATCGTGCCTAATCAAGTGACCAATCATGTTTCCTCGTCTTTTTTCTATGTGTTTCAATATTTGTCTTTTCTCATTTACTCTTCTTAGTATCTCTTCGTTGGTCACTTTTTCTGTCCAGGACACTTTCTCCATTCGACGCCAACACCACATTTCAAAAGCTTCTAACCTTTCTCGATCTCTTTTAGTGAGGGTCCATGTTTCACAAGCGTATAGGGCTATGCTCCATATACAACATGTCCCAAAATTCAACGATAAGCGGGCACCAGAGGGACGACCTGCTCATGACTACTCGAGAAAAAAAAAGAGAAAAAAAAAAACTCAATTTTTAAGAAGTTACATAAAAATATTGAAATCCTTAAAAAAATTACACCCCTTAAGATATTTTTAATTACCATGACCACAATGTTTCAAATATTTCTGAATTTCTTTTTATCCCAGCAACCTAAGTAGCACTGCTATCCCTTACAACCCTTAAAAGTTCCAGAATGCCTGTAGATTTGATACAAAAACCAATCAAAATTATTTTTTACCCTAAAATTTTGATAGATTTTTACTTTCGGTTCACTTTCACTCATCGTGGTGTAAAAAAATTGTACTGACACTACCATGGCAAGTTCTTTCAAAAATTGGCGCAACTATCCAAGATTCCAAAATGGTATAATACTCTAGAAAAACTAGCCACAAAAAAAAGAAATGCGTACTATTTCTGAACAAGAACCAAATTTCATAACTTTTACTATGTGCCCAAAATTGGTTTTTTGTTGTAAATTCTTCGAATTTGAATGGTACATGTGCGTAGTCAATAAAATTTAAAGTTAGAGAGAGATTATACGTTAGAGAGAGATAGGTAGTTAGTATGTAAAGAAGGCAAGAAAACGTTTTAAAAAAATATACCTCGATTCTCCACAACTACAACAGTCTGCTAGTACGCCTGTGGCGTACTATCACCTGTCATCTGTCCACAGACTAGACTTAGGATTTCGCTGTAGATTTTCGTTGTGAGTAACAATGGGATAGGTAGAGAAGTTGCTGTTTTTATAAACTTTTAGCGTATTTTGGACTGTTTAGCGTTTATCACGCCACAGACGTACTAGCAGACTGTTGTAGTTGTGGAGAAACGAGGTATATTTTTTTAAAACGATTTATTTCCTTCTTTACATACTATCTATCTATCTCTCTCTAACGTATAATCTCTCTGAAACTTCTAAATTTTATTGACTACGCACATGTTCCATTCAAATTCGAAGAATTTACAACAAAAAACCTATTTTGGGCACATAGTAAAAGTTATGAAATTTGGTTCTTGTTCAGAAATAGTACGCGTTTCTTTTTTTTGAGGCTAGTTTTCCTAGAGTATTATACCATTTTGGAATCTTGGATAGTTGCGCCAATTTTTGAAAGAACTTGCCATGGTAGTCTCGGTACATTTTTTTTACACCACGATGAGTGAAAGTGGACCGAAAGTAAAATTCTATCAAAATTTTAGGGTGAAATATAATTTTGATTGATTTTTGTGCCAAATCTACGGGCATTCTGGGATTTTCAAGGATTGTGGTGGATAGCAGTGCTACTTAGGTTTCCGGTACATAAAGAAATTCAGAAATATTTGAAACATTGTGGTCATGGTAATTAAAAATCTCTTAAGGGGTGTAAATTTTTGTAGGATTTCAATTTTTTTATGTAACTTCTTAAAAATTGAGATTTTTTTTTCTTTTTTTTTTTTTCTCGAGTAGTCATGAGCTGTTCAACCCTCTGGTGCCCGCTTATCGTTGAATTTTGGGACATGGTGTATATGTCTTAATTAATTTTTTCCGGATGCTTTTATTAATTTTAGCTGATAAAAGGGATCTTTTTTTGTGGAATGTTTGCTTTGCTATCTAAGCTAAGCTGGACTAAGTACTACCTAGAGCATAATCCCCCCCCCCCCCCTTTAATCACGTGAGGCTCAAAAGGAGGGTTTTCGAGCCTCACGTGATTAATGGACGATCCCTAACAAGTCCCAACATACCTGTGTCTCCGGCAGCGGCGTCTCCACGGTGAGCATGGGCTCGAGCTCGCCCGTGTCCTCGCGCACGGCGGCCAGGCGCGCGCGCACGCCGGGCAGCGGCAGCCCCACGCTGCCCACGCGCCGCGCCTCCACCGGCCGGTACGGGTTGCTCAGGGCCATGCCCACCTCTGTCATACCGAAACGGTCCAGAAGGCGCATGCCGGATATCTATGGTAAAGGAATCACGTTATAATCATAAAGCCCGTCACACACGTAGCTATAATATATATTATAGCAAGACATATTACGATATATTTTCCATAGTAATCTTCGAGCGACCTCAGACGCAGCTATAATATATATTTCTATTACGTCATCAAAATATGTTATAGTATAGCTACCACGTATGGGGGCTTGCTATAATGTATAGCTGCTGTAATGTATAGCTCAGTATATTAATATATATTATAGCTACATGTGTGATGGGCTTTATACTACGCAACACACGCACATACATTACTCAATAGATATAAGGTAATTAATATTTTTATGGTTATGCATCAATGAAGATATCTTGGCGATTTTCCTTGTCAAATTTAATCGAGATCGATTCAGCCGTTTATTTGTGAAAAGGTAACACACAGACAGAGAGACTTTGCAAAAAAAATTGGGCTCCGTACGTCAAGAAAAATAACCCTTATAAGATTACTTCGTTGTCTTTATGTTTGTCAAGACCCCTTTTTCTTAGAAAGGCTTGGCGGTATCAAGTTGAAATTAATATCAAATACTCAGGTCTGCAATCCCTTGGAGCTGAGAAAAATCTCAAACTTCTTAGTCAACGTAATCAAAAGATACGGCCATTTATGCCGTATATTATGACACTCCCAACAGTCCCAACTACCCTAGGCGGTCAAATCAGTTTCGAAACTGGCTAAATAAAGAAATTTACGCAGTTTCACCATTGACCTACTACCACCTACAACGGACTTTGGGTCCGCGCTCAGAAGTGTCCGAGCCAAAAGAGTTCCAAAACCAAAAAAAATATTCCAATCGCGCGCCAGTCTTTGTTTTGTCAACCGACAGAATACACGTCAAAAATGCCGTAAGCCGTGTGTGAAAAAGTTGAATAGGCTGATAAATTTTCGCAAGTAAAATTAAGCTATTTACTAATGACGATACGGTTTGAATTAGGATGTTATAGTTTTTTATTTCTCTTTAAATGTACCTACGCTTATAAGTTGACTCGGGACACATTTTTCGTGAATTTTGTTTTGTTTTTTTGTAAGTCAATGAGTTTCACATACCTCCTCCCACTTCAAGAACAGCGTTGACGGCATCGGCGCAGAGCCCGCACACATGAGCCGCATCCGACTGCCCAGCGTGGTCCGCACGTAGTCCGCGGTCTTCGGGTCCGCGAACATGCGCTCGTGGTCCGCGAGCAGGCGCGCGTACATGGCGGGCACGCCGTGGAACACCGTCACCTTGGTCTCGTCGCGCTCGCCCATGCCCAGCAGCCGGGACCACACGTTGTGGGACACGAAGGAAGGAAGCATTCGGAGTCTGGGGGAAACGTATTTTTGCTATAGCAACACCTATACAAATAAATAAAATAAAAGTGTCTGTTTGTAATGTCAAAATAACAGCTTTTTACTAAATGCATATGAAAGTATTTATAACCAAAAAAACAATTTTTAAATTTTATGTCTGTCCGTTTGTTCCGGTTAATCTGCGAAACGGCTGGACTAATTTTGACGGGACTTTCACTGGCAGATAGCTGATGTTAAAGGGAGTAAGTTAGACTACTTTTACTTTTAAAGAAAAAGAATTGGGCATCCGCGCAAAAATAATAATTTTGTTAAATTCCACGCGGACGAAGTCGCGGGCGCAAATAGTGATAAAATAAGATCACCCACCTGATAAGCATTCCATCGCAGTTATTTAAATCATATTTAACCTAAACGTATTTATGTATCTTTTATCTCTCTTTCTATTTATATACTGTCAGATAGTGACAGACTGATAGCTAAACATGTTCATCGTAAATATGATTTAAATAACTAACTAACAAACTAAAATAGTAAACTCTTAAAGTCAACAATTTTCTTATTAACCTCCAACAGAAAAGAGGGGTTTTATAAGTTTTAGTGTATTGTATATCGGTGTATCTGTCTGTTCACCGACAATATAACAATTTAAAATTAAATCAGCCGATTACCCATACAAGCATTCATGTTTAAACGGCAGATTTAGCTCTAATCGTCTGTTATGTTGTCGGTGAACTTGGGCTAACTGTATCAGACGATGACTGTACATACCTAGCGCCCGCCGCGAGAGACACGCACATAGAGTTGAGTTGTCCATGTATATGATGTAGCGGCAACGTGTGCAGGACTACGTCGTTCGCTGAAAACTGCCACGCGGAGTGAAGAGATGATATCTGAGTTTGTAGCATGTTGTGCGTCCAGATCACGCCTTTGGGCTTGCTCGTTGTACCTGATGAGAAAAAGGAACATTTTTATTCAAAAACATAATCTATCTTAATACAAAAAATGGTTAAAGCAAGTCTTGTAAACCCAGGTTTTAAGATAGCCCCCGTCTCTTTTTGTTATATGATGTTAGAAAGTGACGGATACATTTAAAACCTGGGTTTTATTAAACCATCTTTTGTAATACGGGGGAATATGTCGTCCGAATGATATAATAAACCAAACCCTTTATGTGGTTTTCTGTAAAAATATGACTATCCCGTCGTAACAGACAATTAAACCGCTTTGTTATTACTTACTAAAATTATTTTTTAAGCTAATTCTTGTCTCTTCATTCAACTTTTGTTATGGGACCAAATCTAAAATCGTTGAAAAAGGAATCGACTTGTACCATACATTTTTGTATGGAACAACTGTAATTTTTTTTGCATTTGATACTTATTTATTTATTTATTCTTTGGAACCTTACAGACTAACAAAATTTATTAAATACAGTTGCTAATGAAAAGCTTCCACATATAAAATATATTGGATACGCCTATATTCCTTGTATCGCTGTGTATTCAAGGAACATACAAAACAAACTCACCGCTAGTATAAATAATCAGCGCCTCATTATTCCCATACCAAGCATTCGTCTTGCCAACATCAGTGAGAATATCCTCCGGCTTCGGTTTCAAAAACGACGTGTTAGGTTGGTATAACTGTGCCGTCAGCTCTTTATCTCTTCCAGTTATTAGGAGAGGCTTTGTCATCTCCAAGGTGATAGGCCTTAGGACTTTCTCGTACTCCTGTGTGCAGATCACGAGGCTCGCAGAACTGTCTGATAGGAAGTATTTGAGCATGTCTGGTGGATGCAGCGGGGTTAATGGGATGGCTGTAAAAGAAAAATTTAGCTTTTAAAGGTACGAGCTTGTAATGAAACAGTGATAGCCTAGCGGTTCAACGCTTGCTTTCCATGCAGGAGGGTCTGAGTTCGATGCAGGCCCGACCTCTGATATTTCGGATGCATGGTCAAAGTCAAAGTTTTTTATTTCAACTGGGCCTTTGCAGGCACTTTCAAAACGTCGTGATTCTAGGTGCACGGTTCCAAGTGGGTTGGTCCTGGAGAAGATACCGGCAAGAAACTCCATGGATAATCTTTTCATAAAAAAAAATTACAATAATATCTGGAGTCGCAGGAGCGGCCCCGGCTAAAATTCAACCTGCATTTACACAATATTACAAAAAAAAAGAACAGCACAGATCATCATGTGCGGATTAAGTTTGATTATCATTTGCGTAATGGTGAAGGAAACATAATTTTGAGAAGAATCTCTTGCCCAACAGTGGGACAGTAATGGGCTGTACGATCTTACTCTACCTAAGTATTATTATACATTTATTTTCGCGCTTTCAAAATTATTCATTTCATTTTTTTTTTAAAGCATTGACCCTCACTGCGATTTCTCCTGTATCGAGGGTAAAGTTTACAAACATACATATCACACGCACACACAACCAGACCCGAAACAACTATCTGTAGATCATACAAATATTTGTTCCGTGCGGGGATCGAACCCGCGGCACGTAGCGCAGAAAGCTAATCGCTTAGCCACTGCGCCAACCGTGTCGTCAACGTTTAGTTGGTCCTATAGTAAAAGTTGTTCATAATGATTAGTACAATAACATTAAAGTGATCAGGGCTAGAAAGGTAGGGCCTTGTAAGTTATTTTTTTTAATCAGAGCGTAATATCGTAATTTCGCGTCTACTCGATAATTTGTTGGTCACGAAATCATTAACACTTGGTTCTGAATTGAATTTCCATTACATTTTCTGACATATTTTCACATCTAATGAATGATAACTATTAGCGGCTACAGACAACTGTAGTGGTCAAACAGTCAAAGTTATCGGTACAGTCAGCGTGAAAAGTAGCTGATCATTGAACGAATTTTTATAAGTTATGAATGAAAACTTACAAATTTAATTACTTTTTGTAATTAATAATTATAAAATTGCGTAACTTTATCAAGTAGTGTAATGGTTAGTTAACAACAATAATTCTCTTCCAAAAATAACGAAAAGTTCATCTACTTATATCGCTGACTGTACCGAATTTATTAACAAGTGCCGTACCGATACTTTCACACATCGTATCTAAGGCGAGTTTTTTAGAGTCTGCTTATTTATTTACCACTTGTAAGTCCTGTGGGCCGAGCACGAATGTTTTGACGAATAGTAACGTAAACGAAACCAAATTTAGAACCAAAAATACAAGTTTGATCCATGATATTTTTTTGGAAATACATGCACTATTTTTACATTTGCATGAAACAAGTGCGTTTGTTGCATAAAATTGAACAAAAATGCGATAGATTCATCGTATTTTATAATCCAAATTCGCTTACGTTTACGTTACTATACGTCAAAACATTCGTGCTCGGCCCACTGACATAAAGTCACTTGACAGTTTATCTATGGGCCTTAGTGGCTACCAAGAAATATAATATAGTAATATTCTTGGTGGCTACTAAAATAGTTTTTACACGTTTTCACAATACAGTAGGCATTTTTGACGTATATTATGTCGGTTGACAAAACAAAGACTGGCGCGCGATTGGATCTCTTTTTTGGTTTTGGAACTCGTTTGGCTCGGACACTTTTGAGCGTGGAACCAATGTCTATTGTTGTAGTAAGTCAATGGGATAGAGATTTGATGAATGGTCAATGGCAAAAATATTTTGTAATTGCAAGGCATACTTGCAGAAATGTACCGTTGACCGTTGCACACTTACCAATATTGCCGGACATCCATATCGCCCACTGTACAATAATGTGTGACGCGTCATTGTTACACATATACGCTATCGTCTTCTCTGTCTCGCCAACTGAAATGTGATATAATTAACATTCATTTAGTTATACTGCTTCATGGTCTAGTTGTTACAAGTGATGCTGAACGATGTTAGGTTTTGGGTACGATACTTAAGACAAAAGTGTTTTTTCATTCGTTTACAGCAGAATTACTGATCAGTGAATTTGCCTTTCAATTCAATTCAATTCAAAATATTTATTTCGAACTATATATCCAATATATATAGTGCAATAAGTATAGTATATATCTCTATATAGTATAAAATAAAGTCGCTTTCCGCGTCTGTCTGTATATCCGCTAACTCTTCCTAAACCACGCAACGGATTTTGACGCGGTTTTCACCATCAGTTAGATAATTTTTCACGGAAGGTTTATATGTATAATACTTTGGTATTTAATGTAAGGATAGTAGATAAATTGCACCCGTGCAAAGCCGGGGACGGGACGCTAGTATACATTAATAATGTACAAATGTACAATATTACGCAAGTGATACAACTAACGCCACTCGTCGGCCATTATGCAATTGGAATGTTATCTCTTATCGTCTTATGTCATACCTACATAGATTATGAAGCGTCGCGTCGCTATTTACCTACTCCTGCGCTGCACTCGCTGTTTCACTACATAGTATAAAACAAAGTCACGTCCCGCTGTCTGCCCCTATGTATGCTTAGATCTTTAAAACTACGCAATGGATTTTGATGCGGTTTTTTTTAATAGATAGAGTGATTCAAGAGGAAGGTTTATATGTATAATACTTTCATATTTAATGTAAGGATAATAGAGAAACAGCATCCGTGCGAAGCCAGGGACGGGTCGCTAGTTATACATAGGTAAATTATAGTTCATTGGCGTTTACAGGCGGAGAAAAAGTGTTTGTTGATGATATCAGGGGGTCTAAAAAGGCCGCTTTAAATGAATCATAATAGGCTAGTTGACTAAATTTGAAAAATCGGTTAATACTTTGCCTTATTAACTATTAGACCCCAAAACATATTATTTTTTAAAAATTCTAACATTTCCATTCATTATTTTGCGTTTTCAAAAACCAATTGACATTTACCCATAGAAATAGTACAAGGTACTATGTATTATCTCTATGCATTTACCTCAAAAACGCTCAAGACTGTCATGGCGTCTTAAATCACGTCATGCCGTGCGAAACATTCAATATCTGTGTAGGGCAATTGAAGTTTTCATTGAATTAAAAATGAACTAAATATTTACAAGTACTGTTTAAGTGCCCAAGTGTAAAAGCACAACTATAAAAACACCAAACAAATTATATAAATATGATCTAAACAATAAACAAATACGGACGTGACGTAACACTTTCTGATCGGTGTTCACTGTCACGTGACTGAATGCCTAATTTTGCCGAATTTATTTTCTAAAAATAACAATAATCTTTTTGTTTTATAATAAATAATTTTGATTTTTGTTAACTGCATATCATGATTAGTCATTAGAAACTCTAATCCATCCGATTTATTCTTAGTGGACACAAGCCTATTATGATTCATAATACAAATGTCAAAATGTTCACTTAATTGATGACTCTTAATATCATCCGCATAAGGTACATATTCTGTAATCATCTATTTGACAGTTACCATCGAGATTCGGGGGTGAATTCCTAAATGTGGCCTTTTTAGGCCCTCTGATGTGATAGATATTTATATAATTATGTGACGTATACGGTATAAGATTGATTAGGTGCTATCCATAGAGATAATACATAGTACCTATAACTTTCTATGGTGCTATCCGACAGTAACTATGTTCGTACAAGCAGCGGCTATATTCTATGTCATTGCGGGGCGGTCCCCTTTACGCGGCCATCGCTTCCTCTGCTTCACCCCCTTGAAACTACAGAGCGGTGGGGAAACCTCGCCTTAATGATAAAAGTAAAACACGCGGGCGAAACCGCGGGCAACAGCTATTATAAAGTGTTTATAGAACGTCCGTTTTTATGAATAAGGGGGTAAGTAAATATCTCTATGTGTTAATCTACCTTTGACGCTGTACCACGAGGTTCTAAAAATGAGCAGTGAAAAGTCTTAACTTACCCAACTGTACTGAGATCTCTTGCGCGAGCAAGGAAGCCGCCTGATGCAGTCCAGCATACGTGTAGATACCAAACTCATCCTGCAGCGCCACCCGAGTCGGGAACAACAGTGCTCTGCGGAATACTGGCACTGCTCCACCTGCGAATTGAAAATAAGCTTGCAATAAGTATGAGCAAATTATTGAGATTTTTATGCTACTAAGGAGATCAATCAAGCATACTGTCTCCTAATGGTAAGCAGTTGCAGTAACTTATGAACGCTTGGAAAACTAAGGCATCACTCGCGGCAGCTACTAGCGTTGTGTTGGCAGTAGAACGGACGACCACAACAATTCCCGAAGGAGCATTGGCAATCTTGTCACCATTAGGAACACAACGCTGCAAGAGAGCAGTGTTATTTGTCTACAAATGCAACTATAGTCTGTTTACATATATTTTACTCTTTTTTTTTAATGACAAATAAAATAAATCATTTATATCCTCCATTCTTTAAAAAAAAACTCCCTAACATTCTTTGTTCTCCTATTTTTAATGTTTGCTGTGTCTTTTCTTGTGTGTACATAAATGATTAAATAAATAAATAATAAATAAAAAAAAATGTTACAGGAAAAATATTGAATTTCCTTTCTTTTTCATTCTTTTCTTTCTTTCTATATTGTTACAATCTCATATTAAGATAAGATCTCTTCAAGATAAGACATTCACATTGTCTAGATGCAAAGTCATATTTAATTTTAATTTCTTTCTAAGAAACGGATACATAGCTATCAAGTAGATATAGGGCATGAAAGCATGGCCAGTGAGATTTCATGGCTTGAAAATGATCTTTAGTATTAGTGAGAGAAAAGAAACAGCCCAAATCACAGAATCTATGCCACGGTATTAGACCTACCTCTTAGGACGATTATCCAATTTATCAATTAAAAAAATTAATGAGCTTTTTTTATCTTCAAATCTTATTGTCTCTTAGATAATTGATTTTCTATTGTGTCTAGTTATGCTGCTTTATGGGTTAAACAAAATATTATTATAAATAGCTCATAAGAAATCTTATGATATCTATGGACACCTATGCAGGCACGGATACAGAGGGGGCAATGTGTGCAAATGCCCCCCACCCCCCCCTTGACTACGACCAAACACATTATTATGTATGAAGAATTCGAGGTTCGCCTTACTTTTGCTACAAGATATTACATGCATAAAAAATAAAAAATTATCAGTTTTTTTTTAAATCACAAGAATTGCCCCCGTACACGAAATCCAGTATCCGCGCCTGCACCTATTTATACCAATTTATACGGTCTGATGTAATTAAGGTGTAACAAGAAATAACTTACCATTTCTTATATCACGATTAAATGCGCTCAACAGCTCAGTGTTGACTTCTTCTTTAACAGCAGTACCAGCAACATTTCTGTAAGCCGTGATACCAAACGGTCTCCTCAAAAGCCGGCTCAAAATTCTTACGGAGCGGAAATTCATCTCCATGGTGATAAAACTAGTCTATTTAAAACTGTGATATAAGCTTCTGTGTGTACACCATAGAAAGACTAACACGTTACGACCTAAATATAACTTTATTTCGGGAAAAGATAAAGAAGAATAGGTCAAGACGGCGAAGATTTTTAAATGAATTAGTTATGGTTAATTCTTGAAAGTTGAAACGACAGAGCCGATTACCCGACACAGCAGTGACCGCTGACAGATTAGTGATGTGTCGACTCGGTTTGGTTTACCGAACATGGATCGGCATCGGCAGGGTAATCATGATAGCGATGCGCACTCGAAATCGGATTCGGAATCGATGAAATTTTGACGTGTGATCAGTGTTGCCAGTCGGTCATTGTCAGAAATCACCTGAAATATAAAAAAATGTAACCTTTTTGTATAAAAAATAACCTTTCATATTTTTTTACTGGAAAGGTATTATAAATTGATAAAATAGAATATTAGTTGTATTGATTTACAGAAACATCGATGAGTATTTGAGCACTTGCCCGCATTTCTTGATTTATTCATAGATCCTTTAAAATAAAATTGATGCATTAAGAATTGATATGAAGTTAAACGAGTATCGAAATATCGCAAAAATATGGTCCATCAAATGCGCGCGCAAGCGCGCGTAATATGAATTCTAGTACATTTTTACATACTAAATATGAATTTCAATTTCTTTATTAGTTGTTATGATTCCAAAATTTATATTTTATATAATCGACTATGTAGTGATCCCGAGAAGTGTACAATTCACGATTTCGTTGCTTTTATGTAAAAAAAATAAAAGTTAATTCTACAAATCCCGAAAAATCACCGAAAAGTAACCTTTTCATTAGTGTAACCTCAAAGTAACCAATGCAGTTGAAAAATCACCTAAAAGCTTAGATTATTTAAACCTACCTAAAAGCTTAGATTATATCCTAAAAGGTTACAAAAGTAACCTTCTGGCAAGACTGCGTGTGATGTGAGTGAATTTTCAACTCAGGGGTGTGTTCAGGTCATGTTCAGGTTCAGTTATTACGGCGGACGACGACGCTCGACGCGACGGCGACGGCTCGATGACGCAAAATCGTCCGGTGATCACACTTCAATTATTTGAGCGGGCGTCGTCGAGCGATCGCTCCGGCCACTTCGTAAAATAGTAGGGTGAAAGTCGCACTCGGTCGCACTGCTGTCAACCGACCAATGACTGTAGTCATAGGATCCAACAGATATTTTGAGGTCGTTCGATTGCTCACTCGCGTAACGCAGCTATGGATCGCCCGAAGCATTCTCGAAGAGAAGAGAGAAGCATTCTTGAAGAATTCCCGATCATTTTCCGATGAGCATCAGCGAGCGACATTCGCACGAGTGACTTTCACACCGAAAAATGAATTACTGAACGTAGCCAATGGCTATTATAGTCGTAAGCACCGTGAGCACTGAAATCTCAATTCGGACCGCAGCGCAGGGTAGGTAGCGTGGACGGAAGGTACCGTAAAGGTTTTTTCTACTTTCATTAATTTTTGATCTGAATCAAGCATAGAGATAATTTAAAGTACTATTTCTATGGAATCAAGCGTGTGTAGCGTTCTTTAGTTGCGTTCCAATACTAGTCTAGTCTGATCCAATCCTAACTATAAATGTCAATGTCAAAATTGACAGCCAAGCCAAACCAACATTTTTGTTGTATTTTGCTTGTTGTTGCTTTTTACCGATTTTGTACAAATACTATTGATGAATTTAAATAAAAATGGTAGTAAACGCCCCTGACTCGCCCGTACAGGCTGAAGTGATATTCGTTATTGAAGCTACAGCTGCTAATGGCGCGTATATTGGGGAGCTGAAATCAAATTATATTGTTCCTACTTTAGAGTAAGTAAAAGTTTGTTTTCTATTTTTCTTTTCTCTATCTCCCGTGTGGTAGACACTAGACCGCTGGCTGAGTATTTAATTATTGTCATAGAAGTATGAAAAATTAATGAAAATGAAATGTGGCCTTTGTCCAGCCATGAATTGTCACAGTATAGACTAGTAGGTAAAATACTTGCAACAGCAACTTTTTTTCTCATTGCTGGTGAAAGGTCTCACCCTGGCTTTCCAAACATACCAATGTGTCCCATTGAATGGCTCTCATATTGTCATTGATAGTTCCATACCGCGTAACTAACATAGTTGTATACCGCCAATGTACACTGTCGCAAATTACACACACATAAATTACTGCGGGAACTATAAATGATAATAAAAAAAAATCGGATTAAATCCAGAATTTAAAATTCCTTATTCACACGACCCCTAAATTCAATCTACTAGCTGTAATGCAGTGGTGTGCACAGACATTTCTTACAGTGTAGGCAAAAACGACTTAGCGTTGTATTGTCAAGTTAAATGATGTGTGTGATTGGCCAGCACTCTCCAAGACTTAAATTAACTGATATTACAGACATATTATTAACGTTTGTATTTTTTAATACTTAATTTATTGGGGTAGGCCGTGTCTTTTTGTCTTTATGGAGTGCATGCCACTGCCGTAATGTCCAGTGCTTGACATCCAATGTATTTGAAACATGCAATGATGTTACTGCCAACTCGAAAGTGCACTATATGTAGTGTAGGGAATGTGGTTTATAAACAATTATTAAATAAATAATAAATAGTTGATTATGGTAATAAGTATGTCATTATTTATTTTACTACTGATTTCCTGGCCAAATACAATTTTTTTAACAATTCGTGCATTTAATGGTATCCAGCTGAGACTTGAGCCGCCACTCGTAGAGAAGCACTGCCATCACCACACATGCCGTTTTGTTTATTGGTTTGATATAGGACAGTACTCGGCTTAAACCTTAGGGAAGAGGAGGTGTAATGATAGCATATTTTACTCATAATTTAACTTTCTTTTCAGATATTTCCATGGAGGGCCGTTAGAAGAAGGCGGTGGTAGTGGCTCAGTGTACAGTGTAGTTACGTACAAAGCAGCTGACTGTCACCCCGGCATTCCCGTGGCAACCTTCGGCCCTTACACGAGCCCGCAAACTGTCGTGGAGATAGTTGATAAAATACAGTACGTAGATACATTTCTTTTAAAAAGTTATATGAAATTGTGATCACTAGATAAACATATTTCTTCATCAAGTTGATTTTCCATTACAGATACATAGGCGGCCATGCCGAAAGCCGAGCATGCGTGACCGAAGCACTCACAGCAGCTCTGGCCTGCTTTGATGAGCTTGGCCGAACTGACATACCAATACATGTACTGCTACTGTGCTGCTCCCCACCATACTCTGCATATGCTGGTGGCCTGGTCCCCCCTGGTAAGTGCATCAAAGCTGAGCTAATTATGGAATGTATTTATAACAGAGTGAAACAGTGCTATATGACAGCTAATTTTCAGAAAGAAAGCAAACTGTATGCCTGTCCTAATAATGCATGATATAAATGTATTGTAATTGTTGCTCCACACCTTGCCAAGTAACGGTAACTAAGCATTCACAAGCACAAGTGTGTGGATTGACTATTTACTTTGGCTTCCATAAGTTTGTAGACAATGGTGTCGATTCCGTTGCGCATTTTGACAGCTCAAAGTTTAGGCTCTCACGATCGTATTGAAGTTTATTACCAGTGTCTGATGTTCATTACCATTTTGTTACGCGATAGACCCGCCGATTTCAATTCTAATAATCTTACTATGAACGTAGCGTCGCAAAATTTCAGCAACCCTAAATTTTGTCACCTCAATGCCGTTATTAGTGGCAGAGCAGAAATCACTCAACGTGCAGGTATTGGGGCACAATGAGCAGAACATTCGATGTCACAATGTTATAATAATATGGACAATGCGCCCTCTGGTGTTGCAAGCGTCCATAGGCGACTAAAGCGACTTTAGTCAAATAAAAAAATAAAAATTCGGAATGCTTTGATCTCCGACCTGTCACCGTATCATCGATAGAGGTCAAATAATCAATGGCATCCTATTTGGTAGGTGCCCCAGCGACAGTGGAACAAGCAGCGCGTTTACTAGCCGAGCGAGGGGTACAAGTGTCAGTAGCGTCAGCGCGCCGCGTGCCCGCCCTGCACGCACTGTACGAGCACGCGGGCGGAGAGCTGCACCAGGCGCAGCAGAGGAACTACGCCAAGGTAAGGATACGAGTAAACAGGAGACATGATTGCACTGCACCAGTGATAATGGAACAAGCAGGTACACGTGTCAGTGACGTCAGCGTGCTTTTTATTTTATTTTTTTATTAATTATTTCGAGTAATAAAAAGTCATTTAATATTTAAATCCGTAAACGATCCATCATCAGTTCTGTAGAAAATTTCATATATACCTACCTCTTTATAGTTATCTCTTTTTTAGACTAGTACAGTACAAACGACACAGTTATATGGCTTACCGATATACAGTCACGATACGTTGCGGTGATACATTTCGCAATCAAAATGATTTGAACGAATGCGGGCCGTTTAGAATTAGTAACCCTGCGTTTGGACACCGGGCGCAAACGATTTTAACCATAAGGATGTTCGAACGGAATATTTGCCGATTATACCTGTACAGTCGACACAATTTTAATACCGGGGAAATTGGTCAACCAATCGGAAAGCTGTGGGTCATTATTCTCGCTATACACTCCATTGACGAAACCTTCTGTCAGACAATGAAACGCAGTGGACAGAAACGTGTGAGCGAAATAGAAAAAGACTGCACGGCAATCAATTATTAAACCTTAAGGGCATTACATAAGGTTGATTTTAAATTCATTTAAAGTTTCGGGTATTTTCGTCGATCGCGTTTTCGTGTCAGCGCGAACGAAGATTGACGACGCGCCTTATCTTTGGTGTCATATTATACATAGTTATGTATTCATTCGCAGGACCCTCGTCACCTAGTGCTACTGCGCGGCTACAGCCTAAAGGAGCGGCCGCCCAGTCCTGCGCCGCCGCCCGTGCCTGACATACAGGCTGATGTTTATGGGTACGTTAAATCTAACAGCTTCGTGTCATGATATTGGCGTAGTCAACCTATTTAAATTCGATTATAACTATAGGTAGATTGAGGCGTTTTGAAAACAAATTTTGATGATTTGATTAGTGTTAAGGTCAATAATCACGTTGGGGTCACCAATTTTGAGGTATTATATTATAATGTAGGATTATTGAATTACCGAATGAAGGTAATTTGACTGGTACTAGATTACAAATTTATCATAGTCACTAATAAAAACTAGTAATCTTAAACACTGATTAAATTATACCACTCCTTGTCATTTCTAGGCCAATTAATAGAGATGACAATATGTTATGTGATTTAATGTGGTCCTCGCATTTCGTTTACAACTTCTTGTTTCCTAAAAAATCTGTTAATTGTTGTGCACAGACAAGGTCGCGGCGCAGCAGTGCCGGCCCGGCCGGGCGCGGCCCCGTTCCCGCGGGGCGGCCCGGCCGCGCCCGCCGGCCCCGGGGGCGCGCCCGGCGTGCAGCACCCCGGTGTGGGTACGTACCTACCTACCTATTTTTTTAATAATTACTATGTTTGGAAGGAAATGGCGGAACGAACTAGACATCTATTGAAAGGATTGGAAATCTTTAAACAGAGAGGAGTGGTAGGAAGGTAGAGAGGCCTTTGCCCTACAGTGGGATGATTACGGCTGATAATAATATAATAATTATCATAATATAAAATTCAAGCGAAATCCGGGACATTCCGCTCAAAATGGGAGCTGCCCGACTGGGGAAGTACCTCCACCTTGCAGAATATGTCAATGAACACTGTTTTTTTGTAGTGTTGTGTTCCTAACAGTGAGCTAGGCTGCCAGTGCTCATTGGGAAAGCGTCGTATTCCTCCCCAACTGTCAACAGGACGCTAGTTGTAGGGTCGGCAACACGCGAGTGATGCCCCTGGTGTCGCAGGTATTCGTAGGATACGGTAACCGCTTACCATCAGGCAGGCTGTATGCATGTTTGACACTATGTGGAATAATAATGTTTATTTATTTCTGCTCACAAAAACAGACCTTACATAATTACAATGTTAAGTTATATCTATTTAAATACAGGTATGTGCATAGTCTAGAATATGTGAGGAGTTGGGGGCCTAAAAATGCCACATTGAGCAATTCATCTAATGATCTGGGGGCCTAAAAAGGCCACATTGAGCAATTCATCTAATGATCTGGGGGCCTAAAAAGGCCACATTGAGCAATTCATCTAATGATCTGCTTAGTAACTATCAAACAGATAATTACTGAATATGAACCTTATACGGATGACATAAGAGTCGTCAATTATGTAGATATTTAGACATTCGTAATATGAATCATATTGTGATTCATCTAAAGCGGCCTTTTTATGCCCCCCTGGTGTTTGAAGTAGGCATTAAGCCCGTCACACACGTAGCTATAATGTATATTATAGCAAGACATATTACGATAGTAATCTTCGAGTGACCTCAGACGCAGCTATAATATATATTTCTATTACGTCATCAAAATATGTTATAGTATAGCTACCACGTATGGGGGCTTGCTATAATGTAATAAATAGCTCAGTAAATTAATATATATTATAGCTACGTATGTGACGGGCTTTAAAATGCCTGTATCACCAGAGATATGTAATCACCAGACCCACGGAAGGAACAAGACCAGTATTGTATTTGAGTGGTACTGATATCTTAGCACTGATATAAGGAGCAATTATATAATATTATCTTAGGAGAAACAGGGGTAGGTAGTTAGATTAGTAGCCTTTTTACTAAACATAAAAACTAAAATAAACTGCTCAGTATTAGTGGCGAAGAGTCCATACAACCCGATTCCCATCGGCTTCCCTTAGAAAATTGTTAATGCGTTGACCAACAGACAGTGGGGTAGAGGAGCGGCTTTTGGGTTTTTTCGATGTTAATGGTAGACGAAATCTTGATGCTTTGTCGGCAGTGTTATTACAAATTATGCATTTGTTGTTGAGTGTGTTTTTTTGAGCGAGTATTT
Organism: Allophyes oxyacanthae; assembly: GCA_932294325.1. Classification (NCBI taxonomy): domain Eukaryota; kingdom Metazoa; phylum Arthropoda; class Insecta; order Lepidoptera; family Noctuidae; genus Allophyes; species Allophyes oxyacanthae. Next base: position 7,679,357 of record OW028632.1, on the reverse strand, counting down.
CTGGCCTTCTGGGTCGACTTCCCCTTCGATAATTTTCAACCTTCGCCACTGGTATGTATGTATGCAGGGGTGTGTTGTATCAGGTGTTTTCGTATTTGTGTGAGTGCTTGTCTGTGTGTGAGGTTTGTGTGAGTGCTGGTCTGTGTGGGGGTAAAAAATAATGAGTTGTTCCTCTTACAGCCAATGCGTCGGGCGGTCGCGGCACGGCCAACTGGCTGGCGCCGCCGCGCGCGCCGCTGTACGCCAACAACTCGGCGCTGCTCACGCAGCTGGCGCAGCCCTCCTACCCGCCGCCCCCGCCGCCCGCACACGCCAGCCAGGTACAGTACGACACAACGTATATGGCTTACTGATGTACCTGCGCAGTTGACATAATTTTAATACGCGGGAAATTGGTCAACATCAGAAAGCTGCGCGCCAAAATTCTCTGCTGATATCGCACCATCGACGTGACCTAAGTCACACTCAATAAAGATAAAATTTATTCAAAATTACTTATTGTAAAAACACAATACAATATAAATCTTAGTAATAGCATAGGTATCATATTGATAGGTGCCTGTACTAGGATAAACCTGTGCCACAGGCGGCAGGAGTGCTTACAATAATGTACTTAAAAGGAACAAAGTTTTTAACAATAGCAATCTTAAAATATAATACAAAAATAAATAAATTTCTTATGATAGACCTAATTAACCTAATTTACTTATTTGACAATGGTTATCAATGTAATGGGTTTGTTCAGTTATTACGGCAGCTGACGCTCTATGACGCACTGATCGTCTGACAGCTTGATCACGTAAGAAACATCGGCCAGCCACAGCGAACAACAAAGAATGCATCTCTTTCTCGGATATAGACATTTTCATAAGAGGATACGGAATAGTATGTTTATTTGCGACAGCAACTGTCATAATTTATGATACACTAGCGAACCGTCGCCGGCTTCGCACGGATGCAGTTTCTCTACTATCCTTACATTAAATATGAAAGTATTATACATATAAACCTTCTTCTTGAATCACTCTATCTATTAAAAAAACCGCATCAAAATCCGTTGGGTAGTTTTAAAGATCTAAGCATACATAGGGACAGACAGACAGCGGGAAGCGACTTTGTTTTATACTATGTAGTGATAATCAGGCTGCCGTTATTAGAGCGGGAGTCGTCGGGCATTCGCACCAGTCACCCCGTAAAATAGTAGGTGAAAGTCGCACTGCTGTCAACTGAAAGATCATTTATAATAATAATAAATATAGATAATTTGTGAGAAAAGTATAGTTTTGGAATAAATCTTTCATTAACGCACTTTTCACATCTTTTATTATTGATTTTAAAACATAATTACTCATTATAATTTAGATGCAAGTCCCCTCCTCGTCGCCTTACCACATTTCTTCTGGTTTTCGCGTAAATGATCCTCCTATTCTTCCAACAAAAACCCCCGACTGCAACTAGAAAAAGAGCTGTAACTTTTGAACCGCTGAACAGATTTTCATGAAATATGGCTAAGAACACTCGGGATAAAATTATCTATGACACGAAAAAAACTAAACGAAAATCGGTTCATCCGTTTGGGAGCTACGATACCACAGACAGATACACAGAAACACAGATACACAGACAGACACGTTAAACTTATAACACCCCACTTTTTTGTCGGGGGTTAAAAAGGTTATGATCTATAACAGAATACGTTGCATAAATTAGCCGACCTATAATTCCTGTATATGCAAAATTTGGATTGCCGAACGAATTGAATTGATTATATCACATGTAAACATGCATCTTATCTAAAAATAGATGACCTTATGTTTATGTTGTAGCATTGAAACATTTATTTTCCCAGTTTATTTTGCCAGCTAATCGGTTCAGTAAACCCGCGCGCGCGCTCTAAGTGCGACGTATCAAGTGTTTAAATAATTAAATAAACAATGTACCTATTTTAAAAGCGCAAGTATATTGGGCATGTGACGTGACGTTGTATATCAGAAACCATCCGGTTAAACATTAAAGGCTCTTATGAGACAAGAGTGAGTCATAAAAAAAAAATGAGAAGTCACCATCTATATCTATATATGTATATTAATACGTGAAGAGAAAACTTTGTACCCCTTTTTTAAGAATATTGCGTGGACCAAGAAGTGTGAAATTTGGCATTAAAGTTTATATGGAGAAGGAGTGCAGAAAGCTAAAATTACGGTCGAATTTTGACCACCGGGCGACCACTAGTGTATATTATTATGTGAAGAGAAAACTTTGTACCCCTTTTTAAGAATATTGCGCGCACGGAAGAGTATGATATCTTGCATAGTAAAAGTTTATATGAAGAGGGAGTGCAGAAAGATAATGCAAAATTTAATGCTGCACAAAATTTAAAACAAATTATATGCAATGTTTACAGAGATCCTCTTTGACAAAAGAAACTCAATGGCGTTCAAACTTAAATAAAAATGAATTACGGTCGAATTTCGACCACTGGGCGACCACTAGTTCATGTTTAACATACAAAATACCACAATTTAGAAATAGACGTATCTTATGTGATGTCACTTCCCACAATCAAATCCATGTCCAATGTTCATGGTTATTTTTTTTTCTTTTTTTATAAAACTTTGGATGAATCACTTGGCTAGTTTTTTCCAAGAAATAAGTAATACTTTAATCAATGTATCCTATTAAAGTATACCACGGTACAGACCCACTGCTGGGCACTGGCTGCTTCTCAGAATAAGAAGAGTATTAACCAATTTGAAATTGCAATATCCAGAGAATATTGTTTGTAATCTGTTTTGTATCAACAATAGGTTTTTAAAAACGTATTTACTGATAATAATAGTTATTTTAACCTTATCTCTGGTTTGCGTTCTTGGAAAAACCACCAATATAGTGATATTTTATTTATTAAACCTATCTTACTTACTAAACTATTAATATTTTTTATTTATTTATCAACTTTTACATTACATACATTATTAATTACGTCAGTGGAAAGCCAAAACATTAAAGCGCCAATTCGTTGCCAAACTAACTTAAACTTTACAGGGGCACATTTTAAAGTTTAAGTTAGTTTGGCAACGAATTGCGCTTTAGTAGTTTTGGCTTTCCACTGACGATTATATAAATGTAACATAATTTTTAATGTTTTCAACGAAATGCTTTGGAATTTATAGTCATAATAAGTTGAAATTGTGCTGAGCATAGGCTAAGACCGACAATCAATAACAAAGTCTAAAAGTTAATAAAGAAAATACCTAATTCTGAAGCAAAGTCTAAGTCAAAGTCTAATAGATAATCCGAAGTGACCTAGTTATCAAATATATGTAGCTAAATTGTTCTATTTTGCAATTGAAAGTTTTATGGACTTATCACAGGAATAACTTTTATCCAGATCATTGAGTAATCCCCCACTTTGGATGAGTTTGAATTGAAAAGTGGACGAATTCGCGACAACAAGAATTAATACGTGAAGAGAAAACTTTGTACCCCTTTTTAAGCATATTGCGGGCACGGAGGAGTGTGAGATTTGGCATAGTTAAAGTTTATATGGAGAAGGAGTGCAGGAAGCAAAAATTTATATTTAATATTACGGTCGAATTTCGACCACTGGGCGACCATTACTAAAAACATCATCTTACCGGTTGATAAAAAATGGATTCTAATATGAAGGACTCGACGGAAGAAACACTATTCAACGCTCTCGTATTAGAATTAGAAGATTTATCTATCACCACAGATAATATACCTAAGGAAGAAAACATTCCAGAAGAAAGTACGTCTAAATATACAGTAGAAAGGAATTTAATTTTAATGAGTCTGATCGGTGCCCGTGGTGTACGACGTATTCCAGTTTTAGAAGATTATGATAGTAATACCAGTACTATCCAACAGAGGATACGGTATCGGGAAATTGGCAGTGGACACAGTCGAACAAAGAAGGTAATGTCAAATAGTATAAGGCAGAGATATCGTTGTGTACAGTACCCGTATTATAACTTTGCCTCTATGAAGAACGCAACAAGTGGGTGCGCAGTATTTTAACTATACAGAAGGGACGGGACGCGGAGGCGAGCGGAGATCGAGCGCGGCGAGAGAGACACTGGAATGCCTGAGAAATTTTACAAATTTTATGGAAAGATTTTTTTTATCGCGATTCTAGACTCGATCCTGCGACCTTCTGGTTTAATACACCAGGCGCTCTTGCCCCTAATTCTGCTATTTCAATCTGTTAGAATGGTCTCGTAATTGTTGGGTTTTGCAGTGTCGTCCAGCCTATTTTGACTTCTATTGCGTAGGTAATAGAAGTCAAAGTCGGTTATTTGTTAGTTATTAAGTGTCATTCTATAGATTTTAACTACTATCTCCTACGCAATAGAACTCAAGATTGGTTGAACGAAATTGTAAAAACCAATTACGAAACCATTCTGACACGATTGAGACACGATAGAAATAGTAGAATAGGGCCCTGTCCGCTTAATCAAATTCTTCCGTCACATTAAACCATCTCATGGTAACGAAATTTTAGTTATCTAACCAACACAACTAACATTGCAGTTAACTCTACGTTAAAATATAACAATATTATTATTATTATTTATATTTTTAAATTTTTGCCCCTCACTAGGATTTCTCCTGTATCGAGGGTACGGTTTACAAACATACCTGTCACACGCACACACAACCAGACCCGAAACAACTATCTGTAGATCATACAAATATTTGTTCCGTGCGGGGATCGAACCCGCGGCACGTAGCGCAGAAAGCTAATCACTTAGCCACTGCGCCAACCGTGTCGTCAAAAGCCAAGTTAGAAGTGGTTATTCTAACACGCTTTTATTAGCTTCACCTGTAACTGACTAACTATGTAAGAAAATCTTGGAAGTTAAATTTGACCCACTTCCCGGTTTGCGATTGTCTGTATGTTAGAACTTTTATAAATATATTTTGTTTGTTCCAGGGCGGTCACCCACGCATGCCTTGCGTGACTCCATGCACCTCGGGTGTCGGCCCCCAGCTACAACGCTCGTACATATGGAGCGGCGTCATCGAGTGGATGGAGAAGGGCAAAGCTCCTGGCGACCAACAGAAAACAACCAAGCACCTACCTTGCCAGGTGATTATAAACCCTATTGCGATTGTATTTGAGTCCACTTTTAGTTTTATACGCACTACATAACAAGGTACATATCAGTATAAGCTGACCTATTATTGTACGGAAAGCTTATGCAATGCGCGGTCAGCTTATATTGGAAATGTGATATGTAACCGTATATACATCAAGTACTTACCCTGATAAGTGATTGTGAGTTCTATTACTATTGTTTTAAGTTAAAAATTAAGTTTTATAATTTCTATTTCTTAAAATTTTAATAAAGTGCTCGAGTGGTACATATGCATTAGATTTGTCAGGTGATTTTGAAATCTATTGCTGTTGTTATAAGGTTATAATTTTTGGGTAACCGTAAGGCGTTATCATGTAAAAGAAAGTGCCTGGCTATCAATACCGAACACTTTACCTTATCAAAAGAAATTATACCATATCGCTTTTGTAATTAGGTCGAATTTTGAATGATAGAATTTCTATATTCATTGTCACTTTTTTTCCCGAGATTTGTTCATAGCAGTTTAGAATAACATATTTTGGTATCGAATAAAAAAAATTGTCTTTTAAATCTAGGTGTCAGCAAGCACGAAGGACATAGAACCCGAACTAAAAGTGGACACATGGCCAAACAAGTTGCTCATGCAGTTGATGCCGAAGCAACTGATCAGCAACATCGGAGGACAGTATCTCAAGGACAGCAAGTCGGTGCTGTTCCACCTGCAGCCTAGCGAGGCGCTCGATGCGCTCACCAAGGTCATGGTCAACGGGTTTGTGAGTATCTAAGGCCCGCCGCAGTCGACGGACTTTTTGTCCGGCAAGCCACCGCGGACTAGAATGATTGTGGTTGGTAGTTGTTGCCAGTGAGGACACTAGAGTTTTAACGACAACTACAAACAAACTAACTGTCGTCTACGTTGAGGCCATCCCGAATATTCTTGTCTGCGGCGATTTTTTGTCGTAAAATTTCTTGTCCGCGGTAGTTTGCCCGACAAAAAGTCCGTCGTCTGTGCCGCGCCTTATAAGAGAGTACACATGGCCAAACATTTTGCTAGGGAACTGATGACGAAGTAACTATAGTCTGCGCGAGTACCGAGGAATCGGGGGCTGAGGAAGTGAGCACTTGGGGCTGTGCCCGAGCGTCGCTCATACCCCGCATTCGGCCAATAACAGTCAAAACACTGGTACTGAGAGAGTCCGGGGTATGAGTGACGGTCGGGCGAGTGCACAGTGCTCGCTTCCTCAGCCCCCGATTCTTTAGAGCTCACACGCGGACTGTACGTTTGTTAGTTTGTATGGGAAGATTTTTTTTTATCGTCCTATTTATTTATTATCTTCTATATATTAATATGTGAAGAGAAAACTTTGTACAGTGCCACAAACTTATCTGACCCAGTCATGACGTCACTGCCGTCGCTTTTACCAATGTCATCTCCCTACAAAAATGTCATTTTAAAGCGTTTTAAAAACATTTTTGTTCTGTAGCGACGTTAGTTCCAATTTTGGTCACCGGATCAAATAAGTTTGTGGCACTATACCCCTTTTTAAGCATATTGCGGGCACGGAGGAGTGTGAGATTTGGCATACTTAAAGTTTATATGGAGTAGGAATGCAGAAAGCTAAAATTACGGTCGAATTCCGACCTCTGGGCGACCACTAGTTATTATTAACACGTTGACTGTCCGGGCTATTTTGGGTACAATTCTTGGTACGCCCAACGATTATTTTTGGTTATCCCGCTTTAAGCGCATATGGAGGGCCGATAAGTCGATTTCTGTGTAATTTTAGCGGAGACTTGAATTTGCATGCATTGCATGTAATACACGGATGTCTCAGCTAGATTTTCGTAGATCAACCCAGGAAACGTCATTCAGTCAACATGGGCTAATGTATTAAATGCAATGCACGAATGTCAAACCAAAATCGAAAATGCATTACATGTAATGCACGGACAGTCAACGTGTTGCAAGTGTTCATAGGTTACGGTAACCGGTTACAATCAGGCGGGACGTAATATTGTCACAAAAAAATATCGTTTATTTTAACCAGGAGGAGGCTTACTATGAGCTTTTATATCAGGGCTGAAATTAAACTGCCCAGACATTTCCAGTATAAGCTGACCTTTCATTGTACGAAAAGCCTATACAGTGCGAGGTCCACTCATACTAGAAATGTCTCGGCAGTTCATTTTCAGCCCTGCTATAAGAGTTCGTAGTAAGCCTTTGTTCTGTTATTATTTTTTATTTTTTTTTATTAATGCATACTAAAACATTTGTACATACCTAACATTTAACAAAACAATATTATAGCATATATCTAAATTAAGGGCAAGCACAACATTTAAGTTAGATCTCACTATACATTAATAAGATGAGCATAAGGTTAAATATGAAATTTGTTTGCAAGGCGGGCTGCGTCCACTTCTCGCCGATGCCGACGCCGCCGCAGTGTGACATCAAGGTGCTCATCTTACTGTACACGCCGGACAAGAAGGCCTACTTAGGTTTCATACCCAACAACCAAGCGACCTTCGTGGATCGACTCAGGAAGGTGAGTGAAAATAATGCACGCGTTATACTCGTGAACGAGAACGCCGGCAAATTTAGAAAAGTGCGCTACTGTGAAATGTGGAAGGATATTGCGTCAGCAGTTATTAATTTTTTCTTCGAATTTCAACTAAAACTGCGCTTACACATTCTCAGAACTCAATATTTTATTGCGTTCCATAATGTATTACAAAGGTGGACTATAAAATGTAAAAACCTACTGTGTTTTTTTAAGAAAATTAATTTATACTTTTTAGTTTTTATTTTTTCTTATTTTTCTATTTTAAGTGGCATAAACAATACAGAAACATGCGATTACAGCAATCGCAAGTTATATGCTGTTATTCATTCAAGAGTTCCATTGATTTATCTCCGAAGGTCTTCATCAGATCTTCACCAAATTTAAATGGAGTCCCATTTACCTCTGGAGTATATCAAACTAAAAAAAAGCATTTTCAAAATCGTCCGTAGTTGGCAGAGTAATCGCGTAACAAACATACAAAAAAGAAAAAAGAACATACAGTCGAATTGAAAACCTCGTCCTTTTTGGAAGTCGGTTAAAAATTTATCATTATAGACCCTGTCGGGCACAGCAAGAATTAGGAGAGAGAAAGACTCATCATATTGATGACATTTTATCTCGATCTTACTAGGAACCAATTTAATATTGCAGTAATTCCATTATAAATTTCAAAATATACTAAATCTCACCTAGATATCTATTAAATAGTATATGTCTTTCGCTGATACAATAAGTTGTACTCGTACAATTATTTAAACACAACTATTTGAACACGAGCATACACGATGTTACTGCTTAGTCGTGTATTTTCAAACATTCCAAAATTTTACAATATTATTGTCATTGAGTCGGTACGTTATGCTATGCTATGCGATGTCCAGGTGATTCAGCAGCAGAAGATCAGCCAGATCATCAGCAAGCAGCAGCTCCCGGCCGCCGTCAGTGCCGCCGGGGGCATGGCTCCTAATATGCCCAACGCAACTATGGCAGGTAATACTAAGAATGAAGAGTGCAATGCTGGACATAGGCAACTCAAGTTCAGCCATTATAGTCTTGAACTGGGACACTTTATTCTGGGACATTTGCTTATTAACCCCCGACAAAAAAGAGAGGTGTTATAAGTTTGTAGAGTGTATCTGTGTATCTGTCGGAGGCATCGTAGCTCCAAAACGGATGAAACGATGCAGATTAATTATTTTATATAATAATATATTAATTAAATCGAAAGCTAGTTTAATGAGGTATCTTAGCTATGTTTTATGAAAATCTATTTAGTCGTTCAAAAGTTACAGATCTTTTTCTAGTTGGAGTCATGGGTTTTAACGGTTAGGTTATTTTGTCATTTGTTTATTTTAGTTTAATGTTTGGTCAAATGTGAACTTTTCTTAAAAATACTAAAAATGGTAACTGTTTGTTAAGTTTGTGTCAATGCTCAATAGACTTTAACTAATGTAACTGGTTATTTTTTGACCATGTATCAAACACCACCTTTAGTCATAGTTTTCAACTTGCCACGATTTGTCCCAGGTATTGTCAAAATTTGTCTTTTTGTTAAAATAATGAAGTTTTTATAAACTATGATTTGCTTACTTTATTGTTTGCCAAGATAAGATAAGATAAGCTTTATTTGCATAAACATGTGTGTGTATATACAAAACAAGTGCATATACAAGATGACAAAATAAATTAAGTGCAGACATGTTTGTCACAGCGTGACATGCAAAATAATAATTATAAAATTTTAAACATTAATAAAATATTAAAAGTATTCATAATCATTAATGAGATACAGGTAAAAATGTCATATATTCTTATTCTAATGTTAATTCGGTTTAGTGTAATTAAAAGATTAATCAGCATTATTATACAGAATACAGATATCTCGAAATAAATTTAATTATGTCAACACAAATTATTTTTCATTAAGGAACTCAGTCACGCTGTAATATGCCAACATTAGATTTTTTGAAGGAAAGATCCCGCTTGACGAAAATTGAATTATACAAAAAGTATGTAACAGAAATTAAGAAATTGTCTCTATTGAAAGTGTAACAGTTAAATAAAACACACTGTAAAATTATTATATTTTTAACGTAGGTTCTGGAGCAATGCCCAGCGCTGGGATGTCGTCGGGTGGGATGGGAGCGGGCATGGCGGGAGGCATGCAGCCCGGGGCCGTGGGCAACGTGTCCAACGTTGGGCAAATGTCCGGGCCCGGGCCCAGCCAGGGCATGGTGCAGTCGCAAATGCAGCAGCATCCTCAGGTATCTAACTTCTAACAATTATTTATAAATAATGCAAATTTTGTCATACGAGTAAATATGAGATCATAGTCTTTTAGTCTTGTCATTAAATATTATACTTATCTACCAAAAACATCTCCGCACAGCTTTGTGCATTTAGGTTTTTACTTTTTATAATTTTAATGTTTTTTGTACAACTTCTAAAATAATTGTTAATTTACGAATGATTAGCCAAAGATTGTTCCTTTTTATTTCTCGTATTGAAGAAATGAAAAAGACATGAAATTAATTATTTATAAACAGCTTACCTACTGTTGTGTTTAGCTTCAAATTTAATTTCAATAATTTAATAATGTACTGCTTAGGACTTTCATTTTGCATGCTATATTTAGAGAATTATTCTGGGGCTGTAAATACTCAATCTGTAATGTACTACAACTCTTGCAAAATTATAAATTTATTTTCATTTAATATATTCTATTCACTAAATTAAAAGAAACCATCCAATTTCTTTCTTCATAAATAAAATAACATTATCCGCTTATCGTTAAACAATGATCAATCCTCCATCAGGGCATGATGATCGGCGGCGCAATATCCGGGCAAGTCCAACAAGTGGGCGGCAAGGGTCCGCGCTCCGTCACCCAGCTGGACGGGCTCGAAGCCGCGCGACAGCAGAACCTGGAGAAGATACAGCATCTGCAGCAGACGCTGGAGGCGGCACATCAGCAGGAGGCGCAGTTCAAGTCGCAGATGGACATCATGTCGCACCTGCACGCGGCGCAGCAGCAGGAACAACACTACAAACAGCTCGAGGTAACCAGTGACGTCACACACTAGCAGCACATCAGCAGGAGACGCAGGTGAAGTCGCAGATGGACATCCCTGCACGCGGCGCAGCAGCAGGAACAACACTACAAACAGCTCGAGGTAACCAGTGACGTCACAAACTAGCAGCACACCAGCAGGACACGCAGGTCAACTAGCAGATGGCTATCATGTCGCACCTGCACGCGGCGCAGCAGCAGGAACAACACTACAAACAGCACGAGGTAACCAGTGACGTCACACACTAGCAGCACACCAGCAGGACACGCAGGTCAACTAGCAGATGGCTATCATGTCGCACCTGCACGCGGCGCAGCAGCAGGAACAACACTACAAACAGCTCGAGGTAATGAGTGACGTCACACACTAGCAGCACATCAGCAGGACATGCAGGTTAAGTCGCAGATGGACATCATGTCGCACCTGCTCGCGGCGCAGCAGCAGGAACAACACTACAAACAGCTCGAGGTAATGAGTGACGTCACATACTAGCAGCACACCAGCAGGACATGCAGGTCATGTCGCACCTGCACGCGGCGCAGCAGCTCCAACAACAAGATACACTTTAAAACAAAACTAAAATTCGTCTTAGTATGTGGGACACGTATAATTTACTAGCGCAAGCCATAATAAATCAAATTTTTATTTTGTTTTGGAGTGAATTTTAGTACTGCGGTTGCATTTGGGAACGGACACTGAATCACTCTACAAATTATGCGCACTACATAAAAAAATATCCTGTATACATATATTTTCTCATTAAATACTCCATCAAGATTATTTTCATTTTACAACTCATATTTAACTATGGCATCCACATTTAAATCTGTCCTTATTTTTAGGAGCAACAACGCAAACACCAGTTGCAACAGCAGTTGCAGCAACAGATACGCGGGGCGGGTGGCGCTGCACACCCCCCGCGCATCATGAGGCCGCTGCTGCCTTCCAACCCTGGACTACGGCATCTACTGCAGCAGGTATGTATGTCTTTGACAAGGGGCTTCAAGAACCACATGTTTCGTCGTTGATGGATGGAAAGCAACCGATTGTTGTGGTATGGACTTGTGATGCAGGGAATGAGAATCATTTTACGGAAAGTAGTTTTGTAAGAGAAGGGGTAGACAGAAAAGATGGACGAGTTGTGTGGGACACTTTGACACAGAAGCACACGGACGAGTTGTGTGGGACACTTTGATATACATAGAAGCACATGGACGAGTTGTGTGGAACACTTTGACACAGAAGCACATGGACGAGTTTTGTGGAACACTTTGACACAGAAGCACATCGACGAGTTGTGTGAGACACTTTGACACAGAAGCACATGGACCTCGGGTCAGCGCCCAAAAATGTCTGAACCAAATGTAGACTAAAACGCGAAAAAGTAAACTAACCGTACGACACACTTCATTTAGGCAAGCGAGCAACAACACGTCGATGTGTCAGTGCAGTGCAGTCGAATTTTCGTATGGTGAAAAATTTATGCAAGCTAAATTAGGCATTGTGATGACGACATAAGTTCATAAATGTGTATACTCAGGATACATTTTTCTTGAATTTTGTACTAGATCCATGTGTTTCTATGTCAATTTGTAAAACCCAGGGATTTACGATAGCCCCCTTTCTTTTTGTTATATGGCGTTAGAAAGTGACGGATATATTTAAAACCTAGGTTTTACAAGACTTGCTCCAAAGACCGGATATGTATGACATAATGTGAGGAATGTGAACTCAAATGACATCTGATAGAGACAAAGGGAGAAGACTATTAAGGAGAGATACCTCTTAAGTATTAAGGGCCAAACAGACTGTGCTTATTTGACGTGAAGTGACGCCACGTAATATTATGTTTGATAGTATCAGCGATATCACATATAATAAATCCAGCACAAGTCAAAAAAAAAAAAAAAAAATGCACTGCTGAGCACGGGCTTTTCCTCAGAGTGAGAAGGACTAGTCCACCATTTTGGCCTAGTGCGGGTTGACGGATTATCTCCCCAATCCGCTTCGCCCGATCTTAATGCCTAAATATTTTATGAATCTACTGCAGGCAGCTTTCATTTGATATTTGAAATTAATTCTATTCCATTCATAGAGCCCTAGCTTTAAAATATTTTGCTTTATTAAAATAAGACCTTATATTATAGTACAGATACAGGGGCTCGTAGCTACATAGCTAACGCGCATATCACTCGATCAGCGAGGTTAAGCTGCAGTTGCCGCGGTCAGTCCCTGAATGGGTGACCATTTCTTCGAACATCGAGACCCCTCCGTGCCTCGGATAGAACGTTAAGCAGTTGGTCCCGGTTGTCATACACCTTTGACAGTCGTTACGGGAGTCAGCAACCCAAAAAAAAGTCTGACAACCGGTCTAACCTTAGGATATCAGTGTCTCCCAGTAATTGGGTAAGCGTAGGTCAGATGGCAGTCGCTCTGTATAAAATACTGTTCCTCAGCCGCATCTGATTAGACTAGGAGCCGACCCCAACGTAGTTGAGATACAGGCCAGGCAGATGATTATAGTACAGATGAAAGCTGATGGATTCTGATAGGACATAAGATCACGTACGTCACGTGATCACGTCGTATAAGCTCAATCTGTAGTCCTATATGGAATGGGAGAGCGGTATAAATGACGGTCATGATCAACTGGGGTGAATTTCCACCCTACCTCGGAATCAATGCACCACTATTTTAATCAACAAATCGGTATGTATTGACCCTTATAAATATAACAAGTTTTAAATTACTTTCTTAGATGATTCTTTCTTTATAATAGTATGACAATAGAATTTAATAATGAGCAGTTTTCCAGTAGATATTGTCAGTTTAGTTGTGTCATCATCAAGAGATGGCGCTCGCGTAACTTTTGGCATTTACTTTTTAAACTCTATCATGGCAGTGGAAATCTTCGCTCAGCCAACGTAAATACTTCAGTAATGTTTAAAAATGTTATATTCAGATATAAGTTACCCCTTTATTAAAGCAGATAAATAAATACTAAATAAAACGGTCCATTTTCTTTATATCATTAGCTGTAATTAATAATATAGAATATCAAGAAGAAATAAAATACTACTAATGTATATTACAAGTAAGTAATTTATTTTAAAAAATTACAACTTCCTATAAGCAAGGGAACGCAGAATGTCATACCACACTACTGCTACCAAAACTGTTGCCAGCGCCATCTAGCGAGAGGTAAATAATGCTATAAATGCTTATTGCAAAACCGCTCATTACATCGATAAATTAAATTTTACTTCTCTTTATTATTATGTAGACGAATGTATATATTTATTATTATATAAGGTCCTACTTTATTAGTGGAGGCTCTTTTAAGAGGTGTACTCATCATTATGAACAACTTTTACTATGTAACGAAACCTGAAAACACGTTAAAAAAATATCTGCTGATCCATACAAATAATTATTCAATATTATCAAAATATATGAATAGCAGATATATCCATCCAGATAGAGGGAGATTATCCTCTCCAGTCGCAGGTCTGCTGGCAGAAATTTCTTTTGAAATAAGCAGTACCTTTGTGCTTAAGTGTTTCTTATTCTATGTATTTTTCTTTTTGTTGTGTACATTTTTTTTTTTTTTTGTGATTTCTGTTTTGTTTCCGTATTAAAATTTGTTTATAGGAATGAGACCTCCGCTAGTAAAGTAATATCTTATATACTATTAAATTCAGCTTGCCTTAAATAATTACTACAATCCATTGAATTTTCGGTAGCAAATATTAACCAAACATTCGTCCCATCTCTAGCCTTTTATTAATTTAGTTCATTCATAGCGATCTTATAGATCAGTATTAACGCTTTCTCATCATTTCAGCTTTTTTTAACATGTCGTGCTCAACCACTCAGTGCGACTGAGCAAGTCTGAGTGACATTTTTCGATACTCAACTGAGCATAACATGACATGTGTAAACAAATTTGAAGTGTGCCCAACTGTCATGCTTTGCTCAACTGTCATGTCACGCTCAACTCGACTCAATACCTGAGTGCCGTGTGTTCTAGCAACAGCAGCAGCCGCGAGGCCCTCGGCCGCACATGTGAGCCGCCAGCCCCTCGCCCCCCGCTCACCTCGCATCACCCCTCGCACGCACACACTTAACGCACGCACAAGTAATGCTTCACACCTTCTTTACTAATTTTGTGACGTGACATGTTGTATAACGAGCAGATGCGTGCAACATGAAATATAATAATTATTAGTGAGACAGCGAAATCGCCACCCAAACAGTCCAATAGCGTATTATGTTGCATTACAGCACTAATTACATTGCATGTTGCGCAAATCTGTCGGTAGTTGACTTAAGAAGGTTTTTGAAATGATGTTTCCATCCTGTTAAAGGAATCTATAATAAATGAACAACGTTATATAATAAATTACATACATTCATGTCATTTGGTCACTATTTTATGTTGCATGCTTTCTTACCCCTAGAGTCTAGATTTTCAGAACTTAAGGTTTGTCCTTTTCTATTTAAAAAATATTGTATACTAACTTATATTTTCATGTCATATAATCTTAAACCATGCTTATAATAATATCGTATATTTTCATGTCATATAATCTTAAACCATGCTTATATTGTCTTCTCATAAAAGTTTATTGGATTGTAAATATATAATATATTGTAGCTACTGTCAGTGTCATATCTATTGTATTATGTAATCTGTAAATACGTATTAGTAAAGTAATTAAAATATACCAGTATGTCAAATAGGACATCATGTTTTATCGCGGGAAAAATTCGCGCGAACTTGTCAAACCGCTGTTAATTTCTCGGTGAATTGGCTCCTCGCCGCGAAATTTTTTCAGCTCAAGTTCAACAACATAAATAAGATTCTATAGGTATCTGATTCTGGACTCAAATCATCAAAAACAGTGATTTCGTTAAAACTTGCCGAGTTTTGTCTTATATAGGTATATAATGTGTATATTATGTTATCTGTCTGTATAAATGTGTACCAGCGGTCGGTGGGCCAAGCAAGTTTACCACTTCTGTCAAGATATCCTTTGTAATCAAAAATATAGCAAGAAGCTGCCATATACCTACCATCCGACTTCCGACGTCTAGACACGCTCAAAAGCAAAGATTCTAGCATTGGCCTACTACGACAATAGCCATTGGGTCCGCGCTCAAGTGTCCGAGCCAAAAGAGTTCCAATCGCGCGCCAGTCTTTGTTTTGTCAACCGACAGAATACACGTCAAAAATGCCGTACTGTATTGTGAAAAAGTTGAATAGACTGACAAATTGTCGCAATTAAAATTAAGCTGTTTACTAATGACGACACGGTTTGAATTAGCACGATGTAGTTTTTTATATTTCTTTAAATGTACCTACGCTTATATAAACATAGGTTATAGGTTGACTCGGGATATATTTTTCGTAATTTTTTTTCTAAACCCGCCGTAAATTGTAGTAGTAGGCAGTGCCGGATTAAGCCAGCGCGGGGCCTGTAGCAAATTCTATCAAGGGGCCCTTAGACTGTTTTAGGTTAGATACTTATCGAGTTTATGGCATTGAATAAAACAAAACTGTTACAAACAAACTTTTCTTGATTTAATTTGGGCTTGATATCGACTTCTCGGAGTAAATCATGTTCAATATTCATTAAAGTGAGGTGATTAAGACGTTGTTGGCTCATCGTGTTCCTCAATTCATTTTTATGGTCAGAAAACGTTGGTGCGCGGGGCCCCCAAATGCGCGGGGCCCGCAGCATTTGCTACTCTTGCTTCGTGGCTAATCCGGCACTGGTAGTAGGCAATGAGTCCATTGTTTTTATTTATTGCTCCACCACGACGAGCTACCGTCGCGTTCAACACTTTTACGCGTAATCGCAGTAAGCTCTCATATTATGGCTACAAACGACATTTAACAGAACACTAGTAAATATCTTTTGGCCCACTGTACCTACATTTTTCCATGTACCGCCATATTAAAGTCAGTTTCTGTCCCCAGCAGCCGCAGTACAGGGCCGGGGGTGGAGCACCTCGGCCCTCGTCGCAGCCCCAACAGTTTGAGGATGTCAACAATTATTCGGACTTCATCTAGGCCCTACAACCCCATCTGTGGGTTAATTGGGACGGTGATGAGTGAAACTACTCGAAATAAGTGATGTTGACAGTTTTGAGACATTGTTTGATAGAAAATATGGATTGATAGGTTTTTTGTTTAATTACTATCGTAGGTTAGGTAGCAACCCTCTTAGTGTTTCCACTAGGCTAGTACAACGTATGTTATTCATCGTCCGATATCGTGTCGGGTAATATGAAATACAGGTAAACATTTCATACATGTTACGTATCCGATCCGCGGGTCTACCGCGTAACCAAAATGGTAATGAACATTGACTCTGGTAATAAACTTCAATACGATCGTGAGACACTAAACTTTCAGCTACCTTTTAATTTTTTACCGATCATGAAGATGGGAATCCTAACTTCATTATAGGTAATTTTTTACAAAGTACCTAGTTTGAAGTTCTGTCTCTCAGGGTCATATTGTAGTTTATTTCCAAAGTCGATGTTCATTACCATTTTGGTTACGCGGTAGACCCGCTGATACCGATAGTCCGATAACAACGGGTAATGTGGAAACACTACACTACGTGCAAAATCTCGCTGCTGGCAGGGGATCGTGGGAGCGAGAGAGAGCATAATTATAAAGAGCTTTACGGTGAGTGCTCTGTATGGACTGTCTCGCTCCCACGTCTAATGACCCTGCCGGCAGCGAGATATAGCGCGGATTATGGGATAAGATTACTATCTCCCATCGCCATACCATAAAAATGGCAATGGAGTGCACTGGATTCACGGTTTCCACCCGTCACGTGATTCGTAAATGTAATTTCTATACATTTACTATAAGTCTGGAGATTTTCAACACTCGTCAATGAGTGTGTGATCGCACGAAAATCATAGCTATATACGAACATATATTATGTCGAAAGCGCTGCGGTATCGACATTATACTGTAAATTTTAAAAATGTATTTTTATTGTTTCCAATATACTTCCATATTAAATTGTTGACTGATATATAATTTACTTACCTATGTCTTAGAAAAATGCTGTTGAAGTGCGTTAGAAATACACAGTTTGTGTATATTAGTGTGTGTGTGTGTGTGTATAGTTAAGATAATAAGGCATTATCAACCTGGCCTTATCCTGACATGTTAGGGTTGGCTTTATGTATAATAGGTAATAAATGACTATTTTACACAAAGAGGTTTTTGATTTTTTTTTTAAATACCTTCCCGCGAGCCTCATCATCAGTATTGACGATGTTGCTATTTTAACATTTTGAACCGTTATCCTTGTACCTTAGGGTTAGAGTTAGTAGTCCTGCCTGGTCCTGCCTCTTAGCATAGTTTTTTACAAAGGCTGTCATCGATATTTCCGGATTTTTCATATAAGTCAGCGCCATCTATCCAATTGCTACACTAAACTGTAATGTACGAAATTTTTCCCGTAGATGCATAGACTTAGGATTTCGCTTACGCTCAGCGTAGGTGCCTCTTTACATCCTGTTTTACCTCTGATGCTACCCGGGGCTGCTAATGAAAGTATTAATAAAAATGAAAAGGAACTATTTAAAAAAAAAGCCTGAGATGTAAGTTATTCATGTCTTCTGGAAGCTATTTAAAAATGTTTTTACACAGGTTTGTTATCTCTGTTAATTAATGTGGAGTCGAGATTGTACTCTTGTTCTACTATCATTACTGTACTGCGATTTCAACTAGGCCTGTTCTCCGTACTACGAAGTTTTGAATTCCTGGTAAAATAAAATCTCTACATAACTATCAGCTAACACTGTATGGTACTGTTCAATGGTACAATAACAAAATACCCTATAAATTAAGCCTCAATAAAAAAAAACTGTATGGTTGGCCGTGCCCCCCTATGCTTCTTCCTGACTGATCCCTTGTTGGCGAACAACCGTGATGAATACAGCGCAAATAATAGAACTGACCCATTAGTGACGATTCAGAAGTAAATAAAAGACATTACATGTAAAATATCTCCTTATATATTAAGTATTTGTTTTCGAATTAAGTATACAAAGAATACAAACACACTAGCAGTCTAGCAAGAGTTAACTTTTGGTACAAAACTTGCATCACTATAAGAAGAATAGATATACATTATACATTTACAGCAGCGATATAGATATACGTATAAACATGAATATTATGGACGCTAGCTAAGAAAATATTAAGACAATGGAGACCGTTCGAGCAAAAGTGGCCCAACCAAATTTTTTGACTTTTTACATATAAAATTTTGGAATGTAATAACAAAAGAAACATGTCAACGAATAATTTGATGTTATAGGTAAGGTAAAATACCTCAAATTCCTTTTAATGTAACTTTTTCTTTCAATTTGATGCCCTTCTTTATTAGCAGAGGTACTTTTAAGGGGTTATAGTACTCATCATTATGAACAACTTTTACTATAGGATCAACCCTGAAATCTGCAAAAATAATCAGCTGTTCCATACATTTAGTTGAGTAATATTGAATTATTTGTATGGAATAGCTGATTTTATTCGCGATTTCAATATTGGTCCCATAGTAAAAGTTGTTCATAATGATGAGTACAATAACCACTTAAAAGGATTTCCACTAATAAAGTAGGACCTTATAATTTTGCTTGGAATTCTCAAAATTAAGGTTTATTTCGATAAAGCCACTTCCTCTCGAAGACCTATGCTATAATTCACACTGAGCGGTATGGAGAGAGGATATAGCCAGCAACCAATTGAGCTTAACGAATTTAAACTTTATTGTAAATAGATAAGATTCAATCTTGTATAACCTCCGGATTTCGGTATCCTTGCGTTGTACAGCTCAGTGAGAATTATCTATAAAACATTTAAAATAGTAAGCTACGTTTATATTAAGAAACTACATACACTCAGTGTATACACAAATATCTTAAGTGTCCCATATTCACTTCAAGTATAGCTCACGTCAATATTATGGCCGGTCTGAAGTTGCCCTACAACGTATGTCCGTCCCGCTAATACGCATTCTGCGCATCGGTACGCGGCTACATTCAGAGCGGCCATTAAAATTGATACGAGCCGTATACAACGTGTATTAGAAATGCATGGTCATATTTAAGGGTGTTCTTCAGACCATCAAACTGAACAACATTCACAGGATTAACATCGTAATCCCGAAAAAAATTCAGCTGTGCCATACATAACAAACTTCAATAGGTGCCTATTCGAGCAAACGTATGGGACAGCTGATTATTTTTTCGCGATTACGATGTTGGTCCCATAGAGAAAGTTGTTCAGTTTGATGGTCTGATCCACACCCTTATATATGACCACGCATTTCTGATACGCGTTGTATAATGTATGTATAAATTTCGATATCAATAATTGCGACACTATCGAATACGGATCGGATAAAGTACGCAGTATATTCAACTATTGGTATACATATATAATTATATATAGATGCAAAGTTGAACCTTAATCGAATTAAAATACAGCCACTGCTATTTTTATGTAAAATCTATATTACAGTTGCAGCTAAAGTAAACAATGAGTTATCAGACTTAATAAAAAAACATGCATTCGTTTTTACATAAAAATCTCACTAACTTACTCTAAAGTAGAGAACGTACTTAGCAGACAAATGAGCGAACCAATCTGACAATCATTTTGATTTATACAGCGTGTCCTAAAATCAACATCAAGGCGGAATCAGGTGATAGGCGAGGTGGTGATAGCAACTAGAAAAAAAAAATCTTGGACATATCCTTATAAAATTAGCAAATTATTAGCAGTTGTATTTTTTAATTTTGGATTGTAATTTACAGAAGGGATAACCAGGGATACATCCCAAAAAAATTAAAGATTTGTAGTCACAGTACATGAAAGATCACCACAGGATAAATTTTCTCGATATTTTTTAATATCTATAATTTTAAAAGTATATGACTAAGATTTTTTTTATTAGTTTACTGATAACTTTCACCAAATGGCTTATCATCCGTTTCCGGGTTGATGTTCATTTTTGGGACAACTCGTATAATTTCAAGCCTTTTCCCAACTATGTTGGGGTCGGCTCCCAGTCTAACCAGATGCCGCTGAATATCAGTATATTAAACGGAGCGACTACCTTCTGACCTCCGCCACCCAACATGTTTTATTACATCAAGGCCGATTCAATTTTGATCAATGCAAAGGATTAGCGACTTGTTAGTAGAGATAAACTACGATAACATGGCGCGCCCCTCCAAATTACTGTTTCAAAGTGTGTAGTCACATCCTTACCGAGCAACAAATCCTTGGATTTATTTTTGTTTGACGGCCGTCTCAGTACACACATGCGTTGTGAGCCTTGGCGGCGCTTTGTAAATACTTTCAAACGTTATGAATTTTGGAGGGGCGCGCCATGTTATCATAGTTAATCTCTACAGCAAATTAGCCTTCGATCATAATAGAGACAGACTATACTTAGTTATTTTTTTTATACAAGATCTTACTTTTCCAATCCAGATCCCTTTCTTCTTTATTTTTTTTAAAACGTTGCCTTTCTCCTGTTTCGAGGGTACAGTTTATAAACATACATCTCGCATGCACACACACCCAGACCCGAAACAACTATCTGTAGATCATACAAATATTAGTTCAGTGCGGGGATCGAACCCGCGGTACGTAGCATAAAAGCTAATCGCTTAGCAACTGCGCCAACCGTGTCGTGTGGGGTTATTGCACTCATCATTATGAACAACTTTTACTATGGGACCAACTGTGAAATCGCGATATAAAAATCAGCTGTTCCATACAAATAATTCAATATTACTCTACTAAATGTATGGGACAACCGGTTTTTTTTTTGCGACTTAATATTTTTTTTACCATAATTAATTTTGTTCATAATGATGACTACAATAACCTAGGATAGGGTCAAGAAAGGTAGAGCCTTATATAGTGAATAGACTTTCGTTTGACCACTATCTTACCTGATGTTCAAGCGATGATGCAGTCGAAGATGGTGACAATTAACAGTTCATTTGTAATCAATGAATGACACAGGAAGTCATGGTATTTTATGTCTTGATAGTAAATATTATATTTCTGTCCTGTCGGGAGTACGGGGCTATTCTGTAAGAACACCTCGTATTTGGATTCGAATCTATCTTAACCCTTTAACCGCCTGTGTCGCATTTATGCGACACATATTTCCGTGCCCCTACCGCTCGTGTCGTATTTCTGCGACTGAGAAAATGCATGACTTTTTCGTTCTATTTAATTATCTCTTTATATTTCTATTGTAGGATTATTTTTTCGATTTGTAGCCGGGCGCTAGGGGCACGGCAATTGATATTTCGTCCCCGTAGAGCGAAAAGTCATTAAGTCGAAAATGACCAAAACGAGAAACAAGGCCTCAAGGAAAAAAAAAAGAAAAAAAATCATAACTTTAATTTGACAATAGATATTTCTGAATTTATGATTTTATCTCATTGGTATTTGATTCAATTTTATGTTTTAATATAAAATATTAAAAGAAAATCATTTGTTTTATAGATAATTGAGAAAAACGAAAGTAATTAATTTTTACCCTTGAATCATTTAGTTTCGAAAAAAGTTAGTGATTTTTTGATCTGAGTTAGTGATTTTTTGCCCATCTTTAAACTAATTTGATAGAAATTAACTTGATTTAGTTATATTATAACTTTTTTCTGAGCACAATACAATATTCTGAAAATAATGACTAATTATATTATATTATTATTTTATCACTGCTAATAGTTATAATTGAGGATAAGAAAATCATTAAAATATAATCGATATTATACCATCATTAATCTTTATTAATTAGCAATCTCCAGCAGTTAAT
Organism: Allophyes oxyacanthae; assembly: GCA_932294325.1. NCBI lineage: Eukaryota > Metazoa > Arthropoda > Insecta > Lepidoptera > Noctuidae > Allophyes > Allophyes oxyacanthae. The sequence goes on along the minus strand of OW028632.1, from coordinate 7,656,732 downwards.
TGACAAACACACTAGATTTCGGCAAGGAAATCAAACATCAGTCCTAGATCTGGTCTTATCTAACGATGAGTCACTCATGGCCAATGTTGACCACCAAGCCCCTATTGGTAAAAGCGACCATACCTGTTTGTTAGCAACTATACAAGTACAAGAACAAAATAAAGGCACCGCCTCCAGGCTTAACTTCAATAAAGCCGATTATGATAAAATCAACGAAAAATTACGCACCACGTTACCAGAAAGTATAAGAAATATTAACTGCGCAAAAAGCCAATTTGAGATCCTTCTCAGTACACTCAAAGAAGCAATCAAATTATACGTACCTCGGATCAGACTTAGTCAACACTCCACGAATAAGCCATGGATATCTAGAGATACCAAAAATCTTAAACTACAAACTTGCATTATGGAATAGATACGTGTTGACTGGACTCGACGAACACTATAAGGATTACAGAAAACTAAACAACAAATTGATAAATCAAAATAGAGCAGCTCGCATAATATACGAAAAAAGCATATTGCAAGCTGGACCAAAAAAAATTTACTCCTTTATTAGACAGCAAGTAACATCAAAAGTTAGCATTCCAAGTATTCTACGCAACAAACATGGCCAAACAGTAACTCAGCCCCATGAAATTGCCAAGGTATTTGCGGAACAGTTCGCGAGTGTTTTTCACATAGAGCCGCAGATCCAGTTGCCTATCTTAGACCCTGTACTACATGAATACTCGATTGAAGAGATATTTTTCACCCATGACAAAATTCAACAGGTCATAAAAGAATTGAAAATAGACTCTTCGCCAGGACCAGACGGCATTCCCGTAGCAATGCTAAAAAAATGTGACCTCACCGAATGCCTTGCAACAATAATCCAGACATCATACGATACAGGAACCCTACCAGACTTGTGGAAAACAGCAATGGTGACCCCCATATTTAAAAAAGGAAGTAAGTTGGAACCATCAAACTATAGACCTATAAGCTTGACCAGTGTGGTATGCAAGGCTATGGAAAACTTTATAGTTAAGCACATCAGAATTTTTTTAACGACCAACAGTGTTATTGCTTAACAGCAACATGGCTTTTGTCCGCATCGCCCCACGGTATCCAACCTGCTGTCATGCTTGTCGTCATGGACAAAACACTTCAATAGAAAAGAACCAATCGACGTAATCTATCTTGATTACGAAAAAGCCTTTGATAAGGTTCCTACAAGAAGACTCCTACAAAAATTGGAATACGTGGGAATCTACTTAGTTGGATCGAAGCATTTCTACGGCAGAGAACTTTCCAAGTTAGAGTAGGGGAAACCATGTCAGATCACCGAGAGATACATAGTGGTGTGCCACAGGGCTGTCTTGGGTCCAGTGCTGTACATAATATACACCTTTGATCTTTTCCATTCCCTACAGTGTAATGTAAGCATCTTTGCCGATGACACTAAAATATTTGCGAACCCACTGATCGATTACGACCTCCTTCAGGACGACCTAAACAAAATAGTTAACTGGTCTAAGGAATGGCTCATAAATCTCAATGCCTCAAAATGTACGGTGTTGCACATAGGCAGTCGAAATCCCCGTTTGACTTATAAACTGAATGATGCTCAATTAATGGAGGCCAAGGTGCAAACAGACTTGGGAGTGAAGATCACAGAGGACCTGAAATGGGAAGAGCATACAACAACAGTTACCAAGAGAGCTAAAAGCCTAATCTACCTCGTTCGGAAAGCCTTTGGGGTCTTTACACCCGAAATGGTGCTCCGGATCCACAAAACGTTTGTCAGACCAATCCTTGAGTACGCATTTCAGGTCTGGAGCCCCTATTTCGTAAAGGACATTGATCTTCTGGAGAAGGTGCAGCGCAGCTTCACTAAAATACCACGAATGCTAAAACAACGACCATATGAGGAATGCTTAGAAGTTTTGAAGCTCACAACTTTAAGGGATCGCAGGCACCGTGGGGACCTAATTGAAACTTATAAGATCTTATAAGGACATTACGACCTCAATGATTTTGATAAGCTGTTTACACGTAATGATAACGTCCATCTAAGAGGCCACCACCTTAAGTTATGTACCAGCTTCTCAAATAATAACCCTCACAAACACTTTCTGAGCAATCGAATAGTCAGGGCGTGGAATAAGCTCCCAGAAGACGTAGTCTCAGCCCAAAATATAAATCAGTTCAAGAATCGACTTGACAAATATTCTCAACTGCAAGAATAAAACCAAGTGGGAAACAGCAGGATACAGGCACTTATCAGTTGTCTCAATTGCCTGCCTGATAAATAAATAATAATAATAAAAGATAAACAAATCAAATATCTTGACTTAGCACACGAGGTTGTCGACATGTGGGATGTGGACTCAGCAATCATAGTGCCGATAGTTGTGACGGCCAATGGCTTAATTGCCAAGAGCCTCGACCAACATCTTATGAGGCTCTCGTTGGGGGGCTGGATCAAGGGCTTGATACAGAAAGCGGTACTCCTCGACACGACACGCATTGTGAGCAGGTTCCTTTCTCTGCAGCCCTAGCCGCCGGTAGCTTGGACCCTGTTCCCGATGCCGGTGGCCTACTACTCTTTTATATTTTTAAATGTTTTTATAATCTTTTTTTTATTTAATTGTAAAATTATTTAAAAACATAAAAATGTGTAATAAAAAGTGAATAAAGGTCATTATTAATAAACATAGCTCGTTTCATTGTATTGTTGCACGTATGTTATCAAAATTATTTTATTCAACAAAAAACAATAATAATATAACGTGAGCTCCTTAATCAACGCACGTGTCGCGACTGGTTCGCCGCGAGAAAGATAACTAACTCCCCACTCGGCGACCAACGAAGGCGACAAACTTACTAAATCTCGCGCGAAATATACCTAACTGAATAGAAACATGTAAAGGGTGTTTAAAAAATCATTAAAACCTTTTAATGATATTACGAAAACTATGATTTTGTTGTATTTATGGTATAGAAAAAGTCCATAACATGATTTAATTATTTTTTGCGTATGTAGAAATAATGCTAAATATATTGATGCGTCTATCGAGAAATCACTAAGTATACTTAGTTAGTTTTCGCTTTTATATTTTGTAACCAACCATTTATTTTAAAATAAACTAAATTGTTTTGGTGAATTTTGAAACAAATAAGACTAATAATTATAACGTTTTAAAAAAAGAAAAAAATAACTAAGTTTACTTAGGTATTGTGTCTTGCCGATTTTAGGTAGTCATAAAATAATTAAGTAACTTGGGTATTTGTTCCCCAAACTTTAAGGTTCAACATGTCAACATGATGTGTTTTCGCATAAGCTAAAACAAAAACTAATATAACTTATTGAAATATAGTTAAATAGAAATTTGGAGAAAAATACGGTGAGTTTGATGGCATTTAAAACCATTTTAACCATTTTTGGACTTAGTGACTTTTCGTTCTACGGGGACGATTTAGCCAAGCGCTTAAAAGGTAAATATAGGTGATATTTGAAGAAATGACATACGATAATAAACGTGTAACATAATAACAGGGCAAAGTTGCTAATTTTTGTTATGTCAATCGAGTTAAAAGTGTCTCGTAATTGTTGGTTTTTGCAATGTCGTTCAACTGATTTTGACTTCTATTGCGTAGGTAATAGAATAAATAAATATAGAATAGGCAGTATAGCTATACTGTTAGGCTCAGTCACCGTTTTCAAAGAATAAATCGACCTTTAGGTTCGCTTTTAATTGTTTGCCCAGTACATTGTCTTCTGATCCCTTTCCACCGCTTTGTGACTCCACTAAACTATTAAATACATCATTCAAATATAATTTGTTACATAATAAAAAATGCTTAATTTGTATCTCAGTAATTCATGTTCGATTTTAAAACCATTTGAACGCCGTATGACACTAAATGTTGTCATAATCATATTATGACAGAATGTGCTAATGGTGTTGATTCTGTTGCGCGCTTTGAAAGGACAAAATTAAACTACAGAATTGTGTCTCTTTCTGATTCAATAGGAAAAGAAAGGGACAGATGCGTTTATTCTAGTTTAGTACTGTCAAAATGCGCTACAGAATCGGCACCATTACCACGGATTCATAAGTAAATGGAATCCTAAAACGAATATTGATTATTGCTCCATACAATCAAGCTTACATAATATGTAAGGTACGCAGGAGAAATATTTAGAATATATTCATACACATACGTCATAGTATAGCTAAATACTTGACTGTAATATTCATAATTAAATACATCAGTAAATAATAAAAAACACTCACTGGGTGAATGTTAGGAAAAAACTAGGCGTTTATAGCAAACAATTCAATTTCTTTTAAACTATACACCTCTCTTTCTATTACTATGATGACAAAGGAAAAAAATGCAACGAATTTCTGGAGAACACTGAAATTGTTTTGACATTTTTAAACTATCCAAGAATTTGGGAAACCATTTTCTTTTCTATCACATTCAAGTAACTATATTATTGTTTGATATGTCGAAAGCATTGCAAATTCGCGAAATTCTAATTCGATAAAACGCGCTAATATAAAATGTAAATAAAAGGAATGCATTCATAATTTCTTTTTGATTGGATACAAAAAATATATTCAAAATTTTTCATAGAAAAAAATATATAATTTTAAATTAAAATTTATCGAGCCGATTGTAGAAATATAGATTTAATTAATTATAATCGGAACCAGTCATACGTAACTTAGTTGTAATCTTACGACTCCTGTACAAATTGGTTGTTTGGGCGGCTTTCAGATAATGGCATTCAAACATGTTTGTGAGTTGCTTGCATACCTATAGTCCACGCGCGAGCCCCGAGGAATCAGGGGCTGAGGAAGCGGGCACTGTGCGCTGCGCCCGAGCGTCGCTCATACCACCCACTCTCCCAGTACCAGCAGTACCCCGATACACTATAACTCTGTTGTCGTGGGCACCTCTAATGGGAAAGCAGGTTGTTAAGGTAACTGATGGCTAATTCACACATGGACTAATCTGCTAATCTGCTGAACACACAACTACATAGCAGCTATGTAGTCGTGTATACCAGGATATTTAAGCTTACAAAATCTGTTGGTAGGTTTATTTTTTATTAACCACGGAGTAAGAAATAAATGGAGTGCTAATACATATTATTCTGTTATTGTCATTCTTTATACTATTTAACTAAGTGTAAACTGAGTACTGCGTTCTTTTCAAATAACTTGTTTGCTATGGGCTGTCGATTACAATAGTGATCATTGGATGGATACCAAAAAAGGGTAATAACTTGTTTACATTTGGTTAAGGTACGTAAACTGTAGATAAAACTTGATCAAAATATAAGACGCAGAAGACATGAAACGTTGACGCAATACGGCGCACGTGAGAGTCATTCGGCGTAGAACTGCTTTGGCGTTCCGTTTGGTCCTCCGAGCAGCTGTTCAGCACTCCATTGATATCTTACTCCGTGTTCATGGCACTTTTATACCAACGGGTCGGTAAAGAATCGGCCGGAAAAGTCCACTTTGTACGGGAGATAATAATAATTCTAATATATTGAGTATTAGCACCCTGCGAATCGTTTTGATGTTTTTGTATCAATGTTTAATGCAGGGACTCTATTACAAACACTGTACAAATGGCGACTTATATAAATCTAAAATTATTGGAGTGAATTAGTTGAACAATTTAAATGCAAATTTTGGTACTCTCATTAGTACAGAACGGCAACGGACGACTGTAAGGGCCCGTTCACACGAGCTGCTTTTAGCATCGCCGACTAGCGAGCAGAAGCTAGATGCAGCGATCGATCGCTACCCCGTTCACTCCAACCACGATCGGACGCAGTGAGTCACTAAATCGCGAAGCAGCATCGATGCAGTCGCTAAATCGCGCGATTCAGCAACCGGGGTCGGACGCAGTGAGTCGCCAAATAGCGAAGCAGCATCGATGCAGTCGCTAAATCGCGCGATTCAGCAACCGGGATCGGACGCAGTGAGTCGCCAAATAGCGAAGCAGCATCGATGCAGTCGCTAAATCTCGCGATTCAGCAACCGGGATCGGACGCAGTGAGTCGCCAAATAGCGAAGCAGCATCGATGCAATCGCTAAATCGCGCGATTCAGCAACCGCGATCGGACGCAGCGAGTAATTAAGGTCGGCGTTTACAGGAAAATGTTTGTCATATGACCAAGGCCAAACAATTTTTTCTAAGATCGGTAACCTTTAACATCTAGATGCAAAAACTTGATGGCATAATGTCAAGCATCATAATCATTATGTTCAGTCTTAATGTCAAACATAATTATGTATAATGCATGTTTTGTGCCGTTGTTGTATCAGTACTAACGAGTTACATAGAAACATTAATTGTACATCTATTTGAAGTTCCATTACTTATCAATAAAGGATCTTACGTAGGCTGGAACACATTCAGGTTTAACCCGATTCGGTTAAAACTGGTTTTTGACAGATGCTAATAATATACGGTTCAATCTTTCTAATACCCAATCCTTTTAACGGGTTATTGTACTCATAATTATGAACAAAATTTACTATGTGACCAAAAATTTTAATCGCAAAAAAATACAGCTGTTCAATAGATTTAGTCGAGTAATTTTGAATAATTTGTATGGAACAACAGATTTGTTTTCCTGATTTCATTCTTAGTTCGACAGTTCTTTTTCTCATAATTATGAGTACAAAAACCCCTAAAAGTGATCGGCTATCAATATTATTTAGCCGAAAATGTATGGAACAGCAGATATATTTTTTGCGATTTCTGTCTTAGTCCTATAGACAAAATTATTCATAATTATGAGTACAAGGCTCCTTAAAGAGATTGGGGACTAAAAAGGTTAGACTTTGTAAAACATTAATTTCCTGAACTCACACTTAAGCAAGGCCAGAGAGAATACAACTGAAGAATGTTAGATAAATCTTTGAAGTACAAAGACTGCGCGTTGTTTCAATTGCGCCATTGTTAATTATATGAGCCTTACATTTTCAATACAAATACCGCTCTAACAAGTGAGATAGCGGCCTAAAATCGGTATCCAATTCTTAAAACCGAAACCAGCAGGTCTACCGCGTAACTAAAATGATAATGAACATCGATTCTGGTAATAAACTTCAATACGATCGTGAGAGACTAAACTTCGAGCTACCGTGGAAAAAAATTACCGATCATGAAGTTGGGACTCCTATCTTCATGGTCGGTACACCAGACTACGACATTCCATATCATCCATAACTTTTTGTCCATCCAAAGGTTGTCTATAAAAAATCGCTTTAAGCCATACCGCCCATTGTACCGCCCATTGTACCGCCCGTTGTTTTATATTGGTGTGTAATAAAGCATTTTTAACCCCCGACAAAAAAGAGGGGTGTTATAAGTTTAACGTGTCTGACTGTGGTATCGTAGCTCCCAAACGGATGAACCGATTTTCGTTTAGTTTTTTTTTTGTCATAGATAATTTTATCCCGAGTGTTCTTAGCCATGTTTCATGAAAATCTGTTGAGCCGTTCAAAAGTTACAGCTCTTTTTCTAATTGGAGTCGGGGGTTTCTGACGGTTAAGTTATTCTATCGGTAAAAAATTTACAAGGTAGCTCAAAGTTTAGTCTGTCTCGATCGTATTGAAGTTACCAGAGTCGATGTTCATTGCCATTTTAGTTACGCGGTAGACCGCCAGGCCAAACCGGGTCAAACCTTCATCTATCTGCCCCGGTGCATCATACATCATCTAATATGGCCGAAAATAATATGTTTACAAAACCTAACAGCCAAATCTCTCATTAATTATAAAACCCATCGCCACTAATAATAATTACAAAATCAGTCACTTTTTATCACTTTAAGTGTTTACGAGACTTTGGACTTGGCACTTTCACTCTTGTCACTATCTTCTGGGGTCTTCAAAGTACCGTTTTGGCACTTTCCATTGCTGGTGGGAACCTCTATGTGTTTGCTCTTCTTGGGTATGTCGCAGACACGTTCTAGTAGTGCTTGGAGGATGCTGCCAGGGATCCTTTGGTGCTCCTCCACTAGTTCTTCGATTGCACTGGCGACCTAAAAAGACAAGAGATTTAAGTTACTTGATAGACCAGGGCCAAACGGATTTTAAATACCCAAAAAAATAATAATCAAAGCAGTATGTGGATGGTCGGAAAATTTAGGGTAAATTATAAGTAAAAAAAAATCCAGACGACTCAGTAAAGAGCTATATATATATACGTTTTGAGGGTTGGGTAGTGGTTTTTTCACGATTTCTGGCAAAAAATCCTATCGAAAAAAGTTTAGTATAAAAGTTGAAGATAATTAATCAATCAATCAATCAATCAATCATTTATTTGCTGAACATAAGTTTACAATGGTGTTAATGATTAATATAAGTAGTGTCCTATGATGTTCTACCTCAGAGGCATGCAAATTAAAATTAATACAATAATCATTCTTATACTAAATCAGAGAAATAGAATTAATACCATCTTAAATGTCAAATCATTAAATGTTAAAATAAATCAAATTATAGAAAAGGATATTAGAAAAGGAAAGAAATATAATTTGATACCGTAATTAAAAAATGTAAAACTTTTCTATTGATAAATTTTCAACATATCCATCAACCATACAACCATAATTATCGAGAAAAACGCTAAAAACCGTTTTTTTGTTTTTAATTTTTATCACGCACAAAAATAATTTTATTTTTTATGAAACATGGTAAAAACGTTTTTATTGTGTTTTAAATAATCTGTAATTTTTTCGAAGTAAAATATTTATTTATCGAAATTATAAAAACTTAAATTAAAAAACAAAAAAAAGCCTTGCGGTTCGTCGTTGACCCCTGGGGGTCGATAATGACCACTTTGGGTATCAATGATCTAAACTATTAAATTTAAAATTCGTACCTTCTTCTGGAGCTGTTCCGGCGTAAGATTCGGGTCGTAAGGGATCGGTTTCCCGAGGTGAGTGGTGAGTTTGACGGGAAAGCCGCCGTACACTGGGGCGAGGGGCATGCGGAAGGTCGCGTATATCCTGATCCAGACGCCGCGCAGCCAGCCCACTGTGCGGAATGCTTCGCGCACGTTCTGAGTGAACATCGGGACTATTGGCTGTGGAAGTAAAGACATATAAATATTTGTGTAATAAAATTAATAATAGAAAAGCAAGTTCTTCGGATTGTGATGAATGTGGGGTGATTGAGGATGTTTATCATATCAGGAATGTGAATGTGTCAGGAACGAAGTTTTTAGACATCATATGCGAACCGAACTTGATGTGGTTCCTTATGACGTGGGATGGTGTAACAGTGTATTGTCTTTACCTCTATCAGAGGAAGCTAAATTATTGTATACTCGTAAGCTGACGCAGATCGGCATTAAAAATCGTTCCTCTATAGTTTTAAGTTAGTTCTATTTTAATATTTGTTCCAAAGTGTTTAGTTTTGTTTTTGTTGCATTATGGAGGTGACATGTTCTTTGACAGGTTTGTATGAACAAACTTCTTCAAAAAAAGATCTAAAAAACAAAAAAAAAGATTAATACGTGAAGAGAAAACTTTGTACTCCTTTTTAAGCATATTGCGGGCACGGAGGATTTTGAGATTTGGCATAGTTAAGGTTTATATGGAAAAAGAGTGCAGAAACCTAAAATATATTTATAATATTACGGTCGACTTGCGACCTCTATGCGACCTCTAGTAAATATAGTTAACTCAAATAACCTAATCGTCAAAAACCCCTGACCCCAACTAGAAAAAGAGCTGTAACTTTTGAAAGCCTGAACAGATTTTCATGAAACATAGCTAAGATGATACCCGATTAAACAAGCTTTCAATTAAAAAAACTGCATTGAAATCGGCCCATCCGTTTTGGAGCTACGATGCCACACACAAATACACAGATCCACACTAAAAACTTATAACACAACTTTTTTTGCGGGTTTTAAAAATGGGTTGTTAACCTGCCGTTATGCTGCGCTTATAAGGGTCATGTTCACCGACAATATAATAGTTGTTTGAAACGAAATCGGCCGATTACCCATACAAAAATTCCTGTTTAAACGGCAGATTTTACTCTAATCATCTGTTATGCTGTCGGTGAACTTGGGCCTTAGTAGGGTATAGTACGCGCAAATCTTTATGAACCCTCTGAACTCTCTCCCTCTAGCACCTTTACAATACAATACACTTTATTCACATCTCCGTTAATCTTATTCTTCCAGATGTTCTTACAGAATAGCTCTCCTGCCGGGTTAACATGAAAGTTAACATGTTTGTCGCGGCGCGCATACTAGCCTAGCTATTTTTTTTTTTTATAAAACGTTGCCCCTCACTAGGATTTCTCCTGTATCGAGGGTACAGTTTACAAACATACATGTCACATGCACACACAACCAGACCCGAAACAACTATCTGTAGATCATACAAATATTTGTTCCGTGCGGGGATCGAACCCGCGGCACGTAGCGTAGAAAGCTAATCGCTTAACCTCTGCGCCAACCGTGTCGTCTAGCTGATCACAGTAGGCGCTCTTATAGCAAATAAATAAATTCATTCAATCAAAGCCCTTACCACTTTAGCCTCCTGTGCAACCTTAGCGAATCCGATCCTGTTCCTCCAGTTGAGTCTGTAGTAGTGGTCTCCGAACTGCGCCTCGTACACTCCGCCGGGGGAGATGGCGAGCGGGTTCCCGCTGCGGAGCACTGAAGCACATGTCTGCACCGTGCCTGGGATCACGCAGAGGCCTTCGAGGAGGGAGGCCCAGCCTGGAGAGATGACGTCAAGAATATGGAGAATGTCATAAAAATACAAGGTCCAACCTTTCTAGTCCTGATCCCTTTAAGGGGTTGCGGTACTCATCAAATCAAATCAAATCATTTTATTCGATAATACCATGTTACATAGTATTTTTAAAACGCTTTTATTAGCTTCACTTGTAACTATGTAAAAAAATCTTAGAAGTTAAATTTGACCCACTTCCCGGTTTCCGATTGAGCTGAAATTTTGCATACACGTTTAGTTTGGATGACAGAAGCGTTTTCTTTAGTTTTTTTTTTAAACTATAATATTTATTATTTATGTTCAATAAGTTATTATAGTCCAACATGTTTTACCTATAAACGTGTACAAATGAGTAATCTCCATTGAAAATAAAAATAAAAATAATGAATAATAATTAAAATATCAAGAATAAAAATAAGTCATGCATAGGTCATTAAAGTCTAAAGCGAGTCATTCATAAATTCTTTTAAATTATAATAACATTTATTAATTAGAATGTTTTTTAATCTATTTTTGAATAACATTATAATTTTTTAAAGTTTTGAGTCATCTTTAAACAACTTTTACTATGGGACCAAACATGAAATCGCGAAAAAATAATCAATTTAGTGTTTGGTTGACTGCCTACTAATATTCAGCTGTCGGTACATATAATGTATGAAACAAAGTCGCTTCCCGCTGTCTGTCTGTCCCTATGTATGCTTGCATCTTTAAATCTAAGCAACGGATTTTGATGCGGTTTTTTTTAATAGATAGAGTGATTCAAGAGGAAGGTTTATATATATAATACTTTCATATTTAATGTAAGGATAATAGAGAAATTGCACCCGGGCGTGGCCGGGGAACGGTCGCTAGTTATGTATGAAACAATGTCTATTTCATACTAAATACTGTATACTGAGTACTAATAATGACTTGCTGGATTCGTTTTTCACTATTTCGTATTTTTGTGTGTGTGTTTCGTGTTTTTGTTTTATTTTTTGTTTTTGTTTTTGTGTATCTTGACGCAGTATATCTATCAATATGTATGTTTTCTTTTATGGTTTATAATAATATATGTATATTTATGTATCTATGTATTTATTCCTTGATCTTGAATTTTATTTTTTTCTTTCCAATTATCTTTTATATTACGTTGCACCCACCATGTTTGTCTCTGCATCACCCTAAGGTAGACTGGCAGAAAATGCCTACGGCATTAAGTCCGCCTTTGTGCAGTGTTTTTTTTACCTGTGCATAAAGCATTAAATAAATAAATACTGACCAGGTATCTTGAACATGAACCGGTCGGCTACCGTATGGACCATGACTCGCTTGAACAGCAGCATCCTCGCTGTGAAGTAGTACATGTCTACGGGCAGCGCGCCGTGGTAGTAGATGACGAGGAACGGTTCATCCGGGATATTTTCGAAGCCTTTGACGTCGTAGCCTGGAGAAGAATGGAGAAACGTTAACAATTATGATGCAATAAGGCAGGGAAGGTGTTAAAAGATGTGATACAAGTTAAACAAGTTTTTATTTATATATCTTCTATAGTAGGCCTTCTGCTTAACTGAGACGATTGGTTATTTTATTTATTTATGTATTGAATCAATATATACGGCTCAGCTCATTAATGTAAAGATTATAATAAATATTATAGTTTAAAAAAATAATAAAGAAAACGCTTTTGTCATCCAAACAAAACGTGTATGCAAATTCTGATGTCATTTTTGTTCCGTAGCGATGCTAGTTCCAATTTTGGTCACCGGGTCAGATAAGTTTGTGGCACTATACGCACCATAAAGCTTGCCTTAGCCAATAATAGGCGTGTGTCACACCCTCCCCCGCACCGCGCAACTACCTCAAATTCAGACAACAACCGTCCGAGTTAAGCGGTAGGCTTATACTTAGGTGGCTTGGTAAGCATGAGAGCAAAACTGTTATTTAACAAAATAACACGCAAGGTTCGCTGTGAATGAAAGTGTCTGATTGTTATAACAGATAATTGGCATTGGCAGGAACAATTATTAATTATTATTATCTGATAACTTTAAATATCCGTTATTTTTAACTGTGACGATACATACGCCCCGCTACAGAGGAGTCGCTGATGCGTTGCGTTTTGGGGAAATGAAAGAAAGAAAGAAAAATCATTTATTTGCCACAAATACAAGACACACTAGAATGATAGACATAGGTAATAAGAAGAGGACAGGTGCTTAGACAGAGAAGACATTTTTCTTAGGATGGCAACAGTGAAAAATTAAATAGAAAAAAAAAATGTGTGAGTATAGGTACTGCATGAAATGGGGAAAAGAGATTTGGTATTTGGTCAAGATGATTAATATAAAGAAAGAAAAGAAAGAAAGAAAATTCATTTATTTGCCACAAAAACAAGACACACTGGAATGACAGATACAGGTAATAAGAAGAGGACAGGTGCATAGACAGAGAAGACATTATTTTAGGATGGCAACAATGTAAAATTGAGTAGAAAAAATAATAATTTAAAATAATAAAAAATATGTGGGTATCTGCGACTGCGCATCACCTAATCAGTGTGTGTCCCGAGCTGTAGCAAATGGGTGTCCAGCTCAGCATGTGCCAGGCTATGACACCTGACGCTGATATTCTGCTGGATCCCGGTTATGACATACGGATGTCGAGCAAAGCAGTAAAGGAGTTTGCGTGTGTGCAATATACGAACCATGCCATAGCCATCCATGCGCGTCCCAGAGTGCACAAACCGCGAGCCGGGCCGCTTGCTTCCAATCAGTTTGTATTTGTACGCCATCCACCACCTTCATCCTGATAACAAAAGTTCATACTCTATACTCAATATTTATTTTACGACACGGTTGGCGCATTGGCTAAGCGATTAGCTTTCTACGCTACGTCCCTCGGGTTCGATCCCCGCACGGAGCAATTATTTGTATGATCTATAGATAGTTGTTTCGGGTCCGGGTGTGTGTGCATGTAACATGTATGTTTGTAAACTGTACCTACCCTCGATACAGGAGAAATCCTAGTGAAGGGCAACGTTTTTATAAAAAAACAAAAAATAAATTGGTATGTTCGTGTGAAACTTATACCAGAACTGTTTATAATACAAAACTGAACCGAACTTATACAAAACTGTTTTTTAAAGTTAACTATTATTATTTATCATAATTTTTAGGCTAGTAATACTTACTGCATTTAAAATTTAGTTTTATTTTCTTGAAATAAGATTTAATTTTTAACCCCCGACAAAAAAGAGGGGTTTTATAAGTTTCTAGTGTGTATCTGTGTATCTGTCTGTACTTCAAAACGGATGAACCGATTTCAATGTAGTTTTTTTTTATCGAAAGCTAGTTTAATCGGGTATCATCTAAGCTATGTTTCATGAAAATCTGTTGAGCCGTTCAAAAGTTACGGCTCTTTTTCTAGTTGGAGTCGGGGGTTTTTGACAGTTAGGTTATCTTTGGCTCAATCGAGCGTAGGTTTAAACGAATTTAATATATTTTTTAAAACCTATTTTAAAAGTGACTGAAACCGATTCAGTTGTCAATTATGAACAAACCATATTTAAGTTTTGCGTTCATTCAATTACACCGTATTTGTTCACTTAGCGAATCGAAAGTCGAGGATTTGGTGATTGGTCGGTCGAAATTTCGACCACTGTGGGTAGAAGCTTACTGCTTCTCCAAGTATTGATCTTGAATACGGACCTTAGAACAATAAGTATAGTGCCACAAACTTATCTGACCCGGTGACCAAAATTGGAACTAACGTCGCTACAGAACAAAATTGACTTCAAAATGTCATTTTCGTAGGGAGATGACATTGGTAAAAGCGACGGCAGCGACGCCGTGACCGGGTCAGATAAGTTTGTGGCACTGTAACAATGTTTTTAAAAAGAGAGGCCTATGATCATCATCGCAGCGCATGACAGTCAGTAATCACAGTGGGTCGCCAGTACAAAGTTTAGTCACCGAACTTGGTAGATAATTATAAAAACTAATGGGCAATAATTATAAAAAATAATTACGCCGTCTGGCAATTGTCTACAATTATCTGGAAAAAGTCAGAAGGTCTCGAGGTAAAGTTATCTAAACAATATTTTTAATTACTGTCACCTCAATGTTTTTTTTACAATTAATAAGAAAAATAATATTGTCACTCGGTGATTTCGTGCAAGCTGGTTTGTTTCAAGACCTTTGGAATAGTTTATCGTTTATAAAGTGAAATGAACCTAATAACGTCTCGAAATATGTAGGGTAATTCGAAATAAAATGGGGTGATTAAGGATCCATGGAAAAAAAAAAGAAAAAAAAAGAAAAGGCATTTTTTTTAAAGGATTTCCTCGCTATCTTAACATTGTCGGTGTCAATAGCCTTTTTTGCACCCTGGGTAGTCAGCCTCGATACCACTATTGCATTCCTGACTGGCTAATCTTTCCACTATCGGCATGAGCGATCACCATATTCACCATGTGATAACCAGGCGCGGATACAGAGAGGGGGCAATGGGTGCAAGCCCCTCCCTGAATCCGACCAAACACATTAGGGGTCATCCATAAAGTACGTCACACTAATTTCGTGATTTTTTTACCCCTGCCCCGTCCTTGTCACAGTTGATCACATTTGTGAGACCCCTAGTGTGACGTCACATATTTTGCAATTTTACATCTAAAAATTATTAAATTAAAAGAACAGTTCCGAAATTAGTTTAATTTCCATTTAAATATTTTTTAATATGATTTTGAAACGTGACGTCTCGAAACTTAGGACCCCTCCCACTCCTTGTCACATAATGTCACACTTCGTCGACCCCCTCCCCCCCCTTTAACGTGTGCCGTACTTTATGGATGGTCCCTTATTATGACACATTTGTATAGAGAATGTGAAGTTCGCCTTACATTCGCTAGGGGTGCTTGTTTTTTCTCGATAAAAAAAACAAGTAATAGAACGTTATCCGGTTTCCGTAATTACTCAAATACAAGAATTACATGAATAAGAAATAAAAGATTATCATTTTTTTTGTTTACGACGTATTTTCTGTAAGTTATATAAAATCACACAAAAATTACAACGTTACGGTATAAAAGCCCAGCCTGTTTGCAATAAGGCAGGCAACAGGCACTTATGCCTGTCGGGCAATTATGTTAGACAGTTCTCAGTTGTCCATTGTGGACCAACAGAGTATTATAAGCTACGAGCTACTACGGACACAGTCTGCCTGTATGTAATTTTTACGCACCTGTAAAGCCTGTATAGATGGAAAATGATGGAACTGATGTATATGAGCACGATGATCACGGCTGGCAGGAGGAAGGTCACGATGACCGGCATCAGGAACCATGTCAGCCACAAGCTGTACTCTGTGTCCACGTATTCCACTGTAAACAAGATAATACGTTAATTTCGTAATAGAGACACATTTGACCCATTATTATGTGACACATTAGGCCGCGTGTCTTGATATCTTAAGGTAAAGGATGTAGGGGTAAAACGCATAATGGCGTCGCGATTATATTGCGCACTATTACAGAACTAAACTAAACTAATGTCTCTTTCTGTTTCAATAGAATACTCTAATCGTCAAAAACCCCAGACTCCAACTAGAAAAAGAGCTGTAACTTTTGAACGGCTGAACAGATTTTCATGAAACATAGATAAGATGATTCCCGATTAAACTAGCTTTCAATTTAAAAAAACTGCATTGAAGTCGGTCCATCCGTTTTGGAGCTACTATGCCAGATAGACACACAGACACACACCACGAAATTATAACACCCCTCTTTTTTGTGGGGGTTAAAAAGAAAGTGACATGCGTTTAGTCAAGTTTAATACTATCAAAATGCGCAACACCATTATAATTATATAAGGTCCTACCTATCTAGTTCAGATCCCTTTAAGGGGTTATTGTACTAATCACTATGAACAACTTTTTCAATCGAAAGTACACTGAAATCGTGATTTAAAAAATCAGCTGTTCCCTACAAATAATTCAATATTACTCAAATAAATGTACGGAACAGCAGATATTTTTTGTGATTTCAGGTAAGACGCGCGATTCTGCTGCAATAAGTAGCTAATGTGCTATGGGCCTAAGGGCTCATTTATGGAGAGGCGGAAAGTCGCGCCGAGCGCAAAGCGGCGCGCAACGCGGAGAAAGGCGCGTATCTTCGTTCATGGAGAGCGAGCGAGAGAGCGACACGCCGCTTTGCGCTCTGCGCGACTTTCCGCCTCTCCTTAATTGAGCCCTAAGAGAGGAGGGTTGGGAATTACGATCATAATCATGCATTAATCTTCAGTTATCACACCATTTCAGATTCTATAAGAATATTTGTAGTAAGTAATCTACTTAAAATACGAACCATTTTGTTATAAAAAAGATTGCTGTAGAGTGCCACAAGGTTACAAGTTATCACTTAAATTCACTAAAGGAACCGTGAAGCGGTAATTCCCCTAATTCGATAATCGTCGTAATTCAACAATCATTCGTTCTCATGCGAATTATCTCTACCTATTGTTTGTAACAACAGACCTTTTACTACGTGACTTATTTTCAACGGAAATTGCGAGAATTTGATTATTACTTATATTGGATGAAACGCAATACGCCTACAAATTGAAAATGGAATTTGATTATTATTCTGACATTAGCTCTGCTTGGACTGGAGAGGTTTGATGTCTATGGTCCTTTGGCTTCGGCCTTACGATTTTAAATTTATGACATTACAAGAAGAAAATAAGACTTGGCTTCGGCCTTACGATTTTAAATTTATGACATTACAAGAAGAAAATAAGACTTGGCTTTGGCCTGAAGAAGACAAGAAAATTAAATCAGACATGGCTGTATGGGCTCAGCTCCCTTTGCCTGTCCCAAAGAGGGACAAAAGAACCAAAAAAAAAATGTCTATGGTCCTTTTTACTTGAATGAATTGTTCGTGCTATAACTATCCAGCAATTGTCTAGATTACTACATCCATGATTGACCATGCTACTTAGTGCTAAGTACACCGACAATATACCTAATCAGCCATTTAGTTATCTCCTAAATGGCGTTTTCATTTCTTCATGGATTTCTTCATTTCTTGATGGAGCTACTCATCTAGTATCTCTCTGATGATTGTTTTTCATTGACTTGCCTTCTGTTTTAAATGCGTATGTCACTCAACTAATATCTAGATTATAATTTATGAAATCTGTTTTTTTTTAAACCTTGCCCCACTTCCAGACTCCGGTTTCTTCTGTTTCGTGGATAGATATTATTTTGATTTTTTTTATATTGTCGGTAAACATGGTCCTGGCAATATTAGCCATTATAAAGTTTTCTTGCTACTGTCTGCGCTAGCAATAGAGATCCATTTCAGTTTAAGTTCATCAGTTGTTGAATATGAAATCAAAACATTATTGGACTATTAAAATGAAAGCGACTCCGATTGATATCACATACAACGTTCGATCAACAATAGTATTGTTGGTCGATTGGATTCAACATCTGCAACTGAACCAAAATAGTCGTAGTGTGATGTTCTTTCCATCTGGCTATCATATTAGACAATCGGTGAACAAATTGGAGATGGTTTTAGCAGGACTTTAATTCAAATCCTTAATGGAACCGAAGTGCCGTATGATACATTTGATATATTAACTGATGAAGAAGTACGACAAGGACTTAAGGAATATTCTGACTGGCCTATTTACCCTCAACTTTATGTAAAAGGAGAACTAATTGGAGGGCTGGACATAGTCAAGGAATTACAAGCTAATGGAGAATTAGATGCTACACTCAAGACTTAATTTGTTCAGGGATATGTATTATTTAAAAGTCCTGCTAAAACCTGAAATAATCACACACTACTTTGCTTCTTTTTTTCAGTTGATCAATGTACTTTCTTCTTGGTTTTCCTCTTTTTTGTTCCCGACTTATAATGGTGGTGATAAACTTATAATCATATCTAACCAACCCACCAAAATGTTTCTTAATTTATCTATTCTCTATGTTTCTCAAATTTAGCAGATCCAAAACTAAATCACTATTAAAAAAGTTCAAAGGTCGCTTTCATTTATCTTAACAATGAGCTCAATACTGTCACATTTATAGAATCGATAGAAACGATATCAACAGGATACATGATAATTATGAACGCACCAGAAAATAAATGACAATATTTTTTCAAAGCAATCATGGCGGGACATCCGGGTGTTTTATCAGTGTCTCTGGACCGTCTGCTTCGAAACGATCTGTCATAAAAATTATACTCTACATGTATTGTAATAAAGTTGAAATTAGAACACGCGGATTCAATGCACTATTGGCACGGTGACCCGAACACGCAGAGCGCATGCGCCAATCATCATCGCATCCCGGCTTAACCAATGTTATTTTGATTATTTGTTTATACTGTGGTAATTAGCAATTTGATTTATATGTGATTTCCTAATAAATGATTATTCATCACATGTTTGTGTAGTGATTAAAGATAATGATAGATTTCAAGCGCGTCGAACTCAGTATTTCTTTGCAAAGATAAGCGATTTTCTTGTTTTCTCAATAGAACGATGTTGCAAAATTTTCTATAGGGTAGATAAGGAAAAAAAAACGTTGTAACTTAAGTACCTACTCATATTATTCACAATATGAAACGTGCGCTATTTTGCATCTGAATAATTTACAGCTAAAACCCTAGCGCAGGGTTGGCATTGCATTGGCACGCGTGCCCCTGATAGCACGAGACAAGAAATTTTAATTGAACTACATAAATTATTTTAATGATTTTTCTCAATAAGCTAAGATAGCTGGTTGGCAACATCTAAGTAACATGAAATATACAAATTAAACATTTTTTTGAAAAAATGGGCACACCTATTTATAAAGGTTCGCCATCCCTACCCTAGCCTATACGAAGATCCTAATTTAAAGTTTGTTCTAAGGCTTACATTCAGAGACGACAGAAACGAGTCTGAGCGTGAACTTACGCTTCCATCTGTCAAAGTTACGAACAAATTTTGACAGATGGAAGCGTAAGTTCACGCTTAGACTCGTTTCTGTCGTCTCTGAATGTAAGCCTAAGAGACTTCTTCGGTACTGAACCTTCATCTAGTAGTCATAAAATATCAATAGGCCTTCGATCGAATAAGCCATCAGGAGATAACAGAAATGGAGTTAAAAGATTTTCTCGAGTTACCTATATACGAAGCCTTATTTACGAGTATAAGGTGTATTTATGTAGTTGAGGGGTTGCCTTGAGCAATGAGCCGGGGCACGTTGACTGACGTATGAGATACATAAGGGTCGAACACTAGATACTTTCTGCAGCAGAATTGCAAGTTTTCGGGTTCGTTATTCACTTTTTATAAGAAAAAGACAGTCAAGGAACGCGAAAACACGCGATTTTGCTGCAAAAAGAAGCTAGTGTGCTATGTGCGTTTGTAAACAACTTTTATTTGAATTTAAAAAACGCAAAAACAAATTAATGTATAATGGCTCCGAATCAGGCCGGATGCAGGGCAAAAACAC
The DNA here is from genome assembly GCA_932294325.1 of Allophyes oxyacanthae. NCBI lineage: Eukaryota > Metazoa > Arthropoda > Insecta > Lepidoptera > Noctuidae > Allophyes > Allophyes oxyacanthae. The sequence goes on along the minus strand of OW028632.1, from coordinate 7,636,460 downwards.
AATTATACGCACGTATAAAATAAAATAAATAAGTTTATTTTTAAATGTAAAATTGATATCAAATAAATGATTTTTCTATCAAGAAGGTTTCCTCTCAGATTTTCATACGAACAGCGGCTTCATTAATCTTTTACTATTGCCGCGCTGTACAGTTTTGTTAATCCGAGAGGAAAGCAGAAAATCAATAATATTTAAGTATTATTATTACGTTTTCAAAAAAAAAACGTTTTTTATTATTATTTTAGGTTCAAATGATTTCATTGGCACTCATATATTCACCCCTTAAAAGGACCTACGCTAATAAAGTAAGACTTTATATTAATGCCTTAAAATGACAAGCTCCTCTCACGAATGCATCCAATGTAGAACAATTATTTTAAAAAAAACCTTTTTTTCCGGTTTTTATTATTATTATTCCCTTTATTCAACATTTTAACATATTATTATTAAAGGCCTATATTGTCCTAATCCTGGGCAAAGGCCTTCACCCCTTTCCTCCACATCTCGCGATCCCGCGCTTTTTTCGGGTCTTAGTAAAATTATAAATCATTTTGGAAAAGAAACTGAATCCTAAAGAGGCCATGACTTTCCCAAACCAAAATCTAGAATAATTGAATAAATATAATATAGCAACAAAAATGTTATTAAATGGATAACACGTCCATTAAGATAAACGGATATTACAAAACTGTATTCTGAACATTTTTCTGTTGCGTAACAATGATAACCTATGACCCTGATCACTCACTCCTTGGATCCATACAGATGCTCAATGGACTGCCGCAACTTAAGCTCCCGTGGACTCTGGAGTTACTTTCCCTTCGATAAGCTAATTATAGTTTATGCAAACTGTCCTTATTACAATAATTACTTACTTCAATTTCTTCGCTAATATTCGCACTATATTTTACTGTTTTTTTTTTCTGCTTGGTTTATCTTTGTTTTTTGTTTCGAGCGTATGGCAATGGGTTGCAGCTGAAAACCAGCGTTGGGTGCTCAGTATTACCGTACTAACCACCCAACATTATGCTTAGCTGCTGGCCCCTTTGGCACTAAACTACTGATTTTATTTAATTTTTTGTGTTTTAGCATGTATGTGCCAATAAACTATATTTATTTCTTTCTTTCTTTCTATGGAATATGCTCTTGGTAACTGCACTGATGACAATGATTACTCTCGCATTGGATTGGATGCATACAAATGCTCAATAGAGTACCGAAATGTAAGTTCCCGTAGATTCTGGAGAATGTCTCTCTGATAAGCTATGGAGTTACTTCCTCTTGATTGCATGACTGATATGTGGACCCCGGAAGAATTGATTATGAAATATATTTTTTCACTTAAGTAATGTGTTTATGACTCCGAATGTGGAAGCAATAAAACATGAAAATAAAATTGCCTTTGTTCGTCCTCATAAATCAATGCACACTATTTCCTTGTCAAATTTCACTAAAGTCGGTACAGCCGTTTTGGTCGTAAAAAGGTAACAAACAGACAGAGACACAGAATTACTTTTGGCATTATAATAATGTATATTAGTGCAATTATTTGTATTGGTTTATTAAATTCTGTTCAGTACACAAGTCTATGTTTAAAGTTTAAACGCGCAATTTCTGTTATTGAGATCTAGTTACTGCATTCCTGAACATCATCGAATTGATTAATGACGTCTTCAATTTTAGAAAAAATAAATCGTTAATTGTTTCAAACTTAGGCAAAATCTCAGCTCTATCAGTTCAATCGAAGTGGGTTAAAAACGAAATACAAATTTTGAGGAATAACATATACTTACTTATGCATACGAATGCAAGTCTATTAATAAAAGCTTGTAATACGCAGACGAGCCGAGCCAATATGTGAGCCAACAGGTTTGGGGTCCGATCAGTAATGGATGTTAAAAAAAATGAAGAATCGCGGTATTAAATTTGCTTCTAATTCGCTACATCGCAGCGTATCGTAAGATTAGTTTGATTTATATACATATAGTCTCCTCATGTGCAATTTTATTGTTTTAGGTATGTTATTTTCATACAGTAGGATCGAGTATCTCGCTCGATATTAACGTAAATGGGCAGCAGTTAAGCCGAGCCCATAGTCAACGTAATTATAAAGGTGAGTGTAATAGGGCCCATCCACACTCAATACTTCTGCTGCTTCTGCTGCTAAAAGTATCCGGGTGTGAAGGAACGCTTTTGCGATTCACAATATCGCACAATTCCCGACTGAAGACTTATAAAACTAATAGATGCTACAGCTGCCCAAAGGCTTGTACGTATAAAATCTGATTGTAGGGGAAAAGGTCGGACACTGATTGTATATTTTGATGAACCCCAGCAAGCTAGACAAACTATTACAAGTTACAACGTGACTGAATTTAATTATGAATTTAGAACACAGACTACAGAAAAATCTAATCTCTGCTCCTTTACTTTGGACTCCTCAATAGTGTCAGTCATTAATAACCTGAATAATTTAAAGACAGATCTACGTATTGATAGACTAAACTGTTTTTGGTTCAAAATTTAGATTTAGCCAATGAACAAATACAATGACACAATTTTATTAAGATGGGTAAGATTGACATTTATTTAAAAATGTTCGTTCCCTTAACGCATGAAAAATGTATTAAGTTATTTTGTTTAAAATCGCTTGTAAGATCTTATTTTGGTTATAAACAAATTTTGGGTTCGTTAATCTTCGTTTAAAACCTTGAGGTCAACTGCCGCATTAAGAACAACAAGAATTTATTACTTATATTTTTACATGTTCTGTTGCTTGCCAAAAATAATATATTTTCGGCTGAAGGACAAAGGATAATAAATGAGTATAAGATATGAGCATAATATAATTAGGCCCTCAAGCCATGCGTGCACACATCGTGATTGTCACGTGAACGCTACTCTCTCGTTCAAGACACGCGCACGTCTAATAAACGCCAATGAAATAGGTAGACCAAACACAATATGGAGATTAGGAAGCCTATATAGCCTAGGTCAGGGATGGCAAACCAATGGTCCGCGTGCCACCGATGGCACGCGAAAAGAAATAGTGGGCACGGCATTAATTGAGAACCCTAAAGAATTAAATAATTTTAACGGTTTTTCTCAATACTATACAATAAAATTTCTTGTTGGGACGTTACGGCCATAGTTAAGATATCTTTGACAAAAATCGCACCTCGGTGTAGAAAACTTCACCATCCCTGGCCTAGGTGCTTAATACGCCCGCTATACAAATGCTTCTAAGTCCATCTCTGCTGATCCCTCAGTCAAGATCGTATTTAGTAGAGAATTTTTGTATTTATTCTGTTGGAACACAGGTCAAACACAACACAACAGAATGAACTACAAGTTGCATAACATGAACTAGGAAATAGATACAGTATTTTATAAATAATCCATAGAGGAATAGCATAGATAAAGATCAATTCAAAATATTTACTAAGCCATTGCGTAAACAATCATAGTTATTGATGAACTAGTATACAATATTAAATTATTATTTGCATGAGAGTAAAAACTCGTGACATTAAATCTTGCAACGGACGAGTTTTTAGAAAACAATAGTGGGTGAACTGAACATCAATGACATTTTACAAATAGACGGGCCATACACCAACATTCATGCACTATAAAATGGCGTAAACTTTACTATAGCTACATAGTACTAAATAATATAATTATACAGTGCGCGAAGAAAGGGAAAGACAATGAAAGCCACCATACGCCATGTCGGTTGTTAGAAAAAGATGAATATAGACGTTTAGTTACGTGGCATTAGCTGCTGCATGCTCATTCTCTCAGTCGGTGCAGGGCATTTACCTTGCATTTATCTTGCCAATATAGAATGCGGGCAACGCGTCTATTCGTAAAATGTCATTGGTGAACATAGGATCCTAAATAAATAGGTGAAAATTTATATTCAACATATTGAAAATATCTAGTATATTATTTGGTTCAAGGTGGCAACCCTGTATAGCCGTGAACTATTGCAAGATGTGTCCCAATTCTTGGAACAGATATCTAGAGGTCCGGTACAATGAGACAATGGACTACAGACTCGGGCGTTAATGTTAATGATAATTGTTCATAATTATCATGATAACCTAAAAATATCGTCTCGAGACTGTCTAGACGGGTTCCTATGATTCAAGGACTGCTTATTGTTAGTAACGTCAACATTAGTAATGTTGTTGATTGAGCTTGTAGTTTTCCTGCCGCTGATAACTTTATACAAAACAAACTGGAGATAGGTCAAACTTTAGGACGAAGTTTGGTCTTTTGGTGGTTCTGATAAAATCACATCCCTCGATAAGTGATAGCACTCGGCTTTCAAAAAAATATCGATAACAGTAACAGCGAATTGAGGATGTGAGGTTCTGTTTAACTAATATCGTTTGGGATCAGTGACGTTATGCTACAACAGTATTTGTGAGTTCCGATATTCCGATCTTCGTAAGTTTTCTAGAACGATATCTAAATCTTCATAAGTTGTTTTGTTCCAACAAAACTTTGCATTATCATGTACTTATAGAGCTTTTTTGCAATGTCTTTTCTGTAAGCCGTTTTAATCAAATTATTTACGAACAAACGTGTTATCTTTACACTTTTTTATCTCATGGGTTGTGCGGAAGCGGTTACAATTACAAGTCGTTTCTCCCAATCACGTATAAAAACATACCGTAAACGTGTTACTGTAGCCGTTATGATAGCTAATATAGAATTAGCTTTTCAATAACTTGCTAAAGTTACAAGAGTTGTTTCATAAGGCGCTGTGCAGACGAAGCAATTTGTTTCGGCAACTGGCAAGTCAAGATACTGCGCAGACATAGCAACTCTGGTTGCGATTTACGCAAGCTTCTTGTTGTATGGAAACTTGTAAAAAGTTGACTGTTGCTTCAACTAAAGTAGCAGCGCCCTGTTTCGGTACCAGCTACATCTCTGATCATTTCAAATGTCATGTTAGCTTTTGGGATGGGGATATTAAAAAACAAAAAATACGGTCCCACGGCTGGGCACGGGGCCTCTTCTCAAAACGACCTCCTCGTTTGTTAGGCCGTAGTGGACGAAAGCTGTTGTGGACTACACTGGCCCTGTGCGGGTTTGCGGACTAGATACACCATCCAGAAAATGAAGCCCTGCGTCCTGCGAGGACATTTATTTCCTTGCCATGTTTTCCGAAGAAACAGTTAATTACATAATAAACTGAATATTCCATTATTAGACGAAGCCGAGAGCCCGTGCAGTGGTAAATTCGTCGAAGCCGTATCGACCGGTTCCCGCTCTATTCGCGTCTACTAACACCGTGATCGAATTTATCCCACTCTACTGTATTAAGTTTGTATTTTCAGTGTTCAACCTAGTTACTTCTCATTAGATACCGTTTAAAAGGAGTTTATGAATCAGTTGACAGGAGATTAGATGGCTGACTAGATTTTATCAGCCTTTGAGAAATCCGGCGTAAGTTTAGTCAACATTTGTTTTTCAACAGCTTGCAAAAGTTGCATGCAGACTAAGATTATTTAGACATCTTAATACTAGCGTACCTATTAATGCGGTCAATAGCTAGTATTCTAGAAACCCACATCGAGCAACCGTATTCGAAGAACCATCGATACAACGGCGAAGTCGAGTCGATTATACAGTAACAATTTCATAAGTTGGTAAATGTTTCAGCGGTTCAGTGCTAAATAGCGCGCAGACAAGATAGCACGTTATAACCACGTTATAACTATAAATCAAACTGTTCTTTGACATAATGTGTCTAGAAGTCTAGACTTGTAACCTTTTACGCTTTGTGCATCGTTACTTTTTTAAAACTTTGTTAGTTATTATTAGAATACTACGAGCTTTTACAAAGGAGGCTTCAAGGACCAATGCACCTGCAGTCAGCTATGAAATGAACCTTTGCATTGATAAACTACTATTTCTATTTTTAACCGACTTCAAAAAAAAGGAGGAGGTTCTCAATACGACGCGTTTTGTTTTTTTTTTTTTTATGTTTGTTACCTCATATCTCTGGATTGCGTGAACCGATTTTGATGATTCTTTTTTTATTCGAAAGCTGGTGCTTCCCGAATGGTTCCATTTTAATTTGGTCCAGTTCTGACAATGGGATCCATGAGAAAACCATATAAGTCTTAAATTTGCATTAAGTATGTGCGCGACAAATGGTCGAATAACTCAATATCACGCCAACCGATTTCGATGATTCTTTTTTTGTTTGAAAGGGTATACTCCCGAAGTGGTCCCATTTCAACTTGGTGAAGATCTGATGAAGATCTTCGGAGATTGACAATGGAACTCTTGAATGAATAACAGCACATCACTCGCGATTGCTGTAATCTCATGTTTATGTATTGTTTATGCCACTCAAAATTGAAAAATAAAATAAACTTTAAAAAAAAAGTAAAAACCGACTTCAAAAACTAAAAGGTATAAAATAATTTTCTAAAAAAACATATCAGCTTCTGAAGTCGGTGCCTTTAATTCTTCAATGCACCTAGCTTGATAGTGGCACCGACTTCAGAAGCTGATAAGTTTTTTTAGAAAATTATTTTATACCTTTTAGTTTTTGAAGTCGGTTTTTACTTTTTTTTTTAAGTTTTATACGTCTATTATTTTGATGGTATACATGGAATAGTTATTGAAGTATTTAAAAACAAAGTAAATATCAAATTATTTATAGCCTAATTAGTCGAGATATTTTTATCTAATCAAAATATTGACTCACTGAATCAGTTACCGTGTGGAAAAAATATCTGCTGTACGCTTGTACATATCTTAATTATAATAACATCCTATAAAAATGATAAAACTGTATATAAACTAGCAGATAATGCATATTATGCACTATCTGCTATTTTATATGCAAGGTCACGTGCAAGTTCACGTGATAATATTTTTTATAATAAAAATAAATAAATTCAGCCCATTACTGTCCCACTGCTGGGCACGGGCCTCTCCTCAGAATGAGAAGGGTTAGGCCTTAGTCCACCACGCTGGCCTAGTGCGGGTTGGCGGACTACACACACCATCGAGAACTTTATGAGGCCCTCTCAGATGTGCAGGTTTCCTCACGATGTTTTCCTTCACCGTTGTCGCAAGTGATAAACAAATTCTAATCCGCACATGAATCCGAAAAGTCAGAGGTGCAGGCCGGGTTTGAACTCAGACCCTCCTGCATGGAAGGCGAGCGTTCAACCGCTAGGCTATCACTGCTTTTTATATAATATTATTATATAATGTGGTATGAATAAACTACCAAAAAATCCACAGAGATAAAACATTTCAGGGCGAGATAGGGCAAACCAATGTTTCATCAGAGCAGTAGGCTGCTGGTTGATTCTCTTCAATACCTTTTCATTTTTATTTCTGTCTAAGAGGGAACAAGCTGGACAGAAAAAGTTACTAATGAAGAGGTATTGAAGAGTCAAAGAGAAGAAGATACTAATGAAAACTATTCAAATTAGGAGAGGAAAGATGATGGCCATATTATACATGATAGTTTCATTAAAACATAATAGAAGGAAAAATAGATGGAAATAGAGGTAGAGAAAGGCCACGCATAAGTTACTTGAGCCAAATAAAAGAAAAGGTTGCTGTCATGTCGTATAATGAGATTAAGGAGAGGAAGAAAAAGGAGAATGAAGGATCAGCTACACCGACAAGAGCAAGGCTCTTAAATTTGAAGAGCCAGCTGTCAACGAGGTAGTCGTAACTAAAATGGTAATGAATATCGACTCTGGTAATAACAATTTTCATTACGATCGTGAGAGACTTTTAGTACTAAATTTACCGATCATGAAGTTGGGCCCCCCAACCTCATGATCGGTAGGTAGTTTTTTAGAAGTTAGCTCGATGTTTGGTCTTTCACAACTCAAAAGGATCCAGGGACATTATTCATCAATGCTCATTTTGTTGAGTCCATTAATTTCTGAATTGTCAAACGGTCCGTTCACACTTGATACTTTTAGCAGCAGAATAACACGTTTTCGCGTTCGTTGGCTGCCTTTTGCTTACTAAAAGAGAATAACGAACGCGAAAACGCTGCGTCTAAAAGTATCGAGTGTGGATGGGCCCATAATGAAAGCCATTGCGATTGCGCTATTAGCTGAGATTGGAATCTGTCAAGTTTCCTCTTGAGGAAAAGTTTAATTCTTTATTCCTAGAACAGCTAAGAATATTTAAAGATTAAAACTATTAATAGAAAAATTCGACTCGCGTGTCATTGAAAGTGTCCACATTGTTTTCACGAAGCAAGTTCAAGAACACAGAGAGTTTTAGGTATAAAAAAGATAACGTAATTAAACAATATCAGTTTTATTTACTTTTATCTCATTACCTTTTATCGGCTAGGTTATCGGCTATTCAGATTTATTGGAATATTTTCTTAAAAGGATCTCCGATTAATACGAGTTAAATCTGGAACATGCATTGGAGCATACATTGGCTGCGCCTACGCAAATAATTAAATTTAACAAAAAAAAAGTTGTTGTTTTACCTTTTTGTAAAAACAAGCTGAAACTAAAAATAAAATCTTAATTGTAAGTATTTTTTTTATTTATGCGAATGACTCAAAAACTTTCGCATACGACATACAACGGGGCACTTCTTTGTTTTCAAAATAAACAGATATGACTGAACAGCATACGTTTTCGATTTACGAGCATAGAGCACCTTTATGAAAGCCCAAAAACAATTTCCAGTTGAATTGGTATTTTACAGTGAGTCTTATGGGCATAATGTCACTTCATCATATTTGATTACACTAGAGGCCTTAGTGTAAGTTTCTTTCTCTCGATTTCACACAGCGACCACATTCGGTGCTTTGCTACCTTCGACAAGTTGCAAAGACTATTCGACAGCTTCTATCAATTCACTACATTTTGCTGGTGTTTCTATTCTCTAGCGATTGTTAATTGTTCACTTGTCTAGAGATACTGATTGGTGAAGAGCTCGAAACGGGCCAATCGGCACGCAGAACGAGATTGATTCTTGATGCGTTAAATCGAGATAATTAAAAGAAATTTACACTAGAGCCTCGTATTTGCTTCTTATGCGGCCATAGCCGTGGCATGATCATGTCTGATCAAAACCTCCATAAATAAAGATTAAAAAAGAAAACAAAAATAGCCACACTAACTAATTTTAGCAGTAGAATCGCGCGTTTTCGCGTTCGTTATTCACATTTTGTGCCTGCCATAGCACTCTAGATACTTTTAGCATCGGCAACTAGCTGTTTAGGGCCCACCCGCACTCGATACTTTTAGCAGCAGAATCGCGCGTTTTCGCGTTCGTTATTCACTTTTTGGGCCAGCCATAGCACACTCGATACTTTTAGCATCGGCGACTAGCCGTTTAGGGCCCACCCGCACTCGATACTTTTAGCAGCAGAATCGCGCGTTTTCGCGTTCGTTATTCACTTTTTGGGCCTGCCATAGCACTCTAGATACTTTTAGCATCGGCGACTAGCCGTTTAGGGCCCACCCGCACTCGATACTTTTAGCAACAGAATCGCGCGTTTTCGCGTTCGTTATTCACTTTTTGGGCCTGCCATAGCACTCTAGATACTTTTAGCATCGGCAACTAGCGGTATAGGCCCCACCCGCACTCGATACTTTTAGCAGCAGAATCGCGCGTTCTCGGGTTCGTTATTCACTTTTTGTAAGAAAAAGGCATCCGACGAAAGCGAAAACGCGCGATTCTGCTGCTAAAAGTATCGAGTGTGAACGAACGCTTAGTCTCCGCTAGATGCAGCGAGTCGCTAAGACTGTTGATGTTCAGTCGGTGCAGTATACCCACATAATTTTATTTTTTTTCAAATTATTATTTTTTCTGCTTATTTTTACACTGTTGCCATCCTAAAATTATATTCTCTGTCTATGCAACTGTCCTCTTCTTAATATCTAATTCTTAATATCTTTCTTTTTCTTTCGATGCAATCGCAAAATCGCTAGTCGCTGTCAATTCAAATGTATCAAGTTTGCTATGACCCTTTGCAACAAAAGACAGCCAACGAACACGAAAACGAACGATTCTGCTGCAAAAAGTAGCTAGTGTACGTACTAAGGCCCTAATACACGAAGGAACATATTTTAGCTCATTGCCGTATTGTTTATAATGCATCGAATAAAACTCGTAGTACGTAAAACATGCTGACTTCGTAAACTATTGACACAGATTCAAATTATTTATGTAACATTCTTTTATACAAATAACTTTAGGTATTTTAATCACGTTTGTACATATTTTTATTGACGTGAGTTCATGCAAATAAACAGTATTATTTAGCCCTAAGCACTGCGTTGCGGATCGGGATTTTTTCCCTGGGTTGACTACTCAAATATAGCAGTATTATATTTTTAATTATTAATTGGCTCGTTCTACCAAGTATTCCTTATTTAAAGAATAGAAAAGCTTGAAATTCGTGCCGGTAATAGGTCCCTTCAATCTACAGGTTGTAAAAAGATCCTATAACTCGCGCTATAGACTGTACATACTACGTGTAGTGTGTTGAACTGGACGGGTGGGTGTGGTAAGCACGTAAAAAAGTTTGGTAATAACACATCAAAACTGTTTTCGGCAAAAACGTAAAACATAATTGTGACTTTGACCTTCAAAATCACCATAACCAGTCGGTTCCCGGGTATATAGCCCAGTACAAAAAAACAACGTAACGATGGGAAGAAGACGTAGGTCTCGGTTTCGTTAGGGGTCACCTCTTTGGGCATGAGATGACGTAAGAAAACAAAACCTTTATGTGTAGAAAGTCCAACTCTATTAACGGAGGTCCTTTTAAGAATACTAGTGGTCGCCTAGTGGTCGAAATTCAACCGTAATTTCAGCTTTCTGCACTCCTTCTCCATATAAACTTTAACCACGCCAAATCTAACACCTTCGTGTGCGCAATATGCTTAAAAAAGGGTACGATAAGTGAACAGAAATCATTTGCGCCTAACATTAAATAAAAACATCAAGATTTTTACGTAAAACTAATATCTAAAAAAATATTGATTTACTGGTTTCCTCTCGAATTAACAAAACTGTCCAAGTAGGCAATAGTAAAAGATGAATGAAGCCATTGTCTGTATGAAAAAGATGACAACACATCGGTTACTTCGTGAGAAATTTATGTTATTAATAATTTTACATTAAAATAAATTACTTTTTTTTTATTCACCCCTTATAAGGACCTCCGAAAATAAAATAGGATCTTATATTCTATCAAGTCGTATACACACTATCTTTCACGTTTAAAAAACTGGATAAAAGTGGATATAATATCCCAAAAGATATCATAACTATTATAAATTTAGATTGAGCATTACAATGACTTATGATCTTAGGTATGAGAGGGTATGAGATAATTTTCATTGAAATTTTGTATGATGTAATTACAGATAATAAAACAAATAATTTCTTCCTGCTTTTAACCGATTCTGTGAAAGGGAAAAGTCACAATATGAAACTTTAGAACTTTTATTGTAAACAAGTAGGTAAGTGCCAATCTTTTTGGTGGTTCAATTCAAATAGGGCGAAAATTAAGATAAATTATTTTTTTCGAACTAGTATAGAATAGCAATACTCTTTATTCTACACTTGATAAAAAAGGAGCAATTAACATAATAATTACAATTATATTTTACATGATCTACATAAAAAAAAATCTATGGAGATAATAGAAAGTTCAAAGTAAGATAACATTTCACATAGGTAGGTACCTATTTTAAGTTCGATAAATGACAATGTCATAGACAAAAAGAAATGGCGTGCTTAACGTCATTTAACCCGTTCGTATCGTTCCAGCCTGGCGATGGAGATCCATGATAAATTGGATAAAATGCGAATAAAAAAATTGTAGGCGAAGGCTGTCATTACAACCGGCCCAGCTACACCTGTCTACGACATCCTTGTATGAGAACCCTATTATTAAGTGAGCTATCGTTAACTCAGTACAAGTTCGCATTAATCTATGCAACCTGTAAATAACGTTGGCTGACGAGTTTTTCCACGGTTTAATTTACATTTGAAGAAAAAAAATTGCGGTTTAAAAATGGAATGGAGCAGGTTCGTAATTCAAAACATTGCGGCAATAAAGAGCTAGAAGGTTTTTTGTAGCAAATATTAATGAGAAAATTACCTGGACCTATATGTATACATAATAATTGTATGATTACTATTCCTTTAAGACTATTGATTATTAAGACGACACTGTAAAGTTTACATTGTCCTTTCGTAAGAAAAAAGCAAAAAGAAAACAAAGAAAGAAAATTGCAATGCCCCATTGAATTTAAACCGAAACTAACTAAACTGTTGATTGACAAAGCATAAGTATTCTGTAAAATTTATTTGAGACAAATTATAATTTGCTGTTATAATATTGTAGGTAGTGGAATTATTGTTATTTTTTATTATTTTTGTTTTATTTGTTAGTCATTATTATACTTAATTTAAATTTAATATTGGGATCGTTGACATTATATTTATGTTTTATTAATGAATTAATTATTGCAATCAATGTATCGATATAAGCGAAACATAACTACTTGTAAGTAACCTATGCTCACTAAATTAATGAATTTGAATTATTTTTCCAATGAAACAATATAAGGTCCTAGCTTTCTAGTTCCGATCCCTTTAAGGGATTATTGCATTCTAATTCATCATTATGAACAACTTTTACCATAGTAAAAGTTGTTTAACTAACTAAGTTGTTGGACTAATACTGAAATCGCAAAAAAATATCAGCTGTTCCATATATTTATTTCAATATCAATAAACTAAATGTCCGCAATACCAGTAGGTGGTTGTATATTGTGGATTGAAGTTTCATAACAGTTGTACCTAAATTCATTATGTATGAGGAAATTCACTACACTAGTTTGTGGTTTTCTCAAATAACAATATGGGTACCTTAGCTGATACTTAATATTAAATCGTAGGTATGTCATTATCTGTTCATTCACAAAATTATAACTACGTACAAAATCTTCTATTTTACATTAATTATAGCTTACATAAATGCCTCTTACAGACTAGAAATCAATAGGTAAAATCAATAGGTACTGAACTTAAACAATTTTTTCATTATTGTAGGAATATTAAAGCAGGCGATTCTTTATCTCAAATAATTTAAAAAAATATAGGGTAACTTGACAAGACGAGAAATTTGTCAAGTTAACGGTTGATTTTTGAAACTTTATATTAAAAAAAACAATCAATAAAAACTAAACAATACTTCCTAAAAAATATGAAAAAAATAATACATACTACAAAATATCCCCAAGTAGAGTCCAGCGATGGCAACAGCAATTTGGACGACATCGTTTCGCGTGTCAGGGTCAAACTTCTTCAGCAAATCACTCATGATGTAAGCTTTCACTGGCCGCGCATCACACTGAGTCTTCACCATCTTTCCGAAGCGCTTATATTTTTTTTTTTATCAAAATACCGCATCCACAGATAACCCGACGACCGATTGATTCTTAAATTGCATAAGGAGGAAGCAAGGTCGAAAAAAAAAAGTTTAAATAATATATGGACGCGTATGATTGACGTGATGTCTCGACAGAGAATGAAATTGGAATGAAATGAAAGCATACGCGATGTGCTAACCCTAGCACAATTATTATTTATCTAATAAGTAATAAGTTCAAGATAGACAGCGGATAGTAATAATATTAATCATTATAAATTTATGTGTGTTAGGAGCGTATTCCTTTGATAGTAATTTTTTTCTTATATTTCTTTTTATTTGCTCCAGAAACCCGTTATTCCCGTCTCATTCCCAGTTTGACTTTATATAACAACTTTTTATAAATCCTATGCGCATGCGCCGATACTGGACACACTTTAAAACTCATTGATGGATTATTGATTATTTTCATTGACAAGCTAGTCATGCGCCATCCTATAATTAATTTTTTATTATGCTGGTTACACGAAAATTTATATTAAAAAATAGTTCAGTGTATCCTAATTCTGTTCAAAATGGATTATCTTAAAAAGTCTTTGTTAATTCTAAAAATTCTACTTTTGTCTCTGTACTTTCCTTCAACATACACAAACATCCTGCCTTATATTTTTATAAATAAATTTTATTCGTTTTAATGACGTTGTTGTTGTGTATTAATTTGTGTTAATTTCTTGTTTGTATCACCGTCGGCCACTCTTTGTGGTTAAGGGGACTGACCAAATCTGACCTTTGAACTGAACAAATTGACTCTGTTCCAATAAGGAATAAATAAGAAGAATTAAATGTAAATATTTTTTTGCGAAGCCGAAATGGTTAATTAGAATTTGCATTACTCCACACAAGCATATTTTTGAAAAAAGAAAAAAAATCATATTATTCATTTATGAAAAAGAATTTTTTTTAAACTCATCTACCTACCTAAGTAATGAAATATTCATAAACACAAGAAATTGCAACGAGCTACAATTAGAAATAGTTCTTCGAGTGTCGTTGACAACCTATAAGTTTTTGAACAATAGGCAATAGATGATCTTTTTAAGGCATACAATGATTGAGATGATGCAGAAATACTTTTTTCGGGCTAACAAGGACGACCACCTGTAATGACGTACATCTAACGTTTATTTGATGACGTAAATAAAATGTCAGTGAAGGCCCACTTATAGCTCGATTTTATCTATTTTTTTTCCATAGAAAAAAAAACTCACGACTATATAAAAATCTGTTCTCAACAAAAAATTATAAAGCCTATCTTTTGATATAACTTTTACATGGTTTCATGATGAAATTTTAGCAAGATACAAGTTTTATACAGTGTTTTAGTGACATTTTTGTTTTTATTTTTAACGCAACTTTTATTCTCGTTCACACAGCACTTGATCGTATGTTTAATTTTGATAAAATCATTTTGTTTTACGCAATGTTTACATATAGATATAGGTACACAGGTTCAAAAAAAATGTACTAGGTATATCCTCGCCTCAAAATTTCAACTGCGGTAAAACCAGTATAGAGACTTGATAGTTCTATTTGTTGAAGTTAATAATAGCAGTAGAAATAAATTGGCAGAGCTACTTCTACTTCCATTAGGAAACTGCTGGAGAAATTAAACATACATGTATATGTAGGTATAGCAAAAATATAATGCGTTCTTTTGTTTCCTTTAAAGTTTACACTGTACACAGAATTCTATACCGGCGGGAATTGAACTGACGACCTTCATTAAGGAAGTCGGTCACGCCGCTGCGTTGAAACAAAAGATAAATATTGTGCCAACGTATCTCAATACAGTTTCAGTCACACTTTTAACACGCTATCTTGAAGTGATCAGTGACCAAACCCTTCCCTCATAGAGACAAAGACCCAGCAGTGGTAGCAAGGCAAAATCGTCAAGGCATCTCTTTAGCGTTTTCTCACTCGATATTTCGTTTTTTCTTGGGTCAAGAAGACAAAGGGTGAAGAAAACGGGTTTGTCCACAGAAAAATCGGGGACAAAACTATCTCTTAACCGTTTTCATTCTCGATATTTCCTTTTGTCTTCTGTTTGTATACATGATCTAGTAGCTAATATCTGTGTCTGAGCCTTATCAGATTTTCGTTAAAATATAAAGTTTCAAAGTTACACTAGTCCAAAGATTTGTAATTTTCGATCAAAATAGACCCAACTCCATCCTAATGTTTCAAGACAATAAATCAATTTAGAACTATTTGGAAAACGCACAGACATAGATAAAGTAATCAATAGCCTGTATTAAAAAGTTTATCCACATATCTACCATAATTATTTGAATAATCATGAAACTACAAAATATAAAAGTTACACTTGTAAGCGCGCGGGCTGGCGACGTTCAGCAGTCGGCAACAGCTAACCACGTGTCCTTTAGGGAAAATCTTTATAACAATACAATATTACAATAAAGTATACTTCTATTCTGAGCAAAATTCCACTGAAAAATAAGTGCCAATACCGCCAATGCTAAAACAAATATGGGTTACATACCTACCCGAAATTAACGGAAAAACAGAAAACTATTTCCTTATACGTTTCACGACTCACTTTTTCCTGTATCGGTAATAGCAACTAGTCGAGCCACAATTGGATAACAAAGCTTCGAGGCCCGCGAGGTCGTATGAGCAAGTTATTTTTACAGAATGCACACGAGCGTCAAATTGCACAACTATGCTACAAGTCAGCTCAGGTCAGCTTAGTTCTGGCGACTTACTAAGAACCCTTAAAGCAGGGCAGACATTGAACTGCCCATACATTTCCAGTATGAGCTGACCTCGCACTCTATAGGCTTTTCATACAATGAAAGGTCAGCTTATACTGGACATGTCTGGGCAGTTTAATTTCTGCCCTGCTATAAGAGCTCGTTGTAGTAAGCCCCCTGGAGGTCTAGAGAGAAAAACCGGAGACAAAACAAATTCTTTACCGTTTACTCCACCTTTTGTCTCCTTGACAAAAGACAAAACGAAAAATCGAGGGAGAAAACTGTAAAAAGATAGTTTTGTCCCCGATTTTCTTTGTCCTTTTTTAGGGTGAAGAAATGAATAATTAAGATCGCCATCTAGAATATGACGTAATTGGTACAACGTCATCTATTATCGAGTAATTAAACTAAACACATAACTTTGACACATGAACCACATAAAAATATATAGGAAGATTAGACATCCTGCCCACCATGGACAGCCATGTCCATGGTGGGCAGGATGTCTAATCTTCCTATTTGCCGAACAGTTAACTCATTAATTAATGACAAATCGCAGATAATTGGTATTGCCACTGTATACAATGTATTTACTCTGGTATTATACTCGGCCGCAGGCTCCCGGACTTGTGATCTAAGGCCTATTTGACGAAAAAATCTATTCCTACCCGTCTTTTTTTTTTGGTCTGGGAGTTGGATTTAATGAAACATGACATGATGAGAAGAAACGGAACTCTGAGAGGACATCTGTTAAAGATGCATGAAAGAAAAATAAATATTGGGCTGAACCCTCATAAAATGGGAGGAGCATGAAGATAGAGGATGATGATGTACAATCAAATGGCAGTAAAAATGTAAATTTTATAACGTCAAATAACAAGTAAATAAAGGAATACATTATAAAAGGGAAAACTTGTTTACAGTGTACGAGAATTAATTAGTAATGCAAGAAATAATTTTTCGAATAACACTCGAAGGACACAATGTATAATCGGAGACTATTGCATGAAGGTTCAATGTTTTCGCATGAATTACTTGTTACTATTGTTTTATTTTAATTTAACAATTGTTGTAGTTTAATATCGCCGGGTATCAACAAAAACACCAAGCAATGATGCTGGAATTTCCCATGTACCTACGTACATTAATTTAATCGTATTGGAAGCTGCAAAGTTAGTCGGCGTCGGCACCTCGATTACCAAAGTATGCTGGCCGAAGGGTTTCGTCTCTAGCATCATCGCCGCGTCCGTAGCATCCACGGTCGCATCCCATACGTTGCCTGCACTCTGTGGCGTGCATTCCATAAAGACAAAAAGACACTGCCTACCTTACTAAATAAAATATTAAGTAATCTATATATTAATACATGAAGGGACAGCTTTGTACCACTTTGTTAGCATAATGCGTGCACGGAGGAGTGTGAGATTTGGCATAGTTAAAGTTTATATGGAGAAGGAGTGTAGAAAGCTAAAATTACGGTCGAATTTCGACCATTTGGCGGCCTCTAGTACAAACATTAATTTAATACGTCTGCAATATCAGTTAATTTAAGTCTCAGGATGAGGTGGATAATCACAAACATCATTTAACTTGACAATACGGCACTAAGTTGTTTTTGCCTAGCCTGTAAGAAATATCTGTGCCTTTGAGTATCTAGAACGTCTGTGCACGCCACTGCCTGTACTTCTGCATTGTCGCGTTCTATAAGCTAAGCGATTTTCTTTTCGCGCTACGGGTTGAGGTGCGGTTTCGAGTTTTCGATCCCCGCACGTATTACCAATATTTCATGACCAAGAAGTTCCAGGTCTTGATGTACGTGCATGTGAGACTATTATTCTAATCTACCCACGATACAGAAGAAACCACAGTCTCGAAATTAAGGAATGCAAGGAACGATCCTTCTCGAGTAACGAAACATGAGATTGTCTGGCGCACTGTGGGCAGTCAGCCTCGATACCACCACTGCTGATTGGCTAATCTTTCCACTACAGTATGAGCGATTCTCATGTGATAGCTTGTGCCGAATGGACAGAATAAAATGAATCATCATGAGTGTTGCCAACCTACTGTTAAAAACAGTATTATACTGTTTTTCGCTCATTAATACTGGTTACTGTTCATCAAAAATAAAGTATGCAAAATACTGTTCATCACCAGTATAAAAATGTTTTTTCGGTAAGCGACTTTAGCGCCGATTGCTCGAAAAAATAATACTATTCAAAATGTTCTAATACCGTCCGACCGATTTAACTTCTCACACCTAAATAATACTTAATTTTTCGTCCAAAAAGTTGGTAGCCCTAGGTGCGATACATAGCAGCACCATCACACTACTGCCTACGGCCTGCTGCTTGCTTGTTGGAATGACTGTATATCCCACTATTTGATGTCTGGTCGGACACCGTATTCAATAGAATTTACAGGCTGTTGAACCGACATGATAATACGTGCGTATGAATCATTCCTGGTCAGTATGTCAGACAGGGTCCAAATGCGTCACCTACGTTACGTGTGGAACAACATGCTAGGTCCAAAGATCATTCTCATACGTGAGCACTGACAGGTTGAAAACTATGCGCGTATTTGACCTTTACAACTTGTGTTGAACTATGATAACGTAGTCTTCCACATTCTAGAATAGTTATAGAGTGGAAAGTAGTGTCTTCAACTTACCGTCTGAGGATGGGGTCAGCGATTAATTCCGTAGTCTAGGCGATGTGGCCGCCAAAAACAAAACCCTCTAATTCATATAAAGAAAATAGGCCAACGGATGATAAGATTTTGAAAAAAAAAAATAGAACTTTGGCAGAGCCACAGATATAATATAAGCTAGTATAGATATGAGCGGAAAAGCACAATATTTTATAGTACATAGTAAGATTTTTCATGCAATAGACTATGTTAAAAAGGTCAAAATTTCGTTTTGTGGCAGTTTTGTCCAATGACCGATAAATGACAATAGTTTCATAGTGAAAGAGTAGGATTAGCAAGGATTTCTTAAATCCTTGCTAATCCTACTCTTTCACTATGAAACTTTATGCTACTACTATACTATATGCGAATATTCATTCGGATTCTTCGTTATTTCTGCTTGAATTTAACTTTGCCGTTCCGTGTGTAGACTTGAGATAAGTTAAATACACTAAGTTTTTCCTTAATTTCCAATAATTTCGATGAATAATGATGTAATCCATACAGACCTTGAACCTGCTGATACTTCGCTAGTAGGTAAATATGTAAATAATACTAAATGGCTGAATAACATTGCTAAGACATCTTCTAACGTTGCGAGAGATAATCGCTAATGTATTTTTTACTGAAAGTAATCTAAGGGACATGCCTAGAACGTTCTACTGTGAAATCATCGTTCATCAATTGTTTACCAGAAGCTTTAGGTGTTTGTCAACCTTCTTGAATTAAGGTACGCGACCCGTTTCAAAGTAAAAAAAATCTGGCGATCACTCAGGACCGTAATAAAATAAAATGGAATTTAATTAGCAAAAGATTGATGCCTTTATGATGAAGAGAAAAGAAGGGAAATTTTAAAATTATCTACCATTCGCCACTTCTTACCGTTACTCTTCAATGGTGAACATAAAAACTACGAAGAGACAGAAATATTTGCGCCTCAAAAATAAAACCACCGTTCGACAAATAAACAACAAATAATTTAAAAAAAATATAAACAGAGCGCCTCACTGAAATCGATTTATTTTTATTATAGTGTACGACCTACTACACCCCATACTTATTGCTTTTACCTGGCTTGCAATCGCGAACCCCAGAGCAAGTTTTTACGACCCCCTTAGTCTTCTAGGGCTGTGTCTTTTGGATCCACAGATTGAAAAATACTACTTTCGGCTGACGGAGAGAATAGCGCTGCATGACAGCGCCATAAAGAGAACAAACCATACGTGTCCACCTATCATTTTGTCGAGTTGCATGTGAGATAGTCTCAGACACAAGACCCCAGCACTTCTAGCACGATTCCGTTATGCCTTTTGGCCTCTGGGGTTGTGCTGGGATCATGCCGTCTATTTTTTCAACAGGAATACACAAAGTAACATTATACAAACTCAGAATTGAAGCCAAGAAGTCGCTGTAGACTACATGTTTAGGAAATCGCGACTTTCGATTTGGGTTCCAGAGTCTTTGGTCAGACCAATGAGACAGTTAGGGTATTTTTATAATATCTTAATTAGCTAATGAGACAGTAAACTAAGAATAAAACCGTGTTATTTAAATAATTAATTAAAATATAACTGTTAACATTTGAATGTAGAGAACAATAGTGGGACATTGAATATGGTAATATCGGCCTTTGTGACTTTCTTCAATGTGAGATAAAAAGTTCTGTTACTGCTCTTCACAATGACTAATGACCTATCAATCGGATATTTAATAAAACAATTGTAAGGAGCTCAAGATATAGATGTATCAAAGGAGGAATAAGGGAAGGGCAATTTCCAGCAGTTGACAACATTTGGTAGATATTAAAATGATTATTTGATAGATTTTTTTGTTATTAAATTGTTATGGCTACAAATACAAATATTTTTAAGTTCTAACATATTGGCTAACAACTTAATTTGAAAATCTAATATCTATTTTTATTATAGTCGAATGAAAATAAATATAATAGACAATAAAATTATCATAGTGCATTGTAATAACCTAATAACACAGTCACAGGAGGTTCATATCAAACTAGGTAATCTAGGAAGCCGTGGGAGTTTCATAGAAAGATAGAAATAAAATAATATTATATAATTATACTTTTGACATAGTTTCTAGTTTATAATTACTTTTATAGCAACACACTTAACCCAAGTAGTCTCCAAGAGATCTTCAGGAATGTTAAACGCATACTACGCGGCCTTTCCCGAGGAGTTGGGTGGATTGAAGAGGTTCTAACCTGTGCCGATCGTATCCAACGGCTTCCCGCTACATTAATAAGGTAAAATATTTGAAGTACTAATTATAATGACTTAGAAATATCTAGGTTTATTTAAGGTCGGCCAAAAAAGAGGTTTGTCAATTTTAACAGAACTTCCTATCAAATGAAAATATTAGTGACCTTTTTAGTGCCGATCCCTTTAAGGGGTTATGGTACTCATCACTATGAACAACTTTTATTATGGGACCAACACCGAAATCGCAAAAAAAATCTGCTGTTCCATAGATTGACTTGAGTAATATTGAATTATTTGTATGGAACAGAGCCAGAGTTTTTCGTAATTTCAGATTTGGTCCTATAGTAAAAGTTGTTCATAGTAATGAGCACATTAACCCCTTAAAGGGATCAGGACAAAAAAGCACCTTGTATAAGTATGTGGCGACTCTGTTAAAATGTTAGAACCCTTTATTTTTATTGCCATTGAGGTAAAATACGCGCTTTGTTGTGGATATGCGGGAAACATCCCACCATACTAATAGCAACTAATTTTATAAAGCTTTTAGACTAGACTATAATATTGATTTGCAATAAATATGAAATAGTGTAAGGCTTACCGCGCACCGCAATAAAATTCCGTGCGATTTTTCGCCGCAAAATCTGTGAAGTATCAAATCACTAGGTGGTCCTGGCATTATTTGCAAAATAGACGAAAGGTTGTGGAAAACTTAAAAAAATTAAAATAAACAGAAAATTGTGGCTCTTTAAAACTTTGAATTTTGTAAATTGTAATTTTTGTGTCTTCTGACTCAAAAGGTTGTCGACCCCTGTCCTAGGAGAAGGATTAACTCATTAGCTAAAGAGTGGACACCTGTGGCCGAGAAGAATAGTGATGTCTGTGTTTCATCACCCAATGAATAAATATAGATGGTTGAAACACTACATAGACTAAGCAGTTTTAAAAAAAATGTTGCTCAGCAGAAATAGCCTTTCAATCGTCAATATATTTTGTAAATAATTTTTAAAAATCAAATCTCTTTATATTAAAATCAAAATATCTTTCAATGATTTATAATCATAAACATTGCATTAAAGGCTTATAATATATTCTTTATTAGCGGTGAGTCAAACTTGATATAAAAACAGATAAGACTGATAAGTTTGTTAAAACTTAAAGATACATTTATTGTACACTTTGTGTATGATATTTTGTTTATTAAGGTGTGTTGGAAAATATTTATACAATTTAATTATTAATTTATTGTTTTTTAACCCGTCAAGTGATGCATAGTTACGTAGAAGACCCAGTAGAAAATCTATTAATTGAGGGGTATTAAAGGGTGTAAATGGTCTAATTCAGTGTTTAAATTAATCATGATGCAATATTTTTAATATTTTATGAAAGAACCACCTATTTTTTATTTTTTTGTCATATAAGTTAGAAGAATAAAATCCTTACTAATATTATTTTAATGCGAAAGTCTCTCTGTCTGTCTGTTACCTTTTCACGATTATACGGCTGAACCGATTTTGATGAAGTTTGACAAGTAAATTGTGTGCATCATGAGGAACAATTTTTTTTTTCATATATGGCATG
This sequence comes from Allophyes oxyacanthae, assembly GCA_932294325.1. NCBI lineage: Eukaryota > Metazoa > Arthropoda > Insecta > Lepidoptera > Noctuidae > Allophyes > Allophyes oxyacanthae. The sequence continues at coordinate 7,613,781 of OW028632.1, read as the reverse complement.
TTCTTACATCCACGCGGACGGAGTCACGGGCACAGGTAGTCATGAATAAATCGTTGTCATGTTAAATAAAATATTTTGTAAGAATAAGAGAAAAAAGGTCTTTGTGTTAGCGTGAAAAAAAAGTTGTCTGTTCGCTAAAACAGGATGGTCAGAAAAAAGATAGGTACCTACCCACTTATTAAAATATCGATAAAGTACAAGGTCAATATAAAAACCGCCACTCACCGATTATATCATATATACTGGCCGTGTAATTATCCATAAAATACGAAATAAAACCCATTTTAAAAAAATCAGCTGATCACAGACTTGGTAAACACAATACTATCACGAACACTGAAGTTAAACTTGACATGAAAATAATACTGATTCAATTGCGAAATACTTTGCGCGCCATCAATTATCGAATTACGCTTTGTTTTGCTTTATTTTTTTCATTGAATCGTCAGCGATTCGCAAAATTGCAGCAACTATTTGACATTTTGTTTGACACTTTTGACAGCCAGCGTTGTCGGTTGTATAGACAACTTTTTGTAACTTTATTGGTAGTAATGTTCCAAAATGACTACTTGTGGGTTTATCTTACGTTTTATCAAGGATTCTTATGCCATTGGGTTTTAAGGGTTTTATGCATGATAAAAAGAATTAATAAAGTAAATTAACAATAAAAAGTAAGCAGTATTTTCTCAAAATTATACTGTAATTTTATTGTAAAAATCTTCAATTTTCTTATAAGAGATTTGAAGAGATTGATAACTTTGTTTTCCATAGACTTAGGATTTCCTTGTTTTGTTTTCTAATCGTTTTGTTGACAATCTGTCAAGTGTCATGTCGAATTTGACAATAACAAAAATAAAATCAATTGTTGTGGATCAGTGGATCAGTCATCAGTTGTGGATGATTATTTCTATTTCACCGCAATGTTACGAAAAATTTAAATTCTAATGTAGTAAATACCACAGACATGAATGACAAAATTTACGAGAACATGTTGCTGCGACGGCGATTTTGTAAAAGGGTATCTTTGATGGCTATAGCATTTACTATATCCTTTTATGTGTCGATTCTTCTATTTGGTGACTTGAAGGCTCCTAGAGTGATGAATCTCACCGACCTGGGCCGCTGTCCGGCTTGCTACGGCGTCTCTGTATGTCCCGAACTCTACTCCAACCAAGTAATCATGGAAGGAAATACTTGGTCAAGTATGTTCAATGCTAAAAACATTTATTATGGTTACACCAAGTCAAATCGACGAGTTGTTCTGAAGAAGTTGGCTCACAATTGGGAGTTGAAGGAGTTTGATTCGAAGCTCTGTAGGACTTTTAATCTCAAACGGAACTGCAAGCCTATACATTTACTGAATGTTACAAACATTGATGAGAAATTGATTAAACTAGTTCAGTACAACTTTACTTGCCCTGATACGGAGCCTAGAAAAGGGCTGGTGATGTGCCCTTATGCTTACAGCTTGTATGACTTGGTGTTGCCTGTTCTGAACAGTAGGAAGCCACAGTCGGACATAATAAACATTTGGACCATGTTGAGTATCAACCCTGAACCTATCATTTTACAGGTAATCCTTAGTTATTAATTATCGGACAAGCATAAATACTTTCCTATAATCCTACACATAAAAAAAAAAGTAAAGTTATTTGTTTTCCTTAAGGCTGTCTTGTAGTGTGGTGACTATATATTCAAATATACTTTATTTGCAGTAAATATGATTTTATATACATGTCAGAGAGAGCCGTGTGGCGGGCACAAGCGCTTGAACTGCTGCACAATATTTACATTATACAGATTTACAGAGGTTTAGTAAAATTAAAAACCTCTCCATAATTCTGGTGGAAAAAGTATTTATTTAGTATTCTTAACACTACATTTGGTGAATGTTCCTTAATCATCTTTGTCGTAATCACCCTCATTGAGATCCTGTAGTCTGTTCTTATGAAACCTTGTTGTTAATTTCCAGATATTACCAAAATCCAGTGGATGGCCAGTGCCAGCGTACGGTGGTGTTTGTGGCAGGCTGGAGGTGGTGGCTCATGAGGGGGAACCTCTTTCTTCCCTCACTCAGATAGCTTGGTACCGGAAGCTGAAATACGCTAAGAAGATCCTTGATGCTGCTATGGACTTTACTTTTAAACATGACAGGTTGGTACAGAGAATACGTAATTATTAGGATTCCCAAAGACAAGCTGTTCTTAAAACTGTTTATTTTTCTTAAATACAAGATACATATCAAACCATTTTCCTATGGATAGAAACTACAGAATGCTACATCCCTTACTTATCAGTTTTGTCTTAAAAGATGCATGAATATGGATTCATGCATCTTTTCCTTCAAGCACATTGGTTGTGAGACTGTTTATCCTCTCCACATGACCAAACTAACTTTTATCCTTCCTGAAACTAGTTGTCTACCCGTAAGAGAGGGCTAGCATGTTCTTGGTCCAGTATTGTCAGAAGTCTGTGTGCTAGTTGCGTCTTAACACTTTGAGGGACAGTATAGGCCTATAGACGTGATAAAAATAAAACTTCTATTGTGTTTCATTCAGTCTCCGTGAAAGTGTTAATTAGTGTAAGTGGCCTGTGGCCATTCTAATCAAATTAAATGAATAAATAAGGCAGTTTTTTAGATTATCTGAATCTGAATCGGAACTTGATTATCCTTCAAAAAGTATGATAAGATCTATCCTCATTTCCCGCTTCAAATTACCATACAAACAGACAAGATGGCTTATTCTTAGCCTACTCTACATAAATTTTTGTTATACGTATTTCAGATTCCGTTTCTACCTCATGGACTGGTCACTTGACAACATAGTAGCCAATGAGAAAGAAGACATCACCTTCGTAGATCTTGAAGATGTGGTAGTTCTCGACAAACACATATCTCCTGCCAAGGACCTGCCAAACTGGTACCAACGATACAGCCGAGATGTCTCTGGTCCTGGCTTCACATTTTCCATAGAGAATATGTGCAAACACCACCTCAGTGATCACAATCTATGGGCAGCCTGTTACATTTTAGCTGGTGATGAAGATCCATACTTGTACCCTATACCCAACGAGGTTAACACATCCAGACCTCATTTTGATAGGTTACTAAACGAATGCTTAGATGGTGGTGATCGATTTAAAACTATAACTAAGCTGCAACATGTTATTGGTGATATGTTGATGGACGAAAATATTGTAGGATTTGGTACTGTTGTTAGATGATGAAATGATTGTCAGTAGCGCTAGTGTGCTACGCTTGTGATTGTAATTTGTATGTTATGTGCAAGTCTTTGTTTGTGTAATGTTTTGTACTAAAAAATAATATTCTGAATTTGTAGGTAACTTAAGGCTTGTTTACGTTTTGATTAGTCTGAAGATGCTAGTTAACACGATATGGTCGGATCAATCGGTTACTTCAGTTATCGTAACTTCACCGATGTACCGACAGTCAAGCACCTGCTTGTTCAGCGAGTTGCCTAATTACGTCAATGGCGCCGATTGTATTGTTTACAAACCAAATTAATTTAGTCTCACTATGTCTCTTTCTAACAAAAAATAAGAAAAGGATGGAAGATATCATGTCCTGTAAAATTAGTTCACTTGCTTGATAATCTGAAATCTAGTCTCCATCGCAATAGGTCGCGTCTAATTTTCCTGGTAAGGACATAGCCTAATTTGACAGTTCTAAATATTTTCTGTCCTTTTACCATTAACTTTGTAAGAAAGAGATGTAGTAAGATTACTTATAATTAGTTTAGTGCGATGTGTTATATAATCGGCACCACTATCACCCTTATTTAGAGGGGCTTTAGTCCAGAAGTCAACTGCAATAGGGTAAATACACCCTATATAGTTTGTGGGTAAATAGATTTACCCACTTGGAAAGTCCATAATGCTCGTACATCTAACTCTTCGACTCTACCATATCGTGTAAATTGTATGCATTTATTACGTAATTACTTGTGTAACATTGGAATTTTATTGGCTTAGCAAATTTTACTAAATAATTTTGTAATAAAATGATAAAATTCTACTTATACCATTCGAAGAAGGACTACATACTTAAGCCTTTAGTCTTCTCTCAGGATACCGTTTGTGCCAGACGCAATTATACAATACCTTCTAACAATAATTATAATCGTAAATAAAACAACCGAAATGCTCATTTTACTGAAAGCTTTAACCAAATGTAACAATAATCTCATTTTATTTATATTGCGTTATGAAATCTGTGATATAATAATTATTTGGTTTATCCTCATGTTCCGATTGGTTGTGAAATATAATCAGTTTGATTTAAACAGCGATTTAATTTATGCTCCCGAATAATACCAGCTATTACTATGTAGACATCCATTAAATGTTTTCACATTATACCTACCCTCTATGATTATACCATACTAACACTGGAGTCTGTTCGGAAAGAACCGTCCGTCGCCTTCGGCGTCGTGGGATTGGAGGGCGCAGCTGTGCTTAATTACCTTGTTTGTTTAGCAAGTAAAAGAACAGCGCAACTGTTCCATTTTGATACATTTAACCATTTCTTTTAGTTTATTAATCAAGATACCCAAAGTAAGAAACCAGCTCCGGTGGTGGGGGTAGGTTGCCATCTTTTGCCATGCAAAAATCATAACGTTATTTCACTTTTAGCCTCAACGGTTCTCTTTTCGCACAGACAACTTACATGTTGGTACTTGGTAGGCGTGACGATTACAAAACAATGTGTGAGCTGTGAGTCTGTGACTTGTGAGTAATATTCAAAGGTAAAAAGCAGTGTGATGATAAATGATGATTGATGATGAATGAATAAGATTTTCATTTTTATTTTATTTTATATTTTCTAGCTACCTACATTTAATTAGATATAGTATTTAATTATTTTTTGTTTTCTTAGAAATAAAGTTATAAGTTTTAGGTACTACTCACAGATTCTTCTTTCGTCTGTGGTACCAGTCTGGCGCAACTCCCTAGTAAAAAATTGATGTATGAAACGTGCGCTAGAAATAATGGCGGACTAATGGCGGATATCGCTGTCTTGCTTTAACATATTCTCGACTCTATCGCACGCAGCCGCCATTTTTGTTTTGGTTGTCAAAAGAGTTGTTTGGTTCGGTGTGATTCATGTTTGATTAAAGTTTTTGCTTTCATCGTTCTTATAAATAATCACATACCTAAGTTATTTGTTACCTATTGTGTTTGTGTATGCGTGTGACGTATCTAATATTTGTAATGCATTGTAAAACGTGCGAAATATGTGGTATAACAACTGGCCGGTCAGATGGCCAAAAACGAATCTTCATGGCAAAATTTCCTTTGAATGAAGACAGGTAATTCTTTTTTTACAAATAAGTGCTTAAATTTACAATTGTTAGGCTATTACAGAAAAGGAATTACGTGATTATAACATAAATCCAGATTATAGAAAATAACCTATCATAATCAAGTATCGATAGTGTTGTGACATTTTTTCTCGACTGTCGATATTCTCATTTTTAAATTTTATAAATTTACTTTTGTTTTTGATTTTCTTTTCCTTCTTTTCCTTTAAGTATAAAAGTGCTGCTTATATAATAATACAATAAATGTGTTTGCTAGATGTTAACAATGGGTTGAATACAGAGTTGTTTGCAAATGAAAATGTAATAAAAAGGAAAGACTTAGCCCAAGTAAATTTTCATGATTAGGTTTAAATTTAAATTCGCTTGTGTGTCAGTTCACATTTTTTCTATATTTACAGTACCTTCATTATCAACTGCTGAACCATTGCCAATTGCCATTGCCCTTTGACCACCAATTCTGAAAAATCTATTATATTTTCAATTTAATCGGACCTTAATCGAGCGGAGAGGTTGACGAAAATTTAACGAAAGGAAAAGATGTTCTATTGCGGGTAAGGCTTATGTTAATTTCAAATTATGTTTAACATTTAATTCACTGTATTAACATGCCATAATATGTTATCATTACAGATTTTTCTGTGTCTATTATAAAATCATTTGCTTAAATTGATTAATTATCTTTACTATAAAAAAATCGTAGAGGTCGAAAAGGCTGTACATTAAAAATATTTTCGCCATAATAGGCTAGCGAGACTAGAAATTATGCAATAGAACGCAAGTAGATAATTTTTGTTTTTCGTCTGTCTGTTTATTACATTACATCTTAACATTTTTTTTGTAAATTTTCCAGAACCTTCACCCAGCACTGCAAAAATAGCGCATGCAAGACCTCGAGAAACAACACTAACGATGACTGCATAAATAAAAGCTACTTACACCTAGAAAAAAAAACTTTTGAAGAAATTAAAGATATTTATCATTTTAATTAAAAGCCTGAAGAAAAAAGTTGCTCAAATCGAATAAATATCATCGCCCGTATTAAAGTCTCATAGAATCAACTGTAAAGAACGAAAAACGGAAATCAAAAGGTCGTCGGTGGTCTAAAATAAATAAATGTGTGGCTCTCGCCTTCTACAAGAAGTCTCCAAAGCGAAGCGAAAACGCAGCAGCTGAGCACAGGAAAATAAAATCCAAAGCTTTGTTTTATTTTATCATCATCACAGCAAATCATTCAAATTTCATTATGTAGTCAAAATAATTTGACTGCACAATGAAATTTGAAATTTGTCTCATCACCACTTCCGCCAATGTGAACTTAGGTTTACTGGCTTCTTTTTGTAATAAAATTGCCACGTAACTGAGTTTAAACCGAGAGTTCACGTTGGCGGAAATGAGCCTATCTTAAATGTAATAAAAAGAATAGGAACCCCTACAATTTTTGTAGCGATATATCGATAGAATTACGCATGAATAGTACATCCCTATTTGGTGATTATGTTGGCAGCTCTGCCTTTACGGCAATGGCTGCATTTCTTTTTGCTTTGTTGGTATACAGTTCTAGCGCACGTTTCATACAAGTGACGTTTTTCATCTTTTTCTATGGGACTCCCGTCTCTTAAACGTAGTGATTACATACTCTTTGTGTGGTACTACTATTATTAGTATAGAATATACCTACACTACATAAAATAATTCTGCCATTATTTTAGGAATATTTTTTACTTATTCTTTTTAAGCTCATTCTTTTTGACTGCACAATAGAACATGGTGATCTGTACTACAGGGTTTTCCTACTACAGACACCATTCTCTATTTGATTTGAACATATTTATGTAATTAGGTAACATGATGATGAGAGAAATAAAGATTTATGATTATGATTAAGAATCCACACAACAGACATAATAATACCAGTAGAGAATCCATAGAAATACAATCAAATACATTAGGTATGGACATTTCGCTATGTATTTTATAGTTAAAAATTCTGTGAAATTAGTGGACAAGAATAAATAATTATGTAATCGAGCAGAATCAGAACCGAGTAAAAGTGCCACATTTATTTGAACCTCTAAATATACCAATTTTGTGCAGGCAACACAAAATTTTAGGAGAAAATTTAATCTCGCTGTGGCCACACTAAACTTGACAGACAAAGTTGACAGATAGAGATATTCGACAACACAGTAATTTTCTCGTAAAAATCAGAAATAATTCAAATTACCTCCAAAATAAATGTAAATCTATTATTTCTCATAAAAAATGAGTGGTTCGGACTCAGACGACGACAACATAGTGCGGTACGGGACGCAATTGGAACCATACGAAGAAGGTTAGTTGTATTTGTAGTTCATGATCATGAATTCAATGCTCTGTGTGCAATTTTATACCGGAGTCATCGAAAATACAATTACTTGTAGTTCAAATTAGAAACGGGTTTTGAAAGGATCGCATACTATGCTATATTTATGGTTGGTTTTCAGATATTTTCGGGTAGGTAGTTGTGATTTTGTGAACAAATTTGGCATCCATAACCCAGGAGGAAGTTGCTGTACGGTTTTTTTTGAAATGATCAATTATCTAATCGGCTCAACATGACTTGTTCAATTGCAGTTTAAATAATTTGCATATAGTAGGTACTCCTCAAGATAAAAGTTCCTACCAACTCATAACTTGCAAAGAATCCCAGATCTTCTGCTTTGTGGTTGAGTGATAATAATTTCCACTCATATGGCACATGACACAAATACATAAATACAGCCAATGTAATCTTGTTTCTTACTACATAAACTCACAAGTATAAGAACAACCTAACTGAAAAAACCCCCGACTTCAACTAGAAAAAGAGCTGTAACTTTTGAATGGCTGACCAGATTTTCATAAAACATAGCTAAGATGATAACCAATTAAACTAGCTTTCAATAAAAAAAAAACTGCATTGAAATTGGTCCCTCCGTTTTGGAGCTACAATGCCAGACAGATACACACTACAAACTTATAACACTCCTTTTTTTATTGGTGGTTAATAACAGGAAATTTATGTTACCACTATGAAAGTTGAGGTGGCTGGACCTCTTTATCTTGAGGGATCATATTGTACAGTGTGTCTGACATTTGATTTATACAATGTGTATTAGAAATGCATGGCCATATATTTTAAGGGTGTGGATCAGTCCATCAAACTGAATAACTTTCTCTGTGGGACTAATATTGTAATTACTTACCGAGGCCCAAATCTTGGATTCACTTGAAGACAAGTTGGAGACACTGCTCACTGTATTTTAAGACATTTTTTAAAGTGTTACCAGATTTGTAATTTTATAGGAAATTTTATGAAAAAAGAGCAGTTCAATAGTTTGTGGCATGATTCTTTTTGTCTCCATCCTCTTCAGTATTTGATCAAACGAGAAAAATAATTTCTTACCTTCTTGCCTTGTGTTGTCTTGAGCTTTTGCAGGAAAATTAATTGTACAGTGGTGAAAAGATTAGCCCATCAGCATGATTTTGAGGCAGACAGTCCAGGAACCACTGGATATACTTACTGTACTCAACTTGTATTTCACCCATTCAGCTCTTATCTGTTCCACAATAATTTGATCGTAAAGTAGACATGGTACCCACATTTGTTAATCATTCTGTTTTGTATGTGTATATTTTATTGGTGAACAATAAATAAGGTGTAATGTCAAAGTGTAGAAAACTACCACCAATGTGCAGATTACCTAGATAATAAGCAGATCAACTGGACAGAACCATTAAAGTACCTTTGCACTTTAATGGTTCTAATGGTTCTGGTTTAATGGTGCATTCCTTTGAATGCTAACATGGCTTAGTTAATCTTCAGATATTATAGGTAAACTGCAGTTTTAATAGCAAAGTGGGCTTTATTAATTTGGCAACTATGATTTAAATTAAATGAATACAGAGAAAGGCTGTAGCGTGAGTGCTGAGCGGGCGCCGCGTGTTTAGGTGAATGCGAGGCATTGGAGTGTTCTTGCCTAGCAAGTCAAGTACACACTCGCCAATTAAGAACAAAAAAGAGAGACACGAAAATTTTCGCGTCGTTTCGCCTTACTTTGAAAATGACAAATGATAAAAAATAAAAAATATTAATTATTAATGATAAGAATTTAAACAAGGTGCTGACAATGGCCGGCTACTTTCGAAATTCGCTCGGCTCGCGTGCGATTTGTCCTAACTGGTATTTCGTCTCACATATCCTTGTTAACACAAGTACACAGATACGTCAGAGGCATGGCTCTGCGGTCAAGCCAACTTCGTGGATAAATTTATATTGTATGCACTATTTAAAACCATTTTCTGTATTATAATAGTGATAAGGATAAAGTAAGCTTCAAACAACTTATGAAGAATGAAAAACAACTGATACATTCTAGGATTTTTTTTACTCCCAGATCGCACCTGCACCATGCCGAAAACGAAAAGCAAACTGAAAATGTCGGGTGCCGCACAAAGAAGATTTAGAAAACTCCTGGCGGCTAATGTGGATCCTGTAAAAGCCCGAGAAATTAGTTGCTTGCTTACATGGCCTGAAATTTGTAAAGAACTACCCGGTATTCGAAACTTACAGCAGAATTCTTCAGATCAAGCCAAGAAGGTCAAAAGCGCCTCTGGTCCTTCGAAACTGAGAGTCCGCAATGAGACGCAGACTACTAACTGCCTTCCTAACGAATTTAAATCCAATCCGGGATTCCTTCAGGGTCAACCTAACATGGCCCAACATAGCTCAATAGAGGGAGGAGCAAGCCTGAACTACTGGGAACAAGCCGGTCCATCGCAAGTCGGAGACCAAGTCAAGAAGGAACGCCGTCCTAAAGAGTGCGAGCCTTATCAAGGACCCATTTGGTATCATCCTTTTATGGCTCAGCAAACTACGATTGGCGGAGACACATACATGAACTACTGGGCAGCTGCCGGCCCCTCGCAAATGCTACATCCAAATGAGACGAATCCAACAGAACGCCTCAATAGTAAGAATGGGTTTAATGCAAAATCTGTAAGGGAACAACCCTACAGAGTCACGATAGCTTCAGTGGTGGATACTGCAGAACTAAACTATATGGATGCTATTGATCCCTTGCAAGTTAAAGTTCAAGACGGGATACGGGCGGTGAAACGCCTCAGTAACGTAACCGATGGAAGTTCATTTTGGGAACAACCTTCTAAAACCTGTAAAACTTCTCAAGTAGGTACCGCCGAACTGGACAATGAGGAGCTTGATCGTCCGTCGCGAAACGGGCTTCGAAACCAAACGCATTCAACAAAAAGAAAACATAGTGGTAATGAGTCTGTTGCAGGATATTCTTGGGATCAACCTTACAAAGTCCAGAAAACTTCACTGGAGGATGACCCATATATCAACCACTGGGAATCAAATCGTCCTTCGCGTCTAGGGCTCCGAAACGAAAAGCAATCGAGGGAAAGTGCTACTAGTGAGTGTCAAGAAGAAAAAAATTGGAATCAATATTTCAGAAACCCAAATACCTCATCTGAGAGTGACACAAGGTATAGGGAAAATGCTGGTCCTTCGCGAATAAGGAATGAGGAAAATGAGGACAAGGCAATGCGACACCTTCCAAACGAGATCGGTTGGGATGAAGATCAAAATATGGAGACTCAAAATTTTGCCGTTGCAGACACAAAGGTTGACATTAAAGGCACTGCTGGTCCAATTCGAGTTGGGGTCCGTAACGTTACTCCGATGACTAATAATCAAATGAATTTGGTCCATCATTCTATAAACAAAGTAATACTCAAGATTGCCGTGAAAGGAACAGGACCAAAGTTTTTAGGAAATTCTCACAAAACCGGCTGGATTCTTTTCTTATGCGAAAATCTTGAAAGTCGTAAATGGCTTGAGAGGGAGGTTCCAAAACTAAAACCGTGGCCTGAAGCGAGGCTCTCAACAATTCGTGAGTGCGAGTTTCCCAAACCGATTTGGGCTACAATTTTATTACCGTACATAGAAGGCGTAACTATTGCGACAGCCTTGAAACTACTCAGCGTACAAAACCCAGGACTTGAAACAGGACACTGGAGGGTGCTTAAGTCTAAGGAAAAGAAAACTGGTGTAATCATATTTCTAGCTTTAGACGCACATTCTGTTGAACTCCTCAGACTTCAGAATTTTAATGCCAGTCTTGGTACTGGAACCATCACTTTTAAGATCAAGTGTAATTATTCTAAGAAACGGAAAAACCGAGCATCTCCACCTATAAAATCTGTTAATAGTCAAAAGACGGCGTCGGCAACGTTCAGTCAAGGGCCCAGTAAACGTTCTCATAAAGTTAGTACTAAAAAGAAAAAAGCAATAATGTATAACCTACCATCGTCAACTCCCAACTTTGAGCGGCAAAAAGATACTTACTCTGTCGATAAAAAAGTCTCTTTAAAATCACCCTCGGACGATAGTGGACAGACACACGGAATTGCTTTGAATCCCCAAACTCATCAGACTCAAGGAAGCAAGTCAGGCGAAAATTTGGCAAAGAACCCGGAAGCAAAACCTCCTTCAAATAAGTGGTATCTTGGTGTGGATCACCTTGAATCCACTCCGCATAATTCCCCATCAGACTGGCTACCGTGGTAATAAGATGCCTGGCCAAAGTCAGGTCCGACCAATCATTGTTTTATTACCATTTTGGGACTTGTATTAAGCCCGTCACACACATAGCTATAATATATATTATAGCAAGACATATTACTATATATTTTCCATAGTAATATTCGAGTGACCACAGACGCAGCTATAATATATATTTCTATTACGTCATCAAAATATGTTATAGTATAGCTACCACGTATGGGGCTTGCTATAATGTAATATATAGCTCAGTATATTAATATATATTATAGCTACGTGTGTGACGGGCTTTAAACTTATAAAGAGTTGGTAAGATAACTTCAAAATGTGTATTGATTTGTTTTAATTCGAAAGAGGTTTTCTTGAAAGAAGCTGATAAAGTAAGGAAAAGTGATGTAGTCTAATGACAATTACCCACCAGTAGTCAAAAGCTTTTTACGTGGTTGAGTGTAACTGTAGTTAGTAATTGACTTCAGTTTTAAATGAGCTGGCTCGACCGCGGAAGTACCGTGCTGTCCCAGAATACCAGTGTAAAGTAAAAATTTGGTTTTGATTGCCCAACATCTTTGTATTCTTCACATTAATCTTTAAAATATTCATGTCAGGGGCAATATGTTTGTTGTAGTCAAAGGTTGAAAACAAAATAGATTTGGACTTTGACTTGGCACCTGCGCAGACCGTCGTCAATACTGTAGTTAGACAAACTACAGTTAAGAAAGCAATTAAGATGCGCACATTTCGAACAAGACTACTCTAACATCAATGCGAAACTGTATCAAAGCTGCGGCATTTGGAGACAAGATGTTCAGTCTATTCATACAGACAGACATAACTAGCTAACACCAGTCTGCACTACGGTGAGTGCAGGCTCTAAGATTGATTTGTGAAACTTGGAAATGATTATCCACAAGAATGAACACAAACCAGAAATTCCATCGGTTCCATCCAAATTTTGCCGATCAATATGCGAGAACAATAAAATTAGCGAACATCCTTACTGACAAATATCATTTTTGTCTTTACCCTAAATTTTGATCGTCAAATTTCGGCTGTGACGGATTTTCTAGGTCTGTCAAGGGGGGTATGAGGTGGAGCGGGATGCAAAGTGTCCAGAGTTCAGTAGATTTTGAAAAAAATGACTGCTAGTTAAGTTTTGGGACTGTGTGCTCTAACGTCGTAAATGTGCATAAGGTCCGGTAACTGGTCACATTGTATGAGCTGTTCTATATACATAGTGTTAATTTAAGTTAAATAATATAAAATTGTAAGCTTTTAAAACATGATATTCTTCCTTTTTGTTATTTTTTTCTACTGATATTATGAGTTACTACTGGGCCATAATTCTGCTATTTCAATCGTTGGTTCTTACAATGTCGTTCAACCGAATTTGACTTCTATTGCGTAGGAAACAGTACTCAAAATCTATAGAACTACACTTAATAATTGGCAAATAACAGACTCTACACAGCTATTACCTACGCATTAGAAGTCAAAATAGTTTGAACGACATTGTAAAAATCAACTATTAAAACCATTCTGACATGATAGAGATAACAGATATTAGCAGACAGGGCCCTGATATATTATGAGTTTATGATAATATTAAAGAAATAGATCAAATATCAGTTTTTTTTCAATGCGTACCTACGTCTTGTTATTATACACTACATAATTATAATCGATACAAAAATAGCAATATAGCACTAAGCTAATTCTTAATAGAAAATACTACACTACCTTTTGACTGACATAAAATTAATAGTTTCATCCAAACTGCAGAGTTCCAAATAATTGTGTACACAAATATTTTTCTTCAACAAATCTTTTTATTTTTGCCTCACCTAATCCTAAGTCCTAACTTCTTCCGTCGTGTCGTTGGCTGTCATCATCTCTGCTTGCCGAGGTGGAAAGATTAGCCAGTCAGCCAGGTTTATGACGGTGCTGATAGTCAGGGTGCGCCGGATGAACGCCGACGATGCCAAATATTGTCAATGGGGAAACTCATTTACCACGTAGTGCCAACAGTATTTCGATCATCCATACACGTTTCATAAAATGCTTGTTCAGTCGAACGAGTACAAAGTTCAACGGTACAAAGTTTTTTCTGCTTTTCTCGTGTCACCACGAACTATCCTGGGAATCGCTTTCTCTGGAAATTATCTAATATGAAACTCTATTTAAAAAAAATCAATCATGAGTTCTTTAGGAAACTTCAACTATATCTGATGACCATGTATACATGGGCGTACCAGGGGTAGGGGAGGGCCATTTCCCATCCCTTTGGACCTTTGTTTCCTCTCATTTACCTAGTTAATTATATGCCTGTACCTAAGCACTGTTGAAATTCCTGATTCCCCTCCTCCTCGGCCAAAAGCTGTGTACACCCGTGCCTGTATACCCATAAACTTATTATTACTAGTGGTAACTAATAATAACTTTATGTGTATACCTGTCTCTAGTCGACTGTATCATATTCTGATTGCTACAACCCATAATGATGACACGATTGACACATTGGCTAAGCATTTTACTTTCAATATTTTGTATTGTATGACCTACACTACACATATGTAGTTGTTCCGCATAGGCATTAAATGTGTGTATGTGAACTGTACCCAAGATACAGGAGAAATTTTACCGAGTGGCACCGTTCTTTTATAAAAAAAACGATATGTCTTTGTCGAAATCAGATGAAGTGCCCTCAAAGCGAAAGTTCCAGCAGGCTCCGGACCAGTTCGCGGTGGACGCTCATGGCAGGCGCAGGTTCCACGGAGCCTTCACTGGCGGCTTCTCGGCGGGGTTTGGAAACACCGTGGGCTCTCAAGAAGGATGGACTCCTAGTACTTTCAAAAGCTCGCGGGTGGAAAAGGCTGCGTTTTCTGTGAGTTTGGAATACCATTTTTTTTTGTTAATTTCTCTTGTTTGCTTACCGTGCAGGAGCTTATAAATTTTCGTGACAATATAGGGTTCTAGAATAAACAAACTACAAAATACATTATTCTTCTTCATGAGTCCTTCCTTCTTTTTTTATTTATTTATTAACATAAAATTTAGTTAGTAATTTAATAGGTATATTTAATGTATTTATTTGTATTCTTCCGTATTACGTATGTTTTTTATGTAAATTATTTATACGTATCCTTTACACACTGTGTCTACATTTCTTCTTTTTAATCTCTCCTCTCGCAGGTCTGCTGGAAGAGATTTCTTTAGAAATAAGCAGTACCTTTGTACTTTATGCTCCTACTTCATATTTCTCATGTATTTTATGTGTGCATTAATTGTTAAATAAATAATAACATGGTATATTGTTAAAATTTCTGCAGAACCAGCGCCCAGAAGACTTCATGGACGAAGAGGATCGCGGTGAGTTCGGGATCGCGCCGCGCCTCGTTCAAACACACAGCGAGTTCTCCGGACAGAAGAGACATCGCACGCAGTACCATGACGGCCCTATACCTGGTCAGTCTATCCATAAAATTACTTAGGTATTTAAAAATACTGTTCGTATAGTCAGCGATATAAATAGATGAAGCTTTCGTAATTTTGAAATTGCTTTATTGAAGAACATAATTAAAAAGTAATTAAATTTGCTAAGAAAGAAAGAAAAAAGTATTTATTTGACACAGCACAAAATCATTTTTTAAAGATAATATAACAAAAATAAAAGAATAAAACATGTAAAACAAAAAATATTAAAAATATTTATCTAAAATAAAAAATGGATTGTACGTCGCAGCTGTGTTAAAAAGGCTTCCGCTCAGCTTAAGCTAGCAGCTAGTTTAATTTAAACTTTGTATAGACTGTGTATAGATTTGATTTTATAGCACATGGTATAGATATTTTATTTAGAACACATTCCTACTAACAACATATTTCTGAAAGTCAACAGAATAAAAAAAATATTCTTTTCGACAGGTGAGCCCGTATTACAGCAGCTAGTCCGCGCCGTCCATGAGACCGCAGCAGTGCGCATGCTCCGCGCCATGGGGTGGAAGGAAGGACAGGGTACAGGCGAGAGATTGAGCGGAAAAGGAAAGAAGAAGGCGAGAGACCAGCACAAAGTGTATGGATGTTATATACCCGAGGAGTTGAGGCAGGTTAGTGATCTGTGTGGTTGTGTGTGGACATAAGAAAAATCTGATAGCCACAGCGACCAACAAACAATGCATCCTTTTCTCGCTTATAGACGTCTTCATAAGATGATACGGAATAGGACGTTTATTTGCGACAGCAACTGTCATATTTCATAACTATCAATCAGACGTACAGTCTGTCAAGAAAGTCATGAAAAGGATTTTGAAGGAACTAAAATTCTTCTTCGCTCGCAACCCTAAATAAGTACCGTAGGAGTCAGTTTGGGTACAACGATGTATTTATTTTACTATTCTGTGTAGATTTTTTGTGATAAAAAAATGTTTTCGGCATTAATATATTAAAAATAAACAAGAGAATATACAAGTGGCGCCCTCAATCCTTTTCATGACTTTCTTGACAGACTATACTTCAATTCCGAAAAGGGCGGTAAATGCATGGGTATTTAACGTACAGAATTAAACAAGAATAGTAACACGATAATAATAGATATGGATATCTAATTACTTAATACTTACTAATAAAAGCATAGAAGATTTATCATATGTAATCAGGCAACCGATTACCGGTAAATTTTAATGAAATTTACAATTATAACGCTATATGTAACGTTATAACACTTATAACAATAATTGTACCATTTTTAGTAGCGTTAATAAATAACGTTAACTGTATCGTTATCAATTTTTAGTGCTACAATTATACACACACAACAACAACAACAACACAACAATTAAAAACAATTACAATTTATAGTGTTTTATAGTTTTAGTTAGTGTTTATAGTGCTCGTGTTACGCACTCCACTCGCGGTCTCATTCTCACAGTGTAATGGATTTGCGCTCATCGCCGGTTCGTAAAAGTGTGTGCATTATTCATTACAGAACACACAAGAAGACGAGGTCGAAAACCAAGAAGACGAGGACAGCTCAGATTCAGAATTTGACTTCAACACGTTGTTCGCGCCAGACGATTATGAGCCTTATATCCTTAACCGTAAGAACGATTGCTTCGGGCTCGGCTACTCTGGTTTGAGTCGCCATTCTGTGCTGGGGAACTTAGTTGGGGAGTATGGCAGTGAGGCGGGGTCATCGAGGAGTCATCTCGTCATGAAAGATAAAGGGAAGAAGGTGAGGTTACTTTTATTATACAACTTTTAAGAGAGGTAGGGTTTATGATAGCGAGCAGACTGGACTGTGCGTTTGTGAACCACTGCTGCAATGATTCAGCAGGACCTGTTTCCTTACGGTAGTGGTTGCACGAACTTTTCTAAACTATTATTATAAAGAGAAAAAAAATGTTTTTTTGTATGTTTGTTTGTTTGTAAAGTCAAAAACTACTGGACCGATTTTAAAATTATTTTCACCAGCTGAATGCTACATATCAGTGAGTAACATAGGCTATAATTTATAAAGATATCACGCGGGCGAAGCCGCTGGCGAAAGCTAGTGACTAATAAGTTAATACCTTTGCACTACCATAGATTATAAGTAAATTGTTACTTGTCTAAGAGTCTTGATACTTGCAATAAATTTATTTATTAATAGCGGGACTTTACTCTCAAAATTGTTTCTGCCTGACTGGGGAAGTACCTCCACCTTGCAGAATATCGTAGCCAAATAACAGTGCTCTTTTGCAGTGTTGTGTTCCTAACGATGAGCAAGGTTGCCAGTGCTCCTTGAGGAAGCACAGTGTTACTGCCAACACAACGCTAGTAGTAGGGTCGGCAACGCGTTAGTGATGCCCCTGGTGTTGCAAGCGTCCATTATAGGTTACGGTAACCACCATCGGGTGGGCCGTATGCTTGTATATAAAGCCAAAAGCGGTTATTGTACTTATCATAATGAACAACTTTTACTATGGGACGAAACTTAAAATCTCGAAAGAAAAATCTGGTGTTCCATACATTTAGGGCTGATTTTTTAATAGACAGATAAATTTATCCGAGGGAATAAATTTGAATTTTGACAGTTTTTCTATACAAAATCTGTCAAGCGTCAAATTTATTCTGTAGATAAAAAAATATCTGGTGATTGAAAAATCTGCCCTTAGTTGAGTAATATAGAATTTGTATGTAACTACATTTTTTTATGTAATGTAATTTTGTTAGATGTGCTTTTATTTTAGCTTCGCCTTAAGAGTATTGCTTTTTCTTCTCAGTGACGGAATGGCTATCCATTTCTTAATATTCCAAAATGAACTTTATGTCTACTGCATTTGGACCAAACATCCTGTAGCGACATCTATCGCCACATATAATATTTACTTACAAGGCAGCAAGCTGACAACAGTAGTGGTGTGAAAATATGAATTCGGCCAATCAGATAACGAAGCCTGCATCGCGCAAGGAAAAAGATAATCGTATCTAACACATATCACACGTATCATCTAACACTGTCCGACATCAGCCGTCGGGCTGCGGCCCACCAGGCAATATCACCTCGCCTGGTCGGAGGATCTTCCCTTTTCAATGGAGGAACACCACACCTCGTTCCACCACAATCCCTTATTTTATATATCAACATGATCTTAAGGTCAATGTATAATCTTTAATACAATTATATTCTCAGGTATCAATCCGGGGCCAAGCATTCGGCGTGGGCGCATTTGAGGCAGATGACGAAGACATCTACGCGCGAGAAGATATGTCGCATTATGACTTTGAAATTGGAGGACCCGCGCCTAAAACGAAGGAAAACAAGACTGCTCAAGACAAGAGCAGCAATGTATGTACCTATATTAATTCTTAACTTGATTACAGTACGACACAACTAACAAGTCGCATCGTGAACCTTCCTTCACGCAGACACGCACACGCGATTGTCGACAACATCACAACACCCCAAGCTGAATCAATTTATAATCAACCTTATGTAATGCACTTAAGGTTTAAAAATTGACTAGCGTGCCGTCTATTTCTATTTCGTTCACTGACTGAATGTGACATCGATGTAGCAGCAACTAAAATATTCTTTTTGTGACATGGTCTTGTGTGGTGTCAAAATGAAGGGCTCGAAGAGACGATATCATAAATATATGTATCTTGATACTCTAGAATAAAAATATAACAAATTAATAAAAGATTAACAAAAAACCCGACTGCAAAAAAACGAATTAAAAAGATGGAAACAAGATGAAAAGAAAACCCAGTATCCTTTATCAAAAATTCTTCATTTAGGAGGTAACGAACGCCGTAAAACTAAAAAGCTGTTAATCTTACATTAAAGCGTTTTTCACAACTTTTATTATTGATATTTTAACATAATGTATGTAATGTTTTTATATTTATGTGTATTTGTATTATGTTGGTATTTTACATAAGTTTATATTATTGTATTTAATTTGTAGTTTTAGTCTATTCTTGTACATCGCTGTCTACATTTCGTGTTTTAAATTCTCCTCTCGCAGGTCTGCTGGAAGAGATTTCTTTAATGAAATAAGCAGTACCTTTGTACTTTGTTCTCCTATTTAATGTTTTCTGTGTTATTTTTCATGTGTGTACATAAATTATTAAATAAATAAATAATTTTTCATTATAACTTAGATACTAGTTCCTTGTTCAATACGCGACTTCATAGGTTACTATCTATTCAGGTACTCTCGGGTTTCGTGAAAGCCAGCAAGCCGCTGCCACCAGTACCTTCGTACCCGGCACCAGCGCTGCCCCGGGACTACCTCCCGGCGGCCGCGGGAGCCAGGCGGACCAGGTTCGAACCCACGACCCAGCCGCCACGGGACCAAGGTATGTCAGCGCCTAAATGTCCTCTGCTGAAACAATACATAAGTACCACTACCAGTGCATACCACGTAACTAGCATTGGAAAGGTATTAGTTAAGTGTTGCAATTATTGTTAACTGTTAACTGTTTTATCTACCTTTGTATCATATATATTGTACATGACTGTATTCAGTTTTTTATTCGTGGAGACCTGTTATTGGCTCGTTGCAACTAATCTTATCGATAATATTATTGTTATTGCTGTAGGTCTTCTAAATGGTCTACTAAATAAATAAATTACAATCTAAAATTAATGAAATCATTTCAGGACTCGGCCGCCACGAATTATCAGCAAAAGCTCGAGGCGAACTACTCGGGGAGACTCCATTACCACAGACAAACACACAACCAACACCCACGCACACAGACATAACCCAGAGAGAAGACCCAATATCCAAACTCATTGGAAGAAACGTGAACTTTGTATCGGATAACGAAAAACCAGAACTAGACTTCATTCCTATAAAAGATTCTGGTAAACAGTTAACGAAAGTGTTCAAACCATTTGTCGGAAATCCTCAGAAGCAGGCGAGGTATGAAAGGTATTTGGATAATAAGGGCAGTGTGCTAGAAGGAGACGGGGATGTCGATAAGCTGAAGGAGTGGGAGAAAGAGAGGGAGATGGTGGAGTTTGAACAGGCTGCGAAGTTGTATAAGCCGTTGAGCGGGATTATGGGGGACCGGTGAGTGGAGTTGGTTATTTTATTACCCGACTACGGAGAGGGTTATATGTTTAATATGGCGCCCTATAGAGGAAATAAAGCCAAGAAGTTAAAAAATAAATAAATGATGCCGTGTTGGGTATCAAATGAAAGGGCTTTCTTTAGCTTTTGGGTGGGTGGGATGGATCAGGAAAGTTCCAGGGGTAGAGGCTCTCCCCTTCCTGCCCCTCAGGGAATCTATTAGTCTGGGTTATTAGAATTGTAATAACAATAATTAACAATTTACATAAAAAAAAATCATTATTTCTCCAGATTCACCCACGCTGCAGAACCGGATGATGCCTTGAACGCTCTCTGCGCCGTCGCAAAGAGCTCTGCAAACCATGGTCTCGCAACACCAGCTCAAATAGAGGCAGCTCAGCAAGGAGTGTACGGAGTCATGACGCGACAGCAGACGACGTGGCGGCCTGAGGCGCTCGTCTGCAAGAGATTCAACGTGCCACAGATAGGGGGCGCTAGGTAAGATGACAGTACATGATAACTTACACCTTAAAGCGCACGAATAATAAATTAATTGTTAACATTTTCTAAACCAAACCTTTGTCCACAGCATCGAACAGAAAAAAGAAGACAAACCCAAGATATCCTACTCAATATTCTCATACTTGGAGTCTTCAGTCCACGACAAAGACAGCTTCGCCAAAGAGCAGACCACGTTCAGTGGGTCCAAGTCTCTAACTACTAGCATCATGCCTAAAACTAATCAGAAAGGGAAGAAAACTGATCAAACTGTAGATCAGAATACTAAAAGCAATGTAGATATAACTAGTGATCAAATTAAAATACATCAAACCACAGGATTTAATAAACGAATGACAGTAGCAGAGCTATTTCTAAAGGAATCAGAAAACACCAAAGATCAAGGTGTAGAAGTGACGGAAGCAATAAATAAATTTGATAAAATGGATCTCTACAAATCCATATTCCTTAGCGACAGTGAAGAGGAGGTTGAAAGTGAAAATAAAAAGAAAAATAGTGAAGTAACAGATTTTATGGATGTCCCTAAAAATGTAGAAAGGAATACTTCTCCTCCGCGCGGTATTTTTGCTAATATAGACTTTGATGAACTTAATTCTTGGAGGAGAAAAGATAGTGACACTAAGAAACTAGAAGATTCTACCAATAAAGCTGATAATTCAATTAAACCTAAAGATGAAGTCAATGAAGATGAAGGAATGTATGGACCGAAAATCCCAGAAAATCTACAAAAAAGATTACAGTCTGAAGTTCAAAAAAATAATGTGACTGGAACTATAGAAGTGGATTCTTCTTCAAGCGAAGATTCGTGGGTAGATATGAATGAAATAAAAAGTAAAAAGCAAAAGAAAAAGAAAAGTAAAAAGCATAAGTCTAAACATAAGAAAAAGTCTAAAAGTAAGAAAAAGGATAAATGATTTTTTTATAAGAGTAATGGTGTTATAAGGACTGTTGAGATTCTGAGTCAACCGAAATCAATTGGAATATTAGATGTTCATAATAAAATGTAAAAAAATAATAATTTTAAAATGTGTTTAATTAACCCAAAACACCGGTACCCACGATACAGAAGAAATCGTAGTGAGTGGCAATATTTTTTAAGGTGTTTTGGCGCATCTTGTGGGGCGCCTATATCAAGCACTGAGAACTTTTGAAAAGTTTATTTAACAACCACTTTTGAGCCATTAACCGATATCAATTTTTTTTTTAATTATTGTATAGTGTACAAAATAAAGCAGCTTAAATCATCACGGATAAACTTGTCCTGAATAATCGTCAAGGAAAACTAAGATGTAGGAATAGCAACCCATATTCCACCTTTATCAAATAAACACATGAATAAAACATTGAATATTTTTATACTAAACCTTGTTTTATTTACTGGTAGTGAAAGGAAAAACACAGAATATTCAGCTGTTTACCATCGATACCGACACGATGCCGACGGTACCATCCATAGAATATGATAATATACTTACTAATATGGGTACCATCAGATAATTATGAGCTCGTTCGTAGCCCAGTCGTTTGGAGAGCATTTGTTTCGAAGTTGCGTCGTACTGAACGTCGTAGATTCAATTGCTCGAAACCGGGTTCATAGTATGATAATTCTTATCGTATGAACTTCATACGAAAATAATTTTTATCAGTTTATTTATTTTAACAATATCTTATGATCATTTATCACCTCGGACTGCACGAGTTGGCTCCCCTTATTCCAACTATTATTTCTCTGCATATATCGATAGCTTATGGACGTCAGTTAGATTTTGGGCAAAAAAAAAGGCTAGCAACATTACGAAAGTCTTAAGTGGCCATTTTTTTGGAGGGGGGCCTAATATTTTTCCTGCCCGAGACCCCAGTTGTCTTGGTACGCCTCTTGATGATCGCAGTATCTTGTTATTAGCTCTAATTAGCGTACGCGGGTTCTACAACTGAGAGCTCTAAAGGCGATGCTATTGCACATCCTCATATCATTATCCTATCAGCTTAGAATATAGGTAGGTACAGCTCATAGCTAAAATTATTATGGTACCTCCGTATTTGCCCCTTTTTCGAAAGGATGGACGAATGGGCAGAAACAACGTAAAACAGAATGAATCCCTAGTGTAAAATATAAGTCCAACACACTATCTAGTGCTCTATTGTAAAGTTAAGATTTTCTCCTGCGACCACCAATTAGCACGAACGACCACGACCAATACTCAAAACTTTGATGGTCGCAGTTACGATTTCACGAAGTCCCATCGGTGACGAGTGCCTCTACGCAACGTCTCCAAATAGTAGATACGATATGACGTCACCAAGACGAAAGCGGCACTGATAAAATGCCAACAAACAAAAACAACAAAATAATGAAATTATGAACACTTGGCAACGACAAATAAGCAAGGATAGCTATTACTAATTCTTTGGTACCTATTACACTGTCCCGTGCCGACAATTCTTAGCGTTCCATCTATGCGCAGACTATTATACCCCTTGCATCTATGGCACGCAATTCATAAGATTGCCAAATCTGTACTAGTGTAATTATTATTCTGTTTATACAAAGATGGAGCTCCTACGTAGCATCGAATGACGTTGTATCAACGCAAGCTGCTACGATAAATGTTTGAACTTACACTGTAGGTATAGGTACCTACCTACCTAATGTATTCATTTATTCATCTAAGGTCTACCTTTTATGGAATGTTTAATGGTCCAAGTAAGCCTGAGTTTCGCAGTGGGATAATGAGTATGGTTGCTATGCGTAGGTAATTTTATTTTAACCGACCAGGATGTGGTTGGCAGTTTTTTTAACGTTGTCCACCTCTAAGATTCCTCATGTATCGTACGTATCTATTGGCAAAGCAAATGTCCTCATTTTTAATACCCCGACAAAAAACAGGGGTGTTATAAATTTGTAGTGTGTTTCTGTGTATCTGTCTGTGGCATTGTAGCTCCATAACGGCTGGACCTATTTCAATACAGTTTTTTTAATTGACAGCTAGTTCAATCGGGAAACATCTTAGCTAGTTTTATGAAAATCTGTTTAGCCGTTCAATAGTTACAGCTCTTTTTCTAGTTGGAGTCAGGGGTTTTTGACGGTTAGCTAGGTTATGCCAATGACTAATGGAGGGTTGTTCCCATGGACCGTCTTTACCCAATAGGCACCTAGGGGATGTGCTCAAGGCCCACGGCTGGAAGGGGCACTGCTTCAGAGAATAATTATAATAAATACCTAACCCTTCGCCCGACGCGCGGGAATCGAACCCTCGTATTCAGTATTCTATGCCTGCACGCTCGGCACCTGCGGCGCACTTGCGATTACGTTTACAAAATACGTTTGAATCATTTATTTACTCAAGTAGTCTATTGAAATGTAAATGAAAATGCATATAAATAGGTATTTATACCTATGATTACAAATAATACCTACCTATGCAGTTATTTTCCACCGGTCACCGTCATCCAGTCAAAAGATATAGGTCACTGCCATACCGTTTACAACCCGAAATAAATTAAGGAAAACTAAGAGATTAGTTCAAAGTCCTCTGACGGCCGTTTATGCAAAATACGTGAATTCTATTTCAAAGTAAATAAACATGTTATTGTGTAACGATATTACGTAGGTAAGTGGGCGTCAGAGATCGCTCCAAGGTTGTTTGAGAATGGCGGGAAACCGAGCGAAAGCTGCGGCCCTACAATACATATCAGTAAAGTCGATAAATACACATCAATTTTGTTCTAGAATGTTATTTTAGACCTAGACGTGCAGTCTAGGACGTCCTAGGAACAGTGAGTGATTCAGGGACGCAAGTACCACGACATAAAATAGTACTTGTAACCAAGTCGTTTTTTATTTTGCTTTATACATCACCGGCTCGGTTTCATTCTAAACAAAAAGTAAACTTGAAAGACGCGAAATGGATACTGAAAAAAAGCTGTTGTGGATAGGTCACAATCATCTACCCAATTATCAATAACAAGTCCGATAGACAGAGACAGAGCGATAAGTGTACAATGAAACAGAAGGAGTTGGCATGTAAACTGTTGATAGAAAAGAGATAGTAAAGCCCAATAATCGTGTATTAGAAAGAGACGTCAATAAAACAGTGTCTACAACATTATTTCTTCTGTATGGTTGGTACGCATGCGTCACCCGATTAAGCCAGGACTGTATTCAAAAATGTTAGTATATTATGCATTGAATAAAGTTATGCATTTCATTTAAAAAAAATATCCGACCAGATCTTGTCAAGGTCTCCTAAGTTTTTATTACTTTCCTAGTTAATTCTGAAGTGGACTTTTTCATACAACGCGGACCCTTTGTATTTTATTGATATATTTTTAAGATAGGAAATTTTTTTGTGGAAAATTGCCAAATATATTAAGGAAAAAACATATCATAAACTCAAAAAAAACAAAGATCAGTTGACGATATAACATACAGTGTTTGAATGTGAAATAGACATGTTGTGTACTTGTATTTGTACAAGAAAAAAACAAACCTTTCTAGTGCGGTCCTGGCAAAATACAATCAGCTGTTTGTAATGACAGTTCCTCTGACAAATACAAAATGGTTGAAAACTAAAGTTGGCAAACAAAGAAAAGGCAGCGTAATAGCGAATTTAACGTTAAAAAACATTTTTTTAAAGTGAAAGTTAGTTAGTTTACTTTGTGTTTAGTGTTTTGTGCACGATGTTGGATTTGGAAATCGTCCCTGAACGCTCTCTGGGCTGTGATGCCTGGGAATTTGTTCTAGGTGAGAATCGCGTATGTTTATTTCTTACGTCAAGAATTTGCGCTTTATTTCTACGGGACGTGTCTTACGCAATAATGTTTTTAACATATTTAACATCATCAATAATGATTTAGGTATAATGTGGGATAGGAATATTAATTGTTTTACCTTCGTACAACATTGATTTTTTTTTCTGTGGAAGTGTCACGATCTGCCTTTGTTTCGATTGTGTGCTGTTTATTTTTTTATTGCTAATCTTGACCGTGAAATTAGTATTGTAGATTGCGTTGTTTACGTGTTTGTTTTGAGATTTAGTAGATATGACACCAATTCAAATTGTATGGTTTAATTTATATCTTTATTTATAAGTGGCTAATTATGATGAAATTTTTGATTACAAATATATTGCGTAGGTATTTTATATTTTAAAATTAGATTAGAAATCTTTTATTTCAGTTGAGTATCTCATGCTTAGGTTAGGGTACACTGACCTCTGACTGACAATCTTTTACAGTTGAATATCATAAAGAAAAGTAAATAGTCAGAGTACATACTCAAGTGAGCTCTTTTTGTGTCAATTAACAAGTATAGAACTGATATTAAAATGGTACAAACATTTAGATAAGTTAACCAGGTTTCTTTCTATCAGAATCATGTTATACTTAGTCTTTCCTGGATGAAATACCACTCTAAAAAAACAATTTATTGTAAAGTAAAATACATACCTACCAATAATCTGTTAAAATACTTAATAATAATTTAAACATTTAATTTTAATTTTGAAATAAATTTAATAGGACATGTTTTAAACGTGTTGTTGATTAGGTGTTTATAATTTTATTATGTTTTAGTCACCTGACCAACACATTGTAACATAGATTATATATATTTTATTATGAATTTTAAATAGGTATTTAACATCATCCCACTGCTGGGCCTTCAGCAGTGGGATGATGTAGGTTTTCAGTAACAGTAACATACACCCAAAGAAAAATGAAATAAATACACACCATAATATTTAAAATTGTGTATTTTCATGTGTATGTATGTTTTGTTATTGTGCTGATACTACACATGAAAATGCCCAATATCTACATCCAGAAAGAAACATGATAATAATGCTTTTTCAACTGTTTTGGAGTAAGTTTCCGAGTCTAAACAGATGCAGCTGCAGACTGTCATATGGCCTCTGTAACCCAATTACTGAGAGATACTGATAAGTTAGACCGATTATCAGAAAATTTACCAGAAAATAT
This sequence comes from Allophyes oxyacanthae, assembly GCA_932294325.1. NCBI lineage: Eukaryota > Metazoa > Arthropoda > Insecta > Lepidoptera > Noctuidae > Allophyes > Allophyes oxyacanthae. Next base: position 7,586,782 of record OW028632.1, on the reverse strand, counting down.
ACCAACCAAACAATACAATACAAATAGAGATAAATTATTAAAATATGTAAACGGCAATGTTTTGAAATCAGTTCAGAACATATTCATTTTAATAAAATCATAACAAAGAAACAAAGTCATTAAAGGGGTACTGGCTTACAAACTTACTGTTGCCGTAATATTTATAATGGTTTATATTAAAAAGTGTTGTTATAAAAAAATTATGGGTTGTAATATTAACTTTGTTTGTGTGGGTCTTGTTATCAGCCAATGACTCACTATTTCAAGTTGTTGCATCAGTATTATGTAGTTTTTATTGTTTCTTTATGATTAAATCCTAAATGACAAATCAACATAAATAATTTGACTTCATTCTTTAATTTTTTTGAACATATAACCCACAGCAATTAACTTGAGACGTCATTTGGATGATATGTCATACCGCACAGGTCTCAAGTTAAATTCTACAGGGTTTTAGTTCTACTTAAACCTAGAACTCATAACAAAAGAAGGCACACATCTGGCTGTAAGAATAATCCCTCCAATTATAGACCAATCTCTGTACTACCCGCATTAAGTAAAATTTTTGAAAAAATCATGCTTGACCAAATGTTAACACACTTTAATATAAACGGAGTATTACATAGTCAGCAGTTCGGCTTCACGAAGGGTAGGTCGACCACTGACGCAGGAGTGAAATTAGTCACACACATTTTAGAATCCTGGGAGGGGTCACAGGATGCAATTGGCGTCTTTTGTGATCTCTCCAAGGCTTTCGACTGCGTAGACCACGATACACTTATCCGTAAATTAAACCACTACGGAATTCGTGGACGAGCTGCTGATCTTGTTTTGTCCTACCTATCTCAGAGGCAACAAAAAGTAAGTGTCAATGGTGTCATATCTGAGGGCTCTTTGGTTAAAATGGGTGTGCCTCAAGGCTCAATCCTTGGCCCTTTCTTGTTTCTGGCTTATATTAATGATCTCCCATATATAATGAGCGAAATATCGGATATAATACTATTTGCGGACGACACTTCCCTCATTTTTAAAATAAGTAGAAAAGATAGGGAAGTCTTACACATTAGAGATAGCTTAACTATACTCTCTAAATGGTTCGCAGCTAATAACTTATTACTAAATGCTAATAAAACAAAATGTTTAAAGTTCTCACTGCCAAATGTAGCTCATGTAGGCTTAAATTTAATGCTTGATGGAAATGAACTAAATATAATTAATGAAACCGTATTCTTAGGGATAACAATTGATTCCAAGTTGCAGTGGGGTCCTCACATCACAGCTCTGTCCAAAAGACTTAGTTCTGCGGCATTTGCAGTTAGAAAAATTAGACAGTTAACCGATACAGCTACGGCGAGATTAGTGTACTTCGCATATTTTCATAGCATTATGTCCTATGGCATTCTGTTGTGGGGATCAGCGGCTGATGTGGATTCGGTTTTTATATTGCAGAAGAGGGCGATCCGTGCGATCTATAACATGGGCCCACGCGAGTCTTTACGAGACTTTTTCAAAGACACCGACATTCTAACACTGCCATCACAGTACATTTTGGAGAATATTATGTTCGTCCGAAGAAACCTGCATATGTTTAGTATCAATAGCGATATTCATAAAATTAATACTAGAAATAAGTACAAAATAGTGGTCCCTAAATTTAGATTGACCAAAACAAACAAATCATTTCTAGGTAACGGTGTACGCTTTTATAATAAACTCCCAAAAAGTATTACCGAGCTTACTGATAAAAAGTTTAAAACTCGTGTTAAGCTTATCCTCATAAGGAAGGCCTATTACAGGATCAAAGACTATGTTGACGATAGAGATGTATGGAAGTGATTATCTTCTGCACATGCGGCTTCCCTGGTGACCCACTGCTTCCTGTCTTCACACACAAATTTTAACGCTTTCCTTGTACCTTTTTGGTAGGTACCTATTCTTAATTGGGTGACTGACTTGAGTGTTAAGTACGCACCTACTAGTATTGTATAATTATAATATTATAGTGGTACTTATGATCTTTGCTGTTCTTTTTTTATCTTTTTATTGTAATATTGTGTAAATTGAGATCGAATTTTAGCCGGGGCCGCTCCTGCGGCCCCACATTTGTTGTGTAGTACCTAAGCTTGATTTATGAAAAGAGTATCCATGGAGTTTCTTGCCGGTATCTTCTCCAGGACCAACCCACTTGGAACCGTGCGCCTAGAATCACGACGTTTTGAAAGTGCCTGCAAGGGCCCAGTTGAAATAAAAATCTTTGACTTTGACTTTGACTTTGACACATGTGTAAATATAATAAAAACAATGCTCTAGTAATGCATTTGTTCTATTTTTTCCTGTACAAAAATATCTATTGTGTTTTGTGTGCAGGCAAAAAAATATAGTTGCATGGCTCATGAATGGCTTAAATTGTTTACTTACTAGCAGTCATATCCTAATAACAGAAATATGTATTTATATTTAGGCTAATTTGTAACAAAAAAAATTCTACCTTAAGTATGAGTTTTGGTCCTTATTATAAAGTCTCATATCATCATGTACTTACTGTTAGACGTTATCAATGTACTGTTGTGCAAAGGCCCAAAGATTTTCAGACCAGTCTAGTCAGTGCGGATAATCCATCATTATCTTGTACAAGAGTTAAAAATATTGGTCTTTGTGTACAAAAAGACCAAATCTTAATAATCTAAAAATTGCTAGTTCTCGGTATAATTACCATTTTTTTGACACCTCATATTATGCATACCCATTTAATTGCACATAAAATAAAGACAACAAGATTTATGGGACAGCATGCATATGCAAAAATGCAAATTTCATATGATAAAATGTTATATGTCATTATTTAATTTATTAAGATTTTTTACCTGTCTAGCTACAATTAAATATCAAGTATTCGTACAATACATCTGTAACATAAAAGTCAAAGTTTTTTATTTCAACTAGGCATTTACAGGCTCTTTTATAACATCGAGACTAGGTTTGCGTAGTAAACCTTTCTCATTCTGAGAAGAGGCATATGCCCAGCAGTGGGCCAGTAATGAGCTGAATTATAAAGCCGATGTATGGTTGGCTAAGAAACGAAATGCAGAAAGTAGTCCAGCAAATGACATAATGTCCATCGCAATAAAAATACCTATAGATAAGCTTGTCTGTCATTATAATAGTAATTTTCTAGCCACAATAGTTCTTATCGTTCTATATCGTTCAAACGACATTTAACGGTGTACTGGTTATCAAAGTTTCCGTGCTCAATATTCCTCAAAATTACCTACATGTGTTTTTAAGATTGGAATTTTTAGTTAAAGTGGAGATTTCATACGTGATTCTTGGCAACACTGCCAATTGCCGGTTGTTGTTTCCAACATCAAACCTGGCTAAACAATGTGTGACTGTGTTTCCTGCGATAACTAAATGTTAAAACTGCGTCATTAGTCTTTTTGCCTTAATGCAAAGTCCTAGTCGCAAGCACAGCTGCTGAGTGTGAAATCCTGGGTTTTATTCCCGGATCGGGCATTGTTATTGGTATATTGTGGTGATTTTTTGTCAACCGCTTCGCTCGATTAAGGTCCGATTAAATTGAAAACATAATAGATTTCTCAGAATTGGTGTTCAAAGGGTGTTGGTTCAAGGGTGGTGTTGAAAGTCTAGAATTGTGCTCAGTAGATGGCAATACACTCGCGTCACTCGCCTATTCCATGGAGTTTCTTCTTTCAGAGCTATGACCTACCTGGGTATAGCGGGACATTACGCTCAAAATTGGAGCTGCTCCCTGACCTCCACCTCCACCTTACAGAATATCGTAGCCAAATAACACCGCTCTTTTACGGTGTAAGTTCCTAACACCAAGGTCAACAGTGCTCCTTGGGGAAGCGTCGATGATACTGTTAGTAGTAGATTCGGCAAAGTGCGAGTGATGCCCCTGTCGTTGCAAGGGTTACGATAGCCGCTTACGATCAAGCGGGCTGTATGCTAGTTTGCCACTTTCGTAGTATAATAAAAAACTTAATAGATAACGGCATCACCGCATCATCTGACATTATGCTGAGCTGAGGCCGTTTTAGCATAAATGTACTTTATTTTATCTATTTTAATGTTATTTGTTTTAATATTAATTGTGCCAATAAACGCAATTTTCTTTCTTTCTTTCTCTCACCGAAATGTAGAACAGGCATAAACTTAATAAGGGTTAATAAGTCGTTGACAACAGCACACCTATGACTTATCCGGGGAAACAGGCTCGATGCTGTTATATTGTATAGTAAAAGATAAAGATCAAGATAAACAGAATTGTATACAAATAGTTGTTGATTCAGGCTGGGACTGTCCACGTGGACAAATGCTGAAAAGTATAAGAAAAACAAAATACATCAGCTGTTTTACGTCCCACGCAAATCGTTAAACTCGTCTGAGACCGTTACGATTGTATTTGTAAACAGACGATCGAAGGCGACCTGTCGCTTGTATTGTAGGTAGCAATTTTATCAAGAAACGTTTTGCCTGCCAGAAAGACCCCCGACACGATCGATAGTCTGATATCGTGAAGATTGCGGGGCGATAGAGGATGAGATTAACTCATGTAAAGTGGCGTAAAAATGGCATATATATGTATATTATGCAGACAGACGTGGGCTGAATAGATAGATCGATAGTGTTTTCCTACTCGTTCCACCCTACCCGATGCCGCTTACAATGGCTGCCTTGAGCCTACCCTCCAGGTAAAACACGTGATGATAATAAGCTAAACATCAGTCGAATAGAGTTAGCGATTTAGCGCTTAGCAGCTGACCTATTCCAGTAAGTTTGATTTTCAAGCCGTCGCACAGTGTGAGAAATGCCTCAAAAAACGGACATTGCTTTTTTATTCGATTAATCGAAAGTATAAACTATTTTGAATGCGAGAGTAGAACTCCCAGATCTTAAATATCCTTAAAAGCACGGTAATAATTTTTATTACAATTTTCTGGATTTTCAGAAAAACACAATTATAAAGGATGTAATGAAAATATATGAACATTCGTTTTCAGAGTTTATTGACACTATATTTGAGGCATTTTATAGGCACATCAGAATAGACTTTGCGATAATTGAAAAATAGATATGCCTGATTTCATGTTTTTTCCTTTTTATTTTTTCCCTCTGACATCTTTTGTAAGTAGCACTTGATGTTTATCTTAAAACATTCTTCAGAACTGTACTATTAACTGTAAAAAAAATTTGATCCAAATCTATCAGGAAATCGAAGTTATGATGATTCTATGGTTTTCAATTTCTTTGATATTAGGGTTATTACTCTCAGAACACAAAAATTGCACCTAATAATTTCTAATCGGTAAATATTGTGTAAAGGAATACCAGTCAGTTAATATCACTATTATTCTTACATTTTGAATTTTTCATTATTTGTCAAAATCTTCCTAAGTCTAAAAATCCGAATTCCTACGTGTTAAGAATCTGATATTTTACAAGTAGGTTAACATAGCACTAAAGAATCATTTGTGTGAAAATAAAATGCTACTACCTCATACAAATTGCGCAAAAAAATAATTTCAAAATTACGGAAAAAATTACGTAAGTTTCTTTAAATTACATCTTTAAAATATTTGTTTGTTTCTAAAAATATATGGTTTTATCGCATAATATAATTAAAACCAAAAAATGTTGCATACATAATACGTTAAAGCAATTCTTAATGATTTCTATGAAAAGTATTAAAAAATTCTAGCTCTTTTTCTAAGCTGAATTGGCTTTTGGGAGTTCTACTCTAGCATTCAAAACAGTGTATACTATCGATTAGTGGAATAAAAAAGTGATGTCCGTTTTTTGAGGCATTTATCATACTGTGCGTCGGTCAGTGCGGTCATATTCTTAGGGATAATGTATTAATTTGAATAATATCAAACATCCTATGGAAAAAAGGCTAAGAACGGGTCCTTGAAAGAACATTTATCGGTTTTATCCTTCTACTTTAGGCTTTTCAAGTAAAAAACATTGTTAACGAACGCTATCGCTTCAAAAACTAGTTTTAAAACGTATAAAAGCCGAATTTTAATGAGTCTAATGTAGGTATGCCAGATAATATTTTATAAACTAAAGGAGATTGCGTGTTCGCTCACGTGCTAAAATTAGCTACACCTACCCTGATATCTGCTGTATTGTTACCTGATCATTACCTTAGTTTTGAATTGAATTGTTTTATTGCGCTGGTTTAGCTGTCTGATTCCCGTAGGCACCTATCATAAAAAAGAATTAGTGAGCTGAACTGATACAGAAGATAGTTTAAAGCAGGTCTTGTAAAACCCAGGTTTTAAGATAGCCCCGTCTCTTTTTGGTATATGACGTTACAAAGTAATGGATATTATTTAAAACCTGGCTAGACTTGCTTTAAACTATCTTTTGTAATAAGAGGGTTAGTGTTAATCGTTAAGTGGTCCGAAAATAGTCAGGCATTTCCGAATTACTTACGAGACTAAAACCGTATAAAAATGTCAAGAGGACGGCCAGCTGCATCCTTTTGTGTTCTAATAATAAGTTTTGCGGTTCTTTTTAGCTGCGTATGAAAAGTCTCATGTTCAGTTGAGGAAATAAAGGGTTATAATGATGAAGTCTTGTCTAGCTGCTTTGCCATGTGGTTGGAGAACCCTTGAGAAGCACTGACCTTTTGAGATACATACCTGTGTTGGTCTATGGTTGCACTCCTTCTGCATATAAACTTTAACTATGCCAAATCTCAGACTCATCCGTGCGCGCAATATGCTTAAAAAGGGGTACTAAGTTTTCTCTTCACGTCTCTAATATATAAAGCTCGATTACCACTGACTGACTGATTGACAGAATTGATCTCCCAGATGGAGCCGTGGGGGGTTAAAGTCATGTATGGGAGTCGTATAGAAGGGGGTCCAGTGAGTCCGGGAAAAATCCGAAATGACCTGAAAGTGGAACGCTGACCGGAACTGCCCTACGGATCTCGAAAATGGCAAGTCGCACACCCATAGTGCCGGAACTAAAAATGTCAAGGACCCTGGGTCGATTGACGAGCCGGTGAAAAAAAGATGGCTTCCATACAAAAAAAGATGGCAGCCATACAAAATTGAAACGCTCACCGTTCCGAAACCGTTGGAGATAGCGGGGGGGTGCTCGACCAAATGTCATAGAGGACGACGGGGGCTTTCCGGTGGGGGTCATAAAAATCCAAGATGGCGGATTCAAAATGGTGGCCAAAAAAAAATATGGTCCGAGCCGACTGAAAATTGGCATCCGGGGGTATTCGGAGGCACCGATTCATAATCCGGGATCAAATTTTTCGTTCCGCCATTTTCCAATATGGCCGCCATACAAGTGTTCATTTTGGATTTTGACCCAATTGTTCTCCTAGAAGGAGCCGTCGGGGGTAAAAGTGATGTATCGGAATCGTATAGAGGGGGGTCCTGTGAGTTTAGGAAAAGTCCGAAATGACCTGAAACTGGAACGCTGACCGGAACTGCCCTACGGATCTCGAAAATTACAAGTCGCAAAGCTATACTGCCGGAACTAAAAATGTCAAGGACCCTGGGCCGTTTGACGAGCCGGTGAAAAAAAGATGGCTTCCATACAAAAAAACATGGCCGCCATACAAAATTGAAACGTTCACCGTTCCGAAACCTTTAGAGATAGCAGGGGGGTGCTCGAACCAATTTCATAGAGGATGGAGGGGGCTTTCCGGTGGTTGTCATAAAAATCCAAGATGGCGGATTCAAAATGGCGGCCGAAAAAAAATTGTCTCGATCCGGCTGAAAATTGGCGTCCGGGGATTTTCGGGGACACCGATTCATAATCCGGGGCCGAATTTATTTTTCCGCCATTTTTCAATATGGCCGCCATACAAACGCATCTTTTGGAGCAATTGTTCTCCCGGAAGGAGCCGCGGGGGGTAAAAGTCATGTATGGGAGTCGTATAGAGGGGGGTCCAGTGAGTTTAGAAAAAGTCCGAAATGACCTGAAAGTGGAAGGCTGGCTGGAACTGCCCTACGGATCTCGAAAACGACAAGTCGCAGACCTACAGTGCTGGAAGTAAAAATGTCTAGGACCCTGGGCCGATGGACGAGTCGGTGAAAAAAAGGTGGCTTCCATACAAAAAAACATGGCCGCCATACAAGTGTTCATTTTGGATTTTCACTCAATTGTTCTTCCAGAAGGAGTCGTGGGGGGTAAAACTCATGTATGGGAGTCGTATAGAAGGGGGTCCTATAAGTTCAGGAAAAGTCCGAAATGACCTGAAAGTGGAACGCTGACTGGAACAGCCTTATGGATCAAGAAAACGGCAAGTCGTACTCCCATAGTGCCGGTCCCATAGTAACTAAAAATGTCGAGGACCCTGGTGAGATCGTCGAGCCGGTTAAAAAAAGATGGCTTCCATACAAAAAAACATGGCTGCCATACAAACGCTTCTTTTGGAGCAATTGTTCTAAAAGGAGTCGTGCGGGGTAAAAGTCATGTATAGGAGTTGTACAGTGGAGATTCCAGTGAGTTAAGGAAAAATCAGAAATGACCTAAAAGTAGAACCCTGACCAGAACTGCCCTACAGATCTCGAAAACGGTAAAGCGCAGACCCATAGTGCCCGAACTAAAAATATCGAGGACCCTGGGTCGATTGACGAACCGGTGAAAAAAAGATGGCGTCCATACAAAAAAAATATGGCCACCATACAAAATAGAAACGCCCTCCGCTCCGAAACCGTTAGAGATAGCGGAGGGATGCTCGAACCAATGTCATAGCGGATGAAGGCGGCTCTCCGGTGGTCGTCATAAAAATCCAAGATGGCCGATTCAGAATGGCGGTCCAAAATAATATGGTCCGATCCGGCTGAAAATTGGTGTCTTGAGGTTTTCGGGGGCACCAATTCATAATCCGGGATCGAATTTTTTTTCCGCCATTTTTCAATATGGCTGCCATTCAAACGCTTCTTTTGTTTTCCGAGAAGGAGCCGCGGGGGGTAAAAGTCATGTATGACAGTCGTATAGAGGGAAGTCCAGTGAGAAATGACCTGAAAGTGGAACCCTGACCGGAGCTGCCATAGGGATTTCGAAAACGGCAAGTCGAACACCCATACTGCCGTAACTAAAAATGTCAAGGACCCTGGGCCGTTTGACGAACCGGCGAAAAAAACATTGCTAAATTGCAAAAAAAAAAAAACCATACAAAATTGAAACGCTCCCCGTTGCGAAACCGTTAGAGATAGAGGGAGGGTTACAAGTCCAGTTAGTTCAGGAAAAGTCCGAAATGACCTGAAAGTGGAACGCTGACCGGTACTGCCCTACGGATCTCGAAAACGGCAAAGTGCAGACATATAGTGCCTGAACTAAAAATGTCTAGGACCTTGGGTCGATTGACGAGCTGTTGAAAAATCATGGCTACTATACAAAAAAACATGGCCGCCATACAAAATCGACCAAATATCATAGAGGACGACGGGGGCTTTCCGTTGGGGGTCATAAAAATCCAAGATGGCGGATTCAAAATGGCGGCCAAAAAAAAGTTGTCTCGATCCGGCTGAAAATTGGCGTCCGGGGGTTCTCGGGGACACCGATTCATAATCCGGGAACGACTTTTTTTTTCGGCATTTTTCAATAAGGCCGAAATACAAGAGTTTCTTTAGGAGAAATTGTTTTCCCAGAAGGAGCTGCGGGGGGTTAAAGTCATGAATGGGAGTCGTATAGAGGGAGGTCCAGGGAGTTTAGGAAAAGTCCGAAATGACCTGAAAGTGGAACGCCGACCGGAACTGCCCTACGGATCTTGAAAATGGCCAATCGCAGACCGATAGTGCCGATACTAAAAATATACAAAAAAACATGGCCGCCATGATACAAGTGTTCATTTTGGATTTTCACTCAATTGTTCTACCAGAAGTAGCTTTCGGGGGTAAAACTCATGTATGGGAGTCGTATAGAAGGGGGTCTTATGAATTCAGGAAAAGTCCGAAATGATCTGAAAGTGGAACGCTGACCGGAACTGCCCCACGGATCTCCAAAATGAGAAGTCGCACACCCATACTGCCCGAACTAAAAATGTGTAGGACCTTGGGTCGATTGACGAGCTGGTAAAAAAAGATGGCTTTCATACAAAAAAACATGGCTGCCATACAAACGCTTCTTAACACGCTTTTATTAGCTTCACCTGTAACTATGTAAGAAAATCTTGGAAGTTAAATTTGACCCACTTCGCGGTTTCCGATTGAGGTGAGATTTTACGTTTAGTTAGGATGACAATGCATAGTTAGATAACTGAACGTCATTCTAAATCCAATATGGCGGACTACTTATGTATTATGCACTACCATGATATGGGTATCAAATGAAAGGGTTTGCTAAGAAGACTACGAAACTAAAATAACGTCACACTTAATTCAATATGGCGGACGCCCCAAGATGGTAGACAAAATTTTCTTATCTACCATCATGATATTGGTATCAAATGAAAGGGTCTGCTGGGAAGAAAACGAAAAATAAAGTCAAAGTCAAAGTCAAAGTTTTTTATTAGAACAGCCTTTGCAGCACTTTCAAAAGCGTGTTTTTATTTTTTTTAAGTTAATTTAAGAGCTCCACCAAAACGGCCACCCGCGGGCCGCTTGCGGCCCGCGCACTGCGCGACCTCTACTTTGTCAAAACCCTCACCGTTCCGAAACCGTTAGAGATAGAGGGGGGGTGCTCGACCAAATATCATAGAGAACGTGGGGGGCTTTCCAGTGGTAGTGATAAAAATCCAAGATGGCGGATTCAAAATGGTGGCCAAAAAATAATATTGTCCGATCTGGCTGAAAATTGGCGTCCGGGGGTTTTAGGGGGCACCAATTCATAAACCGGAATCGACTTTCTTTTCCGCCATTTTTCAATATGGCCATTCAAACGCTTCTTTTGGAGCAATTGTTCCCGGAGAAGGAGCCACGGGGGGTGAAATTCATGAATTACAGTCACATAAGAGGTCCAGTGTGAAATGAACTGAAAGGGGAACCCTGACCGGAACAGCCATATGGATCTCGAAAACGGCAAGTCGCACACCCATACCGCCGGAACTAAAAATGTCAAGGACCCTGGGCCGTTTTACGAGCCGGTGAAAAAAATTTGCTAGAAATGCAAAAAAAAAATACCATACAATATTGAAACGCTCACCGTTCCGAAACCGTTAGAGATAGAGGGGGGTTACAAGTCCAGTTAGTTCAGAAAGGGTTCGGGTTCGGAAAGGGGGAGAAAAACTCCGAAATGACCTGAAAGTAGAACGCTGATCGGAACTGCCCTACGGATCTCGAAAATGAGAAGTCGCACACCCATACTGCCCGAACTAAAAATGTGTAGGACCTAGGGTCGATTGACAAGCTGGTAAAAAAAGATGGCTTTCATACAAAAAAACATGGCTGCCATACAAAATCAAATATCATATTTATTTTGCGTCATGTTACAAACCCCACCTAAAAAGCCCTCGCGGGCCGCTCGCGGCCCGCGCACCGCGCGACCTCTAGTATTAATATATAGATAAAACGGGTAAAATTTGATTATTTGTACGTAGGGGTTTATTTCTGGAACTACTAAACCGATAAAAAAAAAACTAAAAATTTATTTCATTCATAAAATCATAAAAAGCTGTCACTATCCCTGAGTGATATAGGCTGTTTTATTTTGATAAAAATAGAACGCGCGTGTGACACCGCGGGAAACAAGTCACAAGTCTGTGTATAACAAAATTGATTTTCGCAAAAAAAAAAATCGGATCGATTTAGCTATGTCCTTTTAGAATGTCCTATATTCGTCCTTTGGAATTGGAACTGGGCGTAAAAGTAGTAGGTAATAAAAATATATAGATATTTAATCATTGTTAACCTGGTCTTGCGGTGCCTCGGCATGGAAAGAAAGAGAGAAATTGATGAGAATTGAAATGTGAATGATTAAAAATTTATAAAAAGTGAAAGAGTTTGAAAGTGTCATGTAATTACCCAGAATAGTGGTAATAATTGTAAGATGATCCCATGGGATAATAACGTGAATTTATCATCTGTGCGAGACTATGGTGTGAGAGCATGAAATAAAAAATCGTCCTAAAATATAAAAATAAAGCAATCTCCATTAAAAAGTGTAACGTTAATTACATGGCTCGTTTTAAAAAGGTCCAAATAAGTAGTTTGCCAATTATATAACGGCATTAATTGGTTCCCCTCACGTACTAGGTATATTAATTTATACGCGGTACCCAATTAATTGTTCAAAATACTATCCACATGGTTAAAACGCCCAGGCCACTAGTCTAATAAAAACATATTTTTGCAAATTAAAAACACGTGGTCATACATGCGTCGGAACTAAATGCGTGTTATTGACTCCAAATATTAAATAACATCGCATCGCAACGATTGTTATTGTAGCGTGACCTTGATCGTTATCACAGTAAACATGTTTTTGACTTTCAAATTTCAGCCTCAAATTAGTCTTTTTATAAACAAAATGATCTAATCTTTTTCCGTGGCTATCCATTAGAAAAGTGTTAACTTTTAGTAATGGCACGTTGACAATTGACATCATATAACCACGCCTAATTCATCCTTGTAAAGATATTTTTAAGTGTCGAAACAACAATTGATAAAGTCACCTAATATTTAGTTAAATTATTCCCATTTAACTTTTACGATTAACACCGGGGTAATAAAAAATGAATATGGCTTTACTAAAAGCCATTTTCCTTCATTATAAATGTGAGTAAAAGTTGTCAACAAAACATGTTGTTGAAACAGGTTCCTTTCGTATTCAAGAGAACTACAAATTAAACAGTAATTAATATGTCAATAGTGAATTCTTGACCATCTGCACACGTAGATGGTTTGGAAATGGTCAGTTGAGGCAGCATAGATGATCGCGAACCCTGTCATGAACCAGAGACAATTGAAACCCCTAATAATTTTTTTGGTCCTTCGATCCGGATCTCCTAAAAACAGTCCTGGACCTGTTCCGACGTAGGACCAACGGAGAGGGGAAATCTTATAAAAGCACGAAGGCGACTTCATACAATTCTATATCGATAAAGCAAATAATCTGCCAATGGAATTATCAAACCGTTTTTTACAATTGTAAGGAGTAAACATGTTATTCTTTCACATCCTGTCCAATCTACATAATTATACTAATAATTATTATTTATGGCAGAAACTTTTGTTTGTAACTTCATGACTAGAAAACCAATTTCTTTGGAAATTCTTCCACTCTCTCTCACTAATTCTTTTATTGTATTATGGGTCACATAGGCTACACCTACAGGAACTGGTCAGCTCGTAACTGCCATGGCAATCTTATTCAGAGGCAATTCATTATTATCCTAGTCTTATTTGTATTCGCTTTGAATTGCATTATTCTCGCAGCTCTTATCACAACATTGTACTGATAAAGATTGTCAAGATGTATTATTTATTTGAAAAGATTTACCATGGAGTTTCTTGCCGGTTCTTCTCCATAGGATCTACTATTTGGAACCGTGCACCTAGAGTCTCGACATTTCATAAGTGCCTGTATCTGGTTTACATGAAATAAAGATCTATTCTATTCTATTCTACATTTTGCTTCGAAAATCAACTGACGAGGTATTGATATTTATTTGGGAAAAATCCGGAAAGTCGTGTATAAAAGCTAGAGAAATAAAGGCGCAATAAATAGTTCTTGTATCTATAATTCCATACAATACAAGATTTCCTACATGCGATATAATTTTTAATCACACTGTAGATTTTTGTAATGTAGCTTCTTTTGTTAAGAATATCATAAGGGTTATTACTTGTATATTCGTATTATTTATAAAACATTGTTTTTCAATCGTCTTTCAACCGTTTACCGGTTATCAATGTACAGGAATAGCATAAACTTTCCACGGCAACTGACTCTAACGATTTATCTTTATTCTCACAATCAATACACATGCGAAACACGTGATAATTAACGTGATTTTTTATCTGCATCATAACATAAACATGTTACGTCATGCCGGAGAGCTAGGCTGAATGGAAATGCCCTGTCTTGCCGGTTTAGGAAAAGGTCATCGAGGTATTATATCCGGCTCGATGGGCGGTACCGTACCATACACCTGTGCAATCCTTAGCGTATGTATATCATACGGTCTCTGTGAGAAAATAAGAACACTGCGATCACCATCGAAATAATATTATAATAACCTAACCGTCAAAAAGCCCTGACTCCAACTAGAAAAAGAGCTGTATATTTTGAACGGCGCTGAACAGATTTTCATGAAACATAGCTTAAGACGATACCCGATTAAACTACTTTTCGATTTTTTGTCGGGGGTTAAAAATATTTCACAATAGCAATCATCGTTAGATGGTATGGTGATGGTGGTCGTGGTGGTTGCCATTTGTCCTGATTTCAATGATTTTTTCCTAGTTTGAAGGGTATCTGGGGTGCGTCTGGGAGGGGTTTTATACACCATCCGTGAAAACTACCAACTTAAACTTAGAACTATGTAAGCTATAAATCATTCTCAAATAGTAATGTCCTTTAAGCTCCAAAATCCGAAGTTTTGGATTAATTCGATTTTGTAGATGACAACTCCATTAATTGAGCGTCCATTCGGAGGACTCTGTCGACAGTGGACTTTTACAGCATCTTTCTCTATGTAGGCTGATTTAAAATCGGGCGGGAATTTTGTCATAAATTGGTTGGGATAGTGGGATTGATAGCCCCTACGCGTATGGTCCCGTAAGCACTTACACATGAGCAACACGTTGCTAACAGCCTTTGTCGACAGCGTCGGCAACGATTCGTGTGTTCATGTGTCGCTCAATTATGGAGTGGTGGAAAGTCGCGCGGAGCGCAAAGTGGCGCGCAATGCGGAGAAAGGCGCGTATCTCCGTTCATGGACAGTGAGCGAGAAAGCGATACGCCTCTTTGCGCGCCGCGCGACTTTCCGCCTCTCCATAATTGAGCCCATAAAGCGCTAAAACTGGAATTCATCGATCTGCCCTCTGGTCACTCTGTTAGAGCCTGCTCAAGAACACTGACAATATAAGTGAAATGCTTGAAGAAAATACTAATGATTATTTATATTCAAGTATACTCGCAATATTGCTGTAGCCGGACAGTTAGGTACAATTGTACTTGATACACTCGCACATCCCTTTCCACTTCAACTAGGCTATTAAGTGCCACATTTTTATCAGATCCTCAACATCTCATTAATTTATATTTTCTGTCGTGTCGATAAGGTGTCACATAAGAATTACTTAAGCTGTAGTGGAAAGATTGACCGACTGCCGAGTACGTGAAGACAAGTGTACAATATACAATGGCTGAACAATAGAAACGCCAGTAAAATGTACTGAATTGACATAAGTTCTTCATATTACTAATAGTTGACTGTTATGTTTCAGGGATGCATTTCTCTCAGTCAGTGGCCATCATACAGAGTCAAGTGGGCACAATAAGAGGAGTACAAGTACTATATAGTGATCAGGTGAGCTTTTACTATTATAATAATTCTAGACAATTGGTAGGTACTTAGTACTTATACAACGTGTTTCAGAAATCGCTGGTCATATTTTAAGGGTGTGGATCAGACCATCAAACTGAACAACTTTCTATACTATAGACCTACATCGTAATCGCGAAAAAATTATCAGCTATCCCATACGTGTGGGTCGAATAGGTATTGAAGTTTTGTATTTTTTCCCCTGGTACAGTCGGCGACATAAGTAGATGAACTTTTCGTAATTTTGAAATTAATTTAACGAACATAATTTTCTTAATTAACCATTACACAAGTCGATAATGTTTTGCTATTCTATAATATAATTTATTACATAAAATGCAAATTTTCATTAATAAAAAAACCTTCTTACTTTTGATGCTGACTGTACTTTAATAAAATGGTAACTCCTCAAATTTTAATGTAAGAAGAGATCTGGTCTTTTGAAAGCTTATGAAGGGCCATGGGTCCAACAAACTGGCTGCCAACTCATGTTCATAAATTATCCTCGGATGATGTAACACTAATGTTGTATGAGATGAAAGCTACAAGAATTAAGTCTATATGGCAATAGGTATAGACTGAAGCTTGAGTTAAATAAACTGGAACAAAGTCGTTTGTTTGTTCTTGGACCTTTGAATTGTTATAATTTGAAAGACTGATTTTTAACCCCCTACAAAAAAGATAGGTGTTTAAGTTTGTAGTGTGTATCTGTGTATCTATCTGTGGCATCGTAGCTCCAAAACGGATGAACCGATTTCAGTGCGGTTTTTTTTTGAAAGATAATTTAATCGGGTATCATCTTAGCTATATTTCATGAAAATCTGTTCAACCGTTCAAAAGTTACAGCTCTTTCTCTAGTTGGAGTCGGGGGTTTTTGACGGTTAGGTTATTACTAATAATATATTTCTTCTTTCATTTCAGAACCCGTTAACTGTAGACCTAGTAATAAATATGCCTCAAGACGGCATCCGGTTAATATTCGACCCGGTGGCGCAACGACTCAAGGTTATAGAGATCTACAATATGAAATTAGTTAAACTTAGGTATAGGTAAGTTGTATCTATATTTTACATAATTATAATTTAACTAGAATCAACTAAGATACGAATAATAATTGAAAACGTGTTATATTTGTCGTTTATTGGATATACTACTTCCACTATCACCTAATATGGTAATTTTAATATTGTAGGTGTCGTAAAAGACAGTTGATATTCACAATTATGATTTATTTAGTACTGTTTTACTTATTAACATAATTCGGAAATTCTCGACTAGTTTTGGACTCAAACGGAGCTCTTATTCATAAGCTCCTCACACGGAGGGTCGCGACTCGCGAGCCAAACTCATACTGTCACAAAATCGTATAGTATATATACAGAGTAAAAATATATAATCAGTCCCTTTAAAAATTACATTTCGTTTGCAACAAAAAACGTCTCCTTTTATAGATATTGTAAAACGGTTGGTCGACGTTACATGTGACCCGAGGGCTGCAGCTGGCCTATTCTTTGGTCAAAGAATAATTATAATCATTGCCTTTCAATGTCTACTGAGAGTACTTTGACGCCTAAGTGCTCAGTTTTATATTTGTGATTTATGTTTTAAATAATTAGACTGTGTACATACATATTTAAGATTAGTACCTACTTAGTAAGTATATTTTATGATAATGAAGTAATCAGGGATTTTGTTAGGAAATCTTATTTTTTGATCTGGTAACCCTACTCGTGTCTGCCTTTTATAGGTTAGGTAACGAGCATCACGATAAATGTAAATGAAAACATTAGTATGCTGTGAAATTATTAGAAAAATGTATTAGCCTTCTGTCTAGACACTAACGTACTGTATTCAATGCTCTCATTGTATTCTGCGTATGCTTGGAATATAAATTAATTTGTTACTAAACAGACTTGTGCCGCGTCTTGTTAATAAAATCTAGATGATCAATAGCCACACTATAGCATAAACGCGCAAATAGAGTTATGTGACGAGATGTACGTGACGTTATGTCCAGTAACGATACTTTGCGGTGATACATTTAGCAAACAAAATGCTTTGACGGATTGCGGCCCGCTTAAAATAAAATAACTCTGCGTTTGGACGCCGGGTGCAAACGATTTTAGCCTTAAGGATGGTTGACCGGAAAAATTGCCGACTGTCCATCAGAAGCCATCAGGTTTCACATATAATATACGAAATAGCACAACTTAGAATCAGGCTTGTCTTTTGTGACGTCGCTAGAACATGACGTCACGTCAAATATGCCCAGGGCCCCAATTTTGCTATATCAAATTGTGTCAGAATGGTTTCATAATAGGTGTGTTCACTTATTACGGCGGACGCAATCGATCGTCCGGGTGATCACACTAAACCGTTCAGTTAGTAAACAACACTAAGTTGTTTTTGCCTACCGTATAAGAAATGTCTGTGTACGCCACTGGTGTAGCAGCTGATATCCTCCTTCATGGACCATGAATGCAGAGTTATGTGATTGCATTATGATGAGGAATACCTCTCTTTCCAAAAGAAACCGATACTGTCCAAAAGAACTGACTGTCTTGTGACTCTTTCGTATGCGCGGCCATTGATCTCTGGATCGATTTCCATTTTGGGAGAAGTGTGATTGGAATTTTTATTCTTAGTAGTAGCCCAGAATTTTTTATTGTACCCGATAAAGGCAACCCCCCTATGCAGGCAGTCCGTCATCAGAGTTCTTTGAACCTCTTCTCAATTTCGCTTATTCTCATTCATCCCTAGTCGTAACAAAGGATATTTTTATGTAAATATTTATGCATTTACTTACATATAAATCTCGGCTGTAGCAACAGCATAAAACACTGCTATCTTCATTCCGGTATCGCAGTGTACGACCTAATGACATTATAATATCGTCTGTTTCTATGTTTGCAGTCAAGGTCAATTTAATGTGACTGCTCCTGTTTGTGTAAGGTCTTATGTCCTGATAATGAATACGGAACTTACATGTAATATTATTATCAGTTTACCGTAAAGATTGAAACCAGAAATATAGTAAAAAAAAATGCAATAAAGAAGAAGAAAGATAAAAATATGACTTTCAAATGTTCGCGCCAAAACACGGAGTCATCTGATATTACGTCATTGCTTCGCTCATTCATAGTGTGTGAATATGGTTACCAAGGAAACACGAAGGAGTGACGTCATGAACTCGATGGTGGTGTTAGAAATAACGTTCCGTTTTACGTAATTTATAATAAAGATAATTTGTAAAAAAGGTATAGTTTTTGCATAAATTACTACGAGTATAATACGAATATTGCCAAGGCGCGTAACTTATTGTAGTATTGTACCTAATGTTATTTTGCTCGCTCACACTGCTCTCCCTAGTCCTAGTGAATAGAGTCATGTTTATAATCAAACATTTAAGAAATCATTACGAATTCTACACACACATCACACAGCAGTAAAGCTACGTGTTACTTTTTTATATTGTCTAGTTCTCAAGAATTTTAGCACCATTTATCATTGCTGCGAGAAGCTTTTCAGCCTTCAATACTAATTAAGACACAAAAAAAAATTACGTGTCGAATGCATAACCATCTCTTTTTTGGCAGCTGGTTAAATTTTTTGTCAAAGACTTTGCCGCGTAACTACCAATTGAATTTATACAGCCCGTTATTAAGGTACATAGAAGATCGACCGCTACAATACAAGGTTTTGAGAGATAATAATCGCCACAATTAGCAAAAGTAAATAGACAAGAGAATGCTGCTTTTCATCCTTATAACGTTAAAAGAAAGAAAGAAAGAAAAATCATTTATTTGCCACAAAAACAAGACACACTAGAATGATAAACATAGGTAATAAGAAGAGGACAGGTGCATAGACAGAGAAGACATTATTTTAGGATGGCAACAATGTAAAATTGAAACGTGAACGTTTTGAACGTTGAAATTAGTTCTTGTTTTAAAGTTATGAAAGCTATGGCTATTTGCCGGAAAACACCGTACAAAGCAAAGTAATAATTTAACTTCTCTTGTCCATATTTTCCAGTGGCATGTGTTTCAACTCGCCGGAGATCTCGCCGTCGATAGAGCAAGTGGAACATTGCTTCGGCGCGACGCACCCCGGCCTGTACGACTCGCAGCGACATCTGTTCGCGCTCAACTTCAGGGGACTTTCCTTTTACTTCCCTGTTGATAGCAAATTTGAGGTAAAGTATAATATTTTTATGGAAAATCTTTCAGGGCATTCTTTTTTTTTAATCACGGTTTTTTTACTAGTTTCAGACTCGATTCTTGACTCTTAGGCTGACATTCAGAGACGACAGAAACGAATCTAAGCGTGAACTTACGCTTCCATCTGTCAAAATTTGTTCGTAAGTTTGACATATGGAAGCGTAAGTTCACGCTTAGACTCGTTTCTGTCGTCTCTGAATGTCAGCCTTAGACATTGAAGCTATCATCAGGGCCCTAATGAATGGTCTCGAATTGTTGGTTTTTACAATGTCGTTCAACCGATTTTGACTTTTCTATTGCCTCTAGGTAATAGAAATAAAATTCGGTTATTTGCCAGTTATTAAGTGTCGTTTTATAGATTTTGACTACTATTAACTACGCAATAGAAGTTAATGTGATAATAAAATACGATGAATCCATAGCATTTTTGTTAAATTTTATGCAACAAACACAGTTATACCGCGAGGTGTAACGAATGAATCTCTCATGTTTTCTCTTGTAATATCTTATACAATGTTTTCAGCCCGGCTACGCTCACGGGCTGGGCTCTCTACAGTTCCCCAACGGCGGCTCGCCTGTCGTTTCGCGGACTACCATCTACTATGGATCTCAACACCAGGTACGCCTTAGACATAGTATTTAGATGACATTTTTAATTTACGCGGTTGCTTGATTAATTGTCTGCTCCTTACATCTTTTTGACGTTTCTATGCGTTATGGACTGTAGAAAATCACGTTGTTTGGTGGCTATAGCTTAAACATGGTCATCCTACTAGAACTTTTTGAGTATTTGCGTGACGGTCATTCCGAGTTTTGACGCGGCAGCCATTGCTAGGAGTGAGCGTTGCAAAGAAGAACCGTCTCTAAGGACCGTTTTCTGTTCTGCGACTATAGAACCGTTTTTAGTTCCTTGTTAAAGCAGTTTTCGTTACGCGAACCACCGCACCCATTTACCCGACGAAATCACGATACGTTTCGTCCTTTCAGCCGTTTTCTGTAGCTAGTTTTCGAAATCAGAAAAGAGGTTGCGTTTCGTCTTTAAAAAAATCGACAGCGACACACTGCTAGCAATTGCTTTACGCGGTAGTCATTTAGACTGACAGTCATTCGGGATATGATTAACTGACTGTATATACCTGTTTACAGGCAAGCAGTACAACCAGCGGCAGTGTTTGCGGGTCCCCTTTACCGGAGTTACCATTATCCTGCTACCGGCACCAGCTGCACTTGCGTCGCTGCGACGTACTGCGCACTGCCACCGCCACGCAAGGACTGAGGCTGCATATGTTCACTGAAGGTGGGTTTCCCAATCAAATCAGCGTCTCATAGTCCTGTGCTGGATATTCGCCCATCCCAAGTTCCTCCACAACACTCGGTTCTTCGCATTCTATATACAGTTACTTCACAAACTTTTAGATTTACGAGTATAATGTTACTTTATGTATAGTAAATGTAAGAGTACTCCAAAAAAATTGTGAAAAGAAAAATTCGATCGCGATTATGTCTCAACTACAATCTTAGTCGTGTCATTTAGATAACTGTAATTGTTTCTAATAGATGTCGCCCATTCGCCACCGTCACCATGAGACGCTTGAAGGAAGAATTCGATTCGGCGAACCGGGATCATAGTTCGGTTGGTAAGATCGCCTGGTGTACTGAACCAGAAGGTCTTGCTCGCGATCGAATTCTTCTTTCCACAAAAAATGGTTAAATTCACTATGCAGACGTAATGCGTCCTCCCAATATAAATGAAGATGGTCCCTGTCCGTAGGCCCGGGGCGGGCGGCGGAGGGCGGCGCGGCGCGCGCGGTGTGCCGCGTGGTGCGCTTCGGCAGCAGCGCACAGCGCGTGTGCGCGGCGCTGGGCGCCCCGGCGCGCACGTACTACAAGGCGGACGACAAGATGCGCATCCACCGCCCCACGGCGCGCAGGCGCCCGCCACCTGCTTCTGATTACTTCTTCAACTACTTTACGTTGGGACTGGTCAGTACGCCTATTTTTCATGTACCTAGTTAACTAACATTATAGTAACATTATTGTGCATTTTCTTTCTTTCTCTTTCTTTCAAAATGACTGAACGAGGGACATACTGAAGAAATATTGTACTCATCTTTATGAACCACTTTTACTATGGAATAAACCTTAAATCACAAAAAATATAACTGTTCCGTACAAACAATTCAATATTACTCGACCAAATGTATGCAACAGCAGTTATGTTTTTGCGATTTCTGGGTTGATCCCGTAGTAAAAGTTGTTCATAAAGATGAGTACAATATTCCTTCAATATATCCCTTGTTCAACCAGTCATTCTGTATATTCTGATTCTATAGATATCTTGCTCTAAACATAAAATTAGAACTTATTTATGTCAACAATAAAAACAATACAAACAACAAGCTAACTTGGGATTTAGTT
Source organism: Allophyes oxyacanthae (assembly GCA_932294325.1). Taxonomy (NCBI): domain Eukaryota; kingdom Metazoa; phylum Arthropoda; class Insecta; order Lepidoptera; family Noctuidae; genus Allophyes; species Allophyes oxyacanthae. The sequence continues at coordinate 7,564,657 of OW028632.1, read as the reverse complement.
TAATAAATAACCATATTTTCCAGGACGTGTTATTCGATGCGCGCACGCATCAAGTAAAGAAGTTTGTCCTGCATACAAACTACCCAGGACACTACAACTTCAACATGTACCACCGCTGCGAGTTTGAGCTTACCGTGCAGCCGGACAAGTGAGTTGTACCTTATATAACAGTTAGCAGGAGTTTACGTCTAGCAGGACATTACAAATAGCAGGACATTACAAATGGCTAAAAATTACATTTCCGTCATCCGGCTCGAAGGACCAAAAAGATGTATGATATTGTACCACACAGCTTTCACTGATAATTATATGATATTAAATGATACTTACTATATTTTATAGTCCAAATATTTATTATTACTAAAGTTTTCATACAAATTATGATGGTACAATTAGATGACGTTGGAGTCGGCTCCCAGTCCAACCAAATGCGGCTGAATATCAGTATTTTACACAGATATTACCATCTGACCTCCGCTATCTAATTACTGGGAGACACTGATACCCTAAGGTTAGACCGGTTGTCATACTTTTTGGGCTGCTGACTCCCGTAACGACTGTCATAGGCATTCATATGACAACTGCCACCAACTGCTTAACATGCTTTCCGAGTCACGATGGGGTTTCGATTTCGAAGAAAACGGTCATCAAGGATTGACCGCAGCAAGCGCTGCTTAACCTCGCTGATTGACTGATTACCGCAGTGGCTGTTATTTTTAACCCCCGACAAAAAAGAGGGGTGTTATAAGTTTGTAGTGTGTATCTGTGGCATCGTAGCTCCAAAACGGATGGACCGATTTCAAAGCAGTTTTTTTTAATTGAAAGCTATTTTAATCGTGTATCATTTTAGCTGTTTGATGAAAATCTGATCAGCCGTTCAAAACGGCTGTACAATTTTAAAACCTAGCAACTGACATTTCTAAAAAAATCGGTGTTTTTGCATATTTAAAAAAAAATGCAAAAACACCGATTTTTTTAGAAATGTCAGTTGCTAGGTTTTAAAATTGCTCACCCGAAAACTTACAGCTCTTTCCAGTTGCGAGTCGGGGGTTTTTGACGGTTAGGTTATTGTAAAGTATAACGCTGTTAATGTGTCAGATGCGAGGCCAACTCGCTGGTGGAGAGCGTGGGCGCGGTGTGCATCACGGCGTACAGCAAGTGGGAGGTGGTGTCGCGTGCGCTGCGCGTGGCCGAGCGGCCCGTCGTGCTCAACCGCGCCTCCTCCACCAACACCACCAACCCCTTCGGCTCCACCTTCTGCTACGGATACCAGGATATGATATTTGAGGTAACTGTCGTCCAGTGGCGTGCATAGACATTTCTTACAGGGTAGGCAAAAACAACTTAAGCCCAAGTTCACCGACATCATAACAGACGATTAGAGCAATATCAGCCGTTTAAACATGAACTCTTGTGTGGGTAATCGGCCGATTTTATCTTAAACATCTGTTATTTTGTCGGTGAAAATGGCCCTTAGGCTGGGTTGCACCAAAGGCTACGTTATTGTTACTGTCAAAGTCAAATTTAACAGTAACATTAAAAGAATGACCATAGAATTAAACTATCTACTGTTGCACCGTCATGTAAAATGTAAAAGTTAAAGTTTGACAAGTGACAAGACGTTTTATATAGGTTATATTCGACGCGTCTGACAGTAGTTACAGATAGTTAACATTATTTGTCTTTATTGGAGTACACGCCACTGCAGTTGTCAATTATAACAAGTAGCCTGTATTACCCGAAGGGCAGGCAGAGGCACTGTTGTGTACTCACTTTTCGATGGCATTATTAAATCTCACATAATAGGGGCGCGCTCAATGCATTACACTAGCCTCTCTAGCCTGTGAGCTACCGCGATAGCTCAGAGGCTAGGGGGGCTGGTGTACCGACCCAGAAGATCGCAGTTACTTTCGATTTCAACCCTTATTGCAATTCATAGAAAACATGATACAACAACAACAATTACAATAAAACTTTTTATTCGGACAGCAAGAGACACAATACACAAATTAAACAATAAAAAAATAAAATAAGAGTACAAGAAAAAACAAGAAAAAGCAATGATCTATAAGTTGCATTATTGTAGATTTATGTTGAAAAAAAAAACTGTATTCTAAAATCCTATTAGTTACTAATAATTCTTGTTTACTTTGCAGGTGATGTCAAACAACTACATAGCGTCGATCACGCTGTACCAGCCCGAGGGCACACGGCCGCGCTACGCCGTCAACTCTATCGCGTGACATAGCCAGGTAATATTGCACTCTAATACTTTATATTAAGGTTCGTATTAGGTTGACTCTGTTACGTGACATTGCCGTGTAATATTGTACTCTAATACCTAAAGCATAGGGTTAATTTTAGGTTGGGTGCAGTTCTATTTATTTGGGAAAACTATTATTTGGTTTATCAGTATAACTCAATTGAGATAGTCATATAATATAAGGAACTACCTTTGTAGTCCAGATCCCTTTAAAGGGTTATTGTACTGATCATTATAAACAACTTTTACTATAACCAAACCTGATGTCGCGAAAAAAAATCATCCGTACATCTAAATGTACGGATGATTTTTACATACAATTAATTCAATGTTACTCGATTAATCGAGTAACATTGAATTAATTGTATGTAACAGTAGATTTTATTTTCGCGATTTCAGTTTTGGTCCCGTAGTAAAAGTTGTTCATAATGATGAGTACAAAACCTCTTAAAGGGATCGGGACTAGAAGTAGGACCTAGTATAAGAGCTATTTTAGCTTGAACTTACGTTGTCAATAGCTTTTTCCGTCTACTGGGGGTCTAAAGGGCCGCCATAGATGAATCATAATATGATTCACATTACAATGTCAAAATATTCTCTTGATTGACGACTCATATTATCACTCGCGTAAGGTTCATTTTCAGCAATCATCTGTTCGACAGTTACTATTGAGATTCGTAGATGGATTCATTCATGTGGCCTTGATAGGCCCCCTTATCATAATTACATTCTAGATCTAGAAATGTCACTAAACAATAGGGATCTTGCATATTAATTACACTGAGATATTATGTTAATGAATCAATAATAAAAGTAGCGAAAGGTGCTTTAGAAAAGATAAAAAAAAGCCCTTTTTTACAAATTATCTTTAATATAAATTACGTAAAACGGAACACCACTATCGAGTTTTGACGTCACTCCTTCGCGTTTCCTTGGTAACCATATTCACACGATCTGAACGAGCAAAGCAATGGCGTCATGTCACGTGACTGTGTGTTGGCACGAACATATAGTCATATTTTATTTGTGCATATTTTCTTTGTTTTTTTTATTATGTTTATTTAAGCCCTCGATTCAAGAAGAACTAAAAAAAACCTGCAAGTTCCCTATTGAAATGCGTTTTAGAAAAATTGTCGCTTTTGATCTTCCATGTACTGATACAAAGCTTTTTCCCGCGCAGGGATCTCCAAGCAAAGGTAATAAATACACGTCGTGAACGATTTCGGTTGTCAGTCACCACACATTATCTACACCCGCGTGGTCCCCCACACAATCTCGAAAATGTTCAACTTTCTACATAAAAATACTTCAGCTGAAGTGACTACATATCTTTACCACGAAGCACCTAAGAGGAAGCAGTATTTTTAAAAATGTGATAAAAAAAAAACTGTGAAAAAAAAAACTCTAAAAAAGTGAGTGACAGATCTCAGACGGTGTGTTATAAGTCTTATTTAATTCCTTAGACGGATTATATAGTTAATGTTTTTAATTTTAAGCTTAATTAAGTTGGTATACTTCAAAAAAGAACATTGATTTTTAAATAATTAGTCAAATGTGTTCTTGTAAGTTTTTAACTTCATGGTACAAGAATATTCTGTCATAGACAATGTATTCTTGCACGATGATAACGGGATTATAAATAGAAAAAAAAAACATTGAAAAAAACTAGAAATAGACTGTGCTGTAAATATTTTTGAGAATTTGATGAAAAATTAAGTAATAATGTTAATATGAAATTGATGTATTTTTTCTAAAAAGAAATGGTTTTTCGATCGACAAGTAAGCTAGGGCGTGTTTGAAAAATGTGCAAACGTATTTTATCAGCACCACAGAATATAATAAGTTAGTGTGTTTAACTTGTGTTGTCACCCGACATCGTTTATAATTTATTTTATCAGACATTTTGTTTCGTACATATCGTAATATAATTTAATAAAAAATGACGATGTTTAAATTATTTATGAAATAAAAATATTGACAGATATTTGTTATAAATTATTTTCTTCAAGAAAATAGCTCCGTGTGCGCTTTTTCTGAATTTCTTATTAGTAATAATTATGACAGTGTATTTGAGATAATGGCTTTTGAGATATGCTTGAGAAAATAATCTTTTCTATTAATAATGGATGATAGCTGTGCGAATGAACACTTAAAAAATAGTCACAAACTAGCCTACAATAAATTGGCTTCTTAAAATTAAGGTTTGGTCTATTTATACAGCATGTTTCTTCTGACGGCTCTCAAATACTGATTTTTGAAGTACAAAATTTATTTTTTAATAATGTCGATGGTATTTTTTATTGATTGTATAAAAATAGTGAATGATGTCTCAATTTAACTGAAAATAGTCATGTTGAATTAAGATGAAACTAAAAAGAAATAAAGTAGCAAAAATTTTATTTTTGAAATAATTGTAATTTTTAATATTAGGTTTTCTAATTAGGATTGTGGCTTTCGTACGTAATGGGTAATGTAAGACATACAACAACGCCCTTCGGTTAATTTAAAAATAATTATGTTAATTAATGTAGTTCAGTCTTCAAGTTTTAGAGTGACGTCATCGCTCAATGACAATTTTTCTCAGTAACCAATTACGTTTGGGTTCGTAATAAAAAATATTACGCAAGTGTCATAATGACGTCACTTTGATCAGATTTGTGGTTTTCTATGGACATTATTGTTTAGGATTAGACCGATGGACGTTGAAGCATGTCAAAGACCATTGCCTACCGAGCCGTTAGACATCATACAACCTTTAACTTTCCGCTATAGAACTCTGGTATCAGATGACGCACGTTATGCTATATAGACTAATATTTTTTTGGATATCAGACCTCTTTGGTAACGAAATACTTACGTTGTATAGTGCCAATGACGTTTCGTTCGAAATTTATGTCATTTTATGAGCTTATAGTAGGCTACAAATGGCGGCGGGCGGTTGTGATGTTTTACTAAAGTGCTGTTAATGCAAATATGACACTTTAGCTTCGGTAAGTTTTAAATGTTGCCAACTAATTTACTTTTGAACCGTTTTTAGGACCGAAAACATTGATCGATATTTTTTGTTCTTTATTCCGCCAATAGATGGCGCTAAGTAGTACTAAAAATATCATTTAAAAATGATTATTTTTATATTACAATAAATTAAAGAACGGTTCAAAATTTAAATGAGTATGTTTGTTTATGCACAATTTGTCACTTGTGTGGTTGTCGAGTAATGGCTGTGGTGCCATATAACAAGAAAAAAAAGTAAAAAATTGACATAATACAATAAAAAAAGTATTAAATTTAAGGTAGCTGTATGCTACATTTTAGTTACGTGTGTACGTATATTTTGATAGAAATAAGTCGTATCATCAAGCTTCACTTTGGCTGACCCACTGCCAGGGTCCGGTTTATATAATACAAACCAAGAGGGTACATACGCGGTGTTTTGTTTTTGTTACTAAGAAATCTTTCAGAAATGATTTATTTTGTTATTCTGATAAACTTTTGTTTTACACATTTGGAAATTAGAAAAAAAAAACATTTATCTTCCCATACAAACTGGTCAAGTTGATTTGTGACTGTACGAGAAGTTGATAATTTTTTGTCTATTTCCAAAAGTCTGGTTTTACGCGGGGTGATTGGCGTCAGTTTTATATTGTAACTATAGTTACAGTTTATATATTATGACTCAGGGAAATGACAAACCTTGCGGTTTCGTGAAATCCCGGGAAATATCGAATAACGAGAAATAATAATCTATTATAATCACTTCGATTTCATCATTTTCATTAGGTAACAATTGTCGTTAAAAATTTAAAAAAACCATTACCTACCTTGGCGGTAAATTACGGTAATTTTTTTTATTTGAATATATTGATATTGGCTTTTCCCGGGATTTCACGAAAGTCCAAGTCTAGTCATTCCCCTGCGACATATTTATGTTGTTACTATTATAGTGTCACTATAGTAAGTAACTTTATTTTTTTTGGGTGTTTAACGGTGTTACTCCCGAAATATGCACATAATTAAAATCATAATACGTTTTAAATAAGTCACTTTTAATTTTGTTATAATAACGTTAAAATGAATATTTTACTCAAAAGTTTACTTCAAGTCGATACCTCCAATGAACACGACGCCAACTCAATTTATTCTCATTTTCGGTTTTTAATGTGAAATGACTTATTGAAGTTGTATTATGCTCACAAAATTTCATGAAAAGACAATTTCGAGTAATAGAAGAGTAATGGAATACAATAGATCTTTATTTCATGTAAACCAGATACAAGCACTTATGAAATTTTAATGTCGAGATTCTAGGGCTGACATTCAGAGACGACAGAAACGAGTCTAAGCGTGAACTTACGCTTCCATCTGTCAAAATTTGTTCGTAAGTTTGACAGATGGAAGCGTAAGTTCACGATTAGACTCGTTTCTGTCGTCCCTGAATGTCAGCCTAGGTGCACGGCACTCGAGTTGGCGTAGTGTAAATTGGAGGTGTCGAAATGTTTTGATCATCGCAAATGAAGCATAAAAGGATTCCCAGAATGTGTAACCATAAAATAAAAAGAAATGGCGCGAACTTATCCGTCAAAATATACGCATACAATGTCAACACAATTATTTTTATAACGATTAGCATAATTCGTCACTCGATGACGTGTATTCATGAATACGTCATGTAAATCGTAATGTTTGTATAACTATGTCAGCCTCGTTGGTTACGTAAATTACAATAAATACCTTGTTATTTTATCTCTGAGTCACAGAACTGTTGTATAAAGCGCGATTGCTTGTATGACGTAAACATCAATAAAGTTTTTAATTGACAACAAATATTACCTTGCGTACACTTGATACTTGGCTTTAGATAACCACTCTCTTTAGATCAGTTTTAAGTATACTTTTATCAACTCTTGAGATACAGATTTGATGTTTAAATTAGAGATGTGCCGACTATGACTTTGGCCGACTTACCCTTACAATAAGCAGCAAATTCATAAAAAAAACTATAAAGTAATGATGTCCGCATACTCGCCATTTTATTTTAATATCAATAACAATTTAAATTATGTAATTTGCATTGGATGCCTCGGATGACGTTTTTGATGTTATTCTAAGTAAATATGTTATTCGTGGAAATGTTAATGATTAAATGTGTTTTTTAAGTTTTATGATTCCTCCTTGGCAATATTTATTTGCTCTCCATATTTCAATTAATATCAATCCGGCCAGATTTACACTCAAACCGAGTGTAAATCTGGCCGGATTGATTAAAGGCTCATTAAATTTATCCAGCTGTCTAGTGATATGATTGGTTGTTGAATTGATTGTAGACGTTAGTCAAACAATCACAACAGCTAACATGAATGTAACATGGTCAGATTTCTGACCAGCCTTTCAGAAACCGGGGGTTAGACCATTGTCGAAAATACCTAATGCAACACTTTAGCCTCGTATTTACTAGGAGACAAATGTCCTGCAACACGTGTTGCTAGACGTGTTGGACGAAGTCAGGCAACGTCGCCTGACGTCGCTCGACTTCGTCTACGTGTTCTACGTTCTACTTCGTCTTAAATACTTAATATCTTTCTCGAAATTTTACCTTACATTCTTCAAAATTGAAAGACTTAACCTTGACCTGTTTTGGTACAAGCAAATTGAGTCACAATCTAACAATGAGGGACCGGTTTCTAGTAGTTTAAAATGGTACTTATACAAGGTCCAACATTTTTAATCCCAATCCCTTTAAGAGGTGGTTGTACTCATCATTATGAACAATTTTTACTAAGGGACCAACCCCGAAAGAAATAAACCCGTTATTCCATACAAAGAAATAGGTAAATATTACTCGACTAAATGTCTGAAATAGCAGATTTTTTTTTCGCTACTTCAGTGTTGGTCCCTTAGTAAAAGTAGTTCATGATGATGAATAAAATGACCCCTTATATATAAATTACTTAAAATAACATCAAATACGAAAATAAAACAGGCGCTAAAAAGGCTGACATATAAAGCTCGTATAATATAACTATAGCTTGTGTATTATACGTGTAGTAGCGTTATATTATGCATTTAGAAATACATAACACCCTTTACGATTAGTGGTTAGAAGGCCCACTGATGTTTAGATTATATAAAGGGATTAGACCACGGCGAAAATAAGCAGTGAAAAAATTGCCCGCATGCGGAAAAATGTCTAAAATAAACTATAATGATAACACATTTTGTACATTTGACTCCTTTTTAAAAAGATAAAAGAAATGATCTCGTATCTATCGATCTCTCGACTCAAAATGTGTTCAAATTATTATTTTTCTTCGCCATTTATTTGGACAATTTTATTAGGAACTAAACCGCATGCGGAATTATGGTAACGAAATAAGGTATCAAAATAAAAACTGTGCGGATTTTATTTTATTTTTAAACGAATAAAATGAGCATCCACGCATTTTAATTAATTATTTTTAGATGCAACACTATTATTTATACATTTGGTATGCGGCAGTGAATACTTTCACATTTTTATTTTATACATTTAAAATAATTGTATCCTTTTTTCTCGTACGCCATTTTCATGTTATTTTTAACGTAATATTTGATATTTCGCTTTGATCTTTATTAGAAAATAAAACTTGAATTTGTGTCTTATTTATTGAATTTCTGTCTTTTTAAGCTTTTTGTACCTCTGAAATCAACCTTTGATAAATATTTGACTATAAACATGTATAATGATAATTGTCTTAGCTTAATTTGAATACCTAATCAAATCTATTTTATTTTTACATCTTAATGTATAAAATCAAATAAATCAGTAATTAACGTTTTTGCGATGTACTAGGAACAACTAGCAGATCTTCTATTGATTAAATATTGGATAAAAAATCTGTCAGTGATCATGGTCTATACTTTATATAATTTAAGTCTTCATAATTTAAGTAGTAACAATTATAAAGAGGCATAATAAAACCATTTTATGTATAAACAAAACAGTATTGGTGCCAACATTTGGGCCCTAGGAAAACATTGAAACAGAGAGAATCGCCCATTTTACTCGAAAAAATAAATAAATCGTAGCGTCTCATATAGAGCGCGCTCACAACGCACATGTGGTCTTTGTCCCATATAGGTAGAGGTACCGATTCAAAATCATGTGTGATTTCGCACCGCGCGACCTCTAGTACATTTTATACTTCTAAAATTGCTATAATTCTGTCCCAAATATTGGCACCAATATGTGTTATTGTACACCAATGTAATGTGAAATCACCCGTCTCCTATAGCCAATGTTTTTTTTCCTATGGTATTGTAAAATTGTTAAAAGAAAACGTTCTGTTACCTATATGTTATTGCTTTAGAAACAATAAATAGTTTATACTGAATTTGACCGCATTATGAGGAAAACGCCCAACAAATTATTTGATCTAATCTATGAAATTGAGAACATCTCGCATCTCTCGATTCAAATCTTACTCAATGTATGTTTGTAAATCCTTTGGAAGTCCAATGAGAGGCAAAGTTTAATAAAAAATAAAATTGTTACCTACAATGGTTCACAGAATTCTATCAATACTTACATTTATAAAAATACTTCTGTTATATTTTCCTGTAAATCATTAATTTAAATGTGTGGTTAGAATATTATCGACTGTTAATTAAACCACTTACCACAAACTTTTTAATAACCTAATGAAATAACGGTTTGCCCCAAAATATAGACATTGAGCAGGCTCTATAGTAATGTAAGGGCAAACTTATAATAGATCGTAGGATATTGAAAAGTGTCGTAAAAAGTCACTAATTACGGGCATGTGCTCATCTTAGCCATGTCTGCGCAGGCTTATACTAGGTAAACTGGATTTAATGACAGAATTTTTAGATGCATCTTTAATTAAAGCTTGCAAAGTGTCAGAGGGTAAGAGGATCGGACTCGGCTGTGCAATTAACTCGAGGGCACTCCAAATGAGATAGATCATCTATGTCACTTGCCCGTCGCCACAGGCTACTAAAATTTTCATGAGATGCAACTTTTTAATATCACGTTTATGTAGTTTTATTTGTACGTTGTTCAGTCGCAGATTAGATTTGAAGCTGACTCGTCTATCTTTTTGGCCATATTTGGAGCGGTTTAGAATATGACATAAGGCCATGTTTTACTATAAACTTTATCACTATGTTCTGCTGTCAAATTAGGTCCAGTCCACACATAACAAATTAAATTTATATGTATCACATTTTGTTCTGTATAAATATATAAATCCGAAAAAACATGTCAAAAAATCCTTTTGGGCTATTTTCAATTATTATTATTGTAGTGATATCTGTTTGCGGTCAAATTCTGTATAAATCAACGGCAATATAGTGAGACAACATAAAAATTTATAAAAGAACATGTTGCTATAGTTAACAATAGAATCATTTAAAACGGCTAGCCGATTTTGAATAACTTATCCAGGGTTTGCCATACTGCCATGAGCTCAAAGTACCAATTAACCTTTAGTGTGTTTTGTCACGGATCGTTGTAACTCCCGTCATCTGCTTAGTCAAGGATCTGTGTCAAGAAGAATTATTCTGATAGTTTTCATTGTCTATGTCAAATCTACGGCCACTACAAAAAGGTTTTTATTTATTTAAAACTATTTTTTATGAAAGAATGAACGATTTACAATAATCGTTATATTCATTTATTTAGAAAGACCGTTTCTAGGCCAGATTAACGGCCATTTTCATTAAGCTATCTATCGGATTACCTATCTACTAGAGATAGTTTGACATTATTAATACGGAGCTTATATGTCAAATTACTCTCTTGGCAGGCAAACTGCAGATATATTTTGGAGGGTTATCCAAAATGGTTATAAGCTAAATTATACACAAGTATGTTAAATTCTCGATATTGTAAATCCTGTATGTACTCGGTTTTTGGCTTGAATACCGTAGTTAGGGTAAATTCATGATATTTCTTTATCAAACTACATATGTGGAAGTTATGCACCGATAAAGTTTGAGATATTGTGACATTTTTATTACATTTTAAGGATAATACTTATTTTACCGCTTATTTATGCATGTTAGTGAAGTGTGCAAAATTAAGCGAGAATAAAAATTTCAAATTCTAAGTGGATTTTAAATAATTATCTGTCCACAAAAGCGTAGTGTATGGACTTCAAAAATGTAAAAAAAAATGTTTTTAAGGTTTTAATAATAATCATAAATTCATGAAGAAAACACTTACTCATCAGCTGATTAAATTTAACCAGCTGTAAAATCTCATGTCAATTGTTAAGATTGATTGTCAATGTTGGTCAAACAATCACAAGAGCTAACATCGAGAATCAGAGGTTTGTCTTGTCACACTGATGATACGATTTTTATTTTTAACTATGGCAACATGACTTCACTGATAAAAAATGTAATGCATATTTTAAAAGTTGGGCATTACACAAAAAGCTGTGACCTGTGGATAAGATTGTTGTGATTGTACGCACAAGTGCTTGTACACCAAGCTTAATAATGTACCTATGTATATTTCATATATTATTGTTACGCATGTGGGCATTTATTATCCTAATTAAAGGAGGAATAATAAAAAATACTTGCATTTAAGAAAAAATACTCGTAATAAAACAATTACTTTTCGACTTTTTAAATAACAAAAAAGATAATAAGTATTAAAATAAATCTCCTTCCCGTTACAGCTTGTAGAATTTCCAATTAAATAGATATATTTATCTCTGAAAGATATTTTAAACCGATATAGATAACTGTTACTGTTGCTTATGGAGAAAAATTTAACCACATTGTTAGATTATTTTTATGCGACACAAATATAAAACTTGGCTAGAGAATGCCTACGGCATTAAGACCGTCTTTGTACATTGTACATGAAGCATTTTAAATAAATAAATTGCGAGATTTTATATTCGAAAAAGTCGTACAAACTCGATTCCGAGATGATATCGCAGAAAACGAGAATTGTCCTCCTGACACCTAACTGCATTTTATTGATTAAAACATCGGATAAGCATGGAAAATAAATAAATGCCTACATGTAAAATGAAATGAAATTGCATAGTAACCATTATGAAGCTGAGTTTCTTTGCATTGTGACAGTTTCATACTCTCTGCTTATATGTTATTTAGGTAGCCGAATTGTTATAGTTTGACATTGTAAGCGATTTTGGAAAAGCATTGTGATCGCCATCAGAAAATGTATTGAAACCCTTTTTTTATATTCCAGTTACATGGGTACAAAGAGGAATGTGTCTCAAAAAATACCAAAAAATCTAAATAAAGGATTTCATACCTACTCAAAGAGTTTTATTTTTACATAAAAACTTTCAGTTAAGAAAAATAAAGAAAAACACTTTTATTTTTGGAATCCCAAAGGAAATAAGAGAAAAATACAAAAAGCCGAAAAAAAACAAAAAAATAAGCAACCAGTGGGCCGAGCACGAATGTTTTGACGTATGGTAAGGTAAACGTAAGCAAATTTTGATTATGAAATACGATGAATCTAACATCTATCTATCTATCTGCACTTTAAAATGAAATAGATACAAAATTATGGCTATATTACAATTTATACGATCGCACGATCAACTCTGAAACTTTTGAGAGCCCGTATAGATAAATATTTACTCTGACGAGAATTGAAGCTGCTTCACCTAGCGCAGAAAGCCACGAGCCTAGACCCTGCACCAATCCTGCGTCTTTTGTTTCGGGCTTAGATTATGTAAATTACTTTTATCTATGGTTTCGGGTTTGTGTCTATGTGTTCCAAGTTGTAATATTTGCTCCAAAATTTGTCTATGGCTCCAAATGACCCATACATTTGTCTCTTTACCTAAACCATAGACTTAGGATTCTATGACCTAAGCTCTTGTTTACGGGAGTCATAAAAGATTGAATACAAATCCAAAGAATCGTAAATTAGCCAACAAACGATTCCCCATCTCATTAGTTCCAGTTAATCCATCTAATTGAATGTTAGAAATTCCAACAGTCTGTTAATTGCATTACGTTCGGTTCAAAAGCAACTAATTTGGTCTAACCTTCAACTTGATCATCCCTCTGTGGTTTGAGTAAGTAATAAATGTCCAGTTTCGAATATAAACGACCTAATTATCTCTTTACTTTATATAGAGAATAGGTGGGTAGGTACATTAGATACACCTACATACCAATTCTTTAAATTAATTCATTATGTTGAGAACATACAAAAACAAACAAAACTCAACATTATGAACAACTTTTTCTATGGGACCAACTCTTAAATCCTGAAAAATGAATCTGCTATTCCAAAATAATAGTCGAGTAATATTTAATTATTTGTAAAAAATTGGCTGATACTCAGTTTTTTTTTTCTATTTCTGGTTTGGTACCATAGTAAAAGTTGTTCATAATGATGAGTACCTAATATAACCCCTTAATGCTTTGAACGCTATGTCCGACAAACAATCGATTTTCTATTGTGTCTGCTGTCTGGCAGCGAACGTGTTAAAGAGAAAAAAAGTAACACCTTATAAAAAGAAAAAATAAAATCTAAAATTGCTAAGAAAACACATAAGCACTTAGTTACATTTAAATATTTATTCAAGCGATACATAAATACTGACCTAATAATAGGCGTACCATAATTAATAATGTCAACGTCTTTCTGTGTTCTGTGGTGATAGTCTGGCGGTTGATCGATGAGTGCTTGGCGCTTGCCTAATGCCTTCCATGCAGGAGGAACTGGGAACGAAACCGGCCCGCACCTCAGACTTTGATTATTATACACACGGGAGTCGGGACTTAAAATAATGTTCTTGGCTGGACCTTCAACATAAACACACAGAACCGAAAATATGAATAGATAATGTAATAACATAACCATTAAAAACCCCGACTCCATCTAGAAAAAGAGCTGTAATTTTCAAACGGCTGAACAGATTTTCATGAACCATAGCTAAGACGATACCTAATTATACCTACTAGCTTTCAACTAAAAACTGCATTGAAATCGGTCCTTCCGTTTTGGAGCCACGATGCCACAAACAGATACAAACTACAAACTTAACACCCTTCTTTCTGTCGGGGGTTAAAAAACGTCACAAAAGACAGTTTTTAACACTTTTTGACAATATTATTTAAGTATATACCTAGTTCCATTTTAATAAATTCATTTGTGTCTGAAAGTTAATTTTGTCACATCACCTCGACGACGTAGTTTGGGTTTTCATAATCATAATTTGAGATTTTAATATCTGCAGAGTTAATAAAACTTTAGGGTTGTCGTCATGAATTGTTTATTTTTTAGGGCATAAGTCCCCGGCGTATACCCAGGTTTTTGATAGAGGCCACGTTGTTATTAGAATATATACTTACTACTTTAAAAATAAATGCGTAAGATACTCTACACAGAAAAAACGGCTTTAACGCATAAATGATAAAAGATTGGTTACTTGGTTACTTGGTACAATAACACATGTTCCACGACTTGTAGACACAATACAATATACAAATATAATAGATATATGTACATATAAATACAATGAAAATTATTTCCCGTGAACGGAGACATGACACATAGATAGGTACAGTTAGCATCAAAAGTAACTAACCATTGTACAAAGTTTTAAAAGTTTCTTTATGAACGAAAACTTAGAAATTTCATTACTTTTTGTAATTTATTATTATAGAATAGCTAAATATAGAGAAACTTTATCGACTAATGTACTTAATGGTAGAATAATAACTACATAATTATATCTAATTATCTTTGATAAATTAATTTCAAAATTACGAAATGTTCATCAACTTATGTTGAGTACGTGATACCTATTTAAAATTTATCACAAAGATCTCAAACCACAAATTAATACGTAGTTGTCTTTAAAAAGGTAATAAATATGTAAGGTGATGTTATGCCGGTAATACCCAAACTAATCATGGTGTCATCATGTTTCTACGTCAATGATCGGTAATGAGATTATTTTTTGTCATATAATTGAAAACTGACTTCAATCAAACTTAGGTTGTAGGTAATCTGACAGCACTGAAAGCCCATAAAACTTAGGGAATCGTTTATAGCAAATGCTTTCTACCTGTAGACAAATGTAACTACAATCAACAATTTCTGGAGAATAGGAACTCAAGCAAAATGTTTCTACTGAATAGGGGGGGAGTCAAATTCAAATTCATTTTTATTTGCCAGAGTGAAGGTGTACAAAGTATGGTACAAACAATGGTATTATTAAATAAAAAATCAAAGAAATAATATTATAAAACAACAAATAGGAACTCCATTATGTAGATATCTATTATGATTATTATGAAACAAATTAACAATTCTAAGGTCAGTTCAAGAATATATCTAATGTCAGAATTGCAATTGAATTATTCTGCAAGAACATCTCGTATCTCATCTCAATTCGAATCTCACTCTCGTTGTCGGTTCATATTTGACGAATTGACGACTTCCCTATAATACATAAGATAATGCGTACGAGCAACTGGTTGAGTTTGTATGTGAAATCGAAAAAAAAAATCGCGGTGATTTTTTTTCTTTTGCAGTCTTTCCTTGCTATGAGTACCTACGAGCCCCGATGCAAAATAGTTCGTCTAGTGTGAAATTTTCTCTGTGAGATTTTTTCTAACTTCATTATTTTTGTATATCTATATAAAATATTAAGCTGTTCTACTATCACATGTCGCGTTACTTATGCCATTTTTTAATTATGAACCAATAAACTATTTTAGCTTTTTAAATTTATACATATCCTGTTTTAAATTAGAAGAAGTTATAAGCAAAATTGTTCGTCTAATTGTTAATCGATGCAAAAGAGTTCGTCTATCGGTGAGTTAAATAAGATTATTCCTTCTTTGTACAATTATGTTGCATAATTTTAATTTGTAAAAGTAATTCTGTGTCATTTGTTAAGTGAGACAGTATAAATTCTGAAAATTTCAGTTTTTTTCATTAGTTTTCAAATAACAATGGGTCGTGGCAAACCCATGTGTGAAGAGCTTCGAAAGCGAATAGTTTGTGGGGTCGATGCTGGCAAATCAAGTTACCAAATATCTAAAGACTTGATACTTCCCAGGTCTACAGTCCAATCTATCATTCAGCACTATAAAAAGAATAGAACGACTTCTTGTTTGAAGAAAACTGGTCGACCACGCATCACAAGTGCAGTAGAAAACAGAATCCTGAAGAAAATTATCAAAAATAATCGTCGTGCTCGAGCTGGAGAACTCACGGTGCAATGGAAGGATATGATTCACAAAGACGTCTCAGTTGATACTTGCAAAAGAGTCCTAAAAAGAATGGGTTACGGATTTTACACCGCTAAGGAGAAACTGTTGACTGCTGTACAAAAGAAAAAGAGGTTGAAGTTTGCTCATGATCATTTAAATTGGACTTCCGATCAGTGGCGTAGTATCATTTGGAGTGACGAGTCCAAATTTGAAGTGACAGTCGGTGATGAAAGGAAAAAAGTGATTCGGAACCAAAATGAGGCATTTCATACTGATTGTCTCAAACGCAAAGTGAAGTTTCCGGCGTCTCTTATGATATGGGGCTGCATGTCTGCACAAGGTGTTGGTGGTATGCAGTTTGTGGATGGTTCTATCAATGCTGCAAGGTATCAAAACCTTTTGGAAGAGAATTTACTGCCCTCTATTCCGTCACTTAAGCATCAAGATTCCTTCATTTTTCAACAGGATGGGGCTTCCTGCCATACTGCAAGGAAAACAAAGACGTGGCTACTGGCGAAAAGCATCCCTGCAATCGAATGGCCATCTAACAGCCCGGACTTGTCGCCGATCGAAACCCTATGGTGGAAAATGAAAAAAGTTCTCCGTAAAAATCCATCAAGATCGAAGAGCGACTTAAAGGCTAAACTCTTGGCTGTCTGGGAGTCAATTACGCCTGAGGAGTGTGCAGCGTTGGTTGCAACCATGCCTCTTCGCATTAAAGCTGTCATTGAGAACAAAGGCGACACAACTAAGTGGTAGACGAACTATTTTGCGTGAGTGACAAGGGTAGACGAATACTTTTGCGTTATGTTATTAGACTATTTTTAAAAAAAAAATATGTTATGTAAAGTCATGAAAGAATTTCAGTTATGTTAAAATAAACTTTAAAATGTTCCTCAAATTGTGGTTTACTTTTTATTAAACGTTCTTAATTATTTTACCAATATTTACTTTCTATATTTTACGCTTTGCACTACTTTCCATACTAGACGAACTATTTTGCATTGGGGCTCGTACAATCATTCGTTAGCATAGTTACCTATATATATATCCGAAACGGCTTAAAATTCACCGTACCTATATATCTACATCCTGATATTCTACCCGAGAAAAACGCTGTGACCACTATCATGGAAATTCATTACAACATACAAGGTTAATAAACAAAAAGATTAAGGTTTAATGTCATCGTTAATTAGATAACAAGGTCAATTACTAATGTCAAAGGGCCGTATTACGAGACGTGTAGCTATGCAACTAATTGTGGAGTCGCCAACTCGCCACCTGTAGACTACGTTATCATTCAACTCACGCGTTAGTTGAATGATCCAGCGTCATAGGTGTACGCTAGAAGCGACGCGACGCGTAAATAATAGGTACCTATTAAATGTGAATGATGTGATTCAATAGTCATCATCATTAAAATTATATGCTCAACCGTCCAGTGATTAACATTGGCCTCCTAAAAGATAATTACAATAAACAGTCATAAGAAGTTTTTTCATAATAACTAGGTTATGCAAACAGACTGGCAATTGTAATCATAAGTTGTTTTGAAGCTGTTTCTATTCCTTGACATAAACGATTCGTCGCGTGATCGCGTCTCACTTCTGCAGGAAAGCTATGAAAAATGATTATGCCCAACCCCAATGCTTTTTTAAAATGTCATTGATTATGATGAATGATGATGTCATTGATATTTAATTATTTTTGTAAAATGTCATTGTATGAGATATCATAGTGATGATGTCATTGATACCTAATGATTATTTTTGTAAAATGTCATTGATTATGCCTATTTATTTTGTTGAAAACTTTATTATTAGTCGTAAAAGGTATTTTTACACCCGGAAGGGAATTATTGTATACATCATTATGAACAAGTTTTACTATGGGCCCACCCTGAAATCGCGATAGCAAAAAACAGCCGAGGACTTAGTATAAGTTTCTTCACAATCTCGATGTTACGCGTCGACCACGTCTGCCTGCCGATTGGCCCACTCCGAGCTCTTCTACAAATCGAAACAAAAAAGATATAAAATCGAGATGGTTAAAAGAAACTTACACTAAGGCCTATGTTCTATTACTCATTTTACTGACGTTTTTTTCGAGTTTTCTAGGTTGGTCCCATTGTCCCATATACCTATCCCTTCCAGGTAATACCAACCTTTTCTGACTAACTTTGTACATAAACTCTTAAAATTTAACAATCGAAAGTGAACTTGTAAAAAATCTAATCAAAGAAACAGCTTCAAAGTATTCACATCGCATCGCGTAGCGTTACCGCATTTTTTCCCATCTAGGACAATGGACTTTACCAACTCGATTAGAATGTTAAGTGTCGATTACCGGTCCGTGATCATTGACATCTGATTATATTATTATTTATTACGTGGCGCGGGATGTGAGTTCAATAGCTCATCTATCTTGATACCGTTTAGTAAAGTCATTGGAGAAAGAATAGATACTTTTACATAATGTCATAACTATTATTATAACCTTACCGCCTATTGACTGAATAGGGTAGTTGACTATCTACTATTAAAAATGGGCAAATATTTTATATTTCCTTATGGTAGGCAGTTATCTATATGTGGCACTATCCATCCTTTTCCCGCAAAATGGAATATGTATGAAACTGTCTCAAATGTCTGTGCAGTTCAATATCTGCCCTGATATAAGAGTACGTGGTAAGCCCTCTGAATAGTACTTTTTTTTTTTTTTTTTTTTTAGCGTGGTAAAATCATCAAATTAGTCCTCCCACCCCGGGCAGGGCGGGAGGGACTGTCAGACTTGTACTGACTAAAATCCACGGTGTTCCTTCAATAGCCCTTTACGTTCCGGGGTCACGGTAATGAGATAAGTCCCGCGACCCCGGCAGGCTTCGGCCCTCTACAGGGGGGGCCCCGTCATCTTGCTGACGTTCTTTGAGGCGCGCGTGGAACACAACGCGCCGCAGGGTTGCCAGATGGCGACTTATTTTTCTCGTATCAGGGCTGTCAAAAATCTCGTAATTTCAATACATAATCTCGTAAAAGTATATATTTTAAATGTTACCTGCTTTTTTTGCAGTCCATCCTCCCTTTTGTGTTATTTTACTAGGTGGAGTAGATGAAGATTCACTGTCATTACTCATTATGTTAAATTAACCACTGAATAATTACGGTGAAATTCCGAACTGCGCTGGAACTACAGCTACTATACGCGTACTAGCGTAAAAATACATTGCCCCACCACACTCACACGTTTCAGTTAGTGCAAAAGAGATAAGAAATTGAATCAATATACCTAATCATTAGTGCATGAAGGACAACAACAAAAAATACATCTCAGAGGGGATTCCCCTGTAACGAGTGTAACGACTAAAGATACATGATGAGCCGATGAGGAAATGAATCTAGTGATGTGTTAGGGCCATCGTTTTTCTCTTTTTATAATGTTTTTGGGTTATACATGACGCAGGCAGTCAACATAGTTAAAATCTCGTAAAAAAGTGTACGAGATTTTTATTTTTCTCGTATCTCGTACAGATGTGGTAAATCTCGTAAAGTTACGAGATTTCTCGTACGTCTGGCAACGTTGACGCGCCGTCGACCCGGGCATGGTCCATGGTCGGACAGCGAGTTGCCCTTTACTCGCTGTCCGCATGCCCGCGCCTACGGTGGCCGGAGATCGTCGGCCGGCGCCCGACGCCGTGGGCGACTACCACTGCGGCTGGGCTGGAGGGAGGACGCTATCCTCTCCCTCACGCGGCCCGCCTCCTCCTTCGATAGCATGACTGCTTCGCAGAAGGAGGCGACCGCTTCCCACTCCGTCTCGCCCCGCAGCAAGGTCTCGACCAATGCCGGGCGCGAGAGGTCTCCGCCTATCGCCGCCCTGACGACACGTCGGTGCTCTGCCCAAGCGGGGCAGTCTTGCACCGTCTGCTCTACTGTGTCCTCAGGGCGATCCCCGCAGTAGTGACACCCAGGCGTTTCTTCCTTCCTCATCAGACACAGGTACCTCCCGAAACTTCCGTGTCCGGTGAGGACCTGCGTCATGCGGTAGATCAGGACGCCGTGCCGCCGATCCAGCCACTCCTCAAAGAGGGGTCTTACCGCCGCGATTGCGGCGTGCCCGGTCTGAACAGTACCTGTTGCTACTATTAAACGCGCGTACTGCAACAGAGGTAGTGTAATGTAACGTGTCGAAATAGTAGCAGTACTGTTCTGCTCACTATTCTGCCTTGCTGCACTGCCATTGTGTGAAATATACCTTCAAAGTATTTTTTTTCAACTGGGCCTTTGCAGGCACTTTCAAAACGTCGTGATTCTAGGTGCACGGTTCCAAGTGGGTTGATCCTGGAGAAGATACCGGCAAGAAACTCCATGGATACTCTTTTCATAAAACAAATATTTACAATAATATGTGGGGCCGCAGGAGCGGAAGATCAGTGGACCGACGCGACGCGACGACCACCAGCAATTGACCACACACGTGTATCCGCCACTGACCTTGCCTTTACGCATATCTTCGAGCATTGTGTGTAAGAGCTATTTAAATAGCATCTACATTGTTTAAACACGTCTCTAGCACCGTCTCTAGTAAGACATGTTTTTACATGGAAAACCCGCGCATGACACATGTGTCAACAAAGGTACACGCGTGTCTAATCGGGACAAGCGTATCACTAGAACATGAACTAACACGACGTGAGGTGACCATTTCGAAGTTGAAAAGTCCCGATGAAAGCCTGATATTTCCAAAATAGTCCGGACATTTTAGTAACAAAAAAAAATCGCTAATAATACTTACGCGTGTGTTCTGCTGCGTCAAAGATGATTATCGTTTTTCGATGATTATTTTTTAGTACATTCGCGGTATTTAATAATGTTAGTTACGCGGTGTGGGACTATCAACGACTGCTGTTTTGTTTTAAGGACTTTAATATAATTTTGAAAACTTTCCTCATAAGTCGCAAAATCCGGAAAAATGAACCCGGTCCGCTGTTCTCTAGTATACTGGGTGTAAGAGACATGTTCGTAGTTGTTTTAGTTAGTTACAAAAACTGCGAATAAAGTCGTAACATTTTTGAAAAGACCGTTGCCAAATTACTACCTTGATTTTTCCAAAATAAGATACTGAATGTTACGATGTCACTTACACTCTGTATAATAGTAAATATAGTAATCTATGGTCCGCTGTCTCAAAGAGAGACGAAAGGACCAAAAAAATAATGTATGGTCCGGATGGAAGGCCAAAAATCCGGACTTCCAGAAATCCGTCGTATGGTAACCCTAGTCACACGTGACTGTGAGCTTTGATGTGTGACACAGGCAGACGTTTGACTGTGACGTGTATAATTTGCAATGTGATTACCGGCATAGAATATGTCCTTGCCGTGAGTGCCATAGGTGATTAAGGTGTCGAGGATGCGTACTGCGCAGCCACTCGCGTGCAATTTTCGAGGGATCATAAAGTTATGCGCGATTTATAACATCTAAATTACAATGACCGCGCTTTCTATAGGCTTTTCGTACAATGAGAGGTCAGGTTATACTGAAAATATATAGCTTGATATGTAGCCGTGCATACATGCGCAAGCGCACATTTCCTCATTCATGCATTTGGTCAGACGAGGTTAATTTCGGTCACAACACCGGTATGTATTTTCCGGCCTGGGTTGATAACCTTTGGCAACGACACGTACCTACCTACTTAATTAAAATTTACTATCGGTATAACGTTCATTCAAGCGGTCTAATAGGACTATTTAATCGATAAGTTAATTAGTGGCAGTTAAGGCCGTCTGGAATTTACCTAGTGCGGTGCGTCTTGTAGTGCTAAAACTGGTGGTAAGGTCAAGATTATTGATGGACAAGGTTACGCAGAGGTGTCCGCTTGTTCGCCCACCGGTGTACAACACAGGCACTAGTGTAAGTTTCTTTTAACAATCTCATTTTTACGCATCGACTGCGTTGGGCGCTCCGACTGGTTAAGAGCTCGAAGCTGGCCAATCGGCACGAAGAACGAGGATACGTAAAATCGAGACTGTTAAAAGAAACTTACACTAGGGCCTCTGGCGTCTGTACACCTCTGCGTCATGTTTTATAGTTTCCTAATTACAATAATATCTGCGGTTTTAAATTTCCCCCCGTTATCTAATAGGTATGTACAATAATCCCATGCTAATAAGCTGGACTCAATTTCCTTGTATTGTTTTCCTAGTGATAAAATAAATTATATTTCCAGTTCCACCAGGTTTTGAAAACTATACAGTGATTGCCACGGATCTTTTGTTCTGTGAAGTTAAGTTCAAATAATGAAACAACCCAACATTTTGGAGCGAGAAGCACAACTAAATTCATGATCCTGATTGGGCACGACGCGACGCGACTCTTTGCAACTTCACAGACAGATCCGTGTCCGTGGCACGTTTTGTACATCGATTCGTTACACCCAATGACATTTTACAAAATTGTAAAATGTCATTGGGTAAAATGTAACTGTCTTGTAAAATGTCATTGGGTACACTCCATTTTTTTTTATTACCAGTAGGGCTCTGCTTGGTTTATTTTGTAGTGGTTTTCTGTTAATGATAAACGAGCAACAAATGAACAACACACAGCTAATGACAATAAACACACCAAATGAACAAAACAATAAAAATAAAATAAAATAAAACCACATAAACGACACACAACAAATATCTACTACTATAAATTATTCTGATTTCAAACAATTGAAAAGGGTTTTTTTGTTATTACCATTTTTTTTTACAGAATATTGCCAAATGTTGACGATACCGTGAAATTGCACATCCCTGCTAATGAACGCAGGCAATGAATTTAAAGTTTGAACATGCATGCAGTATACAGTGCACTGTGTATGTGTTGCCAAGTAGGTATGTTTTAGATATAACCCCTATCTCAGTGAGGTCTTGTCCCATCAGTGGGATGATGATGATAATCATTTGCCTCGCTCCACAATGTTGGGATCAGCTCCCAGTCTAATCAGATGCGGCTGAATATCACTACATATAGTATAAAACAAAGTCGCTTTCCGCTGTCTGTCTGTCCCTAATTCCCTATGTATGCTTAGATCTTTAAAATTATTATAAGCAACGGATTTTGATGCGGTTTTTTTAATAGATAGAGTGATTCAAGACGAAGGTTTATATGTATAATACTTTCATATTTAATGTAAGAATAGTAGAGAAACTGCATCCATGCGAAGCCGGGGACGGGTCGCTAGTCAATATTATACACAGATACTGCCATCTGACCTCCAGCTCCACCACACAATTAGCGGGAGATACTGATGTACCTGTTTCTGTGATCTGAGGATGTAAGTACCCTAAGGTTAGACTGGTGGTCAGAGTTTTTGGGCTGCTGACTCCACCGGGACCAACTGTTTAAAATGGTTTCCGAAGCTCGGACGGGTGTTGATGGTTGAAGAAACGGTCACCCATCCAAAATCTGACCGCTACTTAAACTCACTGATCGACTAATCAACACGGTAGCTATATTCCGTGCGCGAGCTCCGAGGATTCAGGGGTTGAGGAAGCAGCCACTGTGCGCTGCGCCCGACCGTCGCTCATACGTCCCGCACTTGCTCAATACCAGTGTCTCGTGGTACCACTGGGCACTGGTACAGAGTGCGGGGTATGACGGTGGGGCGCAGCGCACAGTGCCCGCTTCCTCAGCCCCCGATTCCTCGGAGCTAGCGCTCGCACTATATTATGTAGCTACGAGCTCCTCAAAAGTTGATGATAGCATAACTGGACTGTATTTTTTAATACATCGCGCGGGCCCAGTGCGAATTGGTGGATATTAATAGCATAGTGACTGTGATAAAATAATATGCATTATCGATAAAACAGACTAGTCCGTTTTTTTATCGGTCATAATAATATCGGTCGATAGTGATAGGCACAGATTATTAAATTATTGTGCAATCTTTGGACACTGAATTGCGAAGCTCTCCTTATTTACTCTTGGATAACTTCGTTTATGTTTCACCACTTTACACCAGTTTTTTTATCTTGTATTACTCTATGACGTAGTTTCAATCCGAATGAATAAAATGAACTAGGTAATGTAAAAACCGCCTAAATAAAAATGCTTACGTCATTTGTGTTATGATAAGTATAGATACTTATGTACCGTGTAGGTACCTATTTGTTAATTTTAGTAGGGTTAAGGCCTATTCAGACCTAAGCGGTATTCGCTACCGTCTGCGGCAGAGAAAACCCAGTGGGTATGCGGTAATATTACTGTTCAGACCTAAACGGTATTCGCTACCGTCTGCGGCAGAGAAAACCCAGTGGGTACCTATGCGGTAATATTACTGTTCACACCAAAACGGATTTCGCTATCCTTGTGGGTAGAATAACGCGCGATAGTCGAGTTTCGCTCAGAGAGGTAAGAAATTTTCGCCAGTTAGTCATTTCTGAGTCGCCAAATATATGTACATACTAAATACCTGAGCGAAACCCGCGCGGTATGTACCTCTACCCACAGCGGCAGCGAATATCGCTCAGGTCGCCCTAGCCGCGGTACTTGATACTAAATACCTGAGCGAAACCCGCGCGGTATGTACCTCTACCTACAGCGGCAGCGAATATCGCTCAGGTTTGAATAGACCTTTATAATAAGTCAAAATTTATCTAAAGTCAATGTTGCAAAACAAAATTGAACTTTTATCCTTAGTATAAATTAACTCATTAAAAATTGACGAAGTAGGTAGTGATTTATTCGCGAATAGCGATTTTAATTCTGGATTAGGCTATGGTGAAACGTAAAAATAGTTTATTCTTGGAATAACTGCTAATTTACTCTGGAGTAAGACATTATTATTCCATCTTGGTGAAATTGGACTTAACCGTATGTTTATTCAGATTACTATCGCTAGAGAATAGAAACTCGTCGATACGCTGTTAGTGTTATTGCCGAATAGTCACTTATTACACAATATTTCAATCACAGACATTTCGTTGGCGTTCTTGTAGCGATTATAGCAACTTATCTAGGGCGGCTGATAATCAAACCCGCCTTGATTACATAAGTAAAATCTGACACCCACAGCGACCAACAAACAATGCATCCCTTTCTCGCTTATAGACATTTTCATAAGAGGGTACGGAATAGGACGTTTATATGCGACAGCAACTGTCATATTTATCATACGTACAGGGGGCCGCAACTGTCACGGCAACTCTCGTAGACTCATAGAACAATAAAGCCATAAAAAATGCGTCATGTCAATAAACATAAGCACTTGATGAGTTATGGTAATGATACTATGTATAATAGTGTTCTCACCAAATTCGGAACATCTGCTTTGGCGAACGTACATAAAAAAACAAACATTAGGTGCATTAGATAATGATTTATTACATAAATGTTAAACAATGGTTGACGTAGATACATATCGTTATATAACGTACTGTACACACATCACCAAGTAAACAAATGAAATGCTAATATCGGGCGATCGTGTACTCGATACCTCCACAAATAACCGAACAATTACGCCATCTGACGGGCCGTCAGCAGTCGTATAATGCAGTTGTTTCACTTCCGGACGGCGGGCGGCGGCGGCGGTCAGTTTTCTGAACTTTTCCCTATCTCTGCATCTATAATGGCGCAATTTCATTGGTCGTTAACTTGTTCGGTATACAGCATACGGGGAGTCCCCGCAGGCGAGATAACAACCAATGAAAGTTACAAGTCGATATTACCGTCTGCAGGGATTCCCCGCTTGCTTTATACCGATCGTGATATGGACCAATGAAATTCATCGGTCGTTATACAGCTTGCGGGTCGTGAGTCAAATACTTTTTCATTATTCAATTTATTTTTTCTGAAGTCGTGTTTCTATTTTATTTAATAAATCTTCAAATAAGTCATTAGATAATCTGAAAAAATTATACATCACACTCCAAATCCAATTGTAACTCCTTACACAATGTTTCTGACGCGCCATGCCTCTTTCTATTTTTTAGTAAAGTTCGCACCCAAAATCTTTTTTTCTTTTTCTTCAGTGAGGCTAATAGTTTCTTCTTCAATAAGATACAGACAGTCAAAATTGCTACACATAACATTAATTGTTGATCCATGGCAAGAACGTCTGTTTCAGTGCCACTCTTGTTAATAACTGGCGACAAACATGGAGATTCTCCTACCCCCGCACGCGGACCCTGCCGACTAATGAAAACGGTACCCCGAATGCGGGCCCTGTGGCACGCGTTCCAGAAATCTCTCGCACCTGGCATGCGGGCCCCTATCGACTAATGAAAACGGTTCACCGAATGCGGGCCCTGTGGCACACGTTCCGGAAATCTCTCGCACCATACCATCGAAATTGCGCCATAAAGCCTGTAAACATGTTCCAGATAAGCCACGTTAATAACAACATACTAAGACAAAATACATTATTGGGGTCCACATTCAGCAGTGAACGTGCGATTCACACTCCATTTTTTATTGCTCTGTGACAAAAACATTATCGTGAGTCGCAACTTAACTTATTTATCTGATTAAAAACGGTCGAGTAACTACTCGACGGTATCAGTGTTAATATAAAATAATGATTTAAACATTAAAAATAGTTACTATTAATAAATAATATTAGTGGGAAGTCATTATTAATAATAACCGTCCTTTATAATAAAGTACCGTTATTTCGGGCAACCGTACCTTATATGAAAGCATGTAAAAATACTCTAGTTTACCTTTTTCGACTCTTCAAGATTTTATTTCATTGTTTACTACGTGAAATCTGTCTCTCAACTTAACATAATAAAAAATAATTATTTATATATCCTTACTTTAAAGATGCTTTTGAGGTGTTTTCGATTTTGGAGATGGTCCCATATAATAAAAATTGCTAAGTGTTGAATAATGAGCAGTAAGTACCCCTTAGATATTGGTCTCTAAGACCGATCAATAATCTAAGAAGTACCTCTATAACGAGCTTTTCCGTCAATCCAAAAATGTATATAAACAACGGATAGAACTTCTATTTAAAATGCGCGCACACATTTTTCATATATTCTTGGCTTTACAGTAACTATTTATCTATGGATATGGTTATTTATTTATATTTATAAATATAATATAATACGTAGTAACAGTCAGTATTCTTTGATATAACTAACTCAATAAAGGGGTAGCAGGGGCATGTAAAAATTATAGGTGATTTTAAATATACTAGTGGTCGCCCTGTGGTCGAAATTTGACCACATATTATAAATAAATTTTAGCTTTCTGCATTTCTTCTCCATAATATAAACTTTAACTTAACCATACCAAATCTCACATTCCTCGATGCGCGCAAAATATTTAAAAAAGGGTACAAAGTTTTCTTTTCACGTATTAATATTAGATTAAGTATGTAAACATCAGGAGAGGTATATAGGGGGACTGAGGCTGACATTCAGAGACGACAGAAACGAGTCTAAGCGTGAACTTACGCTTCCATCTGTCAAAATTTGTTCGTAAGTTTGACAGATGGAAGCGTATTAAGTTCACGCTTAGACTCGTTTCTGTCGTCTCTGAATGTCAGCCTAAGAGGCTAATAGCAGGACTTTCCGCTGAAAATTGGAGCTGTCCGACTGGGGAAGTACCTCCACCTTGCAGAATATCGTAGCCAAATACCACTGCTCTGTTGCAGTGTTGTGTTCCTAACGGTGAGCAAGGTCGTTGAGGTAGCGTCCGCGTCGCGTTGACAGTAGGGCCCTCTCGCGCTAACACGACGATATTCCCACCTTAGCGGTATAAAAAAATGTATCAAATTCTTACTAATCAAGGAAGAAACAGCACGATTTTTTAAATTTATATTTATCATTCGATACACACAATAACCGAGCTTTGAGTGTTGATGTCCTTCAATAATTCCTAATGCATGACGCATTTCGCATACTTACCTCAATATACAGGAGTTTGACTTCAAAATAAATTAAACAAAGTGTCAACTAAGTATCAGAAATGTGTGGTCATATATCAATCAAAATCTTCTTTTTGGCACAAAGTTCAACGGTGCCAGACAATTTCTGTAAAAAAACGGATTTAAAAATATTAAAATAAATAATAGTTACTTAAACTCTTTTTTTTTTCTTGGTATCTAAATTTTATTTGCCAACTAAACTTATCAATTTTTTTTTACATAACCATATACAACCATAAAATATAAACTTAAATATGTACACTAATAATTATTGTTAAATAAATAAATCATAAAATAAAATAAAATAAATATAAAACTGAGTACCTAGGCGTCAAAGTACTCCTCTCCTCCTCTTCGCTGTCAATTGGCAGCGTGCCCAGAAGACTTGCAGCATTGCCACGTTGAATGGCAATGCTTATTCTTTGACCAAAGAATAGGCCAGCCCTCGGGCCACGCGTAGCGTCGACCAACCGTTTTGCAATGTCTCTGAAGAGGAGACATGCATTCGGTCCCCATGAACCGACCGTTTCGACACCAAACGGCTCAAATATATAACTACCGATAAGGTTATTTATTTGATTATATTATTATTTACCTCTCTGAAATCAGATAATATATACCTGCCTAGGTACTTTATTACTTATAAAAAAAGTTGGCAACCTGATCAATAACGCCAACAAGCATAGGTAATATTTTGTTTGTTGCAGTAAGCAAATGCACTGCTAAATAATTGTATCCGTATCTAAAGAAACATCCTGTGTTTGTGGAATGCACTCGATGCACGAGGAAAAATACCTACGTCAGTTAACAATAATAAAGGTAGAATATAAATTAATGTAGGTACACAAGGTTCAATGGTATTTATTGGTTATTAAAAAAAACAGTAATACAGTAGGTACTTAATTGAACAATTGCATTACAATCCAACAATTAAGACAATAATAAATTGTTATAATTCAGTTGGTACCTATCTCAGTAGTTATAGTTTGATTTTGATTTGTATACTGTATAGGTAGTCCGCGCACGAGCTCCGAAGAATCGGGGGTTGAGGAAGCGGGCACTCGCTCAGTACCAGTGTCACGGGGTACCACTGGTACAGCAACAGACCACAGAAAACCTCTTTCTGTGTTCTGTGGGTACAGCAGACAGAGTGACGGTCGGGCGCAGCGCAAAGTGCCCGCTTCCTCAGCCCCCAATTCCTAGGAGCTCGCGCGCGGACTATATGTAGGTGCCTATATTATATAAATTAAATATGTACCTACTAATTATTTGTATTAAGGCGCCAAAAAAGCTTACGGACCACCTCCTATGGACACTTGCAACACCCACGCGTTGACGACCCTACTACTAGCGTCCATCCGTAACACGACGCTTCCGGACTCCGGAATACTAGCGACCTTACTCACCGCTAGGAACACAACACTGCAAAAGAGCAGTGTTATTTGGCTACGATATTCTGCTAGGTGGAGGTACTTCCCCTGTCGGGCAGAAACAATTTTGTAGCGGAAAGTCCCGGCATGCTCGGGATACCTCTCTAAAATCACTTGATTTGAGTCATCATAATACGTTATTTCTGTGTACTGTGTACGAGTGACATACTTACCTAGGTTAAACTTATGTGTCATCTATAACATGAATACTTGTTTCCTCAATTTCCAGCCAAGAGTTTGAGGCTGAGATCTATAGAGCGGTACTTAGATTTTGCTTCGGAATTAAGTACTTTATTTATTGACTTGACTTTCTTTATTCAGTTCTTACTTAGCGTATGCTTAGCACAATTTCGCGTGTTGTGACTTTACATTACAATTATTCTAAGTACTAGACTAATGTACAGACAGAACAGAATAAATCAAAGAATCTTCTCTTCCATTTCATTCCATTTTCGGCCGTCTCAGTTAAAAATAGTTCGTATTAATAATTAATATATCGTTGAAAGCCTTTTTGTACTAAGCGACATTTTTATTAGTATTTTATTTTTTAATTGTTTTTCTAAAAAAAATTAAAAAAATTACAAAAAATGTCGCTTACTACAAATAGGTAGCCTTTCAACCAACCGTCGATAAGCAAACAACAGAGTATTTTCATAAGAATTGTATGAAAAAAAAGAAATTTTCGAATGCTGAAATATCGTAAAACAAATGTAGTTAAGGAACTTAATACAAAGTTAGTGCTACGAGGTTTCGGGTTTTCCAATTATCCTGTATGTGTACTCTAAAAAGTCAGCGTATTTATTTTTCCCGCTTATATTCCAGTCACACAGACCGCGCCGCAGACGGTCAAGGCCTCAAGGGCGTGCAGCAGACAAGTTTGAGGTGATGCCTCGGTATCACACGCTAAATATTGTGATGACGTCAGCGTCACACGCGGTGCCAGGATGTGTGAATAACAATTCAACAATAATATGAATGAATAACAATGTCTAACAATATATTTAATACAGATTCGTTTAATTTACATTATTATTATGTTCTGCTTTATTTTCGTCTTGGAGCCATCAATGAAAGCCAGACGGATTTTCCAGAATCAAATAATACTCGGGTTCTAATAAAGTCCTTAGGTAAAAAAAGTTAATTTAAAAAAATCTAAAAACCAAAGAGAACTTTTAATAAAATCTGAAAATAAAATAACAAGTCCAGTAGAATTCGGGACCCATTAGAAATCGAGACCGAATAATGTCCGGTCGCGGGTTGTTGACGGTTAGGTAATAGGTTATATTCTATTGAGTCTTCTTACTCAGTTGTTACTATGTCCGTGTGGTCGAGGAGCTGGACTGCCTCGACGTTCACATGATGATGAAGTCTACATTTGTGACCTTCTGCGGACCTTTTAATTACTTTAAGGACGAATTCTACTGTATGGTCCCGACGGATATAGTCATTGCATATGTATTATTGCCATTTATGGTAGGTTAATTTTACCTATATTGAAAAACAACCTTTTTTATTTTATTTTAGGCCCTGATTTATTTTTTACTTGCTTGTATTTCGCCATAGGACCTCCGCTTTCAAGTAAGAAGGACCATATTTATTATGTCATGGCGAGTCGGATGGTCTAATTACTCGGTATAGTTTTTAAAAATTATAACGATTGTATTTCGGTTAAAAACTTACACGTAAGTACTTCGAACGGTTAATTTTCGAAATATCCTTTCTATGACCTCACACCCCCTAAGAAATATAATTATCTTCCAAACATAATAACATATTCTTAACTTCCGCGGCTTAGGCTGTGCGTCATTGCCCCAATTAGTCAGTCACGGAATTGTTTAAATAAAAATAGATTAATAAAATATTTACATAGTAACAGCTAATCATTACGTTACGTTTATCAAGGCGATTGTGCCGCAACCGTTCATGGTAACAGTCTATGGGAGAAACCAGTATTAAAATTGGATAGCGCGATTATTTGTATTTTAGATCTGTTTACAATTCTGCAAATTAGAATATCACGCGGCTATACTCCGAAGCAGGAACCGAAAACTGCTATAAATTAGGGTACAATTTCGTGTTTATGTATCGACCGCGTTCTGTGTGCATGTCGACTGGCCCGCTTCGAAGTCGAGTAAGTTTTTTTTAACAAATTCGTTATAATGCATCGACTACGTTTTGCGTGCTGATTGGCCCATTTCAAGGTCTTCACCAATCGGAGCGCCTAACGCGGTCGTTACGTTAACGAGATTTGTATAAACTTATATCTACTTGCCTCTGGAAATTGAATACCGATCCATCGAATCGAGGACCTTTTTTGTGGTTTTTAACCGCTTCGCAGATCTTTGGACGCTAGATTGAAAATATCTTGTTTATATTACCGGTCTCGTTACGAAAGCAGGAAATATCTCGGTATCGTAACAGAGCGGTAGTTTCGTAACCATTGCGGTGTCCCATACAATGTTACTAACACGAGAGTAAAATGAAATAAAGGTAATTAATTTAATTTCAGGGTCATATTTGGAAGCGGAAGTGGATGTCATATTTACCGAGTAGGGTTGCCAGGGCCTAAAATAAAAAGCCGGACTCAACGCTATACGAGTATTAGCCTGGACATTTTGCCTTATAAGCCGAATAAATCTATTTTAATAGCTAAAAATAAATATTATTTTTAAAGCCGGACATTTTTTATGAAACTGAGTTTATTGATTCCGCATTGCTTCGCTCGTTCAGCAGGGGCCGTGCGCGACTACGTTACACTGATAAAAAGCCTTACAAAACCCGGGCAGGCCGTACATGTACCTATATTATTTGGCCGGACACGACCGTAAAAATCTAAACATGTCCGGCTAAGGCCGGACGCCTGACAACCCTAACCGTGCTGATATTGATTATGTCGACATATCAACATCAGCACGGAATCTGACGTCCATAGCTGGATACTGGGAGCAAAAACCCAACATACAGTACCAACTTATTATCTGTGAAGTGGCAGAAAAGGGAACTACAACAAATTCATACGATTTGACAGTTGAAGTCTTGTCAAAAATGCTTTTTCTTAGCCATCAGCGCCATCACTCTGTTCACGGATAACGTGGTCAATCTGTAAATACCTACACCATCGGATTGCGTACCTAAGCAATGTAGTACAATCTATTTACTACAGCGAGAACTGTTTATATTCCACTCAATGGAACACTATATACAAGCGTTCCTTTCGTAAACATTCCGAGAGAAATATGTGCGCGCGTAAAATATTTCATTCAGTTTAACTATTCTGAATGGACATATCGCATCTCAATTAGAATGTCACTCACAGGTAGGGTTGCCATACGTCCGGAATTTTCCGGACAAGTCCGGAAATATAGGTCTTTGTCCGGAATGCGGGGGGAATCTTAAACCGTCCGGAATTTCTACAAATAAGTGAAGAGTGAAATATCAAAACAAACAAACTCAAAGCAAAAGCACGCGGTGCGCGGGTGTATCATGTGCGCGGGCGAACGCAGGCGACAGAGAGGCGCTTCCCCCTCACCCCTTACCATTTCACCGCGCGCGTGTCAAAATTCGAACGATTTGGCAATCGATTTGGTTAGTTTATTTACTTGCACGATGCGTAACGATTTTAATAAAAAAATTACAAGATTGTCCGGAAATTTCATGGAATATCAGGAATTTTCTCCGGATTTTTGATATTTTGATCTGGGAACCCTACAGTCACAGGGCTATGTTCACCAACAACATAACAGATGATTTAAATGAAAACGGCTGTTTACCCATACAAAATTTTATGGTAAACGGGTGATTTTGTTCTAACTATCTGTTATGTTGTCGGTGAAATTGGGCCTTATTGTCGGTTAATATGTGACGAATTGACAAACGATAACTTGATAACGGAGCTGTAAACAATGAACATTCTCTAGTCATGTTCACAGCTCCTGTTATTGTTAAGTTAGTTTTTGTTTATCCATTACAAACAAATAAACACAGAACATAGAATAGAGGTTAGAAAGGCGATCATTCGATGATTGTACGGGAACCGATGTCGCCATACGCGACCCCACCTTTTACTACTACCACACATGCAGTTATACGCACAAGATTCTATTCTATGTTCTGTGCAAATAAACATACAAAAAATCGAATCTTCTCTGTTTATAATATTATTTTAGATTACTTACTGGAACCAGACGCAAAATTTCGAAGCTTTCCCGGATTTCCAGGCCTTCTGGCCACCCTAAATGAGGATCAGGTGGTAAAATTGATTCCTGGCTAGGTCCGGATTTATTCCTAAGAGTTTTGATCCGGATACCTAGTAGTAGTTTGGTGCAGTATACCCACATATTTTTTATTCCTTTAAATTATTCCTAAGAAAAATGTCTTCTCTGTCTATGCACCTGTCCTCTTCTTATTACCTATGTCTATCATTCTAGTGTGTCTTGTTTTTTGTGGCAAATAAATGATTTTTCTTTCTTTCTTTCTTAGTATGTTTTAACATCTCTGCAAATTATTATTTTCCTTACATGACCCTGATGTCACAATGATCAGCACTTAGAGTACACTCGTGAGTTCAAGGCAGTTTTTTGTTCATGAATAAGTACCTACTTATAAAAAGACAAAAGATTATGTACGGATCTTTTGTCTTTTTAAACTTATTCATGAATTACATGTTATTTCAATGTTGGTGTTTTTTTACTCAACCATGAAGCACTGGGAAAATGGTATTGGAAATCACGTAACCGTCAAAAACCCGCAACTCCAACTAGAAAAAGAGCTGTAACTTTTGAACGGCCGAACAGATTGTCATGAAACATAGAAATCGGTCCATCCGTTTTGGAGCTACGATGCTACAGACAGATACACATATACACAGAAACACACTACAAACTTATAACACCCCTCTTTTTTGTCGGGGGTTAAAAATAGTAGGTACCATAATGACATCGATTCCGTTGTGCACTTTGACAGGACTAACTAAACTAAACTAAACTACGGGCGTTTGTCTCTTTCTGTTTCAATAGAAAAGGAATGTGACAGATGCGTTTAATATGACCACGGATTTCTGATACACGTTGTGTAATCTAGTAACTTATAGTACTACCAACTTATCTGTGAACAGAGTGATGGCGCTGTTGGCTAAGAAAAAGCATTTTTGACAAGACTTCAACTGTCAAATCGTATGAATTTGTTGTAGTTCCATTTTCTGCCACTTCACAGATAAGTTGGTAGTACTGTATGTGCAAAGTTGATACGCTCTTAGAGGACATTGGCCCTGGCTTTGGAATCTGTCAGGGTCAGTGTTCGAAAGTCAACGAGGCTAAGTTCGGTATGCACCGAAACAAACTGCGGTTAAGTTTCTATTTGTGGTGTAACAACTTGTGTAGGAGACGGCTGAACATCGAATACAGTGTGGATTTAAGGATTACAGTGTGGTTTCCAGCGTGGTATCATTTTTCCGGCTTGCAAATTTAGATTTTTGAGAACCGAAGTCAAACCCGTAAATAAAACTTAACTTTAATAGTAGGTAGTTCCTAAGAAACTTGCATAGAATGGAATAGAAATAGATCTTTATTTCATGTAAACCTGATACACGCACTTATGAAATGTTGAGACTCTAGGTGCGCGGTTCCAAATAGTAGGTCCTATAGAGAAGAACCGGCAATTAGGGTAGTCGGCAAGGGTATCATCTTAGCTATGTTTCATGAAAATCTGTTCAGTCGTTCAAAAGTTACAGCTCTTTTTCTAGTTGGAGTCGCGGGTTTTTGACGGTTATTTATTAATCAGAACTTTACGATATGAGTATAGGTAGCTAAAATAATATAGTAGTTTAAAAAAAACTGTAGAACTGTAGTCATCCAAACTGAACGTGTATGCAAAATTTCAGCTCAATCGGAAACCGAGAAGTGGGTCAAATTTAACTTCCAAGATTTTCTTACATAGTTAGTTACAGGTGAGGTGAAGCTAATAAATAACTAATTATATTTTGTTGCCACCCATTGCACGTCCGATGTTGACGCTCAAACAAGTAAAACCTTGAATATTTTCCTGACTGGCTGAATGCAGATTGCGTTTACCTTGCTATGTAACTGCACGTCTCCGCCTACAATTTACCTACTTACATTATTTATAAAATAATAATTATTAATATACACACAAGTATAGTTTCTGTTCTACTTACACTGTTCCGCACAAATAGCGCGTTGATAAAACTTCAGAACATGGCTTCCTAAGACAACCCCCAGTAGGTTTAATTGTGAGCCTATCCTAAGCTACTAATCTTTACATTGATTTGTGTCGACGCAAAGAAAGCAGATGTCAACAATTTTTTCGAAACTTTTCGACAGCTACGTATGTATGTCTGCAGGTCGGATCAAAACCGTTCGGGGGCAAGAGATGGTCCGCGGGCTGTACTTTGCCCATCACTGTTCTAAATAGTACCAAAAATACATTTCCTACAATAAAGAAGAAAAAAAAGAAGGCTTGTTGTGACCGAATTGACGCATTTGAGATGTGGTGCTGGAGAAAAATGCTCCAGTTTCCGTGGACTGCCTTCCGCACCAATGCGTCCATCCTACATGAGCTAAATATTAAAACCAGGTTGTCTACCACCTGTCTCC
Source organism: Allophyes oxyacanthae (assembly GCA_932294325.1). Taxonomy (NCBI): domain Eukaryota; kingdom Metazoa; phylum Arthropoda; class Insecta; order Lepidoptera; family Noctuidae; genus Allophyes; species Allophyes oxyacanthae. Next base: position 7,528,196 of record OW028632.1, on the reverse strand, counting down.
GTAGGATAAATGCGTTCTTTGGTCACATTGCCAGGAAAGATTGTCACAACCTCGAACAACTGATAGTACCAGGAATAATCGACGGCAAGCGTTCCAGAGGTCGAAGCCCTATCAGATGCTCTGGCCAAATCCGAAAATCTTTTACACCAAACTCCACGAGGCATTGCACATAGTCAAAGACACAGGTGGCGCAATATCGTCTGGGATAAATTGATTCCATGGGAGAGTCACGACCCTTAGTAATGAGGAACACGACGCGAGGAGGGAGTATCTACAATACAAAGTGTAATTGCCAGCAGAAAGAGAAAAAAGATACGCATAGAAAAAGAGATGTATAAAGGGCGGTCTTATCGCACATGGCGAAAAACTTGTGTCATCTATCCGTACCCTGATCCAGTCCACACCCTTAAATATGACCACACATTTCGGATACACGTTGTATTGACGTAACAGATGGAAAAATAAACCATGTTCTTCTTCTTCTTCTTTTTTCGATTATAGTTCGGCCGTTCAGAGAATGCGTTCCTGACACCTGTCAGTTGAACATGTTTCTTTTTTATTAAAGATTATATTTAGCGCTAAACTATTTTAGTTTATTATAGGTTAATTTTAATAGAATTTTGTATCAGTAGTGCATGTAAACGATAGATATCTACTATTATGTAATAATGTTTCGATAACAAAAAATTCTCGCGCCATATTATAGTAATATGCTGTAGGTATACCGATTACACCCGCATTTGCGAATGACGTCAACAGTTCCGGCGCGTACAGCGCGGACGGCTCGATACTCATGACGTCATCCGCATTCTGCACCAACAATTCTGTGCAATACTGATCGTTCGGTGCGTTCGTTGCGGATAGGTGCACGTTTATTTACACCTTTATTCTCAGAACTGATACCCATTGACCGGTATTTGCGATCTTTCCAAAAACCCATTATCATAATTATCATCACAAAAGAAATGAAAATATTCCGTTCGAAGTTTGATGATTTATTTTGCGTGTGCAATAGTTTTCCTTTCACAGTCCGATAAGGAAAGGCGGCTGTTAAGGTAAATATTCGTAGGATACCCTTAATACAATACAACAGCTAGATGTTAACAATTTTTATAAATTCTTCTTCCTCCTTCCCGTCACAGTGGTATTTCCTGTATCGTGAGCACCACGGCACCACTCACATTTTGGGGACCTGACTTTGTCGTTTTCCGCAACGGAATGCCCTAACTACTGTTCGGTGTAACAAATGGAATTATTTTAGGCTACAGAATGGCTGAGGAAGAAACACATCGCTCGAATTTTTAGGTTCTGATTCGGTGCCTTCCAAGCACTGATGCCCTAAGCAACTGCTTAGTTTAACTTCCCGGTAAATCTGGCCTCCTTCTGAACGCTGAATTTTGCTAAATGTGGTTGTAATGGCATTTAATTCTACCGTTCATTGTAGTGGTTTATTAGGAGGCCTTTGACTCGATAAATCACGGAAAAACTTCAGCGTTTTGTGTAAAAGTTTCATTGACCGGCTTCACAGCTAGTCACGAAATAAATGCTTATTCTCGCGGGTTCGAATATAAAACCTTAAGTTTCATTGACCTGTTGCTAACCTTTGGCACGCTGAGGTTATTACCATTTATTTTCTTGAAGCCCATTTGTTCATAACCGTCCGGTTTTCGCTTCATTTTCCCTGATTGTATAGTTTCTGCTTACCCCCACTGAAAAAAGATGTGATGTAACCACGTATTATTTAGATTATATTTACGTAAAAATGCCGGAGTCTGCGTTCACGTTGAATGAATCTAAGTAAAGTTCGAGAACGCGACTACGAACCGGAAAGTGCTGCGTGGGAGGGACGGCCCCCCACTAAGTATAAGTCGTCCAAGGTCGCGGAGACGTCAGCTGCATGTTCTAATTGTTTGCGATAGAAACCTATGGGGTTGGACTTCCAGTAAATACAATACAATACACTTTATTGCACACCAGAAATAGAAGAACCGCGGGTCTACCGCGTAACTAAAATTGTAATGAACATCGACACGATCGTGAGAGCCTAAACTTTAAGCTAACTTGTAAAAAAAATACTTATCATATAGTTGGGACTCCTATCTTCATGATCGGTAAAATAAATACAAGTTAGCTCAAAGTTTAGGCTCTCACGATCGTATTGAAGTTTAATACCAGTGTGTCGATGTTCATTACAATTTTAGTTACGCGGTAGCAGTGTTCCCAACTTAGGGGTTTTCCCCCCAAATTTAAGGGGTAAATAAGTGGGCTGGGATTTTTTTAATGGTTTTATTTTTTAGGGGTATTTTTAGAGATTTTTTACTGTGAAGTTTTTAATGATTGTGACGCAGCTGGCTGTAAACTTTTTGAAAATGTTTCAATTATTGTATACTAATTCAATTTATTTAATATTTTTACAGAGTATTATTTTTTTTGGGGGATTTTAGGGGTTTTTAACTTTAGCTTTGGGGATAAATATTTCTGAGAGTTGGTAACACTGGGTAGACCCGCAGATACATTAACTCACAAACTATATAGGGATGCTAACGCATTAACTAGAAGAAGAAATGTACAATGGGCGGTCTTAACGCACTTGGCGATTTCTGCCAGACAACTTTAGGATGGATAGATTTGCCGATAGACGGTTTATCAATATTTAAAAAAAAATAAAAAAATTGTGGTCTAAGTAGGTAGGTACCTACCTCTACTATAGGTACTCATCGACTATCGATGAGTATGTATTGTATACCATATGCGAAAATATCCTAAGTCTATGATGAATATGATGATTGATGATCTATACTAATTTAAAACTGAAGAGTTTGTTTGAATGCGCTAATCTCTGGAACTACCAGTCGGATTTGAATAGTTCCTTTTGCATGTGATAGCCCAATTCTTGAGGAAGGCTATGGGCTATTTAACATCACGCTACGATACTTAGGAGCCGAGCAACAAGAAAAAATAAATTAAACGGCGGGTGAAACCGAGGGATACAGCTATAAGTACATAATAGTATTACTGTATTCCTGTGAAACTCTAGCAGCTACTACTTACACTAACAATCATACAAATACCTACAAGTAGCATTTCTTATTTGTGTATTTAAAACCGCAAATGGTGATCCATTATTATTAATTTATAAACGTTATCAATAAGCGTGTGCTTATAATTTCAAACAGTCGGACACTTAACATTGCATTGTTTACAGCGACATATTACAGAAATAATAATGTTGTAATAAAGTAGGCAGCTAAAGAAGTCTGTAGATAGGTAGACCTTGACAAACTTTTTGAGAAATTTCGCGAAAGAAACTAGGTAGGTAGGCAGGTAGGTAGGTACTGGGTAGGTAGGCAGGTAGGTAGGTACTGGGTAGGTAGGCAGGTAGGTAGGTACTGGGTAGGTAGGCAGGTAGGTAGGTACTGGGTAGGTAGGCAGGTAGGTAGGTACTGGGTAGGTAGGTAGGTAGGTGGGCTTTTTTTAATCCTAACAAAGTTTCGGCGCGGTTCTACGTCTTGTCTGAGATAATGTAGGATGTCCTCTCCGTTCTACAGGCTCATCACGATATACGAACAATCTATCCTTAGAATAATAGCTAACACCAATAAAACATAGAAAGCTCTAATACGCGGACGCAAAGTGAGGCAAATCATACTTAGCCATGAATGACTTAAGGCCTAATCAGACCTAAGCGGTATTCGCTACCGTCTGCGGCAGAGAAAACCCAGTGGGTATGCGGTAATATTACTGTTCAGACCTAAGCGGTATTCGCTACCGTCTGTGGCAGAGAAAACCCAGTGGGTACCTATGCGGTAATATTACTGTTCACACCAAAACGGATTTCGCTATTCTTGTGGGTAGAATAACGCGCGGTAGTCGAGTTTCGCTCAGAGAGGTAAGAAATTTTCGCCAGTTAGTCATTTCTGAGTCGCTAAAGAATATATGTACATACTAAATACCTAAGCGAAACCCGCGCGGTATGTACCTCTACCCACAGCGGCAGCGAATATCGCTCAGGTCGCCCTAGCCGCGGTACTTGATACTAAATACCTGAGCGAAACCCGCGCGGTATGTACCTCTACCCACAGCGGCAGCGAATATCGCTCAGGTTTGAATAGACCTTAAAGTCGATCGTAAAAACGTAATAAGTGTACCGGTCAGTCGCCAGCCATTTATCGCATGCCGCTTACGCACAGATATTTACGTTTGTGCCTCAGTTTTTAATGAGGAGCATGTATGAGATTATTTTATACGTTATTATTATAAGCAATCTAGTACATTGCGCAGTACGCTTTTAAAATCACTCCACTCGACAATTGGATAATCGCAATGAACATTCTTGTAATGTCAAAATTGAATCAGAAAAATCTGACAGCCCACAGCCACCAACAAACAATGCATGAAAAAAGAAACGGAAAACAAGTTCTTGAGATTCTGGTTCGTTCCACGTGGTCAAATAACGATCGTTGAGTGTACGTCTAGGTCATTGATATTAGTTTATAAAGATGCAAAAGTAACCTGTTTGCATGTCTGGTGAAGATCTGTATCACCAAAGGAGCTACACAGTTGGGAACTGGTCGCAAGCTGTCAAACTTTTGAAAAAAAAACTAGTTTTCCCGCGAATTCGGCGCATAGAGTTCGATTTTCCAAAATCGGAAAGAATTTCCAAAATCGGTTTTGTAGTTCATGAGATTCAGAATATAATTTATTAGAATAAACCATAGTAATAAACATTTATTGGGACACAACAAAATTCATAGAATTCACACATGAACGAAGAGAATGGTTTTGATCAAATTAAATAAAAAGAACAAAAACTTCATGGGAATGTCTCAAAGTTGGACTAAATAGGCAAATAGATCTCCAGATCAGCTTAATCCAGAAAGTGCTTGACGCTGGTTATTTAAGTAGGTATTAGGTACCTACGTCAAACTAAAAAATAAACGTTGCTTCGACTTACATCTGGCTGGTTATAAGAGTTAGCATTTACCCCCCGCGGTTTCCGAAAGGCTTGGTAAATATAGCACGGTTGACGCAGTGGATGAGGAGGGATGAAAATCGTGTAACAAGAAAAGTTTTAAGTATGTGTATGGATGTAAGAGAAGCGGTAGACCCAAGAAAAGATGGCTAATTGTATGAAAGACATGGCGTATAAGAACGTAAACTGTGAGATGACGTCTAATAGAGATGAATGGAAGAAGAAAACATATTGCGCCAACCCCAAATAAAATAGGATAAGGGCAGGAGAATGATGGTTGGCGCAGTGGCTTAGTGATTTGACTTTCTGTGCTACTTGTCGTGTGATTGATTCCCATAGAACATACATACAGAAACAATGTTTGTATCTTTGAGTATCTAGAACGTTTGTATGATCTATAGATGGTTATTCCGGGTTTGTGCACATGAGATTTGTCTGTAAACTGTAGAATAGGATAGAATAGATCTTTATTTCATGTAAACCAGATACAGGCACTAATGAAATATCGAGACTCTAGGTGCACGGTTCAAAATAGTAGGTCCTATGGAGAAGAACCGTAAAGAAACTCCATGGAAACTCTTTTATCTCTCTAATACCTGATACAAAGCAACACTAGTGTCATCGTTTAAAAAGCCATGTTCATTTTGTTAGCTGTTTTGATTAGTTATTACCAATATCAACAATCAATTCAACAACTGTTTACCTTTGATCAGCCTTTGTCAAGGCGTGAGTTCATTCTTTTATTCTCAACCGACAATAGAGTTTACCAAACCTTGGAATGTTTACTGTAAGATTCTATTTTACGTTCGTTGTAATTGGGTTCATTGAAACAAATCATTTACTTACTTACTTAATTACCTGCGCAATAGAAATCAAAATAGGTTGAACGACACTGCAAAAATCAACAATTACGAGACTATTTGACTGCAACATAGAAAAGAGCTCATTCTGTGTTCTGTGACTCTGATACAATTGGACCCTGTTATGCAGAAAAGATCCAACCAACGGTTTATACTTTTGAGTAAACGCAGTTTAACATTAGGCAAAGAATTCAAAAATGGTATGATACAGTACCTATTTAAAAGTTAGTATAATGTAAGAGGCCATAAGGCCCAAAACATAGGTATAGGTAGGTACCTACATTAAGAAATTCTTTTGTGTATAGATGAGTATTATTATGGATACATAGATAACTCGATTTTCCAAAAAAAAATTGTTGGATCTTTTCTGCTTAGCAGGGTCCAATTGGGATACCTAGCAGACTTAGGCTAACATTCAGAGACGACAGAAACGAGTCTATGCGTGAACTTACGCTTCCATAATTATGTCAATTTTACGAACAAATTTTGACAGATGGAAGCGTAAGTTCACGCTTAGACTCGTTTCTGTCGTGTCTGAATGTCAGCCTTAGTGCCCTGTGCTCAAGATTCATGCCATTGTACTAACTTTTTTATTTTGCGTTGGTTAGATCATCCAACAGGCAATAAGTAGGTATACCTACTGCCGGAGTTCACCCGTCAATCCGATGTTTGTACAGACAGTGCGTAAAATACCTACAATGTTTTATCCCGTTCGCGTTTACACAATGGTGTTCTAGGTAGGCATTTACTCATTGGTAAAACACGTCATTATGATGAATGAATTCGTCATTAGTAGTCATCGGTATCAGAGCCATTAATGGATATTGACTACAATTCTCGTAACTCATAAGTGCTTTTACTGCGTGCATTTCGACTTTTAGGAAAATGAAAATGCTTTTAAAATTTATTGGTTTTTTAAATAGATAAAAATCTTCATGGATTATATTGCATTGCGCGATATCTAATTTGATTGCATGCCGTATCATCGCTATTTACCATACCAGTGGGCAGATGGCCTTATCTACTGACCGCTTCAAAAAATGGTCCTAGGCACCTGGTACAGTCATCGTCTTAAATAAAAAAACAATTTTGAAATTAATCATCAAATAAATAAATTATTGTTTAACAAATCATCATACCGATCGATAAGGTTAGGTATAACGCTATTTTATCATAAATTGTTTCAAAACATATTTCATACACAATTTTTCAGTAGCTTTTGTCTGTATGTAGGTACCTACGAGTACTTGGCAGGTGAACGGCTTAGGAATCACTGAATTGCAGAATAAAAAAGTGAACAAAATTGACAGTACTAAACTAGAGTAAATGCATCAGTCACTCTTTTGCTATTAAAATAGAAAGAGACAAAATATATATAAGTACCATTATCTTTTAGTTTAGTTTATTCGAGGTATTCCACGACGAAGAGCACTGATTTGAACGGCACTGACGAAGAGCACTGATTTGAACGGCTGATTTTGCAATGATACCACATAGTTAGTAAAAAGGTAAAAAAAAATACAATAAACGTACTTACTGCTGATTTATATCGATATGTTTTATTTAATAATGTCCTGAACAAAAAATTGTTCCCACCTCTAGAAGAAAAATTTACGTTGGTGCCCATCGTGGAATAAAATTAATATTATTTTACTATTCCACGAAGCGCACCAAACCAAAATTTGGATCTGTGCCGTTCGTGGAATAGCTTTGGTGCTATTCGTTTCAGTGCCGTTCAAATCAGTGCTCTTTGTGGAATACCTTGTTTATTCTACTGAAAGTGAATATCAGAATCGACACTATTTACTTACCAAAAACGTCATTATTCTGAATGAAGTAGGTGTACAAAATGAAAGCAGTCTCATCGGAACTTCCCAAACCATACTTACGCTACGGAAAGCAAAACAATTAACTACCTACGTAGGCAAATATAATTTTAATATCCTCGAGTACCTACCCAGTGATCGTAAAAACAAGTTTGTAATAATAATATCAATTACATAGGTATCTAATTAAGTACCAGTTACCTAACAAGAATTTTATTTTGTTTTGGTCCCTGGATATAGTCTATATCCAGGGACCAAAACAAAATAAATATAGACAGATAGTTTTGAGATTGTTTTGCATTTTTTGCAGCAAGAGATCAAGGGGTCGTTATATGAACTAAAATAATTATTGGGGCCTAAACACAGTAGCCATTTTTTTCAACAGAAACGCGCGGTTACGCCATCATTGTTCACTTTTTGAAAGCAAAATGCAGCCAATGAACGCGGAAACGCGCGATTCAGCTGCACAGTGGCTAATGTGCTTCAGCCATAAGCCGTAACACAGTGCATTATTTTTCCAAGGTTTCTAATATAAAACTAGCATTTTTAACACCGCGGCCTTTTGCTTCATAGTCGCTGCAAAAGTGAATGTTCGGCCAAAAATGGATGTAACGTAACAAAATTGAAATCTATTTGATTGTGATGTCATTTTTTTATCGAGCGGACCAGTGACCTTCTGTGACGGTAAATAATTTAGTGGTACAAAGCGCTACTGACCGAAAACAATTAGTATTAAAAGCATTCAAACCACTCGCGCTGCCGGGTCTATTATTGTTAAAGTTTAAACTGCCAGTACATTAAAAATACGTCAAAAGCAAAACGCAATGTGTTCCTACTTTGTTTTAAGAAAGAAATAAAAAATGTTTATTCATGGAAAACAACTTTAATAACATAACCTATAGATACTTACTCTGTTTTTCCTGTTTTTCTTACTTGACTTATTTAATAAACAATCGTCGCATAACTCATTAATGAAATAATCATTTATAAAATACAACAGATCGTTTACCACTTGTATAGATTTAGTAAAAATTGATTGTTTATCAAAGACAGTTAAATTTAACATGTATTTTTAAATAACGTTTAATGTTAAAAAGACATGTCAAAATTGTTTACTATCTAAGAGAAGTAAGAAAAAACAGAGTACCTAGGTATAATATAAGAATTTTATTTTTATTATTTCTGCCAAACTGTAGTTAGGTATCCCTATAACAGTTTGTTGGCAGATGCAGCTCCTTTTACATAATTTACTAAAAACATTTTTAATCCACATATTACAAATAAACGCGCGAGTCATAAATAAATTATGAACTAACAGTCGGCTTTGAGCTACTGAGCTATAGAAGAGCTATAAAAAAAAGTAAAAACCGACTTCAAAAAACTAAAAAGTATAAAATAATTTTCTTAAAAAATTTAACAGCTTCTGAAGTCGGGGCCACTGCCAAGCTAGGTGCATTGAAGAATTATAGGCCCCGACTTCAGAAGCTGTAAAATTCTAACGCTCAAAATCCAGTATCATGTACTGAACCCATGGTATGAGTATTCGTTACGATGTCACTTACACCCTGTATATCTCTTTAGAGCAAAAGAGCTAATCGCTCTTTTTCTTTTCAGTGAGCTATTTAGCCCATGTCTACCTAGATGGCGAGTCTATTGCCTTTACCAGCTATCAGGCACAATTCCACAGTTCCGCAGCTAGGTAGGTACCACAGTACTAAGAAACAAAATTGTTTAGTCTCCATTAAAATATTATCGAAAGTGCTTTCATTGTTTTAATTCCGTGAAAGGGGCGTTCATATTATAATTATTGGTTACAAGAAATAATTGCTTTGCTTACATTTGTCGATAACAGAAGTCTGTATTGTATTTATAAATAAATATTTTTATTGCTTGCAGCTCTGTTAAAACTTTTAGTTAAAGTTTAAAATCTGAATCATTAGTCACCAAACCAATTATTAGAATTTTGAAAATATGTAAGTATAGCTGTGGCCCGCGCTGTATTTGTGTCTGTGGATCTGTGTATCTGTCTGGGGCATCGTAGCTCCAAAACGAATGGATCGATTTCAAAGCATTTTTTTTTATTGAAAGCTAATTTGTTTGTTTGTATGTAAGTAGGAAATCTCTTGAACTAATGAACCGATTCAATTATTTTTTTCTCTAATAGAAAGCTACACTATCCCTGAATGATATACTTAGGCTATATTTTATGTTGATTATAACCTAACCGTGAAATACCCGCCCGACTAGCCCGACTACAACTAGAAAAAGAGCTATAACTTTTGAACGACTGAACAGATCTTCATAAAACATAGCTAAGATGATACCCTTTCAATTAAAAAATCAATTGCTTTCAATTAAAAAATCTGCATTACAATCGGTCCCTCCGTTTTGGAGCTACGATGCCACAGACAGATACACACTACAAACTTATAACATCCCTCTTTTTGTCGGGGATTAAAAACTAATTAAAGACGCAACCAGATTGGGTCTCAAATGACGTGACGTGTACCTACCTACGTCAAGTTATCCCATCAGAAGCCAGTTTAATAAATGAAATAGTTTTTTTTTTAAAGTTGCCCCTCACTAGGATTTCTCCTGTATCGAGGGTACAGTTTACAAATATACATGTCACATGCACACACACCCAGACCCGGAACAACTATCTGTAGAACTGTACACATATTTGTGCCGTGCAGGGATCGAACCCGCGGCGCGTAGGGTATAAAGCTAATCGCTTAGCCACTGCGCCAACCATGCCGTCATTTAGAATAAATGATAATGCAGTGCTCTCGTCTCTCGACTTTGCATTTGGTAAGTATATTATGTTATAGCTAAACCCCAAAGTGCGGCCAATCCTAGTTACCTATGTGTTTAGACTTCAGCTAATAATATGCAGCCACCTTATTTATCGCCAGTTATCACTAAATAGTTAGTAAATTTAAAAATTAATATTTGTTATGTATTCGTTGAAAACTTATACTATTTATGAGACGTCGCTGGGCCACGCGTCACATTTACCCAGTCTGTTCGCGCCTTAAACCCCAATACAGGCACTCGAATTCAGGTCACTCAAAGCTCAGCACAAAGGTTACCTACAATGGGGTGAAATTAACCGAAACACCTGACCGTGTTACATGGAAGCTACAAAAGTTTGATTTTGACCTTAGACTAGATCACAGAACTAGTCTAGCGAATAATTATATGAAAAGATCATTATGATTTAATTAATTTATTGCATCCAAAGAGTTATTGTCCACTCGTTACGTACCTACCTAGTTTAATAATACTTTTAAAATGTTTTTAGTTTGGTTTAAATTGTTTTTTTTTTTAATTGTGCCTTTAATTTTACTATTGTTCACAGTTTTATACTCCATAAATATTACTAGGTATATCTAACTTAAGTATCATTTCGTATTTTTGAATAGCTAAAATTAAAAATAAATTACCTACATATTTTCCTGCAATAATTCGTGGCAACTCTAACTTTTTTATAGTCACGCATCATTTTGCATACAGCCAAGAGAAACGGCGCGCGTAAAACCCGCCAAATTACTTGTCAAACAAGTTTTAAACCGACAGCAAAGTAAGGTTGGGCACAGGTAATACGTAAGTGCCTATATTATGATAACGTGTTGACTCAGAATTTAGGTTATCATTGAGCGTATTAACATTTGAAACTACTCGACTAGACGTCGTCGAAAATGTTTTATATATTTTATTTTATTACAGAAATTCTTAACTTAAATTTTAATGGCTTATTGTAAAAAATAACTTATAAATAATATCTACTCCTTATATTTAACATCTCTGCATTTCGTCACTTAATTAAATAATATCGGAGGATAAAAATACTATAAATCATGCTATTCTGAACTCTTTAAAACATCCTGTAAATTTAAACAGGCAACTGCTTATCGTTATGAACAAACTTTTTATATAGGACCACACCCATAGAAATAGTACAAGTACTGGAACGCTTAATAGTGCCGTAAAGCCGGTCTGAGGGAGAATACTTTGTGGTAGCCGTGTCCTTGTCTAATAGGGTAACCATACATTTTAGTTAAAAGTAGGACATGATAGAAATATTTAATTATGTTATGAGAATAGTTATCAGGTAATTAACTACTGATATCGAATAGTAAGAATTGTTTTTTTCCTAGTAAATAGTGAAATATACGGTCCATACAGTGTATCTAAACGTTCTTACAAATATACATACACCCTTTTGGTTATAATTAGAGTCACAGGCAAGGCATAATATATAAATAGGCATATGCAAGGTTACTATATAATAAAAAAGAAAATTTAGAGAAAATTTCGGACATTGCGGAAAAATCCGGACATTTTCTTATACACAGATTACGTGTATAATAAAATGTCATGCGTGAATATTCCGGACATCTGGCAGCTCTAGTCATAGGAAACATTAGATTTTAACATTTTAAGATACAAATTTAATTCCTCTTCTACTTTTTCTTTCTTTTTTCTTTTTCTCTTTTAGCTTTGCGACCATCCTACGACCTTTCTTTATGAGATCTTTCCTATTATAGCAGAAAGGGTAACCCATGCTTAGTGCTGCAGAATCGAATATCACTTATTATAATATTCTTGTTTGGCAAACTCAAGTATAATCATCATTCACAACATTAAGCAATAAAACAATGAATGAAAGTCAAAGCAAAACTTTTTTTAATTTCAAATCGGCATAAAAAGGTCGTCGTCGTTTCGTCAAAACGTTGAGATTCTAGATGCACGGTTCCAAAGTGGGCCGGGTTCTATGGAGAAGAGACCGGCTAGAAACTTAATGGTTGATTGTAATTTTAATTGTGTTGGCATTATAGTTGTATTTTGGGTTTATGTGCTTGTTTCCTCTTGCTTTACTTTCTTATTTGGTGGTTCACTGGAAACTGCAACATCTTCCCATTTACTACAAGATCCTACATGCCCTGATTCACCAGATGTTCCTGCACGTACAATTTATTTTGCACGTACAGTTTTTTTTCTTTTTGTGGCTATCTGTAATGTCAAAAATGATCTTCATTATGGCACAATATCTAAGTACAATATCCAATCCAGTAAAAGTTTAATCCATCTAACTATACTAATAGAAAAATATTAAACACAAATAAACAATAAGCAAAGTGTGTGAATCTTAAGTTTGTGCAATGTGTTATACTTTATATTAGTATAAACTATTACAGACCAGACAATTACACACAACATTATACAACAGACACATACAACAACTGATAATTATTAAACATATTACAATAGTACCTATGGTAATATTGAAGGAACTGCTTCAGGTTTTAATTTTATTTTTGCTGCTGTTAAATAATTCATTATCTTTAAAATTTACGCCACAAACACATGCGAACTTTTACACACTAATGTCAAGGTTCGTGGCTGTTATCCATAACACCCTCTGCTTATTATCAGCTGGAATCCTGAAAAAAACAAACATGGAATTTTAATAAAGTCTATCATTTTATAAGAGATACAAAAAAACATTATTATCTATTCGGCACAACAAACGATTTCAACAAATTAACTTAAAATATATACAGGGTTATTTGTAAAACACCGGCAATGCTTTAAGGGGTGAAACTACTCATCAATATGAACAACTTTTACTACGGGACCAACCATGAAATCGCGAAAAAAAAAATCAAACTTTTCATACATTTTGATGGAGCAAGGTTAATCTTTTGTATGAAAAGTTTGATTTTTTTTTTGCGATTTCATGGTTGTTCCCATAGTAAAAGTTGTTCATATTGATGAGTAGTTTCACCCCTTAAAGCGTTGCCGGTGTTTTACAAATAACCCTGTATGTATACTTATACTATACTTGGAATCACTCAAATTATACAAAACAATAAATGCATCGAAAATATGCTACGCATTACAGATTATGGAAAACAAATCCAAATTTATTAAAGTACGTAAATTATTTAACTTAGTGGACTGTATGTTATGTGAAACGATCTAAAATAAGTACTTGGAGCAACTATATCCCACAAAATAAAAATATATTGTCACACTACTCAATGAAACTTACCTATGGAACGATATTCCACAACCAGGATAATATTCTCGCTTGCACCCAATCATAACTCAAGTATTTACCATCTTGTCGCCAAGAAATTATTCTAGGCACAAAAATAATGTTTGATCACGTTTATTTCTGAACTATGAAAACCACGAATGTTGACAATAGGTTGACAACTAAGTTGACAATGTAAGCCATTTTGAATGATGTAGTGTTTCCCGCATGCAAACTTCTTTAACTACTGGTATCCAAATATTGTAATAATCAATCTTATTGAATAACGTATGGAAATAATAATATTTAATATAATATTTAAAGCACGTCAATTATAATTTTTATTATGTTTATTTTGATAGCCGTGGGTAGAAGTTTCATTAGTTCTAATATGTATGTAAAAACGATTCTGAAAATACCAATTTAGTAGATTACTAAGTTGATGAGTAATGGCCATGTGTGCGAGAGGGACACCGCTGAATCTCGGGTGACTTTCATGTGGGCACAATATTTCGTACAACTAATTATAGCAGTAAGCTCTCTAGTTATAGGTAGGTACTATGTATTATCTACCACACCTAAAATCGTGAAAAAAAAATCATCTGTTCCATATACAAATAATTCTAAGCTAAGCATAGAGATAATACACAGTACTTGTACTATTTCTATGAAGCTAAGTTATAAATTGTTTTTGTGCTGTGTCAAATAAATTCTTTTTTCTTTCTTTCTTTCTTTCTTTAAGCTTTTTTTTCTTTCTTTTTTTCATTTAAATTTTGGTGTCTTATTTAAAAACTGATCCTGTAAATATATGTAATGTATTATTTAAGTAGGTACATAATATATTAATAATTTATACATTACGTAAATAATATGTTATCACCAAAGAGTTTTAAATCAACTGTGACTTTAACAGCTGGTCGTAAAAAGGGAATGTAAAATAGATGTAGTACTTAAATAGTTGAACGTGTAACGCAATTCGGACATTGAGTTATAAATTACTAATAAGCTAACCTGAAATTGGAGCTAGGAGTCAATACTTCACGAATGTTTTCGGCACTCAAATATTCAATTTGTGGGCCATCAAGATATAGAGCCCTCGATCTACTGAACTAACATAAATACCTACAACCTAGGTACATCGAGATTAGCACGGTATATGGTTTTTCTGAAAGAATAGACAACCCTTCAGCCTGTTTCCTGTGCAGGAATCAAACCTGCGATACAACGCAAAAAGCCAAAGGCTCAGCCACTGCGCCACCACTGCCGTCACACAAATTACCACAAAATAATTATGGTATTCCACACCACATACATTATTTGGCGGTTATAATTAAATTAATTGAAATAAATGCTCATATCTAGGTAGGTAGATGGTAATGTTTTATTTTTCCGGTGGTAAATAAAACATTGATAAACATTATTAGTATTACTTGTATCATAATCAAAGGGTTATTTAAAAGGTTATATTGTCATAATTATTAATAAATGTTTTATTATTTTTTGATAGTGTGCTAGCTAATGACGATGAATAAGATTCCCACAAACATTTCAGTGGATAACCACTGCACGGCCCAATAGATGTTCCAGCGTAATAATGGGTTTCAAATTTTCAAGTAGTTGCAGGTGTCATACTACGTGTTGCTAATTATAAGAAGTAATGGCTATCAAAGAGACCAACATGAAAGAAAGAAAGAAAATTCATTTATTTGCCACAAAAACAAGACACACTGGAATGACAGATACAGGTAATAAGAAGAGGACAGGTGCATAGACAGAGAAGACATTATTTTAGGATGGCAACCATAGACTATGGCAACAATGTAAAATTGAGTAGAAAAAATAACACACATGACATGAATGACATGGGCCATTCGACCATTGTGTACAACAAACTCTTACAAAAGTCGCGTGTTTCCAAATGCAGTTCACAGAGTCATTCTACGAACGAGTCATTATTATTTTAAAAGTTAACGATGTAGATTGCCTAGGTAGAAAAACGTTCAAAACTAGGTCAGGTTTATTACATCGCAAAATCATTGCGGATATGAGATGATTACATTAGGTACCTATTGTTTTGGAAGATGTGCTATAACAAAAAACCAGCCAAGTGCGAGTCGGACTTGTGCACGAAGGGTTCCGTACCCAAAACAAAGAGCAATCCAGAAATCGAGGAAAAAAATCAGCTGTTCAATACAAATAATCTAAGGAACAGCAGATTTTTTTTTCGCGATTTCATTATTGCTCTTTTAGTAAATGTTGCTCTTATTGATGAGTACAATAATCCCTTAAAGGGATTGGGACTATAAAGGTAGGACCTTATAAAATGTATGATGCACTAGCATCCAGCGCGAAGGAGAACTAGGTAGGTACCATATAGGTTCGGTTGTTCTGACTCCGTTACAATAAGACCGGTTAATGGTGATTTGAGCTCCTCCTAAGTCTTACCTACCACGTGAAAGGAGAAAGAAAGAAAGAAATATGGGATCAGCATTAGCGAATTGAGAACCTCCTTCTTTTTGAAGTCGGTTAAAAATGAGTGTTTGTTAGTAATTACCTGCCCTTTATAGTCTTACCAGGTACTCTGTGATATTACTAATGTTACGGCGTAAAAACTCAAATAAAACAATAAATAATGATACAGTAAAACTGGTTTCATTACCCTGAAATACACGCGTAAATGTCAAAACATTGAGCCATAAAAATTCAATTCACAATTTACAACCGCGCGTTCTCATGTAGAGTGAACTTCCAATTCGGTTCACCGAAATGTATTTGCTGGATTTCAATATAAGGTACACGTACCTATGTATTACACGAACTAGTAACGTGATATCTCTACATAAGATAAAGTTGCTTTCCGCGTCTGTGTATCTGTATATCCGCTAACTCCTCCTAAACCACGCAACGTATTTTGATGCGGTTTCATCATCAGTTGGATAATTTTTCACGCAAGGTTTATATCGTCACTGGAATGGCAAAATTACTAAACCGCCAAATTGGGCTACACACATATTCGGAATCAGTGAATTTTCCTGCATCGATCTATATATAAGTAGCATTGCAATCGAAGCACCTTTATGGGTTACTGAAGCGCCACAAAAGTGCTTCGATTACAATGCTACCTAGATCAATGCAGAAAAAATCGCTGATTCTGAATATATAATATGTAGCTCAATATGCCCACTTTGGTGGTTAATTAATTTTGCCTTTCAAGTGACGATATGAATAATACTTTGATTTTTAATGTAAGGATAGTAGAGAAATTGCACCCGTGCGATCCCAATATACACTTTAGTTTATGGCGAGGCTGGGGACGATGCACTAGTAAAGATTGTAAGTATGTCGAAGTAGACCCCGGAAAAGTGATTGAGCGATAGAAGGTCAAGAAACAGGTTTATCGTCTCGCCAGCTCGCCGTGTCAGAAATGGCTGGGTGATATTTATACAGCAGCAGAACTACCCCCGACACTAACTAGAAAAAAAGCTGTAACTTTTGAACGGCTGAACAGATTTTTATGAAACATAGCTAAGATGATATCCGATTAAACTAGCTTTCGATTAAAAAATATCACACTGAAATCGATCCGTCTGTTTTGTAGCTACGATGCTACAGACATATACGCAGATACACACTACAAACTTTAACACCCTTCTTTTTTGTCGGGCCTTCATGAAGAAAAACTACAGTATTATTATTAACACCTACATTTTATAGAGGACTTTATTTCAAGAGGTAATTTAAACGTAGATTTAAAAGTTTATCTTTTCGCACTTCAGGTGGAGGTCACATTGAGTGGAGATAATAAAAAACACGTTGTTTATACTTAATAAGTGATTATTTCTTGTGGTTCCAAGCGCAGTGGTGTTGGCGTCGCTGCACCTGAACGTATCCTGGGTTCAATTCTCAGGTTAAGAAAAGAATGGGTTTTTTTTAGGATATTCTACTTGTGCCCGATGGATGGCGAAATGTGGGACTAAATACATCTCTGCCTAATTTTTTGGGGGAATAGGTACCTAAGGTATAGGGTTGCCAACTGTTCTATAAAATAGAATATTGATCACTAAACGATTAATCTAATAAATAACGCTAAAATACTCTATTTACATTCATCCAGACTTTTTTGGCACAAAGTTCTCTAGTGCCAGCTATAACAAAAAAAACTTGAAATAAATAATACTCTTTTCATCCCACCATCTCGGAAAGAGTATTTTTAATCTTCAATATCTGAGTGGAAAAGCCGTTTTTATTCTCTAGAGGATAAAGTAAATTTTCATCCCACTATCTCGGAAAGAGTATTTTTAATCTTCAATATCTGAGTGGAAAAGCCGTTTTTATTCTCTAGAGGATAAAGTAAATTGAATTTAGAACATCGTGTGCACTAAGTTTGTGAATTAAACTTTTTTTTTTGCATTTAGTCATTTCCTCGCTGAGGTGGAATGAAAAGTTACGTGTTGCACTCGAGTGCAAAGATTTTTCACCTCGTGCTCTTTTGATTCCCTCGCTAACGCTCAGGATTCTAATTTTGAATCACTCGCTGCGCTCGTGATTCAATTTTAGAATCCTTCGCTTGCTCGGTCATCAAAATTGAACACGCGGTTAAAAAGCAACTTTGCACTCTTGTATAACAAATAACTATTTTACCCGACTGCGCCAGACGGAGGGTTATGTTTTTTTATAAGTCTGTACCTAACTCTTTATTTACCCTCTCTGAAATAAGACTGATTCAGTTTGGCTAAGGAATGCTGTACCTTTAACGGAGGCTTTTAAAAAAAAATCGTTGCGTGCAATGTAGTAGTGAGGACAGCTTCAGATTTTTATAACTGCCGCCATTTTTCTGGGTCTACTTTCTTTGTCCAGACTCTATACTTTATTACTTTAAAAAAAAATTGGCTACCCTACTAAGGTGTGATGTTATGTAATGACTAATGAGTGAATGACAGACATGTGATTATCGTATTGCGGTTATTAAACTGGGAAAACGTAAATTAATATCATGATGATATTAATTAATTTATAATATGATATTAATTAATATCATCAGGTAGCGATGAGCGAGTGGAGTTATTTAACTCGTGTTACTCTTTTAACTCGTTGACCATAGTTGGAGTTTACTCGTTAACTAGTATCTACACGGCTTCAGGTGGCGCGTGGGATTTAAAAGTCTGGAGCAAAATTCACTCAAAAATATTTTTTTTTCATAATGATGTTTATGTAATACCTCAATAACATTAAATATCATATAAATATTTTTTTATATTTTAATAATTTTGTTGAGCGAGAATGGCTGTAATATTAAGACCCATAGTACACTAGCTATTTTCTACAGCAGAATCGCGCGTTTTCGCGATCGTTATTCACTTCTTGTAAGTAAAAGGTAGCCAACGAAAGCAGAAACGCACGATTCTGCTGCAAAAGTAGCTAGTGTGTTATGGCCCTTAGACGGCGAGTCAAGTCAACTCGAGTAAACCATGACTAGAACTCGAGTCGAAAAAAAATACTGGTCCCATCGCTAGTAACGGGATATTACGGTTTCCTTTTACATTTCAATGCGGTTTGCAGATAATATTGTAGGTATAATAATAATTTATGATAAACTTGATTTTATTTTTTATGGCGGTATTTAATGATAACAAGGCAAAGCAAAATAATGAAAGTTGCAGTTCTAGGAGCGCGAGCGTGATATTCTTTTATTTCGATGACGCGGTTAGCTCGTTTTGCGACTTGAGCGACCGACTGCTGCGTGGCTGCGGGTTCGATTCCCGCACGGAACATGTATTTTTATGGCCTGCAGATAGTTGTTTCGGGTCTGGACTCTGGGCGTTTGTGTATATGAAGATTTGTGTTTGTAAACGCACCTATAATACCAGTATTATTACTGATGCGATTAAAAATAAAAACAAAAAAGTTAACAATGTACTGACAATGCACTTTCGTAACTCTTTTCTTTGTAGTTTTAAAACCTAACAGAAATTATGTTGCAACTGTGAACGATGACTTCATTTATTTGGAAACACGATATTGGCATAAAATAGACTTGAAGAACTAATCATACCTATATTTTGTTGGTGTCCATTCGCAAATTTTATTCATATATAAATAACATTCGAACGACGACCGTTCATTGTACGGGTCTATTAAAAGTCCTATATTCGGCAGTTCACCTTTAAGGGATGATTGATGATAACGATTCGTTTGCAATCCATTGCTGGATTCCTCTCCCAAAAAGGATATCTTTCACAAATATAATTAATTTCGTACGAGTAACATACTGATATTAATACGTGAAGAGATAACTTTGTACCCTTTTGCCTGCATCCTTTTGCATAATGCGCGCAGAGGAGTGAGATTTGGCATAGTTAAAATTTATTATGTGGTTGAATTTGACCACGTCATAATAGATGATTATTATCTTCTTATCTTATCTTACTATAATTTTATAAATGTGAAAGATTGTAAATATGTTTGTTACTCAATAGCACAAACAGCTGAACAGATTTGGATGAAATTGAGCTCACGGATAGACCATGTTGTCGATTCTTTTACTATTGAAACAGAAAGAGACAAACGTCCCTTCGTTTAGTCCTGTCAAAGTACGAAATAGAATCGAAACCCATGTCTATTGGAATAACACATAGGAGACTTTGTTTCTGAGTATGTGAAGGTTCCCCGAAGCGAGTGAAACCGCGGGCGACAACTAGTTAAACATTATTATGTATAACTAGTTGTCACCCGCGGGTTCACTCGCTTCTATATATTTAAAAGGGTGGAAAGGCAAAATTGACTAAGCGACATATAGGCAACTTTACAGGAGCCAATTAAAGTTTGAATTTTTCTTAAAAAATTCATACAAAATCTACTATTCATTGTATCGGCATGAATCTTACTTCATTTAAAAGCTGGCTAGACAATGAATAGTAGATATTAATGATTTTTTCGAAAAAATTCAGACTCTCCTGTAAAGTTGCCTATATGTCGCTTAGTCAATTTTGCCTTTCCACCGTCAATATATTCTGTTATCACCAATCACCCTATGAAGATAAAAACTATGTCGACATCGCCACACCTTCGCTTATCCGCCGCCGGCCTTCGCCTAATTACAAAGGTACTTCAGAAATAAAACATAACATTATGTTGATCACAATGTATTCTTTAGAGAATAACCCTGTACTTCTTGTATTTAGAATTAGGTTTACAATACAACATTTGTTTACGGGAATTACATATGATACAAATATGTACGTATCGCATTGCAGAATTATGCAGTTTAGTAACCTATTACTAGACCTTATCACATTTCAATATTTTACATTTTACACAAGGTAGGTACATAGAATTGGGAATCTGTTATAATTACAATAACATTCACGTTTTCCATACTGAGATAAATATTTCAATAAACATCTAATCATTAATGACATACAAGATTCAAGTGTAACAGCAGTGAGTCACTCACAATAGAAGAGCCGAACGTTTGATAAGCTAGCTGAGTCACTCCGCTATAGTTGTACACAACTCCCATATCTCGTCATGACAAACACTTCAAGGAATGCCATGACAAACAGCCAAGGTAAAAATAAATTACCAAAAAATAAATAAAATGTGTGATGTAACTTTAAACTAACAAATGTACAAATCTTTCTAAAACAAAAGCAACAATTCACCACTGTTCGTTCAAAACTAACATTATAGCAATTAAAATAAAAACTTAATACTATATTAACTATAAACACACATCCGAAATTCAGTCGCATTCAAACAGACTATGGTACACTGGTAAAACATAAACATTCATCAAATTAAAGCTTTTGAGTATGAGGGAGGGTTGCTCAGAACTTGAGCTTAGGATTGAGTTCGTGGGCGCGGCCACCCCAGTCCAGCCGGTAGCTGCGAGTCCGCCACGAGATCTCAGGGCTGAGCAGCGCCGCGGCTAGCACGAACGGCGCGCAACACTCGCTCCACACCCAGCCTAGCAAAAACTGCACTTTCGTGAACGGCGGCGAGCCGTTCTGCACTGACCTGAGCATCAGCCAGTCCGAGAGGAACCACACAAGCACATGCACCAAGAAGAACGGCAGAGGCTCCGCGCCGAACAACTGCCCCGCAGCCCACGCGGCGCCAGCGCCGAGCGGCATGCACTCACTGAGCGGCTCTAGCAGGGCCGTCGTGGGGACCATCGCGATCCGTAACCGCGCCCAGCGCCGTAGCCTCGCCTGTAACGCGCCCACTGAGCGTGTGCCAGAGTTCTGCAGCGCGGGCAGCGAGGCCACTCGCATCCTCCACCCTCGCGACACTATATCCTTGGCCATGAAGTAATCCTCGGCGAGGTAGTCTGCGAACGCGCGCAGACCGCCCGCCTCCTCCAGCGCGCACCGCCGCACCAGCGACGACATGCCCACATGACAGTTGATGCCAAGGAAGTCGGCGCCAAGGTACAGCCGCGCCTGCGCCGTGCCAAAAAACACTTTCTCGTAGACCGCGGCGAAGCCTTCCGCGTCGCAGACGAACGGCATCTGATGCACGATGGCGACGTCGTCTCTCATATGCTGCACCATGTCGAGAAGGGAGTCGTCGCGCATCCGGATCCCCGCGTCGCTGATCAGCACCATCGGGTATTTTGCCGCCAAATACGCCGGCTGCATGTTGTTGATCTTCGGGTTGACACCGACTCGTAGTCCTCCCGTAAATAACCGAGCGTCTATGTGTGGATGCTTAAGAATGAGACTGTTCACTAACATCACTGCCGGATCGTGCTCATTTTCCACACAGAACAGTAACTCGTACGTAGGATAGTCCAGGGTGAAGAACGTTTCCAGGTTTGAAAACAGATTCGGGTCGACGCCGGTGAGCGGCTTCATAATCGAAACACCGGGATACGGCTGTTCAGGCGGCGACCGGTCCACCGTCCGATGAAGTTTCCACTTTGAGTAAGAGTAAGCCATTATGTGAATTAACCACAGACACACCCATGCGACAATAAAAAATATGGCAAAACCATACACCGTATACACCATAGGCATCATAATTGTATCCTTATGTAGTTGTCGCGTTCGGGCCGCATAATATCGACTGGTTTCTTGTTGGAGACGTGCGCTATGACGCGATCATAACACTGAACTGAATGTGCGATAAAAAAGTAATAACGTGAAGAATGTACACTCCGTAAAATGATTCAACATTTTATATTATCGCGTTATCTATACGGTTTTATCATTTCGAACAGGTTTCAGCAGTCAATTCTTTTATCAAGTCGCTGAACCCCGCACGGGAGACAAGAGCAAGACAAATCGAAAACCCTTCACAACTTCACACGACAAACTTCAAGCGTCACTGTTGCCAACGTATTCGCGGAAAAATAATGCGTTTAATTATTAATGTTAGTTATGCGAAATGTGATGCAGACATTCGAACAAGTTAACTTAATGTTCATTATTAAAAGCGATTTTTATTACGTAGGTATTGAATATTGACAAAGTTGCTATTCACATAAATAAATAAAGTTTTCTGTTACAGGTTATTTACTCTTTGCAGAAACAAAACGTAATTATATATCGATCTTCCGGCACTAGGTGTATTCGCTTTATGAACGCGTTTTTTAGAATATTGTGAAATATCAATGACCAAAGAAGCCTCTCTTGAAATATAGATTATTTTGAAGCAAGAATTCTAAACGTTGATACGGAATAGATATTTATCAGTCGTTTTATAAAAAATTATCATGTATTACTTTTATGTACCCTGGCGGAATAAAGAAAAACGAAAATACGTGAATAGTATTTCTGGTAATGAAAATGTTTGTAAATAATAACACCTTCAAATGAACAGTCTCTAACTGCATACCGGAAATACCAACATAATAACAACAACCGTCAATTTAGAAAATAGCGTCTTTTCAAATTGTTTCGCGGTAATTTGCGTTATTTATTTTTTATTCGTAATGAAGTGCTAATGTAATTATTTCTTCATAATGGATATCGGAAAACTGTTGAAAAATGTTCATAGCTTGAACGAATACATATCCACTACCCAAGATGCTGCTGAAAAATGTAAAAATTCTAAAATACAACTGAATATGTCGACTGTTCTTGCTCTGAAGAAAATTCGGTCTCTCGAAATCGAGGTAGGCCTTTTTGTTGAATGCTATACCTAGTAGAAATCTAAATTTAATATGAATTCTATCTTCATAAACGCGTGAGATATACGTTTGAAGATTATAATTTCAGTATTTCAATAAATGTGAAGAAAATGGGATCGCGTGCATAATATTTGAGCGTATGCTATGTTTACCGCCTTCCAAAACATGGGGCGTGTTGAGTAAGGAGCTGGTGAACCTGCTGCAGTACTGGTTCGACGCTATAAGAAAACATTTAGTGAGACACAATGCACAATGGTGGACTTTCATGAAATTGTTGCTCAAATTTGTAAAGGTATATACCTAATTATATTTCTTTATCCTGTGTTTCTGAATCATTCATCACCATCTACAGGTTGAATCTACGTATTGCCGTATATGTAGCTATAGACCTCTCATTACTTTTGCCACTTTTCTTGAATATCCCGTGTTAGTTTTCACTCTCTTGGTTATGGTAATAAAACACATTCAATAATTAATTAATTCTTTGAGTTTCATTAGCTATATTACAAATTTTAACAGGTTGTCCAATGAAAAAGTCTTCATAAGTGGCAAACCCTGAAGTCGTCCAGCGTACCCTGGGCAATTAGCCTCGATACCACCATTGCTGACTGGTTAATCTTTCCATTACGGCATGAACAATTCCTATGTTTTATAGATTAATATTGGATGGGTTAAATGTTCACTTGAAACTCACTGTTACGAAGAGCCAACTATGGCTTATTACCTTTATTATTATTCCTTTAATTATTTATAAAAGCACATACAAATTATCATTTTTAAATATTTCCACAAAAATATATAAAGTACCCACCAGTATTTGGACAGGGTCCAAGCTACCAGTGGTTAGGCTCACAGAGAGCGGAACCTTGTGCACCGTGTCCAGGAGGGCCACTTTGCATCAAGCCACAAACCCAGCTGCCCAACGCAAGCCCCATAAAGTGTTGATATGGATCTTGGCTTTTAAATTGGCTTTGGTTTAAACTATTGGTTATAATGATTATCGTTATTATTATTATATAATTATGTCATCAATTATATAATCATATCAAATTACTGGAGTAAAGTCTAAAACACATGTTTTAGTCCAATGCTTATTTTTTTTTATTTTGTACCCCTTAATTTAGAGTCAAATTCCATCATAGGTTTGATTTGAGCCATTTTCCAGAGAATTAGCTCCCGCTATGCAAAAAGAAAAGAAAATACTTATTAATTATACCTACATGAGCATGACATTCTACAGTGTAAAACGGAAACTATAGACAATATTATGTTGCAATCCTTTTTTGCTTCATACAAGTAATCCTTGGTAAAATTAATTCCACAGGAGATCCGCCAGAAAGATGTCTCTCTTCCTAACATACTAGTAGAACACACAGCAGAATGTATTCTAGATCTGGCCACTAACAGTAAACCAGATGCCACTCAAAGACATGAGATGCTGCACTGCTTCAACATGTACTGCTCTGAATCCAGCCGGGAGATCAGATTCGCTTTGAGGAACAAGTTGGGACAGTATTTGTAAGTATTTATAGGACCATAGATGTGCTTTATCTTTCAGAGTAGAATTAGTATTATGAAATGCCGGGTGCTTATTTATGAAAAGCCTTTTTCTTTCCTGCTAAGGATGTGTGTATGGCCTTTATTTGTTTATGTAGTAGTACCTAAGCTGTTCCATACATTAATTAATTATTCTACTCAAGTAAATGTTTGGAACAGCTGATTTTGATTTCGCGATTTCAGGGTTGGCCCCTTAATAAAAGTTGTTCATAATGATGGGTACAAAAATAGGAATTGGGACTAGAAAGATAGTTTTTTATTTTCTATAGCTAGTGCCTAGATAGTTTTTTGTTTTTGTTTTTGTTTTTTGTTTTTAAAATAGATTTATACTTAATAGGCATATAAACGACCACCTACAAACTCCACGTTGTTGTTATCAATCTACATTTGACATTTCCTCCCCTTCCAGCATCAAGTTATCCTCGTACATGGCCAGCTGCGGCCACCTGCCGACCCAGTACAGCATTATGGAGACCCTCCTCCGCTGGCTCCTGCCTCGTCAGGACCGGATCCTCAGGATCACGTCGGCAGCCAAGTGGTTCCCCTCAGCATTATACGCGGATAGCGACGTGGATATATTTTTGGAGAGACCATGGGTTAATTTCTTTCAGGTTGGTATCTATGTTTCACAGGACCAGGTCTTTTGTATTTCTTTAAAATCTATGCATAAGTCACTTAATGGGCTGTAGCGTGTTTCAATATGCTAATATGACAACATTTTGCAATCACCGATCTATTCGCCAAAGGTGGTGATTATGGAAGTGTTCCCTGTACTGGTCTAGACGCTGCACCATACTCCTATTTGCTAATAAGAAAACATGTTGCCATCACCGATCTGTGCGCCAAAGGTGGTGATTATGGAAATGTTCCCTGTACTGGTCTAGACGCTGCAGCATACTCCTATTTGCTAATATGACAAAATGTTGCCATCACCGATCTGTTTGCCAATGGTGGTGATTACGGAAATGATCCCTTGCAACTGTTCTCTGTAGTGGCCTAATCGCTAATTTTAGTTCCAAGAGGCAGTGGTGTCTAAGGAGGTGCGGTGGGGGTGCTCCGCCCCGGGTGTTGCCTCAAGGGGATCAACCACGCATAGGTACATTTAACACTTAGTCCATACGAAGAAGTTCGAACAAGTATGCAATGAAAACTGTTACTGTTAGCTTGTATCATCCCACTGTTGGGCAAAGTATTTAAGGTTTTTTTTTCATATTAATCATATATTAATGGACCCTCTTTAGCTACCAGGGCCGCGCCGACTCCCCACAGCGCCTCTGTGCGAAACCTATGAAGCGCCTCTTTTTTTCACGAATCTTCATGTTTCAACTTATTTGTTAATTTTGACCGAGTTAAATGTTCTCCAGTTTTATATAATTAGGTATAGTGCTCGCAAATCTTTATGAACCCTGAACTGAGCTCTGAACTCTCTCTCTCTCCCTCTAGCACCTATAATAAGCGTATTATTATAGGTCCTAGAGGGAGAGAGTTCAGAGGGCTCATAAAGATTTGCGCGTACCTACTATAAGTGTAACAAGAAAAAATCGATGGTGGCGCCCCTATTGTCTTGGCCCCTGTGTGCGAAGTGTGCGGCGCGGCCCTAACGCTACTGCCAAGAAGGACTATGAGCTTGATGAGCTGGCACTTGGCTAATCAGCCTACACTTTAGATCTTGTTTTACACTGACACCATACGACAATCACCAATCCCTTTGCCAAACCTGTAGGCTAATTCACGTAACTAAAGTAGTGCAGTTGCCGCGCAGTTGTAATAAAATATTGATCAAAATAACACATTTGGTAATCTTCTGCTTCTTCTTTCGTTATGGCAATTGAGCCGATGTCGACTATTCTGCCATTTGGTAACCTCTGAGCTTCAGTGAGATACGCTCGCGTCAAGTTCCAGCGTCACTGCAATACGATCGGCGCATCTTAAAATTACGTGAATTAGCCCTCTGGTGATTATGGCAATGTACCTAAGTTACGACCAAACCTTTTTATATTGGTTTGAAACCTCCCTAAATCTATTAAGTTAGAGAATTATGTACCTATTTATATTTTGTTACAGGATGCAAGAGACTTCTTGAATGCGCATAACCATAGACATGATCACGTAACGTCAGTAGTGTGCAGAAAACTAACCGTGGGCAAAGTTACTATTATTTCTGTAAGTAATCTATTTAATAATACGTGAAGAGAAAACTTTGTACCCCTTTTTAAGCATATTGCGCTCACGGAGGAGTGTGAGATTTGGCATAGTTAAAGTTTATATGGAGAAGGAGTGCAGAAAGTTAAAATTACGGTCGAATTTCGACCATCGGGCGGCCACTGGTAATGAACATCGACTCTGGTATTAAACTTCAATACGATCGTGAGAGAATAATCTTCGAACTACCTTGTAAAAAAAATACCGATCATGAAGATGGGAGTTCCAACTTTATGATCGGTAACCATGGTAACTCATGAAGTCATGATCGTATTGAAATTTATTACCAGAGTTTGTTTGTTTTTATTTATTTATTTTATTTAACAATTTATGTACACACAGAAAGAAGAATAATGTAATGTAATGTATGTATGTGTGTGTATGTAATGTGTGTGTAATGTGTGTGTATGTATGTTGGGTAATGTAGTGTAATATATTTGTTTTTTTTTAAAACATTGCCCCTCACTAGGATTTCTCCTGTATCGAGGGTACAGTTTACAAACATACATGTCACATGCACACACAACCAGACCCGAAACAACTATACAATACAATAAACTTTATTGTACACCAGAAATACAAAAAAAAACATTATCATAAGTAT